>OY754328.1:28826491-30076491 GCA_963573305.1 Pyrrhosoma nymphula
CGTATACGGTTCTTTGTCTGTTGAAGTAGCGTACACGATGTACCCCGCGATATTACTCCACTTACTGCCTTCGTTCGCCTATATTGCGCCAAAATACAAGTTGATTCTTGCACATTTGAAACGAGTTTATACAATGTGAAACGAGGTAATGTGTTGCTAGCTGAAACCATACAATACGAGATGAAACAACCTATTCCTCTCTAGGTAAGACAAGGAGTTTCAAGAAGAATCAAGCTGCCCTGAAACGACACCGCCTGGCCAGCCCCTAGCTACGACGCTGAAGCTAACGTGCGGGAATTAGAAAAATCTTGTTTATTCGCAGTAATATTGCATTTATATTCATACTATGTGGCAATATAGAATAACAGTTATCTGGCATTAATTAATGGCAAATAACTTTTGTCAAGATTGTATGGTATTTCCTCAAATTATCACGGAATTTTCATTTAATGATTGTAGTTCTCGAAGTCACATTTATCCACGGAAGTGACTAGATATATACGTCTTTCTCAACTCCGGCAAGCATAGGTGCGTAGAGTTATAATGTAGTTAGTTGTGTAGGGAATGAAGTGAGAGGTAGATGCGAGATAGCATACTGTGACAAAGTAAATCATGCCATTGCGCAATAGCATTAAATTGATTAGTGGCAAATTATTTTTTTTAGTAGTAAAAACAGTAGCAGTACAGTAGAGCTACTGTAAAGAGTAGCAGTGCAGTAGACCTACTGTAAAAAGTAGAAAACAGCAGTGTTCCAAAAAGGCTATAGGCTGTAAGTAAACAGTAGGTGAAATTTCCAGCAGGGTAATTACACGGAAGAAGACCCAAAGAAATCACTCTGACTGTACTGTGGCGAATGCACTCTGACTGTACTGTGGCAACTGCACTCTGACTGTGCTGTGGCAACTGCACTCTGACTGCGCTGTGATAACTGCACTCGGACTGTGCTGTGATTACTGTACTTGACTGTGATCTGGCAATTGTGCTGTATTGTTTCAATTAAGTGCAGTCTTTAGTGCAGCCCCAGTTCAGATATTAAGTACAGTTAGAGTGTAGCTCTAGCTTATTTAGAGTACAGATTTTTTTGCCTGAGCTCCCACCTTATCTTCTCCTTCTAACTGAAGCATAGAGTCCTCATATATGGAGTAGCTTCCAGTTTGGGTTTAATAAGTTTTGCAAAGTAGCTTGCCTGTAGCTAGCCCGGAAAGCTTTTACTGGTAGGTTTCTGTTAAATCCGCCTCTCTGTCGGATGGCAGAGAAGACATTTTCCAGTGGGTCTTGATTTAATCGACCTGTTAAAATGTATTTATTCCCTAAATCAGTAAGTAAACCAAGAGCTGATGATATTGTCAAGACAAATCCGTCAAAGCAAGAGGGGCGACTGTTATTCACTTTTTTTAGTGTCTTAAATATTTTGATTACTTCATTTAATATTTTTAAGATAAATGTATTATTAATTGAGAGGTCACTTTTGTTTACATTAGCTGAATATAAACGTTTACTATTAAGTGCATCGAATAAATTATTGACGGTTTTCAAAAACTATGCAGTGGGAAGAGCAGAAGATAAATGTAGTTCTCCAGTGGCATGACACGTAATTATGGCTGCTGCTGTAGAGTAACTAAAAACCAGTTTTTCCAGCTTAACAGACATTTTTTGGAAGGGATTTGGACATATATGTGCTTGGGTTAACTTCCATATTGGCTCTTTCGTTCACTTGACGAATATTTTCGAAAGAAAGTACATTATCATTCAGAATAAATTCTTTACTCATCAAATTGTTTCTGAGAGATTTAACTAGGTGAGGGATATCATACAAAACAATAACCTTTTTGTCGTCAACCTGTATGAATGGCTTCTCGATTGACACACCAAGGTCGACAATTGTCTTCTTATTCACGCTCGCTTGATCACAGGTGAACGCTTTTAGTCTTAAACCTATGGAATAAAGGCGCTTCAAAATCAAAATGAGAAACTTCTTGAGGTCTCCGCTGTTAATTCCACTTTCAGAGATGAAGTATGCTGCAGGTATCTTCCATTCCCAGCCAGAACAAAGAAAGAGTTTACTTTCAATTTACTTGAAATTTTCGTAAATATCTCGTAAACCATTTACTTGATTACCAGTGGCTTACGTAAACTTCAGAGATGCAACTCGTAAACATTACAGCCACATGTCCTCATCCTATAGTAAGCAACAAAGAAAATGTTTACGTAAACTTCCTCCCTAATGCATACATACTATATATTTCCTTGCCAAATTTAATATTACCTCACTACAAAATAAAAAACCTACCAGCTTGACCACCCTGGCGATATCATTGTAGAGGGAAGCGGATACTAACCGTTGACGAAGTGGAGATTTAACCGTACACGAAGCGAATCGGAATGTGAACGAACCGTAACTAAACCGTCTCCGAAGCGAAATGAAACGTAAAATGAGACAAGGAAGCGTACAAACGAAGCGTTCACGAACCGGAATATGGTATTACCTCTCCACTGACTTCGCTGCTCTCTTAAAACAAAAAAAGAAAATTTGCCAAAGTTCAAATTGATTATATTCTACTTCGCAATTGCATGATGCAGGTTGTCATTTTACACTAACTCATGTCTACCTACCGTTGTGATATCAGAATAGCATATTCCGAATTCTTACCAGACCTACTACTCAACGCACCTATTCCCGTTTCGATTACTAAAATATCGGTGTTGAGAGATATGAAGTCAACCCCGTGGAAAAATGTGACTTCGAGAACTATAATCATTAAATGATAATTCCGTGATAATTTGAGGAAATACCATAAAATCTTGAAAAATGTTATTTGCCATTAATTAATGCCAGATAAACTGTTATCCTATGTTGCCACATAGTATGAATATAAATTCAACATTACTGCGAATAAACAAGATTTTTCCAATTCGCGCACGTTACCTTCAGCGTCGTAAGGCTAGGGGCTGGCCAGGCGGGCGGCTGCCAGGGGCGCAACCCTCATGTTGCCATGTGTAATCTTCAACATGTACAGTAAGAACTGCAGAGCATGGAAGTGAATGATGAAATGAACGTGTTACACTTAGCTAATGGTATCACTGTCTTAGCAGTAAACGAGGAGTACCTACACATCTTACTGGATACAAATGATGGAGAGTATCAGGGAAAAAACGTGTAAATCGACAAGAAAACCATAGAACTTGCAAGTAGAACTTTTTATAATGCATAAAACTTGTTTCTCTTTTCAGCTCTCGCTCGTAAGCGCGAAGTAAGAACTTCATTAATTCGTTTACGTGTGCATCATACAATCAACTTACTAAAACGTTTACGTAAACATTAAGCATGCGCGTTTATGTGTTCGTAGTTACGAAATGCTTACCTACTGCTTACGTAACAATTTAGTAATCCTGAGAGATTTTGTTTGCGTATGCATGCCACCTTAATTTTACACCAATTTTACGTAAACTCAATACCTCTATTAACCCAGCCAGCCCAGCCAGCACAATATTGTGCTGGCTGGGTTGGGAATAGAGGCCTCTCACCAAGAAAACTCCTGAGGATTTTCCCAGTTTCCTCTTTCTTCCAAGGTGGCCCATATCTACAAAACCCTCTATCAAATCCAAAGATTGCGAGCATTGTAAGTTCCCAGTCGGCATAGAAAATGCGACCAAACTGTGGCCAAGCTATGGCTAAGCATTGTGGCCATAGTGTGTGGCCATTATGGGCCTATAATGGCTTTGACCCCCTGGCCAAAGTGTCAAATTTGACATTCGTGCCATTTCATCAAATAATAATAGTACACAGTCTCGGCTATCATCTGGCAGTGTATTAATCTTAATTTGCAGACGTCTAAAAAATAGGTCATCAAAACCGGCTAAGCACTTTATGGTCGATGAATCCACCTTTTCAACTTCTCCATAGAAATTTCAGGGGAGAGGACCCTGAAAATATCTACGGGGTATGCGAAACCCAGGTTGGTGGTTAAATTTTATTGTGTGGAATATACAAATTATTTTAATTTTATTTTCAGGTTGTGGATGCATGTCAAGGTGGATCGATTTTCAATTTTTTATCTCACAATGCCTTTTGGTAGGAAAATTACCGAATAGGGGTGTTAATATTTTAAGATTTCAGGAAATTCAAATTATGCTATACCCTGCGTACATATGTATGTTTGTTGAACGTTTGCAGAAAAATAGGTGGAATCTGATAATATACTCCAATTAAACTAATAACCTGTCAAGATAAAATACCTCACTGGATAGGAAATGTATTATTGAGGATCTGAAAATATTAATTTCTTGCACTACGAAGTATTGGCATGGGGCATAGGCAACCCGCATATGAGGAATTAGGGGCACATGCAACCCGCAATATGATACGGCGCGCCGGCGCGCCGCGGCGCTCCTATTGGGCCTGCATTAATTTTCTTTTACACCACGATTCAGAAGTTTCAATATTCAAAATATACCATTTACTTTCATGTTCCCCTGCAACAGCTGTGCGAGTATCTTTTTCAGCTTCAAAGCACCATATTTATTCCGAGAACGAGAAGTATTACGTCAAAAATAGATGATTTTAAAACTAATTGTTCTGCTCTCGGCTAGTTTGCCCGCATCCTCACTCTTCAAAGGAGTTATTAATTTTAATTATTTTATCTTTCCCTTACAGATATGTTAGATTACTTTGGGATGACCAACAGCTGCCAAGATAATTCAGATTATCTTTTTAGAATTTTTGATTAATGAAATATTTATGTACTTTGGCTGACATTTTACGATTTTCAACGATCGTGACACCAACTTACCAGTTCTCTATTACAACATTGCCATTCAAACAGTTTTAAACTGAGGGTTTTTAAAAGCCTTTGTTTTGATGGAAGAATAATATGTCTTCAAGGTAGGGACAAATTGAATTTCCCGCGGATATGTCGTAAAAATACATTGTTCTTATCATTGACTCGAAGTGTGAGTTGTGGACTACAAAGTTTCGGAATGTGGAAACACTGTTGTCAGTACATGTAGAATTGTGGCTTTGCTAAAATACCGGCATTAATATGAGAGATCTGGAAGCCATGGGTTTTGACATTACTGTGGTTAATGCAAGTCCAAGAGTTGGAGTGATTCAATTAATGGTGAAGAGACTTGGCGAAGCTTATCAACATACAATGTACTTATTGCATATGAATGGACTTAATCATCACCATTTTCTGTAAATTTACCCGGCCTCCATTCTTATACAGGAAGTAAGGAGAAAATGTTGGAATGCCCTGAGTTTGATTGTTGTTCAATCCAATAAAATTGAAGTACGTCGTCCGAGAATCGAAAACATCAAACTGTCGGGCCAAAACTAAGAACCTACTAAAAATATAGAATGCAAATAATTAGGGCAAATATCCAGCAAAATTTGCAAAAGAGAGCCCTGAAATATTATATTCCAGGTAGCTGCCAGCTGCTCATTGCTTTTTAGTTTGTGCATATCAATAAAGTTATTCTGTTATTAAAGTCTGCAAACTTATTGCACTGAGAAAATATGTGGCAAAGGTTGGTTCCTCAAAGACATCACAAAAACACCTCATCTTTAAAGTGGGACAAGTAAATAAAATTGCATAAAATAGTTTCACAGACATAATGGCCGGTGACTCAGGAGGGGTTTGGTAGTTTTCGCAGCCACGTCGGACACCCATCGGATAGATTCACATGCTGCATTCTGGTCATGCGCGCGGAGTGGATGGAGTGACCCAAGGGTGACGGTCTTCTGCATTCGTGCTGTCCGTGATTCCACCTGTTCCACGGAGGCAGAAATGCACTTTATACCGTTTAGCAGCGAACCCTTAACTCCTACAAGCATACATATGCTGAGGACGACTAACTTAATAAAGTGTTTTGAGTACATTTATAAAAGTTCAAAGAACAAGTCTTGATACTTCGTCCGTTTCATTGACTATTTGCTTCCATGTTCATTTCAGTTGGGATGGAGAACTCGATTAGGAATATGGAGTGTGTAAAGTGGTCGCGGAGAACAATTTCAGGCCTTATTGCCTCCAAATGCATAGTGGTGGAAAAGGAGTTATTCCACTAGTTCATGCATGCTACTTTCTCAACGACGGACTCGATATCTTCAGGGGCATAGGAGGGTACAGGTGTTTTGTCGATGCCATATTGGTGTCGGAGGTGAAAGTATAACACCCGCAGAGCTGCGTTGTGCCGAGCTACATACGCTGACCTAGCGTAGTAGCTGGCCCAAAGAGAAGTCTGCGGCTGGGCTCTGCACACTCCTCATATCCTGTCTGCAAACTTTGCCGTAAATATGAGGTGGCGACGAATATGTTTATGACACCATCTTGACACCCCAGGATGAAATCCTTGATCTTGACTTCAGACAGGGGGAGGAGGAAGACAGGGGGAGGTAGGAAGACAAACATCAGTTTGTTAGCCCATGTTTTTTCATGTTTCGATAGATACTTCTATGCATGGCTTATGGGTATACCCCTGAAGCAAGGACTTATGCTTTTCTTTTTCATTACAATGTGTTGGATACACATTGTAATGAAAAAGGGGGGTTAGGGGATGTCCGTGATCACCTTTTCCGTCGCTTGTCTGTTTCGCACAGTGTTCACCAGCAACTGAACATCATGCAGCACTGTTAATTGCTAAATATTCTGCATCCAAGACATCTTCTTCTTCTAACTACCCTTCTGCCTTTGATTTTGCTTTCAAATATCAACGGCAAAAATTGTTTCTTCATTTTGCACGATATGTCCTTTCTGTATCTACAATTTTTTTATGTGGCGCACGTATTGTGTCAACATAACGTGCCAAGGATGAGGAGCGAATGATGGCCCTATGTCGTTTCAAAGTTGGAGAGAATTGCACACTTTCTTGAAACAAAAGTGATGTCTGCCAGACATTTGGCCAAGAGAAAATGCATGACTTCGGACTCCTAAAATATTTTTAATGCTTACCAATTCCACAGAATTAGAAGGTAGTGCCCCAAAAAAATGTCCAATGTCCCTCTATCATGGTATTATGACAGGTATAGCATTCTGGGGCTTCTTATAGTATAAGATTAATGAAGGAAAAAAATATCTAAATATGACTGGTGTAAAGTAGGCAACTTCGCAAACCTCAATTTCAAATCCTGTGTCAAATCCATGGCCGAGAGCGGCATATCACGCCCTACATATTTATTTTTTTAAAAGGTCATTATTAACATTAATTTTTAAAATATTTTTATGCATGTGCAGGTAACATTCTATGCACATTTCAAAATAATTTGTATTGAGCCACGAGATATCAACCAATGAAAAACGGCCCCACACGGAACGTATTAAAAGTTGACTTCATTAATTTTGACAAAAGATTAATAGAGAAAATATAATCATGCTCCGCTTCGCAGATGATATTGCAGTTATAGCAGGAAATCCCGATGATCTTCAGAGATCACTGAACAAATGGATCAAGTTCTTCAAGATAAATAAATTAGAAGAAGAACAAAGTCATAGAATGTAGAAAAGAGACGGTGAAAGCAGAAGTCACGCTGAGAGGAGAGTAATTAGAGCAAGTGGAATCCTTCACCTACCTCAGAAGCACCATCATGTGGGACGGAAGAAGTACGACTGACATCAAGTGCAGAATAGCCCAAGCTAAGAAAGTGTTCATGATGAAAAGACTACTACTGTGTTCGAAAATGAAAAGACTAGAAACAAGGAGCATGGAACTCTATGGATCAGAAGCATGGACCATTGGAAAAGCTGACCAGGAAAGAATAGAAGAAGTTATTCAAGCTGCATTGCCAGGTGCCAGGCCATAAGCCAGGTACAAAATATGAATGGTATCACCATAAAAACATCGCCTATGTGAATTATGAAATCTTATATCTTAGATAAATATCCCAATAGATACATATAGAATGCATCCTCTAATGCTTTCCACTTGTATTAAAAGTAGTACATATAGCAGTATTCAATCTGCCCTAAATACATATTGAATAATTTATTTAATCCTTTCACAATTGCCAATTTATATACATTGTGCTGAGTATTCTTAAATTAATACATTGGTACCTTATAATAGAAGATTATATATAGTATCACTTTAAAACATTCAAATTTAGAGGCAGTCACCTAAAGTAATACTTTAACTTTTTGTGCCCATATTTTCATAAAAAGTTAAATTTTATAATTATAGTCCTTTGTCAAATAAACTTGGTAAGTAAGTCGACTCAAACTCACACTGGAATTTACCTCATCACCACTGGCAAGGTCCGTGGCATAGTGAAGTCCTCACTTTATTTTATTCTAGCTCCATGGGTGGATTAAGGTTGTTGTTTTGGGGGTAGATTGCTATTTTGTAAGGTTCAGGGATATAAAATTGTTACAATTATCCCTATTTCACTAGGAATTACAGGGGGGAAAACCATCACCTCTGCACCATGCCTTGGTCTGCCAATGGCTAGATCTCCCTAGAATGTTTTCTAAACAGCCAAAAGCATCTTAAGACAGTAAGCCAAACAGTAGAGTAAAAATCAAAATAATTTTTAATTTTCACTTTGAAATTGTCAATGGCTTCTGCATATAAAGTGTAGATCATTTTAGATCAAAGGTTCACCTAAGAAAGAGCCAGGATCAGCTTAAGAAAATGTTGTAATTTGGGTGCTCATTTGATCAAATTCCTGAAGTGATTTGAATTAACAAATATCATTACCGTGACAAATGCATCAAAAATGAATTCTTGGATAATCTTCTAAAATGCTTATAAATACAATCCTGACATAGTTTTGCCAAATTTATTCATCTCATGAATCATCTGAACTTATGAAGCACAGACTAGTAAAGACATGGTTCACTACAGTAGCATACGCAGGATTGACTTCTGGGAGGGATTTCATTAATATTTATGTGCATCATCATAAAATGATATTTAGATTATTATTCACTAAAACAATAATTAAATTAACATTCTCTTTCGTGAAGACAATTCAACTATATATTTTTCAGCCCAACAAGCAAAATTCGAGATGCTAGTTCAGGTAAACGAATGAAAACAAATTCAGGTAAACATGTTTTGGGGGGGTTTAAACCCTAAACCTCCCCTCCGTACACCATTGGTTCACTACCCTTACTTATCTATTGATGTGCTTCTTTAAAAATTTTTTGGTAAAAAAAATTACACTGTAAGGAAGAATGAAGCAATGAAGTTTTGCAGCCAAAGTGTTAATTACCCAGAAAAAGATCTGCATATTCAAAACTAAAAGAAATCTGGATATTTAAACTTACCTCACATGACATAATCACACAGGAATTATTTAGCTGCAGCTTGGATGTCTTATCTATCTTTGCATGGGTATGGAAACTATCACCACAACCCCTCTATATAGTTCAATGCCACTACTTTGTGACTGTCATTCACATGTCAATTTTTATTCAGGATGTTTGGTGCCACAACTTCCTCTTCAAGGATACTTCCTACCTATTAATTCATATAAATAATTTATCAATAATGTTGAAACAATTTCAATAACTGACCAAATTATTCAGGCTTGTTACATGCCCTCCAGATGATAAGTTCATATGTTGCCCTGGATGAAGGCATGGTATTAACCCCTGTTATTCAGCTTAAAGGAAACCAGATAAAAATTTTAGTGGCTCACTGGGATTCCATGAATACCATGTTGTACTATGTTGCTAGACACCTATCAGTGTTCATATTGCGTGTACCCTGCACATCTACCCATGGTCTGCATAATTTTTCCTCTGGATACTTTATTTTAAGCATACAGCAAGCTATAATTTTTCATGTTGGCATATGATAGCACTGGGAAGGATATATGGGCTAATTAAGAAAAGCCCCCCCAAAGTGGGCCCTCCAGGCAGTGGCAGATTAAGGTTGGGTGTGGGGGGGGGAGGGGGCAGGGGTTGGTGGGGAGAGGGGGTGCCCCCCTATGGTGCCCCGATAGTTCCTGGTAAAAAAGAAAAAATGGTGGCCATTAGGGTATTTCATACTCTCAGACCTCCGGGAAATAGCAATCTGCCCACCCCAAAATAACAATCCTGATCCACCTCTGCCTCTGGGTGTCATAGAATTTTGCTTAACTAGAATTCTCCACAGTTTTGAAGCTGTGTGCATGAAAGATTTGAAAATCAAAACCCCTACTAAAAGAGTGGGGTCCTGATAAGCCTTGTGGCCTATTCAAAAGTTTTTCCTAAAGGTGGTGATTGCTATGAAACACCTTTAAACCTCCAATCGGGCTAGATGGTCCTAGCCTTGATAGGTAGAGGAAACTTGAGTTGTCACAAATTCATTAAATTTCCCAACTGCTATAAATTAAAATTAATGCCTTTCTATGTTTTACTTTCTAATCTGTCGGTGTATTGGGTACTTACAACCACAAATTCATCAAATTTGGATCAGCTATTAAGTTCGAAAAACATAAATATGCGGTAAAGCAAAATAACAAATATATATTTGTAATTTTACGTAATTCTGAGCATGTAATGGAGAAATTATTACATTAAAACAATTAAACAATAAAATAGTAAAAAATAAAATTATACAAAATAAAATAATATCTACAAAATAAAATCAAGGCCTCAACAAAATATTTTGATGAAATGTCAAAAATAATTTCGTCATAATACATTTTTACAAATCTTCCCTTTCACAAAGAGCACTGGTGCACCATGAAATCGCCGTAAGGGTATGCAGTGCTTGGTAACACTAGGTAATTTTAAGTTATCCTAAATCTTGCCGTCAGAGCAGAGCGTACTTGTGAGCCCTGGCAAAACTCACAAATTAATAAAATCCCTCAATTTTCGTGGCGACTTTTGCGGTATACCAGTTACAAGGTTGGTAGTTCTCTTAGACCATGTATACAAGTAGACCCACTCCACCGTCAGCACGCATTACTCCTATTTACAAGTAGACCCGCTACGGCATTACTGCCATTTGCTACAATGATAAGGCAAACATTCCTATGCACAAGGTCAACCATCCAGCAGTACCCGAGTATCTTGAAAAGTAAGTGAAAGGCCACAATCCAACCTAGGCCCTAGGCCTACTCAAGTTTCCAAGATAGGTGGACACTAATTACATTATAATGTTCAAAACAAGGAACATTATAATGTTCCTTGTTTTTCCACTTTTTTCTCAGAGTGAATTAATTGTAATACCCAAGAAAAAGTTGACAACCCATATCAATTTTACAATTGCGATTTTTTTTCCAGATTGGTTAGTATCTTCTGTCAGAATTTTTGCCTAAAATTTTCAAAATTTAAACAAAAACAACAAGATTGTCATTGATTGTTTTCGGTCAGAGTGACCATATTTGTATGTAAAAATATATCAGTCACAATGAAAATTGGCATTGAAACCTCAAAATGCCAGTTATATGCCCATTTTTCATCAAATTAAATGACCTTCTACGTTGCCCCCCGAGGTCATCATTGTACGCAGTAGGCCACCCGCAACACACGTTTGCCTTTTCTTTATTTCTGCAGTAAATAACTCGATCAAGGCATTTTTTCCAGTCGATACCGTAAAATTCATAAAAATAAATTGTCGAGGAAGTTTAAGAGATGGAGAAGTTAGTTGATTCGGATTTATTACGTGACTGGGAAATATGCATTCATCGGATCATTTGATGCAGAAATAGAGATAAAGGCGGACATGTGCTGCGGGTTGCCTACTACATACCAGCCATACATATGCCAGCCGTTCATAGATTTGATTTTAACATTAAAAGGATCAAAGTACCCGTTTGCCAACTTGCTTTGGAATAAGTTGGAGTCATTCAGCTGGTCACTCAAGCAGTATGCCAATAGCTCCTTTCCAGAAAAATCATCTTGGATTTTGGCTGAATTAAAGAATACCAACAAAAAAGCATTGACAGCCAGGAGCCTGACATCAGCATCTGAAAAAGGCTTACAAAAATTGATACATCATATGAAGCCATATGATGCAAATAAACTTTACAAAGAGGCAGAGACCCAACTTAATCCGACAATTGCAGGGTAGAATCTCCTGGTAAGATTGATTTTTCATCTGTATGTAGGTAACTTGTATGTAGGCAGCTTACTGGGTCAATATCAAAAATACTAAAATTTAATTATTTTTCTTGGTGGATGAGGCAGCAGGTTAAAGTACCATGCCAAGTTTCCCTGCATTTAAGGTCTTGAGCATGGATTGCTTCATACATGGCTACAGATACTTACACCGCCATCCACTTCGATAGTTTAAAGAAGATACCTGTAACGTCAAACAGATTCTGTTATCTACAAAATTGGTAAACCCAAAATTTTTTAATGCTGCTCTGCGTACAATATGGGCTCTGCGTACAATATAGGCAGTGTTGATGCTGAGCGTTTTTTCAGCCAGTATAACCTGGTCTTAACAGACCACTGAAATCTGCTCAAGGAGTCCTATGTTGAGATGTACTTGATGCTAATATTTGAAAACAACAATTTGGACTGAGCCCTCCACCCTAAGTTAAAGTAAACAATTTTCTGTGAGCTACTTAATGGTAAGGTGAGATCTATCATTCACACACCATATTGTTCCTCTAATTATTGTATTCCTCAACTTATTAAATAATAAGATACTTGTAGGATATAACTTTGTGTTTTTAAATTGGATATATAATTTTGAAAAACCGCAGATTTTTCCAATTTGTTGCCGCATAATTATTGAAATTAGCTAAAAAATAATAGATGTTACAAAGTGCGATAAAGTAAATTTGAAAGTGCTATAAAATTAAATTTGAAAATGCGATATCCTAGTACCTTTAATAATAAGTTTTGAAGTATAGTGGTAGTGGAACTTGGTGAAATCGTCAGCTTGTGCCGTACACTAAGGAAGGGAAGTCTCGTGTGGAAGCAGCTGTATAAGTTATGGAGGGAAGAGGACAGTACATTGTTTAGACAAAACGCTGCCATCTTAGCAATTTAACCCAAAAGAGGGGCTAAGTGTCAGTGGCACGTTAAAAGGCAATATTTACGATTCAAACAAAGCTGGAGGAAAATACTCTGAAACTGTTCGCAACCCATCAGATAAGCCTATTTAAGTAATTAGATTTAAGCCATGGAGAGCTAGAGAGTTGAAATGAATAAAAGATTGAGCATTTTGAAGTTGGTGTTGAAGGTTTGTGACCTTGGGAAAAGTGGGAGTCAAACGAAGAGACTACCTTAATACTCCCCCATGCTGAGCTATCTAGTATGCAACTCTTCCACTGTTTTGGGTCTTCTGTGCAAATGCCACCACGTTTTGCTAGCACTATTCTGGTGAAACTGATTGGTTACAAATGTACGATGCCTAATTTGAATATAGTGTTTGGTTATATTTTAGTCATTTTTCTTGCCAGCTGACCACGCTACAAACTTCAAACCGCCGACAGTCATTGACAAAAAGCTCAAGCGAAAGTTCTTGTTATGTATTGCTATTATTGGGTATAATCGCTAGTAAGTCTTGTTTTGATAGTGCAGCACTACTGCGTGCCACAACTACACATACTAATACTGCAAAAAAGAGAGATATAATCATCCATGTGCAAACAGCTTTTCGTTCTTTGCCTTTGCTAATTTCTTTCACGGCTAAAATTCTAACACCTGCTACCATGTGCCCTTACAGCCACTCACTGGTTAGTATGTAGATGCATATATTGATTACGGCATCTTCTAGTTAAATTATTCAATGTCCTGATTATTCAAGGCATGAATTCTTCTTCCGCACACATATTCCATTCAAATATATACTTATGGTGACCAGATTTAAGATCTGCTACACAGGAAAAGTTTTTATGTTCTCCTTAAGCATAGGCAATGTTTCATACATGTTTGGAAAACACTTCACGTTTGAATCCTACACAACTCATGTCTGTTTGTCTGTATGTATCAACTGATCTGACCATGCTGTATGTCAAATACTTGACCTACAGAACAATAAACTCATTTATCTAAACCTCAAATTGTGTAATTTCTTTAAGAGCTTATGATTAGAGGTTTTCACTTAGTGTAAATAGAAAATTTCAAGACCTATGCATGTTTTTTATTTTTTTTTCTCCTATGGGGCTCCGGTACTCTACGACAAACACCCCAAAGCTGCTACTGCCCCAGCTGAACCAGTACACATGGCCACTTTAAAACATACCTACCAATCACAGCATTCTCTTCTAGGGAATTTACTGACAAAAATATTTTAGTCTAGGTGATAGGCCTGTGAAGTTGACTCTGCTTTGATTAATGTCTCCATTCAGTCCTATCCTTGAACACCTTTTTCTTTCTCATGCAATGATGCGTTGCTTCAAATATATCATCCTGTTGTTATAGACTCCTAACCTCCCAACTCTTCCACATACAGCATCTTTCTCACCACATTCACCCATGACCATGGCTTACCATTTCACCTTACAGGATTCATTCCTCTATTACAAATATCCTCTTCTGTTTTACTCTCATCCACATTGCCAAGTTAACAAAACATGCTCCTTTCATGACACGTGCAATCTTATCCTTATCCATTCTGCTCTTAATGGAAACTCTTCTAAGATGCACACATTCTCCATATTTGATAAAAACTATAAATTGATACCTTGACTTGAATAATGCTGGCTATAAATTTGTGGAAGATGCTCATGTCCTGCCCTACTGCTAATAATTATATCATTTAGCTTTGATTATATCTGATCATTTATCTACTAAAATCGAATTTCTGAACCTGTGATTTGCATTGAAAGTAGATCAAAATTATTATTTTCTCGGGGGGTGACCCAACAACTGTTGCCTAAAGAATCATGAAGGACTACTTCGTAGATTGGAGAGGGAAAGTAGGGGAATAAGATGAGATGGACTAGGCTCCCCGAGGTATTCATAGTTCTGGCTCATCTGATGAATGGGAATTAAAGTGCACTCCATGAATCACTCAATTCATCCAATCCAATCACCCATTCGGATTCTGCTGTAAAGTATCTGCCACAGACAAGAAGGGAATTCAGTGTCCTAAGATGAAAAGCCAGTTTTTTAACCAGTCCCATCCATGGGCGTTCTGTAAAATGTAGTGTCTAAATATAAATCTTTGATTTTTTAGCAAAACTCCCAGGTCATTTAAATGCACATGGAAGCAATTACTCATAGGAAATATGCAAACCCTCATAAACTCCTAGCATCCTCTGGGTAGGAATGGGTAACAAATTGCACACCTCAGCCATGCATAATTAATGTAGTGGGATCATTCGAGGGTGGTGTGAATACCATTGAACTCCATGGAACTGTGATTCATTATTTGTTAGCTTGTTTTATTAATTACTTGGGGAGGTGACCAACTAGAGAGTTCATGTGCACCTTCAAGGATTATTTGGGAAAAGAGAAATAGTGAGAGAAAACTGTATTATCATTAGTTTACTCTTAATGAAATGCACCAAAGAGTTCCCACTTTAATCCCTCATGTGATAAATTGAATATACTGGACTAAAAGTGCTCTTCTCCATGGCACTTGAGTAGTAATCTGCATTTCCTCTATAATAGTTTTCACCACTTCCTTCAAAAATTGAATCCAGGCCCTCTGGAAGAGTTCAGTAATCACTCCATTCACCCTAACAAGCTGATGTCTATTCTTGATTTCACCTATAATTTTTAGCTATGTGCTTACAAAAATAAGCAATTATATCTCACGTCTGACTCCCTTTCTCAATACCTAAATTTTACACCACTGCACATAATTTCCTCTCATTGGAAGTCTACATTCCTGTGGTAGATATGGATTCCCAATGTGTTGTATTCAGGATCAAACAAGCAAGTAAACATTTCTTTTTAATGTTTCTCTCAGTGACAATCCATGGTAAGCAATTCACTGCAAAAAAACGAAGGCTCCTCATAATGCATTAAAGTTTCCATAGCAGATTACTTATTATGACACTGAAGTTATTTTCCTGTAATAACCAAACCAGTAATTTCATTTTCAATCATCATCTTTATAATCTATCTGGAGACAAATGTAGCTTGGTAACTTTTATTTATATTGTTGTTAATGTACAAACTTTTGTCAACTTATTTTGAGACCAGAATCAATATACATGTAATTATTTTTTAACTCTGGAGATTTAGGTCCATTAACAGTTATTCCTTCCCTATCAAAAGAGAATAAATAAAACCCATTATGAAATTCTGGTAGAAAAACTATTCAAAATGCATTTTTGCAGAAAAAGCATGAAATGATTTTGCCTCTAATGTAAGGAATTCACTGAGCTAAAAACTATCTGTGATTCCAAGTTTGAAATTCTCAATTCAGCGATAGTCAATTTAATTAGGTATGTATTAAATAGAATGGCTTCATATAGGTAGTCACTGATTACGAAGTTTACTCATTTAATGACTAATACATAAGTACCAAAAGTTAATTATAATATTTGGCTGAGGAATTTGATGGGCTTTTGCATTTCACAGAGCACTCTGAATGACTTACTAATGAAAATAACCCAGCCACTGCAATGATGTCCATTGGACATCCATTGGATGTCCCGGCTGACATCCATGGACATCCATTTGATGTACTCTGGACTTCCTATGGACTTGTGGACATCCATAGGATGTCTATTTCAGGATTTTTAAAGGGTTTGGCAATTATTTCAGATTCTTGGTATGTACATGGTGCAAACCAACTGCAGTATAGTAATAAGTGAGAAAATCCTCATTTCCCTAGCGAAAATATTGTAGAGGGAAGCAGATACGAACCGTCGACGAAGTGGAGATATAAGGGTGCACGAAGTGAATTGGAATGTGAACGAACTGTAACTAAACCGTCTCCGAAGCCTAGTGTATGGAAGTGTTCCAGAGCCGGAAACCTAGCTGACGAAAACGTTCACAAGTTGGAATATTGTATTGCCTCTCCACTTGATTTCGCTGCTCGCTCAAAATAAAAAAAGATTAATTACCATTTATCACTTTGATTATGCTATTGCGCAATGGCATGTTGAAGTACATATAATATATCCTACCTCATAGCTACCAATCGTTGTGGAAACTGTATCGCATGTGTACCTAACCTACGACTCAACGCACCTATTGTCGCACCCATTGTTGTAGATTCAATGTTCAGAAAGGTGAATATATGAAGTCACTTACGTGGATAAATGTGACTTCGAGAACTATAATCATTAAATGATAATTCTGTGATAGTTTGAAGGAAATACCATAAAATCTTGATAAAAGTTATTTGCCATTAATTAATGCCAGATAACTGTTATCCTATGTTGCCACATAGTATAAATATAAATGCAATATTACTGCGAATAAACAAGATTTTCCAATTCCCGCACGTTAGCTTCAGCATCGTAGCTAGGGGCTGGCCAGGCTGGCGGCTGCCAGGGGCGCAACCCTCAGGGGGCACACTTTGCAGACCCACAGCTATTATTACCTCGATTTATGAGGTATCAACCAGTAACTGTCGTTTCTTTTATTTCTAATAGGACTTTATATTATTTACGATTTATTTTTCATCATGTCCATTGGATATCATTCTGTGGCCTCCGTATGGATGTCCCTATAGGGACCTTCATAGGATATCATTTGAATGACATCCTATTGATGTCCCTACCCACACAGCACATTTCCGATTCGAAACGGTTTTCCCTGGTGCTCAAATAGGAAAATCCCGTTTTTCCCCAATAACCCGAAAGTAGCCTCGTAGAGAACGTTTTCATTTACTTGTGCGTGCACCTAAAAGAGAACGTTTTCATCGCACCGTTTCAAAAGCATTTTCATTTGGTTTTTGTTCTGGCAACGAAAACTTTCTCATAACGTTTCCAAGGTTTCCAAAAGTATATGCGACAAAACGATTTTTAAACTAATTAATAAATAATTCTCGGGTTTCCAGCCGAGTAAGGTTTTGGTTTGCTAACGTTTCAATGGAATACTCCTCCATCGTCCTCAGAGCAATAAAGCTTGTAGGGCCTTTCGCGTGCGCTTATATAGCCGTCTCATCCGGAGGGCATTGTTGTCTCCTGTTTTCCGTTATTTTTTGAATTAACGGTTTCCATAATCTGATAAGGATGTACCCAGAGTCTCGATTTATTGTTTTTTCTTCCAACCTTATTTCAACGGCCTCTTTAAGGAGACGATCCCAATATCCATTAGCTTTGGAGACCAAGCGAGCCTCATCGAAGGAGATGATGTGATCTTCCGATAAGCTGTGTTCAGCCAAGGCAGATTTTTCCGGGTGGAACAACCTAATACATCTACTGTGCTCTTTTATTCGGGTCTCTATCGTGCGCCCTGTCTCTCCAATGTATATTTTTCCACACTGACATGGGATACTATAAACACCAGGTGTTTTGAGTCCCAATTCATCCTTGACTCGCACTAAAACGCCACGTAGTTTTTTCGGTGGTTTATGAATAGTTTCGATGTTCCATTTGGATAGGATCCTAGAGATTTTTCCGGCGACGGTTGAAACATACGGCAGACAAGCTCTCACGGTGGGTTTTTTCTTTTTGGGAGACATTTCAGGACTGAGGAGACTATCAACGCGGCTTTTCTTGTGACTTGCTCTTTTCAGGCCCAGCGAAATCTCTCTCTCCGCATACCCATTTTGGCGGAAAGTTTCCTGTAGGTGTTTAATTTCCATTGGCAGGCTTTCCTTGTCTGCTACAGTATCTGCACGATGCAGGAGCGTAGAGATAACTGCTCTTTTTTGGGACGGATGGTGGTGACTTTGGCCATTTAGGTATAAGTCCGTGTGTGTAGGTTTTCGATACACTCGGTGACCCAAAGTACCGTCCTCCCTTCGTTGGATTAAAATATCAAGAAATGGTAAGCTGTTATCTTTCTCCACTTCCATCGTGAACTGAATACTTGGATGCTGTTCATTCATGTGTTTAAGGAAGTTCTCTAGTTCCTTGGGCCCATGTGACCAAATAATAAAAGTATCGTCTACGTAGCGGAAGTAGTGCTTCGGCTTAAGCGTGGCTGATACCAGGGCTCTTTCTTCGAAGTCTTCCATATAGAAATTCGCAATGGCAGGAGAGAGTGGTTATCCCATTGGAACGCCATCAACTTGCTCGTAATATTTTCCATTGTGGAGGAAATACGTAGAGGTCAGCACATGATGAAATAGACTGACTGTCTTTTGGTCAAACCGGGCTTCCAGGAGCTGAAGCGTTTCTTTCAATGGAACACGAGTGAATAAGGACACGACATCGAAACTGACCATGATATCCGTTTGAGCAAGGTGGAAATCTTGAAGGGTCTTCACAAACTGTGCCGAGTTCTTTATGTGATGCTCACCCGTTCCCACATAGGGAGCTAATACCCCGGTGAGATGTTTGGCTAGGTTGTAAGTGGGAGAGTCAATGGCACTCACAATGGGCCTCAAAGGTATCTCTTTCTTGTGTATTTTTGGCAGGCCGTATAGTCTTGGTGGTACTGGAGCTTGTGGCACAAGATTTCTTCTGGTTTCTTCCGGGAAATTTGCTTTCTTAATCAGCTCAATAGTCTTTCTGACTTTGCAGTCAGTGGGGTCACGGTTTAAAGGACGATATGCCGCGTCTTGAAGGATCTGTTGAAGTTTTTCCTTGTAATCATTGATCTTCATCACCACTGTTGCGTTTCCCTTGTCAGCTGGAAGGATGGCGAAGTCAGCATTTTTCCGTAGTTTAGCCATGGCAAATCTCTCTTCTTTGGTTAAATTCGGTTTTGGAAGAGCAGCTTTTTTCAGGACCATCGAGATCTCCCCTCGTATCTCCTCCGCGGTTTCAGACGGAAGTTTTCGAACGGCTTGTTCAATTCCTCCCATGAAATCTCTATATGGAAAACATCTCGGGGCAGGAGCAATGTTGAGCCCTTTCGAGAAGACCGATAATGTAGGTTCATCAAGGACTTCATCCGTCAGATTGATCACAATTCGATTTATATCCATCGTGGGAGCAGACTTCTTTTTTGGTGAAAGCCGAAGAAATTTATTTTTCAGCCTTTGAGTATCTTGGCGAAACTGGATGTCAGCTTGGGCAGTGGTGGTGATATCAATGTAATCCCAGTCCAAAGGAGAGAGAAAGGTCGCGAGGCGTAGGTGTAACGGCATCAAATTCCTAGAAATTTCATCTAGGGCTCTTCTCTTGTCGTGAATACGGTCCCGGACTAGAGCAGCACCAGCCCTCTTCATGATCCGTTTGGCTGAGGGTGAGTTGACTCCGGTACGGACTTGGGCGAACTTTGGTAAGACATCTTGGTCCCGGCATCTTAGAAGAAACGCGAGAGAGCTTAGAAGCTTCGCTTTTTCTTTCCGTAGATGTTCAAGTCGGCGAATTCTGTGGTATGTTTCCTCCCCGTAGAGGTGCGTAATAAAGGATTTAGTTCTTTCTCGGCGAACGATATTAATAAATAATTCTCGGGGTTCCAGCCGAGTAAGGTTTTGGTTTGCTAACGTTTCAATGGAATACTCCTCCATCGTCCTCAGAGCAATAAAGCTTGTAGGGCCTTTCGCGTGCGCTTATATAGCCGTCTCATCCGGACAAAATTGTTGTCTCCTGTTTTCCGTTGTGTTTATAGTATCCCATGTCAGTGTGGAAAAATATATATTGGAGAGACACGATAGAGACCCGATAGAGACCCGAATAAAAGAGCACAGTAGATGTATTAGGTTGTTCCACCCGGAAAAATCTGCCTTGGCTGAACACAGCTTATCGGAAGATCACATCATCTCCTTCGATGAGGCTCGCTTGGTCTCCAAAGCTAATGGATATTGGGATCGTCTCCTTAAAGAGGCCGTTGAAATAAGGTTGGAAGAAAAAACAATAAATCGAGACTCTGGGTACATCCTTATCAGAGTATGGAAACCGTTAATTCAAAAAATAACGGAAAACAGGAGACAACAATGCCCTCCGGATGAGACGGCTATATAAGCGCACGCGAAAGGCCCTACAAGCTTTATTGCTCTGAGGACGATGGAGGAGTATTCCATTGAAACGTTAGCAACGTGTCCCTCGTGGCTTCCGGTGTTTGGAAAAAATACATCGAAGGTGCATTTGTTGGAAGTGTGTTTTTTATCGTTGTTGGCAAGATTATACGTGTGCTACGGTTAGAATTTCGTGACATCTAAGGGGATACATTATATATACACTGGATTTTGTGAAGTTATACTAGTTCAACGCAAATGTTAAAGTGAAATAAGTGATTATTCTATGGCGATTGTCAAAGTCTGAACCCTTGTTGTGACTTGTGTAAAGATGTGTTTTCAAATTTTGTTTTCTATTGAGTGACTAATCTGCATTCCATAATGATGAACAAAGAATTGTGTGTCAATTTTCTGATATGATATTTCATAACCATTAATTAAATCATTAATGTTATAAGCATTCTGAGAACATATCTTTCTCCTGACCTATAGTTTTTAAGAAATACGTATTACGTACGCAAAGTACATGTTGCTTTGTCGTTGTGCCTTATTCCTTAGTGTCTTAGGGATTCACTCGAGTATGTTTTATACGTTAAGTAATTATTTTTTAGCGTTACCATTTGCTCACTGCAAATAATTGCCGTTGTTTTGGTCCCAGACCGGTAAATCAAGTTGAAGAACATATACGCATGTTTAATTAAGTTACTGTGCAGTTTTTTAATAAAAGTTTCCCTAGTTTTCTATCTTTATAGAAAATACGGTCGTTTAATTTCATATTTAGCAGCGACTTGTATGTGATTTACGTCTCGGAGTTATGTCGTTGTTCACTCTTCCCAAGTGCAAATGCTCCCTGGTTAGAAAGAATGTGATAAAGTGGTCGTAAAGTCATTGAGTGAGTGGTTATAATGGTGAGACCAATAAGGGCGAGTGATTTTAATTGTAAAAGGGCAAATAATTTTACGTGCTCTCGGTACTGCATTTGTGGCTTGATACCAGCGTAATTATAACGCTCGTATCAAGCCACAAATACGACGTAACGTCATTATTATGCCCGCATAGAATCAGTAGAAAAACGTATTATACCACCGAGAAAGCCGTTTTAAAACCGAAATTTACGGCTTCCACTCGGCTGAAAACGGTTTAAAAACTGTCTTACTCGTTTCGAAACTAGCTAGAACCGGAGAGGTGGCGATACGAAAACGTGTTCTGAACAATCAAAGAAACATTTCAAAGACGTGAACTTGACCAAAAGTGGCGGACATTTGCACCATTCCAGCATCATTTCAAAACGTGAATGGGCCAGTAGAAAACGTCCCCGGAAAGCGGGATGAATGCGGAAATGAAACGATTTGTGCTATGTGGGTAGATGGACCTTCATAGGATGTCATTTGAATGACATCCAATAGACATCCAAAGGATGTCCATAAGGGACTTCTTGATGTCTGGATTTAAAATGGACGTCCATTGGACGTCATGCAGTGGCTGGGAAAGGCATTTTTATTTTTCACCCTTTTCCCAGCATGGCCAGCATTTAGCATGAAATGTATGAAACATTTTAATACATTGGTGAAAACCATGTATGGGCATTACTTGAAAGTGTGGAGGGCTACAAAAAATTTAATTATCATAAGGCTAGCTATACAATGTTATCAAGGGTAAGTGGACAGGGAACAAGAAAAGACAATCTGAATGACTACTCTGTCCCTAGGTACCAAATGAATTCACTTTTTTCATTTTTTATAACAATCTTAAAACTTTACCAGATAGATTCTTCCTGCTCAGAAAATGTCCACCAGAATATTTCTACACAAACTTTTCCATATGGGCAGTGGCGGATACATATGGGGGGCACGGGGGGCGCGCGCCCCCCCCTTGCGGGGCCGTCCGCATTCCCGCCCGCGCCGCCCTCGCCAGTCAGCCCGCACGCTATTCGTTCGTTTCTTTCGTCAGTCGACTCTGAGTCGAGTTATTGAGTAGTTGTACTTTCTTATGTAGCACGCGCGCGCGTCCGCGTCATCGTATTTTATACGTTTCTGTCCGGCTCATATATAGCTAACCTACGAGAAAATTCGCGGCCTTCATAGTGATCTCGATACGTTATTCTGTCTGGAATTTGTTCGATAAAAGAAGCGAATATTCGACTGTTAGTGTTTTTTCACACTCCTTAAAAGTCTGGAAGCGAACATTCTGGCACCGAATGTTCTCGAAACAACCGAGCTACATATATAAGGAAAGCAGAATCGCTGCCAGGCAGTAACCCTGAAGAGGAGAAATCCTAAAGCGGGTGCTATTGTTGTAAATTATATATGAACTAGCTGAATCCGGCAGACTTTGTCCTGCCAGTGTATATTTATTTCATCATTATACAAAGTCATAGAAAACGTTGTTCGTGATTTCATTTGTAAATTACTCGAGAAATAATTATTATCGAGGCATCAGTATGAAATGAATGCGTGATTGAGCAGCACCTGTCCGAGATTTGATGTCAGTGTTGATGTTGAAGTCACTTCAGCATGTCAGCCAGCATCTTTACAGAAAATTCAACAAATGTAGGCCTATTCTTTGGTTTGATTTCATGCCTCAGTTGAATATTGTAAGCATGCAATTTAAGACTTCATATATAATTTTGAATAGTTATTTTAGCAATGCCAAGTTCCAAACTGCGTCGAGAAATGGACATCTTAGGACTTCGTATACATGACTTTCTCAATCGCTCAACATTCTCTTCCGACGCGACGTGGTTGGATTCTATATAAATCTAGCGAAAATGCCAGGCTTCGCTAGTAGTAGTCGTAGTATTTTAAAGCCGGCGACCGACAACTAAGGTCATTTGCGCCAAGGGAAACTATACAGAGGATGATGGAAGGACACCTGGCGTCGGCATTAGCCTACTCTTGCGAACGGCGCCAAGGGGTCCACAGTTTAACGTCTCATCCGACAGACGGTGTACTGTACTTGAAATGCCCCCAGCTTCGCTCGAGGTCATTTCAAAATATATACACTTGACGTGGATAGTTACTCAATCAGTATAATAATCACAGTTATGCATAGTTATTTATCATGGGTAAATGTTTAAATTGAAGTTTTTCTTCATTTTCAATGCCCTATTTTTAAATTTCCCATTGCAAATTGATATATATTTTTAATAACTGTACCTGTCCACGTGTTCCGGTGGCACAGTCTGATTAAATGGAAAATAAAGAAAAATTAAATCACTCGTTTTTAATATGTTAAGATAGATATAAATATAAAAAAGTCAGAATTTAATGTCAACCAAATGACTTATTTTCTCCCATTAAATTTGAAATCACACGAATCTCACGAATGTGTAAACTTCTATGGCGATATTCTGATAGATATAATATATAAAAAATATTTTATCAATTGTAATATTGTGGATTTTATACAAAGGTGTTTGTATTAAATAATTCAGCCACGCTTTAATCACTCTTTTGTTCACTACGCCGTGCAGAAAGCTAGACTTATGTATCCCTTATCTCTTTATGTGAACGTATATACAGTGATCATCATTGACATTTTGCGGTAATTTACTCACCATTGTATTAACCTCAAATGGAACGTTAATTACTTGACCATAAACCCCAAAATGACCGTGGATATATCGCAGTCGCCTTCTTTGCATGAAAGGAATTCGGGGTGATATTAATCTTTCAGTCACCAAATCTAATGGGAGATTTTTCAAACTATCTGGAAATGGGGGATATTTGAGACCATTATATACTGATAGTTGTGGGATATTATTTTTGTGAATGCTTGTGATACAGGTTGCACATATCTGAAATTCCGATTTCTGAACCGGAATTATTTTCCTGATTAATATTATGCTTTTTGTACTGTCAATATTGGTAAATGATTGGTAAATCATTTTGAAACCAAAGTATATAACAAGCATCGCAAGCATGTCCAAAATCATTATTAAAAAATTGCTTTATAAACTCTTTATGTGCCGACAAATGTGTTGAGAATGAGCTGTACATTATTTGCTGATGTGGTTGTGCTTTTATTAGAGGTTCGTTAATATTATTTTCGTTTGACATGTCTTTTTCATTCCGCCGTTGAACGAAATCGTGCTCAACCTTATCAACATTTGAATTTGACTCGCCCCTATTCTCTCCTCCATCAATCAGCATAGCCGGAATATGAAGATCTGGAGATGGTCCACCACTTTCAGAATTAGGATAGGTAATGTCATTCCGCGGTATAAATGGCACTTCTCTCCTAGAGGGACCTGCTATTTGTGAAAATGAATTATACGACCTCTCTTGAGAATGAATTGTAGTTTTTTGGAGGGTCCCGCTATTTGGCAATCAGTCATTTCCATAGTTTGTAGTAAATCATCGGTCCCTTGTCTCTCCCTGTAATTTTTAGAACGAATTTTATCCAGGCTCTTTCTATGAGCAGCATCTTCATTTCCTCCACAATATTTATTCTCGACATCAGCTTTTATCTTAGCACGATAATTTCTGGCATATTCGGCTTTTTTCCTCTTGTTTTCCGCTTCTTGTGCTCTGTGCACATTCATTCTTTCTTGCGCGGCAATTTCTGGCATATTCAGCTTTTTTTCTCTTCCGATCCATGTTTGTTTTTTTCCAATTCGGGATCCGCGTCAATTCTCCCCAATTCTTTTTTTTCGTGCAATAGTTTCGGACATATTCGGCTTTCTTCCTCTTTCTTTCTTCTCTCTGTCCTTCCGCTAAATTATTCAATTATAAAATCTAACCCATTTCGTCTATTGTTTCATTACCCTTTTGATCTTCTTGCCGCTCTCTTACACTTTCTGCATTTTCTAACATTGCGGATTCAACACACGTTGCGTTGCCTTCATGACGTCTGTCCATGTTTCCGTGCCTACAAAAGAATTCCAAATTAATAAAAATTCTCGCAGATATAGCAGATCAGGTGCGTAGGTCAAATTTCCGAAAGAATTTCTCATAAACACCTATCTTTTATGAAAACCATTTTTCCCCACATTTGTCGAAAACACTTTTTGACAAGATCAGAAGAAAATCTGAAAGAAATTGTCAAGAATTGTTCCCAAAAAAAAACACTCCACCATTAGGAACAGATCCTGGGACATTCGGTACGTGGGACGACGACTCTAACCACCACGCCATCTAACTCTGTTAAGGAGTTAGCGTTGTCACGAGTTTACATTCGGTATGCTAAGCGGGGCCCCGGAAAGAAGAATCTGACGGTACGTGACGCGAGTTTGCTCTTTTACCCCCATGCCAAAAGTGCCCAACGGGCCAAAAGATGTTTACACTTCAAAAAATGCCTTGTTCCTATTTCTTTGCTGTGGCATCAATATTTTTTGTTAATGCAACGCTGTATGATACACAACATTTTTTGTTTTTTTTTGTTTGGCGCGTAAACATACAAAGCTGATGATTTTCCGACACGGGAACAGGCGACATACAATTGACCATGCGAGAAGCATGAATTTTCAAGGTTAATGCCGCAAACACTCAATGACTGCCCTTGCGATTTGTTTATTGTCATTGCGAATGCAAGCCGCACTGGAAACTGCAAGCGTTTGAAGTCGAATGGCATGTCGGTTAGAATCATTGGGATGCGTGGTATCAAAACGTCTTCTCCTTTGTACTTTCCTTAAAGAATTGTTGCTCCGATGACGTTGTTAGACAGTTTTTTCACCGCAAGCTGGGTGCCATTTCAGAGACGTGGTTGGTTGATATTCCGCAACATTATGATTACCGATCCGACTTTTAATTGGGGATTGTGAGGTGGCAATCCGGGCAATTCCAGTGAGTTTAAAAATTCGGTTGGATAGTTGACGACATCATCTTGGGTTGTAACGGAATCCATCGATTTGTACGTCAACAATTCGCCAGGAATTTCGCTTTGAATCTCTAAATTCAATTCGTCTACATCAATGTTTTTCGCAGCCAATATAGCACGTTCGCTCAACCAAAAATGATTTTTGTAATTTTGAGCAATGTTTGGGAACACTTTTCGGATGAGTTCGGTCTTTGATTCGGTGAACTGGCAAAAATCGACGGGGAGCGTAATGCAGCCAGTGGGAGTGTCAATGGGTATTTTTCCATTTCCAATGCCCAGCAATTGTTCAGCAAATACCTCTCCAGATTCGTCTTTCTGCAACTCGACACGCATGTTTGTGCCTAATTTGAGAGTCTTGACGTGTTTCCACAAAACGGACGACTTCAAACATCCATTTAGTTCATCGGCTGGCGTTGACCGTGGAATCACTAACAATGTTTGGCGAAAGTCACCTGACAACAGAATCATCGCACCACAAAACAGATTTCGGTTGTTTCTTAGATCTTGCATCGTTTGGTCTAATGCCTCTAAAGATTTTTTATGCACCATCGTACATTCATCCCAAACGATCAATTTGCATTGCTGCAAAACTTTGGCCATTGCAGAGTTCTTTGACAGGTTGCACGTTGGAGTTTCATTGATATGTATATTCAATGTTAACTTGAGTGCTGAATGAGCTGTTCGACCGCCTTCCAACAACGTAGCAGCAATTCCTGATGAAGCAAGTGCAAGTGTAATTTCATTCTGCGATCGATTCGTTGCCAAAATCAATGTGATCAAAAAGCTTTTTCCAGTTCCACCGGGAGCGTCCAAGAAGAAAACCCCGCCAGTTCCATCATCCACAACTTTCATGCACTTTCCGTGAACTTTTTGAAATCTCCAAATTCTTGGTTGCTACAACAATAATAAAAAAATCAATATTTATAGCCCTCTAGCACGAAATGCGGTGTTTGTTTACATCAGAAATGGATCGGAGACAACAATGAAAGACCCATTTAAAGCGCTACAAAAATCGTTTAAGTAGCGTAATTAATCGTTAACTAGATGATTTATCATAAAAACATCGAAAGAATAAGATAGTTCAGAGTTTTGACATACCGATGAAGGAAAAATAAAAGCGATCGGTACAAATTCAAGTATTTTAATGAACGAAATATGAAAGCACTGCACCGTGAAAAATGTAAAACTCCGTGTAATCTTATGGGAAAAATTGTAAATGTAATTTAAAATTCATGTTTTATTTCTACACTATATATTATAACCCGTTTACCGTCCCGGAACGGGGATGATCAAATTGTGAAGATTTCAGCGAAATCGGTCCAGCCATTATCCAAGTTGACCGCTTACCAACAAAATGCGCAATCCATTTTTATTTATAAGAAGATTGTTCCATACTTCCGAAAAGAGAGATAATTTACCTTTTTTAAGTCTAATAGTTTCCTCATCAAACCGCAAATATAGCATTATTTCACAAAAACTGTTTCTCCTCATAGTTTCCTTACAAAATGGAGAGCCCCATGAATCAGACCACAATGAATGAATGCAAAACTTGGTAGACCCTGATATACCACGAACAAACAATACGGAAATGAATGTTTCTTACTCATTCAGTTGAAGAGACCAGCTATTATTTCCTATCTGTCGATGGGCTTCTGCTAGGGTGCAATGTTTTGTGTGCCAAAGCATAGACTAATGAATGAAAAGTTGCGACGCACTAGCAACACTTTATTTTGATATATTTTTTTGCATGAGACGTAGGGCCAGGCATTCCCTGAGAATATTTTGCTGCAACCGTCTACTAAGGGAAATTGCACCCAAGTTCACTTCTTGCCGCTTGGTTCCATCTGCGGCTTCGTACTTTCTTCCTGTTTTATCAGCAGCTTCCCCGCCACTCACCTCACAGTGTGGAGAAGTATCTCTGCGGCATTTTCTACCAAAAGTCATGTAATATGTGCAAAGTGCCTGTTGAGACCCGTCTTCACAATTTTCCCTTGGAGAGTAACTTGTCCCAAGGGGTTGATCGCCTTTCATTTGTCCAGCAGAAGGGGTAGCGCACCGATTGTGGCTGCAAATAATACCTGGAAACCCAATAAATGCACGTATTATCATATGATATTCTCATAATCGAAATACTTCAAATAAATATGAATTTAAAAAACATGTTTTAATATTTTATTGAATAAATAAAATTTTTTAAGGTATTTTGTTAACCTTTTTAATTGTAATACTGAGTGATGTCCACACTATTTCCGGCTCCTCAGTATTAGTTTCTTCCTGACTAGAGCCATCGTCAGTTGAAGAGGAAGGTTCCAAATCCAGTACGTAGTCTATGTCAACTGTTTCTTCTGTGAATGAATCTTTTCCATAATCGGCTTTGTCTTCTGAAAACTCACGTAGACACGATATAATTTCTCTTGGAGTAAGACCTCGTTTAGGAGACCTCGCAAATACTTCCCTAAGGTCCAGATTTGCAGAGTTTCTCTTAGGGCAGCGAATAAAAAGTAAAAATATTTGTATTTTTTCATAATGAATTTTACCCGCCATGATAAATGAGGAATAATATCAGCCTAATAATGCACACATCTTTAATAATGGTCAACAAGGTAAGCTTTGTTCAATCAGCCATTTTTTATAATAAATTAAAATAGATCCTAAACTATGGTGAAAATGGGTCGCAAAAATATATGTTGACTTCTAGAGGCAGTATAAAATAATTTCGCTGAATCAGTTATTAGGCAGTTCATTGAAAGTTCGTCTCTTATTGATGCAATATCCGAAGCCCCAATTTTTGGATATTTTTAGCATTTTTCCAGGCAATTTTAGTCCAAAACATTAACCAGAAGTATTATTGTTTAACAATTATAGTTTAAACCTATAGTGTAGCCGAATACCAAAAATTATTCAAATTTGAATCCCCACTTAAGCCACGAATATGTTATAAATCCTGATCTCCGGTTGAACATGAAATTTGTTTACTACCGATTAAATATTTACAATTGACTGCTAAAGGGATAAAAATACATTAAGCTTTCCTGTTAATTTTTTCCAGGTACCACTAGGACTTTTGGAGAAAGGTTGTAATCCGTAACTCCACCATAAAGGGGATTTTTCAGAGAAAACATAATTGCTTTTCCGAATTATAATTACTCAGAGTTGGGGTCAAAAACCTTCGGAAATTGTCCATCGCTGTTTTCCGGAACCGCTTTTGTTTTTCAAACCGTAAGTAGAATTATTGTTAGATCGTCGTATTTATCGCATCATATGTTGTCGCATTCAAACATAGTTCGAAGGAGGATCTTGTAGTTTTGGTTAATGCAACAGTAAAAATATGGACCCAGCTTGATTTTTACTCATCAAATCCTTTAAATTACGGAATTTATCAACAGATATGACATGGGCGAGGTTGATGTCAGAGTATAATATAATCTGTTATATATATAGAAGTCAGTGGCTTAAGTATATGCTAATTTGCCTCGCAGAGAGTACAAGCAAAAACTTTAGTAATTAGTTCCCTGGCTGTACCTATTCATTATGTGATGCTAGAAACCATACAGTTGTCCTATACGTAAGGAATTCAGGATAGATGTTCAATTGTATGAAACATTTCATCCGAAGAATGTGTGGATATTAACCGCCTGTAAAATATTGTTGTAAGGGGTTTAAAATTAAATGTGAAAAATATTAATTTAAAAAATACCGTTGATCGTGTGGCGCACTAAACACTGGTGGGGAAAAGATTTAATTTTTGTGGCGTCGGAATGCGGCGTCTTCCGAACAAACTGAATCAGTTCTACCCAGCCCATGGAACCGGCCGTGCTAGACGGTGTCGCCGTTAATGTCGTTTGACGAAGGTTTCTACCGCAGATGGCTGCATAATAACTCGTCTCAGCGCATTGCCCAGGGATACTGTAAATAGGATTCCCGAGTCCCGCAAAGCCATTGATACCAGCCCAGTCGCGTAAAATAGGTTCCACCAAAGTGGCGCTGGCAACCAGAGGTGTCTGGTAAATGTGAGGATAAGCAGTATAAGCCCGTTGCAAATACGTTGCAAGAGGAGCATATTTGTTCGAAAACAAGTTATGAGGGACTGCAGAATAGAATTAAGAATATCGCCAAATCCCTGGTGCCATGTTCATGTAAAATTCAGGTGAAACGCGCTAAATGATACGTAAAAAAAAGACAACACTACTCGAAAGCCTAACATTTCGACATCATACTCTTACAAGAAACCTCTATGTCATAACTCTAATAAAAAGCAACGAGAAAATGCACCTTCCAAGAAACCTCTGTCATAACTCTAATAAAAAGCAACGAGAACATGCTACGCGGGTTACTTTAAATAGTTAGTTAAAGAAGTGTTAACCAAGGCACGGTCACTGAGACACGCACTCTCACAACTGCTATCGGAAATGAAAAACGGTAGTGACAATCGGTAGATAAGAGTAACTTAATCCTTAGTAAAACCTCCAACCCGCTAATATAAACTGGGAAACGCCAAAGACTTAAACAGTTAACAATGAAAAAGAACGCATTTTGTAAACCGATATATTATTCCAAAAAAACCGCAAAGAACAGTACAAAATGAGCAAATTAACAGTTGGATGCATTTATTGAAACATCAAAGAAAGATTACACAATGACTTAAACAATTGACAATGAAAAGAACGCATTTTGCAAACAGTATATTATTCCGAAAACCTACAAAGAACAGTGCAAAATGATGCAAGTTAACAGTTGGATGCATTTACTGAATAACCAAAGAATGTTTACACAATGACTTAAACAATTGACAGTGAAAAATATCGCATTTTTCAAACTGTTATTATTTAAAAAAATGAATAGAACATTACAACATGATCAAGTTAACAGTTGGGTACATTGATAGGAGCAAAAGGTTAGAATGAAGAAATATAAGCGAATTTATACAAACAATCAATTTTAAAGATTAAAGCAACATTAACACCTATCACAGCCTTAAAATAACTAGGATGAGTTACAAGGTGCCATCATATGGAAGACGAAAAAACCTGCTGAGATACATGCCTGGAAAGATAATTAGAAGAAAAGAAGCAATTAGAAATGCAAACATAATTTAACAGAACATTAATTAAAAACTATTATCACAATTTTATAGTACTTGGTAGTAATGAACTAGAACTGTAGAAATAATATTGGTACTAGTGAAGACTCAAAAGAAATTGATTCACTCCCATCGTTTTTCACATTACTAGCCACCTCAGAAATTAGGATTTCCTGAAGAAAAGAGAACTATCACCAAACATGCACTAGACTTCTCCATGAATTTAGTCCTTACATGTAACTGAGAGGCACAATGCTACCACCAAGGAAAATATCGGATCAACATTTACCTACCACACAAATGAAATGTTAGCTACAAATGGCACTAAATTCATAGTACATATAAAGCAATGTAATAGTACCTAAGTCATTCTAAAATATGCAGTGAATACCTATGTATTCACTGCATATTTTAGAATGATTTTAAGTCTGGTCTAACAAGTGAAAAGTACCATCTTCCTTTTGATTTCTGTCCCTTTTCCTTAATGCCCTTTTAATAAATCCTTGCTTACTGTTGGCAATTGGCCGGATATATCTCACGGATGTCTTCCCCACGATAATTTCTAAGCAACTGTATCATCTAAGTACTTTATGGATACACCGCTATCTGTCATGGCTAACTGATGTTATATGGATTGCTCTAGTGATCATTTTAGTTATTCCTCTTCCAAACATTTATTGCCACACGCTATTAGGTTTATTTAAAACTAGCATTCATCGCATCAAACTTGAATACCTACATTTCGAGTGATTCACTATCTTTTACATTTGATATTTCCCTGTAAATTACCGCGTCGTCTACAGTAAGTCTAAGCTTAGTACTACTATGGCACATATATCGTTGATGCATAAAATAAGTGGAAAGGGTTCATTACCATTCCCTAGGGATCTCTCCATGTAACTGTTAATGCATCGGATATGATACCACCTAAAACGATCCTTTGTTGGCGTCCAGTAAACAATTCATATACCTAGCATCTGCTTTAATAACAAAACATTTCAACTTCAGGATTTCTCTCGCGAACCTGCCATAGTAGCCAGTGCTATTACTATATTTTTAACACCATCAGAGAAGCGGTCCGCCTCAAATTTATACGAGAGAATTATTCTGAGTATTACTTTATAATTAATGCGATTGAATTATTAGATTAAATACGCCTTTCCATTCAAGTCTTAGTGAAGTCACAGTCTAAACATGTTTAGACTGTGATGAAGTTAACGAGTTATACCTCAAGCATGGACAACCGCGACTAGGTGCACATAACGTAATGAAAATATTTCGGTATGATATAATTTATATTGGTCGGCTATCTGAGATAAAAATAACAAAGGCAAAAATGCATGCATGTTAGCTAGACTATAGATTTATCCGTCTGAATTAATTTTGAAAATGGCGTCTCATGACGCAGCCAAGCCATGCGGTACACAATTGTGCGTTCACAATTAATGCGTTCAGCCACATTAGTTTTGAGTCCAATATCAACCGATCTTGAATTAAAGCACTAAAATCATCGATACTGACTTCATGATAATAAGACATTTGCAATGCATTACATGATATATCTCACACTTAAAGATATCACAAGCTTATAAGCTTGTGATATCTTTAGCCAAGCCATGCGGTACACCATGCGTTCAACCACATTAATTTGGAGTCCAATCTCAACTGATCTACAATTAAAGCGCTAAAATAATCGATACAGACTTAACACTACGACGCTTGCAATGCATTACTGCATATATCCCATTCTTAAAGATATCACACTAACCTTTGCCTTGAACAAACTGTACTAGCCCCCCCTTATCAATTTCCTTATCACAGGGGTTCTAATAATTATTCTTTCACGCGGTCCTAAACACGCGACGTTATATACTTGTATCAGCCCGACACACAAAAGGTACCCTTCACTTTATCACTTCTTACCTTGAGAGAGATCCTTTCCTTTCGGTAGTCCTTGGCGGCAAAGGTTAATGGATTAATTCATGCACTAAAATGATACACTTGAACAGTACATATATTTATAATAACCCTTTTATTCTTTACTTATGAAACAAATTCACTTTAGTTACTCAATTAATCAATATATGTTCCCTTCTCAAATATATTCGTATTAATTTATAATGTTTGTTCTACTTCACCGGATATTGTACAAAGTGAATTTCGCCGATACTCTATGCCCCAGTATCTGTTTATCGGATTCCTGGATCCTTCCTTAACACAGGACACTGGCGTTGGTAATTGCTGTCCAAAGCTGCTTACTCCCGGCAAATTATCACTGCAAAAACTCTCGTATGACTTTCACTCGATAAACGTCTCTTGTGGCTCCCTTGTTAAGAAGAAGCAGAAGAAGAAGCCTCGTTCCTTGTTTGACAATCCCTTTTATACTATCTCACCTCCCCTCCTGTATGTTCTAGAACATTCCAGGTTTTCTCCCCTTCTCTCGGATCTGATAGGCTATTTCCCTTTCATTATTATAAGTTTGTTTACGTAAACAGAAAATGGTATTGTTTAAAGTTGTTTTCATAACATAGACGGCATTGTTTTAGTTTGTTTACGTAAACAGAAAATGGTATTGTTTAAAGTTGTTTTCATAACATAGACGATATTGTTGCCTCGCGGTAGTACGTGTTCCCAAAATATACACAATGGCGTCCTTAATCGTATACTTATGCCAACACGGCCAAAATGGCGTGTTACATTAGCCCCATTAAAATAATGACTTGGAAATATAAGAAAGGAATTATTTTAAAGCCTTCAAATGTAAACTAACGCGGCCCCAACGCCTTCAAACTTTAGCCTCCCTCTAAATAATGTCTGTGCCCACGTATATTGTATTACAGCAGAAATCACACATGAATACATTTATATCAATCAACACAATTACAAACAGCGTCTCCTCCTTTAACTCAAGACATATGATATACCATATAACAATATGGTCTCTTCCCTTTCTTCCTTGCTTGAAATAGGCAAATAACCAATGAAAATCTTATTCACGTAATTTAAAATCAAGAACATATTATATAAATCGACGTTATTAACTGATACATTGAACGTGAATATAACGTGCAAATAATAAAACTGTCCATCTTCTTCTCAACATTAATTCTCACTTTTAACCCCTTAAAAACACTGGGTTATCAAAAGGCCATAATTCACATTACATATATACACTTTACAGCACTTAAAGTTCCTTCAGGTGATACACTCTCCCTCCTTCCGGCTCAATCTACGCCCATTCATACATAAGAAAACACGAATCAAAATAATGGCAACATGACACTGAATATACACACATTGAGAAAAGATATCACGAAACATACATATTGTGCTAATCCACCTGCCGCCAAGTTCAACCTCTCTCTCTCTCGTTCGTAAGCTCCCCTCGCATGTCGGGCCCCGATACAATGTATATTATCGGTAAACAGTTCTCCCTTGCTTGAACGGATCAAATTATAATGTTGCGGTGCTGGTTTCCTCAGTTTAATGACTGCGTGCTATGGTCAGTTGGACTACGGTCTTCTTCTCGTGTGCTCGTGTGATGTGAGTGATACCAAGTGCTGTGCTATTGTTCCCTATATGGTTTAATATTGCTGAAGTGGAAAGTGCCTCGTATTTCGTTCTTTTGTGGATTAAATACTACACACGTGGCTGGCCCTCGGAATTCTGAAATCTCATATGGACCTTCGTATAATGCCAGGAAGCCGTGATAAATCCCCCTTTGCTCATCGGATACCGGATTGGTACGTACTAAAACCTCATCTCCTATTTTAAATTTCGTCCTCTTCCTCTTATCTTTCTTCCTTCTTCTCTCCGCCCGTTTTTCGCCTTTTTTAATGATATTTTCACGTATCCTAAATATATCATTTGCGATCTTCTCGGAGTCACTTTCTTCTAAGCTTTGCTCTCGTGGTTCTTCCTCGCCATCCGTCTTCCCATACTCCTCGCTGGTTTCTATGTGCATGTTGTCATATTGTGCGTCCATGCGCATTTCCCTAAACTTACATGCGATCTATTTTTTTCCTTCACTTAGGGTTATAATCCTGCGATCGTACTCAATCTTCGCGGATAGTTGAGCTAATGTGTCCGTCCCGATTATGAATGGTTTGATCAGCTCCGGCACCACCGTGCAGGCCATATTTGTGGTGAATCCGTCTATCTCTATACTCGGACAGATCTGCCTCCTTATAATTCCACTCCTCCTTCCGACGGCTCCAGCTATCCGGATTCCTTTGACTGGTACCTCCAAAGCGTTTCGCAGTGCATTCTGATTCTCCCGATAAAACTCCTCGCTAATGCACGTTAGCTCCGATCCCGTGTCTATCAGTGCATTCACAGCCACTCCTTCCATTTGAACCCTAATCTCCGGGCATTTAATTACTTCCGGCCTATTCGCTTCTTTCTCCGTCAAGAAATCTCGAGGTGACTCAAAAACATTGCATATAGTTTCCTCCTCCGTGTGGGGTTCCGTCTTCTCCTCCTGTGGTAGTGTCCGTTTTATTCTCACTTTCCGTGTCTTCGCCCGTTGCTCCTTCGGTATGTCCCAGAATCCCTCTCCGTCTTCCGGCCTCGGCATGTTGGGACCTTCGTCATGCTTTGCCGCTAATAGTTTTCCTGCTCCGGCTTCCCTGCGGCGTTGCTTTCTTCCGCCATCATGGAATTGACCGGGCGCTCTCTCATCGGTGGGCGCGCCTCCGCCATATTGTTTTGTCCTCGGCGTCGATCAGCTGGTCTCTCGCCCGGCCGTTGAGAGTATCCCTCGCCGCGAAAGTTATCGTCTCTCCGTCCGTCTCTCTGCTGGCTCGACGCTTGCCACTCCCGTGGTTGTGACCTCTTCGAGTCCCATCTGTACTGCTGGTTGCGTTGGGATGTGTCCTCCGGTGTCCTCCACGCACGTTCTCCATGGGTCCTTGGGTATTGGTCTTCCCATCTTCGGTGTCCAGTCGCCTCGGAGTTTCCGTCTTCTCGCGGTATGTTATCATAGCGGGCCAATAACGTCAAGAATTGCGGGATTGTATTTACATTATTTGAAATCATGCCGACGCTTACTTCCATGCCAAAGTGTTTCTTGAGAATTAGAATGATCATTCCGTCCTCCATTGGCGGCGTCAACTCCCTCGCTACGCTAATTTTGGCCGTCGCATATTCTACTCGCGTGAGCCCTCCGTTCTCCTTGTATTTTCCCGTGTCGAAACTCCGTTTTATCAGCATTTGACGTTCATCTCCCCAAAACTGCTCCGTGAAAATAGCTTGGAAAGCGTTCACATCTTCATACAGGTGTCGGGTCGCAGAGAACCATTCCTCTGCTCTCCCAACCATTCCTTGTCTGATGACCTGGAGCATCATCTGGTCAGGTAACCGATATATCTCTTGGTATTCGCACAGCTCCTGTAGGTATTTCATGGGTCTTGATGTATGCCTCCCGTCGAACGTTGGGACCTTTAATTGTACCATTCCCGCGGGTGCCGTTGTGACGTTAGGTCTCCTGCTTTCCTCACGCACGATGCGTCGGACTGCCTCTTCATCTAGCCCAGCTGCTTTTGTGGTGGATTGTTGTCCCAGCTCGTCCGCCATCTTCTTGAACCTTTCCTCCACGTTCTCATGCAAATTCACGTAACTCGCTTCTAACTTTCGGACCTTGAGATCGCTCGCCTCCAGCCTCACTCCTACTCCGTTAATTTCTTTCGCGACATCTTCGCATAACTCTGCTAACGCCCCGTCTGTTTTGGCAAACCTTTCATCATAGCCATGTTCGAATGATGCAATACGTTCCTGCGTCTGTCTATGTTCTCCTGCTATTTTTGCCATTTCTTCCAAAAGCTTTCTCTCTCTTTCGTCTGCTTCTTCCCTAATTTGCCCCAACAATTCTGCATGTCTTCTCTCTTGCCTCTCAGCCATCTCCTCTAAGATCGTTCTATTTCTCTCTTGCCCTTCAGCCATCTCCTCTAAGATCGTTCTGCTTCTCTCTCGTTCTTCTTTTGCTTCTTCTGCCCTCTCTCTATCTCTTCTATCTTGTTCTTCTTTTAATTGCCTAAATAGCGCTTGCATCTCAGTTTCCACCGGTTCCTCACTATCGACCCTAAATTCATACGTGCTTATATCTATTCCCTCCTTTTCTAGCGTGTGTAATAATCGCTGCTGCAATTCTGGCTTGGTTCCCCCTACTAACAAGTCCCTCTCTCGTAATAATTGCCGTAGCTCTGCCGACTTCAGCTCCGGAAATTTCTTCATGTTGGCCGCCATCTTCTTTCTTCACTCCTTCGGGATGATCCTCCTTCTCTCCGGTTCTCGTGGTCTCACCTAATGAGTAGTCAAGCTCTACACGCTGGGCGCCATTAATGTACTAGCCCCCCCTTATCAATTTCCTTATCACAGGGGTTCTAATAATTATTCTTTCACGCGGTCCTAAACACGCGACGTTATATACTTGTATCAGCCCGACACACAAAAGGTACCCTTCACTTTATCACTTCTTACCTTGAGAGAGATCCTTTCCTTTCGGTAGTCCTTGGCGGCAAAGGTTAATGGATTAATTCATGCACTAAAATGATACACTTGAACAGTACATATATTTATAATAACCCTTTTATTCTTTACTTATGAAACAAATTCACTTTAGTTACTCAATTAATCAATATATGTTCCCTTCTCAAATATATTCGTATTAATTTATAATGTTTGTTCTACTTCACCGGATATTGTACAAAGTGAATTTCGCCGATACTCTATGCCCCAGTATCTGTTTATCGGATTCCTGGATCCTTCCTTAACACAGGACACTGGCGTTGGTAATTGCTGTCCAAAGCTGCTTACTCCCGGCAAATTATCACTGCAAAAACTCTCGTATGACTTTCACTCGATAAACGTCTCTTGTGGCTCCCTTGTTAAGAAGAAGCAGAAGAAGAAGCCTCGTTCCTTGTTTGACAATCCCTTTTATACTATCTCACCTCCCCTCCTGTATGTTCTAGAACATTCCAGGTTTTCTCCCCTTCTCTCGGATCTGATAGGCTATTTCCCTTTCATTATTATAAGTTTGTTTACGTAAACAGAAAATGGTATTGTTTAAAGTTGTTTTCATAACATAGACGGCATTGTTTTAGTTTGTTTACGTAAACAGAAAATGGTATTGTTTAAAGTTGTTTTCATAACATAGACGATATTGTTGCCTCGCGGTAGTACGTGTTCCCAAAATATACACAATGGCGTCCTTAATCGTATACTTATGCCAACACGGCCAAAATGGCGTGTTACAAAACTTTTGTTCCTTATCCCCAACCTCTTATTTTCCTTCCGTGGATTCATATCCTGAGGTGCAGCCAGGCACAAAACAACGCCGTGACTTACTCATTGTGTCTTCAGGAAGTTTGCTGGACAGAATCACTGAATAATCTCCAACAACAGCAGTATTCAGTCCTCCAAAGCTGCAGCTACCACAGGCACTTTCTAATGCACTTTGCGAAGAAGCCGGACATCTGGAGTAGGCAGCGCTATGACTGGCCCAAACCATAGACCTGGAATATAGGTAGATGGAGCATGACGTCAGGAACATTAGGGAGGGATAAGCAAGGGCTTGGTCACATGCTTTGTGGCAGATCTCGAGAGGCCTCGACGGCGAAACACGGTTCACTCCTGCCGTTCATACGGTTGCAAAGAAACATTTGTACAAGGAAGCCGAATATCTTTACACAGGCGAGCCAATCCCTTCCAAAGGTCTATATACCATGTACCTTTCTTAATGAAAATGATTTCGGAGAATAATCGCGAGAGTTTGAGTTACATTTGTTCACGGCGCGTGGATAACATGGAAGATCTCACTTGCTCATCTGTCTGATTATTATCACTCGCCGAATTCTCTCTTTGCTCATTCGTAAATAAACTATCATACATATCCATTATATCTTCCATGTGCAATACTTTTCCCACTCGAAGAAAGTAATAGGAAGTGAATAATTGTTTTGAATAGGGATACGTTCGTGCCAAGGGTCTGTTCTAAACTTCGTTGGAAGTATTTTTCCAGACATTGTTTTGTCAAGAAAGATTCGGTGGCCGCTGGCTTAAGTTAGATGCTACTTCGCATTTCAAGTTTCCTCATCCTCTGATGATGAAAAATACTATACTCATTCTTTTCCGCCTCAACTGCTCAGTGGAGAATTTTCAAAGATTGCATTGGAAAGAAAAAAAGTGTTGAATTCACTTTCAGGCTCCTGATGGGAAGTACATGCCGTGGAAACTTCAGGAATTATCAACTCTTTCTTCAATAAAAAGATGACACAAAACGGGAGGCAAAGAATATTGCAAACAAGATGCAATAACTGGAATTTGTGTTCAAGCTGAATTTAAAAAAATGAAACTTTAGAAAAGTTTAATAGAACAAGTCATCTTCTTCAGAGTGAAAATGTAATCGTGCAAAGATGTGCAGATTAGTATTCATCATTGGCAGACCAGTTACATACATCATGGGGGGAGTTTGAGAGATTTAAATCACATTATTAAGACATCTACATCTACCAAATAACCAGCAAGCCACCTCAGGGGTGTGTGGCAGAGGGTGTAGGACTGTAGGAGGGTATTCACCAAAATGCATTACACTGTACCTTAAATGCTATTTAAGGCTACTGGTCCTGCGAATAATTTTTTAGTATTATGCAACGGTTTTACCGTGCTATGCTGCCGGCTTCGTCGGGATTTTAAGAACAATAATGTTCTTTTTTTTAAATAAATAAACAATTACAGCAGTTGATGATTTTGAGAAGTAAAAAATTAATTTCGAAGAAGTCTCTTCCAGGTATAATGGAGTTTATAACTATCCTCTCTATTGATGTTATTTGGTCTTTTTTCTATTTCAATGGCCTCCCTTATGAGCCGCGGAATGTAACTGCTTTCTTTGTGTAGTAATCTTGCCGTCTCGATATCAATGACGTGACCCTCCTCAAACGTAGTGTGCTCAGCCACGGCAGAGTGATACCAGTCTTTCTTCCGGATTGCACGTTCATTTTATTTTAATCGGCATCCAATTGCTCTTTTGGTTTGCCCCACATATGATCTTCCGCAACTGTAGAGAAGTTCGTATACACCCTCATACATTGTGGGTGGTAATGGATCTTTAGTCGCTCGTAGATGATATCGTACTCTGGAGGTAGTGTTGTATCGTGTGATTATGTTATACTTAAGTCATTATTCTACCTATGCGATCGGTCGTACCCGCAATGTAAGGCAGCAAAACATATACCAGAGGTTTAGGAGTATCCTTCTCTTTCTATCCGTCTCATTGGCAGCTGTTATCGTCTCTTATCGTTCGCGGGAAAAATGACATTTTAAATCTGTCCATTCTGCGTTATAGTTTCCTTATTTTACTCTCATGATCTGATCTACCGTAGTATGTCGAATTTCGTACAATATTATTAACTTCGTCAGAATAATTCGGTTTGGAACTTACATAACAGATTCACTCTAAATTTTAATCGACGGTCTGAAAGCGATTCCCATCCCAGTTGCTGCAAAACGTCAGTAACACTAACGAGGTTATCATAGCGGCCTTTAACTTAGCGATCTTCTCTGTATGCGTTCCAACTCGGTTTTCAAGCATACCTCATAAGGATCCCTAATACTGGCAGGATATTCTACCTGCGGTCTGAAGGCCGTTTTACACGGTACATTTGTTTGTAATAACTCTTCCGTGAGCTGCTGCATGAGGCAAAATTGATTAAAGATTGAAGTACCGTTTCGTTTTAATTATATCATATTATTAATTTTTTATTACACTGCCTTTGACACTTGCTACGGATATTTTTCGCAGTCTCAAGGTTATATATAAGCTTTCATGTTTATGCATAATTATTTTATTCGAACAGCCGTCAGCTTCATTTTTATGCCTCCAACTTATTTTTCTAACCATCCTTGTCATTATTTAATATAATACTGCATCATGAGACGAGTTTATAGCTAAGCGGATGCAATTTTTAAGATCAGGAAAAAATCGGAATTTTAAGGTAAAAAGAAAATTTAAATTATGCGAAAAAACCGGCATAATATATGGTTGATCATGGATCAGTGGGTAGGGAGGATGATCGTATAAAAAGCAACTTCAATTTCTAAGTAAATACTGGTGTCGTAGAGCAGGAATTTCTGGGTTTGAGCTCCGAAGTTGTTCAACGCATTTGAACGCCGCCACTCTTTTGCCAAATAGCACGTGACCTCATGTTTACTTCACTGGCCGCCTATGCCCCAGCATTGGAAAGCGCCATCTAGCTATATGCTATATTCAAGGTCTATGGCCAAAACCAGCGACTCGATTAAATGCGCGGGAATTTGCTTCAAAAAACCGTTCGGCGCGCTACCTACTGGGGCCTCCTATTTACACACTCCCTGGCATTGCCTACGAGACATAGTAGGGAATCAGATTTTCCAAGCATAGGCATAGAACTTACTTGATATTTTAGGATAAAGCCATGGTACAATTTTCTAATACTGTGGAAGGCGAAAGAAGAGCAACGGAGCAACTGACGCGGATTCAATAGTGGTTAAAGACCTTAAGTTACTTTTAGATTTATGCTTGACTCAAAATTATTTTATTTTTGACCGCAAATTTTATCAACAGACAACGGTTATATCCATTGGATCCCCTTTATTACCAATTCTGGCAGACATTTTTATGGATGACTTAAAATAAAATTTTTTTAATTCTTCACATCAGCTCATTTGCAATGTATTTTATTGGTTTAGATATGTTGACGACATCCTTTGTATGTGGACTGGCACTTCTCGCCAACTAGATTCCTTTTTAGCTTATCTGAACTCGCGGCATGAAAAAATTAAATTTACGATGGAAGTAGGAGGCAAAAGTATCAATTTTTTAGATTTGACTATTGGGATAGGAAATAATAACCATAATTTTTCTATATTTCGCAAACCCACATTTACAGACGCAGTCTTCCCGAGTGATTCCTAACACCACCATAGCCATAAAATTGCCTCTTTTAGAACAATGGTTCAAAGATTAATGTATGTACCTTTGTCTGAGTCTAGATGTAATAAAGAACTTGCAACGGTATACTTAATAGCCAAAAGGAATGGATTAGATAAGAAGTGCGTAAAGAAATTGTTTGATAAAGCAGCTAAACAAAAATCCATTAACTTCATCACATCTCTTTCCTCCGGGAAAGAACAAAAGAAGAAAATGGTATTCCCTCCCATTTATTTCAAACGTTTCAAACAAACTCAGCAAGCTGTGTGACTAAACGGCCGGTGTGTCATTTAGAAACCCCCACTCTCTGTCTAAAACAATTTTTAATATGAAGGACAGGTATTCCGATGCTGACAGAAGTGGGGTGTACCAACTAAAATGGGTATGGTGTGATGACTGTGACTCAGTGTGTTGGTCAAGTTGGGCGAAAATTTAAGGACAGAGTGAAAAAACACAAGAATTTTTTGTTAACGGTACTGGGAATTCAAATTTTGCGGAGCATTTATGTAATTTTAAACAGTTTAGTGGTTTTAATTTTGAAATTTTACATTCAAATGACAAAGGTCCCAAACTGGATTTTTTATAACAATTTGAAATTTTTAATAGCCCGCATATGTTATGCAATGATAAATTGTTCCCATGTCATTCCCCCTCCTTAAAATAAACCTCCCCCAACCCTAAAACCGTTAACCGCCCCGGCCACCTTATCCGTCCTTCACAGTATGAACGCACGCTCCTTCCTTTAAAAACACTGATTGACTCAACCTTCCCCCCCCCCCTTTCCATGCTGCCCAGGCCATTTGTTCCTCACTCCCCACCTCCCCACCTTCAACCATATATATACCCGGCCACCTGTGAAATTTGTTACCTGAAGATGGCAAAAGTGTAAGTTGCTGTAATCCGGGTCGTATGTAATGAATTGTGTGGATTTAAATTAGGTAGTTTTCTATCGAGGAAGAGCAACGGGGATAAAACATTAGCATGAAAAATCGAACTACTGCTCGTTGGTTTAACTTAAAACTATTAAAACCACTTGACCTCAAATCGTTTGCTTCACCTACGCTCATCGTAACGGTGAAAAAGTTAACAAGATTGAAACATAATTTATTCCCGTAAAAATAAATATTTAGACCGAGACTAAGCCAAAATTAGAATATTAGGGGTCCAGCCACCTTAGTGGTAACCGTGGAAAGCAGATGTTCCAAAATATACACTGGTCCTACTGATTAAAACACAAAATGGAATTGGTCCCGAACTGATATGCAGCAACATAACGCTTTAAGTACGTACCTATTAGTATGGAAATTTTGACATTATCGCGAAATATACCTTAGATTTACGGATATAAGAGACGATCTTTTTAAACAGCTACGCGAACACTGGCTACCACATTGGAGTTACGTATATGACTTCAGAAATACGGTTTACTTGGCGCGAGCCTTATTGATAGCAGACCGTAGATATTATAAAACTTCGCACAGAGATTTTAGCAAATTTAATCACATTGAAGCCGAGATTATAAAACAGGACCTAAAGGATTGAAAACGCATTGAATAAGCCCGATTCTCAGCAAACCTCAGAAACTGCGGTGATCGACAATGTTTCTCGCACAACTTCGGAATTAGTTTATTTTTTGCCTAACATTCAAGGTAGGAACTACATTTCCTTCATGCGTTACCTACTTAAGAGAGACACCCTTTCTCAGATGGATATAACCAAATCTTATATCATTAGAAGTTAACAGCCTGTTGAACAAAGACTATAGCGCTAATATTTAATCATAGTACTAACTACATAGGTTTAGTCATGCTAATGTCAAGTCAGAATTAGGCATGAATAACAAGGAAAGAGGGAATTCATGGAAATAATTAATAACCACTATTCATTTAAATAATTTATTACGTTTTTGTTAATTTATCAACTTTCTTTTTCCGGCTTTTGTCCTTCGCAGCCTCTTCATTTACTAAGGCAGAGAATTGCCTCATTCTCACTGTCACATAAAAATTTATAATATGTGCAACCATTTAACTTCCATGCTCAAAGCATGGGGAAGTGATATTTAAACTATCAAGGAAGTCAGTAACGACTCTATTTGCAACATCTGTACTCCGCAATTACAGTACTTTGCAAATAAATATTCTAATTCTATTAAAAGCATATGTAAATTAATATTTGGGTGAGTTGATTCTCCATATATTTACATATTTGTTAATTTGGTCACAGGATGGCAGTTAGTACTTACTGGATTCTTTAATGCACCTATCCAAACACTACGATGATAAAGAGTTCCAATTATATATAACTAAACGCAGAAAAGTTCATTTTTATGCATTATTTTAATGCCTGAAACATAATACGTTTAAAGGCTTCACACGTTTTATGCATGCTCACCTCTGATATCACTTTACCATTCAGATCGTAAAGTGGCTTCTTCCAAATAATTTCCGATTGCAAATAATGTTTCTCACTTACCCTTTGCCCTGGTTTCACCTTGAATTCCTTAAGGATTATAGCGTTAGCCAATTTTTGTTGTTCGAAGATCGCTGGGTACAAAAAAAAGTGCACCTTATCCTTTTTGCTGTCGTAATCTGAGGAACAACTCGGAGCGATACAACAATGCCCTGGCATTCTTAATTCAAATACAAAACTATTAGAAAGAAATAAGTCACTTCGAAAGAGTTTGTTTTTAAATTCTCCTCAGTCTCTCCAACTCTCAAGGAAGTGTCCAGTCTTTTATCCGTGGTTCTACCTCTGACGACTTGGCAACATGAAGAAAGTCAGATGCACTGTGGGAAACTTCCAGGTCCATACAAATAAAAATGGATCTCTCTCTTACCATAACACTACTAATAATGTTCTATTTGCTCATGGTCTGGACTACTTGCAGCATTCACTAGCTGGGTAACTGAGATACGGTTGGAATCGCCTCCTAGATTTCTCAACCGTCCTGGTTGTGGACTAACTTTAAATAATAAATATCAATAAATTCTCGGATACATTCTCTTCGAGTCATTTGATATGTTATTTAAAAAAAATTAGGATTTCATTCCAAGGAAGTGAGAAAATGTGATGAGTGACTGCGTAAGAAGTCAGGAATTGAATATTATAAGAAACGTAAATTAAATAAATTTCAAATAAATAAAAACTACAGTAATTGTACTGTCCACTTGAATTTATTGTGAAATACACAACACGTGTTTCACAATAAATTCAAGTGGACAGTACAATTACTGTAGTTTTTATTTAAAATGCTGTTCCACCAGATATCGCCCGACACTGTCGAATTTATTAAATAAATTTCATTTCCAGTGTCCATATCTTCTTTGAATCCCCAACTCAAGAGACGGCAGGGGGAAAAATCTTCTGGACACCTCTTAAGTTAAATATATTGACCAACGCTGAATGAGTTAATAAAAGAAAAACAAATAAATCAAAGTGTTTGAATCGTCCGCCCTCGATTGGCCTAATTATGGAACCTTGCAAGAGCAATTATCAATAGCCAATTTTTAAGGTGGACATTTTGTTTCACTAAATATAAAATATAATACTGACGGCACATTCACCGCCCTCTCGGCGTTTGTCTGCGGGAAGATGAGAGCTGAGGTCCCTTCGATACCTCACTGGCTATCTAGCGAATGTTATTCGTATAAATGCCCTAACTTTTACTATGCGTGTAATCTGTATTCAGTAGTATGGAGTTTGATATTCCTTGATACATCTGGCTTCTTCATTGTTTCCGCGTCGGTCCTCATTGCATGACTATCAGTAGAGCGCGGAAAAAATGTCTTTCGCCTTATTTTAATTGGGACTTAAGGTTGTTCAACACCTTGCCAGAAATGCCGCTGAAGACTCTTTTTAATGTAAATGCCATGCTCGTATTATAATAGATTCGTCCATTTTGTTTTCTTTAAATTGTGCACAAAGATTTAGTGCTTGTACCTTTCACATAAATTTCTTCTGTAATGCTTGCAAACGAAGATATGGCATGTTAAACTTCACTGTTTTAGGCGTTTTTGAGCGCCTATAGCAGCGGTGCATGAACGTAAATGGAAAATTCCTGTGAGACACACTATCTATAATCCTTCATGTTAAAGAAGAGACTAATGCCATGCATTCATCTTACGAGCCAAGCCTACAGTATCCAAAATGCGAGACGATGCATCGCGTTCACCGAACTGAACGCAAGCTGAGGCTTTCTTTTCGTATTTTTTCTTATTTTCGTATTAACTTAAGTCAGTATCATTTGCTGATGTGTCAAAGCGTCATAATGGAATTATTCATGAGATACGGACAAGAAAATGTTTACGATAACAGGATAGGTTTTGTCAGGACCCAAATGACTGCTAATGCTTCCCTATTCTAGTACCTGCATTTATTAAATAAAAGCAATTACTACACAATTTGTGAAAAAACCGTGAGAATCAATCAAAATTCCGAAGTACCTACATGTTAACTATGTATGTAAAATTTTAGTCTTTGTATTTCGCGTCATTAAGTACCAACGAATAACTCAAATATCTTAGGTAATACGATATTTAACTTCAAATAGTATGTTTCAAACATGTAATTCTACATAAAAATATACAGAACTGCGAAGTCACACGTGAGACAGCATATAGACAGCTCATCGCATCAACTTTAGGTAAAATTAAAAGAAGCCGTGGATTCGTAGTTGGCTACAATAGCTATGGTTTGCAGCCAACCACGATATATTTGCTTTGCGCAATCTTTTTGCTGCATTGAACATTTCCCACCCAAAAATCAGCTTAAATACCCCTTATTCACATCATTGGTAGAAATATGTAAGAAGGATATTTATCTTTGAAAGTTCTCTCAGGAAAATTAACTAACTAAAACTCCGGTAAAATGTGTAATTAAAAAAATCCAATATATATTTGCATTAAAAAATCTTGCCTTTTCCGACATTAAACTCTTAAGCAAAACAATAATTTGCATGATAATAATACACAAATAATTTGTTTGTCATTGGACATCCCTTACGCTAGTCAGCGAGCTTCTCCAAGTTGATGCGACATTTTGAAAGAGTTAGATATTGGTAGGGAAACAATAACTCTAAGACAAGGGGTCTATATTAGAATTCCAACTGGAGCATTTTGCCATGGAGACTCCGGCTTAAGCAATATTTCTCCGAGATCAGGGTTTCAGGGCAGTGTCATGCGCCGAACAAACTGTAAATATTTCACTTGAGCAGATATTCCATTGGTGGTATATATTTCTCGAATAAAATATTAAATTGATAAATAATTCGTTTTTACACACAAGTATTCAAGTATTTTCATTGCTTATTACACTTCATTTGAAATTTCTTTAAACATATCAGTAGTATTGGTTTAACTTCAGCGGTAATTTGCCAATTTCATGATTGGACCTTTGAATGAGCTCTCGCGTAAATTTCGCTATTAGGATTTAGTTAACCTTATTCATAACAAATATTAACCATTGGGAGTTTTTGTATAGTTCATAACAATTAATACTATGAGGTGGAGCTATCAGTATATGCATTGGGCCGTGCATGTCTTCTCAATGCATGCTGCAGGGCGGAGCTCGAGGCAGATAAAACATTAAAAGTTGAACTATTTTTTATAGACGCATTAATGCTAAATTTGCTATGGATAAATGTTTTCAGAATAGCTAGTGAAATACGTACAGATCGCGAAGCAAAAGTTTCCGTCAATTTGGGCCTGGATTAGTTTGAATGACAATAAAGTGATGAGGGAGTTACACAGTCTAATTCAAAAATCATACCAGACAAACTTGTCTTTCCACTAATAGGTCTGTGTGCCCTTTGCCATTCCCAGTTGTCTTCCAGCTTAGTCCAGTCTTAATATTTTCACAAGTTTTTTAAGTGTGTAGGTTAGTATAAATATGTATTATGTGAACTGTGGTTATTAAGTGCACGTTTGGAGTTTGTTTAAAAATTCTTGTTGATTATTATTTTTCAAATATTATTCAGGATGATTGTAAAATTTCAACTTCAACATCTGGGAAACCATAGTTAAGGAGAACATAAGTAGTGGAACTGAGTGTCATAATGTAAGCTACCCTCAGTAAGTAAATATCACAGAAATTGAAGTATTTAGTGCATCAGAAAAACATCAGCTACAACTCAGGAGGGATATTGCACACATAAAAGGATTTGTGTTGAAAGTCTCTTGAACATGTGATGAAACTGTGATGAAGGGCTTTAATCTGTCTTGAAACTGCCTTGAACTTTGTTGGTCTCTCTTGTCCCATAGGCAGTGTAAAATTTGCTTTCGTTTTTAAGGGATAAATTTTGCTCAAAGAGCAAAGTACTTTTTCCCCTTAATATAGAGGTTGTTCGGTTAAACATTTATAGCGTGTTTCGAAGACGTGAATGGCACAATAATACACATTGATGAAGAAAACCTGGAATTACAAGTCAATCGCCGTGGAAGTGAATATCTGTTCCTTATTCATTCATAACCTTGGAGGACGCCCTTTTCTCGGCTAGTTCTTTTAAAATGTATTAAAATTCTGAGTCATGTTTATATTACCATTAGTTTACTATGCCGCGAAATGCCGACAGGGAAGGAGGAAGTGATAGTTAGGATACCAATCATGATAAGGAATTATTTACTTGTGAATTTCATTTTAGTTGAAGTATTGCCATGATTTTTCTATGCCATAGGTGAAAGTAGTACGTGAAAATGAATAAAAAACTGTTTAAATATACATTTATCTTAACGCTTCACCCTTGCCTTTCATAGGCTGTGGTACCGTCCATTCGCGTTGACCTGACCGATGACAAATCGTGAGAGCGGAAATTAGTGCAGGAGTGGGGGAACAACGGGGGGTTATCTGCCCGCCATACTTTATGCGCAGTAAGCAATTTTGGTTCGGACTAGTCCAAGTTCATACAATTTCACCCATCAAGGGGTAGGGTTGTCAAGCCATACATGGTTTACTTCTTCTCTGACACTGTTCTTGCCTGGTCATCATGCGGGCGTAAACAAGCTTAACAAGTTAACCCATTCGACTTCGGATTTGAATGGGAACCGTCCTCCCCTACTTTCCCCCTCCTTTTCCACCGCGGGAAAACTGTTCGCGCATGGCTCCCCTCTCACAATCAGTAAGCGCTGCTTCTCCTATTTTCTGAGTTGGACTAGGCCCACCTGCGCAGTAGACTACTGAGTTTCGGCCAAGTTATCGCGAATGAACTATACAAAACTATCCACCATATTGACATAAAACTCTCAAGCTAAATATTTTCGTGATTATCTTTACCTTACGTGGAATCTTCGAGTCTCTCAGGGCAATAAAATAAGCCCTTGCACTACACATTCTGCATTTACCAATTAGCCTTTTCACAACTATTAATTTTGTCACATTTTCTCTTAGTATGTGGCATTTTTTCCCTTATGAATTGCATTAAGCCGCGGGTTGAATTTTGGAATATTAAATGCTTGCGTCGTAATAAAGAGGTTACCAGAGTTTACAGAATTGTGATGCTAGATAGGTATTACTATGATATTGGATAATGTTACTTATTTGATACAGTTTAAATATTGGGAATGAAAATATATGAGTAAATTTGAAACTATGTGTATTATACATTAATGCACCATTAGGTTTATTTCAATTCATTCCCAAAATTTTCCCAATTCTTCCTCATTAAATTTTATTTAGGAAATAGCAACTAGTCGGCTTAGAAATATAGTGATTGCTTTCATGAAAGACGGAGTGAATTGAAAGCGATTTGGAAATGTTTTTATAAGCAGGGATTTCGTCTTATGTATTGTTCCTCTAACGCGCCCATTCCGGAAAGTGCATTGATACATGTCCATGGATTTCTTTTCTTATATGTGAATGAATAAATAAGCAGTTTTTAGAGCTGAACACATTTATTCCCATGAACAAATCGGAATTAGAATTCTTTCATAAGGCATCTTATTGATGCAATATCCAAAGCTCCAATTTTTGCTATTTTAAGCTTTATTCCAGGTAAGTTTGGTCCAAAAAATAAAGTCAGAAGTATTCTTGTTTAACATTTTAAGTTGAAACCTATGGCGCAGCCGAATACAAACAGGTATTCAAATTCAAATCTTCACTTAACCCAGGGCCATGTTATACCACCTGACTCCTATTCAACAAAAAACCTGTTTAATACCAGTGATATCTTAACTGTTCACTGCTAAATGAGATAAAAATACCTTAATCTTTTCTGATTTTTTTTCAGGTACTGCAAGGATTTTGAATTGAGATTTTAAGCCGGAACTCCACCATGAAGGGATTTTGCCACAAGAAAGCACTGTTGCTCTTCCTGATTCTAATGCCTCAGAGTTGGGGTCAAAAGTTTACCTTTGGGACTTGTCCAGCACTAGCTTCGCTTACCACTTTTACTTTTGCAGTAAGTAGATTCAGTTCAGTAGTAGTATTTTGCCAAGTTGAATTATTGTAAAATCATCGAAGGAAGACTATGTAGTTCACATTAATGCATCACTCACGTAACTTTAATAGCCATATGTGACGAAAGAACATTATCCTACTACCAACTATTAAGACGCTGGAATATGAACCCATCTCGGTTTATACTTATCATATCTTTCACATAACGGAATTGAGAAACAGATATGATGTGGTGACATTGGTGAGGTTGATGTCAGAGTACAATATCATCTATATTACTTAGATTTCAGTGGCTCACTTATTCTATTCAAAACAACCCGGCTTTCCATACGAATGAATGGGCACCGCCACTCCTCCACATGTCCTCCCTTCATTGATCCCATCCCTAAACATACCGCTTCCCATCGAAAAACCTTCAATAAATGTTTCTCTCTCTCTATATATTAGAAGCCCTCCCCGAATCAGCCACATATATCGAATTAAGGACTCGCGAGATGGCATTCATTTGGATCCTAAGAGAATTTTAATCGCCCGGGCTAAATTTGGCCCTGTTACCAATAGCCACCCCTCGCTCCCGCTCCCCACGAGTCTCCTTCCCACTCCTGTTCTGCCTATCACCACCCCCACCCCTGAGGTAACAGACCACTAGTTAGTCTCATGTTGCCGACGATGACGGCCAGACCGTGGAAACATCCCGTAAAATATTTTTTGAGTGTCCTTCTTTTAATTTCCGTGGGCCTGTGTTTTTAAAACTATATTTATATTTGTGTTTTTATTGACCGAGTGCGTTTTCTGAGCAGATATATATGGTGACAGAGAATATTTGGCCATGTTGGCTCTTCTCTTCTTCTTAGGCTATACGTGCCTTTAAACGCACTGTTCACCTCTGTATTTGTTGTATGTCTGTATTCCTCTTTACCTTTCCTCTTCCACTTGTCTTCGTCTCCTATATGGTGGGTGAAAAAGTTCCCGCGCGCCATCTCTCGGCTGCTAAAGTTGGGCATGGTGTGTGACATAAAACCACGTCGAATTCAGCAGTTAATTGAGTAGCCTTGCTGGTGTAACTGGTAGCACACCTGACCGGCAATTGGGAGATCCAGGTTCGCATCCTGGGTAAGGTGAAATTTTTTCTGTCTGGATTCGACACATTTTCATCTTCCCCACTAAAACCCTGTGTTCGTCCGTTTATGTGTGCCTCCTCTTCCCCTTTCCATTTCCTATGAGTGTATGAATTTAGTCGCGCCTTTGAGCGACTGATTTTCGAATGGATGAGTATATTTGGCCATGTTGGCTATTTTCTTCTTCTTCGGCTATGCGTGCCTTTAAACGCACTGTTCACCTCTGTATTTGTTGTATGTCTGTATTCCTCTTTATCTTTCCTCTTCTACTTGTGTTCGTCTCCTAAATGGTGGGTGAAAACATTCCCGCGCGCCATCTCTCGGTCGCTAAAGTTGGGCATGGGGTGTGACATAAAACCCCGTCGAATTCAGCAGTTAATTGAGTAGCCTTGCTGGTGTAACTGGTAGCACACCTGACCGGCAATTAGGGCAACGGCCCACCACGATGGAAACACCACCACGATCAGTCACCGAAGTTAAGCATCGTTAGGCTCGGCTCGAGTTTGGAGGGGTGATCCTCTGATTCGTCCGAGTGCTGTTGCCCCTGTCTGCACGTGGCAGGCAGTAAGTGCGAAATGACCTTAGCCGTCGAAGCACGTAAAACAAAAAAAAATACTACAATGACCGGCAATTGGGAGATCCAGGTTCGAATCCTGGGTAAGGTGTAGTGTTGCCGCGAGACTCGAGACTTTCTCGTCTCGTCTCGAGTCTCGTCTCGTTTTCGAGACGAGACTCGAGACGAGACCGTTGGGTAGAATTCGAGACGAGACTCGAGACGAGACCACTTTTTGACGAGACGAGACGATACCACTTCCACGAGACTCTCGAAAGTCTCGAAATACAGATATATGTCCTTAATTGCTATTTGGTATAGCTTTATCCCTAAAACTATGCCCTTCAGTTAAGACGAAGTAAAGTTTACGTTTTTCTTAAGTATTAAATTTGAAATATAATTCAATAATAACTTTTCGATAAATTATCTAACTATGAAAAAGAATTTTTGCCGAAAAATCAATTTCTGAATGCATGAGCGTGACTTCTGGAGCCAAGTAAGGGAGTGTTAATGGCTGACTACTTTTCCTTGTTTCGTGCGATAATAACCTTGGAAAATTTATCCAGCAAAAATTGGACTATTTTCAAAAGTGGTAATTTTCACTGCTTACTTCTACGACAAAAATATCTTGGATTATACTCGCATATGTGTAAAGTATCGCCCAGCGGCACTTGCAATCCTGCTTATAGTTTGCATGCTAGGAGAAAATGATGGCGCCATTTCGAATTGCGCAGCGCATATCAATTCGGAAGAGAATGATAATTGAAATAACTATGTACCTCTTCCTGCATGATATATCTTCCCAGGTTAGTGAGGATATTAGCATAATGTCGCTAAATTGTGTTGTGGACGTTACAATAAAAAAGGATAACTACAATTGACTTTCCTTTGACTTTAATTTCTTTCATTTGCCTTTATTTTGCTAACCAAAAATCCATTTAATCAAAAAGTCCATTACTGGATCATCTGACCGGCATTTATTCATCAGCCACTCATTCTAACTCCATTCATCATATTTTCTCCAGAAACACCTGTTAGTAGCAAGTAATCTTATTTCAGTAGCATGCAGTCCATTCTAAAAGGGGCCAGTAACCTGTCGAAAAACTCTATTTGCAGAGTTGTGCGAAATTCCTGAGAGGAAAAATCATTCGCCCTGACCAGGATTCGAACCCGGATCCCTCGATTTGCGGCCGAGTTCTTTAGCTTAAGTGGCTAAAGCACTAAGTTTTGATAGCACTGATCAGCATTTTAGATGCACAGCCCATGTACTAAACCTTGCTGTACAGGATCTATTAAGAACGTTGTCTCTGGAGGACGGGGTTTCAGAAGACCAGCTTTATTAACTGACAGTGACGACGAGGATTTTGATTTTGAAGAAGAAAATAAAACTTCAATTTCCAAAATATGATCTCTAATTTAAAAAAGTGAGCAGTTACGAAATAAATTCCTTAGCGCTTGCGAAGCTGCAGGGGAACCATCACTGAACCTTGTAATAGACGTCCCAACTAGGTGGAATTCAACAGACGATATGATTGGAACATCACTTAATGTGAAGAGAGGTATTTCAATCCTATGCAATAGTATAAGTGACCTGAAGCGCCTCAAAATCACTGGATCAGAATGGATACTGCTTGAAAATGTTCACAAAGTTTTAAAAAACTTTAAAGTTCTGACGAATAAATTAGGAGGAGAAAATTACGTCACCCTTCCACTCGTTACCGTTCCATTTAACTTGCTGTTGGATAAGCTAGAAAAAATGATGGAAATACAGGACAACAAGCCTGGAAGGAATGAAGGTGTTGAAAAACTGTTGCTTGCCTATCAAGCTGCTCGGAACAAGATGATAAAGCACTACCACCTGACAAACTGGATTTATTACGCGGTATTAATATTAGATCATAAATGTGAAACTTTCTCCATGACGCCATGGGGAAAATAGTTGCAGGAGAAGTCCCTATTGAAATTTGAGGAAATGTTCAAAGTCTATTACGAAATGTATCCCACTCAAATACAGTCCACTCAGTCAATGGATCTAGAGAATCTTGAGAGGTCTGTTTTGGTAGAAAATGACGAGGAAGACCTTCTACATGTATATTTTCTCTATAAGCAGTCAAGACCCAGTACTGGCAGGTATTTTCTCCTTTTCGACTAATTTTACGAACCTTAACTATTTTGACCTAAGAGAGAAGTTTAATTAGTCTCAGAACTTTTATTTATTTTTTTTTACTTTTAAATAGAAATTTAACCCTTTTTCTGTTAAGACCTAATGGTTTTCATATATTTGCTCCTAGTCTATCACCCCAGCATGAAAAATGTAGAAAAGAGCTTGGAGACTATCTTCAACTGCCGAGATCCCCTAGTGATGTAAACATATTGACATGGTGGAAGGCAAATGAGGCAACTTTTCCGGTGCTATAAAATATGGCGAGAGGCTTCCTCAGTATTCCCACTACATCTGTTCCAGCGGAAAGGTTGTTCTCAAGAGCAGCCTTGACAATAAGGAAGCATAGAAACCGCATGGGTCACGAATCAGCAAGAAGTTTACTCTGTGTGAACTCGTGGGTGACGTGCAATTTGGCCAGTCAAATAAAAAACTTATGTTTATAAAACTTTTTTAAATCTGAAAATTATTTAAACTTCTTTATTAAAGCGAAAATTATCTCTTATACCACTCACATTATTTTTGCGATTATTTTCTTAAATCTTCTGTGGATTTCTCTGCAGTAAATTTGTGTCTACATTCCCTTTTTAGAAATTTTTTGTTTTATGTTACTAGTTTATTCATTGAGTATCAATAAAATCAATGATTTTACTAGCAGTTTGATGTAATTGGTGTCCAGATCAATATATATTTAAAATTTATATTAATGGCTTTCCTATTTCGAGTGCACGATTCAGCGATTAAGTACGCAAAGGAAACAGCTTTTTATGGTGTTAAATTTATTTTGGGGGAAACGAGACGAGACGAGACTGGGGTTCACGAGACGAGACTCGAGACGATACCAGAGTTCAGAAAACGAGACTGAGACGAGACTGGCTCAAGTCTCGTCTCGTCTCGCGGCAACACTAGTAAGGTGAAATTTTTTCTGTCTGGATTCGACACATTTTCATTTTCCCCACCAAACCCTGTGTTCGTCCTTTTATGTGTTCCTATCCCTTTCCATTTCCTATGAGTGTGTGTGTATATATATATATATATATACACGAGTTCGTGGAAAATCACACACGCGATAATATAAATAAACTATGCCACAGGTGGGGCGGAATTAAATATAAACGCATAAAAAAGAACACTCACACTATAAGTTGATATTTCGGTTGCTCTAGAACCTTTCTCAAAGATAGACGGATACAGAATTCTGTATCCGTCTATCTTTGAGAAAGGTTCTAGAGCAACCGAAATATCAACTTATAGTGTGAGTGTTCTTTTTTATGTGTTTATATTTAATTCCGCCCCACCTGTGGCATAGTTTATATATATATATATATATATATTGTGACGGTACACTGTGAGACCGCCTTACGTACGTCTCGTATGAGCCGCTTCAGCACTTACGGCCGGGATCTAACCCCCCACTTCCCTCCCGGCTTCCTTCCTGGCGCGACGCCGAACACGAGTCGAGAGGGAAATGACGCACTCCACCCACGGAATGACCAAGGGGCACCTCACAAAACCGCGGCCAAGCTACTTAGCGAGTAGACAAGTGAGATCGTATCCTCGAAGGAGAGGGGTGCCTTTACGAATATCTGCGTTCGCGGCGATGGTTTCAAAAGAGAACTAAAAATAAGAATCATTAAGGTCATGCGTTGAGAGACGACTCGAAGTTCGATTGGATAACAAAAGCATTTATTTAACAGCTAGAAAAATAGCAGTTGACACACACACACAAAATCAATCAAAATTACCCTCTTACTAACTAATGACGGATGAATGGACTGATGAATTATGAAACATGAATGAGTAATCAAAGCAAACACGGAAGGACAACCTTCCGACCAAATGGTGAAACAATGACAAAATTAACCCTCTTTTTACAAAATTTACAAGCTCCACGTCTTTCAAATACAGTCTTACGGAAGATTATTGACGGGAGATATGTTATACAACACGGAGTCTATGCTCCGCGAAAAATGAGAAATGAGAAAACTTTCTACACCAAGGGTAGTTTTATTCCCTTGGGACAGATTTGACCGGTGAATTTAGCATTGAGAACTTAACGCACATCGCCCTGCTCGACACCAGGTGACGATTTTCATAATCAACTATGAATCAAAAAATCACTACACCTTTCGATGGAGACAATTGGACGCAACTAGCGGGTGGGAGAAGTGAATGTAGGCAACACTCAATCTCTACTGAATTGAGGAAGGGAGTGGGAACGTGCCCGTGATACTTAATCTTTGGATAAGCAGCGTATCTGCAGCGGCACGATGTCGCTTCCACGGATGAGTCGTGCTGTAGGTCGACACCCGGCACGGATACTCGTTTCCAATGGGTAATTCGACATATTCCCCAGCACGGCTTCCACGACGTTTTGCCGGACCGCTTGCTCACGATCGCGCTCTCCAGCTCACGCAGCGTTGCACTCACGAACGAAGGCCAGTCACCCTCTTCTCTCCAACACCTTGCCTTGCGCCAATGCCCTCAAGCAGGTTCTCCACTCAATGCCCTTCACCATGACAAAATGCCTCGACAAATACCTCTTTCAAGGTATTTATGTGGTTTACAGTCGACCACCAACGCCACCTTTTTCTCACACCAAACAAACATCTGCACCTCAAAATACAATAGCGGTAATTCAAAAACATGACATGAGCCGTCTCTCCAACAAACTCGCGCGAAACGTAAGGAAGCTCTTCGTCTTTCCCCTCCTTCCTCTCCCCTCTCATTCCCCTCCTACCCCTTGTAACACCTTCGTCTTCCCCCTCTTTTCCCTCCCATACCTCAACCTCTATCCTTTTCTTCATTCCTACTCTTCTCCTAGGGAAAGATGGAGCTAATATCTTCACCGAAATATCGGAAGTTTTTATTTGTAAGTGTTCTTTTTTCCGTGTGTATATTTTTATTGGCCACCCTCTTGGCATATTGTATATATATATACATACACACACATATATATTGTGACCTCGCACACGGGGGGAAGGGGGAATATGACGGGTGATCCCGGGAACCTGGATCGGGAATGGAAAGGGAACAAAAAAAGGGGGGGGGTGTGAAGGGAAAGTTTGGGGTACCTCGCAATGACTAGAGGGCTAGAGGGAATGAGAGCCGTGACAAATCCTTTGTTAGACATATATTTAATGAGATAATAAAAAAAACGAAACACATGGAATGGTACACAATATCGCCCACTCTCACCGGTGTTGGTGGAGCTGATCAATGACAATAAAATGAATAATTAAACAAACATGAAAAATAAATGAAAAATAACTTCCCTCTCTGCGAGGTGTTAACACCTTCAAAAAAAGCCTTCGACAATCTATGTTGGATACACTCAAAAAATGAAACACGATAAAACATCAATAGAAAGAAAACACACCCTGTCCTTATAATGCTAAAACTCACACGCATACACATCGGGAAAAAGGGGAGGGGGGAGTCAGAATGAATGAAAGACGCGATGCGGCGGCTCTTCATCACTGGGGGGGTCTCTTCTGAACTCGAGGGTGAAGGATAATTTGGGGGCCCGTGGAAAACACTGATGGGGGGAACTCTCAATCGAAATCTCCTTTTCGGGGGCTAAATTCGGGGTTTGTGGTATGGCAATTCTACTTATCAGGGGTTCTGGCTCTCTGTCCCTGTTGTGGGCTTAATTCCTCTGGTGTCTCTTCCCCACGGGTTTTTGCGCCTTCCGCCGTCTCTGTGGCTGAGAGAGTTTCTAGTGGAGTGCATGGGATGACCTTTCCTCGGTGATGGAAAACTCCCAGTCATTCTCCTATTTCCGCTCCGCCCGCTTCTTCTCGGGTACAACCTCCTACGTCACTCCAAATCTTGTCTCTCCAGGCTACACTCTCGGACAGGCGTTTTTCCAGCGTTACAGGCTCACAGCATAACAGGGCAACAAGCTCCGGAAAATCAGCCCAGGTGGCTTGCGCACTGCTATTATATACCCCGCGGAGGGGTGGTTTTCTGGGGGGGAGAAGTGGGGAAAGTATGGGGAGGGCCGTGTTCTTTCGAGCCGCATCATCGCTGGGATGGGGGGGTTTCTTCTATACTTGGGAGGGGGGGACTTGAGTTTCGTAGACCGCCGAATTACGTCCTTGTTCTCGGTCAGAAGGGGATGGGACACTCTTCTTTCTTCACGAAACACTCAAGGACACACGGGAGGAAGCACGGGGTTGGAAAACGGGGAATTGGGGGTTGGGGAGGATGAATCACACCTAATCTATTCTCTCACACATTCAAACCAGCATATCTAATTCAAAACACAAAATGTATATATATATATATATATATATATATATATATATATCAATATACACGAGTTCGTGGAAAATCACACACGCGATAATTTAAATAAACTTTGCCACAGGTGGGGCGGAATTAAATATAGAAACACAAAAAAGAAGAACACTCACACTATACGTTCTGATATTTCGGCAGCCAAAAGCTGCCTTTCTCACGAAAGGAAGGATACAGAATGATGGAAAGGCAGGGGCCCCTTCTACCCCTTGTCCCCTGCCTTTCCATCATTCTGTATCCTTCCTTCTGTGAGAAAGGCAGCTTTTGGCTGCCGAAATATCAAAACGTATAGTGTGAGTGTTCTTCTTTTTTGTGTTTCTATATTTAATTCCGCCCCACCTGTGGCGAAGTTTATTTATACATATATATATATAGATGCAAAACGTGCCCTATCCTTATCACCGACCCCCTCCCCGCTAAATTCCTCTCCCACCCTCTTCCTTCCGTCCCCTCTCGGTCATGCACTTCCCACAACGTTGTTTACATCCTCCTGTGCAACCTGTGCGATTCATATTACATTGGTCTCACTACTAACGCCCTCAGTGTTAGAATGACCGGCCACCGAGCCAGCTGCAAGCCGTCCTCGCCCAATGCCTCCTTCCCCGTCCCGATCCATTCTTCCTCCCACAATCTCATTTTTGATAAATGCTTCCGTGTAGGCGTATTGGCTTCCCTCCCTCCCTCTGCCTCTCCCCTTCAATTGCGTACGCTAGAAAGTGCCTGCATCTGGCTTTATTCCGCACATAATCCGCCCGGATTAAATCGCGCTCACTGACCTCTCCCGCCCCTTCTCACCTTTCCCCTCCTTCAATCCCTTCCCGCCCCTCCCCTTTTCTCCTTTCCACATCCCTTTCTCCTCCTCTGACCCCCTCCCGCCTCTTCCCCTCCTTGCCCTTCCCTCTTCCTCTGACCCCCTCCCGCCCCTCCCCTCTTCTCCCTCCCTACCCCTCTCTCCTCCCATCACCCTTCCTCTTGTTCCCTGCCTGTCCATCCAGAAGTCTAGAGCTGACGAAGGACCAACTGTCCCATGCCCTGAAAAGGACCTTTAAGCAAGTGGATTTGAAGACGCAGACAGCAAAGGAAAAACCTTCCTCAAGAGCTTACTTGCCATACGTCTCCTCGATATCTGGCAAAATATCGAGGATTTTAGCCAGACATAACATAGACACCATTCACCGACCGCCACCCAAACTGAAGGAGCTCATAGTCAGAGCAAAGGACCCTATTGGCCTGAAGACATCAGGAGTTTACCGCGTTCCGTGTGAATGCGGTGAAGTGTACGTGGGTGAGACAAGTCGGACGGTGGAGACGCGAATCAAGGAACACCAGCGTCACCTTAGATTGGGCCAACCGGAAAAATCGGCTGTTGCAGAGCACAGCATCATGATGGACCATGCCATCCATTTTGAGAAGACAAAAATAATTGCCCGCTCATCTGGCTATTGGGACCGGCTCATCAAGGAGGCCATCGAGATCCGGAGGGAAAGACGAAACTTTAACCGTGACGCCGGTTACAACCTGAGTCACACGTGGAAACCTATCATCAAGATTATGGGAGAGTCAAGACCACCGGATGATACATAATTTTCCCGCCAAAATTTCGGACCTTACCTACCCATAGGGTATATATTGATGACCACTTCCAGTCAAGGCACTTCCACCTCTGCCCTAAGGACGATGCTCGACTCGAGCATCGAAACGTCGGCCGCCATGGACCTAACTACCCGGTGCAAACCCCGAAAGATACCTGATATAAATCTTCGCCGGGAAAGCCTGAAATCATTCATCACTCACAGAATAATTTGCGGACGTTTCGACGGGCAAGCCGCCATCGTCAACGACAAGTTGACGATGGCGGCTTGCCCGTCGAAACGTCCGCAAATTATTCTGTGTGTCTTTTTAATTTTCGTGTGCCTGTGTTTTAAAAGTATATTTATATTTGTGTTTTTATTCGCCGAGTGCGTTTTCTCAGAAGACATTATATATATAACTTCTTGGAGAATCACTCGAGTGATAAATATAAAATATGCCAAGAGTGTGGTCGGTAAAAACATAGACACAAGCGAAAGACACTTATAAATTAAAACATCCAATATTTCGGTGGGAATTGGCATCCACCTTTCTCATGCTACAGAGTACGAATGATTCCTACTCTCTACCCTGAGAAAGGTGGATTCCAATTCCCACCGAAATATTGGAAGTTTTAATTTGTGTCTTTCGCTTGTTTCTATATTTTTATCGACCACCCTCTCGGCATATTTTATATTTATCACTCGAGTGATTCTTTAAGAAATTATATATATATATATATATATATATATATATATATATAACTTCTTGAAGAAACTTCTTCTATATATATATATATAGTAGATAGGTAAAAGGTGCCACAAGTGAGGCGGTATTATACTTAAGGCCGTTTTAAACGGTACATTTATTTGTACAATCTATCTTGCGAACGCATGTATCAGGAAATTTTACCGTGTAAAACGGCAAATTGTGCGAACGCTTGTGCGATTGTATGAATGACAACGGAAAATAGAACCTGTTTTAATTCCATTCAGACAAACATGCAATTTTGGTCAGGTCTTGTTCAATATATGGCGCAGATATGGTGAAAACTGTGGTGCCTGTGTTACGATTGAAAATAAAGTTGTTTATAAAAAGGATAATCACTTTCCCGTCGAATAATATGAGTAAATATTATTCTGTGTACATAATCTTTAATGAGTAAACACTTCTCGGACTCTCCACAGGTTTAAACTATTCATAATTGCCGACGATTCGAGAGACGATTCGTCACTCATTCTCAAGGCAAGAATTAATTATGTCGGCTGTTATGAATAGTTTGAACCGGTGGAGAACCCAAAAAGAGATAACTCAAAGTTACTCAAATGTTTACATCGTCATTTCGTCGTGTTATTTGGTGTTCTGTTTTTTCAGTGTAATCGCGATCTTTGGGTTTGTGTCTTTACCCCCCAAAATTATGACTGGTCGCGTCCTCAAGTAGAGTTCTTGATATTCCGCGTGATATAATAATAATAATTTTGTTTCTGTTGGTTAGCAAGTAACATAGAAATAGTAAAAAAAGACATGAAAACACTGGTACAAATACAAGAGAGAGAAATTTGGAGGAACTAAAGAAACGTGTCTTGTGTTCCGCTATAACACTTGATATAAAACTTCGTCAAACACACAAAAAATAAACCTACGAAATGAGTCTATCAAGAGTAGAGATCCGGCGAGAAACTTCAATGACTTGTCGCACTAAATTCCAGAAGAGGAAAAACAAAACGGTGCAAAGGTCGAATATAATGCCAGAGAGTATAGTCCAAGAGAGCTTTGTCTCAACTGGGAGAGTAATCATTCGGCATATGATCGTGTCGAGGTTCCGAATTTCAGGTGATCAGCTTTTCAAGGTGTCAAATACGTGAGTTAAACATAAACATGATGAACAAAAAACTCGAGAATCCCGATCGATTTCTACTGCTAACTTACATGGAAAATTGTGCGTTTGCTCACATCGTGTAAAGCGACATTCAGTCAGATTCAGTCGTTCGTACAATATTTTCTTGTACACTTGATTGTACATTCGTTTGTGCACAAAAGTATACCGTGTAAAACGGCCTTTGAGAACACTGAGAAGAAAAATTCACAAATAAAGTTCCGATTGAAATCAACGGTGTCAGGCGAGATGTGGTGGAACATCGTATCAATAAAGAAAGTAATCGATGTAGTACGTCCACTTTATTTAAAAATTCGCTACACGTGATTCAATTTTCACATTTTACGTTTCGAGAACAAAGGACGTCACCTGGATGCCTTGGAACAGTTGGAGATAATTGAAAGGAAAAAAAAAGAAAATCAAATTGTTAAATTTGTTGAATTTGAATGCCACTCCCCCATCCTAAACCCCTCCTACCGAGAACCAAAAACATGACTCCACTCCTACCCCCCTCCAAACCAACCTTAACCCAAACTTAACCCCCAAACCTCCCCTCCTCCTCCCCCTCCCTCTCCCCCTCCCTCTCCCCCGGCCTTCCTTTAACCCCCCCCTCCTTCCTCCCCCCTTCTGTTGGACTGGATGTGTATATATATATATACTAACCGCAAAAACTGGAATGTTATCGTACCTGAAGAGGGCTTAGTGAAAAGCCGAAACACGTGTAGTGAATTTTTAAATAAAGTGGACGTACTACATAGATTACTTTTTTTAAAGTTCCGATATTTCGGTTGCCGCTAGCAACCTTTCTCACAGAAAGTAAGGAAACTTACTGGTGAGGAGGCAGAGGACAAGAGGTAAGGTAGGAGGATAAGGAGGGGGAGAGGGGATTATGAAAGGGGAGAAGAGGGGAAGGGGCGTGAGGGTGTCAGTGAGCCCGATTTAATCCGTGGAGATTATAGGCTGCAAAAAGTCAAATATATACCATTTCAGCCATCATAGCAAAAACAATAGTTTTTTTTATTGAAGGGGAGAGGCAGAGGGAAGGAGGGAAGCCAAGACGCCTACCCAGTAGTATATATGGAAACTGAGGTCGTGGAAGGAAGCATGGGTGGGGACGGGGAAGGAGGCATTTTGGGAGGAGGGTAACTTGCAACTTACCCGACGGCCATTCATCCTAACACTGATGGAGTTAGTCGTGAGGCCTACGTAGTAAGAATCGTATAAGTTGTACAAGATGGTGTTAACAGTATTGTGGGAAGTGCAAGAAAGAGAGGGGACGGAAGGAAGTGGGTGGGAGAGGAATTTTGCGGGGTGGGGATCGGTAATAAGAATAGGGCAAGGTTTACATCTCGCGCAATGGGAGGGGTAGGGTAGGGTTTTGGTGATGATGGCGGATTTAGACAGTGGTTGGGTAATTTTTAGGATGCTGGAGAGGTTAGGTGGGCGTTTGAAGTGACATTAGAGTCACATTTGGGGAAGATGTTAGTGGTGGCACGATTGTAAGAGAGGAGTGGGAAAAGGTTTTAAAGTATTAAGTTAAGCAATGTCCTTAATCACTAAAATAACTAGGAGCGGATCTAAGGAGGAATTCTTAGAGTTGGTACACTGAAATCTTTACAATAATTATTGAATTTAAACCTGCGAAAAAGCAACAAAAACCTCATGTTTATCATTCGGCATATTACCTACCTTTAATATGGCATTTCTATATATTTCAGGATTTAGTCACAACAGCGTGGATAGTGTACGCACAGACCCCTACACTCTACTTTCACTATTGGAACTGCATCACTTATACTGGTACTGCGGTTACTGTTGGTTCGCAGTACAGCATAGCAATCTCTGGAATCAACAAATTGTAAGTATATTTTCAACAATAAGCTAAAAAATTAAAAGGGTGATTGACAAAAAAGGCAAGTTTTTGTAAGATATATTGAAATTTAAAAAAATCTTTTAAAAACATTTAAAAATTTTTAATATTCCACTTGGTATCTTGGTTTGATATCACCACCAAATCACAATCGTTCAATTTATTTTCATTTAAATATCTATAATTTTGAAAATCAATAGGTCCACGAAGTAGACCACAGAGTCTATGGAGTAGACATTACTCTGAAATGGAACATATATATTGTATAACAAAGAGTATATTAGTTTAAGAAGTATTATTATTATTATTATTTCATTATTTAAAAATCATAACTCTCAACAGTTTTCATGCCGTAAGAAGAGAAATCAAAATCAAATTCATATTCGTTTCTCCGGAAGGAAACTAGTTTGCCAAGAATTGCACAAACGTCAGTCATCTACACAATATGTTGTTCTGTCCTTTGGAAGACTAAATTTAGCCATTCAAGTGGTTTTCTTTAAGAAAAACCTCTTGATAGGTTATGTTTACTTTGGTGTCAACATTTCTTTTTTACTGATCTCAGTCAGTAATTTGATTTATCAACTGCTTTCTTTTGTGATAACGTTCTCTTTTTCTCTTTCTTGTTCATATTTGACTGAGTCATTTCTTAATTTATTTCTGGTTTTTCATAAAGATATTTTTTCCGTTTCCCGCCTCTATTCAAGTGAATCACTTTTTCCGGGTTTCTTCCCTTTACAGCCTGTTTTCCTCATTGTGTTCCACTTATGTAAAATGCTGTGTTGATGTTCTGTGTCTATATATATACTAAACACAGTCAATTTTGTTCACACAGTTCTTTTCCCTCTTCAGAATGCGTAGACTGTCTGTAAAAAATAATGAATAAAAATAGGAGGCGCTTTTATTTTTCTTATAAACACTAAAAATTCTACTCCGTTGTCAATTCTCCATGATTTTGAAGGTCCACGGAGTGGACAAACTCCACGAAAGCTACATTTTGGATTTTACTGGCAACAAAAATATATCCTTTCTTACCTTTTTATTGATGTCCACGGAGTGGAATGGTAATATAGAGATAGTTCAAATGCACAAATATGAAGCCTGCTAACTTGCAATAGAACACACACAGCATCAATTAAACAACAAGTATGGATTTCATTTGAACTTGTGGCCAGTTGTGACTGCTGATTATGGTATCAATGCTGCTCTCTAGCGGCAAGTTTATTAGTTGGAAGCTCTGTCAATTAGGGCAGATCGGAAAAATCGATTTTTCTTGGAGAAACCTGGCTCTCTGGAAAAAGTTGTCAAAGTGACTCAAAATAAGACCAGAGAAATTTGGGGGCTCTAGGTCAACCCTAGACCCTCGCGCCGTGGCTATTTATAGGGAGGGGGGCTAAAAATAAAAAAGTCAGGTTTTTATAGCGGTTTCCAATGAATTTTGCCGAGTTGCGAGTCATGGGCAAAAGTTTCGTCCATTTGGAAGTACCTGCAGCCGCTAAGCCACAAATTGTCTTTTTTGAGTGCGCGGCCGCGCGTAAGGTACGTTTTCATGTGGCCGTTTTTGCGTTGACGCACACTGCGCGGCCAATCAGAAGCGAGATCCTCAACGCAGATTGCGTTGACGCAGAAGTTGCCCATCTTTTATCTTTTGACGCAGTCTGCGTTGACGCAGTTGCGTCGGGGAGGGAGGACCCTTGCTGCCTGTCATTAGTTGATTACTTGATTTTTTCCCGAGGATTGTGGGTCATCTTCAGATAGTGAAACTTTGGCGGGACCGTGGTCTGTAATCATTCCCTCGCTGCCTTTGAATAGATTGTGAAGTAGCTGCATTTAATGACAATTTGAGACGTGGGAATAGAGTATGTAGATTCACTAAAACGAAATAGGTAAATAAGAAAGAGAAGACATTGACATTCTTGTTTTGAATAAAAAAAGGTATTGATGAAGCGCACATAATTATAGTTGCATTTTCATTGTAACTGAAGCGGTGGAATTGTATTCAAAAGCTTCCAAATAAATCTTATCAGGATTTGAAACGGGAAATGGCAATGACGAAGGCGTGCATCAGGAAAATAAATTTCAATTCTCGAACTGCATACGAGGGATCCCGTATCATTCGCTTTGAATCGCCGAGACAATTTTCACCTTAAAAACATTCGAAGCAACAGATTTAATTAATGTTTTGGCCAGACTCTCCGACACTGTTTTTGTAAATATTTTAAATCCAGAGCGTAAAAAAAATGTCTTGAAAAAAAAAGAAAAAACAATAACACTCCTGAGGGGCGCGAACTGACATACTTCGTACCCGGAGTCAAGAACGCTGACCACTAGCCCACGACACCACATATGAACACTCGAGAAATATGGCATTTTATATCCTCAAGAATGCGTCCCCACGGCATGGCATTACATGTTTGACTCCGATTTGAGTTAGTTAAGGCGCATATGGTTGTTCATCATGTTCCCAAAGGTCTTATTTACACACAAAAACTATCACTGTTTACATATATCAAGTCGCACTTCATAATTTGGGGGGAAACTGGCACAAAAATCGTAAATTACGATACATACTTGGAACGTGATTCAGTGTCCTCTTCGCCTGGGTCGTTTGTGAGGGAAATTTGTATATAAGTTCTTGTTACTCGAATAAATGACGTTAGATTAATATCAAGCATGATATCAATGATGTAATGGAATGATTATATTATCAATGTACGCTAAAATACACTATTGAAAGTTATTCATAAAGTACGAAGTGAGGGATTTCCCTTGTTTACCTTTCGTGGCTAGAAATATTTTATCGTTAATTTCGACCATAATATGCCTCGTACAACCTACAAACGCATTTCTCAATTGAAAATAAAATGGAAATAATACCCTGAGAGGTGAAATTGTAACAATACACAATTATATATTTATTAAATAATCTCATACCTTACGAGTTGCTGCCGCACGAATGCTGACGCTGACATGAAAACGGGGTATTTGTTTACCTCACAACGTACCGTTGCGTCGCAACGACGCAAAAACGGCCACATGAAAACGTAGCTTAATTATGCAACGCCCACGCAGCGTCGCAGCGCAACGGTCAGCAGGCCGCTCCTGCCGGATCGCGTCTCCTGACCGCTCGTGTCTGCTGCCCGCTCGCCGCGTGCACAGCAAAACTCATCATGCAAGCGTCTTCCATCGTTGGTCTAACTAATATTAGATAATTAAACAATTTCCACTGAAGAGTAATTACGGAAGAATTACTTGAAAATAACATAATACACCGTCATCATTCAGAGAGTAGAGAAAAACTCCCTGATTTTGCAGGATTAAGCCTACTTTTACAATTATTTTTCAGCATGGAGAAATAATGCAAAAATAGTTACCAGAGCTCACCACGTCGAGGTGCGTGCACTATGAGCTCCCGCGCACCCACCCACACAAATAAAATTGAGGAACGCATTTCCTTTATCAGATTAGATGCTATCTGAGAAATAAGCAAGTGGTGATTTTGTAGATCAATAGATTATATGTGTGTAAGTATTCGTCTTTAAAAATTATTTTCATTGAACACTAAAGGTCATTATCGATTTACTTATTTTGAAGTCAGGCAGATAAATGTAATACTTACTCACCCGATCACTGCATGAACTGAGACTTGGTTTCGAGGGTCGGCATTTTTATTCTGCTTTCTAGTCATTTCAGCGTTTCTAATTCTCTCTCCTCGTCTGTTACGGATGTCAATGAAGCTTGGGTTACCTCTTTCACAAGTCTTTCCACTGCTTGCGTGGGGTATGAAAAATTAAGTTCCAAAGTTGAGCATTGCTCAAGTAATTCTCGAATTTCTTCAGCCATGAGATGCGATAGAGCAGAGGAGTCAGTGTTCTCCTCCCATTTTATCAGCAACGTGTAGTCTTCTGCATTACAATTAAAATCTGGTAATTCAAAATTTCTTGGATTTTTTGTCGCACGCGTATTTCTTCATGCCTCTAAATTTTTTTCCACGCATCTCTTCGCACTTCCTCTCGATGGTCAGCAATCATTGAGAGGAGTAAATTTTCTCGGTGCCCGAAAAACCTATTTCTCTGAATAACAGGATCTATTAATTCTTTAAGATCTTCCGTTAGATATCTCGACCAATTTATTAGTTTCCATAAATTTACAGCACCGTCCTGGATACAATTGATTTGCGTCACTGAAAACCAGACAGGTGCGTATACTTTTTGAATGAATGACACTAGATTTTGTAAAATAGCACTTGGATTTTCAGTGGATACGTATAGCCTCAGCAGTCGGTTGGCGTTAGTGAGCCAGTGAGCCAGTGAGATTAAGCCACTTTCCCTGGAGTTTTCCTGGCCAAATTTTCCGAGCAAAATCCTTTCGACACAGCATTGGAAATTTTCAATAGATACCTACTGCTGGACAATGATCAGCAATGTCAAGTCTACTTCGCGATAAATTTTGTTGGAATTGGCTCGAATCTTATGATATCAAGAGTGCGGCAGTCTTGAAGGGCGGAACCAATAGGTTCTGTTAACAAATTTGCACCCTTAGTTTGTCCGTCTAATTTTTCTACCAAATGCCGCAGCGTTTAGTCAATCAAGTGGAATTGGCAAATAGACCACTGTGAGGGACGTCGGAGCTGTGCTTCCAGTAAACGGATGTTCCCTTCTTTCTGAACTGTATTCACCTTGGTGCCGTCGCATGCAATCACTTTTAAATTTGAAAGTTCAATATTTTCTTTCGCAAAAAAATCAAGAATTGTAGATTTGATGTTTCTTGCAGATCCTCCTTTGGGGGGGGACAAACCAAAAAAGTGGAAGCCTGGCTCTTCAACTTACACGACACGTTCCTCCCTAACCTTAGATTGATAAGTTCTCTTGTCTATTTTCTCCAGTTTAATTGTTTAATCCTTTCTGCCGTCAAAATACACTTTGAAGAGAATTCCTTCAATTGCAGTTCTTGATTTTTCTCTCTTTGCTTATACTGAATCTAGCATCTTCTTTGTCTGTCTTCGTAAATAAATCCGGTCCACTACCTTTGATGTTCCTTCCGGAGTTTTGTACTTTGCGTCGGCTAAAGTTGTGATGACGATTATTGCTGCTGCTCTGAGGGACATGCCGGTTATTGCACATACCCCCGCCACAGTTGACAATTGAAGACGCATTAGTCCCGAAGAAGGTCCAGGTTGATTTTCACCCCTTATCGTATGAGGAACGTTGAGGTCCAAGTCGGCTGATTTCTCGTCGGTTTAATTTTCTCGGGATGTTGAGGAAGAAAATTTTTGATATTCACTTTTTTCCTCTTCAAGAATGTATGATTTTGACTCGACGCTCTCCGGCGATCCTCTTTCAAGTTTTTTCTTCAATCGTCGAGTTTCTGAGGCATCCAATCCACCGAATAACATCTTTCGTTTTGTCCTTTGATCCCTAAAAATGCCACTTCGTTTATGGGAACTTTATCCTCCTTCTTACATTTACACTCGTTGATTCTTTTGCACTTCCATGCACAAATATCACATAGTTTCTGAGATTCATTTAAAAATTTATTAATTTTTTGTCAATTTGACACTTTTCGTAGGCTTGCTTGAACTTTTCTTAAGCCATAGTACGTCTTATGGCACCGTAAAATCATTTTAATCGCACTATGTTCCGGAATGATTGGAATAGAGGCGCGTCTCAAAAGTTCGGACACTTTTTTCGCCACTGGAATAGCTACCTGATAATCTGTAGGCTTCCTGCCTGCGTTTTCGGATCTCAATATGTCGCGAACATAAAAAAATATTTTATGACTTTTTTTAATGTTGGTAACGTTGATTCGTTTAATGTCGACGAGACACCAAAAAAGGGATATTATTCCTCACAACGCATCCTCCTCTGGCATCGCATGTAATACGTTATACGCCTCTGATTTTCTTCATTCCATTGAATTACTCCCGTATGAAATATCACACAGCGTGCTCAGTACTTGGTTCACCCGTAAGTTTCCTCACATAGTACACCTCACAGCGTGTGCAGTACTTAGTTCACCCCTAAGTTTACTCAATTAGTACGCATGTAAACACGTGGTTCGCTACAGCGTAGCCAAGTCTGAACTATGTTTTCCGCGTTATTTTACTAAAATTCTTAGTGTTTGAAGTGTAAACTTCCATAGGCGCACCACGCACGGAAACTTCTGCAGGCGGTAAATCGGATTCTGGGCGACACGCTTTTGTTCTGCGTCACGCTTAGCATGACGATAATAAACTCATGAGAACGCTCTTTCTTTTACAGAGTAAGACGGCGTAGTGGATAGAGTTGTCGTCCCACGTACCGAAGGTCCCAGGATCTATTTCTATTGGTGGAGTTTTTTTATGTATTATATTTATCAGAATATCGCCATAGAAGTTTAAACTTCTCCCGCGTGGTCTTAAGCACACCAATTCTTTTTATCGTAGAGGATCGATCAAAAAAGGCCTGTAATCGTGTTACAATCACGAGCACGAAAAATGTACAAATTGTTTATAAAAGTTAGAGTTTATGAACTTTCAATTGAACTGTAATCGGCGAAGTTCAGCGGGGTGACCACCCGCGGTGACCAGGGTCTCGGTGAGGTACTGGGGTCGATCACGAAGGGTCGGATTAGGCCCGCAGTCGAGGAGGGACTACCATCGGTAGTCCCCACGAGAGTGCCTTTAACCTATGTTTTTTATATAAAAATAATTCAATTTGAGAGGTGTTGCAAAGGACTGAACACGGAGTGTACAAATACTTTTAATTCGAATTTCCAATAAAATACAATTTTAAATAAAAAATAAAGGATAAGTCCGGTGGTATGGATAATTTTAATTAGTTTTCTAATTATTTTAGAATGAAAAATCACGTGTTCAGCATTATAGAATCTAAGGGACATCGTTTCTGACCCTTTTCTTGGCAGTCACAAAATTATACGAAAAAAGCTTGACTCATAAACATATTAGCTTTAAAAGTGAGGCCTACTTCAAATCACTTAAAGGTGAAGAAAACTTCACACAGGTATTACTTCAAGTGGTTTGAATTGTATTCTGAAGACAATTTTACTGCCGGATGGATATTTATCATTTCTGAAGGAAACTTTGACATCTGTGAAGGACAGCGCAAATATTACTAATTAAGCATAGACGAGCCATAATTCTCGCTAAATGAATATCATTACCACAAACGCATTCAAACAAATTCATTTCCCATTGTTATTTAAGTCGGCCCCGTCGGGTGGTGGTTGGGTAAAGTCCTTGCCTCATAATTCAGGGTCGTGTGTTCAAGTCCCGCCTGGGTGGATTTTTCTCCACTCAGGACATGGTTGTTTTCTTGACGTAAAATGAGTTATGTTTAAAAGAGGCCTCCGAAGGCCTTATATCTCTCAATAAATATACCTATTTTTGCAGAAAACATTGAATGAGAATGTATGATCATTGTAAAATATCAAATAATGATTTCCATTGAGAATCGTGTTATGACTCATAATGTGTCATTTTAGCAGCTTACTTTGAACTGAGGTTTTCACATTAGTTTCCTTTATTGGGAGATTTGATAGTGTCTCCCTCACATCCTAGTGAGTGGCCTCAAGAATGTAAACACTATCAAGTGAGGGAGTACATATATAGTACCCGGGATATAGTTTAAAGGAGCAATTATATTTAGTTTTATCCACTTCCAAAGTAAACTTTTTCAAGAAAATATTTGGTAGCGTGTATTCAGAATGATATATGTTAGTAAAAATTTTAATCAAAGGTTTTTGATGACCAGTTGGTTTATCTCCAGTTAAATTTTTCTTTCTTCCCACAGTTTTATGGGATTGATATTGATAATTTTGAATCTATCGTAGTAGTATGATGATTTAGCTTTTCTAATGTCATTATTTGTGAGAACTTAATATTGGGTATATTTTTTCTACGTAAAATATTTGAGGGGCAACTTCTGAAAGTGTTAAATTATTTATCTCTTACACCAATCATATTATATTGTCTTTTTGACATCCATAATTTCTTAAATCTAACATTTAATTTATTTAAAAATGAGACAACCTTTAAAAATAACGCATTAAAGTAACCATTTATCAAAAGAAGCTGTTTACTTGGTTCTATTTAGGCTAGAATATTGTCAATATCTTCATCTAGTAGCAAAGAATGCATTTTATTTTCATCAAGAGTAGTTCTGCGGACACTCTCACACTGATCTTTTAAGAGGAGGTCATTACCATGCTGCAGATTTATTGACACACCTGTGACATAATGATCAGCCAATCTTGATTTAACAATGAAACCATTGACTAATTTTTAGTTATCCCTGAAAAGTTGATGGATCTATGGAAGATTTCGTGAGAAATTCACCCAAAAAATCTTCCATAGTATATCCTTTGATTAAATTTATAAAACCTAGAGAACGCAAAGTATCCTTATACTCTGAGATCGAGGAGCTTTTCCCTTTATAATCAATATTTATATGACCTAGTATAACAACAGTATTGAATGAAAAGCCGTAACTTTGTGATTCCACATATATTTATTGTAAACGACCCGGGTTTCGACGTAGCACGTCATCATCAGGTAAAATAGAACACTCTGCATATATAGTTACAAACATAAGGAGGGGAAGGGGGGGAGAGGAGGGGGGTGGAGGGGCGAGAGGGAGGAGGGCGAGGAGATAAAGTTCACTATGGAAAAGGAAGAAAACGGTTCCCTCAATTTTCTAGACATCTCCATTTCCAAATCTCAGGAGGGTTTGCAATACTCAGTGTTTAGAAAGGACTCGTATACCGATCAAGTAATACATTCAAATTCTAGACACTATTTTTCTCAAAAGCTTTCTGCTTTTCATGCGATGATTCATAGACTGATTTCCATTCCTATGTCCGAGTCCATGGTTCTAAAGGAACTAAATACCATTAAAAGAACTGCAGTGAACAATGGATACTCAGAAAATCTAATCGACAAACTTTATCGTAATAAAATGTCCAGGAATGCCAGAAATAATATTTACAGGTCCCAACCAAGTGAAGAGATTAGTGCTAAATGGAGACGCTGCCTCTATCTAGGTCCCCTATCCATGAGGGTATGTAGGAAAATGCCGGAGTTGAAAGTCAAAGTGGCTTTCTACAATAAAAAGTGCCTAAAAAACTTGTTGTCACATACTAAAGACAAAATTCCTCCGTTAGAGAAAAGTGGAGTATACAAGCTCGTTTGTGAATGTGGTGCTACCTATGTTGGCCAAACTGGACTAAAATTCAAAGAGAGAATTAAGGAACATCAAACGTGTGCCAGGAACAAGGACTTGACGTCGCTATTTGCGAAACATCTCATCGAAGAAAACCACAAGAGTGATTTCATACCAGAAATACTGCACCGGGAAAAGAAAGGACGGGGTCAAGGTGGTGTGGAGGGGTAGTACCTTTAGTACAGGTTCAACCTGACACTGGTCCCCACACACCACTAGGGGTTTAGCAGAGAGGTGGCCGACGAGCCACCTTGAGGATGCTATCTCAAGACCGTCCGTGATGCAGTGCTGAGTGAGAGACAACACTGCAGCGTGGCGATGACCCACGTCCTGCACGAGGTGGCCCTGCTCATACAGAACACGGCGGATCTAGACTGGGAAGTCGATAAACATCCCTGGTGGTGGACAACAGCAGCCACCAGTACTGGCATGGGGCCGAAGATGGTATGAGTCGGTAGGGCCCATGGCCAGACATCATCTGGCGGAGCTGAAGGGCAGCGGTACGGCAGATGAACTGTGGGGGCAGACAGGGCTCCAAGTCATGGCAAAGACAGCCTGTCTAGGAGAAGAAAACTCCGAAATCAAAGTACCCGGTCCTCCAGGTTGGGGGTTTAGCATAGGGTTAACAACCCTATCTTAGAAAACAACCATGTTACGGATTCAGAATATATGCCTCGGAATAGGACTGGAATTAAGGAACAGACCCGGCGAACGAACGGACTGAGTAAGGTTAAAGGAAACATATATCTAGCCACATGGAATGTACAAACTATGAGAAAGCCAGGTGCATTAAGACAGTTGAAAAACGAACTAGTAAAATACAGAATAAAAATTGCAGCTTTGCAGGAAATGAGATGGTCAGGAAATGGAATAATGCAATCGGGGGATCACATCGTCTTATACAGTGGAGGAAACAATGGAAGGAATGGAACAGGTTTCATCATAGAAAACTGTATTAAACCTACCATCTTAAAATTCAATCCTGTTAACGATCGAATTTGCTCCCTTCGATTAAAAGCTAGGTTTTTCAACATAACAATATTTTCTGTATATGCACCTACAGATGACACTGAGGAGGATGTTAAAGATGAATTTTATAGTAAACTAGAGGAGGAATATGGAAAAGTATCTAATCATGATGTCAAAATAATTTGTGGAGACTTAAATGCCAAGATTGGCAGGGAAGAGCAATTCAGAGAAACAATAGGGAAAGAAAGTCTTCATCTACAAAGCAACAATAATGGATGGCGTGTTATCGACTTTGCCACAAGCAATAACATGGTAGTTAGGAGTACTTGGCTGCAGAGAAAAGATATTAATAAAGCCACATGGTGCTCGCCAGATGGCAAAACATGCAACCAGATTGACCACGTACTCATAGAGAAAAGACACGCAACGGACATACTTGAAGTGAGCAGTTGCAGAGGTGCCGACTGGGACTCAGACCACTACTTAGTAAGAATAAAGTATAGGCAAAAGATTGATGAAGCTAGAACAAACAAGAGAACCATGAATGAGAGATATGATGTTGAAAAATTAATCAAAGATGAAGATAAGAAAGAAGAGTACCAAATAAAAATAGCCACTAGTCTTCAGGAAAACAAGAAAGAGTGGGAAGGAAGTGATCTAGAAGGAAAATGGAATGTTATGAAAAAAGCGATAAGAAAAACAGCTAAGGAAGTAGTTGGTTACATTCAAAGAAAAAAAAAGGGAAGAGTGGTATGACAACGATTGTGCATTAGCAATTGAAGAACGAAACCTAGCCAGAAAGAAAATGCTACAAAAAAGAACAAGACAAACAGTCAATGACTACAGGCAAAAAAGGAGGATTGCATCTAGAGAATGCAGAAGGAAGAAAAGAATATTCGAGAAACAAAAAATCACAGAACTAGAAAATATGAGAGATAAAAGAGAAATAAGGAAATTTTATCAGAGAGTGAAAGAAACAAAAAAGGGTTTTGAGCCTAACTCTGTTTTCTGCAAAGACTTAGATGGAAATCTCATAGGAGACAAAAAGAACATATTAGCCAGATGGCGAGACCATTTTGAACAGCAGTTAAACAGGAATGAAAGCGATGTATTAACACAAGTGAATGTAAATGAAAAAGGAATTGCGGACTTAGAAGAAGACTATGAGAAAAGTGAAATTACCCGGAGCCCAAGTATGGAGGAAGTCATAAAAGCAATTAAAAAACTAAAAAATAACAAGGCTCCAGGGGAGGATAGTATAACTGCTGAAATGGTCAAAAAAAAATGGCGGATCAGCTGTAGAACAACATATGCATGAGATTATTAAAATTATATGGAAAGAAGAGAAAATGCCTGAAGACTGGAACATGGGAATCATACATCCTGTCCACAAGAAAGGTGATAAATCTAAATGTGAGAACTACAGGCCAATAACACTACTTAGTATAGCATACAAAATTTTTAGCAATATTCTAGCTTCAAGACTCGAACCGTTCATTGAACAAAAAGTTGGAGATTATCAATGTGGTTTTCGGAAGAATCGTTCTACCACTGATCAGATTTTTATTATGAGACAAATATACGAGAAGTGTTATGAACACAACATAGAAGTACATAGCCTATTTATAGATTACAAGCAGGCTTTTGATTCTGTCAAAAGGAGTGCACTATATGACGTCATGGAAGAATTTAACATCCCCTCTAAATTAATAAAACTCATTAAAATGACACTAGACAATACTAAAAGCAAAGTTAAAGTGAATGGAGAACTATCATCTCAGTTTGAAGTCAAAAGAGGAGTCAAACAAGGAGATGCAGTATCATCAATGTTATTCATATTGGCTTTGGAGAAAGCAATGAGACAGCTCCCAATAAATCCTGGAGGAACAATAATGAACCGACAAACCCAATGTGTTGCCTATGCTGATGACCTGGCTGTAGTCTCAAGAAACAAACACTCAATGGAAGAGATTTTTATTTCTATTGAAGCCGCATCAGAAACACTGGGATTAAAAATTAATGAAGACAAAACAAAATATCTGAAAATGGAAAGAAATCAAAAAAAAACTAGAGAACCAACAATAAAAATCAACAATAAACATTTTCAAAGAGTGGAAAGCTTCAGATATCTGGGATCCTTGCTAACAGCAAAAAATCAGATTTCCCTTGAAATTCAAGACAGGTTACACATAGGTAATAAATGCTATTATGCACTGCAGCCTATTTTCAGGTCAAGAAATATTTCAAGAAACACCAAAACAATCATATACAAGACAGTGCTAAGACCTGTTGTCCTCTATGCCTCTGAAACATGGACACTAACAGTTACACAAGAAGATATAATCAGAAGATGGGAAAGAAAGATTCTCAGAAGAATATACGGTGCTGTGATAGATGCAGGAATATGGAGAATAAGAACAAATGCTGAAGTCTATGAACAATACGGTGAACCAGACATCATATCAGTTATAAAACAAGGAAGACTTCGTTGGGCTGGCCATGTGCAACGCATGGAGGAAAGCAGGGCAGCCAAAAAGGTCTTCAATGGCACTCCAGGAGGGAGGAGAAGAAGAGGAAGACCACGAAAGCGGTGGCTTGACGATATAGAGACAGACCTGAGAAAACTGGGAGTCAAGAGATGGAGGCGTGTTGCAGAGGATAAAGAAGAATGGGGGCAGATAATTCTGAAGGCCAGAGCCCTACATGGGCTGTAGCGCCAATAATGATGATGATGATGAAAAGAAAGGACAAAGACTAGATGCATTAGAACAATTAGAAATTTTAAAAAGTGTTAAGTGCCAAGAAAATATTGTTAATGAATTTTTGTTCTATTGCCATTCCCCCCTTTTGGACCTTCCTCCCAGCCTCACCTTAACAACTCCTTGTTAACTATCGAACCTCCCCACCCCTCCCCCCCTCCACCCCCACCAGCCTTGGAACTTCTACCCGACCCGTCCTCAAACTTCCTTTCCCCGCCCCCCAACCCCAGGACAGTGAGTCACGAGTGCACTGAGTAACCCAAACTTTCCGTTCCCCCCCGAAACCCCCCCCCCCCCAGGAGGGACAATACCTCTCCCATACCGAACTACCTACAAACCCATCCTCCCCAATCTACGTCACCCTCCCTCTCGCCCCTCCACCTCCCTCCTCTCCCCCCCTTCCCCTCCTTATGTTTGTAACTATATATGCAGAGTGTTCTAAGATAATTTTACCTGATGATGACGTGCTACGTCGAAACCCGGGTCGTTTACAATAAATATATGTGGAATCACAAAGTTACGGCTTTTCATTCAATATGCTAAGCAAATTCCACAAAGTTACGCCTGAGACAATGGAGTATAACAACAGTATTTTGCGTGTTCAGGGAAGGGAAGTTTAGGGCTTTATCTAATTCATTTATAAAGTCCATTGGCCTTAGATTTGGTGGTCGGTAAATGATCATAACATAAACATCCATGCTAAATGCATGTATTATACCCAGAATACACTCAAAAGATTCGAAGTTATCATTAATTTGTGAAAAACTTAATGAACATTTTATAAAAATAGCAATGTTTCCACTTTTTATATTTTGTCTCAAAGAAAAATGTTCATCATAACCAGCGATATTGTAAAGGTCAATTTCATAATATTTTATATTGACTTCAGTTAACACAATTATTGCGGTATTATATTTGTAATTAATTTAATTGAATATGAGTGACAATTCACCCCAATAATTACACATTGATATAATGCTAATGTTCACATATAAATACCCTTTGTCATCAATATTAAACTCATTATCATTTCCAAATTCACAATATTTAACACCAGGTTCATCAATACAGTGAATGTCTTCCATGTTCAGATTTAACATCAACAGAAATGACTATTTTTTAATTTTGCCTATGTCTTTTTCAGTTTTTGTTTTTATTGCAGGAGCATTTGGATCTTTCTTAGCCAATAGCCAGTAGAGGCCGAAAACAAACAAACATTAGTAAAAATACGATGCTCTCAATAGTGCGAAATCAGCTATTTTCTAAAACCATAGGCTACGTTAGTATGCAATATACTTAAGTAAGTGACTGCATAAACAATATTTGATTATAATTGAAAACTTTCAACGAGAATCGTGAATTTAAAGCCCGTTTAACACGGCCCAAAATATTGGCTAATGTATTCGATATTGGATTGTGGCACGTTTGACATTAATTTCCAGCCCAATTTCAATACCACAATCTTCCCGACAATTTCTCACTTAAAGCAAGTTCTATTTTCCGCTGGCCAATCTCCAGTCAGAAGTTAGATTTGTCGTGTCCTAGTGACTAAAACAAGAAGCTCCTTGCAAAACAATCGGGTGGTTCAGAATCAAGTTGTTTTGTACCGGAATCTAAAGATTTTTAATGCTATTATTAAGGAGGCCGAAATTAATTATTTATTAATCATTATTAATTTATTTATTTATAAAATAAATAAATACATTTACGAAATGAAGACGAAAGTATAAGTAACTTCGTTATTAATTAGCGCGTACAAATCCCATGAATGCTTGTAAAATATAAGATCGCCTCAGTACTACAATAAAGTTGCACGTGCTGATGCACAGAAGGAAATTATTGTATGTTTGAAACCGTTTGTTGCTGTGACGTAGGAAGAGGTGAAGACGAAATTGGCGAATTTAAAGACGGTTTTTTTTCCGAATGCGGGAAACGTAAAAGATCAATGAGCAGTGAATCAGGGGGGGGGGGTAGTGTAAGCATTTAGGCTTTCGAAGCCACTCCCTGCACCAGGTGTTACGGCGCCGATTACGCCGGTGTCTAAATTCTTCCTCAGCTATCACGGCCAGAATATTGGCAGCAGCACATATCAATCCTATTTCTTTAGTATTCATTTCAAGGCAGATTTACACTTTAACTTTCTTAAACAGACACTACTGATGCTTGTAATAATAAATAATACTTTCAACGCCCTCTTCTATCTCGTATATTAAATAAAAGCGTTTCGTGATGTTTTTTATTTATATTTTGTGAGGTGGCGTGCTCATGCGGGATTTTGGAGAATTATTTTGGCCAATATTGGCCCCAATATTGATGCTTGTCATGCGAAACATTTTGCCTAATATTCCGCCCAATATAGCGCCGCATAATTGTCTCAATTTATTGGCCAATAAATTAGGTCGTGTCAAACGGGCTTAAGAATAGTAACACTGCAATAACTGGTATATACTGTGGACTTTGACAGTTATTAGGAAAAACATTCCAGTGATCGAGTATGCTAATTAGCCTAAATATGGAGCTATTTACGTACTTGACAGCGCCAAATAGTAAAACATTTTAAAGAGCCAAGGTAATATGATGCAATTTAACGGAATTCTAGTTGTGTAGAAGTTTCTCTCATTACTTTCACGCCGTCACTTTATCAACATGAACTTCATCCAATTTTGCATTTCTTGCAATAGCTCTCTGAAGAGCAAATTACGTCACTATTACAATCATGAATATATGTATATACATTATTACAAGTATAAAATTATCCTAACTCAGACTAATCTAAACTAAAAATCCAAGTATATTTTCAATTTGCTGCGGTCTATCTCAAGCAAACCGACTAATTCTCTACAGTATCGACAGCTTTTACCTGTCGGTGGGATCCACCGACTGGAGCTCGCCCGCGCGCGCACCAATCGGGTGCGTACAGGATCGCACGGCTGCTCTCTCTGATTGAGTTGGTGTGACGTCTCAACCGTCGAAATGATTCCCGTACCAATCGGTTAAGAAGTACCGAATGACCCCTCGAACCCGTGGTACGCCCACTCCAACGGGTACAGACTTGATATCTTCGGGATGCGGGAAAAACTTCAAATTTAGGTTAGGAGGATTTAAGTTTACATGGCAATAAAATTGGAAATAATAAAGAGTAATTTTATATAACGGGTACAAGTTACGGAAATGGGTTTCTAAGGGCGATCCAAGGTTAACGAGGGCGAGAACAGTTGATCAGCGTGATAAAAAAGCCACTTTGATGTGATTCGAACAAATTATATGATGGTATCAAATGAGGCTACCACTGCATTGCCACTGTGGCCTGCAAGGCTGGCTGTTCGGAGCTTAATGATATTCAAGCGAGTAAAATTAAATTCGTATCACCAAAAACTGCGTTTCACTACGTCCCTGATGAAAATAACTACATTTGTCTGCTTAACGGCTGTAAACGGTCGTTTAACTAACTGGTGAAACTTATTATGCATAGGCATTATGAATCTTTATTGGCATTCACTAATGTTAATCGCCTCTCTTCCAGAACTGGAACACCACTGTCCACCACTGCGACAATATCTGTGGGTGGAAGTGCCGCAGCCACTGGCACCCTAGTAGCATCTGCAGGAACTTTTTTAACCTTCACGATTCCCAATGCTTGTAAGTAAAATGTTTCAGGAATTAAGTCAAAATGCAAATTACATAAATATTGCTAATCTATTTCTTTTCCTGGCCAAATGAATAAAGACATATAATACAGCAATGGGCCTTCTAGATTTTTGGGTAAAATGGTGCATGAATCATCCATAAACGATGTATTTTAACTGATAAGACATTTATATTTGATACTAACCATATGACAACGAGTAATATTTTATGAATGATTATTTTCAGGGAACTCTTCCACCGTAAATTACTACGTTATTGGCTATAGCTCAGGTGTTTACCTTGTGTTATATTCCTGTGTAAATGTTGGATTCGGTAAAATAGGTAAGTAAGCTTTTATAAAAGATATACGCTTGTTTGGAAAATGCAGGGTGTCCCTTTCAAACCTCCCACATTTCAAAAGCCAAGGGAATAATATCTACAGTAGATATGGGGCGCGTTCCGAAATTCACTGGCAGTACTGCCTGTGCTGCCGTGAAACGGAACGCGAAACTGTACAGCAGCTGCTGCAGTAGCATGAATTTCGGAACGGTCGGCAGTGGCTTGAAATTCAATATGGCCGAACTGAGCGGTTATTTATTATAAGCGATCTTTCAATGCGTTAATTCTTAATGCTAATCCTTATGACATTGATAAAGGGCATGCTAATTGTATTCTAATTTTCATTGCCTTGCTACTTAATGCTACTTTATACTGATTGGTTTCTTTCTGTGACGAGAATAAAATGAATTCGCGTAAGCTACCCGAGCATGGAGAAAAAACCCCCCCCTATGAAAAATTTGTATAAAACCCGTATAAAAATTCTATACAACTTATACAGGCTGTATACAATTTGGATTGTATACAATTGTATACAACCTGTATACAATTATACAGGTTGTATACAATTTGTATACATTGTATACAAATTGTATAAACTGTATAAAGTCACGTGCTGTATACAGCATATACAATTGTATTCAGTGTACACAATTGTATACAATTTGTATACAGTGTATACAATTTGTATACAATGCAATAGTGGTTGCACATATTCAAAATTATGTTTTTTAAACAACTCAATTGTTGATAATAATAGGTTCAACCTTAATAAATAGTACGGAAATATGCTTTTCTGTCAGGTAATGTACTTTTAGTTGAAAATAACATGTTAAATGCCATGAGTTTTAGTGTGACAGCTATTTAATATCATTTAAATAGAGAATCTACCTTGATGGTATTGGGAAGCTCTTATAGTAACCCAGTATTTAAAAAAGATTCCAGTAAATATCTAAAGAATTAACATGGAATAGCAGTAATACCAGTGGCGTAGCCAGGAGGGGGGGCATAGGAGACACGTGTCCCCGCTCTAACCAATTAATTTTAACAGAAAATTATTAACCTATATAACAAATTTATTCTACTCCACCAATACTAGGAAGCAAAACTAATATTGACTATTATTTATTGACTAATAGTTGATGTCTTACGTATAAAGTGATGACATCTATTACCTACTGCCTCACACATTAACACATCTGTATGGGAATGCAATGGCTTTTTCCATATATTTTCTCTCTCATTTTCTCCAGAAGAGTCATCATCTCCAGATGATAATGAGGTGGTAGCGAATGATGTAAATATTTGCGGACTGTATTATGTCACATAATTATTTATGTCACATAATGTCACACAGCACAAAATCTCTGTACTGGCTGTATACAGCCTGTATAAAACTTGTATACAGCCTGTATAAAACTTGTATACAGCCTGTATAAAACTTGTATACAGTTTCTTTACAGATTTACGCAGTAATATTGCAATAATATTCATAATATGTGGCAAAATAGGATAACAGTTATCTGGCATTAATTAATGGCAAATAGCTTTTATCAATGTTTTATGGCATTTCCTCAAACTATCATGGAATTGTCATTTAATAATTATAGTTCTCGAAGTCACATTTATCCACGGAAGTGTCTACATATATACGTCTTTCTAAACACTGTTAATTCAGTAATGGGTGCGAGAATAGGTGCGTTGAGTCTTAGGTTTGCTAATCATGCGATACAAGTACCATATAGTTAGGTAGACACGAGGTAGTATTATACGACATATTATATCATGACATTGCACAATAGCATAATCCCGTATGAAAAAATTGTATAAAACGCGTATAAAATTGTATAAATTTGTTTATACATTCCGTATAAAATTTTATACAGGTTCTATACAAATTGTATACAAATCTTATACAGCCTGTATAAAAGTTGTATACACGCTGTATATAATTTGTATACATCCTGTATAAAAATTGTATAAAATGTATACTTATATACATTCATTTTTGTATATAACTTGTATACAACCTGTATAAAATTTTATACGGAATGTATACAAAATTTTTATATGGGTTTTATACAAATTTTTCATAGGGGCCTGTGTTATTATAAACAAATCTCCGTCATAATGAACACTATCGAATTCATAGTAAGCAGTTTGAATCTTGGGCTTATAAGCAAGTCTTTGAATATATTTTTCAAGCCCTGGATTTTCTTCATGGCCAGTCGTACGAAGCGTTTCCTAGAGTGATATCGATAATTAGGAAAATATACGGGTTGTTGAGGATTGCATCGCAGAATATTTTACCTAACAATTAAATTTATGCAACAAATTGCGTTTCCCGACAATTGTTATACATACCAGTGTTATGCTAAGTTATCACTATAGTAAGAGGCTGTATATAATTATGTGTACCACGATTATTCATGACACTAAATTAATTTTTGGTACCTAATTTCATAAGTCGCTGACATTCGCAAATATAATTGCTTCTCTACTTGTCTCACTTCTGATGTTGTTCACTCCCTCATCATTTTATTAACGCTTTTATCCTATTGAAATATTATCACCGGTACTATACTTGATAAATAAATGCGTTTTATAAACTATTATACGCTAATCAGATGTTGTTAGCTATTTAAGTGCATCGAGACTTTTCTCTCTCGCCGATATAAACATTAAAATGTTCGAAGCAGTGTCTCTAAACTCTTCTAATAATATTTACTAACGTTGTAGATTTGATTTTTCCGCCATTTGTTCGATGGCCGTCTGCTGCTACTGCCGCTGCTGCTGCTCTTGGGCCGCAGCAGCGGCAGTAGAGTTCACAGTGAGAAACGTCATCAATAGGCTGACGTCATTCGTTACTGTGCGGTACTGCCAGTAGATTTCGGAACGGTTTGGCAGCACAGGCAGTACTGCCAGTGAATTTCGGGACGCGCCCATGATAATTAAATTGCACCATATGCTAGAGCATCTCAAAGAATTTATATTCCTGCGTCAGATGTGCCAACTATTGTCGCCAGAGTGCAGAATGATCGCATGAAGTAAAAGTGGCGACTCCACAGCAGCGCGCGCAAGCACTAGTGCGGTTTGCAGAAACAAAATCGCCGATTTGTGCGCAAAGAAACTAACGTAGGTTGTATGGATGTGATTCACCTGAGTTGAAAACAATTAAGGAATGGTATCGTAAGTTTATGGCAACTGGAAGTGTTCTGAAACATGTCGGGGTACTTCAAGTTCCCTAGATGCCTGCCGAATCGACTTACGTGGGCTTCTGAGAGACGCTTGTCTGATGTCCTCCCTGTTTCTTCTGAAACACTACGACGTGCACCGCCAGAATGTTTCAGAACACTTCCAGTTGCCATAAACTTACGATACCATTCCTTAATTGTTTTCACATCAGGTGAATTACATCCATACAACCTACGATAATTTATTTGCACACTTATATGCGATTTTGTTTCTGCAAACCACACTACTGCTTGCGCGCGCTGCTGTGAAGTCACTATTTTCACTTAATGCGATTATGCTGCACTCTGGCGACAATAGTTGGCACGTCTGACAAGGTAATATAAATTCTTTGAGATGTTATAGCATATGGTGCCATTTCATTATCATATGTACTAGAGATGGGCAAAATTTCTCAGTAATCGATTAATCGTATTATATGATGATCGTGTCGGGAGAATCGATTCAGTACAAAAATCGGGAAGGCATAATCGATTATGAAGAATCGGTAAATAATCATATGATTTTTCTGTGAAGTTCGTAGCTTCTGTGACGAGCAGAAGAATCGGAAGAATCATACGATTCATGTCAAGCCTGTGAAGGATCGTCAAGGATGAGCATCGCTCTGCGCATGCCTGACGGGTAGCATAATCGGTTATTTGAAGAATCGGTAAATAATCATGCGATTTTTCTGTGAATTTCGTAGCTTCTGTGACGAGCAGAAGAATCGGAAGAATCATGCGATTCATTCAAGCCTGTGAAGGATCGTCAAGGATGAGCATCACTCTGCGCATGCCTGACGGGTAGCATAATCGGTTATTTGAAGAATCGGTAAATAATCATGCGATTTTTCTGCGGATATATTTGTGACGGATGGAATAATCGTAGACTCCTGTGGAGGATCGCCGAGTATGCGAAGCGGAAAGCGATGCGCCCCGATTTTTGAAACGAAGGGTCTGTTGAAATTATTTCACGGTGTTGTATGATTGTGGTGAAATCATTATATTCAGTGATATATAATTATGTTCTCTGACTGAAGTAAACGATACTGTGAAGTGACGTGGGAATAGAGAGCTGTATATAAGGAGTTGATTTTTGTGCATTTGTGTTAAATAACCTAATCGAAAAGAGGAGAATAGTAGGTGACTAATCAAGGTTATTGTAAAGGTTTTGTAAAGGAGAGAGGTATAGACAAAATGGGAATGTTATAGGTGCCTGGAATACAGTAAAAAATATGTCTCCATATGTAATACTTGGCATAGCTCTAATTCACACTCAACATGCTGCAAAATTTACAATGATTGTAATTTACATGGCTCAGTGATGATGATACTTGAGTTATAAATATATATATATATATATTTATTATTTTGACAGAAATGGTAACTAATGTTGTCAATCATACATATAATGTACCTAGTTCTTCTATTTTTTCGAAAAATTAGCTTAGTATTTCAAAGTATATGTTTTCTCGACATCTTATACTTCATGGTGTAAATATCAGGAGCATTAATACTCCTAAATTAGGTCAAATATTATTAGCGTTATCCTTGAAATGAAGCTGTCTGTCATTAAGAGTCATAAACGTTTTACCTCATCTCTCGTTAAACCACATGCATCTGAGTCATATTCTTTATCTGCGGCGTTTTCACTCGTCTTCTTTCAGATTTTGCAGTCTTGCCATCGCAGTTCAAACATAAAATGCAAAAAATAGCTTTTTCATGGGCTATTTGAATCTTTTTATTTTTAAACTATTCACTGGCAGTTGCGAAAAAAATCATCAAAGTTCCAAAGCCGATTATTTTTTCCCTCGATAAATTTTCAAATTACACCAATCCCGCCGATTTTTTTCTGACGGTCATAATCGGGATTGAATAATCGATTAAACGATTAAATCGTCGACCCATAATCGATCTAATAATCGAAAGAATCGGAAGCAAATAATCGATTATGATGAAGAATCGATTTTTTTCTCCCATCCCTAATATGTACTGTAATTTTGTTCCCCTGGGCCTTTGAAGTGTGGGAGGTTTGAAAGGGACACCTTGTATATTAGCACCGTAACATGCAAGTGAAATGGTTTAATTTTTTATATTACTTCATTCTGCCGAGCGACTTCTCCTGAGTATCCTCATTGCCGTTCCGTATTATGTAGCTTTTATTCCCCTGCTCCTGGTTTTCAAATTCGGGACTCGAGAAGCGGGGAGAAGGGGAACGGTTGAAAGAGGATACAATGTTAAAGGACAGATTCATCCAAGATGAAATATCATCTCCAAACATTTAAAAATCTGGGTCCTATCTAATTTTTCTGCTGTCCCAACGAATAGACCCCTTGTTTCAATGGAGACACCGGCCTGTTCACAATCCTCACCGTGACGTGCGTTCTACGAAGTACGGACTTCTACATGAGCATCACTTAACTAAACATGAGATTTTACAATTTCGGATCTTCATGCAAGGAGCCACCCTCCCAGTCCCCTCGTACGCACGAGAACACAGACTAAATATTGATGACGATTTTACAGTACTTATTTTAGGAGTGATGTATGTATTTATTGCTCTGCAATTTCCACTGTGTGTATTATTAATCACGGTCATGATTTCTTGAAGAGTCACATAATCACGTGAGTTTGACGGGAATATAGATAGTTTATTAATTCAATGTGGTGGGAGTGGATGGAGGGAAGGGAGCAAGTGATGGGGTTGAGGAAGGGAAACGGACTGGGGAAGATTAACCTTCTGCGATTATTACGAAATCTTAAAGCTCCTTTCACTCCCACCGCATTGAATGCATAAAATATTTTTCACTGTGAATTTCACGCAATCGTGTGACCATCAGCGGGTGACTCCGTTCCAGTTACTGCGCGGCCAGTTCCGCAGTTCTTTGAATCTACCTTTCTGCCTAACTCACCTGATGCTGTTGCTTTGCAACGAAACGATGTTCATAATGAATGACATGCATTGTAAAAATTGCAGTTTTATAAATTCACCTAATGTTCCTACGATGATAGATTTCCATATAGTTTAGCCCGAGACTGCGAACTAAAACTAATTACACTTTCTCTGCCCCATCCTCCCCTTCCGATGACCCTGATTAATTTTAAGCCACACGCAGAAATTAGCAACCAGTTGGCCCCTTAACACTTTACTTGCCGGATATTCGTTTTCTTGGTTGAATAATGGGGACACTGTAAAATGTACGTTTCACTGCCACCTTAGTCTATCTTCTAGCCGTTCTAGTCCATTTTTATGACCCGTCCTTCTCAGTTTCAAAAGCTTAGTCTTTCCTATTATTTCCTATTGCGTTAATCAGAAAATAGCAAAAAAAACAAACGTGTAGTGCATCATTATTAGCAATGCATCTAATTGGTTGCCTGCATCCATTATTATACCCCGTAACCAACTAACTTAATTTTTACCCAGTATATGTGCTGATTGACACTGCGGAGTTAAGGTGGCTTATGATTTTTTTTCCTGATTCTGCTCCATTTGCTTTTATCATCTTCTCTGTCCTTCCATTTGATTTTTTGTATCCTCATTCTGCACATATGTCAGAAAGCCTTCCATTTGATTTTCTTTATCCTTATTCTGCACATATGTCAGAAAGCCTCTTTTTTCCTTCTTTTCCAGCTTTCTTCTCTGAGATATATGGCCTCAAAATCCATACGAATGTTTCCAAGTTCTATTTACTTATTTTTATCTGTATTTTGTTTGACCACAACAGTGGTTATTTACACATAAATGCTTTCTTAACTTAAGCTTTTCCTCGCTCGATCACCGTTTCACTTTTTCCCATCCAATCTCAAGCAAATTCCAAGGTAGGTGAAGGATTCCACTTCTTCATACTCCTCCCTTTTAACCTTTTTGCCTACCTCCAGCTACAAGAATCCCTGCTGTGACTGCGATCTCAATAGCGATACGAAGCACGTTGCTTCATCCATTCTTACCCTCTCACCATAAATACTATTGTTGCCAATTCTTGGGCTATTTTGACTTCTTCTTCCAGTAACTCTTTGATTAAAGCCGATGAAATGTTGAATCCTTTTCCTGCTCATTTTTTTACTTTCCTTTTTATTTCCCTTTAGATCCACTAATTGGATAATTTATCTATATAGTCGATGAATCATTCTTTAATCATTGTAATTAGAACAACTCTTTCTTGGGAACTTATTCCATCCCTCTTTCTCAAGTCAACGAATACCAAAATGAATAGTTTGTTAAATATTATCAATTTTTCAGTGATAATTCGTAGACAGATCAGGTACAGACAGATTCGTAGACTTCCCTTGATCTCCTTGTTTGAAATGGTTCAAGAGGTTATCTTGAAGTTTTCCTTCTATTCTTCGGCTGTTTATTTTTTTCTTTTGGACGCATGGCACAGCAAGATCAGAGTTCCATTATCCTCAATTCAATCGATCTCTATTTTCTTCGCGACTGAAATTATTACACTGGACTCAATATCCTATGGCATCTTTCCGCTGCTGAAACTGTCAATGATTATCCTATACAGGATTTCTTCAGCAAAACCATTTATTTCATTGATGATTTCTCCGTGTATATTCGCTGCTCCGGGTGCCTTGTTTTTCTTCAACTCTCTTACTGCCCTCTCGATATCACTTCGAAGGATACCAAGGCCTCGATCGTCTCCGTCCTCAATCTAATTTTTTTCTCCATCAGTTTATCCTACAGCGTGTCCGGTCCTTCATCTAGCTTTTCTAGGTATTACTTACATGGCTTACCTATATCCTTTTGCATTGCTAGCTTCATTCCTCCATTAACGTCAACCTATTAATATCATCTTCATCAACTTCAAGAAAAAAAATAATCTATGATATTTATTGCCTATTTATTTCTCCCCACAAAGTGTCAATTCACGAAGTCCTCTTATTGTAAGTCTCGGTATTTTCCTTCTTCATTTCGTCGTCAATATTCTCGCAGCCACTTAAAGTCTTCTCTTATTTGGCCTACTTGGATTGCCATTATTATTATTATTTCGTTCCATAGCTTATCGTACTTGTCTGCCTCATTTTGGTTTCATTGGTTCTTAAATGAATTTTTTATTTCTTTGATAAGGACCTTAATATTAGTTCTGATCTTAGGCCGTGTTGCCTCTGTATTCTTGCTTACCATTTTTTTTCACCGTTTTTAATATTAGCTCATTATACGGACATTTATGAACACTTCTTAGTAGTCACTATTTATGCCTACACCAGGATGCCCATCAGTACTCTCTTCCTTATTCACACCCCCCACATCGTTCCAAATCACCCATGATGATCTATTTTCCCCTCGTGCTGAGGACATTCTCTTGTTGTTCTCATCATATATTTCTTTTTATCTATGGTTGCACATTTGATTTTAGACATTTACATTCATTTCATCCAAAGTCTCTTATTTAAGCCTCATCATCATCTCTTCCCCAATTACCTTCTCTCCATGTCTTCCTTTCAGAATAATGATCACTTCTCCTGTCCTCCAGTCGACCGTTCTGTACTCGTCTATTGAAGATCATCTTCCCTGGCCATATTGCGCTGGCGCCGAAGATGTCTATTCTAGGCCTGAACTTCTTAATAATCGTTCTCTATCTTTTCACTCACTCCAAAAGGTCGAATACTCCATGCTCCAACCCTGAATTTGTCTGCCTTAAGATGTTTTACTGACCTGAAGATCCGTTTGGGAGAATATTTTACTCCCGAAATATTTCATCGGGCGGAATGCAATGACATCTATGAATTCAAGACTGCATCGTCTTGGCAGAATAGTGTGGTGGTAATTTACCGTTGCTTTTCAATTTGCAGTGCTTCGGCCGTTTTCGTGAACTTCAGTCGCGCTCGTAGGTATGGCAGCTGATGCCATACCGATCTTTTTTATTTGTACTGTAAATTTTGTTCTGGCGAACTTGATGCCATGCTCCAGTGTTTCAGCATAATAGCACAGTCTATACAGTCGCGTCAAGCCACGTAATTTTCCCTATACAGACTTGCAGCGCGCCGAAGCAAGCGCCTCCAGTGGTGAGCGTGTATAACTGCTTGCAATGCGGTGTATATAATGCTAAGTTTTGCTCACTTTTGTCAACATTTGCATTGCCTTATCAACATTTGATTTTTGCGGGTTATGTTTTATGGTGACGGCTTTTTCATTCTTTTTAAATTATCGTAATCTCAGAGCACTAAAGTCACACTATCGTTCACGGAATAAATGATCCGTTCAATGGTTAGGCATTTCAAAGAAGGTGCAAAACGTTTTTCAATTTTTGAAATACGTACCGAGTAGTTTGTTAACCCAGTCTAGCACTTATGGCTTTTGACATGATGTACATCTATTCTGTCTTTTTAAGTGACATAATGACAAAACAGGAAGCACATGTACGATTATTTATTGAAGTCACTATTACATTTTTGCAATTGCTGTGAGGAATGAAAACACAAGAGGATCCATGGAAGAATGCTTATTCGCACATTTAATTCAAATCAGTAACCTTTATTATTCTCCTTTAAGTACTGTTTATACCTTCTATTTTTGTAGTTAGAGAGACCCTGATTTTTTTATTTCAAAATATAAAATAAACTCATGTACTAAAATGATTCTAACAAGCAAATGTTTCACTTATGAACTGCATCTTTCTGAAAGGGGCATTTTGTTTGATTCACAAATCACATTCCCTAAAGACGCCCTATATGTAATAATTTACAACACAATGCGTTTTAATCATAAATTTTGATGAACATTCCTTGAAAAAGGAATTCACTTCCTCACAGCACAATTACTTACCACTGAGGAAATTTCACTACTTTGAAAGTTTTTAAAGTATGTTAATAATTTTTTCCCCTCCGATATTTTCTTCTCAGTTCATGAGGAAGTACTTACATCCACAATAATGAAATAGAAGCTGCTTTCTCAGAAAATAGCCATATATATACCATTATTTTCTGTATTGCTAAGCTAATCATTCTTGACTACTCGGAAACAAATTCTGTAAAACAAGAACTCATGTCTTGACCATCCACTTCTTTCAAACCATCAAGGATTCCTTCCTGGCTATCGAATACTTCACAGTCGCTGGAAGAATTAGGCTTCAGAAACAATAAAAAAAAAACAAAGATTGAAATAGGAGTTAAATCTCATTGAATTTGTGTTTGAGGAATACCCACCCTTGTAGCGGACGACAAAGAAACATTCTCCAATAAGTCTTGTTTGATTTCTCTTGATTGATGGCATCTATCTAAAGGGCTTTGGTTCTCAGATCTTTCCAAATATTTTGCAAAGAGTTGATATTTAGAAACCAAACTTCAACAAATTTTACTTTTTATGTTTTTTTCATTTACTAAATGGTCAATTAACCTTATTGATCCTATCCAATTTTTTATTGCCTCGAGAGCTTCAATGTGTTCATATACACCTGTGATAGTAACTATCAGTGTCGCAGCTGAAATAATGCCGTTGGAGTGAGAAATATCGAAGAAATAATTTACGTTTTTACACATTTTGGTGTTACCAGTGACTACAGACATTAATCCACAAGAAACATGAGTGCTTATGGCAGATAGAATGACCTAGTATATGTGCTAGAGTAGTGGCCTTAAAATTTTGAGAAGACAGAGGGAGTTACTGCTTTTTTTTAAATCTTGGGTACAAGTCTGAATCTTTTCTTAGAATTCAGGGAGAACGATTCAGAAATGACCTCCAAAGAGATCAACACACTCTTTCCACCTTCTAATAAATGGAACCAATCATATTTAAATAGATAATTTCTGGAACTAATCAGAAAATGAGGAATATTATAAAAAATAGTCTGATTTCCTGAATTAACCTAAGATAAATCAGTTGATATTTCTATTGACTAAACGCATCAGAACAAAGTTTGAACCCTGGTCAGTCACACATGCCTTCACGGTAAACGCTTCTTTAGAAAGCATTTCAAGAGTAGTTTTGAATAACTTTTGAAAATATTTTTGTTTTACAGACTGGCAAAAAAAGAAATACCTTATAGGCTGCCTTAAGTTACATAATAATCTATTTATCATTATCAGTAGAGTTGGAATTGCTATATTACTGCTTCTGAAGGAACCCAAGTCTTCTAAGCCACAGACATAATCTACACTATTATTGTTCGATAAATGCCTCACAACTGCTCTAATCTGTTGGATAATCTAGGCTCAGATTAACCAACCTTTAGGCCTCTTTCAAGTTCTTTGCCTTCTCTTTAAAACGTATAATCACTCTTAGATCCAGGCCACATTTGGTATTTATTCCCTAAACATACTTTTACCACGTATGAACAGAGGGTAGATTATAGTGTTCGGAAAGAATGTGTAACCTTAAGGCACAATCTAAAATTTGTTTAGACTGTACTTAAGGACTGCGATATAGGAGACTCAGGGAAAAACATATGGTATCACTGGACCACTGAGACCCATGACCACGAAATATATTCATTATGAATTTCCAGGTAAAAGATTTTAAACAGTTTTTGGCCATATCTTGCACTAGCGCAATGCCTTGCATCTTTAATTGTCCTCCCTATCTCCTACCTACCACCAGTACATCTTAATCTATTCTTAATTCGGAGAACTGTCATGTTATTCCTCAAACAAGAAATCTAATCTCTTGCTCTCTTGCGTGAGTGCTTCAATTGCCTGGTCTCCAACTATATACACATTCAATTAAAAATGACTTACTCGTTGGATGATCCTGGTGTAACTGTATATCAAGGCAAAATGCATTATGGTCGGCAGAAACTAAGTGAAAGAGAAACATGTTAGCAACGCTAAAAAAACCATCGAAGGATACTTTCTTTAGATATAAAAAGGGATTTGTATCTAGAGTTTTTCCTCGGGAAGGCTGTCTTTCTGGCAGGCAACTTCCCTTGAAAGCTTATTAGAGGCGGGTTATTGGGTATATAAAATACTATGAGGACAGTGGTCAACACCAATCTCTTTTTATCAACTGGCTCTCTTCAAAATGTCCCGAACAGAGCAAATAATTTTTTTACACAACTAAGCGGCATTTTTCCCGTCTCAATATTTTCTACGGCAATGGATGGTCCATCGCATGGACCTGTAATGATCATAATAAATTACATTTACGTGTTAAAATGAAAGAATTAGAGAGCGCTCACGTTTTCTGAGCTTCAAAAAATATCAGTATGCACCAACCAACCTGCTATAATAGACACTCCCGATTTCTGCTGCAGTATAATTTAATTCAAATCAAATGTAAAAACAATGCACTAAGTCACAGCACACAGTCTCAATCAAAGCCGGTACGGAATCCAAAGTATCGTAATGTGCCATGAAATTGATATACAGGATGAGTTTGAGCTGTTGTTTCTAGTACGCTTGAACGGCGTTTTATTCTCACTGTTGCCTTTAACCCTTTCCTGCCGGCGACTACGAAAGGAAAATGTTTTCCGTGCTACGGGTAGCTTGCGAAAATTTTAAACTCTGCTCTGCGAAGCACTTTTTGGGGTGGAGTGGCCCAGGTACTCTTGTCCTTCCGATTTGGGACCCTACTTAACGGGGCGCCCGGCTATTACCCCGGCCACTGGACTCGACCCTCCAACCTTTTCTTAGCGGGAGTCCACGGTCAACTCATTGCATTAGCAGTGTTTTTTAAAATTAAATATTGTCTATGATTTTTAACAGTTTACACTTGTATAAGAATAACTTACATTTTTTTAAGCATTGTAGAATTTTAAACGGATTTCTAGCGTTATTAGTAACAAAGTTAGGACTTTTCCATTTTTACAGCTAGATAGGACGTCTCAAAATTTTCTTTGAATAAACCTCCAAATAATACTTCCCATCCTTCTTTTTCATTCTGGCTTTGGAGCAACGTAAGCGGAATTAAAAGTATGTTTTTACAATAAATATTACCTAAAAATACCGGAATATGAGTAATTACTAAGGGGATCAATGAAGGAATCGGAAAATAGAGGACATATAGTGAAAATAGGCATTCAGATTGTAACAAACACATACGATATGGACAATAAAACGACAACATTTCTCTTTTTGCGTACTTTTCATCGCACATGAACACACAAAGCTTTCACACAAGTCCGTTAATAATAACACTAAAATTTCGTTTAAAAATTGCTTATGCACAGAAAAAAAACAAAGAATTCATTTCAAGGCATAAAAAATTGGAGTTTACAATAAATTTTTCTTTGCAAAAATCATTGACAATTCAACCACTTCAACGCGGATTCCTGCAATTATGAGGATCGTAAATGAGTAGGAGGGTCGGGCAAAATGGCCGAGGATTAGCTCTAAGGACTCGCTAAGCTGGGTCTCAGGCAGGGCTTGAATACCTCCGACCATTGCTACCTCAGCGGTCACTTCCCATCCCCCGCGACAGCTATAGCCGACGTCCGTTCGCTTGCGTTGAAAAACCCACGCCAGCTATAGCCGACGTTCGGTCGTTTGCGTATGAAAATGCTCGTCGGCTATGGCCGACGTCCGGCGCGAAAGGGTTAATGCAATTTAATCTTGTATCCCCTTCAATGGGAGACAATGTAAAATATTCTATAGAAAAAAAATAATTACCTACATTACTTCACGAAGAAGAAAATAGGTTCTAGTTTCGGTGGGCGCAAGTGTATGTATTGACCCCAAATTATGGTAGTTATACACGTTCACCGCTTGGGGCGCTACTAACAGCTAGCTGCAAGAATTGTGTCCGTCTTGTCGCGACTGTATAGACTGTGATAATAGTGCGTTGGGTATTTTTCTTCTTGCTGTCTCCGCCCGGAAAAGTCAGACTAGGTTTATAGGTAGTATCGAAATTTCGTCTACAATAATCATTTCTTAGCCATTGCATCTCCACTTGGGCTAATAGATGACCGCGACCCTAATCCCGCGGAAAATGTCAATCCTGATGCTAGAAGCCCAATAGCTGATACTCCCTTGTCAGCCTAAGAAAGGAAAAATAATCTCTGTGCATAGCAATGGATTACTTGAAAAAAAGAATTTTTTTTTAAAACTTGGTTTTATTAAAAAATGTACTAAAAAGTTGAAAATATTTTAAGCTGTCACAACTGGCCTACAACGGGCAGTACGTGATTATTTGTCACTAAAAATAAAATCATGGGGACATAACCAACATTTGTGATAAAAATGACTTATGACTGCCATTACCATATAGGAAACGTACTAATAATGTTTAGTATTTTCAATTGTGCATTACTCTCCAAACCACCGTCGTATCCTCTAAACCACCAAAACCCCTATTCAAAACCAGCACTTACACTAAACGATAAGCTTCGGCACCAATCAGAGAGGATAATATTCTTGATTTATTGGCAACAAATACACTAAAACAAGTGATTAAGGTTGACACTGCTGAGGGCAAATGTGATCTAAAATTAGTCACGGCTAGGTTTTTCTTGAATACCATCGAACATTTTATACAAAAAAGAACGTTCTACATTTAAAAAGCTGATTTCAATTGGTTCCAAAGTCATAAAAATTATTCAAGACATCAAATAATCAAGTGTAAACCTAGACACGGAGGGTACTTGGAAAGATTTTCTTTCCATCGTGCATTTTGGGATCAGAAATTATATCCCAAACCAAGTCAAAAAGTGATAACGGAAATTTGATGGCACAACTAAGAGGCGAGAAAATCGTTGATATAACAAAGAGCATGCCACTGTAATTGAAAAATCTTCGTACCCATGCCTACTAGTTATCAAAATTCATTTGTTTTTACAACATAAAAATCTAAAGTCACTACGAAAGAAACGTTTCAGAATGCATTCATGGTTTTTAAAATAAAAACAATAGAAGATTAGTTACAGGATAACTCAAAGTCAACTGTCCATTTGTAAGGGAAGTTCAAGGCAATAGATCAACACTGTGAAACGAAAAGGGAGAAGTTTTAACAAGAAGTTCGAAGAAAGCCAATTTACAAAACTTCTATTTTCAAAGTGTTCACCAAGTCAACACAGATTGCATCCGTAGCAGTAAATAATCATTTCCAACAAAAGGTACCAACTTTATTTTTGAACTCAAGAGTATCGATACTACTCAAGAGAATCGATACTACTCAAGAGTATCGATACTAAAGAGAATCGATATTTGAACTCAAGAGTAGAGAACTTTTGAAATATCTAGGTCATAACCCCCAGGTTCTGAAAAAATTCATGCTTGCGTGCATGGAGAATTAGCTACAAAAATAGCTCCTTACTTGATGGTAATATTTAAGTAATCAATCACTGAACACGTAGTACCCAAAGACCCCTTGCTAGTGTCACCTCCTGTTAAAAAGCGGTGACAAGGAGCAGCTATCGATTTACCGACCGATATCCCGAACATCTATCTCATGAAAAGTCCTTAAACATATGATTGTTCAGTTCAGATTTGTTGAAGTTCAGTTGTGAGACACCTCAATATGCACAACTTGCTAACAAAATCGCAAGAGGGATTCAGAAAGGTAAGATCTTGCAAAATCCAATTAGCAATTTTTCTCACGATAATTTATTCGCGGGTGAAGACAACGTTCTAGATGAAACTATTTTTCTTGACCTTAAAAAGAGATTCTATAAAGTATCTTACATAAAGTTACTTGAAATCTTACAGTTTAAATGACGACGTAATTTCTTAGATTAGAAAATTCTTAAGAAATCGCGTACAAAGGGTTGTTAAAGACGACGGCGCTACCTCTAATGAAGTTAATGCTACATCGGGAGCCGCACGGGGTGTTTGCCATAGGCCCAGTTTTGTCTCTCTGATATAATAACGATATCAGTCAAGTGGTTGACAGTAGTATTCGATTATTTGCTGACGACGCGGTAGTGTATAGGGAAATCCGTAGCCATAATGATAAGCAAGCGCTTTCAAAGGACCTCGAGGCATTCCAAGAATGGTGCCATGCGGAAAAGCTAGAATTAAATTTGAAAAAATATTTTGCAATGAATTTATATAAAAAGAAAATACTCTCCTCATTACCCCTATTCGGTACAGCATTGCCAAAGAGAGAATGTAGAATCTCTTATATTCGTCGGAGTTTAACTGACTAGTGATCCCTCATGGGGTAAGCGTATTATGGAAATAACTGGTCAAGTTACTAATCATAAATTGAAATTTGTTTAAAGAGTACTTGGCAAATGCGACGATAAATTTAGAGAGATTCGCTACTTCTCCTTTGTTAAACCCCACGTAGAACACGCTGCCTGTATTGTTGAACCTAACAAGGTAGACTTGACAGTGGCAGGCTTTACTTTGTAGAAGTTCATTATGTTAGTACTCATGATTAATTAAAATTCTTTGTACTTTTCTACAAATTTTTTATTTTTCACCAAATAACGGTATCGTCAGGTACAGAAAGTTTGTTGTATGTGTAAATTTTTGTTGTAGATAAGGGGAAGGAGAAGGAAAATACAAATATGCGGACAGGGTTGAAAAAAAAACGTCGATTAAGGGCTGGTGAGGCGGGAAAAGTTAATTTTATCGGAAAGGAGTGGGGTGGGATTTGGATATCATGAATCATTACAAAGGTTATTGGATTGTCTGATAGTTTCTATCTGTTCGAGTGCGTCCGTTGTCAGGTCTTTGGGAAGAACGGTTCACCATTCGGTTCACCATTTTTCCCACTAACATGGTGCTATTAAGTCTATAATTCATCGCCTCCTACACATCCCCCTTACACTCACGGATTTCAAATCTGAACTATTGACTGTCATACCCATAGCCGCTAATACTGGTTACATCCCAAATTTTGTTCATAGAATCCTTCGGAAGAAAACAAATATCCCTAGCTTTAAAACAAATATACCGCACACAAACAGAAAGTCCAATTAAATTCAAGTGGTGCTCTCTCCCATTCATAGGTAATATTTCTTAAAGAATTTCAAACCGCCTACCAAGCTCTCTTAAAGCAGATTTTTACACTACCTTAACCCTTTCTAATTTTTAGTGAACGGCAAATACAGACAGGATATACTCTTAAATACTGGTATTTATAAAATTCAATACAATAGTTGCAATAAGGCATACATGGGCCAGACTAGTAGAAGTTTTATCACACTAATCAAATAACACGCCAGAAGTTACAGAAATATGGATAACACCTCACCTTTTGCTAAACACCTACTTGAAAAAAATCATACGAGCGTGTTGAGGTGTGGAAAATAAATCAAAGTCCCAGTCTCTCCATTGTATCAACTTAGGCTTTATTCACTATACTAACGTGCAAACCAAAACAGATACAACAATGCGTGTTGCTACCGGCTACATGTTTATAAAGAAGCGCGTCTCTTTCCCCGATTCTACCCTCAATGTATAGGTTACTTATGAGCGCATGCGTATTATATCAGTCCCTATACAATAGTAAATGTATCGCATACTTCCACGCCTCCTAACATTTAATATTGTATTAACATTTCTATCAATTTTATACATCAAGTTCAAATTTCCAGGTTCAACATACTTCTGAATTTTTCAAACTTTTCCTAACATAATGCTTTTTTGAAAATATCACCAACATTATCATCAGTATTAATCTTAACCATGTTTATAACATTTTATTTTACACACTCACGTACATAGTGATAATTAACTTCAATATGCTTAGAGTTCTTCCTAAAGTTACCATAATTTGCTTTACTAATTACACCCGAATTATTTTCATATACATTAATTGGATTTATTAATTTAATTTTAAAATATTTTCAATAATTCTCTTAAAAATTTGAATTCACTTACTGCTTCCAACAAATATACATACTTTGCAAAAGTCGAAGCTTTCGTTACAGACCTTTGTTTCCTCGATTTCCAACACAATATATTACCAAATAATCTTACTACACAACCAGTTGTTGACTTTCTATTCAAATGGTCACCAGCCCAATCGGCGTCCACATAACAATCAATAATATTCATAACTTCATTTCTTTTAAAATTCAATTTTAGATCTTTGGTTAAATACAAGTATTTTAAAATTCGTAAAGCATATTTGTAATGAGTTTCATTGTAGAAATTTTGGTATCTACTTAAAAAGTTTTCACTGAAACTTATATCAGGTCTTGTAGCTGAACTTATATATAATAAGGTACCAATTATATGTATATAATTAACATTCATTTCACAAATATCAGACTTTTCAATTTTCAGACTCACTTCCATTGGAGTATTATACAACTTACTATTTTCCAAGTTATATTTTTTAGCTAAGGACTCAATATACTTGGTTTGGCTCAATTTAATTTCACCCTTTTGATCTTCATATTCTATGTTAATACCAAGATATTCTTTAATTTTACCAAGACCCTTCATTCTAAATTTTTCTGACAGTAAAATTTTAATTCTCTTTATTCCATTATTTTTACCACAGATTAATAAATCATCAACATGAATTAATAAGTATATTGTATCTTTCCCATTTCCACAAGAATATAAGCAAAAATCTAGATTGCCTCATTTAAAACCTATACAGTTCAAAAATTTATCAAGACATTCATACCATACCCTAGGACTTTCTTTTAAACCATATAATGCCTTCATTAATTTGCAAACCTTGTTTGTACCATCTTAAAAACCCTTCGGTTGACAGACATATACTTCAGAATTAACTTCACCATTTAAAAAAGCTGTCTCAACATCCATCTGTTCAATATAAAGGCTCATTTGACAACAATATGATAATATAGTTTTTAAAGTTTGCATTTTGACTACAGGTGAGTACACGCAATTAATTTTATCAGTTTGCTGAAAGCCTCTTACCACTTATCTAGCCTTATAAGTATCATGAGACTTTTTTGTATACACCCATTTTACATCCAAGATTTTATTATTATTCACATTTTCTACTGATCGCCAAGTTTTGTTTTTCTTTAAACAATCAATTTCTTTATCGATGGATTTTACCCATAATTTGCTTTCATTTGATTCTATCGCATCCTCAAATGTATTAGGAACATAAGTTCTACACATATTTACGAAATTTCTACTATGATATACATAATAATCATCGAATCGCTTTGTAGGATTTTTTATTCTATGAGATCTACGAATTTCAAGTTCACTTTGATGTTCAGACTTTTTAATTCTATCATTCACATTTCCATCAGTACTATCAAAGCTTTCATCCAAAGGGTCATTATCAGAATCTCTATCATCTTCATTATTCTCATTATCAGATTCACGTTCACTTAAAACAATACATTTCTCATTCTAATCAACAATATTAACATGTCTAGAAACTATGACTCTATTATTCAAAAGTACTCTATACCCAACGACACTGTAACCGATTAAGATTCCCATATCAGTTTGTTTGTCCCATTTGTAGAATCTCTTTTGTTCTGGTTTTCTTACAAAATCTTTAATACCGTATAAACGCAAATTTGACACATCCGGTTTCTTACAAAAAAATATTTCATAAGGGGTTTTTCTTTCTACAGTGTTAGCTAAGGTACGATTAAAAAAAAATAAGTTGCCGCTCAGACTATTTCAGGCCAATGTTTTTTATGTGCATTTGTTTCTGCTAATGAACAACGTGACATATTCATTATAGTTCTATTAAAACGTTCTGCGGTTCCATTCAATTCATGTACATAAGCCGGAAAATTGTTAATAACAATACCTCTTTCTTTAGCAAACCTATAAATATTACCATTGAAATATTCTTTACCATTATCACATCTCAGAAATTTGGCCTTTATTCCAGTTAGATTTTCACTTTCATTTACATATTGAACAACGCAATCAAATACTTCTGCTTTGGATTTCATAATATACACTTTAGAAATTTTACTATAATCATCAATAAACGAAACAAAGTAGTTTTCATCTTTAGGACCAGTTGTTTGAAAAGGTCCACAAACCTCAGCATGAACAATTTCCAAAATATTTTTTGCCTTTTCTCTGTTATTTTCAAAAGAAATATTATGCATCTTATTTTCAACACACGTTTTTCATTTCAAAAACTCAGATTCAAGCTCTTTTGGAATACCCTTCAACAATTGTTCTTTACACAAGGTATTTAAATATTTAAAATTTACGTGGCCCAATAAACGATGCCACTTTTATTTCTGACTCATATTATAAGTGCTTTTATTTGCACTACTAACAGAAGATTCAGCAAATTTTAATTAACTTTTCATAATATACAAACCATTATCTTTCAAAGCGACTGCTGTTACATTACCATAATTATCAAGAATTTTTGTCATCTTGCCTTTTGAAACAATTGTATTATTTTCCGTTATTTAACTATAACTAATTAAATTTGATTGCATATATTTAACATAAAATACGTTTTTCATATCAACCAAATTTTTCTTTCCAAAAGAATCAAAGTAACACACGACATTACCAATTTTTGGTTCTTTTACATCTCTCTTATCACTCAGATAAACATTTACAGGCTCTTTAGGTAACTTGCAATTTTCAAAATATTGTTCATCATTAATTATTTGATCTGTACAACCACTATCCAAAAGCCACTTTATACCATACCTAAATTACTTATCTTAGTATTATTAACATGTGCATCATGATGAGCAACCGTTGTCATCCATGCGCTCTTTTCATAACTCTTCTGTCCTTGTTGATTGGCGTTGCCACGGGCGTTGCGATGCGTGCTCGGCTGACTGCGGAATACAGAGCTTTAACTGCGGTAGTTCCCGTAGTTTCCACCGTTCCCACGTCCTCTGACCTGATTTCCCCGGCCGGCTCCCTGTCGGGCTCGTGATGATTCCCATGTGCCTCTACTTATTGCCTATTGTCCGCCAAATCTGCAATCTCTCTGTATATGACCAATTTCGCCACATTAAAAGCACGTTCGGTCCTGTCTGCTCTTGTCTGCCATGAAAGCATTAGATTTGCTTCCAAAAGTATCCTCTTTTTGATGCTTCAACTCAACCATTTGAATTTTACTTTTCATGTAGTCTGCAGCTTGATCTTCCTCTTTAAACATAGCAATTAAATCACCAATGTAACTGTAAGATTCTGGCAATATATTTAACATGTAATTTAACTTCTCTTTTTCGGACACACTCGCACCCGCATTTTTCAGCCCATTGACCGTCTTTTCGAAATCACTGAAGAAGGTTGAAGAGGCACTGTAATCCTTTACCCTCAGTTTTTCTAACTTGTTTCGGTACACAATTTGTAAGGCCGTTGACTCTTTTAGGTATAAGCTATCAAACTTCTTCATTATTTCATACGCTGTTGATTTATCACACACGAACTCTAGCTGTCTATTTTAAATAGCACTATATTTATAGTTCAATGCTTTCAGTTCGCTTTCGTCCCAGTCACAACTATCTGTGATTGTCTTGGATCTTTGTATGACTTCCTCAACTTTTTAAATCTTAGGAACAGAGTTATTCTTTTCTTCCATATTCCATAGTCCTCTCCATCAAACACCGGAATTGCAACTTCATTTTTCGCCATTTTTTTCGTACTCGTATTTCCAACGATAATTCCTACAATAACCACGGTCCTGCTACCATGTTGAGGTGTGGAAAATAAATCAAAGTCCCAGTCTCTCTATTTTATCAACTTCGGCTTTATTCACTATGATAACGTGCAAACCAAAACAGATAAAACAATGCGTGTTGCTACCGGCCACATGTTTATAAAGAAACGCGTCTCTTTACCCGATTCTACCCTCAATGTTTAGGTTACTTATGCGCGCATGCGCATTACATCAGTCCCTATAAAATAGTAAATGTTTCACATACCTACTTAACAAAGCGACTTTATACCCGAAGTTTTTCACGTTCATCACAAAGGCCTGAAAATGGACGCACTTGAACAAATATAAATAATCAGACCAATCAATTACCTTTTAATGAATTATTATTTCCGTATCACTCCCCACTCCTTTCCGATAACATTAACTTTTCCCGCCCCACCAGCCCTCAACGTTTCATTCTCAACCCTGCCAGAATATTTTTATTTTTCCTTTCCTCCCCCGTTACTACAACAATAAATGACACAAAAAACAAACTTTCTGTACCTGACGTTGCCGTAAATCGGTGAAACTCGTCGTGCAATAAAAAATATGTAGAAAAGTACAAAGAATTTTATTTAATCATGAGTACTTACCTAATAAGGTAGGCTTAAAAATCGAGTAAGAGCACGAGCAACGAAGTTCAGAAAGGTACCTTTAAGCCGTTATGATAATTTCGGTTGTGTTACTAACCTTCTGCAGCAACTGAAATAGAAATCGCTTTCAAGCTGTCGGGAAAAACTTAGACTTAATATTTTATGTATATTCCAAGGCGATCTTTTTTCTGACGAGGTCAATATATTTCACGAAATCCAACATTCTACGGTAGATTAGATCATGAGAATAAAATTAGGGGAATAGACTACAGAACGAAGAGGTTTAAAAATCTTGTTTTTAGCGATCGATAAGAGACCATAAAGGCCACCACACACTAAATGCTATACTAAGCGCGCTACCAGCTTTCGCCACGTGTCTTAAGATCCCGTATAGCAATTTTTCACTGTCCATTCACACCAAATGCGAGCCATGCGAACCGGCAACGCTCGGCCGGCAATTTCCTCTACGCTTAGCTTTCATGGCGCATGCGCAGTACCTATTGGGGTAAATGAGCGCTTTCGCTCCGCCAGCCCAAATTCATTTTCAACCTACTTACAATAGATCTAATTCAACTAATTTACGTACCGTAATTCTGCACACCTTGCGCATTTTAATCATTTTTCATCATTGCAATTACGCCAATATTAACGAAATAGTCAAGTGTCAAACCTGAGAAGTGCGTTTGACGCTTTCCGCCATCTTGGAAAAAAGTGGAGTTTCTTATTATGTAAACATTCCGCCGTCTTGCTACATAGCACGGTACGGTTAGCTTCTGGTGTCCGTTGCGAGAGCAGTCCTCTCGCTTACCATATCATTCGGTGTGTGGCGGCCTTAATAGCTTGCCAATGAAACTTTAAACTAGCTTATTCAATAGGCAGTGTGGAAAATTATTTGATTTGCTCCCAAATGCTATTTTATTAAGCTGCAACGTAGTACTAGCATCACGCTTCGCCTGCTTCCTGCGTGCATCTTGTACAACGGTGCGTTTATCTAGCTATAAAATGCATTAATATGATTGGTTTCTGTAGGATTGGAGGCATGCATAAAGTGTGGTGCATTTTAGTGAAAGTTGATCTCCTGACAACTATTTTGAGGTTTTTTCTTATCCATTAATAGTCGTAGATTCGTTAATTTTATTTGGGTACATTTAGTGCATGTTGGTGATAACACACCCCCTGCCACACACTTGTGGGATACGAAGAGTGTAAGGGACAGTTGGACACGTGGATAGAAGATTTGATTTGATTTATTTTAAACATTAAAAAACATCCGATGTTGGCCTTTACATTGAACATTTACAACTTAAAATCTGCAGCATTAACAAGATGGCAGACCGACGTTAGTTAAGTACAGTTACGAGAAAGTTGTCGGGAAAATGTGTGAAAGGAAATTCGGGAGGTGTTGCGAGAAAGAGTGGACTAACCCGGAGAAGTCGGTGACCTAAGGCTGACGAGCAGAATTCTAACAGTTGCCAGTCAGGCTATCTTTGTTCGAGAAGTATCCTGTCAATGAGAGAGCAGAGTTGATCGAGTCCCGTGCAAAAACGCTGGTCATCACCCGATTCCTACCTTACCTCATGATCTGCAGCGACGATCATCAGCACACATGGTTGGTCCCGGCGTAAAAGTACCTTATCGCTTGTTATATTCTCCTTCCGTTTCAACCTAAGTGAACTGACATTGTCGTAATTAGTCTGTCCCTTCTTATATCTTACAATCAAAGCTCATCATTAAACTCAAAAGTGACTCATTAACCGCGTGCACGAGTTCCATCAGAAAGACTCATATAGTTCAAAGATAAATTGTTTAAATAGTTCTTGGCCTTGTAAATCGTTTCATTCTTGCTTGATTTTCACATATAATCATCTATGTTGACGTCACCCGTAATATCAAATTGAATTCATCCATATCGTATGTACATCATCACATAAGGTTTTGATTAAAATATGGTACTGTGAAAGGATTCATTAAATGTTTTGACAACTGATTTTCAAAATCTACTTGTCATATGATACCTACCCCCTGTGTAGTTAAATGCATTGTGCTTGCGACGTCGAAACTAATGAGCTAGGGTTTTAGGAGGGAGAAGTGGCAATTTTATGAGCTCGGACACCAACCACAAGTGTCTTCCTCTAACCGAAACCTGGAAAGTAAGTGTTTAATTAAGTGTGAACATTTATTTGTCCAATGTATCGCTCTTGTCCTGGGTTGGGCTATCGCTTCGTCAGGTGGTGATGAGGCACCATTCGACGGACATGAATCATTGATAGGGATGGGGGGCTACGACGGGGATAAACGGGATCGTTACAATATGGATATAGATTAAACCCTACCCACACCGTGCATTCACGAGAAATGCAAATCGCGTCCTATCCTCAGCACTCAAAATCTACCTACATATATTTCCACATTTTTCCTTTCCATTTGTCCCTGCTTTCAACTGCACTGTCGGTAATGTATTTCATCACCTCTGTTAACAATGAGCAATTGTTGACATCGACTATTGCACTACTATGAATGGGCATCGATCTTCTTGCAATCCTTCCTCACAATCGGTCTCCCTTGCTCTCTCCACCAATTTTTCTCCTATAAACTTAAATTCCACCAATGTTTACAAGTTATCGTACTTGCCGTTCCACTGCCTCCTTGCTTGAAGTCTAATCCACATTCTTTAGTAGTATCTTGGATTTTGGGCTCCATATAGTCTATCGTGGGCTTAAATCTGAGCATTTTATGGCACATGAGTAATCCATACCCGACTGTTGGAGATTCCCCTTAGTTTACCAAATTTATATTTTAGTCTGTGAGTGTCAATTCCACAATTTCTTTCTTGTAATCTCAAGCATAGCTGAATATTTCAGAAAGTGATAAATGTTATCAAATGAAAGGTTTATACATTTTTGATGAAAATATCACTGCTATCATTGTGGTAATGTTAACAATATTTCAAATTTCAGAGAACACGATAGTACTGATTTCATCCACCGCAACCACAGCAAATATCAACACAGCTCTGACAACGCTATCGACTGAAGGTTATCCGCTACATGCTTTGAGGAGAAGCTACGTCGGGTGCACTTAATTCAATGGAATTTAAAATGCATTATAATAAACATTACCCTTTCGCTTGCAAACTGCAAGCTCCCATGAACAAGTTGCGTAAAAAGGAAGATATAGCAATGTAGGTGAAAGGAGAGATGACAGGGAATATTAACTTGAGCCATTTGGAATAACGTTTTACTGTGGGAATTTAACAAACTTCTCAGCAATGAATATACCATTGGTTTAATCAAAGGAATCACTTTATCCATGTTTAAAAAAGTATATATTTAGAGTAAAAGTATGGAGTAAAATTTACAAGGATATAAAAATATGTTTATCGCTTCGGAGTTTCCTAAATCGTTAACCTCTCTCCTCGACCGATCCAGCACATTCTTCTTCCCCGCACATCAACAGAACTGCCAAAACATGTGGAACAGCAGGTCAAGGTGGAAGAATATTCAGCAAAAATGTAGCACTTTTTGATTTGAAATAATTTCAATTCACCTGTAATTAATACGTGCATTCTTAAAAAAAGAAGAAAAACTCACTTGATCAATGATGTTCATAGGAATGTCTCTGCATAGGCATTCTTATGAACATCATTGATCATGTGTGTTTATAATCTTTTTCTTTGAAGAATGCCCGCATTTATTTTCGGTGAATGTAAATTATTGTAAATCAAGAATGTTACATTTTTTCTGAATATTCTTCCACCCTCAACAGATGTTCGTTATGTCGCCGCAGTTTTTCAGGCGTTGTCTTTTGAAGAAGTTTTTTTTGTGCTGGATCATTCGAGGAGAGAGGTTAACGATTCAGGATATTCCCAAGCGATAAAAATATTTGTATAATCTTTGTGAATTGTATTGTATGCTTTTACTCTAAACTTGTTTTCATTTTTTAAGAATGAGTAAAGAGATTCATTTAATGAAGCTGATTATATATTCATTGCTGAGAAATTTGTAAACTTTCCCACACGAAAACGTTTGTCTAAATACGTTAAATTATTTTTATCTTCTCTCCTATTTTATCTTTTCTATTTCTTACTCTTTACGCAATATTTGTTAATGGGAGCTTACAGTTTGCAAGTGGAAGGGGTATTGTATGTTATAATGCATTGTAAATCATTAAAAGTGGAGGCAATGGGTTCATGAATGCATGAAAATTCTTAAATGTCAATACAATAATCAATCAAAGATAATAAAAATGGGATTGTAACCAGGAATAATTTAATGAGTGATCCATGTTTTTGTCACTGTCAATTCATCATTGTGATATTTTTCCTCCAACGTATCTATGATAATATGTATCTATCTTTTTGGAAGTCGTGAAATTATATTTTCCTTTTCCAAGTATTTCCTCAATCTTTACCATGTCCTTCTAGTTTTATTGTTTAGCCTATCACTAACTATTTATAGCCTTAATTCATTCCAAATCGCTAAAGAAAAAGTGAAAGCCTCTTTAATACGCTTGAAACGATCTCAAAGAAAGATAACTTTAAATTTGACGGATGTCTTACTGGTACAATTAAATTTTTAAACTGAAATGTACATACACATCCATGAATAAAATAGCGTTACAATAAACAAACACAGAAACACGCAAAAAGGACACTTACAAAAGAAAACTTGGACTTTTCGACGGTCAAGCCGTGATCGTTAGCGGTAGAAGACTGAAGAATCTGCCTGTTCCCTTGGGGAGGAAAGGGCAGGAGGGGGGAGGAGTGCGAATGGGTAGCGGTGGGGAGAGAGAGGTGGCTATTGGGCTATTATTTTCATTGGCTTAGGTTATGTCCTTATTACCCAAATATGAGCATACTCTCGAATTTTTACATCAAGATTACCGGCGGATTCGGGAAGGGTTTCTAAGATTACTAGTGATAAAAATCATCAAATGTATGTGAGTGGGAAGTAGTATGTTCGGGGATGGGATCAAGAGAAGGTGGAGTTTTGGTGGCATGGCGGTGATTGTTCATGCGAATATTGAGTGGGATGGTACATTTTCCCACGTAGAAGGCAGGGCAGAAATTGCAGGAAATGCGGTAGATGATGTTGCTGGTAGTACAATCGGCCGTAGAGGAAGATCTTTTGTAGGAGGAGGATGCAGAAGGGCGGAGGAGAGAGCAGAATTTGCACCTAGGGGGTTCGCAGGTTGAGGAAAGTGGTGGAGGGGGGGGGGGGTGGGTTGGGGGGGGGGTCTAGTGGATTTTAGAATGTCTCGCAGCTGTGAGGGACGCTTATAGGAAACATTGGGACATGAGGGTAGAAGGAGGGAAGTAGAGGTGTTGTTTTAAATGATCGGACACAGGTCTTACAATATGTTTTTGATTCTGTGTGCTCGAGGGAAGAATTTGGTAACAAGGTTAAGTTGATCAGGTTGGTGGGTCTTGGTCCGAGGGGTACCTAAATTTTGCAGTAGGAGGCAGGATTTTATTTAAAAGCAATTTCTCGGGGTACTCGCGTTCTTTGAGGGGGTGATGAAGATTTTCGATCTATTCTTTTAGAGAGGGAGTTTTTGCAGATCCTATGGCCGCGGATAGGCACGAATATAAGTATAGTTTAAAAAAAACAAGCACACAGTAATAAATTGATGGACACTCACAAAAAATTTACAGAACGTGCCTTGTTGCTAGCTTATACTTTTATATTTGATGAATTCTCCCTTCTTAACCTCCCCCGCCCTCCAAGCGACCGCCCGGTTTTTCCACAGGGTCTCCCTCCGACGCGAAAAACCCAGCCCCATTCCCCTACCGCCACCGACCGAGAGGTAAGAAACCTCTCGTCCGTTTCACTGGGCGAAGACGAACGTGCGGTTCTACAAAAAGGCTTATCTTTCTCACCCACCCCAAGAGTTAATCCTCTAAATATCCTTACTGATGCCCTGAAATTTTGCCGGAATCTGCGGTGGCGAGCATTCTGGGAAACTCAACCTAAGCCTCCAATCCCCTTGCAAAATTTGTTCCACCGTCCCAACGTGAACCTAAACCTCTTCCCTCAAACCATCCAGTAGAAATCTTCATTAAACGCTCCCTCACAAAAATATCTGACAATTTATTCCTCCAATTCCTTGAATCCACCCAGAAATCTCTCGCGTCCCGAATCCCTTGCCTTAAAAAATAATTAATAACGATAATATCATCATCACCAAGGCATATCATCATATCATGATCCAAATCCTGATTTTCAAAAAGAAATCAGCTCATTCCTCCAGGAATTCGGCCCAAATGAAGGCCTGTCCCCCCTCTGACATCGCCATACTCTCACCCCTTCATTTCAAAACTCCGCATCTTTACATGCTCCCGAAAGTGCACAAAATCAACAATCCCGGCCGCCCAATAGTCTCCAGCATCAATTCCCCTACAGAGCGCATCTCAGCACTAGTTAACCACTACCTCAAACCCCTAGTCATATCTCTTCCCTCCTTCATTAAAGATTCTTAATACTTCCTCGACCTTCTCCACGCCGTCTCTATCCCCCCTAATACTACTTTACTCATGGCCACTATAGGCGTTACCTCCCTTTGTACGTCCATTCCTCACGATGAAGGCATAAATTCATTACAGTTTTATTTATCCCAACGCCCAAAACCACACCTTCCCTCCACAAACTTCATCATCCTCCTAGCCAAAATGGTTTAAAAAAAATGCTTTCTCCTTTAAAAGTCAAATTTTTCTTCAAACTAAAGGCGCCGCCATGGGTACTCGCATGGCACCATCTTATGCCAACCTGATCATGGGCCATCTCGAAACCACTTTCTTAAAAAACCAAACACTTAAACCCCTCTTCTGGGCCCGCTACATTGACGACATATTCGTCCTCTGGCCTCACAAAAATTCTTCTTTATCTTCTTTCATTTCCACACTGAACTCTTCATTCTCAGTTTCCTTCACATCTTCCATTTCTGACTCCTTAATTAGGTTCCTGGATATTAATATCCAAATGAAGGACAGTAAATTCATCAACTCCGTCCACAAAAAACCCACTAACCACGACCAATACCTCCATTTTAACAGCTGTCATCCTTCTCACACCAAACGCTCAATCCCTTATTCCCTTTCTATCCGCGGCCACCGGATCTGCAGCAATGCCTCCTCTCTAAAAGAATATATCGACACTCTCCATCACTCCCTCAGAGAACGCGAGTACCCCGAGAAATTGCTTTTAAATAAAATCCTGTCTCCTACTGCAAAATATACCCCTCGGACCAAGACCCACCAACCTGACCAACTTAACCTTGTCACCACATTCTTCTCTGTTGCACATAGAATCAAAAACATATTGAAAGACCTGTATCCAATCATTTAAAACAACACCTCTACTTCCCTCCTCCTACCCTGACGTCCCAAAGTTTCCTATAAGAGTCCCTCAAATCTGCGAGACATTCTAAAATCCACTAGACTCTCCCTGCAACCCACCCTCCGCCACTTTCCTCAACATGCGAACGCCCTAGGTGCAAATGCTGCTCTCTCCTCCACCCCTCCTCCACCCCCTCCCTTAAAAGATCTTCCTCTACGGCCAATTGTACCACCAGCAACATCATCTACCGCCTTTCCTGCAATTTCTGCCCTGCCTTCTATGTGCGAAAATGTACCACCCCTCTCAATATTCGTATGAAAAATTACCGCCATGCCACCAAAACTCCAACTTTTCTTGATACCATCCCCAAACATACCGAAGGTGGAGTGGCGGTGACTCGCAGGGATTTTTGAAGTGGACGGGCGGCTTTAAAAATGGTACTAAAATTTGGTGGCCTTTTGTATGTGATTCGTGGAATATTAGGGACAATCTGTGAGGTGGATTTGTGGTTAGAAAGAATGGGGTACAGGTCATTTAGGATATCCTGCAGGGCATGAGCGCCTGGGAAGTAGGTAGTGAGAAAAGAAGGGGAGCAATGTTTTTCAGAGCGGGGTTTATTTGGAATATATATATATATATATATATATATATATATATATATATATATATATATATATATATATATATATATACGAGTTCGTGGAAAATCACACACGCGATAATATAAATAAACTATGCCACAGGTGGGGCGGAATTAAATATAAACACATAAAAAAGAACACTCACACTATAAGTTGATATTTCGGTTGCTCTAGAACCTTTCTCAAAGATAGACGGATACAGAATTCTGTATGCTCATTCTGTATCCGTCTATCTTTGAGAAAGGTTCTAGAGCAACCGAAATATCAACTTATAGTGTGAGTGTTCTTTTTTATGTGTTTATATTTAATTCCGCCCCACCTGTGGCATAGTTTATATATATATATATATATATATATATATATATATATATATATATACTTGCATAAATAAAACAGTGATACACTAAACAAACACAGAAACACGCAAAAAGGACACTCACAAAAGAAAACTTGTACGTCCTGACGTCGAAACGTACAAGTTTTCTTTTGTGAGTGTCCTTTTTGCGTGTTTCTGTGTTTGTTTAGTGTATCACTGTTTTATTTATGCATGTGCATCGTCGCCGAGAGCGATTTTCTACCAAGACATTATATATATATATATATATATATATATATATATATATAACCCCCCTTAACCTCAGAATGAATAATCATCGTGCCTCCTGCTGCCCGTCATCCCCCCATGCTTCCCTCCCAGTGGCCACGCATTCTTTGTCCCACGACGCGGTCTTCAATTCTTGTTTCAAGGTGTCCATTATTGCTTCCCTCCCCCCCTCAGACTCCGCCCTCAACCTCCACATGCTTGAATTAGCGTGCATTTGGCGCCTAAACGATTGCAGCGCCCCTGGACTTAATGTATCCTGCTAACCCCCTCCCCCATCACCCCTTCTCCCCCTCCCGTTTCCGTTCCCTTGTTCCTGCGGCATTCTGACCCAGTCAGTCGACATCTTCTCGTTGAGAAAGAAGCCTTTGGCTTCGAAAGCTCCGGAAAAAACTTTTCTCGTGTGAGTGTTCTTTCTTAGTGTTTTATTTTATTTAGTGCGTCACAGCTAGTGACACTGGTGTATTATTATATTGTGCTACGAAATTGAAATAAGAAACTGTGATAATATTAAGAAACTGTGTATATATATATATAGTAATTTGAACAGAAGGTGAAAGAAAGAGATAGGAAACATGTAACTAAAATTGGACGAAGACACTGGTGATGTGGAAGATGGTAAAGCCGAGAAATCAGAGGGTAAAAATGTGCCGTGGCCGGGACTCGAACCCGGAACATCCCGATGTCGCGCCGAGTGCTCTACCAGTTGAGCTACCAGGACACTTAGGTTTACCATGATTTCGGCTGGGGCTTATAACAGAGAATGCCCCTTCAAGCTTGAGCCCGTAGCCGTGGCCTCTGGATGGCACACAAGGGCAGCTATTCCATCACCAAGAGAGAGAAGAATTAGACATGGACACAAGAAGAAAGCAAAGATGAATTCATTCACACAGAGAGTCGGACAGAGATAGGAACATGAACTGAAGAGGAAAAGAGCCGGTTCGGCCATACATTTCGTTCACTCACTCACACACCGCCTTTAGGCGAATAAATATATAGTAATTTGAACAGAAGGTGAAAGAAAGAGATAGGAAACATGTAACTAAAATTGGACGAAGACACTGGTGATGTGGAAGATGGTAAAGCCGAGAAATCAGAGGGTAAAAATGTGCCGTGGCCGGGACTCGAACCCGGAACATCCCGATGTCGCGCCGAGTGCTCTACCAGTTGAGCTACCAGGACACTTAGGTTTACCATGATTTCGGCTGGGGCTTATAACAGAGAATGCCCCTTCAAGCTTGAGCCCGTAGCCGTGGCCTCTGGATGGCACACAAGGGCAGCTATTCCATCACCAAGAGAGAGAAGAATTAGACATGGACACAAGAAGAAAGCAAAGATGAATTCATTCACACAGAGAGTCGGACAGAGATAGGAACATGAACTGAAGAGGAAAAGAGCCGGTTCGGCCATACATTTCGGTCACTCACTCACACACCGCCTTTAGGCGAATACATATCGTAACTTGAAATGCATCCTGGCTTTACCGCCGGGGCAGGGTGGAGATGGGTCGTAGGTACTAGCTTCATGGATCATTTGGCTGGCCAGGTAAGAAGATTGAAAAATATACGTTTTCCATTCAACAAAACAAACAAATATTAAAAAAACGACTTACAATTATTTCAAACAAAATGCCCTTCTAATAATTAGTGAAGTGATGGATTGATAGATGAAGGATGAGACATTTGAATTGTTGAAACAAACCCTTCATGAAATGAATGAATAAGATGAATTGAAAATTATGATAAACACACGTAATAGCCACTAAAAAGGCTTATTCTCGCACACAGGCTGTCTACTTGATTAGTTCACTTCCAAATAAACTGGGGGTGAGGGAGGTAATTACTAGTCCTTCCCTTTTCTCTTGCTGTTATGGTATAATTATCTATTTTGGGCGTCAATCTCTCGCCATTGTGAAGCACACTGTCGTAATGTGGGGGCCCATCGCTGAATTGATGGCTAGGAGGCTGAAATAGGGGGGGGGTTTGTCGGGTCGGCAACCTACGTGACCGTTGACACAGGATTCTCGGCACGGGACAGCAAGCGTGGCAGGCACTTGGCCGTCCAAACTGGATCCTCTGGTTCCTACGGCGGACTCCAGGCTCAACACGCCACTCGTGGTCTCCGTGTGCGTCGAGAATATCTTGGAGGGGTTGTGGTCCAAACAGTGGACGTGGTACCTTCTAGGCCTCCAGCACTTTCAAGTCACTTCTACCAGCTCGAGCAGCGCTTCCACACAGTGATATCGCTTAGCGTATTCTTCTTTTATTTCCTCCGCGATCGCCTTTTTATGCCATGTTGTGTAGGGGAATGGGACGTCGCGGAGAGGGGAAAACTGAGGAAAGGGGAACACAGTGGGGGATTCACACGTCGCTCTTAACTTAAAATCAACCATACCCTGTGACTCATTCATACTCCTCACTCCACTGCGTTTTACTCCATTCACTCGACCTTGACACTTATTCCTCGATCTCACACACGCATACTCGATTTCCAAACGCACACCTCGTCCCACCTTAACAAGCCAAATAAAGGAAGGCGAAAGAATACGGGGGAAGGAGTGGTTTGGGTGGAAGACGATAGGTGTAACGGCTTGGAACGTTACATGGCCCCTCCCTAAACTGTGGAGGCCTTATAACTTATAAGTGGACTCCGCAGTTTACAAAAAAAACAAAACAAAACAGAGAACCGTTTTCCGGCTAACTAAAAAAATGCGTAACAAAACCTATAAATGAAAAAATAAACGAAATTAAATTAACTTAAAGGACATCCGGGTCGTAATATAATTTTAATTCCCGAAATTATGTACTCCGATTTATTTTCCTTCCCGATCAGATAGGTGACACGAGTTTGGTCCCGCATGTTTATAAATGCGAAAGGGGCAAATGAAATGCATACAAATGAAAAAATGTACGAAATAATTTTTGTTTTGAATCGGATGACCGAGGGGTCTTCCGGAGGACTTTTTCGCCCACCCTGAATTGATGTCCCTTGGCCCTATGTTTTTCCTTTCTTTTTCGACCTGCCAATTCTAGATGAACTCTTGCGAGCTTTTCCCGCCCGCCGATAGATACGAAAATACAAATTTGTTGAGTAATTGGGTTAGATTTTCCTCGGTTTGCACATATCAAAAAACATTTTTAAACGGCAATACCGGTATTTTCGGATTTATTTCTAGAAGCTTCCTATTAAATTCTTCCTCAACCGCGGACACCTCGCTTCCGGCGTCAATCAATGCTAACACCGTCTCTCCCATGCAGTCTACTTTGATTTGGTGGCATTCCCTTCGTGGGAGAGCTGCCCCTTCTTCCGCCATAATGTCATCTGATGGATTCCCTTCGAAAATGACGGTGGCTACTATTTATACTGTCCCTTTCACTTCGAGATCCGCGCCGGCGAGACTATTCGACTCGGACCCTATAAGTTTTCCGTTTCTGTGCTTCGTTCTCGGCTCCCTTCTTGGGGGTCAGTAATCGTTTCCTCTCTCGCGCCTGGGGATTGTGAATCATTTACTTGCTCCCTTATGGTCTCCATCACGCTATTTGATTCTGATCTGTTTGCCCCTCTCGATCGACTGTTTCTCTGCCATTCCCTACGACCGGCGTTTGCCCCTTCCGACCATTGCATAGTATTTACGTACGGTGGCCTTTCTCTCGGGGGCGGCCTAGCATTCTCCCCCTCCTCTATCCTTTTGTCGTAATATTCTAACAGAATGACTATCTTCTCCAAGTCCAACGGCTCCGCACTTCTCAAAAGGCTTCGCACCCAGGGAGGGAATTGGCGCGTGAGAAAGAATTTTAGTTCTTCATCACAAATCGGGGGGTCACAAGATCTAGCCAATGCAATCTTTTTCATCGCATGCTCACTCATTTTGCCGTCCCTCGCACGCGAATAGTACCCTGTCAGTACCTTAGCTCAATATTCATACTGCGCATCCTCACCCCTATATCTCTGCAAAAACGTTTGTTTAAGTTCTTCGTACGTTTCAGGTTTTGGAAATAAGGAATTTCTCCACAAACGAGCATTTCCCTCCATCATACTCAGAAAAAGACATGACCATTTAACAGGTGGGATAGCGAGCAATTTCAAATATTCCTCCACTTCACTCACGAATATTTGGAGGTTTTGATCCGCTTTATCTCTAAATATTGCTTTATTTAGGTCAATATTTGGCGGAGCTACCGCGGTGGTTATAACCGAGCCGGTGCCTATTTGCTCCGTGCGCCCCACCCAGTAACTTAGCCGGTTCAACCCCTGAGCTAAATTTTCTTCGCGTCGGGCTGCCTCTATCTTCTCTGCGGTCAATTCATCGGTTATTTGTCTTACTTGAGTCTTTAAACCCATCTCCCTCGTTATAGCTTCATGTTCATTTACCTCAATGATTTGCCTCAAATTATCACGAATACTATCCACTTCCACTTTAATTTCTACTTTCGCGTTTTCTATTTTACCGTTCATCATTTGAAACATTTCCCTAAACTGTCTATCTTTTCTTTCCTCCTTTTCTTCTTCCACCCTTCGCCTTTTTTCCACCTTCTCCCCTTCCTCCCTTCGTCTTCTTACCTCCTTCTCCTCTTCCTCCCTTCGTCTTCTTTCCTCCTTCTCCTCTTCCTCCCTTCGCCTCTCCTCCTTCTCCCTCCGTCTTCTTTCCTCCTTCCCTTCGCCTCTCCTACTTCTCCCTCAGTCTTCTTTCCTCCTCCTCCCTCCGTCTTCTTTCCTCCTTCTCTCCTACCTCTCTTCGCCTGTCCTCCTCGGTATATAAGTATTTTTTTGAATTCTATTGTAGGATCGTTTGAATCCGGTGAGGCCGGTATGGACTTGAAGCTAGTAGTCGACCAAACAGCCGATTGAACTCCGACTGCCCCTACCTCACTCGCTTCGCCCTCTTCACTATTCTCTGAAACCTCCGTTTCATCGACCCTCCATATACTTCATTTTATTCTTTCTAGTACTTTTTTTATTGCAAGTCCAAATACCCAAACAGTGCAATAATACTTCCTTCCGTCACAACCCTCAGTCATACGTTTCTCGTGACTAAATGCCACTTACATGAAAAATTAACTAAAATAAATAACAATCGGGTTCTTGTTCGGGTGCCAAAATGTAGTGGTCCACAGCCCGCCCAGATTAAACTTTGGGCCGAGAGACACGCTTACAATACAAAAAAATATAGCTCCGCGAACCTCGCGAGCCAGTCATTGATGGGTATTTTTCATTAATGTTCCGCAAATCACCAGTGCATTCATCCCTCATTAGGATTTAAGAGTGTATTTTTCCTATGTGTGTTCAAATAAAAGGGTTCAATTTCTCATTGTTACATCGAGTCTTTTTCTCCCTGGACGCGGTACGCGGTATTCCTGTCCATTCGGTCTCGTTCGCCGTCGCGATCGTGGGGGTAAGGCGTCCCACCTGTCAAGTCTCCCCCCGAGAAAGTAATTTCCACTAACTTCTACCAACCGAATAACTTGACTGCGGTCTTGTGTGGCACCCTTTTTATTTCACGAGAGAAGTAAGACTTCCTTCCTTCCTCTGCAGCCTTCCCAGGCTTAACTATAAACTAATGATATGTGAGACAAAAATTGAATAATTGGACATGGAATTGAATGATACCCTTCAATGGATATTTACAGGCTCCTTGTCCTTTCGTTTGAAGTATGGTTTTGGATCTTTTGGACGGGAGAAAGTTATACAAAATTGATCAGATCAAACTGATAATCAAAACTGTGGTGAGCCGTTTTCGGCTTCTCAAAAGTTCACGTGGGCGAAACGGTGCAGTTGACACGGGCGTTGGCAAATTTGTCTTCGCCACGGTTCACTGCGGATCGACGGCGGGGTAGGGATTCACTTGACCGTTGACCGGTCTGGGTCAGGGGTGGATATGATCAGTACTTAGGCTTTGTAGAGGTGCTTGGAACATGTCCGGAGAAGCGTGGGTTTCCCGGCCCTGGGGTGAGAAGGTATTGGCACCGGTCCTCGGCCCAACCTTCGTCGTCCTCTTAGAGCCAACGGGGAAATTATTCTTCCACCGCTGGGTCGTTCGCTGGATGGGATGTCTTTTCTCCCAAGCGATGACTTCTCCGCAGACTCACCTCCCCGGTTCAACACCTTATGGCTGCCTCGATTAAGCACGACTGTCCTTACGCCTCCCTTGAGCCGTCTTCCGCTGTCTGACCTTACGCCTGCCTGTCGTCCCTCCCCTTCCCTCTACCTAGTCATGTGTCCACCCATGATACCCGTACACAAAAAAAATTGATATGTGATATTTACAATACCTGGGGCGGCAGGTTCAAATTGCCGTGCGAACCGTTCCCTCCCTGTCCGCTAGCCTAGGATACTCCTCAGCGACGCGTCAAAAAAAAGGGAATCACGCCTACACGAGCGGAATGCCACAATACACAGATACTTTACAGATAAATATACATACAACACCCAACAGACGGAAGACCAAACTTGTGGCCTTAACATTGAAAGGAAGTTATCTGTGGAAGAAGCGAGTGTGTTGGAAGAGCCCTTAACAGGAGAAGATTTTGACATAGCGTTAAATGTATTACACAATAATAAGGCCCCAGGGATCGATGGATTACCTGCCGAATGTTATAAAAAGTTCTGGAAGCATTTAAGGACGCCATTTATAAATATGGCGATCAACAGCTTTGAAAGAGGTAGACTACCGCGTTCCACATTCAGGGCGGTCCTTTCCCTTTTGCACAAAAAGGGAGACAGGACATGTGTCGATAATTTGCGGCCTGTCTCCATTACCACAGCCGATTATAAAATCATAGCCAAGGCCATCGCTATGCTAATGTCCTCAGCGCTAGAGAGTGTAGTATCGAAGGAACAAGGCTGCAGCGTCCCCGGTAGAAGTATTATGCACAATATTTCCCTTTGAAGAGATGCCATTAGATGGGCTAATTGCGATGGCAGAAATATGGCGGTGCTGTCAATGGATCAACGTAGAGCTATTGACAAGGTAAAACATGGTTTCCTCTTCCAGACAATGGAAGGAATGGGATTTGGCGCGACTTTTTTGAGATACTTAAAAACACTGTATTCGGGAGCTCAATGTATGGTGAAGGTCGGAAATTGTTTAACAGCACCAATTTCCCTTGATAAAGGGATGTCCCATGTCAGGTCCCTTATATGTCATTGGCATTGAACCTTTTCTTACTTCATTAAAGCAGAAAATCCACGGAATACCGCTAAAGGACAATTACCACCTAGCCGCCTCAGCTTATGTTGACGACTTACACGTTTCATTACTAGAGATGAGGAGTTTTCATCAGTCGTGGACTGTTTCAACACATGCGCAACGGTATCAGGGGCGTCCCTCAATGAAGAAAACTCTACGGGCTTGTGGTGTGGTGGATGAAAGACAAGGCTAGATACCCCACTAGGATTCCAGTTGGACAGTATAGGAGTAAGGTTCTTGGGGGTATATATAGCAAACGAACGCCGCATTACGATGATGAAAACAGAAGAGTTCACCAAGGAAGCAATACGTGACGCCACTAAACGTTGGGAAACTGTTGGCGGCGAACTTTCCGTTTTTGGGAGGGCAAAGGTGGCTAACCAGTTTATCGCACCACGGATATGGCACCATCTACACATTGTAAACATTTTAAAGCAGGCTTTAAAACAAATACAGTCTCAGCTCCTGAATTTTGTGTGGGGAAAGAGCCGGCACTGGGTCGATGGTAGTAAAGTAAGCGCGCCAATTCGAGCAGGCGGATTGGGTTTAGTAGACGTGGAGGTGAAAGTCAAAGGCTTTAGAGCACTAGATGCACAACGATATTTGATGGCAAAAGATGATGAACCATGGTTCATGATGGCCACCGAAGCTATGGAGAGGTCTTGCAAAAGGCCCAGTTTTTACCATAGTGTTAGCGAGGCATGGGGTCAATTACAAGTGAAAGACGCCTCGGATGGGAGACCATATCCGACAGGCTGGCCACCTCCCACTGTCAGTGTAAGTGATAATCTTTTGGTTCGGGAGTGCATGATATTTTGGGAGAAAGCAAGAATTCCGACAAGGTGCCAGCTGAGTGTAAAAGATTCTGTTTACATCCTTCAGGTGAGAGCAGAGGCACTTGGCCACAATATTGAAGAACTATCTATTAATAAATCTTCTATTCATCGAATCAGACTGAAGAAGAGAAGACAACGTTTTGAAACAATTAAATCTGATTTCAAGAATGATACACTTACAATTCTTACTGTTCATTGAAATGGTAAACTGTTGCCTACATTTTATATGTCAGGGACCCAAAAGAAGAAATACTTCCAATTGTTGTTACATTTGGGAACAGTGAACAGCTCATCGGGGTTCCAAAATTACAGAATTCTTCTGCTAATGATCAAGCGAACGCTGTTTGGAATGCATTGTGGTATTGAGGTATAGAAGACAATATACAAATTCTCTGCTGTGACACAATTGCATCAAACACTGGACGTTTTAATGGAGCATCTGTCTTACTTAAACAAAAATTGGACGGGGAATTGTTGTTTTTTTCCATGTTATCATCACAGATATGAAATTATTTTAAGATGCGTATTTGAATGTGAAGTACGTGATGTAACAAACAGTCCTGACATACCCCTTGTTTAACATTTTAAGGAAAGCTGGGAAAGTGTCAATGCCAATAATTTTCAAAGTGGAAAAAAATGTGGAAATGTTATTTAGTGAGTCGGAAATTAAAGAAATATAAGACTTTTAGGAAAGTGAATTAGATAAACCAACACTGAGATGTGATTATCGTGAAGTCATAGCGCCCTTTCTAATGCTTTTGGGAGGAGACTGGAAAAAACTAAAAATACACCCTCCTGTGGCGATCCATCAAGCGTGATGGATGGAAACAGCTATTTATTGTTTAAACATATTTCTGATTAGATCACAACTTAAACTATCCAGTGTAAATAAAAATGCCTTAAGAGACTTCTCTCTGTTCGTTATAACTATTTATGTCAAACCGTGGCTTCAGTGCAATGCGGCTATAAAAGCTCCTTATCAAGATCTCTGCTTCTTAAAAGTTCTAAAACCACATGAAAGTACAGATTCCACAATTTCAAAAACAGTTCTAAAGAAATTTAGTCGGCATAAGTGGTATTTATCAGAAGACTTGTCCGTCCTATCACTTTTTGATGATGAATTAGACGTACAAATCAAAATGTAAATGGCAGCAAATTTAGCCAGAGAATCTACACATGAAAAAGAGATATATTCCTCTTTGTGGAGAATGGGATGCACAATTATTTGGTAAGTTTTATTTTATCCTGATTACCATTCTTTAATTTTTAATTCATTAATTTAAATCGCCTAATTCAATCTTATCTTCGTTTCAGTGGGAACAACAGACGAATTAGTGTAAACCAAAAGCACAGATCTGTTCTCTTGCCTAAAGATGGACAGTAGTTTTCTTTTAAGAATGTCCTTCGATAAGGACGAGCTACACTTCATATTTAGAAGCTCAAAGGATAGTTATGGAGTTGAAAGCTGTGAAAAACAGTGCTGAAAGGGGTATTAAATTACTCCAAGATTTTCATGGACTACTGACTGTAGATGAGGAGCAAAATCAATTTGTGTTATGCTGTGTTCAAGAACATCGTACACTGTATCCAGATTGCATGAAAGAAACACTGAAAAGAAAGTACCCACAAGAATACTAAAAACCATACTACAGTCTAAAGAATTAAAATGTATTAAATTGTAACATAAAATTAAATATTAAACATGTATCCAAAAAATATTACTTTGTTTACCAAACGAGATACAAATACGGAGTTGTAGTTGAAAGCTACGAGAAAAAAACCTCGGGAAATTTCAAAATAAACTGTGGAATTTGTGAGTGATGATCACTTCAATGTAGTTTAAACATTACGCGACACTTAACTAATTACAGTTATGGATAGTTGTAAAAAATGTGGAATGAGAATTATAACACTTAATCCGGCCCAAAAAATGCACGTTATAATATACCCGTCACCATGCCCAATTGGGGTGGGGGAGGCTTGTTCTATAAATTTGTGGGCCTGTGATTCTTTCTCTCATCCAACAAAAAAAAACCGATTGTGAGCAGACAAGAGTGAGAAAGTCACTGTTGAGTGTGCTACTATAAAAAAAGGATCAACTCCTTATTTCTTTGAGATATTTTATCACTATTCACCCGTTCATTGTTCAAAGACTTGAAATCCTGCTGAGAACGAGGAGCATGTGCATTTTGGGAATTGTTACGCTATCTTTAATTCTTTTAGGCTCTTGTTCATCATGTCATTCAGCTACTAATAAATCACTTAATTCCTCATAAGTTGTAGTAAGCATTTTTCATAAAGTAGTGTGACAATTTGATCAGTATATTAAGGTGAATAAATTGTTATTTATTCTAATTGTAACGAAAACGTGGTCGTCCGATTTCTTGATTGGTGCCTGTTCGCTCTATTCGACATCTTCAACCAATGAGGTTGGGGGTTGATTATTCGGGATCGCACCCACTGCTATTTGATGATTTATTTTCTCGCTCTACTGACTCGCGAGATAGTTATTGGGGTGAGGATTAGCCCTGGTGGCGCCCATTTGGAAATTAAAAAATATTTCTAGGGTTCAGAATCCCTCTGGGAGCAGCGAGGAGGAAATTGTAGGGGCTTATTGCTGCCAGGAAGTTGAGTGTGACGGGGGTTTACGTGACTAAATCCAGCCATGTAGTCAAATATATATAAATATATATATACTAGAAAATGGGTCCTTGCAGTTTGCAAGCGGAAGGCGTAAAGCGTAAGATAGTACATTGTAAGTCATTAAAAACGAAAGTAGTTTAGTCTTAATGCTCATGGAAATTAAATTATTGAGGTGCATTGGTGACCTTAGAATATCATTTTGAGAATCTAGCATTAAAGGAATGGTTTCATGATATATATGCTTTGTTTTTGTGTGCATGCAGAAGACATTGATGAGCTAATTCATAAATAGTCCACGACTGACTTATCCTGAGCATGCAACCTCAGAACGTTCATTTTGTGTTCAAGTGTGAACCATTCATTTGAGACTGTTCATTGATCAATCGTTTTCTGTCCACAAAGTTTTATTCAATAATACTTCCCGGATGAAAATTTAAAGAACATCTTTAAAACAGGTATATTTGAATTTTCTAACAACAATGTTCATTCTAAATTATTGGAATATTCGTGGTGTTTAGTTTACACAAAGCTCAAATAGTAGTGACGAAATATGTTCATAGATTTATTTTGACTTCTGTTGCCGGCCTCTGACTTCTGGAGTTGGTTGTAATGTATACGATCCTGAAATAAGCATGGTGTGTGCGGCGTGTTGCATTCGGTCTAGTGGTCTTATTTCCATACTTACGTACTGCATGGTTTCGAGTGCATTATTGACTTTATATTCATCCTGGGTGGCAACATAGGTTTCAATTAATTAACGACAGAGAACTATTATCATGAATGGATGATATTTTCTCATACTATCACAACGGATGCCATAGGAATGAGTGAGTGGAGGAGAGTATCAAAGCTACGATAGGTTGCAAGAATACACGGTTATAAACGACCATGAGTTATGTATATCATCATAAAACATTTAAAATCGTGTCGTTTGAAGGCATAAGATCGTTAAAAGCAATTGAAATACGCACGGAGAATGTTAAATTCGTTTAAATGCATCCTTTGTACCCAGTTTATATGGTACTGCAAGTCTCGGAAACAATGGAAAAATTGCTTAGCAACGAAAATGAAAAAGATCGAAATTTGCATTAATATTGCGTTTATATTTCAAATAATTTAGTTTATCGATTGATAGAGATAAATCGGTTGCAAGAACTAAATTCTTTGATTTTTTGGCCTCATTTTAGTCGAAGAATGAAACTTGTATCTCAATTATTTCATATTTTAATGAATGAAAGAAAATTACTCTACACGTAAATTATTCGTTTTTCCCATTTAAACCCGTTAAAAAACAAAATCCTATCTGGACTCAAAACCAATGAAAAATATTGGGATTTTAGATTTTTTCCTGACTCGACAGCAAATTAAAACCCTCCCTTAAAAATTTCAACCTTCTATCTCAATCAGAAATGCCCAGGAATTCGTGTCAATGAGTGAGTGAGTCAGTCAGTTTTGTAGCTTTATATATTACTAACTAGTAAATGGGTGCATGCAGTTTGCAATCGGAAGTGTTAATGTGTATGATAGGACATTGTAAATCATTAAAAACGAATGCAGTTTAGTCTTACTTCTTATGGAAATGATTTTAGCTGGGTCAATTTCTGACCGAAGAATATAATAATGAGAAAATTGCATAAAACAAATGGCTCCATGACATATGTACTTTGTTCTTCTTAGTAATTGCTATATTTTTCCTTTTATATTCATGCCATTTAGCAATTGTGAAGTAAAATATTTGTAATTAAACATGATTTCAGTTATTTGGTAGTTTGAAATTCAATCAATATCAGCTTAACTAAACGCAATGGATTTTCACATTTCATTTTATTTTTACGGATCTCAATTATTATAATTTACATATTCAGCCCATGGCGTAGTACTTGAATTCATAATTAAAAAATCCAAGAGATAATTCAGCACATAACTTTATCATTAAATTATTTTAGTGGCGTGCATTGGTGACCTAAGAATATAATATTGAGAATCTAGCATTAAAGGAATGGATTCATGATATATATGCTTTGTTTTTTGAGTGCATGCAGAAGACATAAATGAACTAATTCATAAATAGTCCACGACTGACTTATCCTGAGCATGCAACTTCAGAACGTTCATTGTGTGTTCAAGTGTGAACTATTCATTTGAGACTGTCCATCGATCGTTCGTTTTCTGTCCTCAAAGTTTTATTCAATAATACTTCCCAGATGAACATTCAAAGAAAATTTTGAAACCAGGTATATTTGAATTGTCTAACGACAATGTTCATTCTACATTATTGGAATATTCGTGGTGTTTAGTTTACACAAAACTCAAATGGTAGTGACTAAATATTTTCATAGATTTATTTTGACTTGTATTGCCGGCCTTTGACTTCTGGAGTCAGTTGTATTGTATGTGATCCTGTAATAAGTATGGTGTGTGCGGCGTGGTGCATTTGACCCAGTGGTCTTATTTCCATATTTACGCATTACATGGTTTCGAGTGCAATATTGACTTTATATTCATCCTGTGTGGCAACATAGGTTTCAATTAATTAACGTCAGAGAACTATTATCATGAATGGATGGTATATTCTCATACTATCATGTAATTAACATGTAAAAATTACTTGCTGTACGATCCCAACGGATGTCGTAGGCATGAGCGAGTGGAGTAGAGTATCAATGCTACGATGGGTTGCAAGAATACAGGGTTATAAACGACCATAAGTTATGTATATTATCATAAAACATTGTAAATCGTGTATTTCTAAGGCATAATATCGTTAAAAGCGATTAAAATATGCACAGAGAAGGTTCAATTCTCTTAAATGCAGCCTTTATATTCAGTGTATAAGGTAATGGAAGTCTCGGGAACAATGGAAAAATTGCTTAGCAACGAAAATGAAAAAAGATCGAAATTTGCATTAATTTTGCGTTTAAACTTGAAATATTTCAATTTATCGATCGTTAGAGAAATATCGGTTGCAAGAATTAAATTCTTTGAAGTTTTGGCCTCCTTTTGGTCAAAAAAAGAAACTTTTATCTCAATTATTTCATATTTTAAAGAATGAATGAAAATTACTCTACACGTAAATTATTCGTTTTTCTCATTTAAACCCGTTAAAAAAACAAAATCCTATCTGGACTCGAATTGAATGAAAAATATTAGAGTTTTCGATTTTTTCCTGACTCGACACCAAAGTCCAACTCTCCCTTAAAAATTTCAATCTTCTAGCTCGAGTAGAAATGCCCAGGAATTCGTATCAATGAGTGAGTGAGTAAGTGAGTCAGTCAGTTTTGTAGCTTTATATATTTCTAACTAGTGAATGGGTGCTTGCAGTTTGCAAGCGGAAGGCGTAGAGCGTATAACAGTACATTGTAAGTCATTAAAAACGAAAGCAGTTTAGTCTTACTACTAATGGAAATTAAATTATTGAGGTGCATTGGTGACCTTAGAATATCATTTTGAGAATCTAGCATTAAACAAATGGGTTCATGATATATATGCTTTGGTTTTGTGTGCATGCAGAAGACACTGATGAACTAATTCATAAATAGTCTACGACTGAGGTATCCTGAGCATGCAACCTCAGAACGTTCCTTGTGTGTTCAAGTGTAAACTATTCATTTGAGACTGTTCATTGATCGTTCGTTTTCTGTCCACAAAGTTTTATTCAATAATGCTCCCCGGATAAACATTAAAAAGGACATCTTTAAACCAGGTATATTTGAATTGTCTAACGACAATGTGAATTCTACATTATTGGAATATTAGTGGTGTTTAGTTTACACAAAACTCAAATGGTAGTGACGAAATATTTTCATAGATTTGTTTTGATTTGTATTGCCGGCCTTAGACTTCCGGAGTCAGTTGTATTGTATGTGATCCTGAAATAAGCATGGTGTGTGCGGCGTGTTGCATTTGACCCAGTGGTCTTATTTCCATATTTACGCATTACATGGTTTCGAGTGCAATATTGACTTTTTATTCATCCTGTGTGGCAACATAGGTTTCAATAAATTAACGTAAGAGAACTATTATCATCAATGGAAGGTATTTTCTCATACTATCACGTTATTAACATATAAAAATTGCTTCTCATAGTTACATTGACGCACGGGAGTGGCCAGGTATATAACACCTATTTTTAGTTTCGTAATTCAAATCATTTGCGAACATGGGCATGTATTTGCATATCATAGGTAGGCATGTGTTAACATTATTATTCCGTAAGTTATGAGGAGATATGATAATTCTATGGTATGGTACGGAGGAGAGTATCAAAATTACGATATGTTGCAAGAATACAGGGTAATAAACGACCATATGTTATGTATATCATCATAAAACATTTAAAATCGTGTAGTTTGAAGGCATAATATCGTTAAAAGCGATTGAAATACGCACCGAGAATGTTAAATTCCGTTAAATCCATCCTTTATCGCCAGTAATAAGATAGTGCAAGTCTCGGAAACAATGGAAAAAGTGCTTAGCAACGAAAATGAAAAAAGATCGAAATTCGCATTAATTTTGCGTTTTAACTTCAAATATTTAAATTTTTTCCTGACTCGACACCAAATTCAAACCCTTCCCTGAAAATTTCAACCTTGTAGCTCGATTAGAAATGCCCAGGAATTCGTATCAATGAGTGAGTGAGTAAGTCAGTTTTGTAGCTTTATATATTACTAACTAGTAAATGGGTGCTTGCAGTTTGCAAGCGGAAGGCGTAGAGCGTATGATAGTTCATAGTTTGTCATTAAAAACGAAAGTAGTTTTATGTTACTACTCATGGAAATTAAAATATTGAGGTGCATTGGTGACCTATGAATATAATTATGATAATATAGCAGTAAACAAATAGGTAGATAATATATATGCTGTGTTCTTCTTGGTAATCGCTAGAAATCTTCTATAATTTACATGCCATTGAGCAATGTTGAAGAAATATATTAGTAATTGAAAATGGTAACATTTATTTGGCAGGTTTTTATGTTATTGAATATCAGCCTAACTAAATGCAATGGATATTCACATTTCATTTTCATTTTTGTTGATCTCAATTATAATAAACAAATTGAACCTTTTACACAAATGGTATAGTATTTGAATTCATAATATCTAAACCCTAGCGGTAATGCAACATGGTTCATTATCGTTTGACATGGTTTGGACTTGTAGAACAGCGTTTCTAGGTATATTTCAGAAAGAAGGTTCAAGGATTTAAGTTAACCGGAAACACAGAGAGCGGAAATCCCAGGCAAATGGAATATATTAGCAGGTGTTTATCAATTCGTGGCCTCCAACTAATAAATTTTCTAAACATCCTTTTAATGAGAGATCTTGTTACTTTTTCCTTGATTTTAATATAATATCAGAGCAATACTACGGTTTATAGATGTGAGAGTGTAATACTATGTCATTTATGAACATTTTTTTGATTAATAATTTTATTCCTTTCGCTCATACTTTGCAAGAATACAGTGTTAAAAAATACTGCTTATATAAGTATCTGCAGGTCTGTATGTGTAGGTCGAAGGCATATTATCGTTTAAAGGTATTGAAATACGCACTAATGCATGCTTTATAGCCAGTATAAGGTACTGGAAGTCTCAAGAACAATGGAAAAATAGCCTAGCAACGAAAATGATAAAAGATCTAAATTTGCATTAATTTTGCGTTTAAATTTAAATATTTCAATTTATCGATCGAGAGTGAAACATCGGTTGCAAGAATTAACTTCTTTGATGTATTGGCCTCATTTCAGTCAAAGAATGAAACTTTTTTCTCAATTATTTCATATTTTAATGAATGAAAGAAAATTACTCTACACGTAAATTATTCGTTTTTCCCATTTAAACCCGTTAAAAAACAAAATCCTATCTGGACTCGAAACCAATGAAAAATATTGGGATTTTCGATTTTTTCCTGACTTGACACCAAATTCAAACCCTTTCCTGAAAATCTTAATCTTCTAGCTCGATTAGAAATGCCCAGGAATTCGTGTCAATGAGTGAGTGAGTCAGTCAGTTTTGTAGCTTTATATATTACTAACTAGTAAATGGGTGCTTGCAGTTTGCAAGCAAAAGGGGAGAAGTGTATGATAGTACATTGTTAATCATTTAAAACGAAAGCAGTTTAGTCTTACTACTCATGGAAATTAAATTATTGAGGTGCATTGGTGACCTAAGAATATAATTTTGAGAATCTAGCATTAAAGGAATGGGTTCATGATATATATGCTTTGTTTTTGTGTGCAAGCAGAAGATATTGATGAACTAATTCATAAATAGTCCACGACTGACTTATCCTGAGCATGCAACTTCAGAACGTTCATTGTGTGTTCAAGTGTGAACTATTCATTTGAGACTGTTCATTGATCGTTCGTTTTCTGTCCACAAAGTTTTATTCAATAATGCTCCCCGAATGAACATTTAAAGAACATATTTAAACCAGGTATATTTGAATTGTCTAAGGAAAATTGAAGGACGTCTTTCTACATTATTGTAAATCTACATTATTCGTGGTATTTATTTTACACAAAACTGAAATGGTAGTGACGAAATATTTTCATATATTCATTTAGACTTGTATTGCCGGCTTTTGACTTCTGGAGTCAGTTGTATTGTATGTAAATAAGCATGGTATGTGCGACGTGTTGCATTTGGTCCAGTGGTTTTATTTTCAAATTTACGTATTGCAATGTTCCGAGTGGAATTATTGACTTTATATTCATTTTGTGTGGCAACAAAGGTTTCAATTATTTAACATCAGAGAACTATTATCATGAATGGATGGCATTTTCTCATAATATCACGTTATTAATATTTAAAAATTACTTCTCATAGTTACATTGACGCACGGGAGTGGCCAGGTATATAACACGTACTTCTAGTTTCGTAGTTCAAATCATTTGCGAGTATGGGTATGTAATGGCATATCATAGGTAGGCATGTGTTAACAGTATTATTCCGATAGTTATGAGGAGATATGATGATTCCATGGTATAAGTATACATTGTGGTTCTACGATAGTAGCCTACGGAGATGAAACTATTTTTGACATTTAGAGAATCATTTACGCTGAACATTCTTCGAACAATCCATGAAAAATTCCATTGAATATTCTTTGTACGATCTATGAGTTCCATTTGAACGTTCATTAAATGTCTTTCGATAATAATCTTTGATTGTTTTATTAGTGTTCACTGTTTCACAATAGTGTTCATATCATCCTAAAACATTGTAAATCGTGTAGTTCGAAGGAATAATATCATTATAAGCTATTGAAACACGCACCAAGAAGGTTAAATTTCTTTAAATGCAGGCTTTATAGCCCGAGTATAAGCTGGAAGTCTCGGGAACAATGAGAAAATTGCCTAGCAACGAAAATGAAAAAAGATCGAAATTTGCATTAATTTTGCGTTTAAACTTTAAATATTTCAATTAATCGATCGATAGAGAAAAATCGGTTGCAAGAATTAAACTCTTTAATGTATTGGCCTCATTTCAGTCAAAGAATAAAACTTTTATCTTAATTATTTTATATTTTAATGAATGAAAGAAAATTACTCTACTCGGAATTTATTCGTTTTTCCCATTTAAACCCATTAAAAAACAAAATCCTATCTGGACTCGAAACTAATGAAAAATATTGAAATTTTCGATTTTTTCCTGACTCGATACCAAATTAAAACCCTCCCTTAAAACTTTCAACCTTCTATCTCAATTAGAAATGCCCAGGAATTCGTATCAATGAGTGAGTGAGTGAGTGAGTCAGTTTTGTAGCTTTATATATTACTAACTAGTAAATGGGTGCTTGCAGTTTGCAAGCAAAAGGGAAAAAAATGTATGATGGTACATTGTAAATCATTTAATACGAAAGCAATAAGGTCTTACTGCTCATGGAAATTATATTATTGAGGTGCATTGGTGACCTAAGAATATAATATTGAGAATCTAGCATTAAAGGAATGGGTTCATGATATATATACTTTGTTTTCGTTTGCATGCAGAAGACGTTGGTGAACTAATTCGTAAATACTCCACGACTGACTTATCCTGAGCATGCAACCTCAGAATGTTCATTGTGTGTTCAAGTGTGAACTATTCATTTGAGACTGTTCATTGATCGTTCGTCTTCTGTCCAAAGGTTTAATTCAATAATGCTCCCCGGATGAACAATTAAACAACATCTTTAAACCAGCTATATTTGAATTGTCTAACAACAATGTTCATTCTACATTACTGGAATATTCTTGGTGTTTAGTTTACACAAAACTCAAATGGTAGTGACGAAATATTTTCATAGATTTAGTTTGACTTGCATTGCCGGTCTTTGACTTCTGGTGGAGTCAGTTGTATTGTATGTGATCCTGAAATAAGCATGGTGTGTGCGGCGTGTTGCATTTGGTCCAGGGGTCTTATTTCCATATTTACGTATTGCATGGTTCCGAGTGCAATATTGACTTTATATTCATCCTGTTTGCCAACATAGGTTTCAATTAATTAACGTGAGAGAACAATTATCATGAATGGATGGTATTTTCACATACTATCACGTAATTAACATTTAAAAAATACTTCTCATAGTTACATTGACGCACGGGAGTGGCCAGGTATATAATACCTACTTATAGTTTCGTAATTCAAATCATTTGCGAGTATGGGTATGTATTGGCATATCATAGGTAGGCATGTGTTAACAGTATTATCCCGAAAGTTATGAGGAGATATGATGATTATATGGTATGGTATGGAGGAGAGTATCAAAGCTACGATAGGTTGCAAAAATACAGGGTTATAAACGACCATAAGTTATGTATATCATCATAAAACATTTAAAATCGTGTAGTTTGAAGGCTTATATCGTTAATGGCTATTGAAATACGCTCCGAGAAGGTTAAATTCCCTTAAATGCAGCCTTTACAGCCAGTATAAGGTATTGCAAGCCTCGGGAACAATGGAAAAATTGCTTAGCAACGAAAATGAAAAAAGATCGAAATTTGCATGAATTTTGCGTTTAAACTTCATATATTTCAATTTATCGATCGATAGAGAAAAATCGGTTGCGAGAATTAAACTCTTTGATGCATAGGCCTCATTTAAGTTGAAGAATGAAACTTGTATCTCAATTATTTCATATTTTAATGAATGAATGAAAATTACTCTACACGTAAGTTATTCGTTTTTCCCATTTAAACCCGTTAAAAAACAAAATCCTATCTGGACTCTAAACCAATGAAAAATATTGGGATTTTCTATTTTTTCCCGATTTGACACCAAATTCCAACCCTTTCTTAAAAATTTCAACCTTTTAGCTCGATTAGAAATGCCCAGGAATTCGTGTCAATGAGTGAGTGAGTAAGTAGTGAGTGAGTCAGTTTTGTAGCTTTATATATATAAACGAGTAAATGGGTGCTTGCAGTTTGCAAGCGGAAGGGGTAAAGTGTATGAAAGAACATTGTAAATCATTAAAAACAAATGCAATAAGATCTTACTTCTTATGGAAATGATTTTAGCTGGGTCCATTTCTGACTTAAGAATATAATAATGAGAAAATAGAATAAAACGAATGGCTCCATGACATATGTACTTTGTTTTGCTTAGTAATTGCTATATTTTTCCTTTTATTTTCATGCTGTTGATCAATTTTTAAGTAAAATATTTGTAATTAAACATGATTATAATTATTTGGAAATTTGAAATTCAATCAATATCAGCCTAACTAAATACCTAATAGATTTTCCCATTTCATTTTATTTTTGCTGATCACAATTATTATAATTCACATATTAAACACATGGTGTAGTACTTGAATTCATAATTACAAAATCCAAGAGATAATGCAGCAGAGAACATTATCATTTTACATGGTTTTGACTTGTGGAATGGTGTTTCGAGGTACATGTCAGAAAGGAGGTGCACGGATTTATGTTTCCTGGAAAAACAGAGAGAGGGAAACCCGGAATAAGGCGTATAGAATGTGTCAGAAGTAAAATGGAGGAATCTGGTGCGATTCCAACGGAGTCCATAGACATGAGCAAATGGAGGAGTGTCAAAGCTACGAAACAGTTTATATATATCATTATAAAACATTGTAATTCGCATAGGTTGAAGGCATAATATCGTTAAAAGCTATTGAAACACGCTCCGAGAAGGTTGAATTCTCTAAAATTCAGCCTTTATAGCCAGTATAAGGTACTGAAAGTCTCGGGAACAATGGAAAAATTGCTTAGCAACGAAAATGAAAAAATATCGAAATTTGCATTAATTTTGCGTTTAAACTTGAAATAATTCCGTTTATCGATAGAAAGATAAAAATCGGTTGCAAAAATTAACTTCTTTGATGTATTGGCCTCATTTAAGTCGAAGAATAAAACTTTTTTCTCAATTATTTCATATTTTAATGAATGAAAGAAAATTACTCTACACGGAATTTATTCGTTTTTCCCATTTAAACCCATTTAAAAACAAAATCTCATCTGGGCTCGAATTAAATGAAAAATTTCGGGATTTTCGATTTTTTCCTGACTCGACACCAAATTGTAACCCTTTCCTGAAAATTTCAATCTTCTAGCTTGATTAGAAATGCCCAGGAATTCGTGTCAATGAGTGAGTTAGTGAGTGAGTCAGTTTTTTAGCTTTATATATATAAATTAACTAGTAAATGGGTGCTTGCAGTTTGCAAGCAAAAAGGGAAAAGTGAAAAGCTTGCAAGCTGGAAAAAGTACAAAGGAAGGCAGCCAGGTATGTTTTAGGCAGGCACAAAAGGTGTGACAGTGTCACAGCCATGCTGGGGTCTCTGGGTTGGAAACCTTTGGAATTAAGGAGGAAAATAAACAGGTTATGCGGGATATACAAAGCTATTACAAAAGAACGGGCTTGGGATGAAATAAATCAAAGGCTAGACTCACCCTGCTACATAGGAATAAATGACCACAGGTACAAAATTAAATGTAGAAAGCAGAAAACTGATACCCTGAAGCAATCTTTCTTAAATAGAGGTATAAAGGAGTGGAATGAGTTACCTGAAGAAATTTTTAAGATCTTGCCTGCTAGCGCAAAAATTTTTAGAAATAAGTGTTCCTCGATTCTGTAACGGTTTATTTGGAAGTGTTTTGAAAATTTCATGTGTATTTTCTTATGCTTAGGTTAATGTTACCACCAGGCGATTGCCTACTTGTAACGTTTTGTAATTATTATATATATATATATATATATATATATATATATATATATATATGTATATATATATAATATATATATATATTATATTATCATTTCACATGGTTTTGACTTGTAGAATGGCATTTCGAGGTACATTTCAAAATGGAGGTGCTAGGATTAATGTTTCCTTGAAAAACAGATAGAGGGAAACCCGGAATAAGGTGTAAAGATTGTGTCAGAAGTAAAATGGAGGAATCTGGTGTGATCCTAACGGATTCCGTAGACATGAGCAAATGGAAAAGTGTCAAAGCTACGAAACAGTTTATATATATCATTATAAAACATTGTAAATCGCATAGGTTGAAGGCATTATATCGTTAAAAGCTATCGAAACACGCTCCGAGGAGCTTGAGTTCTCTTAAATTCAGCCTTTATATCCAGTATAAGGTACTGGAAGTCTCGGGAACAATGGAAAAATTGCCTAGCAACGAAAATGAAAAAAGATCGAAATTTGCATTAATTTTGCGTTTAAACTTCAAATATTTCACTTTATCGATCGATAGAGAAAAATCGGTTGCAAGAATTAAACTCTTTAATGTATTGGCCTCATTTCAGTCAAAGAATAAAACTTTTATCTTAATTATTTCATATTTTAATGAATGAAAGAAAATTACTCTACACGGAATTTATTCGTTTTTCCCATTTAAACCCATTAAAAAACAAAATCCTATCTGGACTCGAAACTAATAAAAAATTTTGGAATTTTAGATTTTTTCCTGACTCGACACCAAATTAAAACCCTTCCTTAAAAATTTCAACCTTTTAGCTCGACTAGAAATGCCCAGGAATTCGTGTCAATGAGTGAGTCAGTCAGTCAGTGAGTCAGTTTTGTAGCTTTATATATATAAAAACGAGTAAATGGGTGCTTGCAGTTTGCAAGCAAAAGGGGAAAAGTGTATGATAGTACATTGTAAATCATTAAAAACGAATGCAATAAGGTCTTACTTCTTTTGGAAATTATTTTAGCTGGGTCAATTTTTGACCTAAGAATATAATAATGAGATAATAGCATAAAACGAATGGTCCCATGACATATGTACTTTGTTTTTCTTATTAATTGCTATATTTTTCCTTTTATTTTCATGCCATTGAGCAATTTTGAAGTAAATATTTGTAATTAAACATGATTACAGTTATTTGGCAGTATGAAATTCAATCAATATGAGCTAAGTAAATGCTATGGATTTTCACATTTCATTTTATTTTTGCAGATCTCAATTATTATAATTTACATAATAAACACATGGCTAGTACTTGAATTCATAATTTCAAAATCCAAGAGATAATGCATCATAGAACATTATCATTTTACATGGTTTTGACTTGTAGAATGGAGTTTCGAGGTACATTTCAGAAAGTAGGTGCAAGGATTAATGTTTCCTGGAAAAACAGAGAGAAGGAAACCCGGAATAAGGTGTACAGAGTGTTTCAGAAGCAAAATGGAGGAATCTGGAGCGATCCCAACGGATTTCGCAGGTATGAGCAAATGGAGGAGTGTCAAAGCTACGAAACAGTTTATGTATATAATTATAAAAAATTGTAAAAAGTATATTTCTAAGGCATAATATCGTTAAAAGCGATTGAAATACGCACGGAGAATGTTATATTCCTTTAAGTTTAATCTTTATAGCACGCGTATAAGGTACTGGAAGTCTCGGGAACAATGAAAAAATTGCTTAGCAACGAAAATGAAAAAAGATCGAAATTTGCATTAATTTTACGTTTAAACTTCAAATATTTCAATTTATCGATTGATAGAGAAAAATCGGTTGCAAGAAGTAAATGCTTTGATCTTTTGGCCTCATTTCAGTCAAAGAATGAAACTTGTATCTAAATTATTTCATATTTTAATGAATGAATGAAAATAACTCTACACGGAATTTATTTGTTTTTCCCATTTAAACCCGTTAAAAAACAAAATCCCACCTGGACTCGAAACCAATGAAAAATATTGGGATTTTCGATTTTTTCCTTACTCGACACCAAATTCAAACTCTTCCCTGAAATTTCATCCTTCTAGCTCCATTAGAAATGCCCAGGAATTCGTGTCAATGAGTGAGTGAGTCAGTCAGTTTTGTAGCTTTATATATTACTAACTAGTAAATGGGTGCTTGCAGTTTGCAAGCGGAAGGCGTAGAGCTTAAATGGTAGTACATTGTAAGTAAAACGAAAGCAGCTTAGTCTTACTACTCATGGAAAATAAATTATTAAGGTGCTTTGGTGACGTATGAATATAATTATGAGACTATAGCAGGAAACGTATTGGTACATAATATAAACCATTAGTTCTTCTTTGTAATCCCTAGATTTCTTCTATAATTTACCTACATGTAATTGAGCAATTTTAAAGAAATATATTAGTATTTGAAAATGGTTACATGTATTTGGCAGTTTTTAATTTAATCAATATCAGCCTAAGTACAATGGATTTTCACATTTCATTTTTATTTTTGTTGATCTCAATTAATTCACCAACTGGACCTTTTAAACAAATGGTATATTATTTGAATCCATAATTTCTAAACCGAAGCGATAATGCAATATGGTTCATTATCGGTTTACATGGTTTGGACTTGTAGAACAGCGTTTCCAGGTATATTTCATAAAGGAGGTGCAAGGATTTAAGTTAACCGGAAACACAGGGAGAGGGAATCCCAGGCAAATGGAATATATTAGCAGGTGTTAATCAGTTCATGGCCTCCAACTAATAAATTTTCTAAACATCCTTTTAATAGTGGAGTTTGTTACTTTCTCCTTGATTTTAATATAATAGCAGAATATTACTACGGTTTATAGATGTGAGAGTGTAATACTATGTCATCTATGAATATATTTTTTATTAAAAATTCTATTCCTTTGGCTCATAGTTTGCAAGAATACAATGTTAAAAAATACTGTTTATATATGTATCATCATAAAACGTTGTTAATCGTTTAGGTCGAAGGCATATTATCGTTAAATGCTATTGAAATATGCTCTAATGCATGCTTTATAGCCAGTTTAAGGTACTGCAAGACTCGGGAACAATGAAAAAATTGCTTAGCAACGAAAATGAAAAAAGATCGAAATTTCCGTGAATTTTGCGTTTAAACTTCAAATATTTCAATTTATCGATCGACAGAGAAAAATCGGTTGCAAGAATTAAATTTGTTGATCTTTTGGCCTCAATTTGGTCAAAAAATGAAACTTTTATCTCAATTATTTCATATTTTAATGAATGAAAGAAAATTACTCTACACGGAATTTATTCGTTTTTCCCATTTAAACCCATTAAAAAACAAAATCCTATCTGGACTCGAAACCAATGAAAAATATTGGGATTTTCGATTTTTTCCTGACTCGACACCAAATTAAAACCCTTCCTTAAAAATTTCAACCTTTTAGCTCGACTAGAAATGCCCAGGAATTCGTGTCAATGAGTGAGTCAGTCAGTCAGTGAGTCAGTTTTGTAGCTTTATATATATAAAAACGAGTAAATGGGTGCTTGCAGTTTGCAAGCAAAAGGGGGAAAGTGTATGATAGTACATAGTAAATCATTAAAAACGAATGCAATAAGGTCTTACTTCTTTTGGAAATTATTTTAGCTGGGTCAATTTTTGACCTAAGAATATAATAATGAGATAATAGCATAAAACGAATGGTCCCATGACATATGTACTTTGTTCTTCTTAGTAATTGCTATATTTTTCCTTTTATTTTCATGCCATTGAGCAATTTTGAAGTAAATATTTGTAATTAAACATGATTACAGTTATTTGGCAGTATGAAATTCAATCAATATGAGCTAAGTAAATGCTATGGATTTTCACATTTCATTTTATTTTTGCAGATCTCAATTATTATAATTTACATAATAAACACATGGCGTAGTACTTGAATTCATAATTTCAAAATCCAAGAGATAATGCATCATAGAACATTATCATTTTACATGGTTTTGACTTGTAGAATGGAGTTTCGAGGTACATTTCAGAAAGTAGGTGCAAGGATTAATGTTTCCTGGAAAAACAGAGAGAGGGAAACCCGGAATAAGGTGTAAAGAGTGTTTCAGAAGCTAAATGGAGGAATCTGGAGCGATCCCAACGGATTTTGTAGGCATGAGCAAATGGAGGAGTGTCAAAGCTATGAAACAGTTTATGTATATAATTATAAAACATTGTAAAAAGTATATTTCTAAGGAATAATATCGTTAAAAGCGATTGAAATACGCACGGAGAATGTTTTATTCCTTTAAATTCAACCTTTATAGCACGCGTATAAGGTACTGCAAGTCTCGGAAACAATGGAAAAATTGCCTGGCAACGAAAAGGCAAAAAGATCGAAATTTGCATTAATTTTGCGTTTAAACTTGAAATATTTCAATTTAACGATCGATAGAGAAAATTCGGTTCCAAGAATTAAATTCTTTGGTGTATTAGCCTCATTTCAGTCGAAGAATGAAACTTGTATCTCAATTATTTCATATTTTAATGAATGAATGAAAATTACTCTACACGGAATTTATTCGTTTTTCCCATTTAAACCCGTTAAAAAACAAAATCCCATCTGGACTCGAAACCAATAAAAAATATTGAAATGTTCGATTTTTTCCTGACTCGACACCAAATTCAAACCCTTCCCTGAAAATTTCAATCTTCTAGCTCGATTAGAAATGCCCAGGAAGTCGTGTCAATGAGTGAGTCTGTCAGTCAGTCAGTTTTGTAGCTTTATATATATAAAAAAATATATAACGAGTAAATGGGTGCTTGCAGTTTGCAAGCGGAAGGGGTAAAGTGTATGAAAGAACATTGATAATCATTAAAAACGAATGCAGTTTAGTCTTACTACTCATGGAAATTACATTATTTTAGTGGGGTGCATTGGTGACCTAAGAAGATTATATTGAGAATCTAGCATTACACGAATGGGTTCATGATACATATGCTTTGTTTTTGTGTACATGCAGAAGACATTGATGAACTAATTCATAAATAGTCCACGACTGACTTATCCTGAGCATGCAACCGCAGAACGATCCTTATGTGTTTAAGTGTGAACTATTCGTTTGAGACTGTTCATTGATCGTTGGTTTTCTGTCCACAAATTTTATTCAATAATGCTCCCCAGATGAATATTTAAAGAACATATTTAAACCAGGTATATTTGAATTGTCTAACAACAATGTTCATTTTACATTATTGGAATATTCGTAGTGTGTAGTTTACACAAAACTCAAATGGTAGTGACAGCATATTTTCAAAGATTTATTTTGACTTGCATTGCCGGCCTTTGACTTCTGTAGTCAGTTGTATTGTATGTGATCCTGAAATAAGCATGGTGTGTGCGGTGTGTTGCATTTGGCTCAGTGGTCTTGTTTCCATATTTACGTATTGCATGGTTTCGAGTGCAATAATGACTTTATACTCATCCTGTGTGGCAACATAGGTTTCAATTAATTAACGTCAGAGAATTATTATCATGAATGGAAGGTATTTTCTCATACTATCACGTTATTAACATTTAAAAATTACTTCTCATAGTTACATTGACGCACGGGAGTGGCCAGGTATACAACACCTACTTCTAGTTTCGTAATTCAAATCATTTGCGAGTATGGGTATGTATTGACATAATATAGGTAGGCATGTGTTAACAGTATTAATCCAATAGTTATGGGAAAATATGATGATTCTATAGTATGGTATGGAGGGGAGTATCAAAGCTACGATAGGTTGCAAGAATAAAGGATTATAAACGGCCAAAAATTATGTATTCCATCATAAAACATTTTAAATGTGTAGTTTGAAGGCATAATATCGTTAATAGTTGCAGAAATATGCTCCGAGAAGGTAACATTCCCTTAAATGCAGCCTTTACAGCCAGTATAAGGTACTGGAAGTCTCGGGAATAATGGAAAAATTGCCTAGCAACGAAAATGAAAAAAGATCGAAATTTGCATTAATTTTGCGTTTAAACTTAAATATTTCAATTTATCGATCGAGAGAGAAAAATCGGTCGCAAGAATTAACTTCTTTGATGTATTGGCCTCATTTCAGTCAAAGAATGAAACTTGTATCTCAATTATTTCATATTTTAATGAATGAAAGAAAATTACTCTACACGTAAATTATTCGTTTTTCCCATTTAAACCCGTTAAAAAACAAAATCCTATCTGGACTCGAAACCAATAAAAAATATTGAGATTTTCGATTTTTTCCTGACTCGACACCAAATTCAAACCCTTCCCTGAAAATCTCAATCTTCTAGCTCGATTAGAAATGCCCAGGAATTCGTGTCAATGAGTGAGTCAGTCAGTCAGTGAGTCAGTTTTGTAGCTTTATATATAACTAATAATATATATATATATATATATATATATATATATATATATATATATACTCATTCATTCGAAAACCAGATGCTCAAAGGCGCGAATAAATTCATACAATCATAGGAAATGAAAAGGGATAGGAACACATAAAAGGACGAACACAGGGTTTGGTGGGGAAGATGAAAATGTGTTGAATCCAGGCAGTAAAAAATTCACCTCACCCGGGATATGAACCAGGACCTACCGATTTCCGGCCAGGTATGCTACGAGTTACACCAGCAAGGCTACTCAACTAACTGCAGAGTTCGACGGGGTTTTATATCACGGCGACGTTCGACGGCTCTGGATGACCGTTCTCAACACCACTCCCTCACAGGGTTGACTTGTCGCATAAATTTCCAATATGGGAATTGAGAATTCCGCCATCTTTGTTCAAACGTCTTCACAGAGTGTTATGGGGAAAGTAAGATTAACTTAGTTTTTGCTCAAATACGCGATTCCCGTCGCATTTTGAGCGATCATAAATTGAAATCAATTCATCCTGGACCTAGTAGGAACATTTTACCAATAATTTATCAATTGTAAATAGTGAAAAATTACAAATTAAACGGGCATCAGTCAACTTTTGATTCTTTTCACGGGACGTTTTTCCGGATATGAAACTTACTTTATTTTAGTGTTGACTGGTTAAGTCATTTCCGAAAGTACTATTATTACTCTCATGGCTATTTTAGCGATGCTAACTCTTCAAAGGAATTACCCAATATTTTGGAGTTATATATCAGCTGAATGACAAGGGCGAAATATATTTTGCATAGAATTTTGAGTAAACTTCTATGAAAACCGTGCAATGGAAATAATACGAGGAACTTGAGGACGAGCCTGGTCAATTTTAAGTGCTGACAAATCGGAAATATTATCCTCCACCAAAATAAAAAACAAGAGGGTCAATCCATTTGAACTAGCCCAAAAATTAAGTTGGTTGCTAGACCAATTTTAAAAAAATTGAAACTTACCTAGTTCTTTTCCTCATGTCTTAAGACTTTAAAACTATTTTTTTCAAATTTTTATCGCAAGCGGTTTACCTTGGGTGGCCATTTTTATAATGTTGCGCGAGCCCATTTTTTTAAGTTTTACGTCAACGTTTATAACTATAAAGGTATTTATCCTAGAAAGATAAAAAAAAAGAATTTTGTTTACAATTTCTCAAGGTAAAAATAAATGTCGTTATTTGTTTACCTTTCTCTATACTTTTTAAGGCAAAACTACATTCGAAGTTAAAAAAAGTTACGATTGAAATTTCAATTTTTGAAATTTTTTTTAAATAGTAGGAGTGGATTATGCATAATGAATTACTATTTAATTTGTAGATATATGCTAGTAGGTTTATCGTTAAAATATTTATTGTGATAAAATTACTTTTGAATTGTTATAAGTTTTTAAAAAGTCACTTTTTTCAACTTTTTTTCAAAGTTTGGATTTGAATAACTGTGATGGGGTTGGAGATACAAATCTCAAATTAGCAGAACTTACAGTCTTTGTTTATGTGGTTATGACATATAAAAAGTATGTTGTGTATTTTACTAATAAAAAGGTTACAACCTCTCAAAAATCATAAAAACGTCACTAAGTAAAATTCTGTTTTAACGCGGGTCTAGGTGGACGGAGTTTACACCCGCGCTATCGGAAAACTGCATTATTATGGGAAATTGGGTGGGAAACAATAAAAAACCCGTAAAGCTATATTATATAGCTTTGCGTGATAAAATAGCAATTGATGTTTTCTGATTTAAAGACACGCCCTACTTTAACGGGAGTTACATACTCCGTATTTTCTTTTGGTCTGATAGTTGATAGTTGTCACATAAGGCTTAATGTTTTGCAAATGTAAAAGATGAAGATGATCGCAATCGCTCTGTCTCTCTAACCAATTCATCACTTCACTCATGTTATCCAATACTTTTCTTTTTTTTGGCATCTCTGATTCGTCTTCTACTTAATAAAACTCATGATATCAGGCCTGACCTCGTGGAAATTATGGATATCCATGATGAGACTATGGGGTTTTGGAGCTAATAAAGGGTTTAGTCAGCGGTTTGGTGGTTTTTAGGATGCTGGAGAGGTTGGGGGGACCTGAAGGTAAGAGAGGGACATTTGGGGAATGTGTTTTTGGTGGTGAGATTGTCAGAGAGGAGTGGGAAAAGGTTTTTAATGATTTTTTGAGGGCATGTACGCCTGGAAAGTAGGTAGTACAGAGGGAGAGGTTGTAATTCTCCTTGTTTTGGGTTGGTTTAGGAGGAAAGGGTTTTTTGAGAATTCGTTTATTGAGAAGAGTCTCAGGATATCCTCGTCTGAGAAGGGATTGGTGTAAAGAGGAAAGGAATTTATCAAGGGAATCGGGGTTATTGCATATGCGAAAGCCTCGTGTGGAAAGAGAGTAGGGGAGGGATCTTTTAGTATAGGAGGGATGGCAGCTGTTTCCGAAGATACACAAGCCCAACAACCCAGGCCGGCCAATAGTTTCCTCTTGCCACTCCCCTACTGAACGCATCTTCGCTTTCGTCGACCATTACCTTCAGCCTTTAGTCCATTCCCTGCCTTCCTACATCAAAGATACCTACCATTTCCTGGATCGCCTCCTCTCCACCCCTCTCCCTAATGATTCCGACATCATCATGGCTACCATTGATGTTACCTCCCTCTACACCTCCATCCCCCACGCCGAAGGATTGTTCGCCGTCAAGTATTTTCTTGATACTCGCCCTACCCCTCATAAACCTAGTTCCGATTTCCTTATTGACCTGTCCCACTTCATCTTGACTCATAACTCCTTCTCCTTTAATGATCGCTTCGACCTTCAAACCAAAGGCTGCGCCATGGGCAGTAGATTCAGCCCTTCCTATGCCAACCTTTTCCTCGGCCGTGTCGAGGAGTCCTTCCTATCCTCACAACCCCTGAAACCCTTACTCTGGCTCCGATACATCGACGACATTTTCCTTCTCTGGCCCCATGACGTCGATTCTTTTAATTCATTTATTTCCGCTCTCAACGATTTCTCTTGTCTCCTTCACCTCTCATTTCTCTTCTTCCCGTGTAACCTTCCATGATGTAGATATCACGCTCTCCAACCACCATTTCAGCACCTCAGTCCACATCAAACCCACCAATAATCAGCAATATCTTCATTACAACAGCTGCCATCCCTCCTATACTAAAAGATCCCTCCCCTACTCTCTTTCCACACGAGGCTTTCGCATATGCAATAACCCCGATTCCCTTGATAAATTCCTTTCCTCTTTACACCAATCCCTTCTCAGACGAGGATATCCTGAGACTCTTCTCAATAAACGAATTCTCAAAAAACCCTTTCCTCCTAAACCAACCCAAAACAAGGAGAATTACAACCTCTCCCTCTGTACTACCTACTTTCCAGGCGTACATGCCCTCAAAAAATCATTAAAAACCTTTTCCCACTCCTCTCTGACAATCTCACCACCAAAAACACATTCCCCAAATGTCCCTCTCTTACCTTCAGGTCCCCCCAACCTCTCCAGCATCCTAAAAACCACCAAACCGCTGACTAAACCCTTTATTAGCTCCAAAACCCCACCCAACCCCTGCCATCGTATGAAATGCAAAACGTGCCCTATCCTTATCACCGACCTCCTCCCCGCTAAATTCCTCTCGCACCCACTACCTTCCGTCCCCTCTCGGTCGTGTACTTCCCAGAACCTTGTCTACATCCTGCTGTGCAACCTGTGCGATTCCTATTATATTGAACCCACTACTAACGCCCTCAGTGTTAGAGTAACCGGCCACCGTGCCAGTTGCAAGCCGTCCTCGCCCAACGCCTCCTTCCCCGTCCCGATCCATGCTTCCTCCCACAACCTCAGTTTTGATAAATGCTTCCGAGTAGGCGTATTGGCTTCCCTCCCTCCCTCTACCTCTCCCCTTCAATTACGTACCTTATAAATGGCGTGTATCTGGATTCATTCGGCCTACAATCCCCCCGGATTAAATCGGGCTCACTGACCCCTCCCGCCCCTTCTCCTCTTCTCCCTTTTCTCCTCCTTTAATCCCCTCCCGCCCCTCCCATTTTCTCCCTTCAACATCCCTTACTCCTCCTCCGACCGCCTCCCGCCTCTTCCCCTCTTCTCTCACCCCTCTCTCCTCCTCTGACCCCCTCCCGCTCCCCCCTCTTCGCCCCTTCCTTTCCCTCTCTCCTCCTTCTCCTCCCACCTCACCCTACCTCTTGTTCCCTGCCTTTCCATCAGTATGTATCCTTCTGTCTTTGAGAAAGGTTCTATGGTAACCGAAATATCAGATATTACTGTGTGAGTTTTCCTTCTTTTGTGTCTATGTTTAATTCCGCCCTACTTGTGGCAAAGTTTATTTAAATTATCGCGTGTGTGATTTTCCACGAAGTCTTATCTATATATAATATGCCAAGAGAGTGGCCGATAAAAATACAGAAACAGAAAAAAGGACACTCACATATTGAAACTTCCGATACATTGGTGGAAAATAGCTTCCACCTTTCTCTAGGTAAAGGTGGAAGCTACTTTCCACCAAAAATCGGAAGTTTCAATATGTGAGTGTCCTTTTTTTCTGTTTCTGTATTTTTATCGGCCACACTCTTGGCATATTATATATTTATCACCCGAGTGATTCTCCAAGAAGTTGTATATATATTATATATACGTATATACTTCGACCAGCAATTGTGATTTATAGCTGAAGTTATTTTCTTCCATGCCAATCCAATATTGTACGCCATATTCTTCAGGGTAACTGTTTTCAGGAATTCTTGTACTTGCAGTTCTGAGTTTATGGCAGCAGTGAGCAATTCCCGCCGATAGTGGGCTTTAAATGCTCTGATAATCCCTTGGTCCAAGTGCTGAAAAAGGGCAGAGGTATTATTTGATAAAACCGTTGCCTTAATTTTACCAGTAGAAGGATGGTCAGGACACATACCCAAACAGAAGTGCTTTTTCATCCAACGTTTTTCATCGTAAGTGATTCTTTACCGTTGGTACAAAATCTTCATTGAACTACGATATAAATACATCACGAGTCATCCGCATTCTTACTGTTTTTATAAATTGACAGGTGGTGCTGTCATATTAACGTGCTTGAAACACCGAGAACTTTGGTTTTTACTGATACTGAAAGGTTTTAGTTTGTGACTTCCTGATTTTTTCTCGCACAGTAATAAAGTCACTCTTTCTTTGCTCATTTTCGAACCAGATTTATTTGCCGACTTCTTAATATCGAGCGACTTTGTTGGAAGAAATCTGTAGTAGAGGGCAGTTTCATCACAGTTATACAATTGCTCTTATGTGTACTCACCCTCATCAATCATCTTGCGTAAAGTCCCACAGAACTCTCTAGGTACTTCACTGTCACTGGAACGAGATTCTTCTTCCATGTTGTCTTGCGCTATCCCGTGGCAAATTTTCCACCTCGAAAGCCAGCCAGCAGAAGCAATAAAATCATCAGAACCGCCTATTTGTTTATATAATTTAATTTCTTCTGCTTGGAAAAGTGGACCTGATAATGAAACACCTTCACTGCGCTCTGAACAAACCACGTAAACAAACATTCATCCATATCACTAGCATCACATAATCTGGCTTTTTTTCTATCCTATTTTGTCATCCACCTTGATACGTGCCACTTGATATTTAATGCCGAAAATGTAAGAGCTGAAAATACCAATTCCTTTTTGCCTCGCCGTCCTTTCTCCCTCGTAGACCGTCACTAGCTGGACGGTCCCGTTTTTTCACCCCGTCGCACAGTGGGGCCAAACCCCACTTTAGACGGACAAAAGTCCAAAAAATATACAACAAACTCCAAAATAGACATGTGTATGTTTTTAAGATTGCTTAAATGAAAGCTGATATCAAATTTGCAATATTTATTGTATTTTATGATTTTTGTTGCAAATTTTATTATTTTTAATTTTTTTGGCCGTAAAATTATTTTTCACTAGAATAATCTGAACGAATCAAATTAAAAATGTTCACGTAAATTGAGATGGTCGTCGAAAATGAATCTGCTATAAAATTTACAAAATTATTTTTGTAATCACCTTTACAAAATATTTTCATGTTCCATAGAAAAAAAGATACGATTTGCACAGAAGTTTCACATGGCTGAGATTTTTGAAATCTCAGCCATGGTGTAACAAACATCACCACTTGTACCTAAGAGAAGACATAATACATATAGCATCCCAATTTGACTTATTAAAAACTAGTAATAACTTCATAAACAGATATTATTTACGGTACTTGCATTTGCTTTCCATGATTGAAATTTTTTTGTATTATACTTTACCCGTTGCCATGCGGCCGGCCGGATGAATTTCCTATCCGCCTCTCGTGCATAATAACTTTTATATCGTAACAATCCTTTTGCAACTCAATGGCAGTTGATTTCTTTTACAATCTCTAGCTGATATTTAAATTAATAATATATCTCAAAATTACGACACGATTCCGTCCGATTATATAAATTTTCTCTAAATAATTAAAACTTTTCATTTTGAAAAATCAATAAATTTTCATTAGTGATAATTAGTTACTGCACGCGTATTTTCTTAAAAAAGTAAATTTTTAAATCATATTCTCACTCTACGTGCTTATTTCAATCGATTGAAAGTTTAAAAAATAAAATAGAGGACACCAGTATGCTGTACTAATAGTTTCAAATCGACCGTCCAATTCGGTGTCTGCGTACGTGGGACCAGTGATCCGCTATTCTCTCACTTTGACACTCATTTCTACGCGCAGGTGCATACTTACCAACCTGTAAAATACACCGTTACGTAGTTCAAACATCAGGTTACCCAACCTACTATTTCAGAAACCCAAATTCAAACTTTCATTTTTGGACTTTTGTCCGCCTAAAGTGGGGGTTTGCCCCACTGTGCGTCGGGCCGTGTCACCCCCCCTTGATCGTACCACCCACAGGGTCCCTTCTCATCCCTCTTCTTTTTACTCCCCTTTCAATGAACCCTTTGTGTCTAGTGGAAAACCCCGATTCTTGGAAGCTCTTGAGACTCTCCCTCCCTCACCCCAGCAATCCTCCCACAACGCCCTGCCAAAACGTTTCTATTAAACTGTAACAAAGAAATATTATAAAGAAAATACAAACGTAACTTTTGAATAAATAAACAAATCTACTTCTATTGCATTCGAATAGGCTAAGGATAGAACTGCCAATCGTAAAGAAGATCAGAAACATCTTACAAAGCCTTACTCAGTGTGCCAAATGGTTTCGCTTTAACAAAGTTTTTGTCATTTTTGAGAGGTTGTAAATTTTTTTATTATTAAAATACTTAACTTAATTATTTATATGTCATGCACACATACACAAAGCCTGTAAGTTCTGCTAATTTGAAAATTGTATCTCAAACACCATCACAGTTATTCAAAGCCAAACTTTGAAAAAAAGTTGAAAAAAGTGAATTTTTAAAAATTTATAACAATTCAAGGGTAAGTATATCACTATTAATACTTTTTTATAATAAACCTTTTGAAACATATCTATGAACAAAAAATAATTTAAACTGTATTATCTACTCTTTCCATTTGAAAAAAAAATTTCAAACATTGAAACTTCGATCGTAATTTTGTTTAACTTTGATTGTAGTTTTACCTTAGAAAGGATAGAGATTTCTAAAAAAATCTCAGGATTTATTTTTTATCTAGAGAAATTTCAAACAAAATTATTTTTATTTCATCCTTCAAGGATAAATACCTAAATAGTTATAGACAATTACGTAAACCTTTACAAACAAAAAAATGGGCTCGCGCAACATTTTAAAAATGACCACCCAAGGTAAACCGCTAGAGATAAAAACCCTTTCTCAGTGCTGTTAGAGCAATTAGGAGCAGAGCAACCAACCATTTTACTTTATTACTTCTGAAAAAAAGGGAAATCCTGCAGAGCGACTGCCTACCGCCTTCACTTTCACACAGTTAGCAAGATGTGGTCTGAATAAAAATGGCGGAATGCGACGACTCTACTAAGTAGTGTATTATCGGCAATCTAGAGGACTCTGGATTCACCCACCATATAGAAGACAAACCCAAGTGAAAGAGGAGAGGTGAAGAGGAATACAGGCATTCAACAAATACAGAGGTGAACAGTGCGTTTCAAGGCACGCGTAGCCGAAGAAGAAGAAAAGAGCCAACATGGCCAAATATACCTACTCATTCATTCGAAAACCAGACGCTCAAAGGTACGAATAAATATTAGCATGGTATAATTATAAATTTATTTTTTTATAACATTATTATTCTTTTTCAAATTTATATATTTATTTATATAGATGTCAATCCCATTATTATTTTCTCTTTTTTAAATCTTTTCTCAATGCATAGGTATGTTGTGTTGACTGTTTCGGTTGTTAAAAATGTATAACTAAATAACTATTAATCCGGTACGGGAGGTTCAAGATATATTGAAAGTGATGGGCTTCGGGTTAGTTAGTTGGAGATAGGTGGGGGGTGATCAAAAGGTTCGGTGGGTCTAGGTGAATTATTGAAGGATGGATTTTCACTTTTTTCCACTTAAAGGGAAATTGGGCTGTGGAAGAGAGACTGTTTTCGAGAGGGTTAAGGTCAGGGTCAATATTTAGGTTCCAAAGTTGTTTAAATAAAGCATAGGCGTATCTAGAAGCGTCTGAAGGAGGGGGGGGTCACCGGGGGAGGGAGGGCATGGGAGGGACGGGGGGGGGGTGGAATCTCTAGGGGGGTGGAATACCCCCATGTAAAACGAGGCGTCCGGGAATTTTGAAAAATATACATCCTATAATGACGTTTTGAAGGTTTTCTGAGCCTTGACATTCCCTTTGTATTTTTTGAATAAAAGATTTAAAAATTTGTTTTTCAATTAAACCATCAATGGGGGTATACAACCCTTTAAAACCCCCCCTGGATACGTCTATGCATGCCTATAGTAAGCTACCTACGTTCAAGCCATTGCTTTTCAACCTTGAGAAAAGGTATAACGTTTCAGTTATAAATAACTTCTTTATTCTTGCTGAGGAAATTAGATGATCTACGAAATTTAATGATGTTTATTAGGTTAATGCTAAAATCAAATAACAGAGAAATGCAACATCATCGTTCATGGAGAGTGGGAAATCAAACACAAAATATGTTTAACCAAAGTAAACATTGGAACTAATGTTATTTTCAGTCATATACTTTTCAGGAAGCTGAGCTCTTGAATAAAATAAAAGCACTGGAGCGAAGGCTGTGGCTGAAAGAGAATGCACTTCAGGCCACAAGAGCACAACTCCGAGAAGTTCTAAGACGTTTTTTTGCTTATTCGAAGTTAGACTCTTCAGTGAGCCGACATTTTGATGACTGCCATTGTATTTAGTGATTTTTACCTGTGCCACCCTTCAAAAATTGATTCTCAGTTTGCCCTCCTCTGTGCATCACATTGTCAGTTGTTGGACTCTTCAGTGGGCCGTAGTAATTAAAAAACACTGAGTGTTTGATATATCACTCAGATACCATAGATTAAAATTGTTGAATAATTTTTATATCAGTGGAATTACGTTTAATCAATTAATACATATTTTTAATAACCGGTGTCACATACCTATCGGATATTACAGCAGTCATTATCATTGACGGTTTAGGAACCTAGTTCGATTGAGAATAATGCAAGATGTTTAGCAGCTTTCATCAGCTGATCATCTTTCTATCTTATTGATTTGAATGTATTTTGGTGTAAATGTTACATCACGTGTAATTTAGATTTATTTTTTCATATGCTCATTTAGCATTGAGGATACAAAGATTCTTAAGAATCTTTCTATCCTCAATTCTAATTAATGTAGCGGAGGAAGGATCCAGAGCCTTGGCAAAGGTGGTTATTGACGGGAGACGAGGAATCAACAAGGAGGATTCGGGAAATGGTGTGTTTGGGAACGACTTTAATGTTACGGTGTGTACATTTTTAGGGAAATAAATGTGTTAAAAGAGTTACGGAAATAAGAAGAGTTGTTTTTGCACCCACGCACGTAACAACTGGTGTCAGAAGTGGGATAGATTAGTGAATTTTGGTGGACATTTTGAGTGTTAGACACGACTTATTTTCGTGTAAGTCAGGAGCATGGTTTCAAGAGTGGCGAGACTGAGTGAATATCAGGGCATCTTTGCGTCAGAGGAGTGCCCATATGGAAGGACGAAGCTGGTGAAGCACAGCATAAATACCGGTAACGCTCAACCCATTCACCAACGCCCGCGACGGCTGCCGTTCAGCAAACGTGAAGAGGCAGAGAAAATCATCCAAGACATGCATGAACAAGGTGTCATTGAACCGTCAAGTAGCCCCTGGACGTCACCGGTAGTGTTGGTGAAGAAAAAGGACGGGTCGACCAGATTTTGCGTAGACTACAGACAACTGAACAACAAGACCGTCAGGGATAGTTATCCTCTACCCCGAATAGATGACACCCTAGACACCTTGGTCGGATCCCAAGTGTTTTCGACACTAGATTTGAAAAGTGGATATTGGCAAGTGGAAATGGAGCCACAAGATCGAGAGAAGACTGCGTTCTCGATTGGTACGGGCCTCTGGAAATTTACAGCGATGCCCTTTGGGCTATGTAACGCGCCTGCGACCTTTGAGAGATTAATGGAGATGGTTCTACGAGGACTGTCATGGAAAACCTGTTTGGTTTACCTGGACGACGTGATTGTGATCGGTAAGACATTCGACGAACATCTCAGGAATCTGAAAGAGGTATTCCAAAGGTTTAAGGAAGCCCACTTGAAGCTCAATCCAAAGAAATGCCAGCTCTTTCAGGAAAAAGTCAAGTACTTGGGTCACATTGTCTCGAAGTATGGCGTGTCAGTAGACCCTGAGAAGACGCATGCCGTGAAACATTGGCCAGTTCCGAGAGACGTGCGAGAACTCCGAAGCTTCCTTGGATTGTGTACCTACTATCGACGGTTTGTTCTTGGATTTGCCGACATAGCGAAACCATTGACTCGCCTGACAGAAGACGGCCGAGAATATGTATGGAGCGAAGACAGCCAAGCAACCTTTGAAAAGCTGAAGACGTTGTTGGCCACCGCGCCTATTCTGAGCTATCCACGTGCTACTGGCTTGTTTGTACTCGACACGGATGCAAGTAACGTGGGAATTGGCGCGGTCCTATCACAGGTTCAGGATGGACAGGAGAAAGTAATAGCTTACTTCAGTAAAGTTCTGTCGAAACCTGAAAGGAATTATTGCGTGACCAGGCGGGAGTTGTTGGCTGTGGTGGAGTCAGTTGAACATTTCTACAAGTATCTGTACGGGAGGAAGTTTCTACTTCAGACGGACCACGGCGCGTTGAGATGGCTGATGCAATTCAAGAACCCAGAAGGACCAATCGCCCGCTGGCTAGAGCGTCTGCAAGAGTATGAGTTCGAGGTTAAACATCGGGCTGGAGTTATTCACATGAATTCTGATGCCTTGTCCAGGAGGCCGTGTCCGGCGGAATGTGGCCATTGCTTGCGACAAGAAGGAAGAATTAGTCAGGCAAGACTGGTGACTGTGATCGACGACGGTTGGGTACACACCGCGCTTCGTTCCAAACAATCCGAAGATTCAGAAATTGGTAAGATAATCCGTTGGAAAGAGGCGGGACGCCGACCTGGGTGGGAAGAAGTCGCTCCTTCTAGTCAAAAAGTAAAGTCGTATTGGGCACAATGGGACAGCTTGAAGTTAGACGACGGAGTTTTGAAGCGAGTGGTCGAGAGCCCCGATGGGACATCTTATAGGACACAGATCGTCGTTCCCCAGAAATTGGTACCTCAAGTTTTACAGAATCTGCACGACGGGAGCTCCGGAGGTCATTTTGGTATTAGTAAGACATTGGCCAAGGTCAGAGAGAGGTTCTACTGGGTTAACTGCAGGGAGGATGTCAAAAATTGGTGCAGACGGTGCGAGGTTTGTGCCACCACGAACGGGCCGAGCGGAAGAAAAACGGCGCCCATGCGACAGTACAACGTGGGGAGCCCGTTCGAAAGGTTAGCCATCGACGTAGCGGGCCCCTTTCCAGAAACAGACTCGGGAAATAAATACATCCTGGTAGCCGCAGATTATTTCTCGAAATGGGTTGAAGCATATCCAATACAAAATCAGGAAGCTACTACTATCGCGACTGTCCTGGTGAGGGAATTATTCTCACGCTTCGGTACACCTTTGGAACTACACTCCGACCAAGGCAGGAACTTCGAGTCTGTCGTATTCCAACAAGTCTGTTTGCTCATGGGGATAAGAAAAACACGAACTACGCCTCTGCACCCCCAATCGGATGGCATGGTTGAGCGTATGAACAGGACGATCGGTCGACACCTCTCCAAGGTGGTCTCGGAGAACCAGCGCGATTGGGATGAATATCTGCCATTATTCCTTCTGGCATATAGATCTTCGGTCCATGAAACTACAGGACAGACCCCAGCTTGCATCCTCTTTGGGAGAGAATTACGCCTGCCATGTGACCTGAGGTTTGGCAGCAAACCCGGCGAAGAGCTTATAGCGGGAGAGGATTATGTCAGTCGTTTGAGGGAGAAGATGGACCAAATCCATGATCTAGTCCGTAGAAATATGGAGGAAGCCAGTGACAGAATGAAGCAGAACTACGATGCTCGAGCGCAAGAAGGAGGTTTCCAGGTTACAGACCAAGTATGGTTCTACAACCCCCAGAGGCGGCGTGGCCTGTCACCTAAATTTCAACGAGCGTGGGAAGGTCCGTATGAAGTCCTGAAGCGAATAAACGATGTTATTTATCGCATTCGCAAACCCAATCGAGGAAAACCGAAAGTGGTCCATTTTAATCGACTGGCACCTTACGCAGGTGGCAACGCAAGAGTCGAGGGAGACGAAGAGGTGAACGCGCGTTTGGTGGCCGAATAACTTGGCCAAGACCAGGGTAAGAACTGTTCCGGGACGAAACAGCCTTAAGGAGGGGGCAGTGTAGCGGAGGAAGGATCCAGAGCCTTGGCAACGGTGGTTATTGACGGGAGACGAGGAATCAACAAGGAGGATTCGGGAAATGGTGTGTTTGGGAACGACTTTAATGTTACTGTGTGTACATTTTTAGGGAAATAAATGTGTTAAAAGAGTTACGGAAATAAGAAGAGTTGTTTTTGTACCCACGCACGTAACATTAAATATAAACTAATGTAAGCTAGTTACTTTCAATGGATTTGTTAAATTATTTTGGAAATCTGAGAATGTAGCATTGAGCTACATGTACCTACATTAAATACTTTGAAAAAATTTGAATTGTTTTATTTTTTAATATTTCCTTCCATGATTTGATGTCATTTGAATACAGCTGATGTCAACGATACTATCCTCATGTGTCGTACATAATGTGCGTGGTTGCTTGTGGTTTACTTGGTTAAATTTCCCTTTTACAGTTAACTCCGAACCATGTTGTTCCAAAAGTAAGCATACTTCATGGTTCGTTTGTATTTAAGGACAAATAAGGTTTTCGTTTGTTCAGTATTTTCCAGTTCAAAAATGGCCGACTGTTGCTGCTGTTTTTCTTGGTCAATTGTATACGTGGTGTTTCCGGATTCAGTAAGGAATTTTTATTTCGTGTGGAGATATATTTGTTTCCATTGTTTGTGAATTGGCGTAAGCAGTTTATTGGTATAAATAAAAAAGTACTTTCTAACATGTTGCTAGTTAATTCACATAAGTTAGTTATTCGTTTTACTCAACTTCGAAAAGAAAGTTGTCATTGATTATATACATTCTCTTGTCAATTGCTGTTCTCGTTTTTTTATTTCGGGGCAGGATAATAAAGCAGAGTTGTCAGCAGTTAAAATTGACCAGACTCGTCCTCAAGTTCCTAGGATTAATTTCCGTTGTACTGCTTTCATGGAAGTTTACTCGGAAATGATATGCGAAATATCTTTCGCCTTATCTTTCAGCTGATATTTAACTCTCCTAAATGATGTAATTATTCCTTTGAAGAGTAAGCATCGCTATAATAGGCATGAGAGTAATAATATTACTTTCGTATATGACTCAACCTGTTCATTGTTTTTATCCGGAAAAGCGCCCCGTGAAAAGAATCAAAACTTGACTGATGCGCGTTTAATTTGCAATTTTTCACGTTTTCCAAATAATAAATTATTAGCAAAATGTACCTAATAGATCCAGACGGTATTGATTTTAATTTATTATCACCCGAAATGTGACGGGAATCACTTATTTATGGAAACATTATGTTTATCTCACTTTCCCCCATAAGACTCAACGCAGACGTTTGAGCAAAGATGGGGTAATTCTCAATTCCCATAGTGGAAATGTATGCGACGACTCAACCCTATGAGGAAGTAGTGTTGAGAACAGCCATCCATAGGACTCTGGATCCTACTGTGTGAATGCGCTACCATTGGCTCAGCCGAGGGGGTCGGATCCAGGGAGGTTTAAATGAAATGGAGGAGGCATGACCGTGAACGCTCATGGGTGAAAGTGAAGCTAGAATAGGGGTGCTTGGGATGGATTTTGTGCCGAGTAGGTGTTGCCAAACCAGTCACAAAACATGGCCTTGTCTATTGTTTTTTAACTTAGATTTGTCGAAAATCGAACGCGACCGCCGGAAACGTAAGCCAGAGGAAGGTCTAAACTGTGCCGATTGCAACGGCGGAATTGGCTTCAAGAATCAAGTGGTATGTCGCCTCCATTTATTTTCTAACCTCCTGGGGTCGGATCAGCCCAAGGTCAGTAGAAAGAAGGTGGTCTTAGATGAACCAGGCGTTAATGGCCGACGAGTCTCGTGACGTCACTGTATTCCAGAAACTCACGAGTAGCCTTTCACCGCGTCCCAGCAGTTAGCAGCTTACCGAGTGTGACTTGTGCCTGGTGTGTTTTGGATTTATCCGAAATAGTTTGTGGCCTCCAAGTTACACTTCGTTACTTCGGAATGAATTGGTTTTTTTTTCACGCAATGCCAGTGTCTCTTAATCTGTGGTAGTAAATCATCTGATGAATAAACACAGCGTTTGACTGAAGTTCTTGCAAATGCTGAAATAAATTATGGTCTCCGTTTGTGTTTTCTCCGTTAATAGTAATTCGTGCTTGAATTATTTGTATCTTATACGAGTATAACTAAGTTTTTATGCATCCTTGCGTTATATTGCCTGAAATAACAACTTTAACTCGTAGAAAAAGCTCTAGTCTGTGTATCAGTGAATTGTATTTTCCCCGTCATAACTGTTCTCGTAGCCAAGTGAATACAGTGACGTCACGCGAAAGCCTGCCCGCCAGCTGAGACCACCTTCTCTCTTTGCTCACCTTGGGATCAGCCAGCTTGAGTCATAGATCTTGAATATAGATATTCAATATCTATGGCTTGAGTAAAGCGCTGCGCCGTTGTTTGAAATTCTCGCTCTCATTTGGCGCGTGGCTTTGAACTGGACAGTTCGATTTCTGTTTAAGTGTGAGATATTTTGGATGTTTTGGACTGATGGAGAAGGAAATTTATCGTGCGAGGGATTGGGGAAACAAGTGCCCTCATAATAACTTACAAAAGTTTTTTTAACAGATAGAAAATTTGAGGGATTGGAAAAACACTGGATTATAGTGGAGAATATTTCATCATTGATGTCGTCGCATAAAATAGAAGACACAGTACTCGCACCCACCCGAAACATATCCCCAACAGACCAAAGGTCCGCAGTATCCTTGAGACAAAAAAGCGCTATTGCCACCTTGTACTTATCGACTTTGATTTATCGCCTCATCATGGTGTCCTTCTTCTCTATTAACCCAGACAGTGTCCCCACTAAGGTGAAAAATGAATACCGACCCACGCGAGACTTTCCGGAATCGCTCTTCTGAGTAGAAAGGAACTACTGTCTCCCAGTAGACTTACTCCGAATTTTATTATTTTATTATTATTTGCAGTTCCGGCTGGAGCCATCACTGCCGCTCTCTTCCTCGACCGCTAAACAGCTTTTATGCCAGCCTCCGCAATTATCGCCTCCTCATCAAGATAAGAGAAAGATTCGCATTTACTCGTCCAATGTCGTCTCGTCATCTTTCCAATGCTTTCCTTCCAATTCCATTAACAAGCTAAAAGAAGGCAGGAAAATTGGCTAAATTTGGCAAATTTATATATATTTATGGGGTTAATTCAATCTTGCCACATTTACATATCTCTGGAATCAACTGATCATCATCTTCGGAAGATACTTCGTTCCGAAATACTCCCTCGAGTTCATCCATTTCCAATGTTTAAATTAGCTGCGACGGCTGCGCTTCACTGCTTTCAAATTTTATCAACTTGCCGTCAGATGGCGATCAGTCAACTTAAGTTCCCGTTAAGAAGCGTCCGTGGCTGCGTGCTTCGGCTGACCTAAGCCGGATGAGCCTAGCCGTAGTACGTGTAGAACAGGCATTGGATGCCTCGGATAAAGATGCATAGAAGATATGGCGGCCAAAGTGCCTTCGGAGAGCGAAAAACGTTTTGGGAACAGGTTCATGGTTTTCACAGCTGCCATTAGATGTCTCGCCGGTCGAAGTCAGGCTAAAACTCTTGATTTTACAGTACGGTCAACGTTTCATCTCGGCAAATGCCGACAATCGAGGCTTCTGATTGGTTCCCTACATGTTTGGCCTTCGCGAGTGTTTTGTTTGCGTCAGCTGCCCCGTGACCGTATATACGACCGTGAGCTGCCCGTTAGAAAGCATTGGAGTGGTTGTGTTTTTTCTGAAGTAGCGTAGCGTTTTTTAAATATTTGGTTGTAAATATGCCTCAGTGTTGTGCAGTTGGTTGTTCAACGCAGGCGAAGAAAGGGACGAAGTCATATCTTATCCCTTCGGCAGCAGGGAATGAAATAAGAAGAAGATAATGACTGCAAAGGATATCCAGAGCTGACTGGATTCAAGGGAAGGATGCTCGTCTTTGTGAGGAAAGTTCCGAATTGTTAACGATGTTATTGTGAACTAAAGCACTATAATTTAATGCCTTTGTTTATCTTATGTGTTTTTCGTACAGTGATTTGGATTTATTGATAAACATCATTTCTCCAGAATGAATCTTGGCCACCTGAAAAACCATTTTTCGAAATTGAAAACAATACCATTAATTTTATTTATGACACTCCTCACCTACTTAAATCAATGAGGAATAACTTGTTTAAGTATGATTTTAATTTTGATGGAAAAATAGTAAAATGGAGCCATTTCAGAACATTGTATGAAATGGACCATCCACTAAAGATTAAATTCATACCAAAAATTACTGACAACCACGTGAACCTACGCCCTTTGAAAAAAATGCGCGTGAAGTACGCAGCTCAAGTTTTAAGCCGCTCAGTAAGCCTGGCTATGTCTGTATATTTGGCATTAGGCAATTTAGATAGCAGTACCCTGGTGAAATGGAAGCATCAACAAAGCGGATTACGGAGCGGACGGAACGGCCAGTGAAGCGGAAGAAAAGCGGTAGCAAAGCGAAAATGGATCGGAGAGGAAACGGAAAAAACCATAAAAAACCGTAAATTGAGACAAAGAAGTGGAAGAAAGGAGCCGTAACGAAGCGGAGAACGAACCGTATTGAAACGTAGAATGAACCGTAAGGAAGTGGAAAATGAACCATATAGTAGCGAAAAATTTCGGAACCGTATGGAGAACCGTAGCGGAACCGTATGGAGAAATGCATGAAGCGGAAAACGAAGCCTAAGGTTTTTTAGCAACGACCATAATAAAATAGAAAATGCATTCTGCAACTTACAGAGTACACTTATGGACGATCACCTACTTCCTACCTACCCGATCCTCACAGCACACCCGGAGCGATGTCTTACGGGACTTCCGGGTAGTTTGGGCGATACCACGCCAACTAACAATGGTATCATAAACTAAGTAGGGGCGGAAGCGGCGGAAGGAAGGGTGGGGTGGGGATTATAAGAATTCGAAACTTGCTAACGTTCAGTAGAAAGGAAAATCACATTGTGACCCTGTGTTTCGTGGATTCGTGCTAGCGTACAACTTTCTTGGTCAGAAATGAAGGTATATTGCAGCGTCGCAGGCTGTGGGGCCCATATTTCGGCAAGGAGAATGTTTCAGTTCCCGAAAACTGTGGAAAGGTAAGTACAGTTATATGTTTTAAATTGAATATTACAATATTTTCATGCTCGGTTTTTATAGCATACATCGTTCTGTTCATCTACGAAGTTGACGCTGTTGACTTTATTTGAAGTCTTTAGTTCCTCATGTGCATATTTTCTTTATACACTTTAATTTCCTTGAATGCTAGTGTCTGGTACTCCTCTATTTTCTTGTTTTCTCACCATCATTAAGTCATTTTTCCTTCTAATTCGGTGACGAGGAAGTTTTAAATCTGCTAAAAGATGTGAAATGCTCTAAGCTGCTTGTGACATAGCTCTCATATATGCACATTTTTGTAATTATATTTCAGTTTTCTTGCGGTTTTCACAAAAGTTTCAGTGTATTTAAGTGATTGATTGTAGACGAGTTCACTTTGTGGAAATTCATTGTACTTAAGAATGAGACAGACATTGTAATTTTCCACACTTAAATTTATTCTCTCGACCGGTTTCAACGTTTACACGTCATTTTCAAGAGCTGTCTCTTGAAAATGACGCGTAAAATGACGAGACAGCTCTTGAAAATGACGTGTAAACGTTGAAACCGGTCGAGAGAATAAATTTAAGTGTGGAAAATTACAATGTCTGTCTCATTCTTAAGTATTTAAGTGAAACATTCGTAGCTGATTGTGATAAAGCTCTCTTGATATGCACAGTAGTGTAATTATATTTTAGTGTAGGTACAGTTTTCGCATTCATATTTATAATTACAGTGATTCTTTATAAGTTTTAAATCTGTTAAAAGATGTGAAACGCTCTAAGCTGCTTGTGACATAGCTCTCATATATGCAGTGTTGTAATTATATTTTAGTTTACCTACTGTTAATTTTCACATAAGTTTCAGCGTATTTCACTAGTGTATTTAAGTGAAACATTCGTAGCTGAATGTGATATAGCTCTCTTGATATGCACAGTAGTGTAATTATATTTTAGTTTACTGTTTAACTCAAGTTTCAGAGTGCATATAAGTGAAACACTCTTAGTTGTTTGTGATGTAGCTCTCTTGATATGCACAGCAATGTAATTAACTTTTCACAACGGTTTTAGAGTACATTCCGTCATATCTAGAAAATGTTATATTATCTGAATACTTTCACTGTTAAAGATAATTCTGCTTGAATTGAAGATTTATGTATTTTAACTCTAAAATTTTCAGGGCAGAGCTGTGGAGAGCATTCTGTGGCAATGTGGAGCTGGAGGGGGTGGATGTACGCCAGCTCTTCTACAAGGGCTTCATCTGTAAGAGACACTTCCGGGTTGAGGACTTTCAAACTCCTGCCTGTTTGAAGCTGAACCGGAATGCTGTGCCTGTCCTGCATCCTCCTTTCTCATCTCCTACCCTCTTTTCTTCGTCTTCTTTATCTCCTGCTATCCCCTTTTCATCCTCTTCCTCATGTCATATTCATTCTCCATCTCATCCGTCATCATCTCTCCTTGTAAGATCACCATCTTCCTTGGCTGTTACCTCAACACCTGGTACCTCAACCCCCCATCGATTATCTGTAGATTTAATCCCTGTATCTGCTTCTCTAAGTACCTTTGATGGTGGAGCCAATGACACTGTCATTGGTTCCCATTGCCAAAGTCCTGCACTAGAAGAGGAAAGGCCTTCCCTTGCAACACCTTCCATTGTCGTACCATCTTCTCTCTCTGCTGACATGCCTGATTGTAGTGAGTCTCTAACTACAACCATGATATGTTCTTCGGTTAGGAAAGGTGCTCGGCGCTCAATTTTTCAAGATATTGGCATGACAAGAGTTTCTGACTTGACTCCAAGAAAGAAAGTTATGTACAATAGATTGAAGAATCAGCGCAGACAATGGAAGAAGTTGTCTAAATTTACTGAAAATATTGAGTCAGATTTGAGTTCAATGTTTTTGAGTTGCCTTTTGAGATGAATTTGAGTTGCCTCATGGGCAGCAGATTATTACATGGCCTGGATAAAAATTTTTCCCCATCTGCTGTCACATTAATGAAAATGATACTGAGGGAAGGGAAAAGGAAACCCAAAGGAAGAAGATGGTCCCATGAGGAGAAAGTCTTTGCTCTCTCTATTTTCAAAAAAAGCCCAAAATGCTACTCTATACTTCGGACTTCACTTCCTCTCCCTTGTCAAAAAACTTTATGCCAAACTCTTTCCCACTTCTCTTTTCATCCTGGAATCAATACAGAAATTTTCCACTTTCTTTCTTCTGTTGTTGAGGGAATGGAAGAGAGGGACAGGTACTGCCGTCTTCTATTTGACGAAATGTCATTAAAGCCCGGTTTGGCTTACGACAGGTTGAGGGATCGTATAGTAGGCTTCGAAGATCATGACACCATGGGTACTTCTAATGCTATGACAAAGGTAGCTATGGTGGAGGTGGCTATGGAGCTAAAGGAGAAACTCCGTCATCTCTCCCAGGACGATGCAGCACCGAGTGGTTCCCCCAGTGTAAATCGTCAGATCACCTTCACCCCATCTTCAAGGACAGTTAACATTTCGGATTGTGTCCTCGAAGAGAGCCACCTCCACCTTCTTAACAAAGGGTTGAAATACGCCCCAAATTTCCCCCTCCACACGGGGGTCATTGAAAACCTCGCGGCCGACTGTGAAGTTCCTCTACGGCGGGAAGGAGTCGCTACGAAAAAGCTGTTTGCGGATACCATCGTGACCTGCGTCGCCACCAGAAGTGCACCCAAACCGGCTACAATCGCAGAGGTCCGGACCCTTCGGAGACTGCGAGATTTCGTCAATTCGGAGGAACTCGTCATCCAGAAAGCTGACAAGGGCAACAGTGTGGTGATTATGAATAAAAGTGATTACGTAAATAAGTGCAACACGTTCATTTCTAGTGCCAATATAGTGCCTCTCTCAGTTGACCCAACCCCAACCTTTCAAAATTTAGTGAAAAAAGCTGTAGTAAGTTGTAACCTGTTCAGTCGTCAAGAAAAAGTGTCAGTGGTGCAAATGAACCCAAATTGCCCTGCCCTCTACGGCCTCCCCAAATTACACAAGGAAAATATTCCTATTAGGCCTGTTGTTTCGTCAGTTGCAGCCCCTTCCTACCGATTGGCCAGAAAAATAAACACTATGTTCAGGGAGCTTACATTTTTTAAACCCAAATATGCAATTAAAAATTCAATTGTTTTGGCGAATGAGTTAAAAGAAAAGTCAGTCCCTTTAAACGCCAAAATTGTTTCATTCGACATTGAGAATTTGTTTACATGTGTTCCTTTATCAGAAACCTTGACTAGGGAACATAGTGTTCTATCAAATGCCAATGTCGACGTTAAAACGACCAGCGAGGTGATGAAACTGCTGAAAGTGATTACAGATCAAAAATACTTCCGATTCCAAATAAATTTTTCCAATTAATAGATGGCTTAGCCATGGGCTCGCCCATTTCCCCCCTTCTTGTCGAAATTTTTCTGGACAACCTGGAAACGAACCTCTTTAACTCAAGGCACTACCTTCTCCAATACGTTCAGTATTATTACCGGTATGTGGACGACATACTTTGTGTGTGGACAGGAAGTGACCGTCAGCTGGGGTTATTCCTTAACCTTCTAAATATGCAGCACCGGAATATCAATTTTAAAATGGAGAAGAGTAACTCTGGGAGAATAAATTTTTTAGATTTGAATATTTCAATTCAGGGAGGTAAACATGAATTCGTCATTTATAGGAAACCGTCCTATACGGACCACACCATCCCATTCGATTCTGCCCACCACCACTCCCATGAGCATGCCGCTTTCCACTCCCTTGTGCATAGACTTCTAAGTGTACCCCTAAATGAAATTAATTATAACATTGAGTTAGAGACAATTAAATGTATCGCTATTAGCAATGGCTAGCAAGCAGAAATAGTTGATGGAATAATCAGAAAGAAAATTAAACAAAAAACATTTTTTGGCGCTAACGTCCCTCACCCCTCTGCCCTTAGATAAACAAAAATGGTGTGAGCTCCCCTTCATAGACGGCAAATCCCACAGGCTAGCCAACATGCTACCCCCCCAATATATGGTAGGCCACTACACAAAGTGGAATCTAAGAAATTTTCTGGGAAACGGGAAGGATAAAAAAGAAGTGCTCGAACAGTCTAGCGTGTACAAGCTAGAATGTAATACACCGGGATGCAGTACAGTGTACGTAGGTCAGACTGGTCGAGTGCTTAAAACAAGAGCCAGGGAGTATGAAAGATGTTTCCGATTGGAGGATACAACCTCCAATTTTGCTAAACATCTGCTGGAAGAAGGCCACAGGAGTGATTTCACCCCCAAGCTGCTTCATAGGGTAGATAAAGGGTGGAAAATGGACGCTTTGGAGACAATGGAAATTGTGAAGCACCAGAAGTGCAATGTTCCAAAACTATGTAATGACATCCTTTTTCACAACCCTTCTCCTTTATTGGCCACAAAATATTTCCCAGACTAAACCCCCCCCCCACTCTCCTGCCCTTAACAGTTTTCTTTCCAACCGACTCCTGCCACATGTCCCAAATATTTCACACACTACTTCCTTTCCCCCCCTCCTCCAGTGCTCTGGTGTGGGCAGTACACAGGCCATTTAAAACCCTCTTACCCCCTCCTCCTTTCCCTCACCATTCAGAGTTCTCAAGGAAAGGAGGCCTCCATCATCACCCAGTCCCAACCCCTGCGTCCTTCTCCTTTGTCTTTCCGCCCTCTGTCCACCCAAACCCTTAGTTCTCCCTCCCCCCGCTGATTCTCTCTCCTTCTTCCCACCCCCACCTACCCCCCCCCCTCTCCGCTCCTCCCTTAGCCTTCCCCCTCCTCCCCCTCACTCCCTAACGCCTTGGTGGAAAGCTATATATGCTTGACCTCAAGCGAAGAACCCTGCACATGATTATGCCACAGTGTGGTGAAACGCGTCGTGTCAAATAAATAAATCTGTGGAAGATTACCAAGTGTCTTTATTCATTATGAGTAGCTAAGGTGTTCATGGCTCATGGCCTATTCTCAACCTGGAAGCAGCCACTGGCGTACTATTTCAGCTCCTCTGTCACCCCATCCACAGTATTAACAGAGTTGCTGGGGGAGGTCCTTCGGAACCTGAATCAGATTGGGTTGAATGTAGTGGCCACTGTTTTTGATATGGGCACAAACAATGTCCGAGCCCTTCAACTAATGGGGGCATCTTTTGAAGATCCTTCATTTGAGTTTGAAGGGCAGACAGTGATCAATGTATTTGACCCCCCTCATTTGTTGAAGTGCTTCCGGAACCTTTTCATGAAGCACAATGTCTCGATTCCGGTGGCATTAGCTGGAAATGAGGTGCTGCTTCAGGCCTCGTGGGACCACGTTCGGCAGCTCTATGATGAAGATACCGAGAATCCTTTCGGGCGGTGAGTAGCTTTGAACTATGATGTTAATAAAATAGATATTCATGCAGGAATTTCGGTACTTAATGCACAGTTATGGCAGTAAATGTTAAGTTATAGTGATGTTATTTCTAAAAATTAAAAATGGAAAAAAAATTCTATTAAAGTAATTCCTAATTGATTATAATTAACAGTTTCTTTATTTACCTAATTCAGTAAATTTATGTATGTAAAATGATAACTAATTGCATTTCTTGATTTACTCTTTCAGATTGTTCCCTCTCACCGAGAAGCACATGAACCCGAAGGGATTCGATAAGATGAGAGTGTACTTGGCTCCTCAAGTGTTTAGTCTCCGTGTCGGCCGAGGAGTAGGGGCATTGGTGGCAAGAGGTATGTTCATTCCCTTACAGCGAATAACGTGATGATTTTTCCCCTTAGTCAAGTGAATTAATTTATAATCATTTTTTCAGGAGCACTTGGTAACAGTGGTCTTGCCACTGCAGAGTTTCTCATTGCCATGAATGACCTGTTTGATGCTTTGAATGGCGACATGGAGGCTACACAAGGGACAAAGAAGCGGGGCCCAATGATGAAGAGGAGTGGCCATCTGGACCTTTTCGCACGTTTAGAAAGGCTGCTAAAGGCAATTAGATTTATAAGGGAGAGAGGACCTACTTTCCCTCCCTCGCAAAAGGGGTGGCTGGCTACCATGAGGGGTGTTTGTAAACCGTGGGAAGAGTTCAAGGGTAGGTTTCCCCGTTTGAGCACCAGGAACCTCAACCAGGATCCTATTGAGAATTTGTTCAATGTGGTGAGGCTAAATTGTGGCAGTAACCACCACCCTGGTGCTGCACATTTTGTCTCAGCTTTGAAGAATTAAATCATCAATGGAATGGTGGCCACGAGATATCATGGTAACTGTGAAATTGATGGCTGAAGTCTTCTCAGCAATTTGAGCACATTTCTGAGTAGTGATCCTGGTTTAGGCCCCCCCTACGCTCAAACAGCAATTTATCTAGGTATAGATACTTAAAGTATCATCAACTACTATGCCTAATTTTGGCATTCTGGTACCCAAAATTGCCTAATCTAGGTATAGGTACCATGTCTTAGGTATTGTCGTACCTAGACTCCGTATCCCAAACAGTTCCCACCACTTTACCTCCTAGAGCCAGCCACCTTTCATGTTTTGACGAATGAATTCTTTTCAGGTTTCCAATCGGGTTAGACTTCATTATGGCCGACGCTTCGATCCCCGACTCGTGCATCGAAGTGTCAGCCATAATGGAGAGTCTAAGCCGGTTGGAAACTTGAGAAGAATTCATTCATCAACTATGCGGGGAAAGCACCAGATCATACATATATGTTTGAATGTAGAATATTTAATCTGCTTACTATAGAGTCATTGTATGGCACTTGTACTTAAAATAGTTTTGGTGTGGCAGTAGCCATAGTATAATGCCTTTTGATTCTCACCTCGGAGGTCCTGCTACTAGTGTGATAGCCACTACATGCTTCATAGGTCCGAGGTTATTCTGCTTGTGCGATTGCCACTGAGTGGCCCTTGAAATGTTAATACTGTTTGCCAGGCACTTGAAATGCTTTCATGTATTTAACTTCTCACTTTGGAAGCCCTGCTGCTTGCTTTAGAGTCACTGCATGGCACTTGTACTTTAAATAATTTTTGTGTAGCAGTAGCCATAGTCTAATGCCTTTTGATTCTCACCTTGGAGGTCCTACTACTAGTGTGATAGTCACAACATGGACCTTGAATGACCACAGTGGTACTTGAATTGTTAATAGTATTTGTCTAACGCTTGGAATGCTCTAACGCCTTTTGCTTCTTATGTCCGAGGTTATCTTAACTTATTGGGTAACACCTGTGAATCGCTATATTTAGAACCAGTGACTGAAGGCGAAATCATTGCGCTGGTTAAGTCCCTCCCTGCAAGAAAATCACCTGGAATTGATTGGATAACCGCCAGTGTCCTCAAACGGTTAATTGATATTATAGCTCCAAAGATGGCACATGTGTACAATGTGAGCATATCTACAAGAGAGTTTCCTTCATCTCTAAAAAAAGCTGTTATCATTCCTGTTTACAAGAAAGGAAGTCGCTTGAATGTGGAAAATTACCGCCCAATATCCCTCCTTTCTATATTTTCAAAAGTTATCGAGAAATTAATTTAAAAAGGATATTAAACTTCTATCATAAAATTCAGTTTATTAGGCCACAGTAGTTCGGATTAAGGAGTAACTTGGGAACTGAAGACGCGCTAATGCATCATTTTCAAAGTGTTTTTAATGGATTAAATCGTAACCAACGTACATCTACCATCTTCCTTGACATTAAAAAGGCTTTTGATACTCTGGACAATAATATTCTATTAGATGAACTATGTCGTTCAGGAATCAGGGGTAATGTGCTTCAGTGGTTTAAAAGCTATTTATGTTTGCGATCACAAACTGTTAGAGTGAATGACTGTCATAGTGAATGTAAAGTAATAATGGCTGGGGTCCCGTAAGGTTCCGTGCTGGGGCCTATCCTCTTCCTGGTATATATTAACGATCTGTTTCATTAAAAATTTAACGGGAACATTACAGTCTACACAGACGATATTGCTTTAAATTATCATGCCGAATCGTGGGATATGGTTAGAGGAAAAATGGAAAAAGATCTGATATTACTCAGGAATTGGTTTGATCAGAATAGACTGTCTTTAAGTCCTAAGTCTAAATATATGATATTTGATACATGCAAAATGTACCAAGAAAATTGGAATATTGTATACCATTCCCATGGATGTCCCAAAGATAACTGCTCAAATTGTATCCCGATAAAATGTGTTTCAGAATTTAAATACCTAGGAATAACTATCGATAATCAATTGAAATGGAATCTGCATGTACTCAAACTCGCAAAGACATTCCGGCATTACCTCTCGAAATTTTTTTTCTTACACAACAAATGTCCTCTGCCCTTTCTAAAGGCTATTTACTCTGCTCTCGTAGAGTGAAAATTAACCTACGGCATACAATGCTGGGGAAGTGCATATAAAAAAATATATATCCATTATTATACTTGCAAAAGAGAATTCTGCGAACGATTATGCAGAAAACCAGATTCTGCCACACTTTCCCTTTGTTTCTTGAGCTTAAATTACTGCCAATTCGCTACTTGTATTTTTATAAAGTTCTAAAAAACTTATACATAAGAAGTGGAAATGTTGCTAATCTACTACCAAAAGATTATTCTTTTAATTTACGTAGACAGAATGAATTATCACTATTTAACTTTCTTCCTGATTGTGTTAAAAAAGAAAAAAACCCCGGGAACTTTTTGAGGGAAGTAAAAAATTGTTTACTTCCCATTAGCAACATTGAACTTTTATTTTGTGATTTACATGTAATAAGTACAATGTTAAATAGAAAGTGATTGTATATATTTAACTTGTTAACGCTTCTTAATGTACCCTCAAAATTATGACTCTATGAAATACATATAATCACACATTTATGCGTATTGTACTGCATATATACTGTCGCTAATATATGAATAAATGCTTATGAGTGTATTGTGCTTTATATGTATGTTTGTGTGTATGAGGAGCGTTGTCAGTTTGTCTTTTCTGTTGTTCTTTGCACAGATCATTTCTTTTGGTAGGTTTTGCGTACTTCACTGTGAGTATCTTGATTGTTCTAAATTTGCTTATGTTGCATGGCTTAACTAATGGTAGCCCCCCAACATGTGCAACTTAGGGGCTACCAAACTTGCTTCACTTAATAATGTTGTACTCAGTATGTAATGACTGGAAGCAATAAATTATTAAATTATTATGCTGCTTGTGTGATTACCACTGAATGGCTCTTGTTAATATTGTTAATAGTGTTTGCCAAGCACTTGAAATGCTTTATTGTATTTAACTTCTCACTTTGGAAGCCCTGCTGCTTGCTTTAGAGTCACTGTATGGCGCTTGTACTATAAATAATTTTTGTGTAGCAGTAGCCATAGTCTAATGCCTTTTGATTCTCACCTTGGAGGTCCTACTACTAGTGTGATAATCACAACATGAACCTTGAATGACCACAGTGGTACTTGAATTGTTAATAGTATTTGTCTAACGCTTGGAATGCTCTAACGCCTTTTGCTTCTTATGTCCGAGGTTATGCTGCTTGTGTGATTACCACTGAGTGGCCCTTGTTAATATTGTTAATAGTGTTTGCCAAGCACTTGAAATGCTTTAATGTGTATTACTTCTCATGTTGGAAGCCATGCTGCTTGATTTAGAGTCACTGTATGGCACTTGTAATTTATATAGTTTATTTGTAGCAGTAGCAATAGTGTAATACCTTTTGATTCTCACCTCAGAGGTCCTGCTACTGGTGTGATAGACACTAATGGCCTTTTTCTGTAAATAATGTATTTCTAATACTACCATCGCCTTTATGGGTATTACTACTAAAATCTTGTGTTGTAATAAGTGTTTATACTTAACTTCTGAAAGTAAGTGTACTTAATCCCATGTGGAGTTCTTCCTTATTACTCAATTGCTCGACTTATGCATAAATGTACCTAAATTTGGAGTAGATAAAAGATAGATACCAACCATTAAATGTGGAGTACCTTCTTCGGTTGTTATTTTCTGTACTTTTACATAATGAAAATTAACTAAACAATAAAGTAAAAACCTAATTCTCTGTTATAATTCAAAACAAATATATCTGAATTTCAGGAGTTATTATTACTATTATTTATTTGTTACAGTTGTAACATGACCCTCCGAGTCCCCAGCAAGCATCGGGTTTCATTGCCGTCATAATGGCCGGAGACTCGAGAGGGGTTGTGCAGTAATCGCAGCCACGTCCGACGCCCATCGGATGTGTGGCTACGCTGCGGTAGGGTCATGCGTCCGCAGTAGACGGAGTGACCCCAGGATGACGGCCTTCTGCATGCGTGCAACTAGTAATTCCGCCTGTGCCACGCAGGACGGAATGCACTTGATGTTATTTATCAGCGAGCCCTTAACTCCACCGAGCACACCTATAATGAGGACCACCAGTTTCACAGAGTGTCCGGGGTACATCTGTCGAAGTTCAAAAAGCAGGTCTTGATATTTCGTCCGTTTGTCCACCTCTTTCGCAACCATGTTGGTTTCAGCCGGAGCCGAAAACTCAATGACGAATATGGAGCGTGTGAGGTGGTCGAGGAGAACGATATCAGGCTTGGTCGCCTCCAACTGCCTGTGGGTGGAGAAGGAGTAATTCCACCAGATGGTGCATTTATCGTTCACCACGACGGACTCGATATCTGCAGGGGCATAGGGCAGCACAGGTGTTTCGTCGATGCCATAATGGTGTCGAAGGTGGAAGTACAGCACCCGTAGGGCCGCGTTATGCCGAGCTAAATACGCGGACGTTGCGTAATAGCTACAGCCGGAGAGGAGGTGACTCAACGTCTCCGGCTGGGCTCGGCACGCCCTACATCTCGTGTCCGCAACCTCCACCTTGAATATAATTCGGCGGTACACGAGTGTGTTTATGACACCATCCTGGCACGCGAGGACAAAACCTTCGGTCTCGGACTTCAGACCAGCGGAGCGAAAGAAGGCAAACGTCAGCTCCTTCGATAACCCATGCTTTTCGATGTTTCGGTAGAAACATCCATGCATGGGCTTATCGGTATGCACCTTGAGCAAGGCCTTCTGCTCGGCTTTTTTATTTCGAGCTTGAGGACGTCTGCCTTCAATGACGAGATGGTCGTGTCATTCTCGCTTCCGTCGGATGACGGGTCGAAGTCGAGACCGGTTTCGTCCGCTGCCCTCTTTGCCGCCTGGAAGAGAAACGCCCCTTCTCCCGCACTCTCGTGATCTCTCACGGGATTGAGCAGGGGGTCCCTGCTTTTCAAAATTCGGCAAGCTGTACCTAGGACAACTCTGTTGTGGAGACACTCCAGACATCATAGTCCTCTACCACCTACATTGCGAGGGAGATACAATCTGGCGACGGAAGATTTCGGATGAAGACTTCTATAGATGGTCATCATATTCCTCGTTCCCCTATCGAGGTTCTGCAACTCGTTGACGTTCCACTTCATGCATCCGAAGGTATACAGCAGTGTAGGAACCGCGAACATGTTCGTGGCAAGAACCTTGTTCTTGCCTGACAGCTCAGAACTCCAGACGTTCCTGAGAGTCTGTCTGTATTTGGCGGTGAGCCTTTCCTTCACTGCTGCAACCTCCTGCATTCGGCGCTGGGGGACGCCGAGATATTCATAGCTGTCATCGTCCTCTAGGTGACGAATGACGCTCCCGTTAACAAGTTGCACGTCTTCTTTGATCTCCGAAAATCTTCCTCTCGCCAAGTGGATGGATGCACACTTGTCCAATCCGAACTCCATCCCTATAGCCTCACTGTATTCCACCACGGTATCCAGGGCAGTGCGAAGGTCTTTCGCATTAGAAGCGTACAGCTTCAGGTCATCCATATAAAACAAATGGGTGACCTTATGCTTCCTGTCACCTGGAACACCGCACATGTATCCTTTACCTCGTCGCAACCGAAAGGACAGGGGTAGGAGGGAAATACAGAACAGTAAGGGGCTCAAGCTGTCGCCTTGAAAAACGCCACGGTGGTATGTTACCAACTCTGTGGAAACTGACAGCTTGCCTGAGGTCAGAACGAAGCGCGTTTTCCACAGTGGTAACAGGCGTTGGATGCAGGACACTACCTCTGGGTGGACTTTCATCAACTTCAGCATGGCGATTAAAAGCTCATGCGAAGTGGTGTCAAAATCCTTCTTGTAGTCCACCCAGGCCATTGATAGGTTTCGCTTATGCCGGATGGCATCCTGGCATATGCACCTATCAATGAGCAGGTTGTCCTTCATCCCGCGATTCCCCGCTTTGAGCCCCTCTGCTCGCACACCTCCTCCCAAACCGGCTGGATGTGGTGTAGGATAAGGTCGCTCAAGATCGAGGTGAACGCCTTATATACAGTGTTGAGGCAGGTTATAGGGCGGTAGTTCTTTGGATTGGACAAGTCTCCCTTCTTAGGTATTAGAACCGTGCGGCCCTCAGTCAGCCAAGGTGGAATTAGTTTTCCACCATTTAGAAAGGACGTGATGATTCTGGCGAGGTGTTGGTGGGTGGAAGTAAATTTCTTCCACCAGAAGTTATTCACGGCATCAATTCCTGGAGCCGAGAAATTCTTCTTGCCAGAGAAGGCCTTCTTCACGTCACTTTCGGTGACTGAAAGAGGTCCATCCACATCTTGTAGGTGGCGGTGACAAACCTCTTTAAAGAGGCCTATGGCCGGAGTGTCTCCGTTGAATGGCTTCGACGTTTCGTAGATTTCCTTCCAGAAACGTTCAACCTCTTGGACGGGTGGCGGAGATTCAACAACAGGCGAAGGTGGCCGAAAGAGACGGAACGGGTGAAGGAGAAAGGTAGAGTTCTCCCTCACGGCCTTGCTCCTCTTGAGGAGTTTTTTCCGGGCCGTGGTGAGCGCGCGTACTCTGTCGACCGCGTGCTGCTTAATAGTGAGCAGCACGCTTTTATTCATTATTGATGGTTGTATCTGAGGCTGCGCGCTATGCACCGAACTTTAGGAGTGAAAGCTCGCCCAGATGTGATGTATTCCATCACACACTGAATTCTCGACGCCTGTTGTCTCGCCTGCGTGACCTTGGCCTGCAACTGTTCCAGCCTTTTTTCTGCTTTTTCCTCCCAAGAGGTGTTCCTTTGGGAGTGAGCCATGATTTTGGCAGCAGCGTAGACCACGCAATTTACCGTCCATAGGTCCGACGTCTCTGTCAGGATTTCGTCGATGAGGCCATTCAACCGGGAAAGGTGGTTACCCCGCAAAGAGATTTTGCGGTGGATATCTCTCTGCCTTTTTTGTCCTTCATCGTAGGATATTGTGCTTAGTAACCGCGTCCGTAGTTCAGCGACGGCCTGACCAGCTTCCTCCCGATTTGGCAGAGACTGCGGCATGAGTGCCGTTCTAGCCTCAGGTGGTGTAGAGGATGCCTGTGTCGGGGAGGGTGGTCTGGCCGGTGGTGTGTTTCTCTGAACTGGCGGTTGGCATTTTAAAGATGAAGTTTTGTCTACCCAATCCTCCTGGATAACTGTTGGAAATTTTCCGTGCAGTGCTTTGGATCTCCATTATTGTTTCTGTTGGGCAATGTCTGTCAAGTCCTTCTGATAATCCTCATCTCTCAGGTTCAGAGGTGTGTACCCCATGTCAGCTTCAACGATCTGTTTCATTATAACATCATTTGATGCTTTTAAAGTCAATATAATAGACTTCCTGAGATCTGCACAGTCGCAATATATTTATTAGGCCTCGGCCTCCTTCCTTTCTCGGAATATACAGCCTAATGACAGAGGCCTTACTGTGTAAACATCGGAACTTGTTTAGTAGTCGCCTAGTTAGTCTGTCCAGTTCATTTTGATCCGTGTCTGACCATTTTAAAATTCCGAAGTAGTAGGTCAGGGTCGGCACTGCCCAGGTATTTATGGCCGTTATTAGGCTCCTCCCGGATAGTTTTGTATTCAGGATCTTCGTCACTCGTCTTTTATATGCGTCTGTTAGCGTTTTCTTTAATGAAGTGTGGTCCAACCGATGGTTTTGATGAAAGCCTAGGTACTTGTATGTACCGTCCACAGGAAGTATCTCTATGTCCTCTATACGTTCCTCGGATATTTGGGGTTCTCCCTTACGTAAGTGCATTACAGCACAGTTATCCAGCCCAAATTTCATACCAATGTCCTCACTGAACATTTTAGTGGTTTTGGTGAGTTCTTGGAGTTTTTCCTTGGACTCTGCATAGAGTTTCAGATCGTCCATGAACATTAAATGATTGATTCTTGTATCATTTCTACGATTTAATTTATACCCAATTTTATATTTTTTAAGCAGCATTGACAGTGGGTTTATTGCTAAACAAAACCATAGTGGTGATAGTGAATCGCCCTGAAATATTCCTCTACGGATATTAATAGAAGAAACCTTCTGGTTTTTGAGGTGAAGATTTGTTCTCCAGGTTTTCATCATTTCAGTTAAAAGTTCCCGTATTTTAGGGTCTATTTTATATATTTCCAGAGTTTTTAGCAGCCAGTCATGAGGAGTTGAGTCGAAAGCTTTTTCATAGTCTATATATCCAACATGAAGGTTCCGACGGTGTCGTTGAACTTGTTTAAAAATGACATCATCTATTGTTAGTTGATGCTTACAGCCAAGGGAACCTTTTATGCATCCTTTCTGTTCTTCTTCTATCAAATTGTTTGTATCACAGTGTTGATAGATGTTTTCAGTGATTATTGCAGTTAAGAGTTTGTAAATGACTGACAAGCATGTAATGGGTCTGTAGTTATGTGGTTGAGATGGGTCCCCCTTTTTATATAGTAAATATGTATTTCCTTCAGTTAAATAAAGAGGAAGTAGTTTTGGATCTTGCAGAACTTTAGTAAAACATTTAGCTAGGGGTCCATGAGTTGCAGTAAAGTATTTTATCCAGAAGTTGTGCAGCTTGTCTGGTCCCGGAGACTTCCAGTTGCTTGCCTTCTTGATGGTTACCATAACTTCTTCAGTAGTGAAGCCCTCCACAGACATTAGCTGTACTCCCTCCTGTTGTTTCTGTATTTCTTCTATCCACTTTGCACTATTGTTGAAACATTGTGATACTGACCATAAAGATTGCCAGTAGTTTTGGAATGCATTTAAGTCTAGACTGCTTCCTGTTGGATTCATTTGGCTCTCTGGTGATTGTTCCAGTTGGCGAAAGAATCTCTTCCTTTGGTTCCAGAACATTGAGTTTTGCGTTTTCCTCTTAGTTAGCTCATTATACCTTCTTAGTCTTGCCCCTTTTAGTTTAGGCTTCTGCCTAAATGTGTCCATTAATTCAGTAATTTTTTGAGAGTTATTTTGGTCATCAAGTGTTATATTTTCTTTAATGCATAGGCTACGCACCTTGTTTTTTAACTTTCTTGATTGATTACCTTTCAGGTATTCATTGATTGCATCCGCCTTTGACCTGAAGTAGTCGATGCTGTTTTCCAGTCGTGTTCTCCAAGCAGGTTTATGAGGACCCAATGCAGTGTTATTTTTTTTGTCTGTTTTGGTGCATAGGTTCTCTGACCATTTAACTCAATAACTGTAACTGCAGCGCAGTAAATAGATAAATGCACTTCATCTAAATCTTGGACGTTGGCTAAATGTTGCTCCAGTATGCTATTAACTTTGGTTATAGATGGGAGGGCTTTGATTATACTTTTTAGTACTGGTATATTTGGGCGTGTAGTTGGATAAGAGTCACTATAAAATTCTAAGAGGCTAGAGAGTTTTTCAAACTCTTGTGAGTTTTTTAAGTTCAAATCAGTATCTATTGGCATATAATTGTTTGTTGATGCATTCGCCGTGATACTCTGATGGTTATTCAAGGGGTGCTCTTCATCTATGTGTACTATCAGTTCATGCTGGTTTAGCTCGAACCCTCTTTCTCGTCGTATTGCCTCTAATTCAATTATTATTATTATTATAACTATACACAAATCGTTACAAGTTGGCTACTTGCCAGGTGGTAACAGTTAAAGAATGAAAATATTTCACCAAAGTAAAAAATAAATCAGTTGAATCGAAAATTTAAAATTAACATTGAAATTAATTTTCCAAAATACATTTTTTACACCTATTCTTAAAATTCTTTAAGTTGCTAGGAAAGGGCTGAAACAGTTCTGCAGGGAGTCTATTCCAATCTTCAATCGTCCTGTTAAGATATGAAAACTTTTTTACGTTGGTCCTTTGTGACCGACATTTCATCTTGTATTGGTGATCATTCCTACCAATATGGTTGGGGTTTTCTATCTTATGTCGCAGTTCCCCCCATGCTTTTCCCCCCGCAAGTGTACGGAAGAGTGCGCAAAGCCTATTTATTTTTATTTTCCGTGCTAGTGAGTCCCATCCCAATACTTGCAGCATTTTAGTGACACTCTCGGTCTTACTATGCTTCCCCATTACATACCTTGCTGCCTTTCTTTGTATATTCTCAATGGATTTTATTTGTCCCTTTTCATACGGGTCCCACACTAGTGACGCGTATTCTAAAATCGGTCTGATTAGGGTTTTATACGCCTTTTCCTTTGTAGTTCGACCGCTTTCCTTAAGGTTTCTCATCACCCAATGTAACATTTTATATGCCTTTTTTGTAACCTGTTCCACATTTGCCTCCCACCCTAAATCTTTCGTTAAATACACCCCTAAGTATTTACACCGGTTACTTTTTGGAATGACCATACCTGAATAAGAATAGTCTCTCCCAGCTGAAATTAGTTTCCTGCTAAAAGTAACAAATTTGCACTTTTTTTACATTTATCTCCATTCCATTTTTTAACACCCATTCTGCCATTTTATTTATATCATTTTGAAGGACTTCGCGATCGCTCTCCTTTTCCATTTTCCTGTAAATTATGCAGTCATCTGCGAAAATCCTTATATGGGAGTGAATGCTATCTGGGAGATCATTTATATAAAGTAAAAATAAAAGCGGTCCAAGGACGCTACCTTGTGGGACACCCTACATTACTTGTGCTTCATCGGAGCACATTTCACCCAATTTAACCTTTTGCGTTCGACCCTTCAGGAAGTTTTCAACCCAAAAGTACAATCTACTGTCTGTTTGGGGTGGTAATTTGCCCATTTTTTATAAAAGCCGATCATGTTCAACTTTGTCGAATGCTTTTGACAGGTCGACTGTTATTGCATCCACTTCTATTCCTTCATCAATGGAGTCCGCAATTTCTTGGCAAAAACCCAATAGTTGCGTTTCACAGGAGTGCCCTTTTCTATACCCGTGTTGAAAATTGAATAACCAGTCGGTGCTCTCCCATAGCTCCCAAAGATAATCAGCAATTATCTTTTCTACTAATTTGCACACTGTTGACGTCAAACTAACCGGCCTATAATTTTCTACTAATCCCTTATCTCCTCCTTTAAAGATGGGTGTCACATATGCTCTTTTCCAATCGTTGGGTAGGACTTTGTTGTTTATTGTAACATTGAATAAATGGTTCAGATAATTTGAAATTTCAATGCCTCCCATTTTGAGTAAGTCTATTGAGATGCAATCTGGCCCAACTGATTTGTTCTTCCTCATTTTACTATTTTTTTTGTAGATCTCCGAATTCGTAGTTTTAATGTGTTTAACATTTAATACGTTTGTTTCTTTCTGTAAGTTTTGGGAGCTGGGTTCCAAGTCCGTTATATCTACTTTATTAACAACCCCAGTGACAACACTAGCATACCATTTATTCAGTGCATTTGCCTTCTCCTTGCCATCGGTAATTAAATTTCCGTCCCCATTCTTTAGAACCGTGATGTTTTCCCTGTTTTCCTTTCTCCTCCTAAGGTACTTATAAAACTTGTTTCCGTTATCTTTTGAGATAATATTTTGTAAAAATGCTTCCTTAGCAATTTTCTTTTCCCTGTTAAATTCTCGGAAAAGCATTTTATAATTTACCGTCGACTCAGTACTCGAGTTACGTTTTTTGTGACTCAACCTTAGCCTTTTTTTTAATGACCTAATTCTGTTGTTGTAGTACTCTGGATCTGTATTTTCTTTGAGAATTTTTATCGGAACGAAAGTACGCCACCCCTCTTCCATTATGTCTTTAAAAGAATTCCAAACTTCCTCGACGTTTTTACCTTTGCTAACCCACCCCAAATATCTACTTCTCAGAAATCTCTGGTAAGCATCACTATCGGCTCGGTTATATTGCCGTATTTTTTTCTTACCCATTTGCCCCTACACTTTTCCCAGTTTAGCTGAAGACATACTGCTGAATGGTCGCTTATTCCCGGAAGGATATCTACTTCCCTATTCCAGTTATCTGGTCTTCTCAGCATGACGTCGAGGGTGTTCGCCCCACGAGTGGGTTTGTCCACAACCTGCACAATGCCCTCCTCTTTTATGAGGCGATTAGCAGTTTCCTGCGCCCTCCCTCCCCCGACCGCGACCACGTTGTTTGACCACTCAATTCCCGGAAGATTCAAATCCCCTGCTATCAGAGTATAATCCCCTGGACTTTCCGAGCATACCTCCGCTAAGACGTCTACTGCATGCAGCCCTTCGTTAGGACTTCTGTACAAGCCAATAATTTTGAAATTTTTCTTTCCGTTTCCACTCTTTAGTTTTACACACATCATCTCACAATCATCCCTTACCCATTCCAGGGTGCTAATTAACTTTTTGTTTACACATACAAATATCCCTCCTCCACGACCATTCCTGTCTCTTCTATATGCCGTAAAATCTCGCGGAAATATCTCGTTTGACATGATATGATCACCAAGCCAAGATTCCGTGCCGACCACAATGTAGGGATTACATGCATCAACCAATGTTTCAAATTCCCTAACCTTATTAAGAATGCTTCGACAGTTAACCTGCAAAATCGTTAAGCCCTTACCTGTAGCTCCATGACATTGTCCACCGCTCTTTCCCATCACTGGTTTCCCGTCTCGCAAAGTCGTCTTGTAATGTTTTTAAAAATATTAGCCAGAACTTGGGATCCCTTTCTGTTAAGATGCACTCCATCTCTACCCAAGTGTCTATCCACTACCCAACAATTAGGGTCAACAAAGGTCAACCCTAGTTTGGAGCAAATCCACTCAATTCCCTCATTTATCCCGTCGATTCTCTTGTAATATATGTCCCTTCTTCGGAGAATTCCACTTATCACAATTTTTGCCCGTTTAAACTTGTCTTTTGCCGTGGTGGCCAAGTCCCATAGGAAACCTATTATATGGTCGTCCGATTTCACACTTTTTAAGTCGTTAGTTCCTATGTGTATATTCACAACACTTTCTTCTCCAGAGACATCCATGTCTTGAATTTTTCTATCCAACTGTTCTGTTCTAATTCCAGGAAAGCACTGCACACCTACTCTTTCAGCATCATCGCTGGTCCCCACATATCGTATCACGGAATCGCCAATGATTTTAACATGAGGCGACTTCTTCACTGTGGTTGTCCTTTTCCCCGGCACTTCTTTATCCCCCTCCGAATCTTCTTCACCCTCCTGTTCCACGTTTATACTATTCATCCTCCACGGATCCTTTTGCTTCCTCCAGTGGTTGCTCTGCCGTGTTTTTCCACGAGGCTGGTCAATATCTGCATCCTCGTGGCGTTCGTCGTCTTCAGAAATTCTGGTTTCCTCAGGTTTCTTTTTTCCATCCCTTTGGTCGCTGTCTATATTAGCGTTGGTATTTGTATTGCATGGTGTTGGTGTTGTTAAAGCATAAGAACAGGGAATTTTGGTACGCGTATTAAACGGTGAACTTTCTCCTTTAAAAAATACCTTTGAATTTCAAGATTGGGTTAAGAATACGAACCGGGAAATATGGTACGCGATTTAAACGGTTCACTTTTTCCCGCTTGTCCTACCATCTAGAGGCGGTAATGCTCACTGTTAGGGCAACGGTGCTGCTGTCTGACGACGGTAGACTTACTACGTCGCCGAAGCGAAAAGGGGGGGAGGGAAGGTATCTCCGTCTAACACGGGAGATCCCAATCCCTGGCACAGCACAAGTTATATCTAAAATCTTCCTACACAATGCCTACCTACGTCATTTATACTCGCAGCTAACTATTACGCTTCAGCTGTGTCGCCCGACCCGGGTCGGTTTTATGTCCCTCCAGCTCTTTAAGGCTCCTTGGACTTGCCTCTCTGGGGTCTTCATGCCCCAGTCTTCCTTGTCGCGTTGCGGTAGGGGGGACAAAAGGTCCTTTTTTAGGACCCCTTAAACGAATGTTAGCTGCCAGTTTCCCTCATTGGAGCCGTCGGCGCTTGTTCGGCGGGAGGTCCTCGGGGTCTCCCGTGCCAGCTCGCGGTCGAAGATATCTGTCCCAGGATGATGTTGTCTGAGTCGCGATCTTTCGGAGCTCTTCGAAGCTGGAGGTACTGCAATTTTAGAAAAATTCCTTGGTTCGTCGTTGCAGGTGCATGTTGAGCGGTTCCTCGTCAGCTAAGTGGTAAAGGAGGTCGTTGTGGACCATCCACCCGAGCCGTAGCGCGGAGCGGAGGCAGGAACGATCAGCGACTCCTATGGTGTGCTCTGCAGATCCGGGAAGGAGACCGCTGCAGGCAGGTGCCGCGTAGGTGTAGACTGGTCTCAGGAGCGATTTCCAGAGATGAACTCTGGTTTTGGTGGGAAGATGCGCGTGTCCTAGGAGAACGTTGATCTTTCGGCGGCCGCGGCGTGAGTACGCAGTTCCGGCAACCCGCTGTGCATGCTGGGACATGCTCAGCCGTCGGTCAATGGTGACGCCGAGGTAGGCGACGGACGTCTGCCATAGATCTTCTTCATGACCGACTAGGATCTCCCCCGGGTCACTTGGTCTCAGTTTCGATGAAAAGACAATCGTTTGGGTCTTTGATGCGTTGATCGTGAAGCGACATGTGTGATACCAAGCGACCAACTCGTCGACCGCTCTCTGGAGGTATGTCGCTGCCTGGTGTGCTTGAGAAGAACGCGCAAGCAAGGCCGCGTTGTCAGCGTAGAGTGCTGCCATCGTCTGACTCCCGAAGTCGCATGGCATGTCGGCCGTGAAGATACTGAAGAGTATTGGAGAAAGAACACTTCCCTGGGGGACTCCTGCCTCGATGATGCGCTGCGAGGATTCTGCCTTTCCCCACACCACGGAGAAACTGCGGTCCCGGAGCCATGAGTTGATTAAAGTCACCAGCCAGTCCGGGTATCCAAAACCTCGAAGTTTATGGAGCAATCCCTCGTGTCACACCCGGTCGAACGCCTTCGAAATGTCAATGAAGGCGCCGACCGGGGTGTGCTTCCAATTTCTGGCGTCAGCAATGAAGTTCAGTACCCGGGCTAATTGGTGCGTTGTGGAGTGTTCCTCCCGGAAACCAAATTGATGGTTCGGGAGGATGTCCAGGGTGGTGGTGACTCGCTTAAGATGCTCCAAAATCAGCTTCTCGAACAGCTTACCCATGGTGTTGATCAATGAGATAGGGTGGAAGTTCTCGGGTGCCGTGGGAGACTTTCCTGCCTTCGAGATGCAGATGACCCTCGCTCGCTTCCATGCCCCAGGGAAGTGGCCTATCAGGAGACATGCGTTGAAGATCGCCAACAAGACGTGTGCTAGCGACACTGGTTTGTGCCGCAGGGCCTCGTTGGCGATCCTATCGGGTCCAGGTGCTTTCTTTCTTTTCAGTGTTTTCTTGGCCCCGAGAAGGGCCGTAGGACTTAAATCAGGCGCCGATTCCTCTAGTGGCTTCGTCTGCTTGCATTGCGGCCGTACCAGCCGCACCGGTTCCTGGATGGGGTCAGGAACCCCTGGCAATGCAGATGCAGGTTTGAAGTTCGTTTCCAAGTACGACGCCATGTGGTTTGCCTTCTGCACCGGAGAAAACAATCGACCATTTGCCGTGCGTAGTGGAGCCTCCTCGATCCCTGTCCGGCGGAGCGCCCTTGCCATTCGCCAGAGGGAACCGTCCTGCGAAGAGAGAGAAGTTACCTTCTTTTCCCATGACCTCTTCCGAAACTCCGCAATGTCGTTTCGGATTTTATGTTGCGCTGCGTTGACTTGTGTTTTATCCGAGGCGCAGCGAGTGTTCTGGTAGCGCTTCCAAAGTGCATTCTTTCGGCGAATGTTGTTGATGATGCCTGACGGTAGGGCCAGGAAGTTCCATGGGCGAACGGTCTTCCGGGGTATGGTGTTATCTATGGCAGCGGTGATGGCTTCGGTGACTGCGTGGCATTGCCGGTCGATGTCCTGTGACGTTTCTGCGAAAGGCTGCAGGTTCTCCGTTACCTGACGGCGGTAGTACTCCCAGTCGGCGCTGTCGTAGTCCATGACGATTCTTGCAGGAGTGACGAGTGGACGATTTCCGAGCCGGAAGATGACAGGTTGGTGATCGCTGTCTAGTGCTGTGATGACGCTACACGGTGGGCTTGAACCAAGTTTAAATAAAATGTTTTCGGGAATGGAATTTTATTTTTCTACCCTTTACTACGTACATGTTTAAACGTTTTCCAACAAAAATCAAAATAATCCGTCGGTCTGTTTAAAAATAAAATCGATTTTATCATTTTGCATAGTGAAAATGCGTATTACTTACGCACAGGACCATTGTCGAGTATCTAGATGCAGTAATGCCTCTTGAAAACGTTGAAAATATTGTGTAAAAAATTACACTGAATGAAGAAAGATATTTAAATAAATTAGTAGTTAAAATAATAAAAAATAATATGAGGTGAAAAGAGATTCCGCCACTATTTTTCATAAAATGTGTGGCCGGTATATATTTTACCAAAGAAAATTCGATTAATACGTTGAAAAGACCAAATTATTAAGTTTTATCATACATCATTTCAAACAGTTTTTACATTGAATCTTGTAAAATAATTTCTGCACAATAAACATTAAAATAGCTAGGAAAACATTATATAAATAAAATAGAGATTCCTCTTGATTAGTCTAAAGATGCAGACCGTTGAACTCGCAAACTGACCTGAGCAAATGTTTTTTATAGTCTGAATGCATCATATTCACTTTGTGCTTATTCCAGATGGTCTTGAAATCAAAATGGACTGATTCCATGGCCTGTTCGCTATACATACTCAGTCCAACTTGAGCTTTTTCACAAAATTCTTTCACATGATAGAAAACAGCATGCACTTTTGGTGTTACTGAAATGTTCAAATTTAAGTAACTTTTTTGAAAATTTTCAATTATTTGTTTGAAATTTTTGTCTAAAGCTTTACCAAAACAGGCTTTAACCACATCGGAAATCAGTGAAGGCCTGAACAAACTTTAAACACCCTAAAGGACAACTGTTTCGTAACTTGTCAACTTTTTCAAGTAGTTTTTTGCATGAATTCCCATTGAAATTTGACCCACCATAAGTGATATCGCGCTGGACATTACATGATTTTGCCCATGATAATGCAATGGCATTGAATTCAGTCAGCATATGATTAAATATACCATTTACAATACCCAGAAGCAAATGGAGCTCAGGTGGTGGTATCACGTCAATAATTGATTTATTTAATTTACCATCAAAAATTGGTGGGTGAATGCAGCTCATATACTGTTTCGCTAATTCTCTTTTTTTTCCAGCGTTGTACCATCTCAGACTATTTTCTTTTATGCTTTCGACAGTTCTTAAAGTTCCACACTCATTCAGTTTATCTTTTTTTGCATTACACCAAGTACATGGAAATGCACTACTTGAAGACATAAGACCAGTCAAAATATTGGCCAATTTAATGTCTGTTGCAATCGTTCCATCAAAATCATTAATATCTATTGTAGACCAAATCTTAAATACGTTTTCATAATTTTCTTTAGTATTTTGTGCCAAAAAAGTATAAATAGTTTTTTCAAACCTGAATCTCGGAAACGCTTAGATTAAACACCATCCTTATATTTTTGTCTGTGTCGGTATCTAACGATTGAATTGACATGCAAAGCTTGAGAAAATTTCCCCCGCCATCTATGCCAAATTTTAAATGAACATTAGATACTTTGCGTCGATCTTTAACATACTCAATTAAGCCTTCTAAATTTTGGCAATATACACCATAATTGGTAGCATCAGAAATAGTATTCCTTTTGATATTTTTGAATTCAAACAGTTTAACATAAAAAAATTCATCTACACTATGAGTCTCAGATGAAAGACTTTGTTTTAAACCAGGCTCTATTATACGCCTTTTATTAGTTGCAACTCTAATTATTGAAGCTATTCCAATAGTCGTATTAAGAGAGAGATTAAATCTTGATTGTATTTTTTTCATGTCAATCGTAGTAATCAATGGTTGAGATGAGTCCTCTGTTTTTGAAGGATTCACCTCAACTTTTAAAGGCTTACCGTGCGTGAAGTTGGGAGAGAGATATTATGGAATTGTTTCCTGTTTTATTGTCAGCCTCAACTTGCCTTTTTAAAACTGATGAAAATAAGTGAGACTTTACCGCAGAAGAAGATTTCGATACGATGTCATTCATATTATCTATGAAAGTCGACGAATTACAACTATGGCGTTTTCCTTTTGCAAGTATGGAGAAACATGTTTCACACCGTCGTCGAGCAGATTTTTATCAATGTAATCAGCAGCACATTCACCTAGGAAATGACAACGACCTATTATAATTATTTTTAATAGCCCCTTTTTTCCAGCAAAATATTGCTTAAACATTTTATCCATTTTATTTTATGAATTTTTCTCACTTATTTTCAAAATTTTCAAAATTGAAAAATAAAAATATAAAATACTCAATTACCTCTACGTATTTTCCCAGGTTTCGCGGTAATATTTCTTTTAAACGTTTTGCAATTGCTTGTAATAAAACTATTAATTGTTTGTTTTCGTGCTGAGGTGCAGATCGTGCATTCACATTTTGCATCACTTGTAGTAGATCGTGTGTTTACGGGTTCCTTAAAACCCTTCAAATTAGGTAAATTTATCGTCTTCTGTGAGCCATGTTTTGCTTGATACAATTTGTTCAATATATGTACCATTTTCTTTTTAGCTGTTCTACTTTCTTTATTTGAACAAAATAAGCAAATTTTACTTCGATTTTCATCGTGTGTTGTAGGTTGATATTTAGACATTTTGAGATGCACTCAATGAACAAAAAAATTTGCTTTAACAACTTCAAGTCACTAAGCATATTTAACAATTGGAAATCGAACTTTATTGTTGAAATAAACAAACATGTTTGCTAATTTATCGCCAAATAGTCTTAGAAATAATTATAAAATTTTTTTAAGTCTATGGAAGCTTCTCGTGCGTAAATAGTACGTATTTTCACAATGAAAAATGATAAAATCGATTTTATTTTTAAACAGACCGACGGATTATTTTGATTTTTGTTGGAAAACATTTAAACATGTACGTAGTAAAGGGTAGAAAAATAAAATTCCATTCCCGAAAACATTTTATTTAAACTTAGTTCAAGCTCACCGTGGCTAGCGGTCAGGACGCTCGGCAGCTGGTGGTGGAGTGCAATGTCCAAGATATCTCCGTCTCTCTTCCTGTGGAAGTGCGTGAGGGAAGATGGCGCTGTCACTTGCACTCCTTTGCCGAGCGTCCATCTACGCAGGTGTCTTCCTTTGACGTTTGTTGTCCGAGACGACCAGTCTGTGTGCTTAGCATTGTAGTCTCCTGCGATTATTGCTGACACGTCGTTGAATAGTGCCTCCAGGTCCCGCGGGTCTAGAGTCACTCCCGGTGGTGAGTAGATTGATATCAGTCTGATCTGTTTGTCGCCTACGTTGTCCAGGGTTACCGCCGTCGCCTCCATTGATGACATTTCTGGTAGTGGAAATCGTTGGGCCGATAGTCTTTTGGCTACCAGGATCGCCGTTCCTCCTCCTTTGCTGTCCCGATCGTTCCTGTATACGGAGAATCCCGGCACAGTCCAGCACGAGTTGCTTTGCAGCCAGGTCTCCTGTATGAGGGCAACCTCGCATTTCTGCCTAGACAGGAATTCGAGGAGCTCAGGAGTTTTCCTTTGGATGGCACCACCCGCATTCCAGCAAGTGATGTTGAGCGCGTGTCGTCCCTTGCGATGTTTACCCGACATGATAGAGGACGGAGGGAAGTTGCTGCACCGTTGTGGCCAGCAGTTGGATCTGGGTTTGTAGCACAGCGGCCACAGAAGCGAGGGTTTCGAGAATGGTGTTGAGTCCCGTTATGGTCCCGGTGAGGGCGGGGTCTGTGCTTTTGGTGTCGATGGCTGCGGCTGCACGTTGTTGTTTTTGCAGCTCCCTCAGAGGAATCTGAATGGTCTTTGCAGTCTCCTGCAAAGAGCGGACAACCTGCGGAAGAGAGGAAGAAAGTGAGGGAAAGGGTTCCTCCTCCTTGGAGGTAGAAGGCTGTTTCGAGGCTGCCTTCCTAGACCGCTGCTCCCATGCATTCGGTCTCAAGGGGCCAGTTGCTGCCTGGGTGACGGGTTTCCCGCCCTTTTTTCCTGCTTCCTTCTGATTGGTCGGTGGCTTCTTATTCTTTTTGTCTGCCTCCGTTGTTTTCTTTTCCATTTTTGCCTTCCATTACGGGCAGTCGCGGGAGCAGGCGATGTGATTGCCACCACAGTTACAGCATTTGGCCGTTGATTTCTCTGCAGTGCATTCTTTTCCCTCGTGTTCCCCAGCGCATTTGAAGCACCTGGGAAAGGCCTTGCACCAAGTGGAGCCGTGATCGAACCGGCTGCACCTGTAACACATCTGTGGTTCCTGGTGTTTGTACAGCCTTAACTGGCACAGATTGTTGGCGACCGATTTGATTGCCTTGAGTCGACCAATTGGCCATTCCCTACTTGGCGTGATGGAGACAACAAACACGCCAATCGGTCTGCCGCCCTGTTTGAGCTGCCTAATTCTCCTAGCGAGGATTCCCATCTCTTGGAGGTCCTCCAGGATGTGGTCTGCTACGTGTAGGGAAGAGAAGCCACGGATTTGGAATTCCGTGGTTCTCTCATCCCCCACACCCCATGAGTGGAATTGAGCGTCGGCCCTTGTAAGGGCCTCACGAAGTGTCGTGAAGTCATCCATGTTTTTCACGTAGACTTTTGTGTGGTCTTCCGCGTTAGATAGCGTGAAGTTCTGGTCCTTCACATTGCTCATCATGAATTTCCGGAACTTCCTAGCGTCCTTCATGTCGTAGATTACGATCGGAGGAGGTTTCTGATTCCGCTTCGGCGCCTGGGTGGTTGCGGTCTGATGTTGGGTCGGTGCGGCGGTGACGGGTGCATCCTGAAGTTCCATATCCTCCTCCTGGGAGGAGATGACGTCTTCTACGGGAGCAATGGGAGTGAAACGGTTCGCCGTAGCGATTGTTTCGGGTGATTCTACCGCTAGACGTCGTCTCTTCAGACTCGCCTCAGTGAGGGTAAGGAAGGGAGAGGAGTTGGAGGAAGAAATGGGGTTGGTTTTCCGTGAGCCAAATTGCCTGACCGAAGTATAGCCATCTTCCGTCAAGTGATGGTGTTCAGTGGTCGCAGGTAAGGAAGAGGTGTCCACTTCCAACGGAGCGTCACTGGCGGCATCCTGGGAGTCCGCCATGGCAAAGGTTCTGCCCTGAGAAGGGCAGGAATCGGGAAAACAAGCGGCGCACAGTGGGGCCGAATTCCGAAAAGATGATCAAAATATGAAGAAAATGTTCAATCATTGCGAAATTCGGTGTGTCTAAGTTTTTTAGGTTGAAGACTACGAATATGAAATCAGAATTGCAAAAAACAAAATTGCTGACCCAATATGGCGGCATTAAAAGTGATAAAGGCTTTAATTGGAACAAAAGTCGGTAATAACACATTCTTGAGGTCGCCAAATACGAATTTGAAGTTTAAATTGCAGAAAACAAAATGGATGACTCAATATGGCGGATTTTTTCAAAAGCATAACTATTTTTTTAAATTCTGTGTTTTGGTATGCAACTGTGAAGTTGACGTTGAAACAAGTAAAATGAGCGGAAGAAAAAAATTGAACTTACAAAAATTGTCATGTTGTGCATATTATTACAAATACTATACGTAAAATAAAATAATAATCGATACAAATTATAGGAAATAGGGGAAATATCCGTAGCTTTTATCTTACGTTTGTCTCCCAATAATTCTCGGTACAAAATGTATGAATGTAGGTATGGTTAAGCTGAATTCCAGATTTCACATTGCTAAATTGATTAATTGTTAATTGTTGATGCCGTTTTTTCCTTACACCGTGCACTGGTAGAACGGACATTGTCAACAACAATGTTCAATTAAAAATATCGTTTGATTGCTGACGCGTAATAAATATGCAATAATGGATGGTGCGACATCGTATAATTTAAGGTTTACATGCTGGTTATTAATTTAATTTGTCTATTTTGAATACGTGGCACGTGGCGCTACGTAAACAAAAGATAATCATGTGTAGGCTTACCAAATCACCCGGTTTAGCCGGGTACCGCCCGGTTTTAAAGACCTTTTTCAGCCCCCGATTAAATCTCCCGGAAAACAGGGAAATCCCCCGGTTTTTAGTATCGTTGCCCAGCTCCGGTAGTAGAATGGTAGAAGCTTTTCTTCCATCGTGTAATATTTAAAAAAATGAGATGATGCCCCTTATCTTTGTACAATAAAATATTATAAAATAAAAGATTGATTGAGGTTTAACTCGAATCTTCGGTTTGTTTAATCTGACGTATCTGTAAATTTTAGCCCGCAATCAGTTTACATTAAACCACCCTTCTTACTATCATAAATATTACATCAATATTAATGTTGTTCGCCGAATTATACCTCACGCCCTGAACGTCTGCTTCATTCAATCAATTCCAAATAATATATGTTTTTATCACTCCGCTTCCAAAAACCATGCTCATTAATTCGTTTCAAGCATGCGGGCTAGTTGTCGGGCCGCCTTCATTGTTTGGGATATACACCAAGTGCTCCCACAAGAATGTAACTTAAAGTCGATATGCTAATAATAAACACCGAAACACGTGCTCTACGCCAAAATACCAATTAAAGGAAATGGACTAATACCTTTAGTGATAATCCCTCGGTTTTTCATTGTAAAATATGGTATCCCCCGTTTTTTTATTTTAAAACATGGCAACCCTAATCATGTATAAGAACCGCGTGCTATAGTCTTCTCCATCAGCTGTCAAGAAATAGGTTATAAATATATATTTACTGTGGTAATTTAAAAAATATCATTGCTATACTATATGATTACCTTCGCTTGGATATGCCTCTTCAAAAGTGAAGTTGTTTTTTGCGGTTAACTATGATTTGCGTAGTATTGTAAGAACTACCTTAACGATCTGCTACGTATTGTAACTGTACACTTCTTTTATCAATAACTCACGTTAGGGAAACCGGGGCAAAGAAATTTAAAAAGAAAAGTTATACCATATTCAAATATGGTAAAGAGACAATGTGGTACAATTTAACTTTTCATAGAGAGAATGCATCGTAAACGCTAAAATGAGCTGCTACGCATTGTACCTGTAAACTTCATTTGTCAATAACTTACGTTAGGGAAACCGGGGCAAAGAAATTTAAAAACAAAATGATAGGTACGACCTGTAGTTATACCATATTCAAATATGGTAAAGAGACAATGTGGTACAATTTAACTTTTCATAGAGAGAATGCATCGTAAACGCTAAAATGAGCTGCTACGCATTGTACCTGTAAACTTCATTTGTCAATAACTTACGTTAGGGAAACCGGGGCAAAGAACTTTAAAAACAATATGATAGGTACGACCTGTAGTTATACCATATTCAAATATGGTAAAGAGACAATATGGTACAATTTAACTTTTCATAGAGAGAATGCATCGCAAACGCTAAAATGAGCTGCAACATAATGTATCTACCTGTAAACTTCATTTGTCAATAACTCGCGTTTGGGAAACCGGGGCAAAGCAATTTAAAAACAAAATGATAGGTACGACCTGCAGTTATACCATATTCAAATATGGTAGAGAGACAATGTGGTACAATGTAACTTTTCATAGTTTTTCTAATAACTTTTTCTAAGAAATATAATTTATTTCTCAGTGCCCATATGTAACTATATAACACTCAATTTTTAAAATAGCTATATCATATAAAAACTATTTAAAATCTAATTACTATTATGAATAGATTCCATTTTTCAAAATTTAAATCGGATCACTCAGCGATTTATAGTGTGTTTTTTAAAAGTCCTTAAAATTGGGTTGATTGTTTTCGTTGCACCGTAGCGGTGCTCAACTGTCACTTTCTCACTGAATAATGAGCGCAGTTGCAAACTTACTCGCGTTAATGCATTTCCCGGCGGATTAGGTATCTGTGTAGGCAACCTACAAAAAGAATCCTGAAAATAAAAAAAATAATTTTCGCCATTTTGAGCGCGTTTTCGGCATTTGGCCCCACTGTGCGGCGCCTCGACGTGAGGTGCCGTGTGTGGAGAGGTTCCGGGTATCCAAGTCCAAGTGGTGCGAAGGTAGTATGTATGAGAAGACCAGTTCAGCGCAAGCGACAGTTCAGGCGTAGCAAATTTTTCACGAGATCTAAGATTAGGAGATCACCGATGATCCATTCTCTTGATCAACTGCAGATCGATGATCAATTACGCTTCATGAAAATGGTATACTCCTGGCCATTCCCGTCCGTGTAAGTAACTGCGAGAACTAATTTTTAAAACTATCAATGCCGTGATAGTTTGTGGAAATACCATTCAATGACGATAACAGTTATCAGGCATTAATTAATTGAAACCTAATTTGCCACACAGGATGAATTTAAAGTTAATACTAATGACAATAAACAAGATTGTTTTTAACTACCACACATAGGAAAGCGGAGGAGTCGCTCCCTTCCGCTTTGTTTACGCTAAAGAAAGAAGTAAAGAGGCGTATTCGAAGCGGGGGAGAGCGGAAGCGGAAGGTGTCGCTTCCTTCTGCTACGTTTTCGCTAAAACAAGAAATCAAGGAATGCAATTCGAAGCGGAGGGGAGCGAAAGCGGAAGGTGTCGCTTCCTTCCGCTTCGTTTACGCTAAAGGAAGAAGCATGGATGTTTAGACGAAGCGGAGGGGAGCGTAAGCGGAAAGGTTTCGCTTTCTTCCGCTTCGTTTACGCCAAAGGTAGAGGCAAGGAAGCGTACCCGAAGCGAAGCGTCATTGCAGGATATGGTTCTGATCTTAAGAAATCACTGCTACTCAATGAATCAAGTATTTCAGCAATATAAAATGAGAAATATAAGCTGAGGAATGAAAAGCATCGTATGCAGAAGTCACATTAAGCCGAAAGATGTTAGAGGAAGTTGATTCCTTCAGCTAGCTCAGGAGCACCACCACTAGGTAGAAAAGAAGTGAAATAGACATCAAGTGCAGAATTGTCAAAGCCATGAAAGCGTTCTGGACGAAAAGGTAAATTTTGTGTTCAAATAAGATAGGACTACAAACAATGCAAAATGTGGAAAACATTCCTATGAGACATGGCTCGGTATGTACTAGACCATTGGAGAAGCAGACGAGAAAATGTTAATAGCTTTTGAAACCTGGTGTTGGAGGAACACGCTGAGGATCAAACAAGGGTGTTTCAAACAGGTACATCAGAGATGCACGTTTTGGGAGAGAAGTGGGAGGAGGGAGGGTAGAGAAGAACCCAGCACCAGCATTAGCCAACTTTCAACTGAAGGCTTCAAGGAGTATGAAGAATTTTGAGTTTCTACTCAGACTAGAATGCAGGTGGGGAGTGAGATTCCGTAGAACAATAATCCATTACCACTGCCCATAGCTAAAAATGATTTCTGAAAATACTTAATCAACAAAACTATGACTCTCAGTAGTTACCACACTATTAAATTCCTTAACTACGATTAAGTGCTAACCGTTTGCCATTAATGTTACAGGAGTCAATAAACACAGCTGGTCTGAGAGCCTCCTACGCCTGATCAGATTTTCACTGTGCTTTTCCCCAAGATTAGTGAAGCCGTGCTTAAAATATGTATTCACATTGAATAGGATACATAATCTCTGGGGTATAGGCTTAAATCTATTAAAAAGTAATTATTGAAAGCATAAATAGATTTGTAGGAACTCTGCTGAACTACAGAAAAACAAAAACGTGGTAGATGCCATGGGCACGCATTGTATGCAAATACCTCACGTTGTTGCAAATGTGCCTTCTACTGAACTACTTTTGTGTCAATGGTAACTCCAAATTATTTGAATCTAACTAAAAACCAATCACTTTACAATAGAGTTAAGTGGATAATAGAAAACAAAGTGAGGTCTCAATCATTTATAATTTGCTCAACCAAATGTGCATGATTTACATTTTTACGCTTCACCATTCTGAAATGTCTATGACTTAAAATTATGCAAAACTCGTAAAGAGTTTTCCTAAACGTATTTGATTACAGAAACGTGGACTTCCTTTCCCTTCTCTAATGGTGGTAAGGGTGTTGCATAGAAGAATTTGGCTTCATTGCTCGGTTCCTCATCAATCTTAGCTACACAAATTTTATAATTTTTATCATACATATGAATTGACGAGAACCCAGATTCACATTGATTCACCAAATCCAGAGAGTTAATACTTTTCAAGTTTAAATAAAGATGTTTTCCTTACTTTACTATATAAAAGTTTTTTTCTGATCACACAAGTGCTTAGAAAGTGTTACCTATAATGGTTTATTTATGATTTTTCCAGAGTATCGTACACACCCTTTGCTCTCTCAAGCAGTCTCCATATCCTCGCTGTTACCAAAAGGAGTCACTAGTGAATGAAATTTATGAAAAGATGGAAAACTTGAGAGGCTACCAGATGATGGTGCTGGATCACTACAACAATAGCAGCAGAAAATTGTTTCCAAGATTACAACTGGAGAGCCAAATGCGACAAAATGTGTACATCTGTTCCCTCAATTTGGCCATACCCCATTGTCATTTTATTGGACGAAAGTTCATGTTTACCGGACGTTCAATTTGATTGGCTTTCATTTTGGTGGGCAAACAATTTTTGGTATTGCACTTTTTTCAGCTACTTCTTCGGCCGATGCTGGAGCCCTGTTGATCTGATAGTATAATGTGTAACGATACCGAGTGTAATGATCTCAACGGTTGACAATGTTTAAGGCAAGTAGTTAATTTAGACAAAGCTAACATCATCATGCAAGTAAGTTCTACATTGACAGAGCGAGACATGCCATTACGTGATCAATTGATATACTTAGTATCTTTCCACACATGCTTAATTCACTTTCCAGTGCCACAATTACTCAAATGGCAAATGCTGTAGCCTTAAAATTCAATGTGTGTTCACTTAGGAATTCAGAGGTAGCTCGAAAAGTTACTAATTTTGGAAACTCGGGATGATTACGCAGCGTACACATACATCATGTCTAACGATAAGAGGCAAATATTCGCCATATCACCTATTTTTGTCGTATTAGCAGTTTCTTCGATGATGATCATCACGGGAAAAGATAATTGTCAGAAGATATAAAGCTTTACGCGAATATGTACGTGTGTCTGGAATGTCAATAATTACCTTATGCATCTATCGTCGGCTAATACTCCAGCGGAATGCTTGGTAGCACTTCCAGTAGGCAAGATGGCATAACTGTGTCCATATTCTAGAGTGTCACCAACCACATTTTCGTTGTATCAAAGAAACATGCGACGAAATGTAGTAAAACAACCCAACTTGCACGTTGTACGTCCACAATGTTTTGAAAACAACGACAATTGTCGAACGTAATCAATCATGACCACGTGACTTCTGCAATCGATTGTTGCAAAAAATAAGCGCGAGCCAGATGTCTCCACCGTCGGAAAAGAGATAGAGAGATAATCAAAAGCTATTCTATGGGGTCTTAAGGAAGTGAGCGAGGCCTGGTCAGGCCGATTATTAGCAGAGCGCTCATGGACTCCGTTCAAATTATACTCTTTTTCTCCGAAAATAGCGATTATTTTGAATATTCTTTTAGATGTGGAAAACTAAAAATGTATTAGCGTATTTTGAGCTCGTTCTTCAGTCTCAAACCCGAATAATTAGGGTGAAAATATTTTCAACTCGCAGAAAACACCTCACTTTTTCACACTCTTTTCCTCATTCCTTTCAGTATGGTACGCCCTGTATACTCTGGCGAATATTTGGAATGAATATCGGAAAATAAAAAATTAAATAAGGAATTTTAAGAGCAAACATTGGTATCGCGAGTTCACAGCGTTTGCGCTTGGTGGCATAGCCGTATCTAGAAGCGTCTGAATGGGAGGGGGGTCACTAGGATGGGGGGTGGAATGATGGGGGTGGATGGGGGGGGTAGAATGATGATGGTGGTGGATGGGGGGGGGGGGGTGAAATACCCCCCATGTAAAACGGGGGATTCGGGAATTTTGAAAATATACCTCTTAAAATGACGTTTTGAAGTTGTTCTGAGCCTTGAATATCTCTTAAAGCTGTAGATATGTTTTGAATCAAAGTTCTAAAAATTATTTTTAAATGAAGCCATCAATAAGGGCGGGGTTACAACTCCCAAAACCACCCTGGATACGCCTATGAAATAAAGGGTTTAGGTGTTTTTTGAGGGATTCTTTAAAGGTTTTGGAGTTTTGGATGAGGTGCTCTGTGACGTATTGTATTCCTAGTTCATAATGGTGGCAGGAATTGGAGTGAAACCATCTGGCGTTGGTAATCATACGTGTAGTGGCAATATGTAACAGGATAAAATGTGCAGGGTATGTGTTCTGGTGTAATGTTTTATGGCTGTGGCTTCTAGATGGGTGAGGTTTGGGAGGTGAATTTGTTCGTGTGCGATGGTTCTTTTAATGGACAACGCCACTCTTTCACCTGGATGTGGTGATGATGGGCGATCGAGTCTATAAATTTTGTAACTTGGGCAGAATATTGATTTGTTCGGATTTATACGGATTTCGCTGGGTGCGATAACGTCGGGAGAGTGGTCTTTTATAAGGGAATGGAGTTCAGTAATGCGGGGTGCCAGATAGTTCCAATTCCATTGTACAACAGAGAGGTTGATTATTTAATATTTGAGTAAATACTTGGATATATTGCAGAGCTGGAAGGATTCGGTGGAGTATTGGATAAGGAGAGGGGAGATTTCTGACAGTTGGTTTACGGCGAAGAAGGAGGGGAGTTTGGAAAGGAACCATTGGGCAATCGCCTACCAGTCTAATGAATTGTCTGTTCTTCTGAAGGATAAGTTTTTAGGAGTTGGTATTTGGGATGTGGTATGGATAAGCGGCTCTGACCAAAGTAGCAAGGTTTCAGAGATTGAAGAGGAAGAGGGTGTGGGGTGATGGATTTGGGGTGCCGGAAGTGTTGGGTGGGAGGAAAGGATATGATTTGCAGGAGGAGAATGGGGAGAATCAGCATTTAAATTTAATTGTGTTGGAGTTTCTGAGGTTATATTATTTGTGGGCTGTTCTGAACTACTATTAGAGGGTTTTTTCTTTGGTCACTCGGTCGGCGTTGGTGGTGCGGAATTTGTGTCGGAATCTTGAATGTGGGGTTTAGCATGGCTTCTTCTTTTTTTGAATCTTGAGGCACTTTGTGGGGGATAGTTGAGGTCGGTTTTAGGTGGAGGCATTTGGAAAGAGAAGCTTTCATCGTCTGAATCATTGATAAGGTGGTTGTAAGGATTCATGTTTGTGAGAAAGAAGTTGCGGGAGAAAGTTGGTTTTTTTGAGGTGGACCAGGGTTTATTTGTGGGAGGCGGAGCTTGGACAAATGATTTTTTTGGGGGTTCAGAGTGTTGAGCTGCTTGGTTTTCTGATTTTGATTTTATGGCATTTGACAGTTTGACATAGATGGGGCAAGATTTATCTGTGGCTGCGTGTGGGCAGCGGGTGTTGCTACATCTCAGGTTCTCTCCAACAGTGTGGGTGCAGTGAGCGGCAAGATGGGGACCCGCATATCTGAGGCACACTGGGTCCAGCAGGCAGTAGTTTTTGGTGTGGTCATAGCGCCCACACCTGAGGCATTGCGCCGGACAGTTGGGTCGGTGATGCTTCTCGATTGTGACCGGGAGACCGCGGAGGGAATCTACTTTCTGCAATTTCTCTTCATCTAGTTTAAAAAAAATAGAATTTTAAAGAAATTAGTGGGTATGGGTGCTGTTATTCGATTAGGGACTTGGTTTTTGGATGGTAAGGAGCGTGTGGTGGATATAGTTTCAAACATTTCGATTTCTATATCGTGAGCTTTGATTTCATCTACTATCATTTCTGAGGGAATTTGGTTGTGGAGTCCTTTTATAACAAAAATTGTTCTATTTTCGGAAGGAAGTATATTTGTTGAATGGGGGGCTTTTCTTGAGATGAGTGTTTTAAGGATTTTAGAATAATCAGAGATGCAACAGGCTTCAATATGGATACATATATCGATAACAGAATTTTTAAGGGGAAGTTTAAGGTATTTTTAATGCCGTCATAAATATTTGCGTATAGTTTAAAATCGTACATCTTAATGGCGGGTATTCCTGAGGTTTTAGTTTGTTAGGTAGGTTGGTACATTGTTGGGACTTGACTGTTACGAGAAGATGGGGTGTATTTTTCTGGGGGTATTCGGCTTTCTTTGAGTTACTACGGTAGTTCAGGGAGATTGTTTTGGGATTTATCCTGATTCTAGTAGTTCTGTGGTGGAGGTTGATGGCGCTGTTGACGGTGCTACGGAGGTTTAAGGTACTTCGGTTGTTCTTTCTTCCGGAGGGGGCTGGGGGTATGGAGTAGGAGGTTTTGAAGTTGATTGAAATTCTGGTTCTTGATTTTTTTGCAGTTTGTCTTTTGAGCGGGTGGTTATGCCTTGGGATTCGTCTGTGTCGGATTGGGTGGATGTCAATTCTGGGGATGATGATGTGAACATGGAGGATTGATTGCTTTCCATTTTAAGGTAGGCGGTTGGCTAGTTGATGCGTATTGGTGTTTCTTGATCTTTTGGTGGGGTGAAGGGATCCCTAAGAAGTGGACCCGCATGGTTCACCTGGGAATGTAAAGGAGGTGCAAGCCCTCTTCCCAGGTTTGCCGTACGAGATCGACCTTGAGGGGAGTTTGGGGACGCCGCTGGGCACCACTTGGGAGCGAGAAGAAGGGACTAAGTCTTCCCTCCCGAGCGTCCCAGCGGCGAGTGGCTATATCAGGTGAACGAAGGGTCTTAGCTAGCCTCTTTCTCAGCTCCATCTCTAGGATTTTACGGCACATTAAGTTTTCTTCTGTCTGACGGCCTCTTTTTCCATTACTATCCTTCATTTTATTTTTTCAACACTTCTCCAGTCATCTGTTACCATAGTCCATATACCTGTAGCTTTTCACTTTGTCTGTTATGCCTAAATCTATTTTCACTCTCATATAATCTTCACAGTTTACTGGCATCACCTTTGTCTTTCCTTAAATTATTTTCATCCCGTATTCGTTCATCCCTTATTCCAAAACCTTCAACCACCTTTGGAGTACTTGCATGTCATCTGCTAAGATTACCATGTCATCTGCAAATCTTATACTTCTTATCTTCCTTCCTCCAATACTAACTCCTTCCTCCATTCCATCAAATAATTTGTGGTTCATGACCTCAACATGTATATTGAATAAGGTTGGTGACAAACTGCTCTGAGATACATGCATAGCATTATGACACATCACTGATTATCCTAAAGACTTGGCACATCATGAGATTAATAACGATCACTTAACACATGAATTCTCTCGGTAGGGTATTAGTTTATCAAATTAAATATTCAAATACATTGGCATAAACGTTGCTGATATCCAAATAGTCCTTCAGAGTTGTAGTAACATGGGTAAAAATCACCGGGCAGTTCCAAGCGACGAAATAAACGCTTTATAATGTTGCCGAGAACTGAGTTTGGGAAGAGAGAGAGTATTAATATCCATCGCAAACATCTTAAAATAGCAATATTTTACCATAAAAGTTCATACAACTCGGTGACAAGTACTTAGCTTGAATACTTCCATTATCATGCGAAGGCTTTTCGTCTCGTCATTAAAATGTGGGTATAAACAATATAATTAGTTACGTCAAATAATGCAACTTTCACTTAACGAGTTATTGTAATAATAAATAATATATAATAAGAACGTTGCTATTTCTATGTCGTCGGTGTTTTACAATTGTCAGCTATGTCCAAATAATGTAAATAAACCTCCGAAATGTTGAAAATAAAGGCAGGCGGAGTTACAAATGCAGATCTTCTGTTTGAAACACAGATCCCTTGGCGCCGTATGACACCGACCGAGACCTGTTAATAATCCCATCGGGCGGTGAGAGCAATTTACGATGGAGTAATTACGTCTGCGGTGTTTCACCGCATACAGTGAGTGGTTAGTAATAATCCCCCATGTATATTAATGATTAATAAAAACAAAGGATACTAATGGTAAATATTTAAAGAAAGAGTTTTAAGATGGTACAGTCTCAAGGTAACCATATATTTGTTATAATGGGCATTAGAACCAGTAAATATGTGACACAGGTAAAACAGGAATAAGTTCATCATTTCCACAGTAAATTTATAACCGACCATGGTTTCAGCGAATGATCGCCATTTTCAAGGTATGCTATCGCCATAAGGTATGCAAGATCACCATTTTCCAAAAATTACCCGACGTCAAGATTTCAGAGGGACTTGAAAGGAACTCTTGGTGACTGTTTAGTGCTCAGAAAGAACATTTTAGCAATGTAAACATGAACCCATTGCATATGGCTTAATTAAAATAAAATATATTATCCAATAAGACCAAATCCGTGAAGCTGGTATAGAATTTGGAAGAATTCAACACGTTCTTAGAGCTGCCACTGCTGTAGTCACTGCTCCAGTCCGGAGTCCCTCATCTGTTTCTGCGGATTTCATCACTCATCAAGGAAGGAATAACGCCACCACACTCCAGAGTGACTCCTGCCACAGGCCGCGATGGTGGCGCCAACCGCTGCCCAGGCAGCACAGCCATTCTTAGCGAATTGCCCCTTCAGGTATGTTCAATAAAACGACGTATACTTTGCCAGTCGGCCCTTGTAAGGACCAGTTCTTAGTGACCCAGATGCGTACCACCTCAACTCTGCCCGCTACTGGAACCACCACTATCACAACTCCACCAGTAATCAACCCACCTGCCACCCCGTCTCCTACCGCCGCTGCTGCATCTACCGCTGCTCGCCGCATCCTGAATATAGCTGCAGCCAACACTACCATTCCTCCACCTGCAGCCAACGCTGCTGCTCCGCCTGCTGACACCTCAACCGGCTCTCAGTCTACCTCTTCAGCGGTAAGTACTGCTGCCCTCCCTCTCGCCCCCTCAGCTACCGATCACGGTCCACAAGCGCATAGCCAGGGTGCCGATGGCTCCACCTCGGTCACCGGTAGACGAGCCGCCAAAAATCGGCGATCCAGTGACCAACCCCACCCCACTCTCGTGTCGAACTCCTTTCAATCCCTTGCCGCCGACCAGCCTGAGATGGAGGTCAACGTCGAGCCGCCCAAGACGCCTAAGGTTTCAGCCATTGTTGCCCACGGTGTCAAGGAGTGGGTCTCTCTCACCGTCGAGCCGACGGCTGCCCTGGTGGTACCACCTAAGTGCTCCCTGAAGGGGCAATACTCTGTTTCCATCAGTTGTTCTTCGGCGGCCAACTACCAGAAGGCCCGTTCCATCCTGACTGCCAGAAAGCTGGAGTTCAACTCCTACCAGGCTGCAGAAGACAGGCGGCCGGATTACTGTATCAGAGACCTTCACGGAGACACTCCTGACTCCGCAATTAAGGTGGAACTGGAAAGGAAGGGGTTCAAGGTTTTCAGTGTGACCCAACTGTATACCACCTGCCCGACCAAACCAGACCTCTTACCTCTGTCCTAAAATGGCTGACTCCTGTTTGCCATGTCATTTTAACAAACGACAACCAACCGTGCGACCTCCTCGCAGTTAATTAATTGCTGGCTATGTGCGTTAACATAGCGCCATACCAAAAGCCTAAGGCCGTGCTGTAGCGCCATAATTGTCAGGGTTTCCGGCACAGTAAGAATTACTGTCACATTCTGCCCCGTTGTGTCAAATGCGCCGGGTCACATGCGACAGCAGATTGTGCACGTCATGACCGTGACACGCCTCCGAAGTGTTTCAATTGCGGCGGTCCACATCCGGCCAAATATCGTGGTTGCCCAGCTTTCAAGTAGGCACACCACCGCATGTTGGTTGGAAACCGGAAAACAACACCCCAAGGATCAGTCCCAGGAGCACACAACGCGCACCAGCTCCTACTCGTAACGCTTGGCAGACTGGTCCTTGACAGGGCCCTTTTCAGGTCGAAAATGCCGGCTTTCCATCTCCCTCCTCTTCCAATCCTTACCGCCATACTCCTTCTCCAAACCCGACCGCCACTCCTGAATACTCTACACCTGACAATTAAATACTCTCATTTTTCATGACTATCAATTGACAATTAAGTGTTCTCCCGACGATCACGGAAAAGAAAATTTTCCTTTTCCAACAGAATGGGAATGGTCGAGAATGGGAACCAATCGTCTGGAGAACATTTCCGTATTCCAACACCGTCTCAGTTGAGACTCCATTGCCCTCTCAAAATAATAAATGAAAAAATATAATTCAAATACTATAAATGTAATAATGGCACTGCGGCATACATCATATTATTACATTATCCAATCCTACCTAACGACATAGTCTCGCATGACCATCTACCCTAAAGCTCAACACGCATATTCTCGCACCCGAAATTATAAAACTCGCGTCAAGAAAATCTTATATATGTGGCCACGTTCGAGGATTAATGTAACTTCGAGAACTAATTTTAAATGGAAATTCCGTGATAGTCTGAGGAAATAGCATTACATCACGATGACAATTATTTGGCATTAATTAATTGAAACCTATATTGCCGCATAGCATGAATATAAATGCAATATTACTGAGAATAAACAAGATATTTTCCAATTCCCGCTCCATGCGCATACGCATAATTCGGTTACACCTACCATTCCAGCGGGTTTCTCGAGCTTCCAGAGTTGGTTGTGTGTGCCGGCAACTGGCTGCCTGCCGCACCAACTTTGAAAAGATGGTTCCCGTTACCAGCCGCATAGCCATTGTAACCTAGGGCGAGTCTACCAGTCGTGCTGGTACTGATTACCAAGGTCGGATAGTTACTGCGGCCAATAGATAATTAGGGTGACCAACTGCAATTATTTCATCAACTTACAACCACGTTACCACCAATTGTACAGGTTACCGAAAACAACAGTTTTTCTGCGTATGATGTTGTGTTTTTCGAGACTTCTTACGAAGGACAGAAGACCAATGAGAGAATTGTAAATGACAAAAACACAGCGGTAAAAGTGCCAAATAAACTGACAGGATGGGTTCAGATAGGTAAGACAAGACTGCTGCCTCTCTCCAAGGTTATTCAATATCTATATCGAAGATATGTTCATCAACATCTTGAATGAAACGACGGTGAGACAACGACAGAGAATGAAACTTGCTACTTGGTAGAGCAACCGATGATGGAGAATAATAGATTAAAGTTTCCATCATATAAATAATTAACATGGTGTTCGGTTAACTATCATATGTGCTCCAGATTGAAAATTAAAAATATTTAAAAGATATTCAAAAGTTTCTGGGCCCAGAATGGGCTCTCTAGAAGTCAAACAAGACAGTAAAAACAGTGAAATACAAAATGTCATAAATTAAAGTGGACAGTGATGATATTGCTTGAGTACAAATGCTTAAGGACTCAAACATATTTCTCATTCAAATTCTGTTCAGAGCCAAGAAATGAATTAATGTGTTTGATAAGAGAAATTCTCCTGCAAGTTGAGGTCAACATGAAGAAAAAGTTGAAAAATGCTGATACAATACCTAATCTTACTTTTAGTCTCTATTTTTTCCATTCAATTTTGTAGTATAAGTGATGGTAAAATCCAACACAATACCTAACTGCTTGCCTCATTCAGTGTACTGATTGTTTTTATAGTCTTCCCTATTGTCACATCTAAAGTTGCTGAATCATAGGTTAATATCAGCTTCAGCCTCATTAACATGATGTAGCGCATAGGAACTTCATTTGCAACATTTAGTATTTTACAAACACGTCATTCAAAAATGTGTGTAGTCATCTAACGTAGTTAGAAAATAATTTTTACCTCGATTGATCAATCAGATTAAACGTGAGGCACTAACGTGACCTTGGTTTTAATCGAGCCGAAGACCAACGGCAAGAGGGTGGCCAATTTTCATCCCTATTTTATTTTTGAGCGAGTGAAAAAAATTCCGCCACCACTTTTCGACTCATAATCGCCCTTACAAGGTTTCATTATTAGCCAAGTTGAGGGCGAACGATTCAAACTCTTCAATCTAAGACCTTTTGACAATGCCACCAAAGATTTTATCAGGAAAGCTTGTGAAAAGCAAATTGTAAATAATCTCAGGTTACCATCAAAAAACAGTGTACCCAATCTTAACAAAGTGTTACGGTCTCTAAAATCTAGGAATTGCTTCTATATGAAAGCCGACAAAGGCAACCTATGTGTTATCATGGACAAAGAGGATTATTACACTAAAGTAAGTTCCTTGTTATCATCCGGACCATACATTAAGATCCTAAAAAATCCTCTCAACAAGTTGGTCACTCAATTTAAGAATGTCCTTAACGATTGTCATAACCTTATCGATAAATAAACAAAATTCAAAATTTCTGTGTCCAACCCGGTGTTACCGAGATTGTATTGTCTCCCAAAAGTTCATAAAGATGGTTGCCCTATGAGACCAATAGTTTCTGGGATAGATTCTCCAACTTATCTCTTGTCAAAATGGCTTGTTAACCAATTCTCAGAATTAAATTTTCAAAGCCCCCATTCACTTAAGAACAACTTGGATTTCGTAAACAAAGTCAAAGACTATATGTTTTCGGAGGGAGAAATTATGGTATCATTTGATGTTACAAATCTATTCCCAAGCGTGCCAATAGATATAGCCATAAATTCATTAAAGAATTGGTTGATCTCCTTGAATTTAGACGATTACAAAATAGACGAATACATGAGACTCACTAATTTAGTCATGAACCAAAATTTCTTTGTTTTCCAAGGTATTTATTATAAGCAAGAGTTCGGCACAGCTATGGGTAACTCCCTATCCCCTCTTCTAGCTAATATGTTCATGACTCATTTTGAGAATACCTTCAAAAGTACGTTTAACTATTTCCCGAAAGTTTATCTAAGATATGTTGATGACATTTTTGCTATCTTTGATACTAAAAAGTATGATTTAAAACAATTCGTGAGTGATCTAAATAGTTTATTTCCTTCCATTAAATTCACGTACGAAACAGAAAACAACAACCAACTCCCTTTTCTAGAGCTCTTGTTGACCAGAAACAGTAAAAAACTCGAATTTGATATTTACCGTAAACCCACACATACCAATAATTACATTCATTCTGATTCTTTCGTTCACAACAGCACTAAGCTCGCTTCTTTTCATGCTCTTGTCAATCGCTTGCTTAACATCCCACTAGGGAAGAATAATTACCTTAAAGAGCTTAATAACATAAAGCGCATTGCAAGATTAAATGGCTATAAAGATTCTGTAATCGACAACATTGTTAAAAAACATAAGTTTAAGAGACTAATACAAAATTCCACTACACTAAGAAAAGATGAAACTACTCGCTACATTAAACTGCCTTACCACCCGAAAGCCACCAAAGGTTTGGAAAAGATATTTAAGACAGTGAACACCAAAATATCTTTCAGTAATAATTATAAACTAAAAAACATATTAGGGAACACCAAAGACAAAATAGATAATATAAATAAGTCCGGTATATATAAAATATCTTGCTCCTCATGCGACCTGGCATACGTATGGCAAACTCGTAGAAACATTAAAACCAGATTTAAAGAACACATGGCCCATTACAGATTCAACCGACCGGAAAAATCCAGCATGGCACAACATTTAATCGACACAGAACACGAAACATCAGAACAAAACCTTCAACTCATCAAACAAACAGATAATCATTTACTTGACGCCTATGAAAGCTTATATATATACAAACTTAGAAAAAACCTTCTTAACAGCGACAAAGGCCCGATTTCTTTCTCTCCATTATTTTCTATTATAGAATAAGAAGTTCTCCATTTTCACCGTTTTTGCAATTTTCTAGGCACTCTCTGACCACATTTAGTTTTAAATTTTAAACATTTTTCATCAGTTGCAATCCCCACGCTTCACTTCAACGGTCAGTTTGTTTTGTTTCCCCTTTCCCCCCCTCTTGACTCACTACAACGGTCATTAGCTTCCACCCCCCCTTCCCACCAACGGTCACCATGACTCCCACCCCCTTCCTTACTTCAACGGTTACGTTCCTTCACTACCACATCTATTGGCCATTGGCTCCCTTTCTCCCACCCCTCCTCGCCTCCCCCACTCTCCACTTCACCCACATTCCCACTGCTCACCAATGACCTTTTAGCCGTTACCAATTTACCCCCCCCCCCCCGCTTCCTAACCCTTTTGTCCCTTCCCTATTTATTCTAGGTTTGTCCTCCTCTTCATTCACTTTCAACCTCGTGTTGCTAGTGTTTTTCCCTTCAGCTCGCTGAAGAGGACCACTTTGTGGTCGAAATACGCGTATACGAATTTCACCCTCGTTCCCTGTTTGTTGTTTTTCTATTTGACAACGCTCTTTTTGAGCTGTTCTCCCAGAAATCTGGGGCCCTGCTGTGTGTGTGAGTGAGTGTTTTGTGTGATTGCGTGTGTGGTTGTGTAAATAACTTGGCAGCCTTAGTAGAGTCACTACAGCTCTCCGAAGGATCCCAGGTTATAACCCAGGAATCCTGAGCTAGGTCTCATTAGCCTACAAAGGATTCCAATTGGGTTGTGTGTGTGTGTCTGTGGTAGTCCCTGGCGAGGAAATTATTTTCCCGTAAACTACCACAGGAGGGTATTCTGGTGGAGAGGCTGTGGTTGGTCCCTGTTGTGGAACCTCATTCCCGCAAACCAACACAGTAAGTATTTAATTTTTTGACGAGTGGTGCATATATTTTACGGCCATTGGAGAAATATTTTATCTGTTTAATCTATAGAGGCCGTAGAGCTCATCTACCTTGATTTAAGTCATAACTGTTGCTCAATTCCGTTATGATAAAGATCTGATAAGAAAAACCGAACTGGTTCTAAATTCAAGAGTGATTATAGTTGAAAATAAGAGAATGAACAATCATCATTCTCAGTAATAAAAGATATGTAACCAATGCATTTATCTGGACTACAAGGTCTTCGTTCGATCTGTTTCAATGCAAAATAATAAGTACGATGATTTTACAGTAATTCTAATTACAGCTGGATCAGCCAATGTGGTATCAGATAAAAAATAGACAAGTCCATAGGGTAGACTTTTGACCCCCAACTCTGTGGTATTAGAAACAAGAAGAGTAATAATATTTCCTTCTAAAAATCGCCTCCATGGAGATACACCAGAAGAAAATATTATTGCTCTGGCTTGTAAACTCAATTGAAAAATCATTGCAACACCTGAAAAAATGTACAGACAAGATGTATATATTTATTAATTGCCATTAGTAGTCAACTCTAAAAACTTACTCGGTCTTAATACCAGATTTAATGTTGAACTGGAGTTAATGACTTACTGCATAGTCTGGAGACGAAAGGGAGTTTAAACTTGAAAATGTTTGATATTCGGCTAAACAATAGGTTTCAACATGAAATGTAAAACTTATGTTCAATTCCGTTATATTAAAGATCTAATAAGTAAAAATCGAGCTGGTTCTAAATTCAAGCGTCATTAAAGTTGGAAATAAGAGAATGTTCAATCGTCATACTAGGTAATAATACATAGGTAACTGGTGCATTTATCTGGACTACAAGGTCTTCGTTTGAATTCTGATGAATGCAATATAATAAGTTCGATGATTGTACAATAATTCTACTTACAGCTGGATCAGCAAATGTGGTATCACATATCAAACGACATGTTCCGAGAGTAGAAATTTGACCCCCAACTCTTTGGTGTTGGAAACAGGAAGATTAATAATATTTCCTTCTAGAAAATTCCCTCCATGGGGATTAACCAGAAGAAAATAATATTGCTCTGGCTTGGACTCAATTGAAAAATCCTTGCGACACCTTGAAAAAAAGGAACAGATAAGATTAAGATATATATTTATTGCCATTAGTAGTCAACTCTAATGACTTCATCGGTATTAATAACAGATTTAATGTTGAACCGTAGTTAATGATTTAGTGCATAGTCTGGGAATAAGCGGGAATTAAAACTTGAACATGTACGATATTCAGCTGCACCTTAGGTTTCAACTTGAAATGTAAACCTGATGCTCAATTCCGTAATGTTTAAGATCTGATAAGTAAAAATCGAGCTGGTTCTAAATTGAAGTGTCATTATGGTTGAAAAAAGGGGAATGTTCAATCGTCATACTCAGTAATAAAAGATAGGTAACTGGTGCATTATCTGGACTAAAAGGTCTTCGTTTGAGCTCCGTTTGAGTGAAACATAATAAGTACGATGATTTTGCAGTAATTCTACTTACAGCTGGTTCAGCAAATGTGGTACCAGATATAAGTGGACAAGTTGCGAGGGTAGACTTTTGACCCCCAACTCTATGGTATTGGAGAAAGGAAGAGAAATAATATTTACTTCTAGAAAATCCCATGGGGATTTGCCAGAAAATAGTATTATTACTCTGGCTTGTAAACTCAATTCAAAAATCCTTGCGACACCTGAAAGAAATGAACAGATAAGATTTAGATATATATTTATTGCCATTAGTAGTCAACGCTAAAGACTTAATCGTTCTTAATAACAGATTAAATGTTGAACCGGAGTAAATGATTTACTGCATAGTCTTGGGATAAGAGATTATTAAATCTTGAAAACGTTCGATATAGGGCGGCACCATAGGTGTCAACGTAAAATGTAAAACTGATGCTCAATTCCGTTATGTTAAAGATCTGATTCGTTAAAATCGAGCTGTTTCTAAATTCAAGCGTCATTATGGTTGAAAATACAAGAATGTCCAACCATCATACTCGGTAATCAAAGATATGTAACTGGTGCATATATCTGGACTACAAAGTCTTCGTTTGAGCTCTTTTTGAATGCAAGATAATAAGTACGATGATTTTAAAGTAATTCTACTTACAGCTGGATCAGCAATGTGGTATAAGATAGAATTGGACAAGTTCCGAGGGTAGACTTTTGACCCTAAACTCTATGGTATTGGAAACAGGAAGAGAAATAATATTTCCTTCTAGAAAATCCCCTCCATGGGGATTTGCCAGAAAAAAGTATTATTGCTCTGGCTTGTAAACTCAATAGAAAATTCCTTGCGACACCTGAAAAAAATGAACAGATAAGAGCTAGATATATTTATTGGCATTAGTAGTCAACTCTTAAAGACTTAATCGACCTTAAATGTATATTTCAATTGGAGCCAGAGTTAATGATTTACTACATAGTCTGGAGATAAGCGAGAATGATAACTTGAAAACGTTTGATATACGGCGGCACCTTAGGTTTCAACTTGAAAAGTAAAAATGTTTTAGGTTTAACATTTTTCGAGGCATAATTGCCGCGAATAATGCAATTAAATTGCCAAAAAATGGGGAGTCGGACTATTCCTCAATAGGTGGCGGGCTTTCTTGATTTACCCACCCTATATTTAATCAAAGGAAATTATATGATAATGCTGTATTAATTTAAATGTCATGGTGTATTTTTGAAATCCTTCTTGCACTACAGTTTAAGATACCTACTATTTATGGTTGAAGGCGTAACTTTGTGGAAGATAGTCACAGGGTAGACTTTTGACCCCCAACTCTAAGGTATTGGAAACAGGAAGAGCAATAATATTTCCTTCTAGAAAATCCCCTCCATGGGAATTCACCAGAAGAAAATATTATTGCTCTGGCTTGTAATTTCAATTCAAAAATCCTTGCGACACCTGGAAGAAATGATCAGACAAGATTTAGATATATTTATTGCTAATAGTAGTCAACTCTAAAGACTTAATCGGTATTAATAACAGATTTAATGTTGAACCGTAGTTAATGATTTAGTGCATAGTCTGGGAATAAGCGGGAATTAAAACTTGAACATGTACGATATTCAGCTGCACCTTAGGTTTCAACTTGAAATGTAAACCTGATGCTCAATTCCGTAATGTTTAAGATCTGATAAGTAAAAATCGAGCTGGTTCTAAATTGAAGTGTCATTATGGTTGAAAAAAGGGGAATGTTCAATCGTCATACTCAGTAATAAAAGATAGGTAACTGGTGCATTATCTGGACTAAAAGGTCTTCGTTTGAGCTCTGTTTGAATGCAACATAATAAGTACGATGTTTTTACAATAATTCTACTTACAGCTGGATCAGCTAATGTGGTATCAGATATCAATGGACAAGTTCCGAGGGTAGACTTTTGACCCCCAACTCTATGGTATTGGAAACAGGAAGAGCAATAATATTTCCTTCTAGAAAATCCCCTCCATGGGGATTAACCAGAAGAAAATATTATTGTTCTGGCTTGTAAACTCAATTCAAAAATCCTTGATAAACCTGAAAAAAAATCATCAGACAAGAACTAGATATATTTATTGCCATTAGTAGTCAACTCTTAAAGACTTAATCGGTCTTAATAACAGATTTAATGTTGAACTGAAGTTAATGATTTACTGCATAGTCTGGGGATTATCGGGAATTACAATTTGAAAAGGTTTGATATTCGGCGGCACCATAGGTTTCAACTTGAAATGTAAAACTGTTGCTCAATTCCGTTATGTTAATGAACTGATCTCGTGAGGAGTTTCTATTCTCCCATCGGGCGCCTCCCCTGGTGGCGGATAGGTGAACGCTCACCAGATATGGTGGGTACTGGGGAAATAAAATCCCCAGGGCGGACCAAAACTAGCACTGCTGCCTTGTAGGGAGGCGTTGGATCACCAAAGGCTAAAGAAAGGAAGATCTCGATTAAAAACCCTGGTCTTCCAGGTTGAAGGTTGAGCGATGGGCTTACAACCCGCCTCGTAAAAAAAACAAATGTTACGTGTCACCACAAATGTGCCACGGATATTGGATGGGATTTACGAATTATGAAACGGCCCGAAAGGAGATTGAGATTTGGTACCCGGAATGTTAGAAAATTGGGAGCACCTGGAGCAAGCGATTCACTATCGGAAGAGCTGAACAAATACAAAATGGATGTTGTGGCACTGCAAGAGACAAGATAGCCACTGACAGGGAAGGTAAACAAGAAAAACTATCACATTTACTACAGTGGATGCAAGAAGAACCGGTTTAAAAGAGGGATAGGGTTCGCTGTAAACAAACAAATATTTGATTCTTGAATAATGTTTGAAGCTTAGGACGAACGTATGTGCAATATTAGGTTACGGGGAAAATTCAAATCATATCTGTAATAATATTTTATGCACCAACAGAGGATGCTGAAGAAGAGGAGAAGGACCAGTTTTTTGAAATGTTAGAACAGAAAATGAATAAGACTCCAAAATATGACCTCAAAATTGTGTTAGGAGATGCTAATGCCAAAATAGGACGGGAGATTGTATGGAGGGAAGTAGCGGGGAAAGAAAGCCTCCACGAAAAAACTAACGATAATGGAGAAAGACTATGCAGCTCCGCTGCAGCAAATAATCTAAAGGTTAATAATCAAATAATCTAATCTAAGCACATATTTCCCAAGAAAAGACATACACAAAGAATAATGGATATCCCCAAACGGCAGAATCAGAAACCAAATCGACCACATTCTGGTAGACAACAGGAACAAAAGTAGCCTAACCAGCATAAGAAGCACAAGGGAAGATGAATGAGGATCATAAGAACCTAGTCTTAGTCAAACTGAAATAGAGAATAACATTGGTAAAGAAAATGGAAGAAAATAAGACAGAAAAGATAGCAATGGAAAAGATAACAGATGAGCTAATATCAAAAGAATTTGAAATTAAGCTAGAAAATGATTTCAGTTGCTGAGCAGTATGACAGAAAATGAGGAAGAAAATAGCGATCTAAACGAAAACTGAAACACTTTTAAAGAAACGCTGTTAAAAATAGCAACTGAAGTCTGTGGAAAAACAAAAAAACCCAAGAAAAACCCTTGGTTTGATGAGGAATGTGAGAAGGCTCTGCAGGACCGGAGAAACAAGAAAAGTAAATGGCTTAACAACAAATCTAACGATGATAAAGCAGAATATAATTAGACTAATAAAGCAACCAAAAGACTGCTGAGAAAAAAGAAAAGGGAATACATTGACAGCCTATTAGAGAAAGCAGAAGGAAATAGAAGAGGAAATAATGCCATAGAATTTTACCAATGTATAAAGCATTTCAGAAAAGGTTACACCCCAAGCACATATGGAATGAAGGATAAAAAAGGCCAGATACTGACTCAAAAGAATCAGGTAATGGACAGTCGGAAAGAATATTTCCACAACCTGCTGAATTGCGAGCAACCCACACACATTGAAATATACGGCAAGTACGTGAATATAGAGCCTAAAGTTGAGGAACCCTCTAAAGAAGAAGTAGAAAACACAATTAAGACCTTAAAGAATGATAAATCACCGGATGAAGATGGAATACCGTCTGAACTATTAAAAAAGGTGGAATGAAGGGTACATGAAAGGTACATGAAGAACTGTATAGGTTAATTTCCAAAATATGGACAGAAGAAAGGATGCCAAAAGAATGACAGGAAGCCATTATAATACCCATTCACAAAAAAGGAGATAAAGAACAATTTGAAAATTATAGAGGTATATCATTGCTTAGCAACGCATATAAAGTTTTTTCGAAAATAATTCAAAGTCGAATAGAAAAATACACTATATAATAGAAGACCGTCCATATATCCATAAGATATCCATAATAGAAGACCACCAAGCTGGATTCGTTTAAGTCCGTTCCACTACAGACAATATTTTTATTTTAAAGAAATCCATCAGTAAATATTGGGAATATAATAAAGACTTCTATGGACTTTTCATAGATTTTTCAAAAGCGTATGACAGCCTTATTAGACAACGAATATGGCAAAAGATGGAAAAATTTGGCATTCCTAGAAAACTGACTAATTTAGCTAAGCTGACAGTGAAAAGTTCTAAATGTAAAGTGAGAATAGATGGAGAGCTATCTGATGCATTCGAGGTCGTCACGGGGGTAAGGCAAGGTGATGGTCTATCTCCTCTGCTGTTCAATATAGCACTGGAAAATGCCCTAAAAATGTAAGAAGAACCAACCAAGGAATTAAAATCGGAATTAGAATAAATTCCCTAGCGTATGCAAATGATTTGATTCTCCTCGCAGAAGACAAGGAGGAACTTGAAAAACTAACAAAAATTCTACTCCAGGACACGGAACAAGTGGGTCTAAAAATAAATGACGAAAAGACTAAATACATGCATTTTACTAGAACAGAACATAAACTAATGACTACAATAAATATTGATGGGCATAACTTCGAAGAAGTGGAACAATTCAAATACTTGGGAATAATAATATCAAACAAAAAAGTGAAGAACCGGAAATTACGAACAGAATTAATTTAGCTAACAAAAGCATGTATGCCTGTAATAAAATATTAAACTCAAAGGTAATGTATTAAAAAACCAAAATCAAAATATATCACACAATAATTTGACCGGTACTTCTATATGATGCAGAAACATGGATCATGAACAAGAAAGAAGAAAGGAAACTGATATTATTCGAAAATAAAGTCCTGAGAAAAATCTTTGGCCCCACAAAGAAAAATATAATATGGAGAATGAAACGGAATAAGGAAATACGAGATCTCTACAAAGAGCATGATATAACTGCATGTGTCAGGGCCAGAAGAATGAGATGCTTGGGGACGTTATGAGAGCGGAGCAGGGCTCAATACTTGGATGAATGGATGGATCAATAAAAGGATGTTACCAGTGGGAGAACAAAGGGAAGACGACCACCGGGAAGACAAAAAAAAGGTGGTGGGATTGAGCAAACACGGACATAAACCGGATAGGGGGAGCAGTGGAAATAAGCTAGAGACCGAGAAAGATGGAGGGCACGCGTTGGTATACCAGATACGCGCAAATACCAGCTTGGTCATATATGGCAATGGGAGTATGAGTGAGTAAGTAAGTAATGATCTGATAAGTAAAAATGGAGCTGGTTCTAAATTCAAGCGTCATTATAGTTGAAAATAAGAGACTGTTCAATCATCATACTCGGTTATAAAAGATATGTAACTGGTGCATTTATCTGGACTACAAGTTCTTCGTTCGAGCTCTGTTTGAATGCAACATAATATGTACGATGATTTTACAGTAATTCTACTTACAGCAGGATCAGCAAATGTGGTATCAGATATCAATTGAGAAGTTCCGAGGGTAGACTTTTGACTCAGAAATCTATGGTATTGCAAACAGGAACAGCAATAATATTTCCTTCTAGAAAATCCCCTCCACGGGGATAAACCAGAAGAAAATACTATTGCTCTGGCTTGAAAACTCAATTAAAAAATCCTTGCGACACCTGAAAAAAATGATCAGACAAGATTTATATATATTTATTGCCATTAGTACTCAACTCTAAAGACTTAATTGGTCTTAATAATAGATTTAATATTGAACCGTAGTTAATTATTTACTGCATGGTCTGGGGATAAACGGGGATTTAAACTGGAAAATATTTGATAATCGGCTGCACCATAGGTTTCAAATTGAAATGTAAAACTGTTGCTAAATTCCGTTATGTTAAAGATCTGATAAGTAAAAATCGATCTGGTTCTAAATTTAAGCGTCATTATAGTTGAAATTTAGAGAATTTTCAGTCATCATACTCGGTAGTAAAAGATATGCAATTTGTGCATTTATCTGGACTACAAGGTCTTCGTTCGATCTGTTTGAATGCAAAATAATATGTACGATGATTTTACAGTAATTCTACTTACAGCTGGATCAGCTAATGTGGTATCAGATATCAATGGACAAGTTCCGAGGGTAGACTTTTGACCCCCAACTCTATGGTATTGGAAACAGGAAGAGCAATAATATTTCCTTCTAGAAAATCCCCTCCATGGGGATTAACCAGAAGAAAATATTATTGCTCTGGCTTGTAAACTCAATTCAAAAATCCTTGAGAAACCTGAAAAAAATGATCAGATAAGAGCTAGATACATTTTTTGGCATTAGTAGTCAAGTTTTAAAGACTTAATCGGTCGTAAATGTAGATTTCAATTGGAGCCAGATTTAATTATTTACTCCATAGTCTGGGGATAGGCGAGAATTAAATCTTGAAAAGGTTAGATATTCGGCTGCACCATAGGTTTCAACTTGAAATGTTAAATTGTTGCTCAATTCCGTTATGTTAAAGATCTGATAAGTAACAATCGAGCAGGATCTAAATTCAAGCGTCATTATAGTTAAAAATTAGAAATTTTCAATTATCATACTCGGTAATAAAATATGTAACTGGAGCATTTATCTGGACCGCAAGGTTTTCGTTCGAGCTCTGTTGGATTACAACATCGTAAGTACGATGATTTTACAGTAATTCTACTTACTACTTACCTACTAATTTTATGTAATTCTAACAGATTTAATGTTGAACCGGAGTTAATGGTTTACTGCATAGTCTGGTGATAAGCGAGAATAATAACTTGAAAATATTTTATATTCGGCAGCACCTTAGGTTTCAACTTGAAATGTAAAAATGTTTTAGGTTTTACATTTTTCGAGCTTAAATTGCCGCGAACAATGCAATTAAATAGCTAAAATTGGGGTGTCGGACTATTCCTTAATAGGTGACGGGCTTTCTTGATTGATCCACCCTATTATTAATCCAAGGAAATTATATGATAATGCTGTATTAATTTAAATGTCATGATGTGTTTTTGAGATCCTTTTTGCACTACAGTTTAAGATACCTACTATTTATGGTTGAAGGCGTAACTTTGTGGAAGATAGTCACAGGGTAGACTTTTGACCCCCAACTCTATGGTATTGGAAACAGTAAGAGCAATAATATTTCCTTCTTGGAAATCCCCTCCATGGGGATTCACCAGAAGAAAATATTATTGCTCTGGCTTGTAATTTCAATTTAAAAATCCTTGCGACACCATGAAAAAATGATCAGACAAGATTTAGATATATTTATTGCCAATAGTAGTCAACTCTAAAGACTTAATCGGTCTTCATAACAGATTTAATGTTTAACCGAAGTTAATGATATACTGCATAGTCTTGGGATAGGCGGGAATAAAAACTTGAAAATGTTTGATATCCGGCTGCACCATAGGTTTTAACTTGAAATGTAAAACTGTTGCTCAAATCCGTTATGTTAATGATTTAAAAAGGAAAAACCGAGCTGGTTCTAAATTCAAGCGTCATTTTACTTTTAATAATAGATTTAATGTTGACCTGGAGTAAATGATTTACTGCCTAGTCTTGGGATAAGAGAGAATTAAAACTTAAAAAGGTTTGATATTCGGCGGCACTTTATGTTTCAACTTGAAATGTAAATATGTTTTAGGTTTTACATTTTTCGAGCCAAAATTTCCGCGAATAATGCAATTAAATAGCCAAAATTGGGGCGTCGGACTATTCCTCAATAGGTGACGGGCTTTCTTGATTGACTTACTCTATACCTTTTCGAAGGGAATTATCTGATAAAGCTGTATTAATTTAAACGTCATGATGTATTTTTGAGATCCTTTTTGCACTACAGTTTAGGATACCTACTATTTATGGTTAAAGGCATAACTTTGAGGAAGACAGTTACAGCAATGACGAAAAAAACTAAACCTTATTATATTCCACACTAAAAAGGGTTTATTGCCGACCCAGGTTGCGTCTGTACAGCAATCATAATGAAGGTACATTTAAAAATAAAGCATGTAAATATATAGAGAAGGGGGTGGGAAAGTGAAGGTTGTCAATGACGTTAGTGACGTGTGTCTCGGTCAGGTTCGGACAATGGGAGGGGTAGGGGAATTGTATAGATAATAGTGGAAGGAAAAACACATTCATTAAGGAGATTAAAAATGTAGTTAGTGGCGGCATTAATATTTCAAATTGTTTAAAGAAGTAGAATTTGGCCTATTTTATTTCAATATGGAGCTCTTCAGGCACAAAATCACTTTCGTGGTCCTCCTCGATTAACTCCTCCGGCCAATTTGGGCTGGTTTATCAATATCGGGGTAAACCTTCCGGTAGCCACCCGCTAGATAGCGCTACCCGCCGGGTAGCTCGCATGCACCGTTTATCATTGGTATTCCAACCGCCGGGTAGTTGCCCGATAGAAAGATGTGGCAACGGTGCTATAGGTTTCTTAGTGTGAACCAGAATTTTGAAGAATACACTGTGATTGGCTACTAGACACTCGGAAAAAAATGCCTATATTCGCATGGCGAAACACGAGAAAATTAAGTGCTTGTCTGCTATTATCAATGCTGTTGTTGCGGTGACTATCACGACTGTGTATTTTGCATTGGATTGCAGTAAGAAAGTTAAAATGAAAGTCCGAGGAAGCAATTTCCCTTCTGAGGGAACAGATCTGCTAATAAATTTAGCCCTAAGAGAAAATTAAGAATTCCCATGCGTAACACTCCATTTTAACAGCAATGTGGTATTTAGGATAGCTGCGCAATCAAACAATGTCAACACTTTAGTGGCAATGGGATTTATTAATTATAGCAAATGCAAAATGATATCTAACGAAGCAAGAGTGAAATGATGAAATTGGAAGACAATGCATTTTCTCATCTCGACAAGAATCACCAAGTGCTCATGAAATATTGCCCAAATACAACCATGAGACTTAAAATCATCGTTTCCCAATGAAAGTACCAAGTGAAGTTTATAACCTAATCACCGAGACAAGTTTCACCTTAAAAATGTTCGAAACAGCAGAAATAAATAAAGATTTGGTCAGACTTTTCGGCACTGTTTATGAAAATATTTAATTCCATAGCGTAAAGGCCGTTTTACACGGTACATTTATTTGTACAATCTATCTTGCAAACTCATAAACAGTCAAGTGTGCAAGAAAATATTGTACGAACGACTACATCAGAGTGAATGATACTTTACACGATGAGTGCAAACGCACAATTTTTCATGAAACTTAGCGGTATAAATCGATCGGAATTCGCGAGTGTTTTTTTTATCATTTTTATGTTTCACTCATGAACATATGTTTCACTCACGTATTTAAAACCTTGAAAAGCTGATCACCTGAAATTCTGAACTTCAACTTGACCATCTGCCTAATGATTATTCTCGCGGTTTAGACAAAGCGATCTCTTGGACTTTCCTCTCTGGCTTTATATTCGACCTTTGCATCGTATCGTTTTTTCTCTTCTGGATTTTAGTGTGACAAGTCATTGACTTTTATCGCCGGATCTCCACTCTTGATAGACTAATTTCGTTGGTTTATTTTGTGTGTGACAAAGTGTTAATATCAAGTGGTTTAGCGGAACACGTTTCTTTAGTCCTTCCAGATTTCCCTCCCTTGTATAATTTGTACCATTGTTTTAATGCCTTTTTTACGCTTACTTTATTACTTTATAACCAACAGAAATAAAATTATTATTATTATATCACGCGGGATATCAAGAATTCTACTAAATCTACTTGAGGGCGCGACCATTCATAATTTTGGGGGAAAAAGACACAAACCCTAAGATTGGGATTACACTGAAAAATCAGAACACCAAATAAAACGAGGAAATGACGATGTAAACATTTGAGCAACTTTGAGGTATTTATTCTCGGGTTCTCCAATGTTTCAAACTATTCCTTAATGCCGACGTAATTAATTCTTGCCTTGAGAATGAGTGACGAGTCGTCTCTCGAAACGTCGACAATTATGAATAGTTTAAACCAGTGGAGAGCCCGAGAAGAGTTTACTCATTAAAGATTAAATACACAGCATATTTGTTTATCATATTATTCGACAGAAAAGTTTTAATCCTTTTTATAAACAACTTTATTTTCAATTGTAACACAGTCACCACAGTTTTCGCCATAACTACGCCATCTGTTGAATAAAACCGGATTGAAATTTTATGATTGAATCATTAACAGTCTGAATAGTATCAGAACAGGTTCCATTTTCCGTTCAGTCATTCATACATTCGCACAAGCGTTCGCACAATTTGCCATTTTACACGGTACAGTTTTCTGATACATACGTTCGCTCGATTGTACAAAAAAAAGTTCCGTGTAAAACGGCCTTTAAAAAATGTGACTTGAAAAATGAAAAAAAATGGTACCCAAGCGAGACGCAAACTGGCATACTAGTCCCATGTCAAATGTACATCCGCATGCTCCTTGATGATGCTAGTGTGGAAGTAGTCTCAATATCTTCGTTTGACCTTGGAGAAACATAATTTCTAGGGTGGCACACTTGCAAATGGTGCGTTTGAATGCTGCGGGCAATATACAAAATGGCCGCCATCGCAAACACGTTTTCCTATACATATCAGTATCCGTTGGGATTACGAAAAAATGTTTGGAACAAAAAATGTAGATACACAGATTCTGCACAGAAAAAGATTTTACAACTTTTTTTGTAGGATCAACCGTCTTCTTATAAAAAGTACTTTTATATTAAAAAAATGAATGTCTCAGTATGAGGGTTTTGCTAGGTGGAAATACTATGAGGGTATGACTAAAGTGAACGAGAATGAGACAAAAGAGGAGCGAAATTGGTTTAGCTACGAAGTTGACCTCGTCTTGAGGAGGAGAACATCTTTATGATTCTTTCCTTAAAATAAAAACAAAGAAGATAGATTTTCTGCCAAATAAATTTAAAATGTAAACTAAATAAATGTGAAGTTATATTGATAAAGTCAACAATAAAAACGAATCATTTCATCAACTTTTGCTTCACCGCTGAAAATGGAGAGAAAAGAGTGAAAGAAGTGTGAAGTGAAAGTCACGTGGGAGGGGAGAGATCCAGCGGACGTCAAACGCTAACTCCAACCAAGAAAAGTTACGGGGCAAAGTCAATGCTCCTTGAAGATAAAGCAAGAAAGAAGAAACGTAGGAATGTGATTTGAGAAAGAAGCTTATGATAAAATGTACCGTTGAAATTAAAGCAAAAAAGAATCGTAGAAGAAAGAAGAAGAGAGGTTCATTTTTTATGTGATTCGACAAAGAGTTAAATGGATTTGAGACGTAATAGGATATAACGGATCAATTAAATATATAAACATAATCTTAGTGAGAGAATTAAAAATAGGAGCTCATGTGTTAGAATAAATGGTAATTAGAAAAGGAGATCGAGTTGTTGTTGATGGTAAATTACTGTCCTTGCGTTCCGAGGAACCGGGTTCAAACTCCGGCAACGGTGGAACATTTCCAGTGGCAGCCCGATCTGTGCGTTATCAGGAGATCATTTAACCACCGTATATTTTTGATCAAAATTCGAGAAATTTCTACCACTTTTCGGCAGACAAAAATCTACCTTCGGCTCATAGTCGAGTCACTAACAATAAGCATAAAAATAATTCTTAAGTAAGTTAACCTACCAATGCCAAATATATTTAGTTTATCCGATTTGCGCTTTTAATATGTTCAACGAGGACGATTAAATTGTTCCAAGTCGCATAACTAACCGTAAAAGAGAATATATTTTCGATTTCTTACCGGCACTTCTATAACAGCAAATCCTTGTCATTAAGGATTTGTTGGGTATATTTCATGCCGTCGCTACCAACAACTTCAAATAACAAAATTTGATGAGGACGAAGACTTTAAAACCTCATCACGCTATAACGCTTCGATGCGAAGAACACTTTTGAAATCTATAAAACCGATTATGTTGAAGGTAATGCTTTCTCAACCTGATCGGCAAATATTTAGAGAATTAAATATCTTCTTTTTTCAATGTTTGTCACTCTTTGTTTAAAAATTCAATGGCTCTTTTGCTTTCAGTGGTTCACTTTTTAAATCACGATTGAAGATGGTTAAGCACATTTTTATTTCTACTTACACTCGTGTCAAGAACTTTCGCCATTTTTTTGGGAGAAAAGGAGACTACGATATTATAGTTCAAACATCGCATAAGTTAACCGAAAACTGAGGATTTTATGACTTGCTACCGACGAATCAGGGGCCGCAAATCATCGTATATACGGAATGATATGTGGCGTAATTTAAAAAACATGTCGTCGCTGCCAATAACACAGAGCTGAAGAGTTAAATGACACAGCATACGTAACTGCCTCATCACGCAATAATGCTGACAATCACGTTGAAAAACGCTTTTTCTATGCTGTCTAGCCTAGTTGATAGATAGATGTAGGAATTTAAAAATCTTAATTTTTTAATGTTTTTCACTCTTTGTTTCAAAATTGATCTTGCGCTTTCTAAGGTTCCCTTTTTTATTACGAAACAAGAAGGGTAATCATGTTTTCATTTCGAGTTATACTAGAGTCAAGGGTTTTTATTGAATTTTCGAGAAAAAAAGGCCTCATAACTGTAAATATTTCTCTAGATGTATGAATGTTGTACACCGTAACACTTCATCGGTCAGTTTTCAGTTACAAAATAGGATCTTTAATGTTCTCTTGGGTAAATTTCACCATTCAGCATTAATTTTACATTCTAAATAACAAATAGAAAACCAATGATTATTATAATTGTACTTAATAACACTTAATACAGTGAGCTAGAGCTATCAGTATATGTCTGGGCCTGTATTACATGTTTGCTGCGTGCATTCACCAGGGTGGAGACCGTGACAGGGAAAAATTTAAATGTTAAAATTATTTGTGTTCACGTTTTTTTTAGTTTTTAATAATCATATTCATTCCTTCGGGTCATAGTGTTCATTGGGTTCAGCAGGGCCTTTATCCGCAAATGCTCACGATTTTTATTTTAGTTGAATTCCGTTCCCTAGACAATTCTTTCCTCCCTGGTGGTCTGCGCTTTCCCTTACGAGCAAACGTACAGATAAGACAAGAAAACGTACAGTGCGCGTGTCTCCTCATTGCGTTTCATAAATATGATATGATTTGCCATGAATAATATTTTTTCAGAATATCTATTTGAATACGTATATTTTACGAAAGAAAATTTTTCAGCCGATTCCGAGATAGAGTATTTGCGATTCGTGATTAAACAATTACTTGGAAATTTCTTCAAATGTAAGACTTCAAGACATAATTTTTTACAAGTCTATTGATTTTCACAATTCTCGCCATGATTATGCCACAGTGTGGTGAAACGTGCACATGATAATGCCACAGTGCACAGTGGGCGGAATCCAGGATCTAGGCGGAAAAAAGTCGAAAAACCGACTTTACAGTTGGGACAATTTTTGGCGTCGGTCTTATCCTTGGATAGTGGGAGCACCCGTTTTCGCCCTTGAGGTCACTATCCTCGGTATAATAACACCGTTAGGGCCATTCAAAGACACCCTTTCTGCGGAGACGAATTTCAGACCGGGCTCAGTTGCATTTTGACAGTGAAGTGAAGAGCATGCAGTTAGGCGACTAGTGCATAAGGCATATTTCAGGGACTTGAATTATAATTTTCAAGGTATTTTCTACCATTTATAATGATAAATATTATTATTGTGCCCATTTTCAATTTTTTATGGCTTTTTGAAATAACCATTGCAAAAACACGTTTTTATTTTTTTTAGATAACTCATGTTTGGTTTGACTTAAAAAAAAATTTTCTTGCGGTGTCTAGCTCATTTAAGTGAGAGTGTCTTCAGAATGTACTGTAGAATAATTCTTTTAAAGGATTTGGTGCGGAAACGTGTGGAACTAAAGTTATCGCGCTTTTTCAGGCGTCATGCAGAGGGCGGTCGTGGCGCACGGAGAGCTATGTAGCCTTCTTCACAACAACAGCGAGACGAAAGATTCATTAACGGGTTACTTGATCAAGAAACTCGAGTTAAATGAGTCTGACAACGATGCTAAGAAGTGTATCAGTGCATCTATTAGGAATTTTTTTCACAATTATTCCAGAGGTTTGAAAAAAAGTGGAATAAGATATGATTATTTTCTGAAAAAATACCGTACGTGGCTTCAAAACCCATTGCTCCTGCCTACAAAAGTGACAGAAAAATATTCTAACATTAGCTTTAGCGTAGATTCAGTGTCATCAAATTGAAAGGGAAGACCCAAAAAAGTGTTCGAGCAATGTGCTGATAGAGCAAAACGGGCCAAAGTGCAGCCTTTGATAAAATCGCATACAGAAGAAGAAATCGTGTTCGCGGCCCAGCATACCCTTCATTCTTCTGGGAAATGGGACGCTGCAGCTGTGGTAAAAGAAGTTACACAAACTACTCCCCGTCGGGCTACCAAAGTGAAAAGAGCCTCCAAATCACCCCCATTACCTCCAATACCATACACTTGGGAGGAAGCGTTAGCGCTTCTTATCGAGATCGGGCTGACAAAGTCGCAGTACATGAGGATCAGGATAGGAGCTAAGGACAGATTAAGCAACATTTATCCATCTTATGATGTGCTAAAAGTGTTGAAATTGGAATACTATCCCCCTAAAGAAGACATAAAAGTGACGGAAAGGTATCCTGAATTGAAATTACAAGCTCTTGTGGACCACACAATCAAACGTATTGCGCTAGTTCAGAAGGATGTTCTCTTGCAATGCACTATTGAGAGAGAAAAACAGCATATGATATTTAAATGGGGGTGTGATGGTAGCAGTGGTCAGAGTGAATACAAACAGCGTTATGAAAATCTCTGGGAGTGCTCATAGTGATTCATCCGTGTATGTCATCTCCCTTGTGCCCCTACAACTATACCAAACGCAGCGAGGAGGGGCGAACAAAACGGTACTATGGCAAAATCCACAGCCGTTGTCCACAAAATTCTGCCGGTCAATTAAAATTATCTTCCAAAAAGAAACCAAAACAATGATAAATAATGAAATTGACCGCGTGGAAAGTGAAATAGAATTGCTTAGGCCGACGATTATTACCATCAATGGAGCAGAACATTCAGTGATATCACATCTAGTGATGACGATGGTGGATGGAAAAGTATGCAGTGCTGTGACTGGAAGTTCGTCCCTAACGTGCTACGTGTGTGGGGCGAAGATCACCCAAATGAACCAAATTGAGTCTTATAGGACCAAAAAATGGGACCCAGCCACCTATCGCTTCGGACTTTCGATACTTCACGCATGGATTCGATTTTTTTAGCGCTTATTACATATTTCATATAGACTTGAAGTAAAGAAGTGGCAAGTGAGGACGGCAGATGAGAAGGCCTCTTTCGAAAGGAATAAAAATCGAATAAAAGAACGTTTTCACCTAGAAATGGGTCTCCTTGTAGATAACCCTAATCCTGGAGGCAGTGGAACGACAAATGACGGGAATACGGCGAGACGTTTCTTCCAAAATCCTCAAATTTCGTCTGAAATAACTGGTATTAATCTAAATATAGTGCCACGGTTTGGAGTAATTTTAAAAACCATATCTACTGGATTTGCTATTGATTCGGATGGAGTCAATACGTATGCTTTTGATACTGAAAAACTTTACGTAAGTTTGTACCCCTGGTACTTCATGCCTGCAAGTGTCCAATAAGTACTCATTCATGGCGCTTCAATAATAGAATCAGCCATTCTTCCCATTGGACAATTGTCAGAAGAGGCACAGGAGGCAAAAAACAAGGATTTTAAAAGATTCAGGAGCAGGCATACTAGGAAGATTTCTCGCTCCGAAAATATTGAGGATGTTTTCAATATGTTGCTATTATCTTCGGATCCTGTGATTTCATCCATACGTCAAAAAACGAAAAAGAAAAACGGAATACCTGCGGAAGTCTTGCAACTGTTGAAAGAACCAGCTGTGTTTAGCTCTGGAGAAAGTGAGGAAGATGATTGCAGTGAAAGCGAAATGTCTGACTATGAACAGTCATAACTTGGTCATAAAGTTGTTATGGTTATCATTCTGCTGCAGAGCAAACTGAGAGCATGACAAAATTTTCATTCATGAATTAATTTTAAATGAACTTTTTGCAATATTTTAAATGTATTTCAAATGGGTATTTTGCTATTTTTTGCGCTTGGACGAATTAATAGTATATTTTTATACCCATCTTATTTTATTTGAATTTTTTTAATATTATGCTGTAACCTCTATTTTTTTACCTTTTTGGTTTTTTCTCTGGCGGATGATTTTAAGACCTGCTGGCATAAATTAAAATATTTTCAAATCTGAATTCTGTTATTTCTTCTCCACCTCAGTCAAAATCAATGAATTAACTTTGAGTTGCTAGAATTCATGGAGGCTGGTGTTAGCGGTAAGCGCGGTAAGTACCTTTGTTAGTCGCACGCACGCGGTCGCACGTACCGCCATAAAACGCCTCCCTCCCGCAAACAAAAAACAAAACAAGGGTAAGCAAAAGGAAGTTCCGTTTTCCAGTAGAGAACGTTGCTATTGCCAAACATTGAGTTTTGGCCTTGTCCGTTACCACCGTAAAATATGAATAATTAGCTAAAATTGAGTTTTTAGCGACTTTATACTTCACATTTTAGTGTTAGTTAATGCCTTTTACTTATAATTTGACATGAATGATTAAATGGTGTATATTGCGCACAGATTTAGAAAATAATATTTTTTTCCGCCTAGATTGGGCATTCCGCCCACTGTGCAGTGTGGTGAAACGCGTCGTGCCAAAGAAATAAATCTGTGGAAGATTACCAAGTGTTATTATTCATTATGAATATCGCCATGCATTTTTCGCTGCGCATATCTCTGAGCAATGGACAGCGGGCCTAAACGGATACTGCGGGACATTTCAGAATTAGCCAAGACTAATTTGTAAACTAAGCGGGATGCTGGGACGGGACTGTGCCGGCCAAAATGGGACATGTGGTAAGCGTATGTAATGTGGCTCGGGGTCTCCTTGGCGAGGGGTAAGGGATAGGAGCAGCGTTTGAAAAGAATAACTAAGTATGCAGTAATTTTATCAATGAATGTGCTTCTATGGACTTCTCATTCACTTCTTTTCATGGTATCAATCAATTTTTTCGTTTCGATAAAATTAAAATAATAGCATGAAAGGTATGGACAATAATAAATGATGAAAATATATAATTAGAAAAGTAAAATAGAAGGCATAAAAATATCTGAGTATCACTAATAAACTACCTGACTTCAAGTAAATTATAATAGGAAATTTCATCAAAGTATAAATCTAGTTATTAAAGTTGCAAAAACAGTTATTTCAAATTTTAGTGAAAAGTAATGGGATCAACGAGCAGGGCTCCCAATATTTGTTACATGCTCTATCGTTATCGAAAGGCTTCACTTTACTGATCGGAATCCATGCACTCGGTGCCACAAAGAGTTACAGTTATTTTAGTGTTTGATGATTTAGTGCTTTACATTTGGAGTATCTTTTTTAAAATCGTCTTCAATCCTTCCCCAAGTAACCTTAAATCTACCGTTATTTAAGATATTCTTTGTCACTACCTCCCATCGTGACGTGTAATTGCTCCCATAACAATTGCGATGTCATAAAATGGAATAAAAACTAATATTAATGTTTTAAGGCCTCCTTGGAAACAATAATATGACACTGGATATAATATGCTACTGCTAATAATGTCTCTCACTTACCTGTTGATGAATGCTCCTCACAGAAGGAAGTGGCTCAGAAGGAACCGAAAATTCCTTTTATACCTCGGAGGACCTGAGATCACTCGAAAAATACCAATTCGTGTTGTTGCGGCACCTTTTATATTTTCGAAGGCCATTTTCTGACACGAAATCTTTGAAATCACGCGAGGAACGACTTTTTTTAAACTCTCGTGACTGAAGTTATTTCATGCTACTTATAGCTGTTGGAAGTGAGCTTGAGGTCTCGATCACGCGATTTGTGGCACGACATTCCACGTTATTTATAAAGAAGTGAAAGAGTCTGATATTATTTAATTAAATAGCTTCGCCGAAGTCTTCGTATTAATTCCTCCTGGCAGTGCTTGTCTGTGGACTGTTCGGCGGACATCTTATAGCCTTCAGCGCCAAATTGAATTATTTCTCAAACAAACATTCTTAAGTAATGTAAATCTGTACATTTTGCACATCTTTATTCACAACTGCGACCGCTTTCAACGCTCTCAAATCATTCCTCATGGGGGTTGTAGTACTTTTATCCGTGGTATGTTTTAATGTATGCTCTGTTGAACGTAAGAAAGAAGGAAAGTAGCTGATGATTAATATAAGTAAAACAGTGAAATGGATAAGGAAATGTTTAATGGAAAGACGATAAACGGGCTAAATGCCAAATTAACTAAAACTCCCTCTAAGAGGGGGGAAGATACATTGTTTATAAGTGGGTAAAATTGTTGATATGAAGCCATTCAAAAATTTCGTCCCAACCGCCTAGGAATTAGATATTTTTCAAAAATTTCAGAAAATCCAGCTTTGCACCTTTGTCAGAAACATGTATATCCATGACATACAATCAGATCTGTTGTTAGAATGAGAAGTGGTAATGGGTAAAATTGTTTTTTTATTCAAGACGAACGGAAGATACTCGTTGAAATTCAACGGGTGTGAAAAACATTAAACTTATTTTTTATAATAAAACCATAAAGCCAGAAGAAAAACAGTATACGTGGTCATTTGAGGAGTTGGTAACCTATCTTGTATGTTGTGTTCGTTGTAGTAGACACAGTGACAGTTTTCCAGGTGCACGGAGAAATGAGTGACTATTGGTTCACTTTCATGCACGGGAAACCCAATAACCGGGCTTGCAGACTCATTACTACTTAAATAGCAAAGGTTGATAGATGGTCACCTCGTCCCTCCGGATCTCTTGAGCCGTCTTCTGAGTGATTAACAGCTTGATCGCTTCCCTTGTGCACATACATATATTTGCATTCCATGACTTAATTCAGTTGCACTATATGTGCGTTGATTATCTTAATCATGATTGGACGGAAGAGTACAATCCAGCGGTTGACAACATCAAGAGGAGTAATGGCAGCAGAAGGCATGTTTATTTGACCTATGAATCCTCCACCGATGGGACTGTGCCTTCGGCATAGCCATAATCATTGGTTTCGGTTGCTAAATAAAACATCTATGGTGATTCTTAGTGCACTTGTCGATTTTCATGCACGGATGTCGTTAATTGCGAAGAATTTCCGTTCTTCTTTCGGGTAAGAAGCATGTGGTGACGTCATTATAATTTCCACCATCTTAAATAAGATTGAAGGTTCGAAACAGATGGGTCTGTATTTGAACCAGATTTAGAGCTGGTTACCTGTCCGTATGTTGGGTAAGGGTGAAATTTGTGCGGATCTTAGCGTAAACCGAGAAACACCACGGGGAGATTCTCATAAAATCGCTGGTGGGCATGTCTTTGACAATCCAAGTCTAACCTTTGTCGTTTTTCTTTCAAGGGCTCATTTTATCGCAAATAAGACATTAATTTTTATTTAGAAGGTTGTTTCGAAAGGTTACTCTTTTTTCTATTAGGCATGTTGATGGATATATTTTGAAGTCCAAGGAACGGAAACAAAGCGGCACGTGAGAGTCTAGAATAGGCAATTCAATGATTGAGTGAATGTACCTAAGTTAACTGGACTTTAATACTTTTAAACACATAAATAACTCGTGACGTTATTGATGTAGGAATTGGTCTAAAAAACAGTTCGCAATCGCAATGAGAGGCAGACGGTTTCACTACGTGTAATACATCTGAGTATTAAACGATAATAAAGATCGCCGTGTTTGTTGTAGCAACAGAGGCATTATTACCATTGATATACCAGGCTGCACGTAAATATTCTTGCGCATTTAACTAAGTGTGTATTCTATTGATTACTTTATGTGTAACGTTTACTACGTAATTGTTCTCTCATATACATGCAGTGCCCCTTTGAGAGCTACTTTGAGAATAGACGTCGAAGAGTATACTTGTTAAATATGCATTGACTTTATCGATTACCCCCGAAGCAATTTATCATGGGGCCCTTGGGACTCTGGGCTCTTCTTATACGGATTTTCTTTCTACGTACTATCATGGGCCTGCAGAAAGCGTGATATTTAAATGCCAGAGGCGTGAATATTCTCTGAAAATAAAATCTCTGGTTGTCAAGGAAATAAGTTATTGTTGATTTAAGATCAAAATGTGAGATTTTTCAGCTGAAAAGGTGAATTTCAGACAACTTCGGAGGGTAGAAGAAAATCAATTGATAATAATAGTAATAATAATAATTTCTCTATTGGCAACAGCCAAAGCCAATTACTGCCAAATTGATATATTTTGGAAAACCACAAACAACTATGCCCTGGGAGGTGTAAATTTTCTACCCAGGCGGGATTCAAACCCGCGACCTTTGGTTCGGCAGGCGAGGACTTTACCCCGCCACCACCTGGGCTGGATAAAATTAGAAACTTCCTTTATTCAGCCATCCAATAAAAAAAATCCCAGACCTATTCATTAACCTATATCTTGAGTGAAAGTACTTTTAAAAAGCAAAAAATGAAACCACTGCACCGAACCCAATGCTTAGCATGGACCACCAGGGGTGACCCTAGGGGGCTTTTGGGGGCCCTGAGAACTTTTTAATATAGCATATATTGCAACCAGACGTTTTTTCTATCTACATGCCAAATTTCAGCTCAATCGGTCCAGTAGTTTTTGCGTGATGGAGTAACAGACAGACAAAGACCATTACATTATTATTTATTACTAAGGATCACACCTTTAACCCTGATAAAATAGGGTTTCGGTTAATTGAACCCTACAGTGTTTGTTGTTTATCAGTGACAAACTCGTGTTCCAAATTTTATCAAAATCGGTCCAGTGGTTTAGGAGGAGATGAGGAATATACCCACATACCCACTGACTTTTATATATTTAAAGATAAATATAAAGATTACATTCTACCTCTTCAATGGAATGGAGATCAAATAATGCAGAAGTGGTTGAATAGTTTCTAATGTATGCAAATGGTTGCAATTTCCGTCTTCGGAGAAAACTCAACAAAGTAAACACCCAAATCATTTAATTTTGGCATACTTGAATGCTTGAATTCACAAAGAAATGCTACCACATATTAAAATCAACTGTATACATGATGATACACTACAGTCAAAGCGAATATAGAATACCTAAGAGGGGATCAATGAAGTATAAAACAATTGCAAGTCAAATGATCCTTTTCTCTCAGATTATCCTCAGTCGAAAGAGCTATTTCGAAAGGGAGTTTTAGGAATAGCACGACCAAAGGAATGGCCTTCTAGGTAAGGCAAGCTTCCGATATACTCGTTAAAGTACACCTGGACATCTACTTGGAAAATCCAGATCAATGCCTCCAAAAGTACCCACATCGTGTATAACAGTATAACGTGTTGCTCTTATTAGGAAAACAGTGTGATACATTTACCTTATGTAGGTGGGTAGCGGAGTTAGGTCGGCGTATTCCGTCCCCTTGTGTCTAGTGCAGTAGACTCTATTTGAGTACCTACTCGGCGTCCCTGGAACTCCAACTATTCCCCTATTAATAAGATCTTTTTTATTGGGTGTCCACAGGTGTCCTATCATCGCCACCTAATCCTACAAATTAGTGCCTGCAAGTTCAAAAGCAACGGCTAGGCCTGTCTTCCCATTAGTCCCTAATATGTCAAGAATTTATGGAATTCAAGACATATATGGAATAGAGAATATTGGAACGCTCCACAGTGAGTGGATTAAATTTAAGTTTTGGAATGTTTTGGGATATACTTTCTTTACTCCATAGCATCATTTCAGTTGAAATTGAAAATCCAAGAGAAAATAAACAAGACACACCCTAGGCCAGAGGCTATATGATAACCACCTAACAGTCCACAGGCAACCCCTTCCAGGAAGAATGGGCACGAAGACTTCGGCGAAGCAATTATCTTAAATTATAGCACAGTCTCCTTCACTTCCTAATAATGAACGTGGTAAGGCGTGACCAAAATCACGTGATACAGACCTGTGGCTAAATCCTTCCAGCTACAAGTAGCATGAAATAACATCAGTCACGAGACTTAAAATAAAAGTCGTTCCTCGCGTCAAGTCAGAAGACGCCTTTGCATTCGAAAATAGAAAAGTTTCTGAAACATATGCGAATTAGTATTTTTCGAGAGATATCAGGTCCTACGAGGTATAAAAGAAAATTTTTGGTTTCTTTCGATCCATTTCTCTGAGGGGCGTTCGTCAACTGTTAAGTGAGAGATTTTATTAGCAATAGTATAGTTAATCCATTGTCATATTATTGTTTCCACGGAGGCCTTTGAATATCATTATTTATTTTTTATCCCGTTGTATGACATCGCAATTCAAATAGGAGCCATTATACGTCACGATGGGAGGTGATGACAATGATATTTTAAAGAACGGTAGATTTAAAGTGACATGGGGAGGAATGCAGATGATGATAAGAGGCACAGGGCTCGAAAAGGTTGGTACACAATCATCAAACACTGATCATTTTTAATATTTTAGGTTAAAGATTTCGCTCTTTAAAGTGAAGCATTTTGTAAACGATACAGCATGTAAACAAATTTAGGAACCCTACTTGTTGATCCCAATTTTTTCAATGAAAATTAATATAATCTCAAATTTAAATACCCTATATTTGATAGATAGATAGAAAAATATTTATTGTTTGAAAAAATCCATAAAAAAATAATAAAAAACTGTTTGCAGGCACGATCAAAATGACAAAAAAGACATACTTTTCATTGTTTTTTAAATTTCAATCTACAATTTATTCTCATTTCATAACATAACAAATGTATGTACTTACGTAAAAAAAGGCAAACACAAAACACATATTTACTGTGATATTAAAAGGTATTGAATTGATAAACGAGGTCTGGTAGTTTATTATTAATTGTCAAGTAGTTAAACGCTTAACTACATTGTTTTAAATAACATTACTGCAAACCTGAAGATATTATTTTCAATCACCTTTCATTCCCCTTAGCCCTCGCCAAAAGAACTCAGGGTCGTAATACATTGGCTTACCATTCGTCCCGGATTCCGGGACAGTCCCGGTTTGGCCGAGACAGTCCCGGTGTTTAGGATATGTCCCAGTGTCAAATTGGTCCCCGCTAACACAGAAATGTCTAGTAATTTCTCTGTTTAGGTTCACAGTCCATTCAACCAACTCTATTATAGCTCGGTGCTCCAGAGCTTGGTACAATATAAAATTAACCACAGAAGCTACAAGTAATTTTATGTTGTAATTACAGTAAAAGAATATTTTTAAACTGTTTCAATTTTTTCGGTTTTCGGCTCATAAAAACTAGACTAGAAGTCACGGTTTTGAGACACCAAAATATGGTTATTCTAAGTATACAGGCAATCACTCTATCGGAGTGGGAACTAGGGTTAACAACTCTAGGACCTTCTCGACTCGGAGAACTTCATGCATATGTTTAATATATTATGTAAGTCATTCCGCCTCAATTCAACAAACGATAGTCCCTTTGAGCCTCCAACTTATATGCCCTACAACCCTTATACGTAAACAACTTTTTATGTGATTTATGTGTATTTAAATTATTTCAACATTTTGCAAAAAAGCTGTGCCTTGATTCGGATGTCATTTATTTATCTGCTTATAATCATCGTAGTTTAACGTATTGCTCATATTAAAGTTAAATCTTTTAGTAAGATAATTTTATCAAATTTCAATAATGGCGTATTTGAGGTTTAAATGAAATTAAAAATGGAAATAATAAACAGTGCTTTTATATAACGGGCATAATATACGGAAATGGATTACTTTGTGTGATGCGAGTTAAACAAAGGCGGAGATGATAAAAAAGCTACTTTGACGTGATTCGAACCGATTGTAAAATGATATCAAGCTAGGTTACAACTATAATTTCACTGTGGTCTGCAAAGCTGACTGGCCGCAGCTTATGTGATATTCAATCGAGTAAAATTAGCTTCGTATCACCAAAAGCAGAGGTTGAATACGCCCCTGATGAAAATGAATATCTAAATTTGTCAACTTAATGGCTTTAAATGGTCGATTGACTTCATGGTGAAACTTGCTATGCATTAACATTATGAATATGAAAGCTAAAGTACTAATGTGACACGCCTCTCTTCCAGAGCTGGAGCACCGTTGTCCATTATTGAGTCATCATTCGTGAACGGAGCTCGATTCGTACAACGCTCACGACAGCTCCAGCAACTTTTTTTTACCATCACGATTTGAAACGCTTGCGAGAAAATTGTTTCAGGAACTACGTCAAAATGAAAATTACATGATGGTTGGAAATCCATTTCTTTTCCTGGCCAAATGAGTAAAGAAATATTAAACAGCAATGAGCCTTCTAGCTTTTGGGTTTAACGGTGTTTGTATGATCCATAAATTATGTAATTTAACTGAGAAGACATTATAGTTTGATTCTAACCTCATGGCTAAGAATAATATTACATGAACGATCATTTTCAGGGAACTCTCCGTCCGTGGATTACTACATTATTGAACATCTAGCAGATACATACACTGTGCTATATTCCTGTGAAAATGTTGCATTCGGTAAAAGAGGTAAGTAAGATTTGACTACAGATATACGAATCACTTTTTTGGAAAATATATTAACACTGTAATTCTAATAATAATAATAATAATATTTATTGCTCTAGGAGTTTCCCTCCCTTTGAGCAGAAAAACGAATACAGTACAATAATAATGTTTACAATACAATAATAAGATTACAAAAATGAACTGTAAATACATCTTTAAAAAAAATATTACTGAAAAAGAACTGGAAGCAAGCACACGAGTTCAGGGTGGCACTGAGAAATACAACAATTTTGCGATATACAGCATATAACCCTGCAATTTGCAATCAATAGAACACAACAGCCACACATGATACACCTATGCAATGGTTACAATATTTAAAATACTTACACAACAACTACTCAAGCAATACTTACCCATACAATAAATACAACTGTAACTTTCATTAACTCACCACAATATATCACAATACCCATACAAAAATTACTCAAGCAATATATAGCTATAAAACATACAACTGCAGCTTCAAATTATTACTACTGCCCATCAGGCTCCAAGTTTCTTTCCGAACACCTTCAGTGATCAACCACAATATACTACAACACTTACACCGTAATTACTTTGGTAATATATAGTCTCACATTATACAACTGCAGCTACAAACTATTACCACTACATAAAAGGCTCCAAAGCCTCCCTCTTAACACCCTCATCGACCCACTGCCCTTAACATGGTTTGACAATCCATTCCAGAGTTTGGAAGCTGCCACAGTGAACGACCTCTGAAATGTGGTTGTCCTAAACTGAGGGGTATACAAAGAAATTTGGGTCTAGTCTAGTAACCACATTTGGAATTGGAACTTGGAGGAAAGAGTTTTAGCAAATAATCAGGACTCCCATGTTTAACGAGATTGAACATGAAGCAGGCCATATTAAATTTTCTCCTTGATTTGATGTCGAGCCAGGAGAGCTTTTGGAGATACGGGGTGATGTGTTCATCTCTCCGTAGGTTAAAGATGAATCTCACACAGGAATTAATTAGGCGCTGTAGCTTAATGTTCAATTCCTCAGTTACATCATGGTACACTAAGCTGCAGTAGTCTAAGTGAGGAAAAATCAGAGAACACACAAGTTTATTTTTTAGTTGAAGGGGAAGTAAATTTTTATGAATTTTTAATTGATGCAACGTTGCATTCACTTTATTGGATATACTTGATACATGTTCTTTCCAGGAAAGGTTTGAAGTTAATATTACACCTAAATTTTTCACATTATTACTGAAGGGTATGCTCATATTCTGAACCATTATCGTAGGCAGTGTAGTGAAATTTAGTTTAGATAGGACCTTAGTGTTACCAATGACCATAGATTTAGTTTTTGTAGAATTTAACTGGAAGAAATTAAGTTTTGGCCCAAGATGCAATGGCAGACATATCATCATTTACCTTTTTGATAGTGTCGCTGAGATCGTTGGGGTGACAATGGCAATAAATCTGCAGATCATCAGCATAGATCATGTATTTACAATGAGTAATACAATTTGGAAGGTCACGCACATACAACGAGAACAACAGTGGTCCTAGGACAGATCCTTGTGGTATACCACATGATACAGTTACCCAATCAGATCGATTTCCTTTCGAGTCTTTCACCGATTGACGACGCCCATTCAGGTAGGAATAGAACCAATTTAGAGAGGAACATGAGAAATTCAGTTTTCTCATTTTTTGTAACAGAAAGGTGTGATTTACTCGGTCGAAGGCTTTACTAAAATCAAACAGTACGAAGATAGTCACCATCTTTTTGTCGAACGCATATCTTATATCGTCAGTAACTTTAATCAGGGCCGTCTGCGTTGAGTAATTTTTGCGAAAACCCGACTGGAATAGATCGAACAATTGATGAGGTGTAAGATAATCAAAGGTCTGTTGAAAGACTATCTTTTCAAGGCACTTTGAGGCTGCACAGAGAATGGATATGGGTCGGTAATCACTCGGTGAAGATGGGGTTTTATTTTTCTTGATGGGCCGTATCAGGGATTCCAGATCTTCCAAATTGAAGGGTACGTGCTAGACATCAGCGACGAATTAAAAATGTCTAGTAGAGCAGGAATTACGGCTGAAGATGAGGCTTTTAAGTATTTGACCGATATATCATCGATTCCGAAATATGTTTCGGTTTTGACTTATAATATGATAACTAATTATAAATTTATTGTACTTTTATAGAAAAAGTTGTATAATACGAAAAAACGTATAATTATCTATTTATCAAATTGATTGATTAATATTAACAGTTTAAAAAACGAAAAAATGGTGTTTATGCAAAAACTCGTTACTTCTCTAATTTACAAGTTGTGGCGTAGGTCCTCCACGAAATGGTATAAAAAGACATGCAGATTACGTTGGAAAAAATGGGAGCTTCCGGATAAGTAGTTGACACAGATTTGCATTTCGTAGTTTTATGCTACATTTGCAGGATGCGTACTTGCCCGAGAAATGGTCCAATTAAAATTTTCAAAATTATTTCGAAAGCCTCATTAGATGAATGCAATTTTTATTTATAAAGAGCTCTTCGCTTATGTATTCAAGTGCCTCTATAGTCGCCGAAAGAATGTACAAACTATCTCATATACTCAGCTGGCATCTATCTAAAGCAGCAACCAATTTTTTGAGTCATGTAATGTTTGATACCTCTCTTTGCAGCATTCTGTATTGTTGTAGTCGTACTCTGTAAAGTCTTATCTGGCCCCTCATCATTGCTTATTTCATCTGAACTTAAAAATTCCCTCTCTAAATTTAGAACATAATAATATACAACTACATCTAAATCTACGATGTACCGTGCAAGCCACCACTAGGGTGTGTGGCACGGGGTGATTCCAAACCAGACATGCAGCACTCGTCCCAGAACAAATCAGAACCTTGCACGCTCCCCCTGGCGCTAGGCGCAGGCCAAAAGCAGTCAGGAGAACAGTGCGCAGTCCAACCGGAAACTGGGAGAGTGATACGTAAAAGAACATAAAAACATGCAAAGAAATGCTATAGACACATCTAGTGGTTAATATCACTGATACTGTTAATTTATGAATACTACGAGATGCTACTTCATGCAAAGAACAAAATAAAATAATGCCAGACTAATCGACCGGTGTGGAGTGTTAGTAATGATGTTGTGTTATTAAGCACAAGTGAAAATTCTACTCTACCTATTGAGGGTGGGAGTTTGATGTGATTGATCTATAGTAACTATTATAATCCCTGATATATAAACATCAGAGGAGGTAGATGCTGCATAATGATGTTTCTCTCGCCTTTTCTCTTCTTTTAATGTTCTTTGCTTCAGCCTTTCTTCTTTATCCGTGTGTTTGCGGTCTACTACTGCTAGATAGCCTATGCGTCCTAGCTCTCTCTTTCGTAATAAAAAGATCCTCTTTTCTTCCAACTTGATTGCTTGTAGAGCCTCGGGATGTGCAATATCAAATAGGTTGTACATATTTAGTTTCATTAAAAAGATTATCACACTTAATGACGTCCTTTTTTAATTTTCTACATTAGCCAATTACTTTCCGTGAACAATTATGAATACCTCTGGTCGGAGTTCTTAATTTTTCCCAAAATTTCATGCACTCACAAATCTCAAGATTATCACTTTCTCTGAAAGTTTTACCACCGTATGTAATAAAATAAAACTGCCAGCACCTTTCTGTTTGATGGCATTTTATGTCAAGTTATTTGATGTATTACTTCTCCTATAAAAACACATGTTATCTAGGCTCTGAGTAATTCATGCGATATCATGCTACAGAAACAACCCGGAAACACATGCGCACATGATTCTCAATCGTTTCATAGAACGATTGAGAATCAGTGAAGACCTGAGAGATCTGAAGTCTGCACGTACCGGACAGGCACTACAGTGCGACGAGACGGCATGTTTTTCGCACGAGATCGCCTTAAATTCAGAAGTGGTTGGAATGCTTTGAATGACCTCCAGAAAATATATGACCACCAAGTTATTTATAGCGTTGGATGGGAATTATCAACTGCATTCAATTTCTGCAATAAAACTGTGAGATTCTATAAAATATATGAGTTATCTGAAAAAGTTGTTTTTTTTAATCCACTGGAAATTTCAGACGCCATATTTTGTCTGCCATTATGAATTTTCAAAATTGCCAAATGGCTTTTGAAAATAGATGTTAATAGCTGCCATTTAAGTCATCTCGGATCAAATTTGGATCAAAACTGCTCTGATCAAAAAGGGGGGAGATCCGCTCCGTAGCCTGGGCGATTATTCAATAATATTAGCTGATGTTACTGAAATTCAGTGGAGACACATATTTTACATTGAGAAGATTAATATATGGCATTTGAACCATCATACCATCGGATGAAAACGTTTCTTCACTTTCCAATACCTACTGCAATATAAATATATGGATTCTCTTCAAAAAAATCAACTTGACGCTGAAATTACCCTAGAACCACTCATAAAGTCAACCTTAAGATCACCATGAGATGTTCCGTTTGATTTCCTACAGCGAAATCATTCAAAGTTTATCTAAATAACGATTAGTTCCCGCGTAAAAGGCTCTTCTGTATGCCATTTCACCGAAAAATCAAAAATGACCTTTAGATGATACTTGAACACCAAATATTTATACCATTGGATGCGGCATTTTTACCACTACCCATTTCTGCAGTAAAACTGTGAGATTCAATAAACAATTGATGCATAATTAAAAAACTCTTTTCTTCATAATTTAAAAAAATCTTTTTTAATTCACAGGGAAGTTCAGACGCCATATTGGATCCACCATTATTAATTTTGAAAATGGTCAGACGGCTTTCAAAGGTTTTCCCCCTCACCGATGTGGAATACTGCAAAGAGATATCCATTATCAAATCCATAGCCGTAGCAAACGGTTTCCCGGAGGCAATAATTAACAAAATAGAAGCCAAAAAGGAAAAAGAAACAGCCATCAGACAAATTTATTCAGTCGGACCAGAGAAAGCCCAACGCTGGCGAAAAATAAATTACATTGGGAATACTTCACTAAGATTAGGCAAATATCTGAAACACCTTGGCATCCAAACAGCCTTCCACTACACAACTAATCTCAAATACCTACTCCCGAAAGTGAAAACTCCATAACTACAATGGACCAAAGTGGCATTTACAGGTTAGAGTGCGCCGATTGCAAGGCATCATATTTCGGGCAGACTGGGAGAAGCCTGTGGACCCGAGCAGCCGAGCACAAGAAGGACTACGAGAAGAAGGAGGGGAAGTCACAGTTCGCGGCTCACCTCCTCGCTGATGGACATCAGGCTGACTTCATCCCGGAAATGACACATAAGGAGAGCAAGGGGACCAGAATGGATATTTTGGAACAATTGTACATAAAATCGGCCGTGAGGAGAAAGCATGACCGCATCACTAATGACCTCGTTTTTCCCTTCAATTCCCCACTCCTCGACCTCCCGCAGTTAATCCGAAACAAACCCTCCCATCACCTTTGGTCAGTCATCCTCTCCCCCACCCCCTCCTCTCCTCAGGCCCATGCTCAGCCCAAAATCCCCACCCCTTCCCTCACCCCCGCCTCCAACTCTCTCCTTCCCACTTGCACACCCAAGTTTCATACAACGCCGTTTTCCTCCATCCCCACCCTCCTTACCCTTCCTTCCTCCCTCCCCATGCGACTATATGTTCAGAATTAACTATCTTGTATTCAGTCCTGATGATGCTGCAGTGCAGTGAAACATGTCGACTCAATAAATCATATTTCTCCAGTGTAATCGTGCAAAGTAATTTATCCTTTTCCTACAATGGAATCCCACAAAGTATCGGTCGCCACTAATAACTTCATATTTTAATTTCCTTGGCAACCGAAGCATATGCCTTAAATGGGAGCATATGGCTGACGCCTTTAAGTCTTCGGTTGTGATCTGTGTAGTTGTAGAATGCATGTATATTGACGGTCCCTCTCCATTGTGATGACATCTGTAGTGTAGTAGTGCATGCTTGTGAGCCTTCGCCTCGTGACAAACATTAGCGATTTATGCTAATGCATAATTAGTCGTAGTTACACTAACTCTAGGGTATAGTGTAATGCATGTTGGTGATTAATCACCCCCTGCCACACACCCCTGAGGTGGCTTGCAGGGTATTTTGTAGATGTAGATGAATATGAAAATCAGTGAGATTATAGTTGGGGTATTTTTCACCCCATCTTCTCCATGGGTGGGAAGTGACTCCTATATAATACCACGATAGCAACTGATTTTTTACCATTATCTTGACCTCGCAAGAACTCTATTAGCTCTTTTCTATAACTTTAATGTTTTCTTCCTCTTGTGAGTGTTAACTATTATCCTATCATATAATTATATGTTGCCATAGCAGCAATTTAGAAGGTGCGAATCCAAGTTATTATATTTGAAAGAGGTTTAAGATGCGACATTAAAGAGGTTGACGTGCTGTTAGGTGTGAAAAATTATCATAGCTACGAACATATTGCCTTCCAGTTGATTATACTTCGGTGCCGTTGTACTTTCAGCAGCTCCTTATAAAATTCTGAATAGGATATGCAATGGGAACTTTCGAAAAATGTGGGACATGTTTTGATAAATAAATTGAAATGTAATGGAAAAATATTAACATTGGATGGAGGATCTTGTTATGCATTAACTGAGTCCTTAAAAATAGACAATCATAGCCGGTGCGCCTTAACATTGGATGAAAAAATAAATAAGCTTTATTAATTTTGATATAATTTTTTCTCGTTACGAGAAGGCATGGATGAGAAATTTCCACGGATCCTCACGTAATACCAGTGTTTTGTAATGGAATTTTCTGAGAGTTTCGGCAATACAGCATTGCTCTTTGTATACCGAAAAAGAAAATAGTTAGCCTTTTCAATTCCTTGGCAAATGTTTTGAGGTGATCTAAAGAGGCGGCTTGAATGCTGCACCAAATAGAATTCAGGCTTATAAACGGAAAAGCCACTTTTTAAAAACTTCTTTAAATTGTAGCTATTTCAAGGGAGTGATTGATTGTGTGGCAGTGAAAAAATATCTAAAATAATATATGTCATTTTGACTCATAAATTGAACCTGAAGGTGGATTGAATGAAGGGAGTTTCAATTGAAATATACTCTTGAGACCTAAACAAATGGCGACATTTATTGCGCCAGAATTGGCGTGAAATGCTGTGCCTAGACCCGAGGGGTGGGCTGGCGGCAGCCGATGACGAGTGACCCACCACCGCAGTGTACACACAAAGCCACAGGGAGTGCCAGAGTGCCACAGAGTGGAAACAGTTGAGCGCGAGTGGCCGTATATCTGGGGCCTGTTTCTCAACGCTACAGGTCCACAAGTTACAAGTCCATTTCACATGTTGCAAGTGTTTACTCACAAGTGTTTTCATGGTTCCGACACATTTTGTTTCTCAAACAGACTTGTAAATTACAAGTACTTGTAAGGAAATTTCTAATAGTCCTCCGAGGTGAAGAAATCGCAGTAAATCGGAAAGAATAACTGGGAAAACAAATGAAAAGCGACTTGCGATCTCCTTTTCTCAACTGATACGAAGGCGAAGAAATGTAAGTAAAATAAGCAGCTGGTGTTGTTGTGCATTAGATTAGAGGTTTTATACAGGATTGGCAGACTATAAAATAAGCGATCCATCACCTTTCAAGTGAAGCTATCTGCCGCCCAGTTATCAAAACTGGAGGACGGCACGAAGGCAAGTAAAATGAAAAAAAATTGTGATTAAGTCCCAGGACGAAGTTACATAATTTTGGTGGTAAATATCTCCCGTTACCCCACCAAAATGAAAAAGAATAAACAACTATCACCTGAGAGGATCGATCTCGCAACCATAGGATCTGCACATAACCCCTATTCCAACTTACTACTTGTGCAATTAGTGTTCCCCATGGGTATTAATACTCAGCATTCAAAATGGCTGGCCCACGTACGTATCCCACACAGCACGCGGACGTCCGCACGACGGCCGGAGGCTGTCCGCCAAGTTCATAACGGACCTCCGTACATCTACATCTACATATTACCCTGCGAGCCACCTCTAGGGTGTTTGGCAGGGGGTGACAAGTCACCAAACTGCAGCATGCAAGCGGACCGCCACATGCACACCGCACGGTCATGAATATTAAGGATACTAACCAATTCCACCATTAACTAAAAAACAATATTGAAACATGCAAGAGAATCCCCACATGCACGCCACACATGTACGATGACACATAATATTCTACATGCTACTTAAGAGGGCAATCTGCCTATGAAGCTAGAACATGCAAAACATGCTGTTAGAAACACCATAAAACTCCGTAAACATGCTTTAAGAAATACATAAGTTAGTAAGCTACACTACCAGTCAACTAATCTATTTCTAAGTCCTTACACAGCCGTTATAGTCTCTTATCGCTCGCGGAAAAAAAACGACATTTTAAATCTATCTGTTCTACAGTCTATCTCTCCTATTTTATTTTTATGATCTAATCTACCATAGTACGTTGGCGGTCGTAAAATATGATCAACTTCGTCGGAAAATAAACTACTCTTGAATTTACATAATAGATTTAGTCTTGTTTTCAATCTACGGTCTGACAGTGATTCCCATCCGAGTTGTTCTAAGAGGTCAGTAACACTAACAAGACTATCGTAACGGCTTTTCACGTACCTGGCTGCTCTTCTCTGTACACGTTCTAACTCTGTTTTTAAGCCTGTTTCATGAGGATCCCAAACACTGGAAGCATATTCTAAATGGGGTCTAACGAGGGAGAAGTAGCTTATTTCTCTCACTTTGTCGTCGCACTTGCCTAGAATTCTTTTAACAAATCCCAATTTACGATTAGCTTGACCTGTTATTTCCCGAATATGTTTATTCCACGATAGATCATTATTGAGCCTAACTCCGAGATATTTTACGGATTCTACCGTCTCTAATTGGGTATACTGAATGAAATAGCTCTGTTGTGGGGAGTTATTTTTCCCCCAGAATTTCATTACTACGCATTTTTTCAAATTTAACTCTAGCTGCCACGCATCGCACCAGGATTTCGCACAGGGATTTCGTCTGGGCCAGGTGACTTATGTGGACTGAGCAATTTCAATAAAATTTCTATTCCGTGAGCACTAATATCAAGGGGAGGCATCTTTCGTATGCAGTGATTATCAACCGCCACGGATGAATTCTGAGATGACTCAGTGAACACGCTCTTGAAGTAGGAATTTAATAAATTGGCTTTATCGGAACTGTTTGTTAACACATCTCCATTATCGTTTCTTAGCGAACAAACGGTAGATCTTTTACCTTGCCGTAGCCGTAGGCTGTCCGCATTTAATCCGGAGGACGTCCGTAGGACGTCCACTGCATGTCCGAACGTCAGTAAAAACGACTGCCTGTGGACGTCCTGCAAGCCTCCGCTGCGGACTGATACAGGACACACTTCGGCCAGAAATGTGAATTAAACTAGACACTGATGGAATAGGTCAAAGTAAAAAAAACTAAGAAAAATATTGCACCATAGTTGTTATAATAAAGAAATTATTACAATTTTTAAATTAATTCAGCTGTAGTAGAATATATATCCACCTCCAAATATGGGTCGTGAGGGGGAGTAAATGCCAAAAACAAATGGTATTTTACAATTCAAGACATTATTTATTTATTATTACAGGCAAGTGCCAAATTACTAAGTATAGCACATTAATTAACTTCATCAAATAAGATAATGGATAAAATGAATAAAATAAACTAAAAATTATAAAATACACAGGGGAAAAAAATATAATGCAATATTAATCATTGAATTCACAACACTATTGGAAATTGCGTTATTATTATTGTGTTGTATCAAAAAGTAAAAAAATATACAAAATACACAAATGAAGAAAATGGGAGGAGACTTACAAGGCAATTAAAATATTAAACATCAATATTTAGCAATCCATCAAGGCACTTTCTTCTGAAGGCAACAAAAGTATCATTATGTACATCAATATATGTACTAATGGAGTGGTAAAGTCTTAGCATTCGAACAACAGACCCATTGATAGAATAATTTCTGCAACAGTATTTAACAAAGAATAACTCAGCTGTCCTGGTAAATGTAGCATTAAAATGTAAAAATGTAAGTAAAGGGGAACACTTAGCAATGTCATTACATGCATTGTACAGAAATAATAATGCTGCAAGTTGTCTTCTTACTGAAAGGGTACGTATTTAAATTCAAGATCACTAAAGTTTCACTGCATGGTATGTTTATGGTACTGAAACCTGCATAATAGTTAGTAATTCTTAGGAACTTTCTTTGCACACTTTCTATTACATCAATATGGCATATATAATAAAGAGAGGAAAGATGACTGAGTTGTACTCAGTTATCTGGTGCAAGTGGTGCCAGTAAGATAACTATAAAACCAATCGAGTCCACTTTCACTGACACCAAGAGATTTCAATTTATGTAGGAGAATAATACGATTTACCTTATCGAACACTTGTGTCAGTCAGTCGCAGAAAAGTCTGTGTAGACAATATCAATTTGGCTACCTTCCTCAAGCCCTTGATTTTAATAGTTAGTAAAAACCAATAGACTAGACACCGTTGACATACCCTGTCTGAATCCGTTGATCAGATGCTATCACATTTCTAAGTAAGGGTTCAAGCTTGTCAACAACTATGCTTTTTACAACTTTGGCTATGACAGACTGAATTAACTGGTAATATCACATTTATCAATAGCCTTATGGATTGGAATTAAATAACTAGTTTTCAGAAGATCAGGAAAAGAACCACTGCTAAAGGATAAATTAAAGAGTATGAAGAGAGGGTAAGAAAGAGTTGAAAAAAAGGATTTAAGAATAATAGAGTGAATTCTATCAGGACCAAAACTCTTGCTGGCATCCAATGTTTTTAGTTGGATAACAATTTCGTTCTGTACTTGTTATAATTATACTTGTATACATCAGCTATTTAAAAATCATTGCTCTACTATTATTCCTTTATTCGTCGCTTACAATCCCTGATTTATTTTATACATGAAACTGATTGAGGTAAGGTATCAATTTCTGCGCTGATATTTGAGGATAGAGGTAGTTTAAAAAAAAAATACTTGAAACATTTATTTTAGCCACTTTCTGATACAAATATGGCAACGATAAATTAAAAAATGTCAAATACCAATCCCATTCAATACCATGGAGGAGCACATTAATAACATAATATGAATTAACATAGACGGTAGGCTACAGGGCAGGTCAATCAGTGGGGTCAATAATTATGTGTTGCCAGTTAGTAATTTAGCTAAGAATACTCCGAATATAGGGTCCAAGAATAGCTTAATTGAAGACAGCAATCTTGAAATTACCCCGAATCGCATAAAAAATAATCATGAAGCATTAGTCGTTGCAGTAGTTAACTGCCGTAGTTGAAAAAATAAGATTCCAGAATTACACCACCTTATTCATAGCACGGAGTGTAACGTCATTATTGGCACAGAAAGTTGGCTAACGGACGATATCTCTGATAGTGAAATTTTTCATAAATCATTCAAAGTTTACAGAAAAGATAGGTCCAACCGAACCGGAGGCGGAGTATTTATAGCTGTAAAGAAAACCATAGTCAGCCGAGCGGAAACCGTCCCAGATACCATCATAGAATCTGTATGGTGCTCTATTAGATGCCCTAAATCAAAAACAATATTCGTGTGCGCATACTACAGACCACCTAACACCGACGTCACCTCAATTTTAGAACTCGAAACACAAATATAGAACATCACATCCAGGAACACCGAAAGGAATTTAATCATAGGTGGAGATATCAATACGCCCTCTATAGATTGGAGGACCTACAGTAACATATCAGGCGGAAGAGACAAAGATATATGCGAGTCTCTGCTGCACACGTTCTCATCAAATGCCCTTCATCAGATAGCTACGACGCTTAGCAGAGGGGACAACATTCTGGATTTATTGGCAACAAATATACCGCAACAAGTAATTAAGGTAAACACTGTTGAGGGCATTAGTGACCATAGAGTAGTTACCGCAAAGTTCTCTTGGAATATCATTAAAAGTTTTAAACAAAGAAGTAAACTCTACATTTGTAAAAAAGCCGATTTCAATGCGTTCAAGAGTCATCTAAAAAATTCTCTTCCCGAATTCCAGGAATCAAGCTTAAAGTTAGACACGGAGGGTAGTTGGAAAGCTTTCCTTTCGATCGTACATTCAGGGATCATAAATTACATTCCAAGTAAAGTAAAAAAAGAGGGCAGCGAACCAAGATGGTACAATGCAGAAGTGAGAAAATCGTTAAGACGTCAGAGAGTATGCCACGCCCAGATGAAAAAACTCCGTAGACATTTGTCCACTAGTGATCAAAATTTAATATTTGAAAAATACAAATTGTCTAGAGCCACCACAAAGGAAGCCTTTCGGAATGCATTCATGGATTTTAAAAGAAAAACATTAGGAGAACAATTACAGGACAACCCCAAGGCATTTTAGTCATACGTAAGTAAAGTTCAAGGCAATAGATCAACAGTTATTCCACTACGAAACGAAAATGGCGAATTATTAACAAGCAGCTCGGACAAAGCCAACTTATTAAATTCTTACTTTCAAAGTGTGTTCACCAAGCCATCGCAAATTACATCCGTAAATTTAAATGATCACTTCCAGCAAAAGATGCCGCCTATCGATATTTGCACACAAGGAATAGAAAACTTGCTAAAATCTTTAAGTCCAAATAAATCCCCAGGTCCTGAAGAAATTCCTGCCCGCGTGTATAGAGAATTAGCTTGAGAAATAGCACCCTACTTGCAGAATATATTTAGTAAATCCATCAACGAACACAAAGTACCCATGGACTGGAAAATTGCAAATGTCACTCCCATATTCAAAAGCGGTGATAAGGAACAGCCATCGAACTACAGACCGATATCTCTCACATCTATCTCTTGCAAAGTCCTTGAACATATAATTGTTAGTTCAGTTATGAGACACCTCGATATAGAAAACTTGTTAACAAAAACACAACACGGATTCAGAAAGGGTAGATCTTGCGAAACTCAACTAGCACTTTTTGCTCACGATATTTTAGTCTCGGGTGAACATAACGCTCCAGTTGATGCCATTTTTCTTGACTTTAAAAAGGCATTTGATAAAGTTTCCCACAGTAAGCTACTCATGAAATTAAAATCCTACGGTTTAGACGACGACGTAATTTCCTGGATTAGAGAATTCTTAAGTAATCGCGTGCAAAAGGTTGTATTAGATGGCGCTATCTCTAATGAAGTAAAAGTCACATCGGGTGTCCCACAGGGAAGTGTCATAGGCCCGCTTCTGTTCCTTTTGTACATAAACGACATCGGTGACAAAGTTGACAGTAAGCTTAGATTACTTGCTGACGACGCAGTGGTGTATAGAGAAATTCGTAGCTTTAATGACAAGGAAGCGCTAACTAAGGACCTCGAGGCAATACAAGAGTGGAGCGATGCGTGGCAGCTAGAATTAAACCTGAAAAAATGCGTTGTTGTGAATTTTTGGAAACCGAAAAAACGCTCCTTGTAACAGCTATTGCATAAACAACATAAAATTAGACACCGTAGAATCAGTTAAGTACCTCGGAGTTAAACTGACTAATGATCTATCGTGGAGTAAACATATTCGAGAAATTACTGGTCAAGCTAATCGTAAATTGGGATTTGTTAAAAGAGTACTTGGAAAATGCGACGATAAAGTTAGGGAAATCAGCTAGTTCTCCCTCGTTAGACCCCACTTAGAATATGCCGCCAGTATTTGGGATCCTTATGAGATAGGCTTGGGAAACTGAGTTAGAACGCGTGCAGCGAATATCGGCAAGATATGTTAAAGGCCGTTATGATAATCTCGTTAGTGTTACTGACCTTTTGCAGCAACTGGGATGGGAAAAGCTTTCAGACCGTCGATTAAAATTTAGACTCAATCTATTATGTAAGTTCCAAACCGGTCTATTCTCTGACGACGTTGATAATTTTTTACGAAATCCGACATACTACGGTAGATCAGATCATGAGAGTAAAATTAGGGAACTTGACAGCAGAACGGATAGATTTAAGATGTCTTTTTTCCCACGAACGATAAGGGACCATGATAGCTGCCATGAGACTTTTATCTAGGTTTGTCGTTAGGTAGTGTAGCTCTTAGTAGTAGTAGTACTCCTAATACTTGAATCCTTATCTGTTACCTAGTACATACTAACAGCACGCCTAGCTTGTTTTCTACATGGGTCTTGAGTCCCTGTCCATCTGTGTAGTTGTAGAATGCATGTATATTGACGGTCACTCTCCATTTTGATGACATTTGTAGTGTAGTGTTGCATGCTTGTGAGGCTTCGCCTCGTGACAAGCATTAGCGATTTATGCTAATGCATAATTAGTCGTAGTTACACTAACTTTAGGGTATAGTGTAATGCATGTTGGTGATTACTCACCCCCTGCCACACACCTCTGAGGTGGCTTGCAGGGTATTTTGTAGATGTAGATGTAGATGAATGGGGAACTTGCATGGGTTGACGATTGCTATAAAAACTATTTTGAACAGGTAAAACGGAAATATTAGCTCGCAAAAATACCTAAATTTTCTCCATTCATCATCAGAAGAAATAAAAAGTTGACTTAAAAAATCAAGCAAAATTTCTCCTAGCCGACCACTGCGCGAAGACACCCGAGCTCGGCCGAGGCCAGGTGTGACGTCAAGTGTGCCTAATCTGCCGTCCGAGTCGGGAAATACACCAACGCAAGCTGTAAGCATTGTTTTGGTGGAGGATTTAGTCGCTCATCGTCACTTGTTCATGTGCTGTTATTCTTGGATAAGTTTTCCTTTTGTTATTGTGCCACGATTAATACTTGGGATATTAAAAATACACTTTCGGGATGATAAAATACAGACTTTTTACCTCGAATCTTTCAGGTTTCAGAAAAATTGGTGATTACGTTGCCGCTCGTTCGGATAATATTCCTGAAATTGATGCCATGACCCTCATGGAATTTGTTATGACAAATGATTGCTATACGTTGGCGGAAATTCGCAACGTAAAAGCAACTCGGAAAGTAGGAGGATAACGATAGGTTTAACTATGCATGAATGCCTCAATTTTCCCGGTTTATTGGGATCTTCAATGCTTTGGTGCATTTCCTAACTATCACTCAGTTTATTCTATTTTCATCTAGTTTTATATTTAGGTCAAAATACTTATTAGTTTACCCACTTGTTGATAACATTCGAGGGTTCTTCGGAAAGTACCTACGGTTACGAGATTTACTGGTGGAAATATTTGGTGTTGGCCTCAAGAATTATATACCAACTCGTCTTTCGACGCATCGACTATGTTTCATGCGTACAAGATAATCGACATTTTTAGTTCACAGTTTACCTTAAAATATCTCAAGCGAGGACGAATCGTCTGCTAAAGTTGAACATCATCAGGAAAAGTCGTTTTTTCCATCGCATGAAGGGAAAGATGAACTTGAAATGAAGGTTTTTCACAATTCTAGCATGTCAAGACATCATCTTGTGCAGTGTTTATCTTTCATAGATACGAATAAATAGCGGAATAGCGTTTTATCGTCAGACAAGCCAAGACTATTTCAGCCATTTTGAGTGTTCATAATTAATACCCAAAGGGAACCCATTTAATGTTAGAAGTCAGTTGGGGTAGTGGTAGCGGGCGGGAATATTTATACGAAGGATACAAGTTCGTTTGCCGCTAGCATAATTTTTTTTTCTCTTTCATTTTGATGGGCTAAGGAGATATTTTACCACCGATTTATTTAAAGTCGTTCTAGGACTTATGCACAATTTATTTTTAATTTCACTTGTCCTTGATCCCCAAGTTACACCAAGGGTATCGGACACATGCCTACGGCGTATTAGGAAAAACCACAGCACATTAGCGTAGCATTGGGAGATGTCATATAAAAAAGTCGACTATAATTACGTCTGGAGTTTCCTATTGAACTTTCGCGACTTAATATTTCATAGTGATTTATAATTTTAGTACGGGAACTTATGCTCTGCATTTTTACCTCTCAATGTATAAACATAATGGCGTGACATGAAAATCAGGTATATATTGATAAATAGTAATAAATAATACTAGCAAACTAGCGCTTAACTTTCGCATTTTCAACCATTCCCACATCCCCAAAATAATGTATTCTTTATGAAATGAGATCATTTATAAATTGCACGATTAAAAGCAACATTCATGTCTCCTGTTGGAAATAAATCTTTCTTCTTCGTTGTTTATTCACAAAGTCTCCGTGGGGGTGTTCTCGCCTCATTACGTTTTAGCCTAAAAGACTCTTCTTTTTACTTTGAATTATAAACAAACAATGTGTTTTAACGGAAACTGAGCATGTTATGTCAAAAGTCGGTAAAAAAAATCCTATCTACTGATACCTTGTTCGTCGCTATCGCCTTCAAAACAGTTGAGAAAAAGAGATCGCTAGTCGCTTTTCATTTGTTTTCCCTGTTATTCTATCCGATAAGAGCCTGAATATTACTCATTATTGACGTGAAATATCAACAGTATACCGTTAAATTATTAACTACTCAATTAAAAATCAGAGGTGGGCTCACTTTTGGGTTGATTAAGCTCGCTTGAATCACCCGTCTTGGTGCGCTCGATGTTAGCCCAGCGGTAGACTGCTTCAGGAGATGTTTAGGCACAGTTGACGTCATCGGGGATTCTTCAACAGTGGCTTGGGGGGGGAGGGTGTTTTCGGCGCGCTTTAAAATTTCGCTATATTTAGCATTCAAATTCTCGCGAAGGAAAACTCAGATTTACATGCAGTTTTTTTTGTTGAATCGAGAAAATAATTTTCTGTCCGCCTGTTAAATAAAAAAAATTCATGCAAGTTCCCCATTATATGTTTCTGTTTAGAACTTCATCCACATGTATCAGTTGATGCATCAACACATTTTTACCGACCAGCTAACGTAATAACCTTTCACTAACAAATTATGACTCACTACGTCTATATAACAAAGACAATGGGCATTAATTCTAGAGCCAACGAACTTATCGACAGAATCATGAGTTCATTCGAAAGCAAACAACACAATCTACCAAACAGCAAAACCATTGATTAGTTATAGTAACCAAAATGAAGTACGCTAATGATAAAGGATGGCAAACTGAATACCATTCATACATTGTTCAAGCCATTTTCAGCACAGTTAAATCACAATAAAGCTTCCAGTAACTATTACAACTTCACCATAAAACATTATTATAAATCCAAATCACAACCGAAAGATAACGCAACACCAAAATGATTTTAAATCAAACAATGAATTTACACATTCACAATATTCACTCCAGATCTGGTCGGCAAAAAAAATGTTTTGTCGAGCCCTGATACCATTCCTGCTGATTCTTATGTTAAATGACCTCCTGAATCCGAATATGACATCCGTTTTCCTCCATCACCCACCATTTTTGGGGGAAGCCCCCCTTCTTATTTTTATCACTTTGCAATGATTTGGAGGGATGTAAAGGATTATTTTATTATAATTTATATTTCTTCTCAGGTTTTAGAGAGGTGAAAAGTTCTAATACATGAACATTTATGGTAAGGAGGTAGATTTTGGGGGATTAGTCTCGGTAAATTATAAAAAAACGCATTAAAAATTATCAACTTTTTCTTTTTTCGCAATTTTTTCACTTATTTTCTTCATATTTCAGCTCCTATTCTACCTTCCCCTCCCTCAAAAATCCCAGAATAGTGGAAATATATATAAACAACATATAGCAGCAATAATAAAAATATTTAGGAACACTGCATAGCAACAATAATTAAAATATGTAGCAATATTTCAGAAGATACGATACCACGCTGGCGCTCTCAATACCTCGCGCTCATCAATAAAGAGTAAAATGATAAATGTAAAGAACGATGAATAACATAAGTACCTTCATTGGGTATTTGATTTCCTTTTACACCCTGAGGTAGAAATTTCTCGTGCCAAAAACCAGCAGCCAACATTTCTCTGCCAACATTCCCGCATTCCACTTCCCTGAAAATCTCCTCTCAAATTTGCTAATGTCTTGGTGGAGCCGTTCCCCGTGTTCATCTGAAACTGCTCTTAAATTTTCTGGGAAAAAGTCCAGGTGTGAATGAAGGAAATGCAATTTTAGTGACATGTTACACCACATGACTCTATACGCGGACAGCAATTCCTCGACATGAGCGACATAATCATCACTTTTTTTGTTACTCAAAAAGTTCTCACATACGTTTCGGAATCCAAGCCAAGCTCGTTTTCTTTATGATTCAGGTGTTTCATTAACGTCGAATCTTGGAAAAGTTTTCTAATCTGGGGGCCCACGAATACTCCTTCCTTGATTTTAGCCTCACTAAGACGAGGAATTTAGTTTTTAAAAATTGAAATGCATCACCTGTCTTGTCTATTGCTTTCACCAACTGTTTCATCAGTCCGAGTTTGATGTGCAATGGTGGCAAGTAAATATTTTTTTTCGGGACCAGAGGATCATGAAGCACATTTTTATAACCAGGAGTAAAGCTTTCTGGCAGAGGCCAGTTCCGTACGATGTAATGTTTTTCTCGGGCTCGGCTGTCCCATTCACAAAGGAAGCAGCAGTATTTTGTGGAGCCTGATTGCAGTCCCGTGAGTAGAGCGACAACTTTCGGGTCAGCGCATACTTTCCAATTATAATCGTGATAATTAATTTTTTCAAGGGTTCGGCTGATATTTCCGTACGTCTCCTTCATATCAACAGAGTATGCAACCGGGACTGAAGGTAACTCATTCCCATTGGCCAACAGGACCACTTTCAAGCTTGTTTTTGACGAATCGATAAACAGCCTCCATTTTTCTGGATCACATGGCATCATCAGTTCTATCACCAATGCATTTGAATTAGGGCAAAACGCCAAGCCTTCATCTTCCGTAAAAAGTAATTTCAGTGTTGACTGTCTGGTCCTATGGGAAGAGATTTTTACGCCCTATTATAAGAGATTGCTGCTGAAGTCGAGATCCAAGAAGTTGAGATTTCGTCTAAGGCAACTCCAAATCCCCTACGAGGTCATTCAATTCTGACTGCGTAACGAGGTGAGGTTGTCGATCAGCTGAATCATCAGAACACTCTTCATCATCGGTGGAAGTATCACTTGGTCCCGGCTGTTGTTCAAAGTCTTTCAAATCAATTTATGGCTCTAGAGTATAAGTTTTTGGGGGCTCAGGGATTGGCAAGGCTCGTTATGAGGAATTGGTCTTATTACTGAAGGGATATTAGGATATTGAATTGTATGCTTACTTTTGCTGGAGAACCCGACGGTGGAAGTCATACAAAAGTAACAATCCATGAGATGACAGCGAGGTTAACGTAAACCATGGGCACAGCAAATGGCATTGATTTACGCGTACCTTTGAGCCATTTGGTCAAACTACTGTAACAAGTAGTGAAGCAAACTCTTGGAGCCCAATCCTTGTCCTGATCGCCAACTTGGCAGCCCAAGTAATATTTATAAGCAGTTTTAAGAATCAAAAAAAGAGGTTTTCGCTGCAATTTTAAATTCAATTCACCGCTAACATAGCAGAAACGATCAGGATGATTTTTACACTCGCGTGGCATAATTACACATTAAATCACTAATCACAACTCACATCCACGTACTGCAATTCACTTGGAATAAGCCGGAGTAAAACAACTTCCACTGTTTTACACTATCTAAACAACTTGGAAACACAGAATCATTGCCTAGAACACCGACAAGTTGACTCTGCGATCGCTAGAGGTATACCGAGGGAAGATGGCGACAACTGCAACATAATTGATTTGAGAGGCTGATACTTTGTGGAACTCCATGATGAAGGTAAAAGAATACTTTGTATTTTCAATGAGAATATAAGATCTATATCGTATATTTTTAGTGGAATTACAAAGTATTCTTTTTTCCTTCTTTTGCTATGAAAGCATGAGAATTGCTGTCCAAGCCAAAGCGGGCGAGGCATTGTGAGCGCCAGCGTGGTAAAGTGAATCTTCCGAACTATTGCAACATATTTTAATTATTGTTGCTATGTTATGCAGCAAAATATTTTTACTATCACTGATATTTCTTGTTGATATATATTTTCATCATTCGGGGGAGGATGAGGTGAAATGGAAGCTGGAAGTTTTAGAAAATACGTGAAAAATTGCGAAAAAACGGCAAAATCGATCATTTTTAATGCGTTTTTATAAAATTTACGGGGACTAATCCCCCCCAAATCTACCTCCATATCATAAATGTTCACGTTTTAGAATTTTTCACCCCTCTAAACCCTTAGAAGAAATGTAAATGCTAAAATAATCCTTTTAATCCCTCCAAATTATCGAAAAGTGATAAAAATAGGAGGGGGGGGGGGCTCCCCGAAAATGGTGGGTGATGGGGAAAAACGGAGGTCATATTCGGATTCAGGAGGTCATTTTACATCAGAATTACCGGGAATGGTGTCAGGGCCGATTTTCATGCCGACCAGTGTAATTATCACGAAGTCTCACTGGTTTCACGAATAACTGATGAAACACATCGATTGATATAGTGGCGAAATGAATACAATAGAACACATTAGGTATTACACACTACATTCGCATAATCAGAACAAACTTGTAATGAACAGGATAACAATGAACAAAGAGAAATTTATTACCTCGGAATCAACTCAGCTTCACCGGAAATTCGTCATTTTTAAAGTATAACACAGACAATCTACGGACGGAAGACATCTTAGGGCGGTTCTTTCGCAAACGGAAACACCGCTGCCGGGAGCCGGTATATGGTTGTTCGAATGACATCTATCGAAATTTGAAATTTTTCCCTTGAAGTATCTCTTTACGATGCGCACAGCACTCATCATGCTCATTAGAGCGGAAAACTTATACAATAATGAATCAAATGGAGAATATTCGAACTCGGTTTAATATGGGGAGGTCGAATGTCCATAAAAAATGATAATTTAGCTTATACTTTCGATGCAAGATGAGTAACAAAATAAGCTTCTGCGGTCAGTTTGACGAGAGACACACACGAAGCAGAGAGTTTATTTATTTATTTCGTCGAAAAACAACGCAGCTTAATTAGAGCTGTTATAATGTGAAAATTGTTCAAATGATTATTATTTTAACCCAAACATACAACTTTAACCGCATAATAAGACCTTAAAACGGATAGGACACTGATCGGATGTCCGAATGTCCGATGACGATGTCCGTTGGATGTCCGAATTCGGACAGTTAGTGGACGGATATCATATGGACGTCCGACGGACGTCCTCTGACGGACCTGAAAATCCGCGGACACTATTCGGACAAGTAGGTCACACAGCGGACGTCCTCCGGCCACCTTGTGCTGTGTGAGTAGTCCTCGCTTGTCTGCCAATAAAATGCTATTATTTCGTATCTATAAAGAATAAACACTGCACAAGATGATGTCTTGACATGCAAGAATTGTGAGTCACTTTCATTTCGAGTATATATTTCACTTCATACAATGGAATCAACGACTTTTCCCTATGTTGTTCAAGTTTTGCAGACAATTCGTCCTCACTTGGGATATTTTAAGGTAGACTGTGAACCAAAAATACCGTTTTTCTTGTGTTCACGCACTTATAGACACCGAGCAACATAGCACTGACTCTTCGTTATAGAAGATGGATGGAGAAACTCGCGAAAAATATATTGAAAACTTCTAAAAATCGCTAAGTATGGAGTGAACTTCTGCCATTTTCAATTTTTATCCTTGAATACTTGTGGAGAATTTAAAATTCCTCCGTTTTCGTTTGAGTAACGCTTAGTGGGATCAAAATTTATCACTTCCACTTCCAAAGATTCTCCATCGTACAGTTTTCCAGTGAGTGAATACAAATCTTATTTCTCGCTTCACGAACAAACGAAAAAGGATATACACGTAATATCGCTGCCAGATCACTCAAAAATTGAACGTGTTCTAATCCTTACCAGAGCAAAACAATCGGAAGCGAGTCTGTCACATGCGATTTGATGGCATGCGATTACGTTGTACACACGGAGAAATTTACGCCGAGCAACTACCTGCACCAACTTTGTCGCAACAAATGCCGCCTTGCGTAGAGGGCTTAAGAGACAATCGAAAAACTAGCGGCAGAAGCTGGGAGTGTAGCATCAACGATAATTCCGACCATTAACTCTAACAATCGTCAGCCCTACCAAAATATGAGGACTGTACCTACCAATTATAAGGGAATTGAAGGCTTCCTTTTTAGTGAGTGTAAAATGTTTTTCCAAATGAATCCCTAATGATATAAGAACTATTTTCATAGGTTGCGCGGAGAAAAGATCTGGACCAGTAATGTCACAATTTTTAGGAGAATTGAATTGTTATTAGCTATGAGAGAAGGAACTTGCGACTGTTTTTATGTTTTCTTGATGACGTCTTATTCTACTAATCACATTACTAGTAGTCACATTAATTACAGGGTATCGTCATGTATACAGATTATTATACTTTATTGAAGTATTCTTTTTGTGAATTTAATCAGGTGAGTTCGGTGAACTTTAATTGATTGGGTGTTTACTTTGTACAATTCTCCCTATTGACGCAAACTGCCACTATTCTCATAAATTAGCGGCCATTCGCTCGCTTCCACGATCTACGATATCCATAACATTTGCAGTGGTAGAATTGTATCGGGAATAATATGCAATTTTACTCATTGCCACCGGATGCGTACCAATAGTCCACAATAAATTCCACATCCACGAACTTTCAACATTTATTTCCTCCCAAATCAAATGGGCTATAGGTGCATTTTGAGCCAAACTTGTCACATAAAATTGCAAAAATATTGCAGTATCCCTATTTTGGTTATTTTTATTAGATAATATTTGGAAAGTCAAATAATAATTACAAATTACACATAATAATGTAACTGATTGTATTTGGTCGGACAAATATATTTAGTTTAAGAAAAAAAGAAGATTTTTAATATTTAATTAACTACACTTCAAAATTTATTAGTAATATTTCTGTTATAAACCTCATTTCTGGTTTTATTTTGTGGTTATTCATGTTAATAATTATGGTGTAAAGCTGGACTTTCTAAAACATTTTTTAAATAATCCCTTATTATAAAGCTATTGCCCTGAGTGATTTAATACCAACAATTTCGCCAACCTTTACGTCACGTGTGTCTCTCTCCACCCAGAATAATTTTTAGATAATTTGACATTTAGCCTGTTTTTTACTTAAAAATTTCTTTTTTCAAACACACTTGTTTTTCATCCAAACCACTAATTCAATTACTTCACATCCTTCTTACGTTCAAATGAGTATAAATACGAAGTCGCCACTGGAAAAAGTGTAACCCCATGAAGAATGATGCGAGAGCATTGAAATCGGTCGCGGTTGCGAATAATAAATGTGACGGATGTACAAAGTTTGATTAGGTATATAAGAATGTGTATCAGGGAAAAATTTCAATTCGGGGACGGAGGCTATAAGATGACCGGTAAGCATTCCACAGACAACCCCTTTCAGGAGGAATGGGAACTTCGGTGAAGTAACTAAAAAAATAATTCTACCCGAATCCTTCGCTTCCTTATAATGAACGTGGTAAGGCGTGGCCAAAACCGTTACACTGAACTCCGCCCATTTCCTTCCACTGAAAATTAGCATGAGATACCGTCAGTCCTGAAGCTTAGAAAAGTTTCCGATCGTCATTTATATGGTTATTAGTCAGCAGACGCCTTTGAAAATATAGGGGATGATGTAAAAATTGTGAATCGGCATTTTTTTTTCGAGAAATTTCAGGTTCTCAGAGGTATAAAAGAACATTTCTGTTCCTTCCGAGCCAATTCACTGTGAAGGGCGTTCATCAACAGGTAAGTGAGAGATTTTGTTAGCAGTTGCATATTTTACGCATGGTCATACCATTATTGTTTCCGAAGAGGCCTTAAGGTATTCATATTATTTCTCATTCCATTGTTTTTCATTGCAATTGTTATGGGAGTCATTATACGTCACGATGGGAGGTAGTGGCAATGATATTTTATAGAACCGTTTGTTATGTTATTTAGTAACATTTATAATACTCTTTTATTTCGTTGTATGACATCGCTATTGCTCTGGGAGCCATTATACGTCACGATGGGAGGTAGTGGGAGTGAAACTTTTAAAAAAATGTAGATTTATGGTGTCATAGAGAGAGATTGCTGAACATGTTTAGAAAGATACATGAAATGTTTGGTACGGAATCATCAAACACTGAAATTTCTAATTTTTTGTGGTTCCGAGTGTATTGATTTCAACTTGTAAAATGAAACCTTTCGGTAACGCTAGACCATTTAAATAATATTGAGAAACCTGCCTACTGATTCGGATAATTTTCAATTAAATTTAAAATAGCGGTTATCGTAAATTTAAATAGTAGACTTTTACTGTGATGCTAAAAAGTATTAAAATGATAAACGAGGTCAGGTCGTATATACAATTAGTAGTCAGGTAGCCTAGATATTATGCCATCTAGTTATATCGTGAAACAAAATGAATTAGAAATCCATGAAATTTCATATTTTAATAGAATTACTGCTTACCTGGAGATTTTCTATTCAACCTCCTTTCCTTCGTGTTACCCTCTTGACAAAGAGTCTCAGGGCCATAATATATAGGCTTATCTCACGTCCCGGAGTTAAAGGTATGTCCCTTTAACCGACCGGTTAACAAATTAAGCCCTGCTAACACCAAAACTCCCCTGATGGCTTCGTTTGGATCCGCAGTCCATCCATTGCGGGGAGAAATCGTGCGGCAACGTAAATTTTCAAATTTTCTTGAAGGGCATTGAGGAATTACTCGGCGTGGGTAAAGAAGAGCTCGGTTCTCCTGGGCTTAAAACAACATTTGATTATCCACTGCATTTGCATATTATTTTATTTAGAAAATAAAGTTAAAGAATGAATGACTGTACACAATTAGCTAATCTTTTATAAATTATGTTCCAATTTTTTCCGGTTTTACGCTCTTCGAAACTGAGCATTTTCTGTTTTTGAGGTATGGTAACAATGGTGATACAGACAATCACTAAATCCGAGTGGGAACAAGGGTTTCTTACTGTAAGACCTTCTTGACTCGGAGATTTTTTTTGCATATTTTTAATGTATTATGAAGGTCATTCCACCTCAATTCAACAAATGATGGTCCATTAGGGGCTCCGATTTCGCTTAAAATGAGATTTGGGAAGGATGTCACCACACTGGAAATACTCTGAAACCGTGATACGGTTGGATAATTTAAGCTACCTAAGGATGATGTTAATAGCATTGAAATCTAGGTCGTCATAAAGTCTTTTAAAAACGTTTAATCGTGGATCAAGGCTTTGAACTCTCCTACCGTATCATGTATAAATTCCACGCCTTATCGCCCGAATCTTCGGAATTAATTTACTCTGGAACCGTTTTGCGAAAACGCTTTCTATGTGTTTTATGCGTATTTATTATTTTTTCACACTTGTGGCAAAAACCGTATTTTATTTATTTCTCTGCTTCTAGTTATCGTAGTTAAACGTATGGCTGACATTGAAGCTGTCATTTCAGAAGACAATTTGATCAATTTAGAGCGATTTTTTTTCCATTTATTGGTTTTGTTAAATTTTTAAGTTAAATATTATTAAATAACCTTTAAACATTTTTATTGTTACTGGTATGTTGTGTCTCTGCCTGTATGCAACTCTTCCAAAACGTCGCATCTACCTGGAGTTGATCGACGACTAGCGTAAGGAGATGCTGTTTAGTTTTGCAAGAAGCAAACTTGTCCAGAAAATATTGCTTTTTTATTATTGTTATATTATGAAATAAATAAAATTGTAGAAATAGTTCTTGGGCTATCTCATAAGAATCATTAGCACTCCGGGTTTAAAGCATGCAGAGGCCGTTTTACACGGGGATTTCTACTGCGCAGGCTGAAGCCGCTTCAGCTCTCGTACAAAGTACAAAGTACACTGCGAGAACGAGAGCTTTTCACAATACGACAGCTTTACACGACGCAATATTCATTGCGAATGCATCCATACATCTGCCTGCGCAGTAGAGAGCCCCGTGTAGAACGGCCTTAACGCAAGGGACGATCGAGAAGCACTCGACGCTGATTCTGTTCACGTTTGACTGGAAGGCAGTGCAGTGCAATTGAACCCCATGCGTGAAATTTCAATTCCTGTGTTGCCCTGCGATGCCAAATATTTCCCTCTGGATGTCTGGATGGATGGTAGGAGCCTATTACCGGCGCGGCGGTTTTTTTATGATTAGAGGTGGGCTTCTTATACCTACGAAACTCACAAAAAGTGTTGTAGCATTTTCCCCCCCTTTTTTTGGCCAATTCCACTCTTTGGACAGTTTCCCCTCTGCGGACTGTTTATCCTCCGGACTTAGCTGAAGAACTTAGCGTGCATCATGTGCGCCAACGACAGCCAAAATGCCCATGACTACAAAATGCAGCGACTACTGCCAGCGACTTCTGCCACGACTTCTGCCACACCTTTCGCCGCACCATTCGCCGCACCATTCCCTCACCAGGTCCTGCATCGTTTTTATAGCCAGTAAAGTGAGGAAGGATACCAAAAATGCGGTCATCCTGACCAAGGCACAAAGGCTGTGATCCTGTATTCTGAAGCCGAAGCCAGAAAACAGTTCCTGGCGCTCCAATTAAAAACTACCACCCTATCTATCACCCATCCCATTATTTTCTCCCCTCTAAGGCTACCAATCGCCAACCTCCTGACCTTACCCATTCCACCTTCGTCCTTGTTGACAGACTGACTGACTCATGGCTGAGCTCGCCCTCTATTGCTTCCGAGACGGCGACCGGGTAACACCGTTGTGTGAGCCTGCTGACTTAGTCATTTTGTACTTAAGAGAGAAGCTCAACCTCTCGTACTTGTAAACTTAAATTATTTTCCGACTGGAAACTTCTCATTACGGTCGCCTGGCACACGACCTATGGGTAAATTGTTTGTAATTGGGTTGGTTCTATTTGTGATTTGTGAAATATATTGATAAGTTAAGTTATTAATTGATAATACTTGTGTTTCGTTCGTTTTCCTCATTTATCTCACCCGAGCTTGGAAAGAGTTTGTGTTTTTACGAGTGTTATCGGCGAGAAAATCTACTCCCTTCTCCCGATAGCGCTTCAGTGTTTCAAAATTGAATGGCAAGTTGATAGATAAAAGAAATGCAAATATCAGCCCCCTTATTCTTTTCTGCAATTTCATCGTCCTAACGTAATTCTTCTTTCTATCTTCCTTTTTTTCCGCAATCTTATCCATCTCCCATTTATACTTTTGGCTGCCTGATTCTTATTGGAGGCGACCAAATTTATGTTATTTAGCGCCATTGAGGATAGGTGGGTAGGAGGTCAACAGTGATGGAAGAGTGGAGGGAAACCTGAACTCAGTGTTAGCCTCTTATTAACGAAATGCGCCAAGTGATTCTTAGTTTTACGTCTTATCCGACGGATAGAGTGATGTACCGTAAATCTTCGAGTATAAGTCGATTCGAGTACCTTATACTCCCAGTCCCCGAATGACGCTCATAATTCGTTCCAGGAATTTTGAGCACTAATTGAAACAACGATATTTGAAGCCTAAAACTGCATAAGAAATTATGCTATAGTAAGTAATATTTTCCCAAGTTTTGTAGAATGATTTGAAACTGTAAGAGGTACTGTTATTAAGAGCGATTCCGCGGAAAATAAGTTGTGGCTGTGTTTAAATCACCTCAGATTCTTATGATATTTGGTACAATGACATTTCCCATAATATATGCCCTAAATATTGATAAATATTAGAGATGGAGCGCTTCGATATTCTAAGTAAGCGCTAAATGGCGCTCCGTGGTTTCGAACTGTTACTCAAATTTATGTCAATCTAATGGCCAAGTTTCGAATATATTGACAGTTTCACTATGATGAGATTTTAATCTAAGTTTAATAATAACTTTTGGTGACATCGACATCAATTCCGATCTCTAGCTCGAGTTTATTTTTATCATTATTTTCAATTTTGTTTTGTTTATGGCCAAATAACTCATCTAATAATTCTTAGAAAAAAGCAGCCACTATTTTGCTGAACAACCATAATGCAGAACTATACCTTAAGAATGCATACACTTTTAATGGCGCTTCACCACGGCACGATGGATGAACAACATCGGAAAGGTGACAATTTTGCAACTTTCACGGCGTGAAAAAGGCGATGTTCGACAAGCTGTTTTCGGTCGATATGAATATTTTTCAACAGTAAAGCACTTCGTCTTTCAAAAACAATATTTGCGAGTTTTTTTTTCAAAACACACGAAAAAGGGAAAACGTAATGTACCTACTGTAATGAGCGTGAAACTTGAAGCGTAGAAAATGGCGCGTTGGGAGTTTAAGAGTGCGGTCTGCGCATGCGCTTCTTGCTGATACTCGTCTAAATGATGACGAGTCGTGAACTATGGACAGGAATACGAGAACATGTATTTCTGCAACAAGATCATCTGTCGTTATTAGTTACTTGTTGCGGAATAAATACTTTACTTTTTACGACCATAATAATGATTCGTCCCAATATTAGGACTTCCATGGAATTTTCGGCACCTGATCTTCGGCTGACTGCCCTCAAGTCCTTCAGCTATAATTAAAACTAAGGCATCCATAGGCAATCAAAGAGGAAGTTTGGAATTTCGACTGTTGAGACGTCTTTTAGAAATAATTCCGGCATTTATGGCTACTGTAGTTACTAATACTTTCCGTATCGGGTGCTGCGAAGGATTTGAATTTTTTCATGAAAAATGCCATGAAAGTTTTGGAGAGCGCTTCTTTGAAGCACCAGCCTTAATGGGAAAAAAATGGTATTAATTTTTGTACAGCGTTAATGCAAAACAGCACTAATCGAGTCATCGCTGTTGGATAACGGTGTGTATGTTATATCTATTAATTCGTCGTCTACTATATCTTGTACTATCGTGTTAAGTCTCCTTTTCACCCAATAAATCGATCATAATTCTTGTCTTCAGTGGAAATTGAAAAAAAATGTGCTTTATCTTCTTAAATGCTGATAACAAAATTGAACCATAAAGGGCGCAAGATTGAATTTTGAGACATAGAGTGACCAACTTTGAAATATATGGACGTATTAATTCCTTGTTGTTCAACGAAAAGGTCTTCAGCTACAATATAATCCATTAAAGATAAAAGCATTTGTACTATTTCACACTTTACTTGCAAACTGCGACCGGTTTCACCTTAATATGCCATCTTCTGGCTTAGGATTTGGCTAGGCCAGAAGATGCCTAATTAGGGTGAAACTGATCGCAGTTTTTATATAAAGTGTGGAAAAATACAAAGTTTTTAAAATTCAAAATAGATACCTATCACTTACACGAAGTCAAGCCTGAAACAATCAAATTTGTGCAATATAATCAACTATTTAGATTTCTATTGCCATCGTCGACGCAATTGGGTATTTTCCAAAATTTTAAATTTAAGTTTACGAATATTTATATGTTACTTAAACTCGAACAAGCTTGCGGAGTGAAAGTAGTTTTAAAATTGATTCAATATTAATTGAGGTATTTAAGATTCAAATAGTCGAAATTTCAATTTTTTTACGCCGCTACGAAACAAAATCTGATTGGCTTGACGTCATGTTCGCTGAGCGATAGACGGATGTGAGGGAGAAAGTGAGTAACTGTAGAAGATCTACCGTATATTTAAAGATTTTTCATTGAAAACAAAGACTATGGCGTGCAATGGTTTTATTAAAACCACATAAGATAATTTACCCAAAGTGGATATGTTTATGATAGGCGTTTTAATGAAGAAGGACGAGCGATTTAATGCTGCGGAAATTCGTTGAGCTTAAGTCCAAAAAATGTAAGCCTAAAGTTTGCTTTTAAATCGTCATTACTGTTTTATATCATTTTTGATACATATAATTATGTAAAGGTGTATGAACTTTATTAACTGTTTTTCCAATACACTCATAATCATTATGATACTTCTTTCTTTATCGAAGTCCATATCAGTCCATGCAACAGTAAACAAACAGTATCTTAGTAACATATCAACATAACACAGTACTCGCCAAATGTTTGTGCTGCCAATACTCGACACACCTAAAACGTTAATTTTTTATTTGCTAATTAGTGATTTTTTGTAGAGGAGGTTTCTAGAAGTGGCTTATCAGCTGTAGAAATGCCTAAAAATAGATTCTCATCTCCTAAATGTCTATTCAAAGTTTAATTTAAGTGTTGTCATATTATAAAGCTTCTCGTGAGAGTTATGGTGATAATGCTATAGGATACGTCCAAGTAAAGAGAGATGGACCACTGTGCACAGTCATTGCAAGAATATGTCCAGAACACAAAGTGCGGAGTAGAGCATACATTTTTACGGGTGGAGATTGAGGAATCCAAGGAAGAAATTTCAATCATTCAATGTCGTGATTGCGTGAATAAATTTCTTGTTCGGTGTTTCAACCGATGTATTTGTATATTGTGGCACAAAACACCATCTCTATCCCTTACTTAGATGCCATTTAAAGGCATATCTAGAAACGCGAACACGTCAGAAACTAATTTCGCCGAATTTGTTTCCACTGTAAGCATAAGGAAACGCCTGAGTCTAAATGTAAACAGCGAAAATGACGTCACAGGCCATTCGGTTGTTTTCGGAGTGTGCTCGGGAGCTTTCGTAACCTTCTACTTTCTTTGGCTTTTAAAACCGAAATTCATACAATTTGATAAGAAAATTTTTAGCCAATGCAATAAGTTCAAGTAACTGAATCAGAATATCGATAGTTTGAAATACGTGGAAAATACCCAATTGTCAGCGTTATTGTGTGATTAGGTAGCTCCATATTCATCGTCCTCTAATTTTGTGTGAAATTGTATGTAACCTTAAGTTACTTGAAGCAACGGCGTGTAAAAAATACGCAACATTTCAATACGTACATACAAGGATTTACGGCTCCAGAATTGCCAGTAGAAAATTGGAAAATCCTACAATTTCGGGGTTAGTTATGCGATATTTGAACAGCACAATTATTCTTGTAGAATGGAATTATATTGCCAAGAGGCAATATTTATTTGGTGGTGGTAAGTTTTATTAGTAACTTTCCGGTGAATACTCTCCGTAGCTTGTGAGAAATTGAGATTGGTGTTTTTTCATCTAATGCGCAGCAATGTTGACCCCAAAAAATGACCAAATTTAGTGACTCGACTATGAGTCGAAGGTATGTTTTCATTTTCCAAAGAGTGGTGGAAATGTACCCACCTACTCTCGAATATTTACGGCAGTTTAGGGCTCTCCACATAACACTAGTATCGGTTTGCTACTGAAGATTTTCGGTCGGGTCTAGAAATGCAAGAAGAGTAATAAACCATCCACAACAATCCCATTAACCGTTTTAATTATTGTTTATTAGATTAATTTAATTTAATCTGGTATCAAAATAAAACCGTAATTTATCATAGGTAATCACACCATAAAACTGTTGTCTTCTTCCCGATGAATTCCATGGTATATTATGCAAGTAATTATTAAGGCAGGGCAAGGCTCCTCATATTTTGGTAGTGTTGACGATCGTAAGAGTTACTGGTCAGAATTATCGTTGATGCTTCACTCCCAGCTTCTGCCGCTAGTTTATGTTTGTCTTTTGTGGCATATTTTTATTAAAATACCTTGAGTTTAAACTTCTGGGTCAAAATGGCATAAATTATTTTAGATATTTTTTCACTGCCGCACAACTGATTACACCATCAAGAGAGCTACTATCTACAGAAGTTTTAAAAACTAGTTTTCACGTTAAGAAGCCTAAATTCCATTTGGCGCAGCATTTAAGCCTCTTCCTAAGCACAACGCAAAGCATTTGCCAAAGAATTTGAAAGGCTAATCATTTCATTTTTCGCTGTAGAAGGAGAAATGCTTTATTGCCGGACATAACAGAAAATTTCATTTTAAAACTCCTGTATTTCGTAAAGATCCGTGAAGAGTTCTCACACATGCATCTCTTTACGAGTAAAAATTATATTCTAATTAATAAAACATTTCTTTTATTTTGAAAGGTAAGGGCTAAAATATTCTCCGTCCAAGCAAATATTTTCCATTAAATTTCAATTTATTTATCAAAAAATGTCCCATTTTTTCCAAAGTTCCTATTGCATTCCTATCCAGCATTTTATGAGGTCTTTCTGGATGTACTACTTACGGCTCCGAATTAAAATCAACTAGATGTAAATATAATGGTGATCTAAAATTAAAATACTCCAATATGAACTCTAAAACATATCCTGCAATTTAAATGGGACGAGCAACGTAACTTTGACTGTTTTTATGATAGCTTTTGGCAGCAAATAGCAAGTTGACCTGCTAATGTTCGAATCTTTTTATGACGAAAACCAATACTGGTTGAAAGGGCGGTATCCCTCGAAAATAAGAGGAGTTTACAAGAAAACCTATGCAATTGGCTGATTGCCTTTTGTATTACAACGACTTTCCGAGCTCTATTCGCGCATACTGATGGCGCTTGTTAAAGCCCTCATTCTGACACAAGTGCCATACGTTCAAAACTATCTGACTGTAAAAAGCTTCTAGTGGTGTCATTTAAACCAAAAAAAAATATGACTTACCATATCTTAGTCCTGAAGAGCTCACAAAACTCAGTAAGGACCTAAACTACTTGTCCCAGATATTTCAGACCATTGGCTTCAGAGCATGCCCGGAAGGGCTTGCATTTATGATCCCTGGAAAACGGAAAGCTCGCCGTTTGTCTTCTGGAACTAGGTTTTAACCTGGAGAGCTTACTTATGAAACAAGTACTGTGATCAGATATTTTCATACTTAATATGAACCTAATGCAGGAGTTGAATGACTGTTGATGTTTTACTGAACGTTCCTAAAATATATCTCGATAAGCTACATCAGCGTAGTCAAAATGGGGTTATATTCATGCATAAATTAGTTGTTTCTTAAGAGAGGCAAGAATGACGTGTCTCAGTCGGAGGGAGGGAATAGTTATGAGTAAATATTCGATGCATGGCATAACAGTCACATAAGCACGCAGAATTACACGTGCGGCAGACCATAAACCCATGCACTCATACAACGTGTATGTTTCCCATGTAGGTTTAATTTCCCAGGGGGCGCGTTCGAGTAATGACTTCTGTAATTCTATTTCTTATTCAATAGTGAACATGTTGGCAAAAAAATAGATGGTAACTGTTTTCGAGGTTATGTAAAAAAAATTTGCTATGGCCTTTTTGCGGAGCAACATATTATATTTATATTAAGCGAAGTCTGTATCGTGGGGGAGAGGAAGGTATTCCAGCACAAAAAAAATTCACGTAATGATAACACTATTTCTTTTCCCACCCCATGTTTATCTAAATTGCAGGAATTTAACTTTTCATTCATGGCGTGGTGGAATTGCATACTTTCGAATGAAAAATTTCATTACTCGAGTGCGGCTCCTGGGAAATTTTAGGTGAGTACATTGTTGCTAATGAAAAAGTAATAATCCGCTCATTGTTTACGGACTTGAGAAAGACCCACGACCAATTGAAGCCAATCCTATTCACGGAAGTATCGTTGTATTTTCAAAATCAAAACATATTAGGTTTGTCAGCATGTGTAGCCTCTTTTCGGCCAAACAAGAATCCCGAAATTAGCTTAGAAAGTCTGCCAAGAGCATTGATTGAAAATCCAGCAAATAGGCTGAAAATAAAAATAATTGTTGCTACTGACGTAAATGTATGGGAGTGGGTAATTTACAGTAATACCGTAAAATATTCGAAAGAAATAATAATGCCGCAATCTGAGATCGAACCCCAGCCACCATATGTGGATATCCGGCTATTGGGCACCCAGCTCTGATGAGAGAGTCGTGAACTTTCAAGGATTTATTCGGAGGAAGATTCTTTAATAGAGTTTTTCTCTCGAACCCGGACGTATGTGGAAGAAAGCCGTGACACTTTTCCCGCATTCTCTCTATAGCTTCAGAAAATAATTGCCTCGTTTGGATCCCGAACATAAGTCACGCGATGTCTCCTTGTTAGTAAGGGTTTCATATGCTAGTGGCATGCTCCAAGTGAGCTCTCACGATTGAAAAATAGCATCGCTCTTTTGCATTCTTGTCACATTTTCCTAATATTCTTTTAATAAATTCCAACTTTTGACTAGCCTGTGAGCATATTTCCCGTACGTGTTTCCCCCGACAAAGGTCTTGAGTAAGGGTCGCTACTCAGGATTTAACTGACTCTACTTTTAATAATTCGGTATCATTAACTGTGTATGTTTCATTGACCGAGCTATCCTTTTTCCTTAAATTCATATCCATGCACTTTTTAAAATTTAATTTCAACTGCCTAGTATTACACCAACCATTTTTAGCATCTAGGACTTTTTGTAACGCAATCGTGCCAGTCTCACTGCTTAGATCCCTATACAACATTGCGTCTTCGAATATATGCATTTTGCTTGTAAAAACGGTAGTCGTGTGATTCATATACTAATGCTTTAGGAGTCCTTAACAAGAAAATTAAATTTAAGATTAGGCTTCTACTCTGTTCGCCACCGTCAGAACTGAAAACCGGGTCCTCAGGATGAAAAACGAATACTCTTCCCCAATTACTCGATATTGTGTATTAAGCTTAGAGAACTGTTTGTGAAGCTGGCATCTAAGACAAAGGGTTGAATCTCATTGAGAGGAGAGCAGTAGATACGCTTAGCTGAAATTGTCAGCGCAAACAATGAAAAAAAAGGTTTTTTTTTCATTTGACGTGCTTTCAAAATTTTGCGCAAGTAGAAATTAATAATTCATTGATGAATATCCACCACTTTAGGGATTCAAAAACAAGGGCCACGAGGATGGGAAGCCGCCAAAGAAGATGTAATCCGTCCACTAAAAAAACCCGATTGACCTTGGAGTTTCAACAAGAGATTCGGGGGATGCGAAGAAGGGAGGGTGGATTTCGTCCGAGGAGCAATGGATAGTCAAATTCGAGCCAATCTATCGAAAGCAGGAGCTCCCTCCAAAACAAGAAAACCTCGCCAGATGATACAGGTCCTTAAGTGTTTGACCACCAGCTCGATGGAATGAGGACATCCGTCTAACTACTGAGCCCTCGCCTCTCGTTCATTAATTCGGGGTATTGACCTTTAAAAAGTGGTTTGTGATGGAATGCGTCTTAAAATCGGTCGAGTGGGAAGTAAGGGGTGGAGGGGGGGTCATCGGCAGAAACGTGTGATCCACGAAAAATGTTGATATCTCAAAGCCCAATAACTCCAGGGGGAATCATCCTCTTATGATAATTGACCTTCGGCCGTGTGGAGGAAGGTGGGCCTCGTCGACAGAGGCTACTCTCGAAACTATACGAATCCCAGTAATGCGGTCGGCTTTTCGTAGGGTTGTCCCGTACGAAGAGTACTTAGGTACTTCGTATGCTCCAATTACACCGCCTAGATGTTGAAGGCCTGAATGCTTGAGATTTAAAAACGTGTGACGTCAGACGCTGGCGGCCGAGGTTCGTAGCATCCGAGGTGCTGTTTTCAGCGAGAATCACGGTTGGTAAAATGTGTTGTTGCGTGACGCTCCTTGTTGAGGAATAATTTTAAAGACTTAAGGTTATCAAGCAAGTTATAATTATATATAACTTTGGACTACTGTGCGTCATTTATTCTCATGATAGCTTACATGTGCTGTGTACCGAATTGTCGGGGTAACTACGCAGGAAGTGAAAATGTTACCGCATTTCGTTTCCCCCAAGGATGCAGAATTGGAGAAGAAATGAATCAGGAGCAAACCAAGAGAAAATTTGATTCAAACATCAAATTCGCGGAGCCGATCTTATAAACAAATACTTTAGTTGCTTTATTAAGGTTCACCGTTTCAAGAAATGTAACTGAATGGTGTTCATCAGCGTAAACATTTGCGTAGATGCAAGATTGAGCACGTAGGCTAGTCTGGGGAGAGGTGATTAAACTATTCTTTAATTTTAAGTGTCTCATTCGATCTAAATTTCTTTAACAATACCCCTCATTTTTTACTTTCCCTAAAACCACTGAGTTAACTGCCTTAGAAAATGTTTGCTCCTATTTTGCCCTTCCACCCAACTAAATTGGTAATATTCTTTTGTGACGTTAATGTAGATATACTCGTTCACGCCGAAAATTTGTATTAATGGTTTTATTTCTATAAAGTATAGATCTGTGCAAAGCATTTTGACCATAAGGATATTGTATGGGTCCATGCTATACCATGGTCGATGCTCCCATCGATGGTATGCGGTTGTCCCTCAACATACATTTATATGAAATCTACTATCGGAAGGTACCCGTTGAAATTCAACGGGTGTAAAAAACACATAACTAATTGCATAAGAAAACCACAGAGGCTAAAGAATACTGTTAGCGTGGTCATTTCAGGTGTTCGTCACCTATCTTGTACGTTGTGTTGGTTGAAGTGGATACGCTGACCGTTTTCCAGGAGCACGGAAAGAGAGTGATTGTTGGTCCACTTTCACACATGGGAAACCCAAAAATGAGCGGATGTAAGTTAACTGCACTTTAACACTTTATAACATTTATAAATAATTCGTAACGTTGCTCGGACGCAAGTCCTCCGCTAACGCTTGTGAAGATAGTTTTGCAAGCAATTCCGCTCACCAGTTTGATTGTAATATCAAGGAGAGAATATATCAAATTTGCTTAAGAGCTTAAAGTTTTCACTTATCGTAATCTCCTACATTTTTTTCACTACAACTTTTTTGTCTTATTTTGTAGATATTCCACGCCATATCGAATGAGTATTCGTAATTCATCCATTCCCTCAGATTCTCTTAGAATTAACAGTTATTGTGGTTGGAATTGAAGATATGTTGATGGAATCACCCATTAGGGGTAGACGTAAAGAGACCTTGAATATACTTCCTTAAATATGGTTGGAGCAAGAGATCTCATGAACTGGAAGAAAATTCTCCCGTCATGCATGGGAGACACCATATAGGGAATGGCATCGTGGCAGAAGCCTTAAGGTGATTAAAAAAGTAGGTATGTGCAAAATGTCCATGCATTTTCATTGCATGATGGTTAAGGGCGTCAAATTATATTGTTATTTACATTAATTGAAATAGAGTGTTGGGAAAACTAAAGTGGCTCATGTGTCTTTGGGCTAGTGACGCCGTCCTAATCAAAGTTTTATCTAAGAACTTCGATTTGAGTATGCAACTTATTTAGTCTTGGGAAGTTATGTTTTTCTCAATTTTAAGGGTATAAAAAAAGAAAATGTTTACGAATTGTGATTATGACAGCACATATATATATATATATGGTAAATTATTTTTTCTTTTGCCTCCTTTGCTCAAGGGAAAATTGAGTATCATTCAATTCCAGAAGCATTACTATTAAAGGCAAGGATATGAGAATTTAACCTGATCTATTCCATGAAACGTTTTATGAAAACTGGTCTTTGCGTTATGATTGAATCGTAAGTTTAGTAAAATAGCAGTGTTACAAACGATGTTGTGTTTTTATTAAGGATTTTTTAAATCACGCGTATCATTCATCAGGAGTGGAGGTGACAGTTATAACGTGTCAAAGACGTGATCTCATAAACTGATGCGTGAACGAATGCATCCGACAGGAGAACGTGATAAAATGTGCGCAGGTTCTAAAAAATCATGGCATGTGGACGTTGATTGCCATCGCAGTGTTGGATTCAAGACATCTACCTTATTAAAGGCCACAGGAGTTCCACAGATAAGGTTTACATTTCAATATCTTCTATGCCCACATTCAGTGCCACTGGATGAGATGGGTTGTGAAAAATATAAAAGGATGTGGATTTGCTCTATACAGTGATCAGTGACTCGTAGATTTTACAATTCTTCGCATTGTTCTCTCCACCAGTTTTTCTTCACCCGATTGGTTATTCGAGTTTATTATTTTGCTCCTTGCACCTCCTCCTGCCAAGTTCAGAGTCAACGTTTTCCACTTCACTCCTCCATTTTTTTAATCATATCTTCTGCAACCCATTGCTTCTTTATCTTCTTTTCTTATTTATATTCAAGGATTGTTTACATTTCCCCAACGCTCTTACTATGCCTGTTTTTATAATCTTCCATCTTCCCGTGATTGTTCCCATCTGCTTAGATTCACCAATGTTCCTTTCCAATAGCTCAGCCTATCCTCTTTGTTTTCCCTATCAATGGATCCACGTTGAACTTCTTAATTCACTTACTTTTACAAAGCCTTTTGAAACTATCATCGCCGTCCATCATAACTAAATTGTTATCTGAGTCAGCATCCTCCCCCGGATATCTTTGCGAGTTTTAGGCGCTGTGCGTAAACCCCTGCCTTCCCATAATCTAATTTTCTGTCTATCGATCAATTTGCTATCTCCCTTGGTCCCACGAAATTTTTCATGTGTATCATCGCCTTATGTGATGTTTAAACCAAGTCCTTGTTACCACAAATTTATTTTTAAGAACTTTTAAAAACTCTACTGTGTTCTTCGGTAATTTCACGTTCCTTACCCATACCTTCCTACATCATCTTGAGTTTTCTCTTTCCCCATCACTGCATTATAATCGCCCAATATTATGAGACTTTTAGTGCCCAAGACTTCTCTTATTATCGTCTCTAACTGGTCATATACCCCATACACCTCTTCCTCGCTATGGTTACTTCTAGGCCTGTACACTTGGACCAATACGAAATTCGTCTAGAGAGGTTTTATTTCTACCACAAGTACCATGTCGCTCATTTGTTCAATGTCTGCTACCGTCATCCCCAATTTTTCAGTCAGCACCATAGATACTCCACGTTGAATCTTATCCCCACCAAAATAGATTACCCAATAACTATCACTCCAAAATTCCAGGCTATCCCTCTATCTCACCTCGCGCCAAACCGCCTCGGAGCATCCATTTTTTCCTCTCTCTATTTCCTGTTTAATATTTTCTGCGCTAGCCCACGTCATCGTTGTCCTGACTTAAAAATTTGCAATTTTAAAGTAATTTCAAGTACTCTCTACTTTTTTGTAAGAACTGTCCTCCTCCTCTAATTTTTCTTCTTCTATTCTTCTGTAAAGGGTTCTGATGACGTTGTTGCGCTAGGATTTCGTATGATGACGACCGCGGAGGCCTTGACTCCCCCGCTGCCGGGCACGATACCAGCCCTAGTATTAAAAAATCCATTTTTTACGAATCCATTAAAAAAATTCATTTTTTAACCGATTTTATTAAATTTATTTTTTTTGCATTATGAAGATAACTGTTAAATAATGTTTTAATCAAATAATTGTTAAATAATGTTTTACAAATACTCCATCTCGGAATTTACCTAAATTCAGAAAATATATGATTTGTACGCATTCAACTAACTAACTCTCCGTAAAGAATTTATCAATAACAACCAATAAATGCGTCTAGAAAATTATTTCAACAGTTACAATTTTCTCCACCATGGGCTCCACCCTGAAGTACACACGCCACAGGCATGACTTCTCATATTGACGCTTGTGACGGTCCGAGTCCGTCACAGATTTACGTCCTAACCACACCCTATTTACCCAGTCACCGCCCCCCACCCCACTCCTTGGCTCTGGAGTGTAGCACATCGCCACGTGGTTAAGTGCATCGGCGATGAGTGGTTTGGAGGGATTCATTTGACCATGTCTCGGGATATGGCGTGCCTTACGCACCTTCCCCCCCTTTTTCATCATGTGACACCGGTGCCGAAAAGGATATAAAGACCGCGCAGGTGTCACGGGGGCTCTCTTCGTTTTTTTCCTCAATGAGGAGTGTTCGCTGATGAGCGGTGGGCCGAAGTGCAGACGTGCTCCAGGGCCCGGAACAGGTGCAGTACAATGGTCCGGTACAGATACCGGTCAACCCGTACCAGGATTTGCCGATCTACGAAGAAGCAAACCTTCTAAAATGCCGGAAGGCGCATTTTCTTTGGAGTTCCTCTTCAGATCTACGCTGTCACGGTTACAGTACATGATTCGATGAAAGAAGAAGGCCGGGACCAGTGCATCCTAGTTTCGGGTGAGTGCTATCCAGGAGCCAAACAATTCCGAATCCCCCCCATGACCTTCCCTTTTTCCCCCTCATGTGTTAATACCCAATCATCCAGCCCACCAACCCCGTTTTTTTTTCGCAAGACCTTATTATTTTAAAACTAAATTTCATATGTGGATGTTTGTCCCGGCTTTTAATTGGCCACAGCTCGCGGGTAAGAGTCGGGAACCGTCACACGCTTATTATAGGTAAAGGCATATACCAATACAACCAGCTCATTATATACAGAGTTAAATACTACATAAAAAGCTACAGATAGTATCTATATATTTTTTATTAATAACTTAACTAAATATATTTTGCGAAATTTATGCGAGAGCTCATTAAAAGATTCGATCTTATAATTGGCAACTTATCGCTGAAGTGTAACGAGTACTAAAGACGTATACTTTTCGTAAGTTTTAATAAATGCCAATTAAATTTTAACAAGCAATGAAAATAAATGTATGCTTGAGTGTAAAAACTGGATTTATTTATAAAATAGTTATGCGATAGATATGTATAACAGTTGCGTAAGTGAAATATTTACAGTTTGCTAAGCACACGAAACTGGCTAAGAGAAACTGATTTGAAACCCTGAGCCCGGAGACACATTGCTTCAGTCGGTCTCTCTGGGTTAAAATGCTCCAGTCGGAACCCTAAAGCCCGTTTTACACAGGGCACGTAATTGCACAATTTGATGTATGCACGAACGTGCACTTCAAATTACATCGTGTAAAGCCGTGAATAGCAAGAATGCATGCGGTAATGCATGAACGCGAGATGGCAAAAAGACCCCTGCTCTAATTCGAAAATTACTGCTCTCCCGATTGAGAAAAAAATGGCCTTAATAGCGGCCCCAGCCTATACGTAACTTTTCCGAAACGTCCCATTGACTTACATGTGTTCGAGAACTAGAACAAGGAGATATCCTTTAGTTCTGTGAGAAAAAAACTAACTGAGAAGATTTTACAATTTTCATGAGTTAAATGTTATAAAATACATCAAATTGAAAAAAGGCTCTTGGTGTACCCCGTAGGATTCTTCATCGCCGCGGAGTTCTAATTATGCAACATTAGGGACGCTCGAAAAGTACTTGGGGCTGATTCTGTAAACATTTGACTGGAATTCAGTAAAGTGCAATTAAATCACGTGCATGAAATTTCAATTCCTGCGATGCCCTGCGATACCAGATATTTTCCTCATTCATGCAAATTCTTGACTTGGATTTCGGCCAACCACTCAGGGTCAGACGACGTTTATAACTTCCCAATCTAGGCTCAGACGTTGCAGTTGTGCTAGTTTTGGTCCACTTCGGGTGTTTTATTTCCCCTGTACCCGCCATTCGGTGATTATTTTCGTACCCGAGGCGCCTGATGGGACATAACAACTCCACAAGTAAAATTTATTACCCTGTTTCAAAGCCAACCAAACTTATGTAAAGGCTTCCACTCGCTCCTTCAGTAATTACTTTGAGGTGGTGATGGTTTTTTATGAAATGCCAAAGTTCCTAACCTGATTTTTACTGAGTTTCAGAATGTAAGGCGTATCATATATATTTCTGAGGAAGAGAAAGTTAGAGTCATTTTCTGGCAAAAAATCACGTGTAGTAGAGTTCACAGCGTTTCACAGAAATAGGAATGCAAAACTAAGTTTTCACATGTAGGTGAACCGCAATTATTTCGGTAAATGTCTCCTAAAAAGCTTTCCTGTGGTAATCTTAGTTGCGATTGGCTGAAAAATGTAAAAAAAATAAAATTTCTCAAATGATTGTAGACTTGCAACTCACCTTGACCGATTTTTGGATGATACAATAACCGTGATTTTTTTGATACTTTACTCCTAATATTAGGGTAAATATAATATAAGCTACATGGAACTATTGTAGAATACATTTTTAGGGACAGCATTACAAGTTGAAACAAATGGTACAAACTTTTAGCTACGCCTCAATTGCTACTTAAGTCGCAACACAGGATAGATCAAAACGGAATCAGACGTCAATTGTATGCACGTACTAAATCGGACACTTAGCAGACAGACTTATAGGATCGCCGGCTGGCTTCCATTGGATATCCTGAAAATTCGTGGATACAGATTGCATATTCAGATTCATGCCGACGTCTTCCGGACAGATTACGTATGCTGAGTGAGATATTTGTATATTACGTTTCTTGCGGACTTATCCGTCATGGAGATAATATTATTCCATTATCCAGCAGTCACTTAGAATATTTTAAGTTCAAAAAGAAACACTTTACTATAAACATTTATGTTTGTATGCAATATTTAATAAAAATTGAAAGAACAATTACACTATTCGAAATAAACAAGTCTAGTGAATAGTTTCTAAACATAGAACTAAATATATTAATTTTTAATGCATTAAAACATTCATTTGATGATGGTGTCTTTGTGGGATCTTTCTTTCTTTCTTTGCCTTCACCTTGTCCCACTCATATGGGGTCAGCGATCTCTTCTTTGATTCTTTTCCTCCACGACTCCCTGTCCAACGCCTCCTCCTTTTCTGATCCTCTCTCCCTCAGGTCTCTTCGTACCTTGTCCTTCCATCTTATCTTTGGTCGTCATCTCTTCCTTTTCCCCCTCACCTGCAGCTGCATAATCTCTTCCCCACGTATTTGTCGTTCCTTCGCTGAACGTGCCAAAGCCATCTTAATCGGCATTCTTGCATCTTATTTGCTAACGGTTCCACTTTAACAAACCCTTTTATGTCATCATTTCTGACTTTATCATTCCTTGTCACCCCGCACATCCACCGCAGCATCCTCATTTCTGCGACCTTCATCTTATTTTCCTAAGAACTTGTGATTAGCCAGGTCTCTACACCATAGAGCAACGCAGGCCTCACCACATACTTATAAATTCCTTCAACCTGCAAATTACCTCCGTATCACAAGTCACTCCGCTCATTCTTCTCCAATTTATCCATCCGTCATTCACTCTGTGCTGATTTTCAGCCTCTAATCCTCCATCGCTCTGAACATTTGGCCCTAAATATTTAAAACTTCGTAACCATTACTAACTGATACTCTTGAAGCTTAAATATGAGACTTTTAGCCTTTGCTTCAGTCAAGAATTCCGTTTTGATCCTGCTAATTTTCATCCCCCTCTCCTTCAGCACCTTTATCCAAGCTTCCAGCTTCTCCCGGGTAAACTCGGAGATTACGATATCGTCATTGCGCAATATATAATGAAACATAAAGCGCATGTATCGCTCAGAAGCCTTGCTATGAAGTGCTTTCATCCATCCATGTCCATCGCCTCAGGTAGCAAAAAGCATTATTTTGCCAAAGACAGGTGTGACATAGGGATGGATTAAGAAGGGTCGACCCCGTAATTCCTGGGAAAACAGAAAATATGGTAATGGTTCTCCAATGCAAGTTTTTATTTCACCAGCTCAATATATAATGTTCAGATTATTGAAGATTATTGAAGACCATCTCGAAGAGAAAACATAGTTATATAATCCAATCCAGTGATTTTATCAGCAGAAACATCTTCATTTGTTAGATAAGGTTTTCACGAACATCTATAAATGCATTTCTGCAGCTCTATAACAAATTACACCACACAATTAGTACGGATGATTTACTTACTTTTTCAAAACCCTTACAAGACACTAAATTTCTTTTTTTATATCACAGTAAAATCCAAATTCCAATGTTAACTAACGGGAGAGAGAAAAATGAACAAAATTGAGCTTCTCATGACATGTATTACAGTTTATAATACATGCTGTACTACATATACATGAAGCATACTCATGTCAGAGACGGAAGTGAGTCCCTTTATTAAAGCATTTTATATTTTTGTCTCTAACAAACGACGTTTGACTGTGAAAACAAACATACAATGAAGTATCCATGCGGAAATTCTCACACCTCCTAACGAATCATTTGAATTTTGATTGATAGCTTCTTATTATTCCTAGGGAGAAGGTCAGAGCTAAATTGAGATCTGAATTCAAAATGAGTTTTTGGACTTTCAGTGGTTCTATAATCTCTAGGAAATAGCAGGTTCCTAGACTTCTCATCCTTTTCACCATTCACGAATACCACCAACGGTATATCTTAGGTCACGATGCTCCCGAGGTATAAAAATCCATTCCGGTTTCTTCCGGCGTCAGTTCTTTCGAGGACGCCAGAGAGACGGTACGTGAGAGTTATTTGTTTCATCATATTGCATAAACCATTTCATCATCTTAATCCTTTATCTTCCTAAATTAAATTAACACCACTAACTTTATTTTATTCTTTGGCAAGTAAAACTTTATTTAAATGGTTTAGTCGCGCATCAATTTGGGATGGAGGGAGATGACTTTTAGTGAAATATAGATTTCAAGTGCTATAATGAAGTATTTTAGAAAATGCCGTAAAGTGAACTTAAAATGTGAGGTGGGAAAGTAACATCAAGTTCATTATCTGTTTTTCAAAACCGATAAATTATCATAAATTTTTGTAGCAATGGATCTGTTTTTCATCCAAATGAATTGTTAAAAGAAAATAAATTAAATTCCCCAAGGCCGTACTCGTTACTGATCTCGAAAAGGGGGGGGGAGAGGGATGGATAGGGTGTTGGATAGTTATTGAGGAGTTACTGGCGTAAGTGGAAACTTCGCAAACCATGCACGCAAATCACGCACACAATCTCGCCCAGTAAAGCGTACGGCCTTGGGGAATTTAATTTATTTTCTTTCAACTGTTCAACGGCCGTAGAACGTTCAACTTTCTATATCCAAATGATTGTCATCGTCAGCATGGACCTTTTAGAAAAAGTTTTGGAAAGCTCACTAATTCGTTAATTTTAGGAGGTATTCATATACGATGTTACAGTTTAGAAGCATTTAATGTAACGTGCAGCACACAGAATGGCATCGACATTCGGAATGTTCTACGTACTGTCAATTGCAAATATACGCTAGGATTACCGACACCATTAAAACCATCTTGACCCAGAGAATTTGATTAGATAGAATTTTGCCCGTCGTTACGAAGTGTCTGCTGTTTTATGTACTAAGTAAAAGGTTGAATAAGGTTCGGCTGCGTTTTTATTACATTCTTTTAGTATTCAGACTAATATATTCTTTATCATTTCAAAATATAGATTTAACATTAAAAAATGAAACGTATTTAGTACTTATCAAACTAAAAGTGATTTCGACCCCCAGACAGCACAGTGAATGAGGCATCACGCAATCACAAAGAAATGGAATATTTTGATGAAGATATTATTTTATTAAGAGCTAGCGGAAGGTATCCGTTAAAATTCATCGGGCGTGAACAACTTTAAACTTCATTTATAAGAAAACCAGAAAGCCTGAAGAATACTTTCAGCGTGGTTATTTGAGGACTTCGTAACCTATGTTGTATGTTGTGTTCGTTGTAATAGACACGCTGAACGTTTTCCAGGTGGACGGAGAAATGAGTAACTGTTGGTACTCTATCTTACACTGTTAACACCGAAATGGGCCACGCAGACTCATTACTTCTTAAATAGCACCCAGGTTGATAGATGGTCACCTCGTCCCTCCAGTTTCTTTGAGCCGGCTTCTGAGTGAATAACAATTTCATCACTTCCCTTGCGTACATGAATATATTTGTATTCAATGACATAAGTTAGTTGCGCAATTCAACGTTGATATTTCCGTTGAGTATCTTAATCAGGATTAAAGAGTCGGGTACAATCCAGCGGTTAGCAAGGTCAAAAGGAGCATTTGCAGCAGCATCTATGTTTATTTGACCTATGAATCCTCCATCACCCGGACTGCGCCTATTTTTACTACACTTGTTGATTTTCATACACAGATTTCGTTCATTGCGAAGAATTTCCATTCTTCTTTCGGCGAAGAAACATGTAGGGACTTCATTATAATTTACACCATCTTAAAATAGGATTGGAGTTTCTATACAGATGGGTCGTAAACATATGAACCAGATTTATGGTTGGTTACCGGTTGGTAGGTTGGATAAGGATTAAATTTGTGCGGTTCTTAACGTAACCCGAGCAACACCACGGGAAGATGACTATGAGATCGCTGGTCGCATGTCTTTGAGCATCAAAGTCTAACCTTTGTCGTTTTTCATGCAAGGGCTCATTTTCTCGCAAATAAGAAATTCTTTTTGCTTTAGAAGATTTTTTTGAAAGGTTACTCTTATTTCTATTATGCATGTTGATGGATATATTTTTAAGTCCAAGGAAACACAGCGGCGAATGAGATTCTTAAATAGGCAACGCTATTATTGAGTGAATGTACGTTTTTTAAATATATATAAATAACCCGTGACGTTTAACATGTGGAAATTGGTCTAAAAAACATTTCCCAATCTTTATCAGAGTCTGATGGTTCCACAATGTGAAATACATCTGAGCATTAAACGATAATAAAGAACGCCGTATTGGTTGTCGCAACAGAATGTTTTTCCAATAATAGAAGGCCTAATTCCGGTTCTTTTGTTAATCATTCTAAGTGAGCATCAAGGATGAAAATGGTGCAAAAATAGACATTGATGTAGAATACCTGGTATCACAAGAATTTCTGCATAAAATTGAATTTGTATTTTTTATTCAATCATAGACTTTAAGGGCCTCCTTCGAATGTTTAATCAATTTATTATTTTGTAAGTTTTGAAAAACTCTGTCATGTTTATATTTGCGTTAATTTACTACGCCGCGAAATGCCACCAGGGAAGGTGGAAGTGGTAGTTACGATGCCATTGATGAGAAGGAATTATTAAATAGTGATTTTTTTCTAGTCGATGAAGTGTCTTGATATTCCATTGCTAAAAGGTTTAATAATGTGTTATAATAAATAAATACGCTCTGAGTTATATTACATATATCCTAACTTATCACATTTGCCTTCCCTAGAGTGGCGGTGCAAGACAATCCACCATTTCGGCATAATACACTCAAGCTAAGAATTTCCATGTTTATCTTAACCTTACGTAAACCCTTCGAGGCTCTCGGGGCGTTATAATATGTCATATTGATTTCGCCATATTTTCTGTTTGCATGTGGCGTTTTTTCCTTATAGATTGCATTGAGCTGCGGATTAAATCTCTCAGTATTTGATCCTTGCGTCACAATAAAGAGGATGCCTGAATAAAATAATTGTGATGTTCAAAATTACTATGATAATTTACGATATCACTTGATTGAGACGGTTTAAATTTTGAGAATAAACGTATACCTACACGAGTAAATTTGATACTGCGTAATTATGCATCTATACATAAGTACCATGAGGTTGATTTCAATTCGTTCCTGAAATTATTCCGACTCTTCCTCATCAAATGTTATGTAGAGAATTTAAATCGGTCGGTGTAGAAATATAGTGATTTCATTCATTAAAGAAGGAGTGAACTAAATGAAAAATTGATTGTTTACCTTTAGCGGGAACTTAGTCGTATGTGAACGAAAGCGGTGATTTGGAATTTATACTTCTCTAATTCGCACGTTCTGGAAAGTGGATTGTTTTTTTTTTGAATGAATGAATAAGGAAGCAATTTTCCGAGCAGAGAACATTTCTTCCTATAATAACAGCGGTAAAGTGTTTTAAAACTTCTCTGAGGTTCAGATTTGCAGAGTTTGTATTAGAAAAAAGAAATAAAAGAAACATTTTTTTTACTTTTCATAATGAACTGTATCGGTGGTAAAAGAGGAATAATATTAGCCTAATAATACACACACCTTCAGTAATGGTCCACTGGGTAAGCTTTGTTCAATTAGCCGTTGTTGACATTACAATGAAATGGATCCTTAACTATGGTGGAAATGGGTCTCAAAAATATATCTTGACTTCTCGAGGCTGAGTAAAATAATTCCGTTATGTCAGTTGTTAGGCAAGTCATTGAAGGTTCGTCTCCCATTTATAAAATATCCAAAGCCCCTACTTTTTGCTATTTTTTGCATTACTGTAGGCTATTTTTGTCCAAAAAGTTAATCCAAATGTATTCTTGTAGTTTATAGTTTAAACCTATCTCGGAGCCGAATACCAAAAATTATTCAAATTTAATTCCTCAATAAACTTAGGAATATGTTATAAATCCTGAACTCTCATTCAACATGAAATTTGTTCACGGCCAATGAAATCTTTACAATTGACTGCCAAAGGGATAAATATACAATAAGTTTTCCTATTTATTTTTTTCCAGGTACCACTAGGGCTTTGGAAGAGAGGTTATAATCCGGAACTCCATCATCAATGGGATTTTCAAGAAGAAAATAGTATTAATTTTCCTGATTATAATTACTCAGAGTTGGGGTCAAAACTTTACCTTCGGAACCAGTCCATCGCTGTCTCCCGGCACCACTTTTTTATTTCAACCGTAAGTAGATTTACTGTAAAATCATCGTAATTATTAATGGCACATTGAAACATATTTCGAAGGAAGACCTTGTTGTAGGGTGGTTCGAAAAAAAAATAAATGGTTTTATTTCGGAATGCTATAGCGCGAAATATTTGCCATTAGTATAGGCAAGAAAACATTATATAAAAGAAACTTTTATTTTATATCTTCCGGTCGCGCATGGCCGTTTAAGTTCGATAAAAATCGTTAAAACCCATACATTTTCAATATATTTTGTAAGTATTTAAGGTTTGTATGACTACAGTCCTACATTGCGTAAACGATTTACAAGTATGTAAAAAAGACTAAAAATTATATATATATATATTTTATTTATATCATCTATTTTGTTCGCGCATAGCTATGGAATATGTGATAAATTTGCGATTTTAGTAAAACTTCAATGTTTTACATTTTATAACGATTTTATAACAAATCTAGTTAAGGCGCTATAGTTAAATTCCAGTACTTAGAGGAACTTAGGAAAAAAGTACCTAGAGTAAAATAAACCTCATATTTTAATACTAACCGGTCGCGCAGCCGCATTAAAATGTGAGTAATTCTGCATTTGCCTTATAATTGTCGAGTACTTTCGCGCGAACATTCTATATGATTTTAAAATAAGATAAAAGTGTTTTATTTGAATACAAGAATAAGCCTGCTTCAGTAACATTATTAATTTAATACTTTGTGGCTGCGCAGTTGAATGAAATAGTGTACCAATCATAAATTTGGCGGTATTTTTCAAATTACATTGTGTGTGCAGTTCTTCGCTCATTTTGATTTCAAAAACTACACAGAACTCATCACGGGTAAGTGGCTGCATTTCGTGTTCCACCATCACCCTACTCAACCAACCATCCAATGATTAAGGTGTGTTATTTACAATATTTACTAGTTTGAAACATAGAAATTTACATTGTTTTCCTCTGTACTTTTCTCCATGTTTTAAAACGTTTCTCATTTTTGTCCATCACTACGAATTTATATTCAGATTCGCGCGAAAAGGTAGACATGGCTGATCTTAAAATATAATGTAACTCAGATGAATTCATCTTTATCACTGTGCCCACAGTCTTCACAGGAAGCCTCTGTCACAAGCATAATGCACCTTCGACAGCTTGCGTATGGCATGGAGAATTTTATAAATCCATAACAGTCTTAAGGTCTCTGTTTACGTACTTTTTTACTTCGTCATTAGTCAGTGCTCGTAACAAAGGAGGTTTAGTCCGATTACAAGTGCCTCATTGTATAATGTCGGTGTAGTCTGTAGCTTAAAAGTTTAGGTTTGGTGGCATAAAAGTTGTAATATGAATATCTTCAGAAGTTGCTTGCCCTGCCTTCCAGATTCGTCTGTACCCAAGCTCTCGAATGTGGTTTCTATCAGCAATGACCAATGCCTAAAGTAAATTTTCAGGATGGGCAAAGTAAGCATTCCGTTGTATAACAGAGTCAATAACTTAAAGCAGCTCTTGTGGTAGATACTGTGTTGTTTGAATGCTCTGATAAATATGTTTTGGTGCGTCAGTGAAATTATTAATTACCTAAATCGCAAACCACATTGGCATATAAGACTTTAAAATAAAATTGACTATTTTCCTCATATTTTCAGGACTTTTTACACTAATATATAGGCGCAAAACCCTGTTCGTGGTAGTGAGTCATCTTGAGTGTGACATAGGGATACGGTCACGGATTGAAAAATCTTCTGAACAGTGCCCTGACTGGATGCCTTTTAATATGTCTAGTAAATACAATTGATCTTTGCTGAGTATCTGCCTATCTACTTCAGGAATCACACAATCGATAGGTTCAAATTCAATTACCGGTGTCTTTTCGTACCCAGGTAGATCTTTTCCAATTGGCCCTGAATTACCTGTTGGACCTTTTTTCATACTATCTAAGTGCTTAAAAAGGTGGCGGAATGGAAGTACGTTGAAATGAAGAAGACAAACATTCTATTCCATAGGTCTTCCCACATACAACTCACAACAGTGTCAAAACAACCGATCACTTCTAATTTTTTAAATGATTAGTTATTTTCAGATTGGAAGTCGTAAATATATACATAGCTCATACATACATGATAGATACATAAATCGTAGCTCCAGGGCAGGGATTTATTTTTCTTTTTCACACATGCAGTTAATAAATTGGACACACACAGGCATCTAGAGTTCTCTTTCAAGTGCAGTCGTTAACAACAATCTGGCATTTGCATGCAGCAATGTCAAAAATATAGGAACCCTTCTCTTTAAATTCGTTAAGTCTCAGTGTAAATGTTGATTTGTTTTTGTCACGATTGTATGATTTTCTGAGCAAGCGTTAATAAGCTGGACCACTCTTTATTCCGTCACATTTGGGATAGAAGCCTTGCCATACAAAAACTTAATTTTCTATGCAACTGTCGTGGCTACTTTTAAAAAGGAGGCACTATTGTTGTTTGTTTCAACAAGCAAGTTAAATCTCTTTTGAAAGCAGGAACGGAGAACATCCTCATGTGTTGGTAGCTTGTTATTTTATAAGTCTCGCCGGTGGCCAAATATAGCGCATTCAAAATCCTTTCTAGTTTTTACACCTACTCATACGTTATGTGGCGCATCCATCATAGCAGTAATACACTAGTACTTGTAAGCACCAACACCTAATGAAAAAGCACATGTTGCTAACTAAATAGACAAGAGAACAGTCATGTACTAACACAGATACAACACCTCGTCCAGTACCTACTGAGGCCTACAGCAGACTAACAGTTGACAATAAAACACAAAATATCGAAAGGCGGACAGACGCGCGGGTAGCCGCAGAAAAAGTTTGAGCGCACGCCTGCGTCTCGTCATACCGGGATAAGTCACTTTTGATGCGCCTGCGCGAACAGTTAGTATTAAAAAATGAGGTTTATTTTACTATAGGTACTATTTTTCTAAGCACCTCTAAGTACTGGAATGTAACTATAGCGTCTCAACTAGATTTGTTAAAAAATCGTTCTAAAATGTAAAACTTAGAAATTTTACTAAAATCGCAAATTTATCACGCAAATCGTAGCGTGACCAAAATGCAAGATATAAATATAATTTACATAATTTTAAGTCAGTTTCAAATACTTCTAAAATCCTTAACTAATAAGACTAGTCACACCACCCTCACATACTTTGAAAAAATATTGAAAAATTATTGTTCTTAACGACTTTTAGCGAAAGTTAACGGCAATGTGCGATCGGAAGATATAAAATAATTTTGGAAATATTATTTATTCTTGTCTATACCAATGGCAACTTTTGCGTGCTATAGACTTACGAATTAAAATAATGAATTTTTTTCGAAACACCCTACCTAGTAGTAGTTCTGGTAAGTTCAACATTCAATACATGGATCCAGCTTGATTGGTACGCATCAAATGCTTTCAATCAGGGAATTGATCTACTGATGTCATGTTGACATGGGCGAGGTTGATGTCAGAGTATAATATCATCTGTTATATATAGAGGTCAGTAGCCTGAATATATAGGCTAATTTTCCACGCAGAGACTACAAGAAAAACTAGAGTAAACAATTCCCTGGCTGTATTAATGCATTATGTGATGCTAGAAACCTGAAATCCTAAATGTATTTGAACTTCTTCACACAATTTAACTTCAGGATAGAAGCTCAATTGTGTGAAACATATCATCCGTAGAATGTATGGATATTAACCGCCGGTAAAAGGTTGTTGTAAGTTGGTTAAAATTAATATTGAAAATAATTAATTAAATACCGTTCATCGTGTGGCGTTTATGAAACTGGTGGAGAAAGGATTTGATCTTATTTTTGTGGCGTCGGCCGCGATGGCTAAGAAAGAAATGTTTCAGATTAAACAAGACTCTATGTTTGACTTGGGCAAAAATGATGCAATGGAACAGCTGGAAAAAAGGCAAATGATGTAACTAAAGAAGCAGAAAAAAGGCTTGGAAGGAAGAAATACTTTTCTTGTGTGATCAACGCGGACCGAGGTTAGAAGTTATCGGGGGTGTAAATTTAAAGATGAAGAAGGATGATCAGAGGAGGGCAGTGAGGAATGGTTTATGAGAAACTCACTGAAGAAGACAAAATGCAAGTTGCCACCGGTATTCTCAATAATGAAGGTTCAGAGGAGCCGCTGAAGAAGAGACAGGTGCAGTTGAGAGATGTTCCCAATATTTCACTTGGTGACAGCCACAACAAGCTCCGTCAGATTTTTCCAAATACTAGGAATTAGTCAAGCGTCTTTAAAGTACCCTGTGACTGAATGGGCTGAAAAAGTGGATTACAAAATGGGAGAAATGGTTAAAATTTTCGCCCCTGCGGAGCTCTACAATCAGCGAATTACTGTGAAGACGTGCGTCTGACATCGAAATCCGCTTATTCTAGTGCACCTGCACTTTGACCCCTTAGGCACGACTAAGGGTAGTCGCACATCAACCAGCCTGAAATGTATTTGTTTTCTCACCAAAACAACTATTTTAAAGGGACGAATTCAAAAGAAAAACCAATTTTCAAAAATAAGCGTAGGCCTACCGTAAGGTCACTCATTTTTACGATACATGCCCCTCCCCTCCCCAATAATAAAAGAAGGGGGAACGGGAATTATATCTTTCTTAAAAGACAAAGGACCTTTACAAGAGGCCAGATACCGATTTTGAACGCAATCCGATCACTATAACTCATAAAGAGAAAATTCCGAAAAAAGTCATGTTTTTTACGATTTTTCGATCATTTTAACGCGATGAGCGACTCCCCCTCCCCCTAAAAGAATAAGATAAAGGGTGTTACACATTTTTTTAAGACAGAGATTCTTTAGAAGAGGCCAAATACCGATTTTGAACGTAATCCAATCACTGTAACTTATTTTTAAAATTCCCTAAAAAAGTCATATTTTTTACGATTTTTCAAAACTTCGAACGAAATGTGCGACCGGAAGACATGGTCCGATTTCAAAAATGTTTCTTTCTTTGTGATCAGGGTGACGAGTAGCAACGTTTCCGCACTATTACGATTCGATTTGGACAATTTCGTGTTTTTCGGCCCACCCTAATGTACATACCTATCCTTCTCCTTCCAGTCCCCTCTCTCACGGCTTTTTCCCGAGAATTGTGGTCTCCGTCATACATGGTGCTGCAATCCACCGCTTTACTGCCGCTGTTCTCCATCCCTCTCAGCATTTTCGGACTCAAAGCAGCCTCGCACGAGCCAGCCGCGACTGGCTCCACATCCCAAAACGGCCCACCACTGTGTAGTTCCACAGTTGCTTTTAGTTACTCATTCTCTGCAATGAGGTTTTAAAATAGGATCTTCATTTCTTATTTTATAGCTCTCAGGTTATCAATTAGACTTTTCGCTTCCAGCAGCTGAACCTTGATATCCTCCATTTTCTCCTCCCTCTCCTTCGCAACACGGTGCGCTACCTCTGTCTCGCACCCTCCGCATCTCCAACCATCTTCGCCATATTCCTCAATTGCGCATCCCGTGTACCTTAAGTGGAACTAAGTATTACACTCGCCACACTGTACTCCGTTTCTCAATAGACGTTTGCACTGTGAGTACTTAATTTCAACCGGGCTATTAGCTTCGACCCGCTCCCCACGCGTCATGTTGCACCGAGTTACCCCTCCTAACTTAACACTCAGGAGCGAGAGCTAGACACGTCATCTATTTAACACTGCCCACAACTGACTGTGATTACCAGAAAGTATTACAGTAAAACCAGAAGCAATCTTTTACAATGATGTGGTAAGCTCTTATTGCTAGACAATTACAAAAAATAAAGGGAGTCTCAAATAGTCGTAAACAATTGGCAACACTCGTCAGAGATAACTAACCTTGCTGTTTTGGTTTGCCGGGATGGGACTTCCACAGCAGATACCAACCCCAGCCTCTCCACCAGAAAACCTCTCTGTGATAGTTTACGGGAAAAATACTTCCGCGCCAGTGACCAACAAAGCCGCATTCACACAACCCAGATAGGATCCTTCGCTAGGATAATATGACCCCACTAAGGTTATAAACTGGGATCCTTCATAAGGCTAATGAGACCCTACTAACGGTTCCTGGTTATTAACGCAACCACACACACACGCACACTCACAACCACTCAAAATCACTCAATCTCACACACAAATGGGCCCAACTTATGGGAGAAACTACTCCAAAAGAGCGCGGTAAAAATCTTGCAGACAAAACGGAAGAGGATGAGGGTGGAATACGCGTAATTTGGTTACCAAGTAACCCTCTTCAGCGATCCGAAGGAAAAGCGTCACAACAAAGCACGGTTGAAGTGAGGAAGGGTAATGACATCCAAGATGATATGAAGGTAAATGAGGAGGAGGGTAAGGGGGGCATGACGTCAGCAAACGTGGGGGAAGTGATATCGGTGTAAACAAAAAGCTAAAAGCAGCAACAAAAAAGGGGAAGTTCAGTAACGGACATAGGAAGGACGTTGGGGGGGGGGAGGGGAAGAGGAAGAAGAGAAAGTTAGTGCGTGACTACGTCCGTTTTAACAAGTGACGAATTACTCACAGTTCAATACTGAGAAGAGGGAAGAATGATGAATGGGTCCAGAGTCACTGTTTACGAGATTATCTTTGTTTTTAGAATTAAAAATGCTCTCGTAAGACCCTGTGTGCTTCAAAAGATTCAAATTATCTTTTGTTACGTTGTGCCCGGTCTGTATCAAATGCTGCGCCACGCTACACTTTACGGGACTATTATTTCTGTAGTGAGAATAGTGTTCTTTGAATCTGGTTTGTAATATACATCGTGTCTAGAATACATAACTTAATGACGATTTTCCTTAGGATCGCTGAAGAGAGCTACTTGGTAGCCAAAGTACGCGTATTCGACCATCACTCTCGTCCGTTCTTGTCTGAAAGATTTTTAAAGCACTCTTTTGGAACAGTTTCTCCCAGAAGTTGGGCCCATTTGTGTGTGTGATTGAGTGATTTTGAGTGCTTGTGAGTGTGTGTGTGTGTGTGGTTGTGTTAATAACAGGCACCTTTAGTAGGGTCTCATTAGTCTTACGAAGGATCCCAGGTTATAACCCTAAGTTTAATCCTTAGCGGGGTCCCATTAGCCTAGGGAAGGATCCTATCTGGGTTGTGTGAATGCGGCATTGTTGTTCACTGGCGTGGAAGCATTCATCCCGTAAACTATCACAGGGGGGTATTCTGGTGGAGAGGCTGGGTTTGGTCTCTGCTGTGGAAGTCCCATCCTGGAAAACCAACAGAGCATGGTTAGTGATCTCTGACGAGTGGTGCCATTTGTTTATGGCTATTGGAGACTCCCTTTAATTTTTGTAGAAGGAATATTGTTTAAAATTTAATGTTTAAACCTATGGCACAACCGAATACTAAAAAATATCGTAATTCGTTTCAACACTTGACCCAAGGCTATGTTGAAAAACCTGAACTCCGATTCAACACAAAAACTGCTAATAATCAATGAAATCCTTAATGCTGACTGCTAAAGGGAGAGAATATACCTTAATATTTTCTGCTCATTTCTTTTCAGATACCGCAAGGATTTTTTAGTTGAGATTATAAGCCAGAACTCCACCATGAAGGGAATTTTCCAGGAGAAAATACTATTGCTCTTTTTGATTCTAATTCCACAGAGTTGGGGTCAAAAAGTTACCTTTGGAAGTTGTCCATCGCTAACATCCCTAGCCCTTCCTGCTGCAGTAAGTTGTTTCAGAATAGTACAAGTATTTTGCTAAGTATAATTATATGTAAGATCATCGAAGAAAGACCCTTTAGTCTAGGTTAATATATAAGTTACATAACTTTAATTCCCGAATGTGACAAAAGAATATAGTCTTATTTTCCTCTACTATGATGCCTGAATATGTATCCAGCTAGATTTTTTGTCATCAAACTTTTGCATAACGGAATTGAGCAACAGATATGAAATGGTGACGTGGGTGAGGTCGATGTCAGAGTACAATTTCATTGGTTAAACATAGATGTCAGTGGCTTAAATTGATGCTAATTTGCCATTCAGAGACAAAAAGAAGAAAGTTAAATAAATATATTCCTGGTAGTAGGTACTTGTTCATAATGTGATGCTACAAACCATTAAAAAGTCGAAAATGGTAGGAATTCAGGAAAGAGAAGTTCAGTTTGGTAAAACAATTCATTGGTATAATGAATTGTTTATTAATTTCCTGTAAAAGTTAGAGGGTTTATATTTAATATAGAAAAAAATAGTCGAATTCCGTTTGATGAGGCCATCTCAAGTTTTTACCTGCTTTTGAAGCCCCGTGGAAGGATCGACCCTAAATTAGCTGGCCCTTCCTAGAGACCAAATTTTAGGACCTCTAGACCCGCTTCTATCTAATGGTGTTTTCTTAAGCATCCTCTTTATAATCACATAATTTTACATGATGTTTTGCAAGTGTATCTTGTATTCGAATAAAAAACACCATGGTAATTATAAATAGTTATATCAATTATATAATCACTCAATAAGTAAACATCTTCTGTAACATTGTAGTACTACATAGTCAACATATTTATTTCTGGACAAACTTTTACAAATACCGCACATTTCATTTACTCATAAATACAGTCTACGGGTTAGAGGTAGGTCAAGATGAAAGTCGGAGAATGTTTAACAGTCTCTCACACGTGCCGTAGCCTTTCCATTTCTTAGTATTTCCTTTTTCATCTCAGCGTAAGTTCTACCTTTCTTCATCCCGTCCATAAAACCTATTCTCTTTCTTCCCCTTTCCAGCTTATCCAAATTCCTTCCTCCTATGGTGGCCTTCAGCAAACCATCGCCCCTCATTACCGTTTCCATTCACCTACCCTGAATTTACCTAATTTCATCCACAAGTTTCCTCTCCTCACCCACCATGTCAAACACTTTCTCATTTGTCTTTCTTTCCGTCCTACGCACCATTTCCATCCAATTTCTCCATCTTCCTGCAGACCATCATCTCGAAAGCCTTCAGCCTATTTTCGTCTTCCTTTCTCAAGGTCCACGTTTCTGCCCCATACAACATCACAACTCCATATCAAGCAATTCACCAACCTCTTTTTTACATCCTTACATAAAGTTTCCGTCATGAGCTCCCTTCTATTATTGATCGCTTCATTCGCTAGCGCTATTCTCCTCCTAATGTATTTGCTACTATGTCCTGTTGCTTCTAGCGTACTACCCAAGTAATTAAAGTGTTCTACTTGCTCGAGTTTGTGATTTTCTACTATTATGACCAGCCTCGCTTTCTTTGTCGTAGAGAATCTCATTACTTTTGCTTTTTTATGATTAATCTTCATCCCGTTTTTCTTGTTCTGCTTTTCCAATGCATCTACTAAAGTTTGCAATCCTTTTCATGACCGACTGACCATTGCCTGGTCGTCCGCGAATCTAACCGACTTTATCCCCTGTCCTCCTACTTTAATTCCCTCATCTAGCTCATCCCATGCCTCTCTTACCATTTCCTCACCATATATGTTTAAAAGCAGAGGCGACAACGGGCACCCTTGACACACACCGCAACCTATAACTGTCCACCCTGATTCACCCTCAGCTACTCTCACCTGAGCCCCATATATTATAAGTTTCGGATGAGTCTCCTATCACGCCAATATTTTCCTATTTTCCCAGTATCTGCATTAGTTTATCTCCGTTTACTCTGTCTAACACCATTTCGAAATCTACAAAGCAAGCGAAAACATCCTGATTATGCTCTATGTTTCTATCTACATCTACGAATTACCGAGCAAGCTACCAGTAGGGTGTGTGGCACGGGGTGATTCCACACCAGACATGCAGCAATCATCCCAGCACAAATCAGAACCAAAACTTCAGTTCTGATCCTTGGCTTGACTTTAACATGTAATTTCCATTGGAATACGCATGCTGTCGAAATATCAACCAGAGCCAATAGAATTATTCATTGGGTGAAATGTTGAAAATAACTAATAGCGGATATAAGGAAACTCATTACTGACAAGGAGACATCGCGTGATTGATGTTCGGGACCCAAATGACGCAATTATTTTCTGAAACTAGTGTGAGAAATACGTAATGAAGATAAATAATAGGAAAACAAAAGCAATGAGATTCTCTAGGACAAAGAAAGCGAAGCTGGTGATAATAGTAGGAAGTCACAAACTGGAGCAAGTAGAACAATTTAATTACTTGGGTAGTACTTAAGAAGAAAGAGGACATAGTAACAAAGACATTGGGAGAAGAATAGCGCTAGCGAAGGAAGCGTTCAATAATAGAAGGGAGCTAATGACGGGGACCTTAAGTAAGAATGTAAAAAAGAGGCTAGTGAAGAGCTTGATATGGAGTGTGGCGTTGTATGGGGCAGAAACGTGGACCTTGAGAAAGGAAGACGAAAATAGGCTGAAGGCTTTAGAGATGTGGGTGTGGAGGAGGATGGAGAAGTTGGACGGAAAGGAAGACAAATGAGGAAGTGCTTAACATGGTGGGCGAGGAGAGGAAACTTATAGATGAGATTAGGGGAATACAGGGTAGGTGGCTGGAAGAGGTAATGAGGGATGATGGTTTGCTGAAGGCCGTGATAGAGGGTAGGATGTTGGGTCAGCGGGGAAGGGGAAGGAAGAGAATCGGTTTTATGGACGACATGAAGAAAGATAGGACTTATGCTGAGATGAAGAAAGAAATACAAGAGGTAGAAAGGTCACGGCACGTGTAAGAGTTCGTTGGATATTATCTGACTTTCATCACAACCTACATCTAACCAGTAGATTACTGTAATGAATGAATGAATGAATAAACAGAATGCAGGAAAAGTGTCACGGCTTTCTTCCATTTGGGCCCGAGTTCGAGAGAAAAACGCAACGAAAGAATTTCCCTCCGTATAAATGCTTTGGAATGCGAAAGCCTTCAAACAGAAGCCGTGGCCGAGCGGTTAGAGGCGATGGTCCTGTAATCCGTGTTATGTCGTGCGGGTTTAATCCCAGTGCGGTCAATTTCCTTTCTTCCTAATATTTTACGAAGTCACTGTACATTACCCAATCCCAATTCAATTTGTGACGAGTCTTTTGTTCTAAGTGCCCTTGCTTCTGATCCGTATAGTAATGTAGGGACAGCTATTATTTTGTAAAATTTTATTTGTGTTTCTTTTGCAACTTTTCTCTTAAGTTCTCTTCTTATAGTCCCACACATTCTTTAGTAATTAGTTGTTTCATTTAAAATGTCTCTGTCCTCTTCATAGGTGATGTCGCATCACAATTATTCAAAGTGTTATATCTGATCCAATATATTATTTTCAATTATTATTTTAGTTCGGATTGGGTACTTTCTTAGGAATGCTATTTTCGTGGTTTTTTGTTCAGATGTCTTCAAGTTACAGTTTCATGATATCAGATTTAATTTATGGACAGCCAACTAACTGTAAATGGTCCTCCTTATCTTCAATTATGACTTGGTCATCTGCAAATAACGTTGAGCTTAAAAATTCGTTTTCTTTTATTTGTATTTCTGGTGGTGTAACTTTCTTGAATTCTCGTAGGCAGTAATATATGTAGTAAGGTGATAAAGTAAACCCCTGTCTAACACCTTGGTTGGTTGTAATTTCCTGAGTTGGACTTTTGTCGACTTCCTAATAAATTACAATACTCGTATTTTTATGGAGAGATGGCATGGTTTAAATTAAATGAACTGGGTGCCCTCGTTTTTCCATTATGGACCAATATTTTTCTCGATGAATGCTATGAAATGCCTTCTGGTAGTCTATAAAGGATATGTGTGTCTCCAGATTAAATTCTATACGTCTTTGTACTATCAGTTTAAGACTAAACACGTCGTCAATACATGATATTTCCTTACGAAATCCTATCTGTTAATAATTTGTCCTCTGGCCACAAAATAATAAAAGATGCCATCAATGTTCCTCATCGTGATTTAATTCCACTCAGTATAACCCGCTTAACATAGCACATAAATTCACTTGAAATCAAAACAAACATCTTATTACCACTGCATATACACATAACAATGTAACTATTCATACACACAATCTTTATCCACACATTTATACCTTGAAATACTGAGACAGGCGACTCAAATCTATTGAATATTTACCTCCGGACTATGTTGCAGTCCCGACAACAAATGTAAAATACATAATTCAATTTATATCTTACAGATACCTTTATAAAAGAGCATTTAGAGCATCTATTGCATCAGGTGGGATACAACCCACATATACACATGGAATACAACGTCGAGAACCAGAATCATCAATACTTTTACGGATATCCTTATATTTAGTGTCATTTAACCAATAATCTTTTCACCTTATATACTTTTCACAACCAGGAAGAACATTCAATCGAAGATTAAGTTTTTTAACATATGTGCTGTTATCAATTTCATTATAGTCTCCAACAGAAATGGCAACAGGTATTTTACCGTCAACGTAGTCCTTAGCCGTATAATCGCGAGACATATACTTCGTGAAAACAGCTTTAGCATCCTTTTCCGTAAGTTCTATAAGTCTCCGGATGTGAAAAAGACGTGAAGTGGACGCTATCGTACGTTTCAAAATTTCCATCCAACCAGTAGAGAAATGCTACAAATAGCAACGAGCATGTTTGTCCACGACTTGACCTGTTTCTTACCCTCACTTCTATTGCTTTAAATTTATTGCGCCCTCCCTTTTAATCTATTTCCGGGAGGAATATTTAGGGACAATGTTTTCATCCTTTCTTCCTCGTCCTATGCTCTTCTAAAACTGTTCTTGAACACTCCCTGCAGTATAAAGGAGACAATATTTGACCTTTTTGTGTCATACATTGTAAATAATACCAAGTTTACCCTAAAGAACCCTTCAAGTTACCCAGATACTTTGCCGTCCACCAATTACACGCAAATCCATAAAACCCTTTGGGGCCCGATGCCTGTTCCCCTCAGAGTATGAGATTGTACAATTGCCTTAGAAAATTATTTTTACTCGAAAAAGCTGAGAGGATAGACGTAGAAAAGGACATGGGTGATCTGATTTTGGTTCTAGCAAATCTTGGATGATTTAGCAGCGAATTAATTAAGAGTGCATCAGTCTCCTGAAAGAGGAAAATCAGTATGTGCATTCTTAGCCGAAAATTGGTATAGCCTTCTTCGTTTAATTTCGAATAATAATATTCCTGTTTTCAATCATTTCATTTCATTTTTCACTATGCAGATACTAAATTAAATACCAGACAAATGTTGCGTACCTGGTTGTAAACGTAATGCTTATATATCAGTATTCAGGTTTCCAAGAGATGCCGAAGCGAGGAAGGCTTGCATGAAGCATATGAAGCATACTGAGGGATAACTGGGTGCCCTGAGGTAGAACTGTTGTTTGCGAAAAACAGCCTCAAGCAACAAATTCAGCATTTGGAAATTATAAAGAGGTTATTTCTCTTTTCCTGTATAAAAGCTTTCTGGGAAAGAACTATGCTCTTTAACACTAGGTATCTTGCCTCTTATCAAAGAATGCTGATTGAAAGTTGTGGCCATCATAACAGATGACAGGATTTATAGGAATAAGTTCGCTCAGCTGTGCAAACATTCTCCTGATAGGTTATCTTTCTCATTTGGAGATTCGCCGGTATTTTTAATGTATGATACGGTTCATATTTTTAAAAGCATAAGAAATAATAGGATAAATTTAAAGACCATTACAACACGCAAAAATTCCCATAATTAAACACGTTTGATATGCTTCATGACAAATTTCCTGATATAGTGGCAATATACAAAAAGAAATCAACTATCTGTTAAAAAACTCCTAGTTTTACTAATAAAACATTCTACCCCAACAACTTAGAGAGACAGAATGTTAATTTAGTAGCCAAAATTTTGAATGAAAAAACTAATACAGAACTGAAAATAAAATACGGAGATCAGTTTTTTTTTTCATCAGGAGATCAGGAAAAGTTTTCATTTCACAGCTTCAATCACCAAATGGTGGCACATAATTAATATAAAGAATCCCATCTTGGGGACTCTGAAAAGGAAGGATTAGTGCCGTCCTTTATCATTGATGAGAGGTTGCAGCTTTTAAAAGATTTTTTTATGTGGTTAAGAAAAATGGGATTCACTTGAACCAAAATCATGTTTTACGAGATATACGTGGAACCCTTTTTACCGAAGTACCATCGTAGTTTTAATTTTCTACGAGTTTCTCACTCAAGAATTGAAATGTGGGTTACTTATTGCCAGAGAAATTGCAGATGGACAATTTTGAGTCAAGATTTAGTTATTATAGGCAATTATCAGGAGGTAATTACAATATGTATCATGCAATGCATTTCCACGATGCAGATAGAAATATGAGTTCGATATAAAGCTGCGAATGATGAGAGCTATTGGAAACAATTCTGCCAAATACGAATCAGTTAATTTCGATCCCGATATACTATCAGACTCCACTGTATGCGAACAAATATTTATAGATATTTCGCATTTTGTTCGGCTTCTTAATGACGAAAAAGATATCCAATTTCAATTTAGATTCAAGTGTATGTTTGTAGATATTCCTCAAGAAAAACGGAAAAATTAGTTGGATGTGAATAATGCAGGGATCTGATTGCGGGTTACTCTTACGACGACCCATGTGTTACTTAATTAATTAGGGGCGGATTAACTGTGCCGTCAGGTTTTGTAGTAGATTTGGGTTTTTAGCACAAGCAACTTAGCGAGGACTGATTTCCCAAGAATATGAAGACGCATTTTTAAGCTGTAGGAACCAGAGCCTACTTTTTGTGTGTAACTTAAAGAAAAGGTAAAGAAAGATATGATTTTATGGAATGTTTTCAATGATATATGTTCATGTGGAAAGCCATTATCCAAATTATTAAATAATTTAATTGGTACGTTTGGCAATATTCTCATTCACATCATTGCAAACAGATATGTGACAGAATATGTTCTATGCCAGTCACATCAAAAAAGGAAAACAATCACATTGCAATAAATGCTAATTACATGATTATTGTTTACAATGAATCTCTTTTATTAAATTTAGACCTATCTTCTATTTTTCCTTACGCTTGCTTCACCTTGTGGTAAGAATCCACATACAGCTTTTTTCCTCTAGCTATTGTACTTTCTTTACCGTCCCGATTAATGATTTCATGAATTTACTTATTATATCATGCCAATCGCCATTTGGAAGTGAAGTTATCAAGTGAGAAGTTGCGCGGAAAAACCTTATTTTGAGCCTGAATAATTAATTAATATATTTAATAACATGCGTCATGTATATAGGTAGATAATAAAAGCGCCAAGGCGCTCTTATTATCTTCATTGAAATTTACATAGGACGATAATAAGAGCACCTAGGGCGCTCTCATTATCTTCCAATGCACAATTTTCGGGTAGAAGAGACGGCCGAATGACGAAATGAGAGGCGACGTTGCCACTCCGAGAACTCCGGCGACTCCGGCCTTCTATAAACACTGCCGTGGTTCAACCCTTCTACCGGTCGACCATTCATCGGTCAGCCGAACGCTTTGGGCCCCTATGTTGGAAAGCGTGCGGCTGACCGATGCATGGTAGACCACTTACAGGGTTGAACCCGTAGGGTACAGGTAGCGGGCGGAGTTGCTATGCTCGAAAAAGTGAAAGGCTTCGCCTCCGAACGTGTGAGGGAGAAGGCCCTCGCTCAAACACATAGTGGCAACGCCACTAACCACGGCCCCCTAGATACATCTATCTCGGTGGTCGTGCACTAACCGGCGCTAGGCGAGGATAGTCAACCAATCACATCAACTTGTCGCCGAAATTGAATGCCGTGAATTCAAAAATGGTGGATGCATCACAAATGACCCTTTTGAAAGTAATTGAACGATAGGCTTGAATAATGACATTGCACAGAGGTGAATTAAGCTATTCAAAGTCAGAAGAGCGCGCTTTTGGAGTTAGTGGAAGGTGCATATGCATTTAAAACATATAAATTTCGCTGTCCGCAACAAATTTGTTTGGAGCGCTATTTAAATAAATATATAATACTAATTGGCTAATCCGACAGGCTACAGTACATCAAATCATGGATAAAACCGTCGAGTCTTGGCACTTTTTTGGTGTATCTAAGTGCTTTGAACATAAGCATAGAGTCATGGCACATACTAAAATATGCCGAAGAAAATAAAGACAAATCGAAATTCACAGCAGCGTTAGGGAGCAAGGGAAATTGCAGTTTTGCGGGGTGAAATTACTATGAAGCTGAATTTATTTACGCTACTAAAAATATCTGTAGAATGAGAAGTGATTAATTTTTTGAATTTTGGTGAAAGTATGTTGAAGAAGAAGATTTGGAACTATTTTCACAACACTGAAGCATATGTTATTAAGTGACTCTGGCATTATACTGAAATTTAATGGACTTTATTCACCTAAAAGTGATTGGTTCCGTGGTAAAAAATTAATTTATAATACGTATGTAAGCCATTAAAAATGTTACATTAATGCAGAAGCATCAGTTAAGTGTGTTTCTAGTGATTACTTTCATGAAATGACATTGGTATTAAAGTGTCTAGTATTCATTAGTTACTGGTTAACTTTCAGTGGCATTATATCTCTCTTGTCACTCATACTTATTTGGAACTCACCATAACTAACGTATATTTTATTGAATTTTAAGTTCTCTAACACTATTAAGGTGAACAGTAAATCATATAAGATTTAAGGCTTTCCCGTTTAATACTTGTGATGTAGATGGGTGCAACACACCAATAACACCCAGATGGAAATCCAAGAAATCTACATAATTAGTAAATCATAATTTTATATTTTTATTTAGCTTCGATTGACCCCTAAAAAACGGCAACGCCAATATGACCGCATAAAACAAGAAACCCGCTCGTACGTGAATGAGTTTGTAATGAAATGAAGAAGAATATATCCTAAACTTAATACATAAAAATCTAATGGTGTCAGTCTGTATCTCTCGAACTCAATCACGCAAAAACGGCTGATCCGATTACTTTGAAATATTGCGTGTGGGTAACTTAGTGCACTGGTGCGAACATAAGCTGTATTTAAATTTCCTCAGAGCCCCAAGCGCCGCTAAATGGGACCCTTAGATTTTACTTCCATAAGAAAAGCAATGGAATTTTGCTCTTTTAAATTTACTTGCAATCAAGATAAAAATATTGTAATTTTCACAAACGCTGAAAGAATGTTTCAAGAATGATTGCAATTTAGTAGTTATTTAATTCTTGCTTCAATTATGTTTTACGTTTCGTCTTTGATTAAAAATTATGTAGGTATTCAATTTTAAAATTATCAATTTTTCTCTTGTTTCAACAATGGCATATTTCCTTGTTAACCTGAGAAATGAATATGGACGGGAAATTTCACTTGGGCCTTTTATAGCATACATTATTTTGGCTTAAATAACTGAGGCAACTTTCAATGAGATTTCAGTTTGGGTATTTTTACGCCAACCTCTTTGCGTATATTTAACTGCTTTTACATAGTATCTGCATTTTGCAAATCACTTTGATTCTCATAATTAGGGTCAATCAGTATGCGTAGTAAATCGCTTACCACGTTGAATTTTGCACACTTGTATAGACCTACGTATTATACCTATTTAACCTTAATACAGTCCTAGAGCTCAAGAGGAATGGTTAGGGTTCCAATCGGCTCAAAGTCCCCAAATCACTGCTTTCTCTGTAGCCTCGGAATTAATGAAGTAATGAGGTGTTTGTCTTGATATTTTGAGCGTAGGTACATAATACTTATCTCAAATAGAAGTTCAAACGTGGGGTCTATTATTTCTGGAAAAAAATTCTCTCAAACTCACTCAAAGGAAAATATGCTCAAAGTTTACGGCGATCTTCCCCACGCCCTCCAATGCGAAACTGGAAAACTTTTTTAGTCTTACTGTTTTATCACTACATCATTAAGCTCAAAAATTGGAAACTGAGACTTAGTAAAAAAAACTAAGATAATAAATAAGAAGTCAATTTCTCTTCTGCTTGAATAGAACTAATATCTAATTTCTTACTTTTATCTCTGCCGTTGTGAATTAACAGGCATTTTGGCAGTTACAAATACAAATATGGAAGAAAAATGTTGTGATTGGGAAATTAATACCTTATTTTGTTAGTTGTGGAACACTGCTATGTTCATTATTTTCGGGTTTTAGAAAATTAAAAAAATACCGTAGTCGCCGTATTATTGCTTATATAAACGAAAATATAGTTGCTTTTCCTATTCAATTGGGATTTTTGATTAATCTTCATCCTGCGGTCTGGTGCCCCGTGAGCAAGAGCATAACAAATTCAGGTACTATTTTCCCAGTTTCAACATATTTTCCCGGTTTCAACATAGTTATAATCACCATTCGCTTATTGCAAAAAAAAGGTTAATTCATTCACAAAAGCCTGAAAAATTTCAAAACATTTACGTTTAACTTTAGTTGAATTACATGCATATAAATGATAAAAATATTGCTGACATTTGATATATTTTTCTGATAGATCAAGAGTGTGTGCACTATATCACAAAGGTTATTTTCTTACTTGACATAAAACGCTAAGACTACCGAAAGGCAATCACAACGGTCAACCACGGGCGAAGCAATCAGCCCGTATACGTTTAGGGGGACTGTCTCTGTTTTGGAGCTTCGGGTCGCGCGTCGCAAGGTAAAGTACCGTTAGGCAGGTCGAGCATAGCAAGAAACCCTTCCACGTGGCTTGCGGTCACGTGAGTCGCACGAAAACACTTCCCCGCATACATGGTACTAACACATGTATTAGTACCATGTCCGCATACGGCCCAACCTTCGAGCATAGAGCATAGAGGCTCTACGCTCGAAGCTGGGGAAGGCATGCAGCACTTGTCCCAACACAAATCGGGACCTCGCACGTTCCCCCGGCCGCAACGCGCACACCAAAAATCAGTCAGGGTAACATTGCGCAGTCAACCCAGAAACTCGAAGAGTGGTACGCAAATGAACATGCAAACACGCATTACAATGCCGAAGACACATCTAGTGGTTAATATTAATAATACTATTAATTTATGAATGCTACGAGATACTAGTGCATACAGAGAACAAAATAAAAAAAGTTCTGACAAATGTGGTGTGAAGTGTTAGTAATGATTCAATGTTGTTAAACACAAGTGAAAACTCTACCTAGTGAGGGTGGGAGTTTCATTTGATTAATCAATCGTACCTATTATCATCCCTTATTGTACATACGTGGAAAAAAATACATTTTAAATCTATCGGTTCTGCAGTTAATTTCCTTTATCTTATTCCTGTGATCACGTATCCCGTAGTACGTTGGCTATAGCAATAATTGTTAAACGCCCGGCAAAAATTGCCTGCCTCGTACTTTCGCAAAAGATTTAACCTGCATTTCTACCTTCGATCAGATAGAGACTCCCACCCTAATTCATTCAACAATTCGGTAACACTGCTAAGTTTATCGTAACAACTTTCCACTAGTCTTGCTGCTCTCTGTTGTATTCAATCTATTTCTGAGATTATTCCTACTTTATAAGGGTCCCATATGATAGTGGAATACTCCAAGTGAGGTCTCACGAGTGAAAAATAACGTCGCTCTTTAACCTTTTCGTCGCATTTTCCTAATATTCTTTTAATAAATCCCAATTTGCGACTAGTCTGTCCGCAGATTTCCCGGACGTGTTTCCCCCAAGACAGATCCTGAGTAATTACTCAGGACCCTTAAGGGTTACACCTAAGTATATAATTAACGTTGTTGGTTTTTTAAGTTCCATTTGATAAGTTGGTATGATTGATGGTGTACGTTTCGTTTCCAATCGTAAGGAACACGATGTTATGTTAAAGATTTTTCAAATATTATTTTCAGGTGCAGTGCTATTTATAATGCAAATACTTAATAAACTCGGGCAGGAAGTTTATCGGGACCGGGTGATTTCTTGGAGTTAATGGATTTCAGATGACTTTTTATTCCACGACTAGTGATATTAATAGACTGCATTGGTTGCTTATATAGCCTAGGCATTATAGCGGTGTTATTTGGAGAGCATTTTGCACAGACGCTATGAAAAAATATGCTGAGGATATTTGCTTTATCTAATTTGTTGTACGCTCTTTCTACTACATTGTTCTTTAGTGACGTAACTGTTGATTTGCAGCCTTGAACCTCCGTCACATACGACCAAATTGCCTTTTAGTTATCCTCAAAATGTTCGCTCAATTTTTTTAATTCCGTAAATGATTTTCGAAATGCCGCCTTGGCTGCTGTTTTCGCTTTTTTGTATTTTTCGCATACTCTTTAATTCTCCTCGTCGGGGAGACCCTGACGTGCGTTCTTCATTTTTGCGTGCCAGATTCGTTGTCGCTTGTGAGATTTCCAGACGCCCGCAACATACCACCTAGGTTCAGTATTGACCTTATTAAGTTTACTTGGTATTGCTTTATTAGTTATTTAAGCTAATACTTATGGCTAGTCGTGTGATGCTACAAAAAGTATTCCATGTATAGTCAGTACAACGGTTTTCACAAATATCACTAAAATTTTAAAATAGGTCAATATTTCCCGTTTTAAACCTTCGAAATCCACCTTGTGAAATAAGTATACCCTCCTTTTTATGGGCGCCTTTTTGTCAGTACTAATATGGAATTTAGCGTTTACTGCTCTGTAATCACAAATTCTGTTCATCGTTACAACGTTAAGGACGCTTTCAGGTATGTTAGTCGCCAAAAGATTTATAACATTGTTTCCTCGAGACATTCAATACAATGGGGAGATTCAATATAAAAAGTGCTGTTAGTACTAGGCAGCAGATAAGTGTACTAGTATAAGGGAGTAAATCAACTAACTAGCAGCACCAACTATCGACAAACCTAGTTTTAAGTCTCATGTTCAGCTGTTACCGTTCTTCAGTCTAGTTCCCTTATTTTTTTTCTCTTGTTCTGATCTACAAAGCTAAAGCAAAGTTCATGCTGCAAAGTTCATGTCCTGATCTATTCTCTGATTCTGATCTTGCAAAGTCCTTGAACATATAATTGTAAGTTCAGTTATGAGACACCTCGATTTGCAAAACTTGTTAACAAAACGCAACCAGGATTCAGAAAGGGAAGATCTGGTGAAACTCAATAAGCACTTTTTGCCCGCGATATTTTAGTATCGGGTGAACATAACGTTCCAGTTGATGCAATTTTTCTTGACGTAGAAAAGGCATTTTATAAAGTTTCCCACTGTAAGCTACTCATGAAATTAAAATCCTACGGTTTAGACGAAAACGTAATTTCCTGGATTAGAGAATTCTTAAGCAATCGCGTGCACAGCGTTGCATTAGATGGCGCTATCTCTAATGAAGTAAAAGTCAAATCGGGTGTCCCATAGGGCAGTGTCATAGGCCCAATTCTGTTCCTTTATTATATAAACGGCATCGGTGAAACAGTTGACAGTACACTCAGATTATTTGCTGACGACACAGTGGTGTACAGAGAAATTCGTGGCCTTAATGATAAGGAAGCGCTAACTAAGGATCTCGAGGCAATACATGAGTGGTGCGATGCGTGGCAGCTAAAATTAAACCTGAAAAAATTCGTTGTTATGAATTTTTGGAAACGGAAAAACGCTCCTTGTAACAGCTATTGCATAAAAAACAGCATATTAGATACTGTAGAATCGGTTAAATACCTCGGAGTTAAACTAACTAATGATCTCTCGTGGAGTAAGTATATTCGATAAATTACCGGTCAAGCTAATCATAAATTGGGATTTGTTAAAAGAGTACCTAGCAAGTGCGACGATAAAGTTAGGGAAATCAGCTAGTTCTCCCTCGTTAGACCCCACTTGGAATATGCTGCCAGTATTTGGGATCCTTATGAGATAGGATTGGAAACTGCGTTAGAACGCCTGCAGCGAAGATCGGCAAGATACGTTAAAGGCCGTTATGATAATCTCGTTAGTGTTACTGACCTTTTGCAGCAACTGGCAACGCTTTTAGACCGTCGATTAAAATTTAGACTCAACACATTAAGTAAGTTACAAAGCGGTCTATTCTCTGACGACGTTAATAATATTTTACGAAATCCGATATACTACGGTAGATCAGATAAGGAGAATAAAATTAAGGAACTAGACTGCGGAACGGACAGATTTAATATGTCATGTTTCCCATGAACGATGAGGGACCATAACAAATGCCAATGAGACTTTTATCTAGGTTTGTCGATAGGTAGTGTAGCTCTTAGCAGTAATGGTACTCCCTAAAACTTGAATCCTTATCTGTTACCTAGTACTAGCAGCACGCCGTGCATATTTTCTATATAAGTCTTGAGTGTGTCCATTTGTGTGGTTGCAAAATACACATATATTAATGGTCCCTCTCCATTGTGATAATATCTGTAGTGTAGTAGTGAATGCTTGTGAGGCTTCCCCTCAAGCATTAGCGATTTATGCTAATGCATAATTGGTCGTAGTTACACTAACTTTAGGGTATAGTGTAATGCATGTTGGTGAATACTCACCCCTTGCCACACACCCCTGAGGTGGCTTGCAGGGTATTTTCTAGATGTATGTACCGTAGTATATCGGATTTCGTAAAATAATGTTAACGTCGTCAGAGAATAAATCTTTTTATATCTTTTATAATAGATTACGTTTAAACTTTAATCGTCGTTCTAAAAGTGATTGCCATCCCAGTTGCTTTAAAAAGTCAGTAACAACAACAAGATTATCATGACGACCTTTAACGTATCTTGCCGATCTTCGCTGAACGTGTTCTAACTCGGATGGATGACCGTACTTAATATGCGATCAAGAACTGTGCAGTATACGAATTGGTAATAACCCATAGATATCAGGCAACACTAGACATGAACGTTATGCGTCCTCCCACGTAAGGAACAAATTCATTGCAAACGCAGGCTACCAAATCATAAGTTTCCATACGGCAACGTGTATTAGAAGAAATTACATGCAAATTCTGTTCACCAAGCTTTTATATCATGAAGAATATTTAACAAAGCAGACAAGGTTTGATAAGGAACATGATCCAATAATAACCAACAATGTTTAAGGTATACGTATGTTCCACAAGTAGGCTTTCAACAACAATGAAACACTCCGGAGTTTATAGAATAAAACTAACGATTTAGACAGAACACTGGCATTTAAAAATGTACTTACATTCTGCAAATACGAAGGGAATTCCTTAAACTGAGTTGGATTAGCATTCGCACGAAGACGGGGACAAAAGCAAAGCTGTTTGATATAAAGCTACAGGCTATAATGGTGGAATTGTCTATTTTAAAAACAGAAAAACCTTCTCTTATTTTCCCAGGGGAAGTGGGGAAGATCGCGATAAAATTAAAGTATATTTTCCCTTAAATGATTTTGAACAAGTATTCTTTACAGTACCATTCTTCGACCTATCTAGCATGGTCCACCCATGCTAGATAGGTCGAAGGGTAGGAGCCAGACGAAAGGTAGTTTCGTGATGGTGTCACGTTAAAAATACCGTTGAGTGGCGTGAGAATACCTCTCAGCTATCACTTCCCAAAATTAGAATGTCATACAAAGATAATTGAATACTGGCAACTACGGGACGCCGCCCACTAGGGCGGGTGTCGTGCCCGGCAGCGGGGGAGAAAGGCCTCCGCGGTCGTCATCACACGAAATCCTTGCACAGCAACATCATCATCGGCGCGTGCAAGGGATAGGAGGGAGAAGAAGAAGAAAAAGAGGAAGAAGAGGAGGAAAACAGTGGGCAAAATAGGAACTTGGAACGTAAGGACCATGATGAGGGCCGGGAAGCTTGAAAATATTAAGCAGGAAATGGAAAAATGAAAAATAGATGCTTTGGGATTGTGCGAGGTGAGATGGAAGGATAGCGGGGACTATTGGAGTGATAGCTACAGGGTAATCTATAGTGGGGAGATTAGAGTCAACGTGAGGTAGCCATGGTACTGAACACAAAATTGAGACAGGGTGGTAAACATTGAACAGGTGAGCGACAGGATACTAGTGTTGGAAATAAAAGTACGCCCGACGAATTTCGTCCTGGTCCAGGTATACATGCCTACGAGCCACCATAGGGAAGACGAGATGGAAGAGATGTACGAAAAAGTAGAAAAGTAATTAGAGAACTGCCGGGAAAGAAAAAACTGACAGTGATGGGTGACTGGAATGCAGTGGTGGGGGAAGGGTGGGACGGATTAGAAGTGGGAGGGTTTGGGCTAGGAAGATGAAATGATCGCGGTGAAAAGGATGTTGAATTTTGTAGAATAAATAAATTAGTAATGACAAACACTTGGTTTAAACATCACCTCAGGCGTAGGTACACATGGAAAATGCCGGGTGATGCTGGGAGATAACAAATTAATTATATAATGGTAAGGCAGAGATTTAGGAACATTGCAAAAAACTCGCGTAGCTATTCAGGAGCGGATACGGACTCAGATCATAACTTGGTGATGATAAAGTGTGAAGTTATATTCAATAGGCTTTGTAAAGGTAGGAAGATAAAGAGGTCGAACCTTGAAGCATTGAAAGGGTTGAAAAGTAGGGAATACCAAGAGCTAGTAGAAAAGAACATAAGTGGGGCAAAGTGGATGGGAACAATAGAGAGAAGATGGGAGGTTATAAAAACAGGCATTGCAGGAGCGGCAGAGAAAACAATAGGAACGGTGGAAAAGAAGACGGTTAGGAGGCAGTGAGTTGCCAAAGAAATGATGAAGAAAATGGAGGAGAGAAGGATATTAAAAATCGTGGAAACCGACGTAGGGAAGAGGAAGAACAAGGAATCGAATATAAAACTCAGGCGAGTGACCAATCGGGCAAACAAAACTGGTGAAAGTCTTGCTTAGAATACTAAATAGAAGGTTGGAGAGTAGAGCAAACTGCTATTTAGGCGATGACCAATTTGGGTTCAGGAAGGGGTGGGTAACTAGAGACGCGATTGCAGTAGTGAGGACACTTAGACAGAAACATAGAGCATAATCAAGATATTTTTGCTTGCTTTGTGGATTTCAAAAAGGCGTTTGACAGAGTAAACTGGGAGCAGATTTAATGCAGAACTTCAAATACGTGTCTATTATGTGTTCACTAATGACATTAAACCGTACATGAATGACTTGAGCTGGCTGATCTTAGAATAGTGGTTGTATCAGGTTCAAGTGCTTTGCTTTGCAACCTTTTGCTTCATCGCCATTACTGCGTTTTCCATTCGCCATAGGTCAGATTTTTCTCATGCCAGATCTATAGAAATATCATTTGTAATAGCACTTTCTACAATTCGTCTTGTGGCTTTTTTCCTAACTTAAATATCTAATCAGGCAATATTTTATGGCGAAGTAAAGAAAATTGAACCAATGCCCTGTAAAAAGTGCAGAATTAATTACAACGTTTTGAAAGTAATAGGAATTTTGATACTGCAAGGACTGCCAGACAAAGAAAATCTAAATGCAATATATTTATGATCAACCTATTGTAAGTATATATCGCTAATTAATACGAGTAGGATTCGCACATTCTTGAAACTAACTTAGTATTGTAATTCCACCTACACCAGATTTATCTACGCACCTAATTAGATCGAAGAAAAAGTTGTAAGCGCACTTCTGAAATATGCGTTTCCTGGCTTACTTTCGGAAACAATTAGCAACCAAGTCCAAGTCTACGTCTAAAGGCAACATTATTCATACATTTTCGAGGAAAGCACCTTAAATTTTGGCTGTTTAAACTGAGTTTAGTCAATATCCATGATTGGCTGAGTTTTGTCTCCTAGCTCATAATAATTCCAAACGCCTCTTCTCTTCAGTGATCGTATAAGTATCGTATTCTCTTCGTACAGCCACAGGGTATTATATTTGAAATACCACGAATTGTTCTTAGCCATTTAGTTTTTTTCGGACATCCATTTAACTTCTTCATATGAATGCTTATCCTTTTCGAATGTAATTTATTTAAGTAAACCAGGAAAGGCAATTTAGGAAGTGCCCTTACAAGCTTTTCTTCAATCTTCTTAAAAACAGAATTTGAGCGCATTTTTCCGGGTACCGGACGGATGCATCGCATTTACGGCTTTGTAATAACAACACGGATCAATATATCAAAATTTTCTTTTCAAGTATTGTAGTTAAGATCTTCTTTAACAATTATACGAAGTTTCATATTATTTAATGCATTTGTATTTTAGTTATAGGTGCTCATGCACGGATCCGTTATTTTCCGTTCCGGGCATCCCTGAAAACCGCCGTTTGGACGTTATTCAAACTTTTGAGTTCATAATCATGAATCCACAAATAAATTCTTAAAGGAATTCGTTGGTTAATCAATGTATATATATATATATATATATATATATATACGAGTTCGTGGAAAATCACACACGCGATAATTTAAATAAAAATAAACTTTGCCACAGGTGGGAAATAAATATAGAAACACAAAAAAGAAGAACACTCACACACTATACGTTCTGATATTTCGACAGCCGAGCTGTCTTTCTCACAGAAGGAAGGATACAGCATTCTGTATCCTTCCTTTTGTGAGAAAGACAGCTCGGCTGTCGAAATATCAGAACGTATAGTGTGTGAGTGTTCTTCTTTTTTGTGTTTCTACATTTATTTCCCACCTGTGGCAAAGTTTATTTTTATTTATATATATATATATATATATATATATATATATATATATATATATATATATATATATATATATATTCATTTTGTAAAAAGAGTGCGTTGAACTGCTAGGAGCCTTCACGGAAGAGAAAGGGAGAGGTGCGCGCTGTTGCCCAGTCAGTCCGTCCGGCGCGCGAGGGAGTCCATAACAAGGATTACCTGCGGGGGAAAACAAGTCGTCCTATCTCTGTGCATGAGTCATTTGGACTCAGTAAATAGTGGCATAAAGGGTCATTTTTTAGAATGGTCATCAGTGTCATTTTACATCTACATCTACATATTACCCTGCGAGCCACCTCTAGGGTGTTTGGCAGGGGGTGACAAGTCACCAAAATGCAGCATGCAAGCGGACCGCCACATGCACACCGCACGGTCATGAATATTAAGGATACTAACCAATTCCATCATTAACTAAAAACCATCATGATGCATGCAAGATAATCCCCACATGCACGCCACACATGTACGATGACACAATATTCTACATGCTACTTAAGAGGGCAATCTGCCTATGAAGATAGAACATGCAAAACATGCTGTAAGAAACACCATAAAACTCCGTAAACATGCTTTAAGAAATACATAAGTTAGTAAGCTACACTACCAGTCAACTAATCTATTTCTAAGTCCTTACACAGCCGTTATAGTCTCTTATCACTCGCGGAAAAAACGACATTTTAAATCTATCTGTTCTACAGTCTATCTCTCTTATTTTATTTTTATGATCTAATCTACCATAGTACGTTGGCGGTCGTAAAATATGATCAACTTTTTCGGAAAATATACCACTCTTGAATTTACATAATAGATGTAGTATTGTTTTCAATCTACGGTCTGACAGTGATTCCCATCCGAGTTGTTCTAAGAGGTCAGTAACACTAACAAGACAAACGTAACGGCTTTTCACGTACCTGGCTGCTCTTCTCTGTACACGTTCTAACTCTGTTTTTAAGCCTTTTTCATGAGGATCCCAAACACTGGAAGCATATTCTAAATGGGGTCTAACGAGAGAGAAGTAGCTTATTTCTCTCACTTTGTCGTCGCACTTGCCTAGAATTCTTTTAACAAATCCCAATTTACGATTAGCTTGACCTGTTATTTCCCGAATATGTTTATTCCACGATAGATCATTATTGAGCCTAACTCCGAGATATTTTACGGATTCTACCGTCTGTAATTGGGTATCCTGAATGAAATAGCTCTGTTGTGGGGAGTTATTTTTCCCCCAGAATTTCATTACTACGCATTTTTTCAAATTTAACTCTAGCTGCCACGCATCGCTCCATGCTTGGATTGCAGTTAGGTCGTTCGTTAGTTTATCCTCATCTTCACTGCTACGGATTTCTCTGTACACTACAGCGTCGTCTGCAAATAATCGAAGTTTACTGTCTATTATTTCACCAATATCGTTGATATAGAGTTGGAAGAGGAGTGGGCCTATGACACTACCCTGAGGGACGCCAGAAGTGACTCTAACTTCGTTGGAGGCTATGCCATCTAATACTACTCTTTGCACGCGATCGCTCAAAAGTTCTATGATCCAGGAAATTACTTCATCGTCTAGGCCGTATGATTTTAGTTTTACTAATAACTTTCCGTGGGGCACTTTATCAAATGCTTTTTTGAAATCAAGAAAAATCGCGTCCACTGGAATGTTGTCCTCTCCGGAGACTAATATATCGTGGGCAAACAGCGCTAACTGAGTTTCGCATGATCTACCTTTCCTGAATCCGTGTTGAGTTCTCATTAACAAGTTATGCGTGTCTAGGTGTTTCAATACTGAGCTGACAACAATGTGTTCAAGGATTTTGCATGAAATGGACGTTAAAGATATCGGTCTGTAATTACATGGCTCTTAGATCTGTGTGGAAACATACCGTCGATATGCCTCCTCGTGCCAATTTTACGGAGACGGAGTTAAGAATGGCTTTAAGCGATATTTGTTTATTTCGTCGAGAAGCCGAGAAATGTGGTTACAAAAGATATCCCACATATCGTTATGTGAAGAGACGGCAACTTCATCGAAGAGGCCGCAAGAAAATTGAGGTTGGTCACTTCACTGTTGGAGTAATTCGAAGGACTATACACGATTTTTTCCTGAGAAAAGTATTTCCTACAGTGGAGAAGGTGCACATGAAGCTGCAAGAGTCCCTGGACGACTTCCCAGAGATGTCTTCTGTGACTTTAAGAAGAATGATTTTGAGCATGGGTTTTCGATTCAGGAAACTAAACCGAAAGCCCGTGTTGATGGAATCAGTGAGAATTGCTGGAATGCGGCACGATTTCTTGAGAACAATTCGCCAACTTCGAGCAAAAGGATACAAGATATTCTACACAGACAAGATCTGGTGCGGACAAAATCATACCATGAATTATGCCTGGCAGGAGAATATGGTGCAGTTGCTGCAGAGTAGTAATGACAGCTACGATCTTTATCGAGGAAATATTCAAGAGATAGGGGGCTGGCGGGGAGGATTTTAAACGCCTGTAGGTGCTGGTAAGCGAGTGATAATTATGCACATAGGGAGTGAGGAAGGCTTTCTGGAAGGAGCTGAATTGTGTTTCGTTGGCCAAAAAGGAAGTGTCGATTACCATAAGGAAATAAACGCTCGGCATTTTCAAGAGTGGTTCCAGAAAGTGCTTACTCTTCTCCCGCAAAGATCAGCAGTGGTTACAGATCAGGCTCCATACCACACCATGTTGAACCCTGAGGCGAAAAACCCTTCTGTGAGCTGGAGAAAAGGTGATATTAATGCTTGGGTTACTAAAAGGGACATTGGAGTGCCCATGGAAATACCAAGCTTCGAAAGCATGACGAAAGCCTTTCTTATAAATTACGCGAAACCTCATTTCGGTAATCCGCAAAGGATTCTCGATATGTTGGTGAAGCAAGAACGCCCTGATGTGGAATTGATTTGGCTTCCGGTCGCTCATTGCGAGCTAAATGCTATTGAGCTAATATGGCCGTTTGTAAAAAAACAGTATCGCTAAAATTAACATGGCTAACGCTAGTGAGAGGGAAAGCAGTGTGAATATTACTTGTGAATTGTGCCGGGAGAAACTGGGATCAGTATCTTCGGAGCTGAGGAAAAAGTATGTGCTAAGGCGTATTGAGGATTTTTTATTGGCAAAGGGATCATTTAATTGAGTCATACACAGATGTGGAACCAGTGATAATAAACGCCCACGGTTCTGATTCTGAATCATCGGATTCCATCTTATTTTTCGAAAGTGATTCCGATAGTGAGTGAAGTGAAAAACGCATGAGTTTTACGAATGAGAAATTGTATATAGATATGTAAATGATAGAAATTCTAGAATAGTTGAGCTAGATTTGTTGTTTATAAATGACGCTCGCTGGAGCAGCAGTGAAGAGCAGTCATCATTTTTAAAACTGCGATTGGAGGTCCAAAGCCCTCATGGAAAAAGTTGATGGGAAGTGGTGAAAATATGCCCCTGGTTATATTTTGGTGAGTACAGCAGTTTTTATCGTCTGCTACGGTATGTTATTTCAAGCGAAGTAGTTTTCCCCCGCCGGTAAATACTTGCACTAGATAATTCCTCGCGCGCCGGATGGACAACCCTCTGACTGGGCATCGGCGCGCGCCTCTCCCTTTCTCTTCCGTGAAGGCTCCTTGCAGTTCAACGCGCTCTTTTTCCAAAATAAATGTAATTGATATTGATTAACCAACGAATTCCTTTAAGAATTTAGTAGTGAATTCATTATTATGAACTCGAGAGCTTGAATAAGGTCCAAACGGTGGTTTTCAGGGATGAGCGGAACGGAAAATAACTTATCCGTGCAATAGCACCTATTACTAAAATACAAATGCATTAAATAATATGAAACTTCGTATAATTGTTAAGAAGGATCTTAACTACAATACTTGAAAAGAAAATTTTGCTACGATATTTGACAAGGAAATTGCAATATATTGATCCGTGTTGTTATTACGAAGCCGTAAATGCGATGCATCCGTCCGGTACCCGAAAAAATGCGCTAAATTTCTGTTTTTAAGCACATACTGAAATAAATATAAACGGTAAATAGTTTTGTGCGCCATCAATAGACGCAGAAAAAAACAAGCTTTAATGTACTTCATTTTAAAATCGATTGAGCCATCTATGAGATATTAGTCTTCAAACTCGGGTGACAGAATTTAGCAACGGACAGTAGGTGTGTAGATATATCTGGTGTAGTTGGAATTACATTACACAATTAGCTACAAGAATGTGCGATATTCACAATAAGAAAATAATACTTTGGATGGCATGTAAAACCGGATCACTCTGTTTCGCTCTGTAGTAACCCATAATGTCAGTCTCAAATTTGAGCAAACACCTATGCTCCTGCCAGTCCAACTCTAGGGGTCATTGCAACGCACAAGCTCTTCCACCACGTCAAGATCGTAGTTAAAGGAAGAGTGAATATAATTATGCCTTTTTAAAAGTACTAAATATCACCAGCCTATAAAAAGAAACATCGCTTTGAATTGTACGGTTCTTACTTTGTCAAGAGATCTTATAATTGAGTAGTGAACTTTAAAATGATTAATTAAAATAAAACCATCTAAAATGCACTTATATGGCATGTATTATTTATGTAATTAGGCACTTTTTCTTTGCCAAATCAATAAAAGAACTGGAAGCAGAGCTATGGAGAAATTATTAGAGTACTCTGAAATTATTACCATAATTTTTTTATTTAAGCCTGAGAAAAAGTAATATGTACTCTTGTGTTCACCATTCACCATATTAACTATCATTACATGGAATGTATGTCTATTTCAGGATTTTACCGTAACATGGGGGGTGTATGCTCAGACCCCATCGCTCTACTATCACAACTGGAACTGCGTCACCTATGCTGGTACGAGGGTTACTGCTGGTTTGCAGTACTCCTTCACTATCGCTGGAGTTGACAAAATGTAAGTGTATTTTTAAGAATAATTATCAAAATTAAAATGCCAAAAAAATATTTGACATACACATAAATTTACTTTAATGCTGAGGCCTATTTCACATCACTAAAGTGACGGAAACTTCACACATATATTGCTTGGTGTTGTTTGAATTGAATTCTGGGGATAATTTTATTCCCAGTTGGATATTTTCATGCCGGAAGGCAACTGTCAAGTGTGAGGGACAGCGAAAATGTGACCCCTTAACCAGAGGCGAGGCATAAGTCTCGCTAATTGAGTATCATAACCAGAAACATGTAGCAATTCCCATGCATCCTTATGCCGGCCACGGTGGCGGAGGGGTAAAAACCTTGCGTAATAACGCATGGTTCGAGCCCCGCTTGGGTGGATATTTCATTACCCTGGGCATAGTTGTTTCTTTGAAGTAAAATAAGTGATATTTCAGGGAGGCCTCTGAAGGTCTAATATCGCTCAATAAAGACACATTTTTGCAACATCCAGGGAATAAGAATGCATTAGCATATCAAGTCATGATTTCAATTGAGCAGCGTTTTGTAACTCATAATGTGTAATTGTAATTCATAATGTGTAGACATAAACTTTGAGTAAAAAACTTTTGCTATGGAGAAGTTTTTCGTAGGACTTATTGAAGCCCAAAAAAAAAGATACCGCGAGTATCGTGGATATAATATTGTACCAAATGGGAAAAGATAATTTACCATTCTGCCATTAACATAGTTATGAAAATGCATCTGTAATGTCTGGCTACAAGTCAGAGGTGCAACAAAGACATGGTGTACTTTAATCAAAAGCTACACTTGTTAACTGTGACAAAAACACAATTTAGCTGAGGGGCTCGTACTGTTAGTCATGTTGTAGCTAGTGTGTCATTTTTTTAGCACATGGCAAGCCTCGTTCTTATCAAGGCCTAGCAAGACTATGTTCCTTTTTCGTAATCAACTCTTCGATGGAAGAGTCTTTGGAGACCGAGAGGTTTTGGTGTATCATTGACGTCTGAGTCCGAAACTGGTTGGAGATCTAGAGTAGAAGCTGTTACCTGATACATTATCAAGTAACACACTTGATACTTCAACTATTGGAAAATATTTTAGATGATTAGGATGAAAATTTAGTTACAACAATTCACTAAATTCAGTTTTATGTTGAATTTTAATATTTGAGCTTTCGGTTCCTCTTCGGTTAGGTTCAATGATACTTGCCAAGATATACCAGATGCAGAAAAGGCTTAAGGACCACACCTTAGATTTCATAAATGCTGCTCAAGGTATTCAGGCTTTTCAAGGGAGTATCCTAACAGTGATAACATATGCAAGAACTCTCTTGAAGAAGCAAAGGAACTCTGCAGTACTTGTGATAGTTAAGAGACGGCAGAGGCCGGAGTGTAACGTCATTATTGGCACAGAAAGTTGGCTGACGGACGATATTTCTGATAGTGAAATATTTCCTAAATCATTCAAAGTTTACAGAAAAGATAGGTCCAACCGAACCGGAGGCGGAGTATTTATAGCTGTAAAGAAAACCATAGTCAGCCGAGCGGAAACCGTCCCAGATACCATCATAGAATCTGTATGGTGCTCTATTAGATGCCCTAAATCAAAAACAATATTCGTGTGCGCATACTACAGGCCACCTAACACCGACGTCACCTCAATTTTAGAACTCGAAGAACAAATAAAGAACATCACATCCAGGAACACCGAAAGAAATTTAATCATAGGTGGAGATATCAATACGCCCTCTATAGATTGGAGGACCTACAGTTACATATATCAGGAGGAAGAGACAAAGATATATGCGAGTCCCTGCTGCACACGTTCTCATCCAATGCCCTACATCAGATAGCTACGACGCCTAACAGAGGGGACAACATTCTGGATTTATTGGCAACAAATATACCGCAACAAGTAATTAAGGTAAACACTGTTGAGGGCATTAGTGACCATAGAGTAGTTACCGCAAAGTTCTCTTTGAATATCATTAAAAGTTTTAAACAAAGCAGTAAATTCTACATTTTAAAAAAAGCCGATTTCAATGCGTTTAAGAGTCATCTAAAAAATTCTCTTCCCGAATTCCAGGAATCAAGCTTAAAGTTAGACACGGAGGGTAGTTGGAAAGCTTTCCTTTCGATCGTACATTCAGGGATCATAAATTACATTCCAAGTAAAGTAAAAAAAGAGGGCAGCGAACCAAGATGGTACAATGCAGAAGTGAGAAAATCGTTAAGACGTCAGAGAGTATGCCACGCCCAGATGAAAAAACTCCGTAGACATTTGTCCACTAGTGATCAAAATTTAATATTTGAAAAATACAAATTGTCTAGAGCCACCACAAAGGAAGCCTTTCGGAATGCATTCATGGATTTTAAAAGAAAAACATTAGGAGAACAATTACAGGACAACCCAAAGGCATTTTAGTCATACGTAAGTAAAGTTCAAGGCAATAGATCAACAGTTATTCCACTACGAAACGAAAATGGCGAATTATTAACAAGCAGCTCGGACAAAGCCAACTTATTAAATTCTTACTTTCAAAGTGTGTTCACCAAGCCATCGCAAATTACATCCGTAAATTTAAATGATCACTTCCAGCAAAAGATGCCGCCTATCGATATTTGCACACAAGGAATAGAAAACTTGCTAAAATCTTTAAGTCCAAATAAATCCCCAGGTCCTGAAGAAATTCCTGCCCGCGTGTATAGAGAATTAGCTTGTGAAATAGCACCCTACTTGCAGAATATATTTAGTAAATCCATCAACGAACACAAAGTACCCATGGACTGGAAAATTGCAAATGTCACTCCCATATTAAAAAGCGGTGATAAGGAACAGCCATCGAACTACAGACTGATATCTCTCACATCTATCTCTTGCAAAGTCCTTGAACATATAATTGTTAGTTCAGTTATGAGACACCTCGATATAGAAAACTTGTTAACAAAAACACAACACGGATTCAGAAAGGGAAGATCTTGAGAAACTCAATTAGCACTTTTTGCTCACGATATTTTAGTCTCGGGTGAACATAACGCTCCAGTTGATGCAATTTTTCTTGACTTTAAAAAGGCATTTGATAAAGTTTCCCACAGTAAGCTACTCATGAAATTAAAATCCTACGGTTTAGACGACGACGTAGTTTCCAGGATTAGAGAATTCTTAAGTAATCGCGTGCAAAGGGTTATATTAGATGGCGCTATCTCTAATGAAGTAAAAGTCACATCGGGTGTCCCATAGGGCAGTGTCATAGGCCCAATTCTGTTCCTTTATTATATAAACGGCATCGGTGAAACAGTTGACAGTACACTCAGATTATTTGCTGACGACACAGTGATGTATAGAGAAATTCGTTGCTTTAATGACAAGGAAGCGCTAACTAAGGACCTCGAGGCAATACAAGAGTGGTGCGATGCGTGGCAGCTAGAATTAAACCTGAAAAAATGCGTTGTTGTGAATTTTTGGAAACGGAAAAACGCTCCTTGTAACAGCTATTGCATAAAAAACAGCATATTAGATACTGTAGAATCGGTTAAATACCTCGGAGTTAAACTAACTAATGATCTCTCGTGGAGTAAGTATATTCGATAAATTACCGGTCAAGCTAATCGTAAATTGGGATTTGTTAAAAGAGTACTTGGCAAGTGCGACGATAAAGTTAGGGAAATCAGCTAGTTCTCCCTCGTTAGACCCCACTTAGAATATGCCGCCAGTATTTGGGATCCTTATGAGATAGGCTTGGAAACTGAGTTAGAACGCGTGCAGCAAAGATCGGCAAGATATGTTAAAGGCCGTTATGATAATCTCGTTAGTGTTACTGACCTTTTGCAGCAACTGGGATGGGAAAAGCTTTCAGACCGTCGATTAAAATTTAGACTAAATCTATTATGTAAGTTCCAAACCGGTCTATTCTCTGACGATGTTGATAATATTTTACGAAATCCGACATACTACGGTAGATCAGATCATGAGAGTAAAATTAGGGAACTAGACTGCAGAACGGGTAGATTTAAGATGTCATTTTTCCCACGAACGATAAGGGACCATAATAGCTGCCATGAGACTTTTATCTAGGTTTGTCGTTAGGTAGTGTAGCTCTTAGTAGTGGTAGTACTCCTAATACTTGAATCCTTTTCTGTTACCTAGTACATACTAACAGCACGCCTAGCATGTTTTCTACATGGGTCTTGAGTTCCTGTCCATCTGTGTAGTTGTAGAACGCATGTATATTGAGGTCACTCTCCATTTTGATGACATCTGTAGTGTAGTGTTGCATGCTTGTGAGGCTTCGCCTCATGACAAGCATTAGCGATTTATGCTGATGCATAATTAGTCGTAGTTACACCAACTTTAGGATATAGTGTAATGCATGTTGGTGATTACTCACCCCCTGCCACACACCCCTGAGGTGGCTTGCAGGGTATTTTGTAGATGTAGATGTAGATGAGGTTGAATAAGAACATGCCTGGGGGAGCAGCAGAGGATGTAGGGCTTACAGCACAAAAGGAAATGCTGTGACTTATAAAAAGTATGATAGACTAAAGCCGCGTCCGAATTCGTTAGGATTCAAGGAACCAAGGATTGGCGGTAAGGCGAGGTTTCAAGCTGTTTCCCGAGTTCGGACGTCCTTGTGCTTAGTATTCCCATAAATGAGACAAACATGTCAAAGAGAAAAATTGACTCCTACAAAGCAACTGAATTAGAATTTATTCAGGATCCAGCTAAACTTAAATGCATCGTTTCATTTAGTTGATTTAACCATACTAATTGTAAGTTTTGTTGCATTCAGAAGTTGTTTAGCCATGATCAATTTGATTTTAAGGTTATTCATTTTTCATTACAAAGTGTGGCAAGCATTTCGGTGCATAATTTCTTGTGTTAACTTTTCATAATTTTTCAAAGTTATATTTGCTGTATCTTTTTCTCAAGGTTTAGTTTGTTTATGATAATTAGCCTTGATTTTGTTGTACAATTGTATTTCCAACCTTAAAATGTGTCCGATAACATTTATTTATATTTTCCTCTGTATTTTCTTAGCATTTAATTTGTGGTACGAGTTTGTTTTTTAGTTTTTACAGCAAGTAGGCACTTTTATTTATATACCAATTTAGAAAAATATAACTCCCAAATAGAAAATACACCGGAGAAACTAACGGTTAAATAAAATAAAAGTAAAGGATAGCGTTTCGTTGGCGAAGGTTAACTAACAGCCCCAAACTATAACTTAACATATCTATAATAGATATCTACCACATATTTAAGTTATATTGAAACTCTTGATAGGTATATCTTAATTTATCTTCGCATTTGTTAAGCTTGTATTTAATTTTATTGAAATTAAACGTTAGTTTTTCCGGTTTAACTTTATTTGGGAATTTTAATTTATCAATTTTGTTGTCCCGTTGAAGGCCGTTTTTTCGCTCTTAATACATGGTACACTACTACGTAAATTTTAATGGGATATACTAGATATTCATTTTGTAACATCACCCTTAAACACATTAATGCTACTAACCTTTTCTTTCACTGGATCTCCTCCGTTACGGTAAATTGTAGGTAGCCCTATTAAATATAATTATATCAATCATGCTTGCAATAAAAAGATATATTTATTTTTGTTTCCCTGACTGCGCATGTGATTACACTGTACTATACCCAATAAACAAATCAATAAACACTTCACTCCAATAACACATAAATTATTCATCACCAACACAGATTAACTTCCTTGCGTATGCTTTTCACTCATGAATCATTCACTTGCCCAACACATAAAAACACTCAATTCGGGTATAACACAACATAAATCAAATCCTTTACAATATCGAAATAATTGCTACCGTCAAAATTCCTCGCTTAAAGTGTCGTAAGTTGTGTGGCCTCGTCTTTATCTCCCACGCCACATCCAACGCTTGGATCCTTCCCTTACCGCGTCTCTAAAGCGGTAATAACCTCGGCTTCTCCCGGATTGCCCCAACGCTTGGTTTCTTCCACTCCCGCGTCTCTCTAGCGGTAATAACCTCGGCTTCTCCCGGGTGCTCAAGTCAAGGCTCGCAATTCTGGATCTCACGTTTCACAATATTATTAACTCCCTCCGTCTTACATTTCGCGCCATTTACGTAAGGTAAACTTCTTCTTTAACCATATGGGGTTAGTTGAGACCGCGATTGGTTGTGAAAATCGTACAGTATTAATGTGAGTTCGCTCTCCAGCATTTGTGCAACACCTAGATTTTTGAGACAGTCCAGACGGTTAGCGTGCGTCGTCTTATATGGCAGATTGCTGATGCATTGTCTTCCTTCTAGAAGCTTCGCTACCTTGGCGAAAACGTCCTGTTTCCAGGAGCGTAACCCGAGCGAAACAAAGCGTAAGTCCGCTTTAGGAAGCGGATATTCGCTTCGTGTACGCTTCCCTGCATCTACCTTTGGCATAAACGAAGCGGAGGGAAGCGACAACTTCCGCTAACGCTCCCCTCCGCTTCGTTTAAACATCCATGCTTCTTCCTCTAGCGTAAACGAAGCGGAAGGAAGTGACACCTTCCGCTTTCGCTCCCCACCGCTTCGAATAGCGTTCCTTGATTTCTTGTTTTAGCGAAAACGCAGCATATGGAAGTGACACCTTCCGCTTCCGCTCTCCTCCGATTCTTATACGCCTCATTACTTCTTTCTTTAGCGTAAGCAATGCGGAAGGGAGCGACTCCTCTGCTTCCTCGCCTCTCCGCTTCGTTTAAGAAAGGAGAACTTTCCGCTTTCGCTTTCCTATGTGTGGTAATTGGAAAAAAATCTTGTTTATTGTCTGTTCGCACGAGGACTGACCACCTTTTTTGTTTCTTTAAAAATTCCCTCCCTCTTATGCCGCGGCAAGTTTCGTGTGTCTTTTTTGTTTTGCAGTTATGATTTTGCCCGTTGAGGGCGCTCGCGGGAGGGAGACAGACTGGACTACTGACATGGAGAAGACACAGCAGTGCGGAGTTCAGACAAGACAGTAGAAGTGGCCTGCATGCATGATGTGTGTGTGTGATAGGTGTGCGAGTGTGAATGAGTATTGAAGACCTCCAGAGACGTCGGCGATTCAGGTGCGCGAAGCTTACGCCCGGCAATTTCCTTCCCTTTTTTTAATTAATTTTCCGTTTCACCTTTTAACACGGTATTTCTTCAGTTTATTTCGTGTTCCGTTAAAGGCCAGCCTCCATTCTTTTATTTTATCCTTGTGGGAATCTTTACTTTGTCTGGGGACATCACGGCCACGGGCGCGATCATTGTCATTAATATTAACTTTAAATTCATCCTTTGTGGCAACATAGGTTCCAATTATTTAATGCCTGATAACTGTTATCGTGATTGAATGGTATTTCTTCAAACTAACAGGGCATTGACATTTTTTAAAATTAGTTCTCGCAGTTACTTACACGGACGGGAATGACCAGGAGTAGACCATTTTCTTGAAGCGTACCAGTTAGTTGCGAGCATAAATGACGTAGGTAGGCATTGTGTAGGAAGATATGATATTAGTAAGTTGTGTTGTGCGGTCGGGTAGGTAATTGGTAGAAAGTAGGTGATCGTCCATGAGTGTACTCCGCAAGTTGCAGAATGCATTTTCTTTTTTATCATGGTCGTTTCTAAAACACCTTACGCTTCGTTTTCCGCTTCATTCATTTCTCAATACGGTTCTTTTTCTGCTTAGTGAGAGCCCCCATTCGGTAAATTCTCCGCTACCATATGGTTCATAATCCGCATCCTAACGGTTCATTCTCCGCTTCCTCACGGTTCATTTCTGTTTCAACACGGTTCGTTCTCCACTTCGTTACGGCCCCTTTCTTCCGCTTCTTTGTCTCAATTTACGGTTTTTTTTCTGTTTCCTCTCCGCTCCCTGTTTGCTTCGCTACCGCTTTCCTTCCGCTTCAATGGCCGTTCCGTCCGCTCCGTAATCCGCTTTGTTGACGCTTCCATTTTCAACAGGGTACTGAAGTACTTCCGTTTATCGGCAATGTTCTAAAAACTAGCGTGGTTCCGGTTCTTACCAATTGTTGTAATTTTCACGTGGTCGTTAAATCTCGTCACTTGGTGTTCAACGTGGAGGAATTCGAAATATTGCAACTCCTTGAATATGAATAAATAGGTCTGAAATTGAAATATTTGCGTTCAATTATGCAAAATTAATATAAAAGGGTAGTCTGCATCACCCTCTCTACAATTTGGCTGCCTGGGTTAAAAAAATATACAAGAACGTTTTATACGTCCGATCTTGCTTAAATGTGAGTACGTTGCATTTTCCCCACGAAAGATATGATGCAGTTGACAAATTATGTCTTTCAAAGCCTTCAAAACGAATAAACAAAAAAGAAAACCTCCTACTACCAATCTAAAATAATATCAGTAAATAGCTTTTTAGCCCCAACGCCTTCAAAAGATTGGCTCCCCTACCTCTATTTTACTTCGCCGTAGACGACCACCTTTACGACACCTTACAAGTCAAAACATACAACACGTAATTGCAATCTAAAAATTTCAAATTTAAAACTATTCACACATAAAATAACATCAGTTCACTGAGTAACAACTCTTCAAAGCAAACCACAACATAAAATCAAAGTATTCAATTTGTCACTGCTGGAATCCTTGTATCACATAACACAGTAACAACACTTCCTTAGACAACGTACACATATGTTTGTAAACAATGCGCCTTTCGCGCGTCACTGTTTTTGTTTCATCACTCCCCCCACACAAACACTTCACTCATTATGAAACAACACTTCTTTCGTTCAACACAACACAACAAAATTAGTTCTTCTGCTGCCACTCAATCAGTCCTGTGACGTCATCGTACGCAAATACACTCACATAAATCAATGACATCTTTATACACAAGACATCTTACATTTTATTACCCTTAGGCTACATTGTAACATGTGCAGTCACTCTTTTAATCGTTCCTCACATTACCTTTCGTGAGCGCCTCGCAATGCAGTCCCTACAATGTATTACATTGCGATCTAACTTCCCCCTACTCTTCACCTGCAGTTCCCTTCCGAAATTGGGTTAAGACGGATGTGGTGTTTGCGCGTGTTGTGACCAAGTATTTTGTGATCTTAACAGTGCTGAAGTTGTCCTCTTCCTGGTTAAACCTCTTTAAGTTGGATACGTGGAATACATCCTTCACGTTCACTGTTCCTGTGGTTGTCTGAAACTACGTAAGTACATACTTATAATTGTATACATGTCCCTAAATTCGCTACTATTTCCGGCCTTTGACATGACGGGACCTTCATTATGCCTTGACGCATTCATAATTACATCTCCTTGGTACTTTCACTGACGTCTATGACGATGGAATTCACGGGTCTGTCACGTCCTCGTTGTTACCCTCCTTCTATCGCTTCGCCTCGGTTGTGCCGGCCGTCAGCTGCTCGCTCGCGCGGGCTCTTTCCGCGTTCATTGCCGCGGGAGTGATTGTACCGGCTCTCTGCTAGCTCGATGGTTGCCAGTCGCGGGTGCACTGTCGGTTCGCATCCAATCCTTCATAGTCATTACGCCGATAATTATTCTCGGGTGCTCTTCTGGTCCAAGGACGTCTTTCAGTGGCCCTGGGGTGTTGGTTCTCCGACTTTCTTTGCCCGAATGCCCCAAAATGGGTCTCTTCATGCGGAATGCCGTCGTATATATCGAGTTATGTCACGAATTCCGGGAGCGTGTTTACGCTGTGCGCTATCATTCCCATATTTACTTCCATCCCAAAATGTTGCCTTAAAAGGTTAATCAGGTTTCTATCCTCGATCGGCGGTGTTATTTCTTTGGCTATGCTTATTCTAGCGGTTGTGTATTCAACGCGTTTGATTTCCACTGCTTCGGAGTCTTCCGGTGTCCAGGGTTCTTCTTTCTCCCATCTGTCGCTCCTCTTCGCAATACTGCTTCTAGAATATCGTCTAAAATGTTGTGAGGTCTTCATACAAATGCTCCGTTGCGGTAAACCATTCTCCAGCCTTCTTGATCATTCCTTGTCTCACCACTCGTAGTGCGTCGTCTTCTGTCAGGCGGTACATTTCCCAGTATTCTCTCAACTCCTGAAGGTACCTCATGGATCTCGAGTTCGGTCTTCCATCGAATGCTGGGATCTTCATGAGCACAGCCCCTGCTGTTGTTTGTACTACGGTTAGCCGAGCGTAATCCTCCTTAATACGCCTCGTGATGTCCCGAATTACGCCCTCGTCGAGATCGGTCCCTCTGCTGGTGGATTGTTGATTTATTCTCGCTGCCATCTGATTCATCTGCCCTTTGTTTTCTCCTATCTTCCCCTTATTTTTCTTTACACCGCTTTTTAGCAAACCGTGGGTGAAACTATCTTCTCTAACTTATCGCCAGTCTCGCCTTACTTTGCCCCTACTTCAGCGATCACCTCTCCCACCTGGTCACGCATTTCCCCTATTTTCCTCTCATGTTCGGCAATTCTCCTGCTTTATTATTTGTGTTGGAACGCCGCCAGGTACTCTTCTATCTTCTCCCTTAACCCTTTATTTATTTTTTACTGTTCTTGCCTTAATATTCTATCTCTCTCTTCCTGTTCTTTCTTCATTTCTTTCATCAATTGCTTATCACGCATCTCTTGTTCTTCTCTCAATTGTCTATCCCTTTCTTCTAATGTTTTGTCCCTTTTCTCTTGTTTTTCCTTTAATTGTCTGAACCGCACTTGCATTTCACTTTCTCAATGCTTTTCCATCTCCATCTTATATTCATGCGTTTCTATACCCAAGCCTTCCTTTTCCAACATTAATCTAAAACGTTCCTGCAATTCGAATTTCGCCCCCTGTGTTGTTCATCCTCAATCCCTCAATATGTTTTGCAAATATACCTTTTTTTAGTTCGTAAAATTTCTTAGTCACTCCTGTCATTTTGAAAGTTCCTCAATCTACGCAACTCTATTTCAAGTTTCCCGTGGTCTCTATCTAAACGAGTAGTCGTGCCCTTAACGTTGTGGCCACAAAATGTGACACCATCTTTTAACACAATAATGTCACTTACCTTTTCTTTCAATGGATCTGCTCCGCTACGGGAAATTTTAGGTAGCCTAATAAATATAGTTATATCAATCGTGCTTGCTATTAGGAGATATGTTTATTTTTTGTTGCCCTGACTGCACATGTGATTACACTGTATTGTACCCCTCAAACAAATCAATAAAAACTTCACTCAAATAACAAATATAAATAATTTATAACCAACACAGATTATCTTCCTTGCGTATGCCTTTCACTCATGAATCATTCACTTACCCAACACATAAAAACACTCAATACGGGCATAACACAACATAAATCAAACCCTTTACTATATCGGAATAATTACTCCCTTCAAAATACCTCGCTTCAGGTGTCGTAAGTTGTATGGTCTCGTATTTATCTCCGACACCACATCCAACGTTTGCTTCCTTCCTTTACCGCGTCTCTCTATCGGTAATAACCTTGGCTTCTCCTGGCTACTCAGGTCAAGGTTCGAACTTCTGGATCTCACTTCTCACGTTTCACAATATTATTAACTCCCTCCTTACATTTCGCACCAATTACGTAAAGTAAACCTCTTCTTTAACCTTATGGTCTTAGTTGGGACCGCGTTAGGTCGTGAAAATCATACAGTATTAATGTGAGTCCGCTCTTCAGCATTAGGGGAATTCCTCCTCTATGTGATGACTGTGACTGCCCTCTCAGTGTGCGACATATCCTGATGGAGTGTGACAAATATTGGGACACACGAAACAGCCTAGGCATCAGTGGCGACCTAGAGCAAGTTCTAGGCAGCGATGCCGATCGCCTAAACCATGTCACTACCTTTTTAAAGGAAACTAATTTAATAAGTAAAATCTAATATATTTTTTTATTATTTTGATATTTATGTTTTTATATATTTGGGCTTTTAATGCTACCTTTTGTCTGCATTTATATTCATTCATATTTTCTTATATAAACTCTTTCTTTGTGCGTGGTGCAAAATGACCATAGCTGTCGACGCACCCTATAAATCTAAAGCTACTACTATGAAAATATTCACTAATAGAATTTGAAATTCCTGCGTCCTTCGAAAAGTCAACTATGAGACCTATCATTCAATACTTACCAGGGTGTACACCATGGTCGAATTAGAAGAACGAAGATAATTTACCGTAATCAGGGGTGGTGGCAAGAGAGGCTATAGCCCCCATTGGGTCTCAAATCTCACTAGATAAAATGGCTTCAGGAAAATTTATATTTACATCTTCCTAGAATGACCTATTCCCTTATACCTTTTCCCTACCTTTCTCTCTTTTCAACTTTTTTAATTCTTGACGTTTCCAAACTATACTACACCAGGTTTATTTCCCTACCATACTAAACTATTTCCGACCTTTGGAAACATAGTATTTCTATAATACGTTTCGTGATCATAACATTTTTTTTATTTACAGAGAAAGTTTGTGTTATATGAAATGCAATTGACCGTATTCATAATGGTTTCGCTGCGATGATACGGCGTGTTTGAATGCGCTTTTGTTTCATTGCGGTTAATTAATTAGAGTCACTTGTAGAGTCATTGTAAAAAAACAATAACGACTTTTTGCTACGTTTTTCAAATGCGATGTAAACAAAACATAGTCCGACTGTGAAAAGCGCAAGGGTTGATATTTGAAGGGTGTCCTGGGAAATCATTTTGATAAAAGAGTCTCTGCCTCTCGACACAAGTTCAATAAAAATTATGGAGCGGTAGGTTGCAGTGTAATATACGCCGGTGAGACTTAGTGGTGTCAAGCTGTTGTGAACGAGGGATATTTACCCCACTGAAATTCGCAGATATTTCCCTCTTTCTTCCTCACTCGTAAGCAAACGGAAACCTAAAACGACCAGATCAAATGGAAGGGGCGATCAGCATAAACACCACTTCTTCCTTTTTCGGCTTCCAGCCGAAAAAGAAACCGCAGCCCCTTTCAGGTCACTTTTTAGAGGGGTACAACCTTTCCTCAAGCCAGGATGGAGGGGAGGTTTGTTTCATTTGGAATATTTATTGCCCACCCAGAAAAGAATGGATGGGGTCGGCAGGGTCTTGCCTCTTTGCAAAGATCCTGGATAATTGAGTGAAAGCTGAACTCACTAATTGAGAGGACTGAAGAAGCATTAGACACTTTAATGTGAATTCATAAGAGTCACTTGCAGATTCAAGTTAAAAAAACAAAAACGAGAGAAAATATGCGATGCAAACTCCAGTAGCTAATGCTACGTTTTTCAATTGCGATGTAAGCAACACATAGTCCGAATGTGAAAAGCGCAAGGGTTGATATCTGAAGGGTGTCCTAGGTAATCATTTTGATAAGTCTCTGCCTCTCGATACGAGATTATTAGGAATTATGGAGCATTCGGTCATTAGGTCGCAGTGTAATAAAAGCCGGTGAGACGTAGTGGTGCCAAGTCTCGACAATGCATGGCAATAAGATGTGCCTGTCCGGCAACCATTAAATTTATTCCCCAGTAATTTCTACCTCAATACAAAAACTGAGCGCAGGCATAATTCTATGATTGAGTTGTTAGAAATTGGTGTCCAAAGAATTCGATAAGCATTAAGCTATTTTAATCATTATTTGAAGTAAATAAATCTCCTAAGTGAAAGTTTCATTACTATTCGCAGGGAAAAATATCTAATTAAATATCGAAGGCGCGTAGTCGCATTATTCCAAACGCGGCAAATGAATAAGAACGGGATATGAAAGAAAAATACATTGCTTTTTATTGAAACCATTAAGTAGATATTCGTAGCGCATTTATACATCGCCGCTAGAAACATTTTGCCCGTAATTTTCGCGAGAATGGAATGTATTACAATTCGAGCCTGACATCGTCAGCTACAGTACTGCAGAATCAAGGGATCTGGTTTCGAATCCTAGTCCAGACAATTGATGATCTTCATTAGAAATTTGACATAATCGTGAAGTAAATTGCGTCATCAAATTCCACTCATGCCGCGTATATCCATGCACCAGGCGAGATTGAAGAACAACTTAAATGCACTATCTAAAATGTTAAAGAAACTCAACAAATAATGATAATAATAATAATAGGAATGTAGGCACCACAATGAAATACATATAACGAAAATACGTCAGCACTTCAATCATTTTTGACGCTAATAAATACGCGTAAGAAAAAAGTATTTTAAAAAACGAAATGAGCCGTGGCTTATTGGGCCGTGTTAGGATTTCCGTCATGTAGCATTTGTCAACTGCGAGAGGTCTTTGTGCGGCCGAACCAAGCCATCACCCTTTCATTCTCGCCCACTCATAAAGCAAACGGAAGCCCGGACCATACCCCTCCCCTCACAAAATATCCTTTTCGCAGGTCAAAATTTTCCTTCGGTCGGTCTTTCTACTCCCCCAACTGCGGGGAGGAGGGGTTCTAGTTCTCGCCCCCTCATCGCCTCCCTGAGGGGGGCGCAGTGTTGACACATTGCCCTCAAGTTCGGACTTAGAAATTTTGTGGCTCCGAGGTGGTAAGTTTTTTTTGAACAGGGCTCCGAGGTGGTACGTTTTTAATGAACAGGACTGTACTTAAGGCCTTTTATTGACTCGTAAGAAATTAACATCAATGGGTACAATCGGTACAACACAAGAACTACTACTCCGTAGCAGGCCGGGAAACAGACTGACTGAGACTAACTCGGCCACACGAGAACACACGTTACAACAGTGCTGCCAACCTATGGAAGTGTGTTCTTGGTTACACAGAACGTAAGAGGTTTACAACACAACATCACCCCCAAACCAGAACACACTTCTCACCCAAAAAAGAAACAATATTCATATGATAATATTTTGCGCTAGACTCAACCCTTTTCTAAATTTTGCAACTTTAAATGCACTCAAAGGTTTCGTTAAAATATCAGCTATCATTTCTTCAGTTGGGATGTACCAAAGTTCAACCTTTTTATATTTTACAGCCTCTCTTACATAGTGACAACGAACATCAATATGTTTAGTTCTATGGCTTAACCTTTTGTTCATCGCAAGTTTCTGAGCAGGCTGGTTATCATTGAAGATAATAGGTATACAAATCACCTTTCCAATTAATTCATGGAGAAGATTAGTTAAGTACATACATTCTTTGGTACCTTCACTGAGAGCCATGTACTCTGCTTCTGTACTGGAAATTGCTACAGTCCGTTGCTTTCTGCTTTCCCATGAACAATACTTTCATTTAACAAAAACACAAACCCTGTATATGATTTTCGATCTACCAGATTATTAGCAATAGATGCATCTACATAACCATACATATTAACCATTGATTGGTTACCTCTCTTAAAAAAACAAACAGTAATCATAAGTCCCCTTTAAGTAGCGCAACACTCTTTTTGCCCCTTTCACGTGTTCATCACTATAACATGTATTATATTGGGATAATACGTTAACAGCATGAGCAATATCCGGTCTAGTACAAATAGCAATACACATCAAACATCCAATTAAACACTGATAAGGGAAATTAGTATCACAATTACCTTTTGATAATTTTGTTCCCGTTGACATTGGTGTATAAACTGGTTTACAGTCTGACATTTGAAATTTGGTCAACACTTCATTAATGTATTTGCTTTGATCTACTAATATGCCATCACTTTTACTTGTTACTATCATACCAAGGACATTTTTTACTGCTCCGAGGTCTTTCAAATCAAAGATATCTATAATTTTCCTTTGAGCACACCTTTTCAGCACAATCAATTCCAAAAACCAAAATATCATCAACAAATATTGCAACAACAAGAATACAGTTCCCTCTTACCCTTTTATAAACAAATGGTTCAGTCACACTGCTTATAGTTTAATTGACACAAAACAGAATGCTTCCATACTTTAGACGATTGTTTTAGACCATACAATGCCTTTTTAAACTTGCATACCTTCTCTTCTCCTGCAATTTTTATACCCCCTGCCTGCGTCATATACACTTCTTCTTTCAGTACTCCATTTAGAAATGCCGTCTTTATGTCCCAATGGTCCATATCCCTGCCAAAGTTGGCTGATTGAGCAAAAAGCATTCTCAACATTGGGTACCTTACCACTGGGGAAAAAGTATCAAAGTAATCTACACCATATTTTTGGGTAAAACCTTTGGCCGCTAATCTTGCCATGTACCTAATCACATTACCCTCACTATCACTTTTTATCTCAAATACCCATTTATTTTGCACTGGCTTCTTACCTAGGGGTAAATCTACAAGTTCCCAAGTATCATTTGCCTTCAGGGAATCTAACTCTTCATGCATAGCTTGCACCCACTTATTCCTTTCCTTAGAAGACAAAGCCTGAGACAAGGACTCTGGCTCCACACTTGTACATACCGAACTGTAGATTATGTGATCAGGAAATTCCTTCAGCCTCTTTTCTCGTAATGGGTACCTACGATCAAGGCTATGTGACACCTCCCTTTCCACTAGGTCCTGCCCCTCAGTTGCTTCACCATCACTAAGTTCATATACATCTGAATACTACCCCGCGAGCCGCCTCAATAGGCGTGTGGCGGGGGGTTTTATGACACCAGCCGTTTACATATAAAAAGGAAACGCTCTAATGAAATTACTCCTAGCATTTATTGAAGTCCCTCATCGTTCGGGGGAAAAACGAATTCCCATACCTATCCGTTCGGCAAAATATCTCTCTTAATTTATCGTTTCTGTCTGACCTGAAAATATAGTGGGGTTCTAATATGATGCTCTCCGTGTCGCTTTGAAATATATCTATTATCAATTGTTCAAGCAAACTAAGCCTAGCGCGCAGCCTTCGAGTCTCTAGCGGCTCCAAGCCTTATTCGTTTAACATCTGTGTAACGCTGTCTGTACGCCCGTAGCAGTTTTTGACGAATCGCGCAGCTTTCCTTTGAATTTTATTAAGTTCCCGAATTAAGTCTTTCTGTACCGGATCCCATATGATCGCTGCATATTCAAGGTGTGACCGGAAGAGTGCGAAATAGCACCTCTCTTTTACTTTTTCATCCGAAAATATTCACACAATACGCTTGACGAATCCTAGCTTCTTCAGAGCTCTGCCACAAATATTTCTTATACGTGTTCCCCACGCTAGGTCCGAAGTTATCGTAACTCCTAGATACTTCACTTCATCTGTCGCCTTTATGTTAACACCATCCACAGCTTATACATAGGAATAGTTGAACGACCTCCGCAAGAAATGTACCACCGTGCATTTGCTAAGATTAAGTTCGAGTCCCCACTCTTGGCTCCACACATGAACGTTGTTTAAATCCGATGATAGAGTTTCAAAGTCAGAGTGATCACTTATTTCACGATAGATGACAACGTCTTCGGCAAATAAACGTATTTTACTGCTAATTCGAGAGCATAGATAATTGATGTATATAATGAACAAAAGGGCGCCGATTACGCTTCCTTGTGGGACACCTGATGTCACTTTAACTACATCAGAGCTAATTCAGTCAAGAACTACTTTTTGCTTACGAGCACTCAGAAAGTCGCGTATCCAGTTTACTACTGTTTCGTTTAGCCTGAATGACTATAATTTGTATTAAAGTTTGTTGTGAGGTACCGTGTTTGTTCAGAGACTGCCTCTGAGAGAACACAGTCACTCGTCACAACAGTATGGTTCACCTCTGGTTCATTTTTCTCACCACCTGGAAAGACACTTTCAAAGAATATAACATCCCTAGCTTTTGTTAATTTACCAGGTACCTTGAGGCTCATAAAAAATATCCTTTTGTCTCATTACAATAACCTACAAATATAATCTTTTCACACTTTGGATTTAATTCACGCATCTTATCTTTTGGGACATACACATGTGCTAAGCAAACAAATGAGAAAGATTTACTTTCCTTCCACTCCAAAGTTCTTCTAGTACACTTCCTGAAATTATTTTGCTAGGACACCTGTTCCTAATATAAATTGCAGTATTCACTGCTTCAGCTCAATAGGATTTATCTAAATGAGCTTCATGAAGTAGGGTACGAGCCATTTCAATTAATGTTCGATCACCTCTCTCGATTCTCCCATTTTGTTCTGGATAGTATGGCACAGGTTTTTCATGCTTAATGCCATTTTTCTTTAAGAAATCAGCAAGTAGTTTGTTGCAGAACTCAGTCTCATTGCCAGTACGGAGAATGTTTACAGTTTCACCTATCTTATTCTCAACTAACAATATGAATTCTTTAAACGACTCCAACACATCAGCTTTACTCTTAAGGAAATATCCAAATAACTTTCTGGAATAGCCATCCATCATCAACAATAAATACCTTGCCTCTCCAAATGATTTTTCTTCCATTGGCCCACAGAGATCAGCATGCACAAGTTCCAATTTCTCCTTTGCCCTTGACAAGCTTTCTGCAAATGGAGCTCTCCTCATCTTTCCAGTGATGCAAGGAGTGCAACTTATCTCCATAGCGCCTGTAAAATTGACACCGTAAGCCAATGTCTTTAATTTAGTCTTATCGTGTGTTGGGATACGGGATTGTAGGTTAAAATGAAGGAACTTAATCCCGATGAAGAATAAATGTATTAGATACTGGAGGATACAATTCGGAGGATCATTCCATGCGAGCGGTAGGCGAGCAAGTGAGCGAAGTGAATTGTCGAACCTCCGGAATACGGATATAGATACGCCACGTAGTGGCAGACAGGCCACCTACATGGGAAACAAGCGCCCCTCCATGGCGTACTTTATGAACCTAACATTCCCCCCCTTCGTAAAGGGCCTTATTCCCATATAATATTAAAATTTAATTAAATACAGGTAAAAAACACAAAGATATGCAAATCAGAAATATCTTTTCAATCCTAATGCATTTCTACTAAAATATAATTTTGGGAATGTTAATACTTTTGTTAATATATATCAGGGATCTTTCGGGGTTTGCACCGGGTAGCTAGGTCCATGGCGGCCAACGTTTCGATGCTCGAGGTCGAGCATCGAAACGTTGCCCGCCATGGACCTAGCAACCCGGTGCAAACCCCGAAAGATCCCTGATATAAATCTTCGCCGGGAACTGCTCGATGCTCAGCTCGAGCTCAAATTTCGATGCTCGACTTGAGCATCGAAACGTTGGCAGCCATGGACCTAGCTACCCGGTGCAAACCCTGAAAGATCCCTGATAAAAATCTTCATCGGGAAAGCTTGAAATACTTTTGTTAATATATTGGCAGGCATTTCTGCCGAAGGAATGTGCTTCAGCTGCAGTTCACCGCTCCTCAAGGCGTCTCTGATGAAGTGGAGCCGCAGGTCAATATGCTTGGTCCTTTTGTGAAATACTGGATTCTCGGCTAGTTGAATAGCTCCACACTGTTGTCGTCGTATATGGTCACCTGGCCTGGCATCTCGTTGAACTCCAGCACCTTCAGGAAAGTCCTCAAGCAGATCGCCTCCTTGACTGCGTCTGTTAACGCCATGTACTCCACCTCGGTCGATGACAAGGCCACGGTCCTCTGTTTTCTGGACTCCCAGATAATGGCTGCATCTCCCAGCAAGAATGCATATCCGGTGAAAGTACGACGGTCCAAGCTGCAACCGGCCCAATCAGCATCCACAAAGGCTCTCAGAGGCTGGTTGGACTTTCTAAAGGAGGGACAAAAATTAGTAGTGCCACGTAAATGTCCTAAAACCCTTTTTGCTGACCCCAAATGCTCTTCTGCAAAACAGTCACTGAATTGGCTAAGTAGGCTAACCGCGTGGGAAATATCGGGTCTCGTCCCCAAGGCAAGATACATTAAAGCACCAATAAGTTCCTTGAATGGTTTCTCACTCCGTTTGGCTGCTGCCACATCTTATGTATTCGATTTCATCCCAACCTCCAGCGGAAACTTCAGTGGGTTGCAGTCCTTCATGCGGAATTTCCTCAGAAAATTCTCCAGGTAACTCCTTTGAGAAAGGGTTACACTACCCTCAGACTGATTAATCTCCATTCCTAAAAAGAAACGAGCAGCACCCAAGTCTTTTGCACCCACATTACTTTTTAAGCCTGTCTTTATTTTTCAATATTTTTCACATTTTGTGAAGCAATTAGATTGTCATCCACATAAATAAGCACTAAAATCTTTTCATTTCCATTTCTTGCATGATAAAAACAAGGGTCCGACTTACTACTTTCAAGTCCAAGATCTTTTAGCAATTATCTAGTTTGAAATACCACTGACGCCTTGCCTGTCTAAGGTCGCTTAAGGAAAGGACGCCTTTCCTTAATCGACAGACCTTGTCACCTATCACCATTTCTCTCTGCTCTCTGGCCATCTATATCAAATTTTGGTTTGATTTTTCCCTAACTATTATCTCATCCAGCATTTCAGCTAAATATTCTGGTATCTCCATGAATATTTCTTCATCAGCAGTACCGTTTAGATAAGCATTAGCAACGTCTAATTGTTCCACTTTCATGTCATTATCAGCTGATAATGCCATTAGTAGCCGCACTGAACTCAACCTCTCAACAGGAACAAAAGTCGATTTGAAGTTTACACCTTGTTGCTGAGTATATCCCTTTGCGAATACTCGTGATTTTCTCCTTTCAATTGCCCCATCTGGTATGAATTTATTGGTGAAGACTATTCTGGAGCCAACCATATTTCTACCTTCAGGCATGTCGACAATATCCCAAGTGTAATGTTCAACAAGGGCCTTCATTTCTACGTATACAGCCTCCTTCCCTTCACCGGAATCTGAGCCTTGTAAAGCTTGTTTCAAAGGTATCTCCACTGCATTTACGAAAGTTGCATTTACATCCGAATTTTTATCATCATTAACAGCTGGTTTATTCTCTTTGTCATGATCAATCTCCGCAATATTGAAGGTTGATACTGCTTCCTTGGACGACCCTTTTCACCAGTGTAGATAAATTTAGATCTTCCGCGGCCCCTTTTCTTTTTGACGTTAGATCCCACACCATTATCTGTTTCTCTGGTTATATCTTTCACAGTAGCTTGACTCTCGGAAACTTCTTCCTTTTCAGTTGTCGATTCTTGATTATTGCTAGCCCCAATCTCATCCGAAAAAGTATCACAACCTACTTCTGACCTAATCAATTCATTTCTTCCATTCACTGTGTCCAATGAAATGATATCTTCATGCCTCTCCTGCGACATGGATCTATCTAAAAATCATACATCTCTGGATATTATTACCCTTTTATCCCGAGGAAGCCATATTCGGTATGCCTTGGCTTGCTCAGCATAGCCCACAAATATCCCTCGCATTCCGCGCTCATGGAATTTATCCATATTTGGAGTTTTGTCCAAGACATAAACACACTGGCCAAATAGTCTGAGAAGTTTCAAATTTGGACGTCGGCCAATCCATTTTTCATACGGGGTAACACCTCCTAAGCTCTTTGAAGCACACCTGTTTCTAATATAATTCGCCGTAGACACTGCCTCCGTCCAAAACCCTGGAGCTAACCCTGAATACAGCATCATACATCTCGCCATTTCAACAAGCGCTCTGTTCTTACGTTCGGCCACACCGTTCTGTTGGGGTGTGTATGGCGCACTTAATCTCCTCCTAATTCCTTCACGCTTCAAAAAGTCATTAAATTCGTTCCCACAGAATTCCTGGCCATTGTCCGATCGGATACACTTTATTTTTGCACCCATTTGCCTCTCTACATAAGCCTTATATTCCTGAAATGCCGAAAAGTTATCACTTTTTCTCTTCAGAAAACGCACTTCTGTCCACCGCGAAAAATCAACGGTAAATGTCACAAAATAACGTGCGCGACCATTTGATTCAGTTCTCATAGGACCACAGAGATCAGTGTGAATTATGTGTAGCACTGATGACGATCGTTCAGTTCTTTGAGTGAATGGAACCGTAGTTAACTTTCCGCGCAAGCAAATTTCACACGAATTTGGAATATTCTTTCCCTCGATATTAATGCCATAAACTCTTCTTTTTCTCGCCATTTCTATTAAGTCTCGAGTATTTAAATGACCTAACCTATTGTGCCAGAGTTCAAGTCCAGAAGGGAATGTAGATACTATGCTGACGTTATCCAATCCCCGACGGACCATATACAATTTTCCTACTCTATCGGCTATCATTTGAATTTTCCCACGATTGTCTTGAACTGTGGCTCGATATCGTGTGAAAAGTACATTGTGGCCTTTATCCGTCATTCTTGCTACTGACAATAGATTGGTTTTAAGATTCGGCACGCACAACGTATTTTTTAGTTCAATGCACTTAACCTGATCTTAACATACTGCTGAAATCACTTAACATCTGATCTTAACTCAACATGAACACTTAACATCAACACAAGTCCCATTCGCTAAGCTCACTTTATCACATGCAGATGGTTGCATCGCAATTAAGTCAGTTGAACTATTGCAAATATGAGACGTACAACCACTGTCCAAGCACCATTTACTTCTCTCAAAGTCATAAATTGCACCGTATAAGGGGTGTACCACACGTGTCTCAGCATAATAAGAAAGATAAGATTTACCTACCTTCGATTTATCTTCCTCATACTTCCATTTACAGTCCAAAGCTTTATGACCATAAGACTGTCTTGCATCGGTAACAACGGAGCGGGAATTTTATCTGCATCGTCGGCACCTCAACGTCCTTGTCTCTCGGGTTTGGGGCTCTCATCACTTGTTTCCTCGACGTTCGCGCGATCAGAGCACCAGCCGTTGCGTTGCCTTGGAATTTCTGCATTCGGGACTCCGTTTCTTCAAGAATTTTCACCTTCAGCGACTCTGGATCAGGAAGATTGTCACGCGATTCAATGGCACATCTGAAATTTTCATAAGAGCTTGGTAGACTGTACAGCAACATAATGGCAAGTAAGTAACGATTGATTTCAACAGAATTAGATGAAAATTTATCCACCGCGTCAAAAAATCTGAGCATATGCTCTCGAACATCATCACCCTCTTGCATTTTCTGCAGAGTAAGCTGCTTCAATAGCATCGCCTTTCTGGCAGGCCCCTTCGAGGCGTAACTTGATTCCAGCTTGAGTCAAATTTCATTAGAGGTCTCACAACGCTTGATTTGCTTTAGTTCAGAGGGATCAATACATAAGATTAGATCTGACCTTGCTTTCTGATCCATATTCCTCCATGTTTCCAGTGCCTCCACCGATTTCGAATCCGTTCCTTCCGGCTTCGGTTTCTCCCCTGTGACGTACTGCCAAAGTTCATTCCGGATCAGTAGGGCTTCCACCTGCATACGCCATGTCTCGTAGTTTTCCTTCTTCAATGCTTCCACACGTGAGTAACCTGAGACGTTCATAGTGATGTTTTCGTAGACAGCTCAGGACATCAAAACATGCTTGGGAGGAAAAAATTCTTCAAATTCGAAATTACTGCAATCTGGGCCCATAACCAATGTTGGAATACGGGATTGTAGGTGAAAATGAAGGAACTTAATCCCGATGAAGAATAAATGTATTAGATACTGGAGGATACAATTTGGAGGATCGTTCCATGTGAGCGGTAGGCGAGCAAGTGAGCGAAGTGAATTGTCGAACCTCCGGAAAAGGGATATAGATACGCCACGTAGTGACAGACAGGCCAACTACATGGGAAACGAGCGCTCCTCCATGGTGCCCTTTATAAACCTAACATCTTGCCTGTTTAGGTGTCCCAGTCTTCGATGCCACAGTGCCTCAGCCTCAGCATTAGGATTTGTTTTCTCCTGTTCATGCCGTGTGGTTGTACTAGTAGTAATAAGGCAGACTTGAAGATTCTCATGCTCTATCACATTTTCCCTAGTTTCAACCTCCAGCTGATAAATTACACCGATGTCTTTGGCCACAGATACTAAATCGCCGGTAATGTTACATCCATCCTTATGGAAGATTAGGCATCCTTCATTTTTACTAAAAAAACATGCAAAACCCTTTGCGGAAAGTATTACTAACTGATTACAAGTTAGCAGCTGCTTCTGGGACATACAAGACACCAGATATTGACGATATTTCACGAATGTTTGGCAATTTAATGGGAATTTTGCCACTGCCAGCAGCCTTGATAACTTCATTGTTAGCATTAAATATTTCAAGATCTGATCCCCGAGAAGAAAAATTAACCATCTTAGTGTTTTCGGGTGATACATGGTGACTACAGCAGCTGACTAAATCCCGTTTTCCAGGAACTAACCACTCAGTATGTACCATTAAGGCATGCCCAATTTTTCGTCCACTCTTTTTCTTCACTCCAAAGAATTCTTTTCGTTTGTGGTAATCCTTCTCTGGACATTCAGAATCTTTGTGACCTTCCTCATGGCAATTAAAGAACTTGAATACAAACTTCTTTCCATCAGTTTGCTTAACAGCCCAGCATTCACCTCCGCGCCCTTTGCCCATTTTTTTACCACACGCATTTTTCTTCGCTGCGATGTCAGGTCCACATCGTTACGGTTCTGGACTTTACTGGATTGTTGCCGGTCACTCTCAGATAAAAGTTTATTCATTAGATCGTCAATTTTAACAACTTCTTTACTATTATCAATCGACATGATAAACGGTGTGTAATGGTCAGTTAGCCCGCCTAGAATTATCGATATGAGCCAATCTATACTCACCTTGGCGTCGATGTATTCCAGCTGATGAGCAAGATTCATTACTTTCGTCAAATAATCGTCCATTGGTCGCGATGTCTCCAATTTACAATGCCAGAGACTTCGTTGGAGTCGCAGGCGTCTGCCCCAAACCCTTGTCCTCATATGAGTTGCAGAGATTCTTCCACGCAACCTTTGCCGAAGTCGCGTTTCGTTCTTTGGTAAAGCACACAGGTTCTAACAGCATGCAAATGGTTGTACGAGCTAGTCTGTCTTTATCTGCATTTAACGGCAAATCATTACCGTCTTGGTCGGTTTCCGGAACCACTGCTACCCATAAGTACTTGTTCTCGAGATCATTCTTAACTTGAAATTTCCAGTCCTGAAGGTCTTGCACACCTTTCAATTTTGGAATACTCGCCAAGATAGAATTCGTTCCAACACTGCCCCCATAGTGCTCTTTCAATCGCACTACAGTCAAATTCTCCCGTGAGATGATAATCTCCACCCCGATGGTTTTTACGAATAACGATGCACGAGTTCGAAGACTGGGCCCATAACCAGTTGGGATTAAAGCCTTGAATAATTAACACTGATTCCAATGTACTTAAGGCCTTTTATTGCCTCGTAAGAAATTAACATCAATGGGTACAAGCGGTACAACACAAGAACTACTACTCCGTAGCAGGCCGGGAAACAGACTGACTGAGACTAACTCTGCCACACGAGAACACACGTTACAACAGTGTTGCCAACCTATGGAAGTGTGTTCTTGGTTACACATGACGTAACATGTTTACAACACAACATAATTCCTATCCAATATTACGAAGTGATCATTACCGTAGGTATGTTATTTAAGTTTTAGTTGTCCGAAAACGAAGGTAGGTACATCATGATATCAACCAAAAACATTGCATATTATTGGGATGATTGAACAACCAGATTTTATTTATGCAAACCTATTAGAGAAAATATTACACATTTTTCGTAGTAGTAGCAGTGAAATCGAAGAGTAAACAATACCATCAGACAACTCTTGGTTTCCGTCCCCGGAAGCGTTTTAGGAATTTTGACGGGGAGACGAAAAAAGAAGCGTCAAAAAAGCCATGAGGTACTCTCCGTTCGCTCTTGCGGAAGAGTTCGGGAGACGTGTTTTGAGTCAAAAATCTCAGAGAGTAATCGGGGAGTAATGGAAGCTCCTACAAGAGTATAGAACTCCCCGTTGACCCTGCCTCAACGCTAAGGAAAGCGTTTGATTTTTACTAGGGCTTCTGTACAATTTTGCTGCCGGGGTTTCTAAAATATACATGAAAGTTTTATACCTCCGATCTTGCTTATATGTGGGTACGCTACAATTCGTATTATGAAAATATACGCAATAATTATACCGGAGATATATTTAAAAAATCACTGAACAGAAATCATGCATTCGAAGTTAATTTTTTATACAGGACTTCCTTCTCATTCCTAGAGAAAACTTTAACCAACAACACCGTTGCCACTTTAATATAGAGCACGATTAGAAGCAGAAATCAAAAACATAATCACGGACATTGCCTATCTTCTTGAGCAAATAATACATCGCAAATTGCGGATGCGCACCCCAACTGAATTTGTTTTAGCTAGAGAGAGTGTTGTTACATATTGGAAAAATATTTATTTTTTCATTGTAGGGTACAAGTGGGCCTACTATAAGTTATACATACTGAATACGCTTTCAACGGTATTTCCGTCAGAGGTAACGATTGGGGCAAATTGTATATTTAGTTCATCTAGCGTTAGATCGAGCGTTGTTTGGTTTTCTCAAGGAGGTTAAAATGAAATGGAGGAGGCATGACCGTGAACGCTCATGGGCGAAAGTTTAGCAAGGATAGGGGTGCTTGGGAAGGATTTTGTGCCGAGTAGGTGTTGCCAAACCAGCACAAAACATCGCCTTGTCTGTGGTTTTTAACTTAGATTTGACGAAAATCAAACGCGACCGCAGGACACGTTAACCACAGGAAGGTCTAAACTGTGCCGACTGCAATGGCGGATTTGGATTCAAGAATGCGATTTTCTCGGTATAGGCAGCAGAGCTTTTTGTGCGTGTAAAAGTTCTACGTGATTTATCTCGTTCTTTCATTTTTTGTGTTAGGTCATTTGTTAGCCATAGAGCTGAGAATCTACGAGGATTACATGTACGCCAATTGTCATGACGACTTAAAGCGTCCAAACATTTAGAGTTCCAAATTCATAATCGATTGAGGTGGAAACAAATATATTTCTCCAATCAATAAAGAATAGGTCCGCTTGGAACTTCACTGCATTCAAATTTTTTGCATCAAAAGTAACAATTTTAGGTGGAAACGGCCAAGATATATTAGATTTGTAAAAGATTACGAATTTATCATGTGCGGAAAGAAAGGATACGGGAGATTGAGAAAATGCAACTATACAGAGATCAAGTAGAGTATGAATGTTTTCGGTGTGATGAGTTGATTGCGTGGAGACAAGATAATAATAGCAGCTATAAATAGACTTCCTAATAAATGAAGAATAATAACTATGCCGTAACGTATCAGCATTATAGTCACTAACTATTACAATTTATTTGAAATTTGGAAGTAGTTTCATATGGGCATTAGGGCGGATATTTGAAATTCATGGGGTGGTCCTTAAGCCTTTTCTGCATCTGGTTTATCTTGGCAAATACATTATTCCAGAACCGAAGATGAACCAAAAGCTCAAATATTAAAATTCTATGTGTAACTCAATTGAGTGAATTGCTGTATCTGAATTTTCATTCTAATCATCTAAAACATTTTCCAATGGTTGAAGTACAGAGTGTTTTAGTTGATAATATATCGGTTTACAGCTTCTACTCCCTTCTAAATAATGTTTCTATTTAATCTTATTCTCTTTTAAACTATTTCCTTCTGAAGTTTAAATGCCCTATTCAGTCGGCCAAAACCAGCCATAGATACTTCTCTCTGGGTACTGGGAATTTAAATTCGCCGAGCGGCCAGAGAACGCCATACGTTCGGCCGGTTTCGGCCGAGTTAGGTGGAAAGGGTTAGAGTATCTGTTTGTGGTTCAACGGCTTTAGTAATGCCAAAACCTAAAATATCGAGGGTGTGGAAATGGTTTTAACGAAGCAAAGACAAAATACTTGCGAAGCGCAATACCTATAGTAAAGAGTATAAAACGAGTGGGAATACTAGTATATTGTCTGATCATGTTAAAAGAGCACATAGTTATAATAATATTTATTAAACATAAAACAAGATACAATTTGTATTAGCCTTCGTCATAAGTTAGTATACAACATTACAATCGCATTATTAAAAATACAGAAAATATTATTATAAATATTATTAATACAAATACAGATAATGTTAAATTGCAAAAAATCATATAATCCTTGTCACTATCGAGGAATTAATCAATGGAACAAATGGCCTTTTTTATGAGCCAGGCATACGCAACTCTTTTAAATTTGGAAGACTAACACGTTTGGCTTCGGCAGGTAAACTATTAAACCGGTGCAACTTAGTTATGTGAAATGATCTATAAGTTATGGATAGTCGGCAATAGAGAACAATAAGGATATCCCTATTTTTTGTGAAATGGTTGTGCACATTTCCTCTTGTCTCCAAGGAGTTTAGATTTGCCTTTACGTCACAAAGACACTTCATTACATACATAGAGTACCGGGTCAAAATACCGAGGTTGGTGAAGAGTGGCTTACAGTGATCCCTGGGCTGGGCACAAGAAACAACTCTAACTGCCTTTTTGCATTTTAAATAGGCATGACGAGGAAGAAGAATGGCCCCATAGATCGATGCCATAGTTTATGTGGCAGTGAAATAAGGCTGGGGTAATATATTCTTTTGGGAGCAGTGCTTTAATTTTGCGTAGCATGTACACTGCCTTTGATAGTTTACCTAAAGTGGCTAATACATAGGGATTCCAGCTTAATTTGTGGTCCAGTTCAAAGCCGAGCAGCTTGATAGTATCATTTGAACATGCTTTTTTACATAAGGAGAAAGCAAGTGATTAGGTTTTGTCATTGTTTAAAACAAGCCCATTGGCAGAGAACCGTTTAGTTGCTTCAGACATAATCGACTTTGATGCGGTGCTGGTGTTGAGCAGAGTATTTGAATTACGAATGAAAGTGATGTCGTCAGGATAGAGTAACGATTTACAGGAAATATTTGATGGTTGGTCATTTATCAAAATGAGAAATAAATGAGGCCCGAGAATTGAGCCTTGAGGGACACTAACTAATGCTTAGGGGTGACGATAGATTACCATTGATGTAAACACATTGACAGCGATCTGAAAGAAATGATTCCATGAGTTGAAGCTCAAGATTACTGACACCATAATAGCGTAGTTTTTGTAGAAGAATTGGATGTGAGACGCAATCGAAAGCTTTGGAAAGATCACAGGCAGTTATGGCAACAGGTGATTTTCCCTGGTATGCATCTAGTATTGAGTTAACGGCAGACTCTACTGCTGAAGTGGTGGAATGGCCTTTACGGAAACCAAATGAGGATGATGAAAATAAATTATGAGTTTCAAAATGATTGTATGGATTGTATGATGACTGGTTATGGATTGGTCTGTTTTATGGAAAGCAAGGTTTTATCCCCTTTTTTATAGATGGGGATGGTTTTAGATATCTTCTGCGATTTAGGGAAAATGCCTGACTGGAAGCAAGAATTCAAAATTAAAGCAACGGGTTCATCAATTACATTGCCAAGTTTTTTATTAAGTTGACTGATAACCCATAAACATCTGTGCTGTTGGAACATTTTATTATTTTTGCTGGCGTCCCGTATCAACGGTTGATGATATACGTCGACCGGGTCAAACTTAAGACAACGGAAGGTGATATTACAAGGTATTTGTGTAAAAAAATACCCGAAGGAAGATTTCATCTGCGAGAGTTTTAGATTGGGAAAGCATTCCCGATCTTTTAAGGTCAGTGCTCCGGCAAAGTTACGAGATGACTTACTAAATAAGGCAATCTGGCACTCAGACGTCAACTTGGGTAAATATTTTCCTCCTCGTGAAGCTCGTGTTTGTTTAAGAGGTGATTCTTTTGCAATTTATGAATGTAATAGTGTCAATTGTGAGAATACTGTATATGTTGAGGGTGTTTAAAGTGATCACAACTCATCATGTACGGGTGAAACTGCCGCATCTATCGTTCCGAACGATTTACTTCAGGACCACCGTGTTGAATTTCTTGCCTCTGGCCACGATAGAGTCACAAGATTGGCCACTGGTAGCTTGAAACCTAAATCGGCGTGACTAAATATGGGTGATAACTACGAAATACCGACTTTTCCGTTGCCCACAGTTAACCAGAAATCCCTCTCATTACTGTGTTTAAATGTTCAATGCCTTAGGAATAAAATCCATATGGTTGAGGCATCTGTTAATGCTAATAAGTACGATCTGCTATGCTTCACAGAAAATTGGCTGTGTTCCGAGGAAATTTCCCTCTTTAACATCGAAAACTATAACCTTGCTTAATCCTTTTCAAGGTCACTTGCAAAAAGTGGTGGGACGGCCATTTATACAACGACAAATTTAACTTGTAAGAAAATTGATGTTAGTCAATTTTGTGTGGAACTTCACTGTGAAATGTGTGCCGTGTCCATAAAAGAGTATAATGCAATTATTGTCTGTGCATATCGGTCTCCAGCAGGGGACTTTAAAATTTTGTGCAATCAACGTGAGCCGAGTGTTGTCATTTTATCCAGGTTTGAACATGAAATTTTTGTGTGTGGTGATTTCAATGTTGATGTATGCAAATCTTCTACTGCCTCCACTGCTCTAATATCTCTATTACAGTCATTTAATTTGCATTATGCTAACTTTGAACCGACCAGACTTGACTCATGCCTGAACAACATCATTACAGGCATTAGTACAGATAAGTACAAAATCAAAGGCATTGATTTCGGCATATCAGACTTCTTTGCCCTCGAATTTCTCTTCATAATTGATAAAGGCAATGGCAAAAATAAAATTAAGAACACTCATAGTTTTAGTCGCCCTAACACCCCAGAAGGGGTTTGGGAATTGCAATCCCTATTGTTTAATACTCCCTGGTACTCCATACTTACCTTCTCAGATGGTAATGATAACTTTTCATGATTTTTTGAAATTTTTTTACTTTTATTTCATAACTGCTTTCCCAAGAAAACTACGAGGCATCCTGCTCCCACTAAACAATCTCAGAAATGGTTTACCCCAGAACTTTCTAGTTTGAGATCCCAGGTGGTCCAACTACGCCATAAGTATGTTGACTCCAAAAGTGAGGAGGATAAAAGTACCTGGCGGCAACTTAAGAGGGTATACACTAATTTTTTAATTCAGTCAAAACGCAATGTAAATTTAAATTTTATAAGCAATGCTACTAATTACAACGAGGCTGTTTGGAAAATAATAAACAAGGAAACTGGTCGTTTCAAATGTGTTTCTGATCTCTCTGTCTCATCTGATTGTCTAAACAAATATTTTATAAATTCGATCTCCGAACTTGTCCCCAGTGTTTACTCAATTGACAACACTGCGATGGACTTTCTTAAGAATTTCCCAGGTACTACCCTCTCCTTTAAATGGAAATGGGTGACACCTCACGGGATCAGAATCATCATTAACTATTTTATTAGTTGAAGGATAATACCTTAGGAAAATCAGGACTTGGACATGTGAGTGATTCTAATAAGGCAAGCATTCATAGCTCATCATCGGCGTCAACAAGATCTCTTCCAGAATATTTTAGCTGTCAAAACTCAAATGACAATTACAATTCAAGGAATAAAAATTTGGTCAATACTTTAATATATATGATTGCTACTTATTTTCAGCCTTTTAAAATGTTCGAGGACAAAAGATTTACAAGGTTTGTAAAATTTTTATATCCTGAGTACAATTTACCCAGCAAAAGGACCTTGTGAAATCGTTATCTCGTCAGCTTTTACGAGGAAGTAAAATCAGAATTAAAAATTAAGTTACAAGTATTGGAGTATGTAAGCTTAACATTTGATCTTTGGACTTATAGGGGCAAGTGATAGCTATCTTACAACCAACTGCAACTTTTTTCCAGAATACATATTCCTCACTTTGAAGTAGGGTATATAGTCGAATATTTAGCTTTATCTGTTAGTGATGTGCTCTTTGAGTGGGATCTCAAGGAGAAAGTGTTATGTATCGTTACAGACAATGAAGTTAACATTGTAAATGCATGTAATTGTGATGCTTTGATGATTAGACATCAACCGTGTTTAGCACATTCCCTTTATCTTGTTGTTCAAGATGCTCTGAAGCAGCAAAACCATTTTACCATCATGAAAAAGTTTAAATATATTGTTACGCATGTGAAACAACAATCTTGCCTGCGAAAATCTAAAAAATGAGTAGGGTGAAATGAATAAACATGAACTTGAGTGATACAAGAGGTTCCAACTATCTCGAATAGTTCATTGTATATGATCCAGCGATTGCTTGAGGTTTACTGTCCTCTTACAGTGGCTCTATCAAAGACTACGAGGACTCCGCCAGCACTCACTGCAGAGGAAATTACAGTTTTAAATGAAAATGTTGAACTTCTAAGTCCCCCTGCGGAGGCAACACAAACAGTATCGGGGGATGCATACATCACAGTTTCATTAATTAATACAATAGTTTTTGACATTTACACGAAGTTAACTCAAATGTGTGAAAACGGATGTGGTTAAGGAGCTATTGAATTTGTTAATTGATGCGGTTGGTGTTAGACTGTTTCCTTATTAAGAGAGGAGGACTTGAAGACTGGCAACTCTTCATGACTCTAGGCTAAAGAAGGAAGATTTCCGCTTTGTTGATAATTGTAAGGTGGCAGTATCGATTTTACAGAATGAACTACCCAGTAATGTCTTGTCTTCAACTGAACCCATTCAGAAAATAATAAATGAAATTATCACAATTAGGAGGAAATTCCACCGATATTACAGTTAGCAGGATTCAATTGACCCTTATAAGAAAAAGAATGAAATAAAAACAACGCAGAAAGACTGTTGACACAATAATTTTATTGAGGCAGTATATCGAACAACCTAACACCAAACACTAATCTTTTGGAAGGCGAGCTCTTTTATACGAAGATTCTATTACCAATTTCTGTAGGATTATTTTCATCGTACTTATTACACCAATATTTTTTATGTAGGTGTATGGCCAAGAGTTTGCTTCACTTCAAAGATGTGCACTGAAGTACGTTTGTGTTCCTGCCACTTCTGTGCCATCAAAACGTATTTTCAGAAAATCTGGACTAATCACACCGAATAAAAGTTCCAACATTAGAAAGAAAACGTTGATATGTTATTGTTTCTTAATCAAAATAAGTGGCTTATACAATGTCATAAAGTTTTGTACATGAAGAATCATGGTTTTGTAATTTTATTTTTCAGTATGGTTATTTTTGCAATTTCTGTCACTAAACATAAATTTACAAAATATATACGGCTTTGATTTAAGCGATTCTCCTTCTTTATTTACTGTTTTTAGCAAGATCCTCCAAAAAAAAATTTTCTTGCAATTTTATTAATCAATTGGAATTTTTTAAAACTATCGGAAATTATCAATAACTATTGATAGTAGGAAGACGAACTATCGATAACTATCGACGGTTAGGACTATCGATAGTTTTCCGCCTCTACTCATGACTAACAGTACGAGCCGCCCAGCTAAATGAAGTGTGTTTGTCAAAGTTAACCAGTCAGTTAGCAAGTTATGCTAAATTGTTCCAAGATAATCGATTTGATTAAAGTGCAGTATGTCTTTATTGCCCTCCTGATTTGTAGTCAGATATTACAGATATATTTTCATAACTCTGTCATCGACAGTCAGAAGGGTAAACTAAGTATCTTTCGCTAGTGGTTACAATATTATGCCCACGATACTTTTTGTGAGCATGAATAAGTCCTAAGAAAAACTCCTTTACAACAACAGTTTTTTACTCAAATTTTGTCTACTCATTATGAGTTACAATTACACATTATGGGTCAAAATACGCTTGAAAAATAACCCCTCAGGAGGGGAAGGTGTGAAAACTGACATTGTCCTCTGTTGTAAATTTCCGGGAAAACATGATTGACCCCTTTATGATGCACATATTGTCAAAAAGGGACCACGAGTGGTCGTGAAAACTGACACCGTCCCCGGGCGTTGATATCCCAAGCTACACCTCTGGGATTAGCAAATAAAGCAAGTTTCCAACTTTCATTTTTTAATGCCTCACTATAAAAAATTAATGAAAAAATGTAGCATGTGAATTGCACCCTAAAGAACCATGTGATTCTCTTGATTTCACTACACTAACCCTGTCGTGGACAATGTTGGACTTCTACTATGCAGAAACTCCCATGAAATTTTTTTAAATATTCGTGCCTATTCAGTTTTGATCACGGGTGCCGTAAATATTTTCAATGGGCTTACGCGTATTCTACATTTTTTCAGAGTGCAATACTCACTTCCTACATTCATTTAAATACCAAAATATGGATCGATTACTCCTGTTTCTGCTCTAATAGACTGCCAAGTCTCTAATTTCGGTTATATTTGCGATGCTTTTGCGTCTAGCAGTAGACCTTTTCATTAATATGCTAAATTGTTCCAAGATAATCGAATATTTTGTTGTTTTTACTAAACCTTCATATGGACACCGTCAGTTTTTTGTACTAGTCCCCCCCTATCAATTTCCTTATCACAGGGGTTCTAATAATTATTCTTTCACGCGGTCCTAAACACGCGACGTTATATACTTGTATCAGCCCGACACACAAAAGGTACCCTTCACTTTATCATTTCCCACATAGCAAAGCAAGCTTGCTGCAAGCCTGCAGCAAGCTTGTCATTGCAAGATAGCAAGCTTGCAGCAAGCTTGCATGTGCAAAATGTAAGCTTGCAGCAAGCTTGCTGCAATCTGACTACTGCACCTGCTGCAAGCTTGCTGCAATATTGCACTGCAAGTTTCAGGCAAGCCCTGTGCAAGCTTCATGCAAGACTGAAACCTAATGTAAGCTTGCAGCAAGCTTGCTGCAATCTGACAACTGCACCTGCTGCAAGCTTGCTGCAATATTGCACTGCAAGTTTCAGGCAAGCCCTGTGCAAGCTTCATGCAAGACTGAAACCTAATGTAAGCTTGCAGCAAGCTTGCTGCAATCTGACTACTGCACCTGCTGAAAGCTTGCTGCAATATTGCACTGCAAGTTTCAGGCAAGCCCTGTGCAAGCTTCATGAAGACTGAAACCTGCCGTAACCTAAAAATGACTTCTAAAAATGCTGAAAAGGTAAATACTTGGGCCAAATAATGTTTAATTGAAGCACACGTTTCACTAACACCAGCAAAAGTAGGTATCACTAACACCAGCAAAAGTTGACGTGGAAGTCAGCTATTACTACAATTAACAAACTTGACAATATTTCCAGTCGGTCGCCATATTTTCCGATGTATCAAAAAGCAAAATCGGTCCTGCTGCTGAGGCATTGCCTAACCTTGAGAATGCAGAGACTGCATTGTTGGACTTAAAATAATTGTCAACTTTAATTAAATATTTACAACTTTTATTCCTCTTATCACTGGAATAGCATACATAAAATCACAAATGTAAAATACTTAACAAGTTAAATAAAAGTTGAATCATATGATGCTTTCCTTCAACTGCTGCACACCACAAAAACAAACACAATTCGAATGAGAATAGTTCATTTTGCTAATTTCACAGCATATTCAAGGGTAATTTGTTTACATTATTACCTCTTGAAATGAAGTAGTAATAGGTTTTTATGGCACTGCAAATTCTCTCCCAAATTATAAAAAGTGTTCCTGCTGCGGTTCCATCCTTATAGCCGTGAGCCTCGCTTCAATACTTATTCTGAAAAGTAGGAATGATGATGTTACGATTTCATACGCAAAGAATCCCGCATGAATTTTCTATACCAAACAAAGCTTACAAGTTAAATTAATGATGCTTAAAAGAACAGGAGAGGATTGATGTTTTGTCTTACCAGAAATCGGTGACGTCCGTCTTTCAAGACTTCGCTCACACTTTTCGTAGGTTACACCTTTGTTCCACTGATTGATTGAAACAGCTCATAGTAGGATGGAAAAACATCGACCTTTGGCTCCTAAAAGTATTCCAGAACTTCAACGGAGTATCACAAAGTCCATGGACAGAAAGGTGATACGAAATATTTAATGTGGTACAAAGGATGTTTTCAGAACTTAGATTCTTAATGAACCACGATTGTTAAATAATACCTGTGAATTTCTTTCCTTCCATTCATTTTTCTTGCAGACAATGTAAACAAATTTACGTAATATACCGCAATCCAACTACTAATTAGTTGTAAATATCACAAATAAACAAACGACACAAAACACAACAACGGCTCCTACTAACTTCGCTAACAACAAAAAAATGAGCATCAATGCACCCGGCTCTATCCCTCTATCGTCAAAATAAAATATTCCAAAGTTGCCAGAGTCCTGCAGCAAAGTTGGCAAGGTTGGCTCACTCCATGCAGGTTGAGTGAAACTAGCCTTCTGCTTGCACCGAATGTGACAATATTGGCAAGTTTGCAGCAGGCTTGCATCAATATTGCCAATCTTGGCAAGCCGTAGGCAAAACTCAAGCAAGCTTGCCGCAACCTTGCATGCTATGTGGGTTCTTACCTTGAGAGAGGTCCTTTCTTTCGGTAGTCCTTGGCGGCAAAAGTTAATGGATTAATTCATGCACAAAAATGATACACTTGAACAGTACATATAATTATAATAACCCTTTTATTCTTCACTTAGGAAACAAATTCACTTTAGTTACTCAATTAATTAATATATGTTCCCTTCTCAAATATATTCGTATTAATTTATAATGTTTGTTCTACTTCACCGGATATTGTACAAAGTGAATTCCGCCGATACTGTATGCCCGAGTATCTGTTTATCGGATTCCTGGATCCTTCCTTAACACAGGACACTGGTGTTGGTAATTGCTGTCCAAAGCTGCTTACTCCCGGCAAATTATCACTGCAAAAACTCCCGTATGACTTTCACTAGATAAACGTCCCTTGTGACTCCCTTGTTAAGAAGAAGCCTCGTCCCTTGTTTTACAAGCCAATTTATACTATCTCTCCGCCCCTCCTGTATGTTCTAGAACATTCCAGGTTTTCTCCCCTTCTCTCGTATCTGATAGGTTATTCCCCTTTCATTATTATAAGTTTGTTTACCCCTTCCATCCTTTCTTTGCCTTGCAACTGTCATAACACCTGGTGTTGTTTTAGTTTGTTTACGTAAACAGAAAATGGTATTGTTTAAAGTTGTTTTCATAACATAGACGGCATTGTTTTAGTTTGTTTACGTAAACAGAAAATGGTATTGTTTTAAAGTTGTTTTCATAATACAGAAACGATATTGTGGCCTCGCGGTAGTACGTGTTCCCAAAATATACACAATGGCGTCCTTAATCGTATACTTATGCCAACACGGCCAAAATGGCGTGTTACAGTCAGTTTTTCCTCCAATAGAGGAATCTTAAATTGAACTTTGATATAGGAGGATTTAGTATCATTATTAATTTTTTAAATCTGTTTTATTAGCTACTAGCAGGTCACCCGGCGTTGCTCGGGAAGGAGAAGGGGGATACTTGGATTTCATGGTAACATAGCAGGATTTGTAGGTAAAGGAACAAAGCAGGTTAGGTGACGGTCATCTAAATAAACAGAAAACAGTGTAAAAAGGCAAAATAGAAATCTCTTTATTTCCGGAATGCGAAACTGATGGGGGACGGCTTACAGCACTTCTTTATAGACTAGGTTGGCAGTTTTTCCTGTGGGGGTGTATACGTACAGATAGTTTGCTGATCCCACTCTGGAGCAGGCCACATAAAGCTGGGCATGGGAAAAACAGTTTTCATCCAAGTGTATGCCCACCGTTTGGAAAGTTTGTCCCTGAGACTTATTTATCGACATTGCAAAAGTGAGTTGCACAGGAAACTGCAGGCGTTTGAAGTTAAAGGGAATCTCTGTTGTAATTAAAGGAATTCGTGGAATGAATGTGTTTTGGCCTTTCCCAGCGCCTGTTTGTATCTTCGCCTCTATGATGTGAGAATGCAATGCCTTGACTGTTAATCTGGTGCCGTTGCAGAGTTTTGGCTGGTCAAGATTTCTTAGAAGCATGATGGGAGCACCAACTTTCAGTAGGAGTCGGTGAGGAGGAAAGCCTGGAACGTTCAATGAATTTAGAAATTCCTGCTGTAATTTCAACAGCTTTTGTTCCCTTGGGTATGACTGGGAGAGACTGACGAAATTCTCCAGATAATACAACGGTTATGCCCCCCATCAGTGTTGCTGTCTGTCTGAAATCATGCAAAGATTTGTCCAGTGCTTCTAATGCCCTTTGGTGTGACATTGTGCATTCGTCCCAAACTATAAGGTCACACCTTTTCAAAACTTCACGGTGAACAGTGAAGTTGCGAAAAAGAGAGTATCGGAAATGGAAGTCGCCAAATCGGCCTTCACCTCGCACAAAGCGCACACAAACATACTAACATGGCAGATTGAATGGGGTTGTTATCGGAAGGTGGGAGAGTAAGCAGAGCGCGGGGATGGGTGCTAGGTGGCGCTGAGCGCACTTGCAGGGTTCGGTAATGAGAAAACGACGCTAAGGACGCGCCGCGCCGGACGCAACCGAAAGTAGCACTACTGGGTTTGGGAGCATGAGATGAATCTATGTAACAACTTTGGTCGTAATCCGTGCTGCCGTATGGAAACGCTAAGCGGACGGACAAACAGACATCTTCTTTTATATATATATAGATGATATCAACCAGAATTTTGTTGAGTGAATATTAAAAGTGCTTTTACAGCTTTTAATAGTCTATATTCAGACAAATTCATGAAGGAATGATCGAGTATTCAAGAATGTGTGACGAAATAATGAATGATGTATTTGCATTCGCCGTAGAATTTTTATGTAAAATGAATTAATAAATTGTGCGATATCAATACTTCTATGTATTCTTACTGAAGTAAACACGGGAGTATGGAGTTTAATATCACACTGTATTAATCTATGACCATCAAGGCACTAATTATATGTTGCTTTTTCGTGAATGGACAAAGCAAAAGACATAAGTGTGTAAATAATTCAAAGGCAATGAATCATCTTTTTGAAATTGTTGTTTTAGAGTAACATTTGAAAGATAAAGATATTAAAGTACTTATATTTAAGGCTATTATCAAACATTAACATGTATAATGAAATATTAGCATAAAAATATCATTATATGTGAAGATATTCTGCTGGTATTTAATTTATAAATTTGTAAATTCAATGTTTTCAACCATGAAATGTCCTTTCCCACTGTGAAATGTCTTTTGAACATAATGTTTTACGTTCAAACTGTGATATGAGAATTTAAAATAACTTTAACATGGTAAAACTATGATCACTGGAAATTAAGACAGTTCGAATATTAATAATTGTTGAAGTGCAAGTATTTTGTTAGAGATTAATGTGGATACGTTAAAAACACAGGTTTACAAATTTAATGACATGGGATCCCACATAGTCTCAAACATACCTACATTTCCGAAGCAATTCGGTGCGCTAAATACATATCTGGCCATAGATATGTTCCATCACGTCAGGATTTTGAAATATTCTAATCCAAAAATGCAAAAATAGCCGTTTTAAGGTTTTTTAGCAATCCCTGGCATTGGAAGATAAATCTGCCACCAAAAATTAATTGTTCAATTGAAAAGTACAATTTTTCCCTTTCCATTTCCGATTTGCAAATTTGGAATACGATATTATTTTGCATAGATATTGTAGATTAAAATTTTTGATGGAACAAAAAATTTACAGTTAGTTGATAAACCTTACAAACATTAATCTACAATCTCAACCATAGTAATATCCTATTCGAATTTTTCAAATCGGAAAATGAATAGAAAAAATTTTACTTTTTGAATGCACAATTGATTTTTGGTGGAAGATTTATCTTCCGAAACCAGGGATCGCCAAAAATACCTTGAAACAGCTATTTTTACTCTATATTTCAAAATCATATGAAAAAAATATGGAAAATTCTCGTAAACCAGTAAAATTATTCCAGTTAAACGGTCATAAATTTGATTTCATTTTTTGAGTTTTGTTAGTCATAAGAATATCATCTAATTTTATTCGTATCAAATGAGTAGTTGATACTGTAACATTTTATAAATTAGGATTCAAAAATGTTATTTGAATATTTGTGGACAGAGACACTAATATTTAAATTTTTTGAACAGAAGCCATATCAAATATTAAGGAATTAATAATTTAAATATTTTAAATATAACGTGCGAACATTGATTACGAAGTTTCAGAGAATCCCCCATAAAAATGAAGTTGAATAGTTAATTGCTTCTATTAAAACTCTTTACAATTTAGAATTCGTGTATATTGGCCCAGTTTTCCAAAACTGGACTTCGTAGGTTTTAAAACGTGTCGCTACGTTAATAACACATTCCAATATCTGTTTCTAAATGAAAAGAAAAGGCTAAACAGGCTAAGGTAAAACAAAAGCGCAAGGGTGGTTAAGTTTAAGGTAAACTTAATATAGTATATTTAAGGTTTAATAAATGAGACTGAAAAATAGATATTGATTATGTTTGTGTAAATTTTCTTAGCGATGACATTATGAATCAATTAATGCCGAATAAATAGAATGAAATTAATATAAAAAATGAACCTATTACGAGACCTTCTGTTGAATCATTGTAATTTTTATAAAATTATATACGCGCAAATATAGCGTGGTTATAAAATATAGTTAGTATTATGGACCTTTCTATCATAATGTTTTTTTTATTTGTGAGTTTCTACATGACAAAATCAGTTAGTTCAATGGAAGTGGTTCTTCAGTCAGCTCTTATTTCCGGCTGTAAAATGTTTATGGCAAATATATTTGTCGTTTAATATGCATATTCTTTAACAGTTACTGCACTCTGTTTATTATGAATTATGCCTTACTACACCCAAATAAATATTTTTAAAGGAAAAAAAAGAAAAAAGGGAATTTAGATAGGTAGATTTCATTATTATAATGAGTGTCATTCTTGGGTCAGTGATAGTTCACATTGTCTAAGTCATCGGCTTCTAATCCTTGACCCACCCACTCAAACGGGCACAGAATTGATGACTTAGGGAGGCGGAAAAACTTACAAAACAATAAAAGCGGAGTTATGTTTACATGGCAATAAAAATGGAAATAATAAAGAGCAATTTTATATTACCGGTACAATTTACGGAAATGGGTTACTAAGGGTGATACAAGGTAAACAAGGGCAGGAACAGCTGATCAGCGTGATAAAAAACCACTTTGCCGTGAATCGAACCGTATCTATAATGGTATCAAATGAGGCTACCACTACATGGCCACTGTGGTCTGCCGGTGACACGAAAGGTGGCTTGACGGATTTGAATGACGTTCAAGCGAGTGAAATTAGTTTCAAAATACCAAAAGCAGAGATAGACTACGTCCCTGATGAAAATAATTATGAAGATTTGTCAGCCTTATGGATTTATATGGTCGTTTAACTAACTGATAGAACTAATAATGCATTGGCATAATGAATGACAATGTGAAAACTGAAGTTCTAATGTAAAACGCTTCTCTTACAGAACTGGATCCCTGCTGTCCACTGGTGGGACATTAACTGTAAACGGACCTACAGTAACGTCCAATCTTGCTGCAACAAATTCTATATCCATCACGTATACAAATGCTTGTAAGTAAAATGATTTAGGAACTACTTCAAAATACAAATCACATTTCATTCATTCAAGTATTCTACCAGCTGATTGGTAGGTTCTTGGACAGTCCCCATTTTGTATCCCAACCTAATAGAAATTGTCTCGCATTCCCTCCTAAGGATGGCCCGTTATTAGATCCCTCTTCAATTCTTCATATCTTCTACCTCCTCTTATTTCGTCCAGAATTCCTATCCTCTTCCTTCCTCTCCCACGCTTCCCCAGTGTTCTCCCCTCTATCACTCTCTTCAACATGCCCTCTCCTCTCAAAACCTCCTCCATCCATCTCTTCTGCCTTCTCCGAACCTCTGCCACAAGCTTCCTCTCCTCTCCGACCATATCCAATACCTCCTCGTTCGTCTTTCTCGCCATCCAGCTAACCTTCTCCATCCTTCTCCAAACCCACATCTCAAACGCCTCAAGTCTACGCACATCCTCCCTTCGCAATGACCAAGTTTCCGACCCATATAGCGCCACGCTCCATATTAAAGTTTTCACCAGCCTCTTCTTTACGTCTCTTCTCAGACCCCCCCTCATCAATTCCCTTCTCTTCGAAAATGCTTCTTTAGCTAGCGAAATTCTGCATCTGATGTCCTTACCACTAAACCCATTCGCCTCCAAAATACTACCCAGATACGTAAACTGCTCGACCTGCTCTATCTTCTGCCCTCCCACCCTTATATTCAGCCCCGCCTTCTTACTTCTAGAAAATCTCATTACTTTCGTTTTCTTGTGATTGATCTTCATCCCATAGTTTTCGCACTGCACCTCTAATGTATTCACCATTGACTGTAACCCCTTGGCCGACTGACTTACCAATGCTTGATCATCTGCAAATCTCACTGATTTTATCAGCTCCCCTCCTACCTTTATTCCTACATCCTCCTCCCCCCAAGCCTCCCTTACCATTTCTTCTGAATACACATTAAAAAGCAACGGCGATAGTGGGCACCCTTGCCTCACTCCCCGTCCTATCGTGGCCCATCCCGATTCTCCATTGGCTACCCTAACCTGCGCAGTATGATTCATATACAAATTTCGAATCAGACGCCTGTCCCTCCAATCGACCCCTAATTTATTCAACACTCCCATTAATTTTGTCCATTCCACCCGATCAAACGCCTTCTCGAAATCTACGAAGCATGCAAAAACATCCTGTCCATACTCTAGGTTTCTTTCTACTAGAGTCCTCATCACCGCTATAGCGTCTCGCGTTCCCGTCCCTCTCCTAAATCCGAACTGGTCGTCACCCAGGTATTCATACGCCTTCTTCTCTAGCCTTCCGTTTAGAATCCTCAGAACTACTTTGGCCGCGTGGGATATTAAGCTTATTGTCCTATAGTCTTCGCAAGTTTTTGCCTTACTCTTCTTCGGTATAGGAATTAGTACAGTCTTCGCGAAGTCTTCCGGCCACACTCCATCCTCATAAATCCTACGAATTAGTGCAAAAAGTTTTCCTCTTCCGTTCTTCCCCATGCTCTTTAAAAACTCTGCAGGTATGTCATCTATTCCCACCGCCTTATTCCTTTTCATGTCTCGTAGAGCTCTTTCAATTTCGCTATCTAGGATACTTGGTCCGATGCCATCTCTGTCGATATCGTCTTCCCTTTCTATATCTAACCTATTGGGCCTTATTTCTTTACCATACAGCTCTTCAACATACTCTTTCCACCTCTCCTGGATCTCTCTCGGTTCTACGATTACCTTTCCCGTATTGTCTGTTATCTTTGTAATTCCCCTTCCCTTATTACAACCCGTCAGTTCCTTTACTTTCCTATATAATGCATCTGCTCTTCCCTCTTTTTGGTATTTCTCTAACGCGTCGATCTGTTCTCTCCACCACGCCTCTCTTGCTTTCTTTGTTTCTCTTCTAAGCCTGTTATTAAATTCTCGGTATTTTCTCTTACCTAGCTCTGAGTTTACACTCTTCCATTTCCTTCTCTCCTCCATCTCCCTGATCATCTCCTTCGTGATCCACGGTTTTCTAATTTTAGTTGCACTCACTACGCCTACCGTTGCTTTCGCTGCTTCTATAATTCCATTTTTCAAACTTCCCCATTCATCTTCCACTGCTCTAACACCATGATCCTCACCCATTATCTCATCCACCTTCTCCCGAAACTTCTTCTTCATTGCCCCAGTTAATGCCTCCGTATTCCACTTACGTACCCTCCTTCCCATTCTTATCTTTTTCAGTTTTACCCGACATTTCATGACTAATAAGTTGTGGTCTGTGTCTGCATCAGCTCCTGGATAAGTATGCGAGTTTTTAGCACTATTCCTGTATCTGTGACGTACCATTATATAATCTATCTGGAACCTGTCTGTGTCTCCCGGCTTCTTCCAAGTGTACCTACGTCGAGGATGATGTCTGAACTATGTATTTGTAATTACTAGGTTATTTCTGCGGCAAAACTCCACAGCTTTCTCGCCCCGGTCATTTCTTCTTCCTAGCCCGTAATCGCCCACCTCCCGCCCATCTCTTCCTTCACCCACCACCGCGTTCCAATCCCCCATTACTACCAGGTGCTTACTTCCTGGTATCCTACCAATTATTTCCTCTAGCTGATCGTACACCCCATCTACCTCCTCCTCTTTATGATTAGAGGTAGGCATATACACCTGGATTATAACTAAATTCGTTGGTTCTGCTTTTAGTTCCACGACTATTATCCTATCACTCACCTGTTCTGCATACACTACTTTTCTACCAAGTTTCCTGTTCATTACGAAAGCAACCCCGCGCTGACTTTCATTCCCTCCACTATAAATTACTCTATAGTCGCCGCTCCAGTAATCCCCGTCATCCTTCCATCTTACTTCACCCAGACCCATGATGTCTACACCCACCCTCTCCATTTCTTGCTTTATATTCTCTAGCTTCCCCGCCCTCAGCATAGTCCTAACATTCCACGTGCCTATTCTAATAGTTTTGTTCCTCTTCTTTATCTTATTTTCCTCTGCTGCTGCTTCGTCTGAGCAAGGATTTCGTGTGATGACGACCGCAGGGGCCTTGCTCCCACCGCTGCCGGGCACGACACCCGGCCCTCTTGGCCGAGTCCCGTAGTTGCCAGGATTCATTATCAATTGAGAACTGTCCATAATTTCAAGGTTTTTGTTTTAATTGAGGTAGTATTCCTTGGCCTTACTCAATAGTGTTTTTTACGTGACACCATCACTTCAGAGGCCGCCCCACTGGGGTCAGACGCCTTTTGCAGCCGCCTCACTGAGGTACAGACGCTGCACGGACTACCATTCGTCTGTCTCCTAACCTTCGACCAATCTGGCATGGGTGACCCTACCAGGAGCAATGCTCCCGCCAGTGCAGCTCTAAGGGTCATCGGAGCACGCAAGCCCTTCAACCACGACAAGGTTGTAGTCCAAGAGAAGGGACAAATCACATAGTCATTGGAAATCCATTCCTTTAATCTGGCCAATTGAGTAAAGAAATATTATACAGCAATGGTCCTTTTAACTTTGGGGTTTAACGGCGTTTGATTGATCCATAAATGATTTTATATAACATATGGGTCATTCCACCTCAATTCAACAAACCTTTTCCCCTTATGGTCTCATTTTTATAAAAATTGGTGTATGGGAACAATATAAACTAAATCATATTACACCCAAACCTTTTTGTGAAAAATAAGTATTGAGCGAGTTATGCATATTTTAATTTTTTCGCATTTTTAGCAAAAATCCAAGTCTTAAATCATATTATCACATATCTCCGCTTGATGTTGTCATACAGCAATGATTACTAGCTCTTATAAAGGTAAATATTTATTAAATGCAAATATATCAATAACATTTATTTTCTTCTATACCCTATTGTTGCTAATTACTATACTTTACAAATATTTAATAAACCTTGATCAAATACTCCATCTCAGAATAGGCCGAAACGTTTTTTCCGGAATCATAACATACCCAGCTAACTATTTCAAAAATAAAATTTAGTGTAAATTCATGAGTGCGTTTTATATAAATATTTAAACATTTACAATTTTCTCTCGCGCGGCCTGTAGGCTCACCCATTTCGAATACATGAAGCAGACACGCGATGCAAGCCTAAACATTTCCTAATTGCTCAATGTCGTGGCTATATGAGATAAAAATATTTACTATAAATGTTAACAACAAATTGTTACTTGTCCTGTTAAATGGATGTTTGCAGAGAAATTTACCATGAGCCCCACTTAAGTTTCCAGGCGGATTAACTTCTTTGAGCTAAAAATCTTTGTCAATTAATATGAAAAACCTTTTCAAGTATCTTCAAGTATAATTCATTGATAAAATGAAATGAAAATAAATTACATTTATGGAAATTTGAATCATTTGTTCTAGCAGAAAAATTTCTTCGTTTTTGCAATATCACTGTTTTTATCTCAAAAGACAAATTTACTGCAAACTCAAATTTTTGTGTCAAAATATTTATTATCCATGCAAAAACAGTTAATTTCCAATTCAAGTGAAGAGCCTGAGTGCACCCTTTTCGTGCATGGAAACATTTTCCGTCAACGGAGCGCTCTCTAATAAGTAATGTTTTATGGCACCTAGGGAAGAGGGTATAAACCTTTCCAATTCCTTTCAGAACCCTATTTTTATGACCCTCCTGGTGGCCAAATCTGCCCATTGCGGTATGTGCCTAAAAGCTTAAAGGATGACCATATATCTGCACATGTTTTTGTTGACAGCCGCGTTTATTCACCGAAGAAGGGTCAATATGTTACAGTCTGTCACCACGTGTGCATCTCCTTATTCGAGAGCTGTCGGCCTTCTATTTTTTCTCGTACGTAGTTTTTTAAACTAATTTCGGAAATTTGATCGATATCTGCATATGAAAACGTCGTGTGTCAAAATTTGCTCCATTGGCGCAGTGAGACGAGGAAAGTGTTCGCGAGACAGCGTCTTTTAATGTATTGAAGAGTTCTCTGCGAGAGATCTGTAGCTCATTGAAGATAGAAGTGGTGTCAAAGTGGAAACCGTGTGCGCTAACCATGAGAAATCGTTTCTTGCTTTCTATTCATAGCGTCAAAAACAGTGTTGTAATCCACTGAAACTGCATTGCTATATCCGTAGTGCTAATTTATATATAATTTTTTCCAATTACAAATCGAAAATTTTCTGCACTAGAGCGATATCTTTGGCCGACGGCAGAAAATTGTGTCGTCAGTGCAGAGTGTATCTGAATAAGGGAGTCGCGAAAGGTGACACACCAAAGTCTGACATCAGTCATCAAGAAGAGGTTCCTGAGCAGCTTGTGGCTGCAGAAACAGTACCGTCACAAGCGGGGCCTTCTGGTTTGTAATTTGCGGAGGCTCATGTATCCCTATCTCCAAGCAGCTCCAGCAATGACAGTGACTCACAAGGAGAGAGCAATGTGCAACTTATTCACCTCGCCAAGCTGTGCTAGAAAAATTCAACCTGAGTTTATCCGAAATCGGTACATGACAAGTAATTAGAAAAAAAATGAGAAATAGAAAGTAGTCTGATGAAAAAAATCATAAAATTACTTCTATTTATCGAAGAGCAATCGGGAAAGTAGGGGCAAAAGCAAAAACTAACTTCGGTCCATTACAGTTAGTAGGGTGTAAAATGCTATGTCAACTGAAGGAAAAGAGGAATTTGGATTCAAGAGGAATTTGGATCAACTCAATATTTAGTTCGAAAAGTGAAGGAACTAGTAAAGGAACGGGTAATTTTATGCACTGGTAATCCTAAGCGAGGAAAACCACTAACTAAAGAGACAGTAAACAGATTGATATCATTTTTCCATGACCCTGGTGTAAGCAGAGAAATGCCTGGAGTTAAAGATTACGTCAGCGTTATTGACAATGGAAAATGGACACATAAACAGGAGAGACTAATTTTAGGAAATTTGAAAGAAATATTTTGTAATTTTAAGGAAAATTATCCCTAAGATACTGTTTCATTTTCGAAAAATGCAGAGCTAAGACCTAAGGAGTGCATTCTTGCGGGAGCATCAGGAACTCATACCGTATGCGTGTGTCTGGTGCATCACAATGTTAAATTAATGATTTTAGGTGCAAGCTTGTCGCTGCTAAATCTAGGGGATAACACCGAGCCGCTATTGTCATATAAAAACCATTTGTCAGCAATGATGTGTTCCCTGCGACCGAGGCATGCCATTTGAACGAATGTAAAAACTTCCCTGGGCCGAGCAAAATTCGGAATTCAATAGAAGAACACTTTGATGGAAATTTAATTGATAGCATTACTAATTACTTAGCTAACCATTGCTCCCTACAAATTTTACAAAATCTACCAATAATTTTCTTGAAACTTTTATTGAATAATTACAGAAACTTCAGCCACATGACTACATTGCTAAAAACAATCTGAATTTCTTTGAAATGTTAGGCATAACACCCAAGTGGGGCAGGTTCTCTTCATTGCAAATTTTTCAGAAAATTACGCTTTCGTTTTACAGGGCAGCGTGCAAGGTATGCACTGGAATAACGACCAAGCAACAGTTCACCCCTTTGCTTGCTATTACCACCCTGAAGTCCAGGATAATGTAAACCCATTGAACTATGTAATCATATCAAACAGCCTGAAGCATTTAACATCAACTGTATATTTTTTCAAAATATTCTCCTTAAATTCTTAAAATTGAGAGTTCCGAAGCTTAAAAAGTAATATATTATTCAGATGGAGCAGCTGCTCATTATAAAAATAAGTATAACGTTCAGAACTTATCTCTTCACAGGAAAGATTTCGCAGTCCCTGCAGAATGGCATTTATTTGATAAATCGCATAGTAAATAGCCAAGTGACGGACTGGGAGGAACTTTGAAAAGACTAGCAGCAAGAGCAAGTCTTCAAATTCCATACGAAAAACAAATACGAACTCTTTAACTAGGCAAAATATCATACTTTAGGAGTGGATTTTGGCTACGCAAAGAAAGATTAAATTGGAAAATAACCCGATTTACTTGCAAAAAGATTTCGTCAGGCAGTTAGTATACCAGACATTAGGGAGTTTCATTCAGCAATACCCGGATTAAACGGAATGGTTTTCAATGAAGAGACTCTCTTTGTCCAAGCAAGGGACGAGGATACAGATTTATTTGCAGGCAGGAGTAATAGGATCCTAAAATAAAATATTTACGAGAGTACCCCTTCCTACAAGGTACGACATCATATGTTTACGGAAAGCATGCTAACTTAGCCATTTTTCATTTGTTTTAAATACAATGATTTTGCTTTCTCGTTAGTTTTCAATTGATTGTGTGGGAGTAGTTAGAAAAACTTTTCGCGCAGAGAAAGTGGGGCTCAATGGTAAATTTCTCTTCAAACATCCATTTCACAGGAAAAATAACAATTGTTGTTAACATTTATAGTTTATAATATATTTTTATCTCATACAGTCACGACATTAAGAAATTAGGAAATTTTTAGGCTTGCATTGCGTGTCTGCTGCATGTATTCGAAATGCGGGAGCCGACGGGCCGCGTGAGAGAAAATTGTAAATGTTTAAATATTTATATAAAACGCACTTATGAATTTCCACTAAATTTTTTTTTAATAGTTAGCTGGGTATGTTTACATTACGGAAAAAAATTTTCGGCTTATTTTGAATTGGAGTATTTGAGAAAGGTTTATTAAAAATGTTTTACACTATAGTAACGATAGTAAAGTATAGCAACGATAGGGTAATGAAGAAAATAATTTATATTGATATATTTGCATTCAGTATAGATTTACCTTTAATAAGAGCTATTAATCATTGCTGTATGGCAATTACAAGCGGAGATATAAGTGATAATATGATTGAAGGCTCGGATTTTTGCTAAAAAAGCGAAAAAATGAAAATATGCAAAATTCGCTCAACATTTTTTTTTCACAAAACGGTTTAGGATATTCAGTTTGAGTTTATATTGTTCCCTTTCACCATTTTTTATAAAAATCTTAGACCCTAAGGGATAATCGTTTGTTGAATTAATGTGGAATGACCCATATAACACATTATAATTTGATACTAACCTTAAGGCAAAGAGTAATATTGCATGAACGATTATTTTCAGTTGGCGCTCCGAACGTGGTGAATTACTACGCTATCAGCTATACTCCAGGTGATTACATGGTGTTATATTCCTGTACAAACGTTGGATTCCTTAAAATTGGTGAGTAAGATTTGGCAACAGATAAACGAAAGACTTGTTTGGGAAGTTAATTAGCACCGTGGCATGGAAGTGAAATGGGTTAATTTGGTATATTACTTGATTCCGCCGAGCAACCTCTCTTGGGTATTCTCCTTGCCGTTCCGTAGTATGCAGTTTTTAATGTCCTGTTCCTGTTTTTCAAATTTTGGAACTTGAAATGGGGGAAGGACTGGAAGAGGATACAATGTTATGGGACCGATTCCTGAAACATTACCTCCAAACGCGTAAAAATCTTCGTCCCATTTCATCTTTCTGTAGCCCCAATGCGGAGACCGCTTGTTCCAACGAAGACACCGACTTGTACACAATCCCCACCGGAACGTGCGTTTTACAACGCCCGGAATTCTACATGATCATCACTTAACCAGACATGAAGACTCACAATTTGCGATTGGCATGCATGGATCCACCTTCCAAGTCCACTCCTACGCACGTGATCACGGACTCAATATTGATGACTGTTTTCTAGTACTGATTTTAGGAGTGAAATGTCAATTTATAGCACTGCAATTCCCACGGTGTATTTTACTGATCACTGTCATAACTCGTTGAAAAGTCACATCATCAGGTGAGTTAGACAGTAAAGTAGACAGTTTATGTACTCAATATGGTGGGAGTGGAAGTAGGGAAATGGGAGGATGTGAAGGGGTTGGTTAAGGTAAACGGACTGGGGATGATTAACCTTCATTGATTACTACGAAACCTTAAAGGTCCTTCCACTCCTACTCCATTGGATACATAAAATGTCTACCTTTCTGCCTAACTCACCTGATAATGATGCATTCTCAAATTGGGAAATGTCACTATCGACTAGGTGTATCATTCTCTGGTCATTACAGTTAATAGAAATTATTTCATGAGAACTGAAATCAATCCTCATTCTCAAGTCAACGGACACCACAAAATGTGTATCGACTATCAAGCATCACCTTTTCCGAGAGAATTCATAGAAAGATTATGTACAGATAGATTCCTAGAATTTTCTGGTTCTTATCATTCGAAATAATTTTGAAATGGGGTTTTTGGTAACTGCAATTGAATTTGATAACCATTTTTCTGTTCCTCTTACTACATCGTCGTCCGAGCTCTCAATGAGATGGTGGAAATCAGCGACTTAGTTTTTTATACTACGGCAACTAATAACCACAATGGAAATGGAATCCCTGGGATACGACATACAAGTCCTGTATATCAATTAACCACCACTTACCCGCTTCACCTCGGAGTCCAATTACCGGAAGGAACACAGGATCTCATCGGACCCACAGTCCATGGCGTCGTTGGCACCATCATGGACCACGATCTGCAATCTGGAGCACTTCGTGCCCCGAACCGAACACCAATCTCCTGCGTCACCTGCGGAACACCGCCACTCACTGCACTGCACCATGACGTCACACGGCGGTTCAATCCTCATGGCCTGCCCTTTCCCTCAAAGGGGTCATCACAAGGTGGACGTCGCTGCTTTCAATCACTAAAATATTTCCCTTCCCACTCTGACGGCTCTTCCTAGGTGCCGGTCTTGGGGTGGCAGTCAGACACCTCGGAGATTCCATCCGAAAGCAGCTGGTATATGTTCGAAACAAGAATGAGAATTGCCACAGCATCTCCCGATCCACGTTTCAGAGTGATATTACCACCGCTCTGCCGAGATACGACCCTCCATACCTCCGGTTTACGTAATGGCACTGCCACTTCATCGGAAGATGGACCTCCAGGCAAACTCCTGATCGTCCAGCCGCTTTTTGCAATGAGGCGAATCCGTGCAGCCCGTAGGGCACGGCGAACTTTCGAGTAGCTACCCTAATTCCCATCCGCCTTAGGGACGCGCACCACTCTTTCAAACTTGGACTGGAGTTCCTGCAGGATTCCCTCCAACTTAGCGATGCGTGCTCTGAGAGTCGCACACTCACCATTGTTTTCTATCATCGCAACGGAAGACCTATTCAAAGCCATCCTAACACTATCGCAATCAATTCCCCAAGAAAAAAGCTAACCTACATCCATGTGCCTAAGCACTGTTGAAATAAACGCTCTTAAAGTAAACTCTTTTGTAGATGTAGATGTAAACTCGGTTAAAATAAACTAGTCCTGTGCTTGGCAGAATAGACTGATGGAGAGAGAGGGAGAGAGGGGTGTTTAACGATGACGAAAGTGTGATAAATTTAACAAACTCTGGAGTTTACTATCCTTACTATCTCTTACTACTGTGTACAAGTTGATAAAATAAAACTTTAAACAAGAAAAGGAGATAATAACACTACTACAATATAGATAGAACACTGATTCGACTAAATCACACCAGGCAAAAAGTTAGACGCAACAACAAGATAAATAAAGGCACTTTCTAACACACGAGAAATGTAAGTAAATCAAGTGAGGCTACTTATCACTAATGAACTAGGAACTAAGGTGATGAATAGGCTGACAGGGCAGGTGCACAACGCAGGTAAAAAAAAGGTCTCTGCCTTGCTGAGAAAAGCAAAAACTGGTTCAGGGAGAGGTCTGCCAGTCACGTCCGTTCACTCCGAGAGAAAGGAGACGAACCCATTCCGTGGTATCGATAGGCGCTATGGAAAGCCGTTTCAGCCCCTCATATGCCAACCTGATCCTCGACCTTGTAGAGGAGTCTTTCTTGCCTTCACACCCCTTAAAACCTCTTCTCTGGCTCCGTTATATTCACGACATCTTCCTTCTTTGGCCCGTCGACGTCAATTCCTTAAATTCCTTCATTTCTTCCCTCAATGAATTTTCCTCTGTCTCTTTTACCTCCCACATCTCTTCCTCCTTTGTTACTTTCCTTGATGTAGAAATATCTCTCTCCAACCACCAATTCACCACTTCTGTGCACGTAAACCCTTCTTATAAACAGCAATATCCCCACTACAGCTGCCATGGCAAAGTCGCTCTTGCGGTTTCTATCCCATAGATTCTTAACATCTATGGGATAGTGACCACAAGAGCGACTTAATCCCGGTGATTCTTCGCCTGGAGAAAAAAGGAAGAAGAATGGACTGTTTGGAGGAGCTGGAAGTAAGAAAGCAATTAAAGGAAGGAAATATTGCTAACGAAAACCTTTTTGTCAGCCATTGCCTACTCTTGGATATTCCCGAGTCTTAATACCTTTCGAGGATGACGCCCCAACCACCGCGGTGAACCCCATACCTGACCCAACGCCAACCAAGCCTCCTTCCCCCCCAGCCCCACGCCACAACTTCCCACCCCTCCCAACGCGTCATCCTTGCCTATTTTCCGCGTTCCCTCGCATTCCTTCTCTACCCCCCCTTTTCCCCTGCCTCTCCCTCCCTTTCCAAAAATTGAATATATTCTGCTACCTACTGAGCTCATGTACCTGATGATGTCACCTATGTGACGAAACACAATGCTGAAACACAATTGTACAAAGCAGAATTGAAAAAAAATCGTTAAGACGACAGAGAGTATGCCAAGCCAAGATAAAAAAAACTCTGTACAGATTTGTACACTGGTGATCAAAATTTAATAATTGAAACAAAATGATGTCTAAAGCCACTAAAAAGGAAGAATTTCGGAATTCATTCATGGATTTTAAAAGAAAAGCATTGATAGAAAAGTTACAGGATAACCCAAAAGCATTTTGGTCATACATTAGGGAAGTTCAAAACAATAGGTCAACAGTTATTCCACTACGAAACGTAAAGGGCGAGTTAGTAACAACCAGTTCGGACAAAAGCAACTTATTAAATTCCTACTTTCAAAGTGTGTTCACCAAGTCATCACAGGTTACATCCGTAAAGGTAAATGATCACTTCCAGTAAAAGATGCCGCCTATCGATATTTGCACTCACGGAATAAAAAAACGTTAAAATCCTAAAGTCAAAATAAATCCCCAGGTCCTAAAGGAATTCCTGCCCGCGTGTATAGAGAATTAGCTTGTGAAATAGCACCCTACATGCCTACATGCAGAATATATTTAGTTAATTCATCAACGAACACAAGGTACCCATGGACTGGAAAATTGCCATAGAACTACAGACTGATATCTCTCACATTTATTTCTTGCGAATTCCTTAAATATATAATTGTATTTCAGTTATGTGACACTTGTATATGCGGAACTAGTTTTAAAAATACGCAATACGGATACAGGAAGGAAAAATCGTGCGCAACTCATTTAGCACTTTTTGACCACGATACATTAGTCTCGGGTAAACATAATGTTCCAGTTGATGCAACTTTCTTGATAATAAAAAAGCATTTGATGAAAATTCCCACAGTAAGCTACTCATGAAATTAAAATCCTACGGGTTAAATACAACGTTATTTCCTGAATTAGAGAATCCTTAAGCAATCGCGTGCAATGGTTGTATTAGATGGCACTATCTCTAACGAAGCAAAAGTCACATTAGGTGTCCCACGGCGAAGTGTCATAGGCCCACTTTTGTTCCTTCATCTACATCTACAAAATACCCTGCAAGCCAACTCAGGGGTGTGAGGAAGAGGGTGAGTAGACACTAACATGCATTACACTATACCCTAAAGTTAGAATAACTACGACTAATTATGCGTTAGCATAAATCGCTAATGCTTGTCATGCGGCGAAGCCTCACAAGCATGTACTACACTACAGATATGCTCACAATGGAGACGGGCCGTTAATTTTATATGAATTTTGCAACTAAACAAATGGACAGATACTCAGGACTTATGTTGAAAACATGCACGGCGTGCTCTTAGTACTAGGTAACAGATAAGGATTCATGTTTTAGGGAGTACAACTACTATTAAGAGCTAAACTACCCATTGACAAAACTAGATAAAAATCTCAATGGCTTCTGTTATTGTACCTTATCGATTTCGGGAAAAATGACCTTTTAAATTTGTCCATTCTGCAGTCTAGTTCCCTAATTTTATTCGCATTATCTGATCTACCATGGTATGTCGGATTTCGTAAAATGTTATCAACGTCGTCAGAAAATAGATCGGCCTGGAACTTACATAATTTATTGAGCCTAAATTTTAATCGACGGTCTGAAAGCGTTATCCATCCCAGTGGCCGCAAGAGGTCAGTAACACTAACGAGATTATCAAAACGGGCTTTAACGTACCTAGCCGATCTTTGCTACACGCGTTCTAACTCTGTTTCCTAACCTTTCTCTTAAGGATCCCAAATATTGGCAGCATATTCCAAGTGGGGTCTAACGAGGGAGAAGGAGCTGATTTCCATAAATTTATCGTCGCACTTGCCAATTACTCTTTTAAAAAATCCCATTATACGATTAGCTTTACCGGTAATTTCTCGAATGTGTTTACTCTACGGAAGATCATTAGTCAGTTTAACTCCGAGGTATTAGACCGATTCTACAGTGTCTAATTTCTGCATCCACATCTACGATATACCGTGCAAGGTACCGTGCCAGCACTAGGGTGTGTGGCACGGGGTGATTCCACGCCAGGCATGCAGCACTCGTTCGAGAATAAATCAGAACCTCGCACGCTCCCCCTGGCGCTAGGCGCAGGCCAAAAACAGTCAGGAGAAAAGTGCGCAGTCCAACCCAAAATTGGGAGAGTGATACGTTAATGAACATGCTAAAATGCAGAACAATGTAATAGACATATCTAGTGGTTCATATTACTGATACGGTTAATTTATGAAAACTACGAGATGCTACTTCATGCAAAAACAAAATAAAATAATGCCGGACTAATCGACCGGTGTGAAGAGTTAGTAATGATTTGGTGTTATTAAGCATAAGTGAAAATTCTACTCTACCTATTGAGGGTGGGAGTTTCATGTGATTGATCTATCGCAACTATTATGATCCCTTATTGTACGTGGGAAAAATTACATTTTGAATCTATCGGTTCGGCAGACAATTTTCTTTATTTTATTCCTGTGATCACTTCTATCGTAGAACGTTGGCTCTAGCAGTATATGTTGAACGTCCGGCAAAAACTGTCTGCTCCGAGTTTGCGCAAAAGATTTCACCTGTATTTCTTCCTTCGATCAGCTAGAGATTCCCACCCTAATTCCTTCAACAATTTGGCTTCTAAGTTTTTCTGCAACAACTGTTCACAAATCTTGATTTCCGTTGATTTCTATCTATTTCAGAGATTAGTCCTACTTCGTAAGGGTCCCATATGCTAGCGGATTACTCCAAGTGAGGTCTCACGAGTGATAAATAACATCGCTCTTTAACTTTCTTGTCACATTTTCCTAATATTCTTTTGATAAATCCCAATTTGCGACTAGCCTGTCCGCAGATTTCCCGAACGTGTTTCCCCCAATACAGGTCCTGAGTAAGGGTAACACATAAGTTTTTAACTGACTCTGCATTTGATAAGTCTGTTTGATTAATTGTGCACGTATCGCTGACCGAGTTATTATTTTTGCAAAAATTCATTACAACGCACTTTTTAAAATTAAATTCTAGCTGCCAAGTATTGCACCATTTATTTATAGGATCTAGGTATTTTCGTAACGCAATCTTGTCGGACTCATTGTCTAGATCCCTGTACAACACTGCGTCATCTGCGAAGAGGCAAATTTTGCTAGCAACAAAGATAGTTATGTAATTAATATACAAAAGGAACAATAAGGGATCGATGACACTTTCCTGAGGTACACCTGATGTAACTTTCACTACATCTGAGCTAACGCCATCTAGAACTACCCTCTGTTCGCGGTCGGCTAAGAATTCTCTTATCCAACATATTACGTCGTGGTGTATACTGTATGCTTCCAACTTAACGAGTAACTTTGAATGAGAACCTTATCGAAAGCTTTTTTAAAATCGAGAAAGGTTGCGTCTACTTGGACAAGCTTTTCTCCCGAGGAAAGAATATCGTGAAGGAAGAGGGCCAACTGGGTTTCGCAAGATCTGCCTTTCCGGAATCTATGCTGATTTGGCGTTAATACGTTTTGACTATCCAAGTACCCCATAATTATGAAAACACATAAAAAGACACACGGGTTGTAAATTTTTCGGTGGATCGCCGCCACCTTCTTCAGCGAAAGGTATAGGAAGAATGAAGAGGAAATGTTTGGGATGGTGAGGGGAAGAGAGCAGTGAGGAGGGGAAAGGTGAAAAGTAAAAGAGGGGTGGAATGGAGGTAAGGAAAATGGAAAAGATGAAATGGTGAAGTTGCCATGACCAAATTAAGAGACAGAAAGATACAAAGTTGAAGGTTGGGAGGGGAGAAGATGTTACAAAATTATAAGTACAATGTTGAAGGTTGGGGGAGGGGAGGATGTTTACAAATTAATGGGACCGGTTTAGGTCAGGTGGTGGTTGAGGCCAACCGGTTCCATTAATTTGAAAACATCCTCCCCTCCCCAAACCTTCAACATTGTACTTATAATTTTGTAACATCTTCTCCCCTCCCAACCCTCAACTTAGTATCTTTCTGTCTCTTAATTTGGTCATGGCAACTTCACCATTTCATCTTTTCCATTTCCCTTACCTCCATTCCACCCCTCTTTTACTTTTCACCTTTCCCCTCCTCACTGCTCTCTTCCCCTCACCATCCCAAACATTTCCTTTTCATTCTTCCTATACCTTTCGCTGAAGAAGGTGGCGGCGATCCACCAAAAAATTTACAACCCGAGTGAGTGTCTTTTTATGTGTTTTCATTTTAGTCGAACTATATGTATATATATATATATAAACTTTGTCACAGGTGGGGCGGAAATCAATATAGGGCGGGTGGAATATCTATATTTCATTCCGCCCCACCTGTGGCAAAGTTTATTTAAATTATTGCGTGTGTGATTTTCCACGAACTTGTGTGTATATATATATATATATATATATATATATATATATATATATAATTGGAAGCTTTCACGAGCGTGAACACATTAATATATAAAAATTTTTTCAAAAGGGTGACCAAAAGAAAAAAAAAACAAAAAAGAACTCGCACGGGTTTTGAATATTTCGGTGAATCGCCGCCGCCACCTTCTTCAGCGATAGGTAAAGGAAGATGCTTCCTTTTGAACTTGAACTGAAGTGAACTTGGTGAAGTTGGTGGTTAGACGACGTCTAACCAAATTTTCCCTAAATTTTTCCAAAATTTTCCCGTCTAACAATATTTGATGGAGTATGTTATTGAGGAACCGGAATGAGACACCTGAAGATCTTTGCTTGGATTTTAGAGATGCATGCTGCTATTTTTACCCGATGTAGAGGAGTGAAATAATTACAAGGCTTGTAGCCGATTTATGACAACGCCGATTAACACAGCTGCGTTATGATGTGACAAAGCTCTTTTGAGAGCTGTTAGAAGCATCGACTTGGAGGGCTTACACGGTAGGTCATTCATTTAGATTAGTAATGGGCAAAGTTGGTCTTTTGAGAGATCTTGGTCACGCCTATCACTCACACATGTGATGCGAGTATTTGTCTTACGTGCTTCGACGGCTTCGGTCATTTCGTACTTCCTGTCTGCCACGTGCAGACAGGGGCAACAGCACTCGAACGAATCGGTGGATCACCCCTCCAAACTCGAGCCGAGCCCAACGATGCTTAACTTTGGTGACTGATCGGGAACCGGTGTTTCCATCGTGGCAGGCCGTTGCCATGTGATTCGATCGTGAGTGCAAGGTCATGATTGCTTGATGTTCAAGCTAGTGATCTGTTCAAGTTGCCAACGATCTATGATCACTCAGGAAAGTCGTGATTGATACAAAATTGTAACTAACGCTACTCTCACTGGCCAGTCGTGATTCCTAATCCTATACAGCCGCATGTGTGACTCACTCACTCATGTATACAAATTCCCGACCACTTCCAGACGAGCAAGGAGCCTAAAATATTTCACGGACCTTCCTTGAAAGAATTCATCGGAGAAAAAATCTCGAAATCGTAGAATTTTTATCCGGAAGTGACCAAAAAAATTCAAAAACGGCGTATTTTTGGACTTTTCTAAAAGTAGACTTTCAGTTCTCGCTTCACATCTTTCAAACGGTGGGTCGGATCTGAAATATGACGAAAGTTTCATTACGGGGAATTGAATTTTCTTAAGAATGCAAAAAACATTGGTATTCTACGCTTCGTAGTTTTCTCACCAGGCACAGTATTTAGTGAAGAGATTCCATTTTTTGCGGTTTGATTCGATAGCTACTAAACTATGAATCTGATTTGAAATCTATTTATCCCAGGGATTTAGATATCATCGTGACCTATAACTTCAAGCTTTTTGTTTGTTTTTCTAACTCTTATAGTACTCTGGTAGCATGGTGCCAAAGTTGAATTTTGGTAAAACTGTCAGATGTTTCTGAAATTGGACATGGGAATGAGCCTTGGCATACCCTTTGCAAGTAATTAGTAAAAACCTGGATTTTACCAATATGTAGTTGGTTCGTAACATGGTGCCAAATTCAGATGATTTTGAAACATAGTACATTTGTTTTTTTCCCATTTTTTCCTGGTGTATGAATGTGTGAACAAAATCCAAGATGCAATTTCATATACAACATGTTGACTCTACTGCAAAATGAATTGTAATATTTTTTGTGTTGCGGCCTTGCACCAGTCTGTTTTTTTTGGTAAATTTAAATGGTGACAACGCCAGCACAGGTTTTCTTTTACCTAAAGGGTTTCTCTTGTTCCACTAATCAATTGAATACTTGCATTTTGTATATATAAGTGGTGGAATAAATACCAATATCCATCTATCTATCTATAAGCGAGTGCTAACATAGGACCACTAGGCTTTCCAAGAGTGGTGCGATGCGTGAAAATTTGAATTAAATAAAAAAAAACTTTTTGAAATGACTTTCTGGGGATATAAAACTCTCCTTATTATACCTATTTAGAACAGCATAGTCAATAAGATACAGTGAAATCTCATAAATCCGTCGGAGTTTAACTGACTAATGCGATCTCGAGGGGTAGAAATATTCGGGAAAGGACTGGTCAATTTCTAAACTTAAATTGGTATTTCTTAAAAGTGCAATTTGAAAATGCGAAAAAAGAGTTGGGAAAATAAAAACATCTCCCTGGTTAGACTTCAATTGAAACACGCTGCCAGTATTTTTGATCCATATGAGGTAGGCTTAAAAAAGCGCGTACCGAGATGTTCAACAAAGTACTTTAAAGGCCGTTATGATAATTTCGTCAGTGAAACTAACCTTCTGCAACAACTGAGATGGAAAACGCTTTCAGACCGTCGGTTTAAATTTAGGCTTAATCTTTTACGTAAATACCAAATTCATCTATTTTCTAACGACGTCAATAATATTTTACGAAGCCCGGCATAATAATGTAGATTAAACCCTGAGAATAAATTTAGAGAAATAGACTGCAGAACGGACAGGTTTAAAATGTCTTTTTTTCCGTGATCGATAACAGACCATGATAGCTGCCAACGAAACTTTATACTAGGTAGCGTAGCAAATTACTTTATTAGTTCCCCAATGCTTGTTCCTTAAGCTTCAATATAGCACTAGCATCACGTTTCGATTGCTTTCTATGTGCCCCTTGTATGTATGTGCGTTTATGCTGTTGTAAGTCTGCATGTTTTACTGCAGTAATATGCATTAATAGAAATATTTGCTGTAGCATTGGTGGCATTCATACATTATTTTCAGGTATTTTTTCAAATTTTATTAATAGTGGTAGTTTCGTTAACTTTATTAGGGTTGAGGGAAAAGAACAAACTTTGCCAATTTCACTCGTAAGTTTTTTATTCACGACCCGGATTTCAACCGTTTATGTCATCTTCAGGTGCAAATTACAAAGACTTGCAAGTGAAGATCCCGTATTTTGTTCTTTTTCCATCATAGTAAAATTTCACAAAGTTACCCATGACAACGTTTGTTTTGTTTACTAGGGTACATTGAAGTGCATGTAAGTAATAGCTAACCCCAGCCAAACACCAATGAGGGATATAGGTGAGGACTTTAACCCTAGTCACCCCGAGTATTCACGCGAAATGCAAGACGAGTCCTATCCTCATCACTCAACATCTATCTCAATATATTTCCATAGTTTTTCTTTCCAATCGTTACTACTTTCTCCTGCACTTCCGATAATGCATTCCATCTCCTCTGATAAAATTTCGGCGTTATTGACATCGACCACTACTGTCCGAAACATCCCATATTCTTGGTCATCCATCGTCTAGCAATCTATCTTTCCAATCGGTCTCTCTTGTTTTCCAAACAATTTTTCTTCCAATTCTAACAAGTTAGTGTACTTGCCTTCCACTTTCTCCCTGTTCGAAGTATAGACCCTTTGTAGTAGTATCTTGAATTTTATGTTACATTTAAGCTATCGTGTGTTTATCTCTGAACCTTTTGTGACACACATGATTAATCCATACACCACCATTTCCGTAGTTTATCATTTTATTTATTTAACTCCGTGAATATTGCTTCTACATATTATTTATATGTAGTAATCTCAAACGAAGTAGTATATTTAAAAAAAATTACAATAGCATCAAATAAAAGGTTTATATTTTTTATGACAATCTCACCGCTAACATTTTGGTAACGTTTACAAAATTTCCAATTTCAGAGAACGCGATAATATTGATTACTTCTCAAGCAACCTCAACAGAGATCAACACAGCTCTGGCAGCTCTAAAGAGTTATGGTTATGCTCTGCATGCACTGCGAAGGAGCTACGTCTCGTGCCCTGTAATTAATTAAATTCAGTGAATTTACATTTAGCCTCAAGAAATGAACCACGTCACTCATTCATAAAACATTAACACATTTTTAGAGGATTAGCATGCAGTGAAATTCTCAAAGATAATGCAAATATGTTTATCGCTTCGGAGTATCCTGAATCGTTAACCTCTCTCCTCGAACGATTCAGCACATTCTTCTTCCATGCACAACATCTACAGGACTGCCAAGATATGTCGAACATCAGTTCAAGGCGGAAGAATAATCAGCAATATTTCAACATTCTTTGATATAGAATTATATCAATGCAACGGGAATTAATACGTTCAATCTTAAAAGTAAAAGGAAAAAATGACGCAATCTAGAATGCATAAAGGAGTGGTTATGAATATTTAAAATCATCATCGATGAAGTTGTCAATTTTTCTTTTGCTTTTAAGAATTCATGCATTTACTACCAGTGAATTTACAGTATTCCACATCAAAGAATTTTGACTTCTTTCTGAATATTATACCTCCTTAACAGATGTTCATAACCTTTTCCCTAGATGATGTTCGGGGAAGAAGAATGTGCTAGATTGCTCGAGGAGAGAGGTTAACGATTCAGGATACTCCGAAGCGATTCACATATTTGTATAATATTTGTGTATTGTAATGCATGCTTTTACTGTACTATATTTTTTAAGAATGAGTTAAGTAATTCAATTTATGAAACTAGTTGTCCATTCACTGCGGAGAAATATGTAACATATGGCACATTAAAAAGAAATTTCAAAAGTCTCGAATTATTATTGCCTATCTCCTCTCCTATCCTTACACTGCTATATCGTCATATCTACAAAATATAAGTAAATGGGAGTTTGCGATTTGGAAACTGAAGGGGAAGCGAGTATTATAATCCATTGCATATCATTAAAAGTGATGACAATATATTTATAATTCCCTTGAAAGTTCTTTAATGTGAAGGGAATGATCAAGCAGAGGTGATAATTATAGGTTTGTATTCTCGAATGACCGGGTCCATGAGGGATTTATATTTTTTGTCATTGTAAACTCATGCTAGTGATATTTCTCCTCCAAAGGATATGCCTTTTTGACCGCATTGGCCGCTTATTTATATGATGAAATAATGTGTAAGACTACGCTGCTCTAACGGGATTTCTTTCGGTTCTTGATCATATCTAAGAATAGTATAATGATTGAAATTAAAAGCATATGTTGAGCCACTTAAAATTCTTTATCTTTATTCTTTAAGTAAAGAGGCATAAATATTTTTTAAAATCAGTTTTCAAATTACTCCGATAGGTAGACAAACATATCATTATATTTGGGTCATTCCACGCCACTTCGGATAGAAGTTGACTCTGGACCTCTCAGATTTTGAAGAAAATTGGTGAAATTGTTTGCCTCACCAAATAAGAAATACTGTTTCAAGTGTTTTGCGAAAATAAAAAAAAACAGATGGATAACGGACATTATTATGTACGTACGATGTATTACACGTATAACCGGCGATGCTTGTATGAAGACTTAAAAAAGTTTTAAAGTGTTCAACACCTATGCTGGAAACCCGGACAAGAATTTGGTGTTTTGAAAAATGCGGGTTGTAACTACTTTGAGGTCAAGAGGCGCTGCACCCGCTGCGCCGAACAAAAGAGAATCGATATCTTGCTTGCTCACAACGTGACAAAACATAACAATACGTTTTGTTGCAGCAAATATAAAATATTCACAAAATATATGGATTACATATTCCATGGTGTAACGTGTGTTGGTGTAACATTGCTTTTATTCTGAAGTGCCCTTCGCAATTCATGCTGGATGATTGACGCTAATGGACGGACATCGCAATACTTAACCGGTTCAAGGTAAGTTTTTGCTGTTAATATTATCGGTAAATATAACGAAAAACACAGTTTCTGAGGAAAATCTTTGAGAGAAACCAGAGGATCTAAGGGAAAAGAGAGAAATGCAAAATTAAAGTGTAATGAATGCGTATTATGGAAATGTAGGAAACATACCCGTGGGGTACGTCGATTTTGAGAAAATAACGTTTGAAAATGCGGAAAATAGCTCATTTTTTCCGAGATGTTGACGCCATTTTGAGAGGTTTTCTGAAGTTCCGCTTGAGAGATACGGACTAATTTCAAGTCTGAAATATGCCCTCATGTTCTATGTAAAATTTTCCTCATCATGCCTAAAGTTCAGTTTACTGTCCAGTGTTATTCCCAAGTATGTTACTGTCTCTTGCCAGTCTATCAGTTGCTCCTTAATTCGGATGCAGCTGCGTTGGTGATTGGGGAATGGTGTAGTTGTAGTGTCGTTAATGTTGTTGCGTATTATTTTAAAGAAAAGAATCCCCCGAGTGTGTTGGTGATTGTAAAATTAATGTAAATGAAACATATAGCTTGTCAATAACAGAACTGTTATTGCGACGAAGCTGTGTAAGGGAAATGGGAAGAGGAATGATGGAAAGAGATTGAGGGAAAATGTGAGAAATTGTAGGGTAAGAGTTTCCTTCCTAGCTTGGTTCCTTCCTTTACCGCGTCTCTCAAGCGCGCGTATATACGGTACCGCGGTAATAACCTCGGCTTCTCCCGGCTCGCCCCAACGCTTGGTTTCTTCCACTCCCGCATCTCTCTAGCGGTAATAACATTGGCTACTTCCGGCTACTCACATCAAGGCTCGCACTTCTGGATCTCACTTCTCACGTTTTTCAATACTATTAACTCCCTCCGTCTTACATTTCGCTCCAATAACGTAAGGTAAACTTCTTCTTTAACCGTATGACCGTGTTTGGTCGTGAAAATCATACAGTATTAATGTGACTCCACTCTCCAGCATTAGGATGTGCAGCACCTAGATTTTTAAGATATTCCCGACTGCTAGCGTGCGTCGGCTTATATGGGGAAATCCGCCTAACTTGAGCTACCTATGTTACTCTGATTTATTTTTTGAACTAATCTTTATATTTCAAGCCGAGACCAAATGTAATTTAAAATTATGTAATTGTATAAGCATACAACAATTTACATCATTTTTCGTTGCTAAGTAACTGAATTATGTTACATTTTATCTGAAATATCCCTTAATTTTTCAATTTTAACATTGTTACGGGGAAATATTAAATAAATATTGTCGCTATAACTTTTTCAGTATTGCATTAATCGATTTGAATTTTTCTGAGATAAGATTTCACAGTTTAAGGTATTATTCACATCTACTTTCATTGATGTACCTAAAAATATGAAGTTACATATTCTAGTTAGAATTAGCGTTACTGCATCTGCATCAATTGGACAATCTTTCGGTTTTACCGCTCTAAATTTTTCAGCATTGACATTTTTACATTATTTATAAACTAATCGTGTAAAAGACATTCAAAGAAAGAATTTGAAATCTTTTAAAGAAGTGTGCCTCAATACTGAAGCATCATTTATGGCTAATTTTTGAAATATCTCTATGCGTAAATGGGAATTAATATTGACATTTTAAGCTGGCACAATCACAAATACGTGTAAATGATGTATTAACGTAAGTAATTGTTAGTTTTTGTACTATTACACATTCCTTAAAAGTGCTAAGTGTAGGTATAAAATATTACTGTAATTGTCAATCACGCCAAAATCTCAAAAATATCTATACAAATAGGTTAATTAGACAAATTCATATATATGAAAAATAGATAGATTACATGTATAAACATCAATGGAACTAATCGTTTTCCAAGCATTTTGATCTATTTTAAGACCTATTTGAACAAATTAATTGATTGAATTGAAAAAGTCTCATGAGAATAGTTCTTGGGAAAGTTACAAAAATCATGGGATGATGAAACAGTTTTCAAATTTAGTTAGTGTTTCTTCTATGAAGAGATATAAAAATTCAAATTCACTACGTATTCAAATATCACGTCCAAATTTGCAAATTATCAAATTAGAGTTTGCTCAAAAGGTTAAAATCTTCTTTGAAAACGATGAAAATTCTATCTTGGCTCCAGGAGTCAAAAACACAGTTACTAAACATAAAGTTTCAAAAAGAAAAAGGTATTTACTTGACACAGTTAATAATTTGTACGAGAAATTTAAGTCACAAAAACCCACGTTAAAATTAAGTCGTACTATATTTTACCAACTAAAACCTTTTTGGATCATGAATCGAAAGATTAGTGGGCGCGAAACATGTTTGTGTAAAATTCACGAGAACATATAGTATAATTTATTAATATAATTTATAGTTCAACGCTTATCTCTTCATAATTTGTTAGACAGTATTTCTTTGCAAACTATAGCAAAAACGAGAGTATATCATGTTTTTAATATGGAATGCTGGTATGGTCGATGTACTAGTGGCATTAAAAATAAAAAAAATGGACATTGCAAACGTTAAAAGCGAAAACTCCTGGTACTAAAAATGGCTCACTCATACAATTGAAAGACTTGGGGCAAAATATAAAATTGATACCGTAAAATTTGCATCAAAAATTAGAGTTGATTGTACTCTAAAAAATTTGGTTTGTGAAGCAAATAAAATCATCCCTGAATTTTTGAAACATGAATATCTTCGAATTCATGAAAGTAGATCCTTTTCATTTCCAAAACCAGTTGAAACCAAACGAGGTATTTATCATCGCAGACTTTTCTCAGAATTATATTTGCAAGTGTAGTGCCGAAATTCAAAGTGCTCATTTTGGGGTTTCAAAGACGAAGTTATCCCGCCATGCTGGAACATTCTATTTCAAAAATGAACAAAATGACTTGCACATCATTTTGTACTGTTTCTGAATGCCTTAGTCATGATGCTGCTGCTGTTTGGGCGCATTTGGAGCCTGTTTTAAAATTAATACAAATGAATATACCTCACCTTAATACCATGCATATTCAGACAGACGGCCCCAGCACGCAGTACAAAAACGAAACCAATTTTCAACTTTTTCAACAATATTGTAACGAACTACAGTTAAAAAATGCAACGTGGAATTTCACGGCACCTGGGCACGGAAAAAGCGCGGCAGATAGGGTACCGTGAATAGTCGTTCTGATCGGTCAGTTATGCGGGGTAATGATATCGTAACGGCAGAAATAATGGTAGAGACAATTAATTTATCAACCAAAATCAAAGCATTTCTAATTAATGAAAATGATTTCAAAAAAGTTATTTTAAAAATTAATACAAAAATACTAGCGGTTTCAAACACAACAAAAATATATCAGTTGATGTAGTCAAAACAAATTCCCAAATCTCTCTTCCTAAATGAATTATCCTGTTCGTATTGCGTGAGTAATTCTTTATATGATGTTCCTTGGAAACATTTTCCTTTAAAACCAAATAGATGGGCACACGAAGAAAAGAAAAAAAAATTTCTGAGAACAATAGAAAAGTCAAAATGCTTGGTAGTGAAAAACTAAGTGTGAAATAAATTAATTTTACAAATCTGAGAAAGAAAAATGCTGTGATTAAAAGAAAACAACGAAAAGTGCTTGAAGGCTAAAATAAAAGTTCACAAAAATATTGAATCCATAAATAATCTGAGAAAAAAAATTTCATAATTGTGAGGTGAAAAATAAATGATAATAACCTATTATGTGTTGTACAAAAAGAAAAAAATAATGTTAAACGGTGCATTTTTATTTTTATAATTATTGCATTTCAAAAGTTATATGAATGAATATTGTATATAAGCGTTTTTTATGTTACAAGATACATTTTATTTTTATGGTACGAGACATTATATTTTATGTTACATGATATGCATCATTCATTCATTATTATCTGACATGTAACGGTTTCTGATGTAAATAGAGCCAATATTCTGTATGTGTATGTTATATTTATGTTCAAATAAATTATTAAATGTTAAAAAAAATATATTTTGGTCTGGTTTGCTCAATATATTATTTATTTAAATTTAAATATAAATTTGTTTTCATTGGAAGTAAATTTAATTGAAATTTTTTAATTTTTTTCTATTTTACAAATTTCTACATACATATTTCAGCAATTTCCAAAACCCAGTTACACACATTTTTACCAACCTAAAGGGTAGTATTCAAGTAAGGAAAAAGTTTCAGAGATGTGCCTTTAAATTTAAAAAAAATAGAAAAAAAAATTTTAAAGAGCTCAAGTTAGGCGGATATCCCCATATAGCAGATCCCAGATGCATTGTCGTCCTTCTAGAAGCTTCGCTACTGACGTACTTCCATGGAACTGGAATGTTCTAAAAACTAGCGTGGTTCCTGTTCTTACCTATGTTTGTAATTTTCTTGTTGTCGTCAGATCTCACCACTTGGTGTTCAATATGGGGGAATGCGCGATATTGTAACTCTTTGTAAATGGATCTGAAATTAAAATATTGGCATAATAGTTATGCAAAATTAATTTTTAGAATAATCTGCGTCACCTCTCTGGCGAAAATATAGTGTGAATGAACTTCCTATCGGAGAGGGAAGGAAGCGTTGACCAAGCCACAAGGGAGGGTGAACGGAGAGTCTGGGGAACGTAAAGTGGAACGCTGGAGGGTAAACGAAGCGTCGTCTTGGAGTATTAACTGAGAGTAGACGGGGAAAAAGTCTACTCCCGCCTCTATTTACATTTTAAAAAATTCCTAAAAATAGTTTTTTAAGAAGTAATGATGTTAATAACACAATTAACAAAAATTAATACAATAAAAACATAGGAAAAAATAGTAAAAAATTATACCGTAACAGTGAATTGATCTCGAAACCTTTCCACTCACATTCGCTCACCTTAACCAGTTAATATGATTTCCTATTAATACCTTGGGATAATGCTGAGGAATAGTTCCTCTATATTTCTTATAGTCTTTTACTTGTTAATGTCAATGTTGCTCTACATTTTACTTTTCATGATTATTATTCCTCATGACCTTGCTCATCCTCCAAGCATTTTCTTCCACATTTGGAGAGATTTGAAGAGTAAAAATGTTTCAATGAGTGGAAGATATGTTGTAGAAAATGAATGGCGCGCGGGCAGTGTCCCGTATGTACAGTGTTTGGTCGAGCGGTCATTAAAGTCAGAGTTGTACAAGCAGCTGGTGGTTGTGTTATTTGCCTTATCAATCCCCGGTTATCACATGGTGGCAGCGGTGGAAAATTACCGAGAACGTGCTTTTGTCGTTTGCTTCTTGTCGTAATGGCTTTCAATAATCAATTTAAGGCATCTGCCCAGGGATCGCCAATGGACTGCCACGGAAACCTCGCCACGAACTGGGAGATTTTTAAAGAAAAGTTCTCAATTTACGTAGAAGCTTTTCTTAGCGATAAGGTGACAGATAAAAGGAAAGTGGCACTTCTCCTGCACTGTATGGGAGAGAGGGGACACGAAATATTTAAGTCATTTGACCTGGGTGAATCAGATCGTGTGATCCTGAATACAGTATTGGCATAGTTTGATACGTATTTTATTCACGCAAAAAATGTCACTTACGAACGTCATAGGTTCTTTAACAGACATCAGCTACAGAATGAATCGTACGAGAGTTATATGGCAGCTTTGAGGAATCTGAGTGCATCTTGTGCGCTAGGCTTGTTACGAGATGAGCTAATCAGAGACAGATTTGTCAGTGGAATCCTGGTCAAGGAGGCCAAAGCGTGTTTGTTGAAAACAGCAGATCTCACCGTTAACAAAGCATTAAGTATATGCCAGGCCAAAGTGGTTGCAGATTTGAGAGCTGATACCCTACAAGTTAAGCAAGAAGAGATCCAGGTAAAAGAAGAACCGGTAGAAGTAGATGTCCTGGAAAAGAAGCACGATGAACGAACCAGGGGAGACCGAGATAGACGATGGTTTGGAAGACCATCTCCCAGCAGCTTTTCGACGGGTAACCGGTTTCAACATGCAAGCAGAGGTCTTCCCTCACAGCCGAGGAAGTGCAGTAGGTGTGGACTATCTCATGAAATTAATAGATGTCCAGCATTTGGTAAGCGCTGTCACAAGTGTCACTTGCCTAATCATTTTGCCAGTGTTTGTAAAAGTGTGATACCAAGACAAGTAAATGAAATCAATTTCAAAAGAGAACATTTAATTAGTGATGATGAATCACATAACGAAAATTTTTTGATCAATGTGATCAGTAATATCAGCAACAATATTATGTGGACTGAGACTCTTTTGATTAATAACTTCACTGTACAAGTAAAAGTTGACACTGGTGCTGAATGTAATATTATGGCGCTCAGTAAGTTTGTTAATTTAAAAGTGAACCAGCAAGCAATTAAGCAAACTAATGCCTCAATTACATCGTTTACCAATGGTAAAGTAAATGTGGTCGGTTACTGTGTTTTAAGTTGCAGATTTAAAGGGTACACCTACCAATTGAAATTCTATGTTGTTGATGGTGATTGTACTAATATTATTGGCTTGCAGAGTTGTATAATGTTAGGTTTAGTGGCTATGACTGGTGTGGAGAATGGTTGTTGTCATAATAAGATAGATAAAACAAAAATAACGCAACAGATTAATACAATTGAGGTTGAGAGTGAATACTTGGAGTTATTTGATGGGGGACTAGGTCTTATTCCTGTCACTATTCATATAAAAGTTGATCCATCAATTAAACCAGTGGTTCTTCCACCGAAAAAAAATTCCTTTTTCATTGCATGAAAAACTTGAAATTGAATTGAATAGGATGCTAGATTTAGGAGTCATTGAACCGGTGACCACACCTACAGATTGGGTTAGTCAGCTTGTGATTGTGCAGAAGAAAAATGGCAATATTAGGATCTGTCTAGACCCAAGACCTCTAAACCGAGCAATAAAAAGGTCACATATTCAGTTTCCCACTTTTGAGGAAATATCTTTCAAACTTAGGGGTGCCAGGTATTTCACAAAACTTGATGCAAACTCTGGATTTTGGATGCTCCCATTGGATGAAAATAGTTCTCAGTGATGCACATTCCAGGCAGGACCCTTCGGCCGCTGGAAATTTAAACGTCTTCCCTTTGGTCTTAATTGTGCCCCAGAATTATTTCATAGAATTGTGTCACAAATTTTTGAAAATATTGAAGGAGTGGTCCCATTTCAAGATGATGTATTATGTTATGCAGACACTTTGTAGAAACTAAAAAAAACTATCTCTCTAGTGCTGCAAAGGGCAAAGGAAAATGTATTTAAATTTCATAAAAATAAATGTCAATTTAATGCAACTGAGGTAACATATCTTGGTCACAAATTTAATGCTGAAGGTGTTAGGGTTGATGATGAAAGAACAAAAGCCATTAGTAACATGGAACCACCTAGGAATAAAAAGGGTCTACAGAGGATACTAGGAATGTTTAATTATGTTTCTAGATTCATACCAAACTTCTCAAAAAGTACTAAACCACTGAGGGAACTTCTAAAAAATGATTCAGTATTCGAGTGGAATGGTGCATTGAATGAGTGTTTTGAACAGTTTAAAAGTAAGCTAATTAAAGCCCCTGTCTTAGCCTACTACAATCCCAATGAACACTTAACGTTGTATGTGGATGCTAGTCAGTATGGTCTAGTTGCGGTATTGATTCAAAACAATAGGCCTATAGCATATGCGTCAAAAGCACTTACTGAGACCCAGGCAAGGTATGCTCAAATTAAGAAAGAAATGCTAAGTATATTATTTGGGTGTGAGAAGTTTGAGCAATTTGTCTTTGGCAGATGGGTAAAGGTGGATACTGATCATAAACCATTGGCCTCAATTTTTAGGAAGCCACTTGATAAAATACCAGTACGTTTAAAGAGAATGATGCTTCAACTTCAACCTTTCGCATTGGAGGTTTCCTATAAGCCGGGAAAATTACTATACATTGCAGACACATTATCAAGGGACTTTAGTGCTCGTAGTGTGGATGAGCAGTTTGACTTTGATAAGGATATAGAATTGCAAGTGAATATGTTAATCAATAATTTTCCTATGACTGAGAATAACTGGGAATTGATAAATACAAAAACCATTGAAGACGCGGTGTTATCAGGGTTAAAGGACAAAATAAGATTTGGTTGGCCCAGGTATAAGAAAGTATTAAGTGATGAGTTGAAGCCATTCTCTGACTTTAAGGGTGAGCTTAGTATTATTAGGGATATTATATTTAAAAAGGATAGAATTGTAATTCCCAATTCAATTAAGCCTGAGATGTTAAAAAAACTTCATATCGGTCATCCTGGTATCACTCGGATGAAAGATAGGGCCAGATCCACTTTATTTTGGATTAATATGAATAAGGAGATTGAGGATTTTGTGAAATCATGTGGAACATGTGCCAAATTCCAAAACAATAAAACAAGCAGTCCATTAATGTGTCATGAGGTTCCCGAGTTGCCTTGGTCAGATGTTGGGGCAGATACCTTTGAATTTGACAATAGGAACTATCTTGTAGTGGTGGATTATTTATCTAATTTTATAGAGACTACTGAATTACATGACATTAGAAGCAGGACTGTTATTTGCAAACTGAAATCAATTTTCAGTAGGCATGGAATTCCGCATAAATTATTCACCGATGGAGGGCCCTGCTTTGCATCTGCAGAATTTAGGAAGTTTGTTGGTGATTGGAATTTTGGTTATTACATGTCTAGCCCTCATTATTCCAAATCCAACGGGAAGGCTGAGTCAGCGGTTAAAACTGTAAAACACTTACTGAAAAAGGCACAGGATCCAGGAGATGATGCATATCTAGCACTTTTAAACCTGCATAATACCCCAAGAGGAAATGTACCTTCTCCTGCCAACATTTTAATGTCTAGATCATTGAACACCAACATTCCTGTGTCCTTTGAGTCACTAAAACCAAAAGTCGTAATTAAAAGGGCAAGAGATGAGTTAATAAAAAATCAAAAGAAAATGAAATAACAATATGATGACCATGTACACGCAGAACAAAGGTTCCGTGTTGGGGATGTAGTATCTTTTCAAAAATCACCCAACTCCTTGTGGAGCCCTGGTCAAATCGTAGCTCAGTCTCCTGAACCTCGTTCCTATCTTGTGAGAGATTGTGGAGGGAGCGAGTACAGGAGAAATAGTATTCAGATTTCCCCTCGTCAGTTGGCGACCAAGTCCAACAGTGAAAGTCCACTGGTGGAAGGTAACCAAGATCCAGAGGAATTGTTTTTAAAAGAACTGGATCGGTACCAAACAAGGTTTGGAAGAGTGATAAGCAGGACTCGGTTGTTTGAAGCTTAGATTCATTAAAAATTTGTTGGTTATTTATTTATTTGTTATATTTGTTGTTATTAATCATCCATTTAAATTACTTATTATATTTATTTTATAAATTGCTTGCAGTATTATATATTTGTTGTGCGGTTTGCGGTTGTTGCTTAAAGGGGAAAGATGTTGTAACAAATGAATGGCGCGCGGGCAGTGCCCCGTATGTACAGTGTTTGGTCGAGCGGTCATTAAAGTCAGAGTTGTACAAGCAGCTGGTGGTTGTTTTATTTGCCTTATCAATCCCCGGTTATCAAAAGATAAACAATATATGTCATAATGTCATCACCACTCTGTTAAGCACTGAATACATAGTAAAGGTAGATAATTTTTTATTTTCTATGTGTATTTGCAAGAAAGCAAACGTCCATGCCAAACATGCCATCAACCTTAATGAAACTTCATTTGAATTAATGTTTACGCAGTTGGTACATCATGAAGATGTTTTTAAATACGATGTAGACATAATAACGCATTTCCGAGGGGAAATGTACGAACTGGCTAGCTACACAATTAATTAGTTACACCGTATGTTAATATTCAATTCCTATCCAATATTACAAAACGATCATTACCGTAGGTATGTTATTTAAATTTTAGTTTTCCGTTAACGAAGGTACATCATGATATTAACCAAAATTATTGCATATTATTAGGACGATTGAACAACCAGATTTTATTTATGCAAGCCTATTAGAGCAAAAATTACACATTTTTCGTAGTAGTAGCAGTGAAATCGAAGAATACACAATACCATCAGAAAACTCTTCGTTTCCTTCCCCGGAAGCGTTTTAGGAATGTTGACGGGGAGACGAAAAACGAAGCGTCAAAGAAGCCATGAGGCACTCTCCGTTCGCTCTTGCGAAAGAGTTCGGAAAACGTGTTTGAAGTCAAAAATCTCAGAGAGAAATCGGGGAGTAATGGAAGCTCCTCCAAGAGTATAGAACTCCCCGTTGACGCTGCCTCAACGCTAGGGCAAGCGTTTGATTTTTACTAGGGCTTCTGTACAATTTGGCTGCCGGGGTTTTAAAAATATACATGAAAGTTTTATACGTCCAATCTTGCTTATGTGTGAGTACGTTACAATTCGTGTTATGAAAATATAAGAAAAAATTATACCGGAGATAAATTTAAAAAATCACTGAACAGGCATTATGCATTCGAAGTTTATTTTTTTATACAAGACTTCATTCTTATTCCTAGAGATAACTTTAACCAACAACACCGTTGCCACTTTAATATAGAGCACGATTAGAAGCAAAAACCAACATAATCACGGACATTGCCAATCTTCTTGAGCAATTAACACATTACGCAAATCGCGGATGCGCACGCCAACTGAATTTGTTTTAGCGAGAGAGAGTGTTGTTACATATTGGAAAAATATTTATTTTTTCATTGTAGGGTACAAGTGGGTGTATTATAAGTTATACATACTGAATACGCTTTCAACGGTATTTCCGTCAGAGGTAGCGATGGGGGCGAATTGTATGTTCAGTTCATCTAGTGATAGGTCGAGCGTTGTTTGGTTGTCTTAAGGAGGTTAAAATGAAATGGAGGAGGCATGACCGTGAACGCTCATGGGCGAAAGTTTAGCAAGGATAAGGGTGCTTGGGAAGGATTTTGTGCCGAGTAGGTGTTGCCAAACCAGCACAAAACATCGCCTTGTCTGTGGTTTTTAACTTAGATTTGACGAAAATCAAACGCGACCGCAGGACACGTTAACCACAGGAAGGTCTAAACTGTGCCGACTGCAATGGCGGATTTGGATTCAAGAATGCGATTTTCTCGGTATAGGCAGCAGAGCTTTTTGTGCGTGTAAAAGTTCTACGTGATTTATCTCGTTCTTTAATTTTTTGTTTTAGGTCATTTGTTAGCCATGGAGCTGAGAATCTACGAGGATTACATGTACGCCAATTGTCATGACGACTTAAAGCGTCCAAACATTTAGAGTTCCAAATTCATAATCGATTGAGGTGGAAACAAATATATATTTCCTATCAATAACGAATAGGTCCGCTTGGAACTTCATTGCATTCAAACGTTTTACATCACGGTTAAAAAGATTTCCTGATAAAGGAAGAATAATAACTATGCCGTAACGTATCAGCATTATAATCACATCTATTACAATTTATTTGAAATTTGGAAGTAATGTCAATGGGCATTACGGCGGATTATTCAAATTCATGGTGTGTTCTTTAAGCCTTTTCTGCATCTGGTTCATCTTGGCAAATACATTATTCCAGAACTGAAGAGAAGGAGATGAGAGAGGCAATAATAACTCGAGGCTTTTGAAATTAATTTTTATTGTTCCATATTTTACATATTTCTCAATGAATAGACAACTAGTTTCATAAAATAAATCACTTTACTCATTTAAAAAAAAGTATAATACAGTAAAAGCATGCATTATAGTTAAAAAATATTATAAAAATTTGTTAATCACTTCGGAGTATCCTGAATCGTTAACCTCACTCCTCGAGCGATCTAGCACATTCTTCTTCCCGGAACAACATATAGGGAAATGCTGTCTAGAATGAATACTGTCTAGAATGCATATAGGAATGATTATGAAAAAATAGAAGCATCATCGATGAAGTTGTGATTTTTATTTTGCTTTTAAGTACTCATGCATTTACTACCAGTGAAGTAGTTAATTCATGAGTTCTTAAAAGCAAAAGAAAAAATGACAACTTCATCGATGATGATTCTAAATATCTATTCATAATCATTCCTATATGCATTCTAGATCGTGTCTTTTTTCCTTTTACTTTTAAGATTTAATGCATTTATTCCCGTTGCATTAATATCCCGTTCCATATCAAATAATGTTGAAATATTGCTGAATATTCTTCCAACTTAAACTGATGTTCAACATGTTTCGTCAGTTCTGTAGATGTTGTGCAGGGAAGAAGAATTTGCTGAATCGTTCGAGGAGAGAGGTTAACGATTCAGGATACTGCATGCTTATCCACTAAAAATGTGTTAATTTTATAAGAATGAGTGAAGTGGCTCATTTCTTGAAACTAATTGTAAATTCGATGTATTTATATAAGTACGGGGCACGAGACGTAGCTCCTTCTCAGTGAATGCAGAGGATAACCATAACTCATTAGAGCTGCCAATGCTGTGTTGATCTCTGTTGTGGTTGTGGAGGAATAATACAGTATAATCGCGTTCTCTGAAATTGGGAATTTGGAAAATTTTACCAATATGATAGCGGTGAGATTGCCATAAAAAATATAAACCTTTTATTTGATGCGTTCGTCAATTATTTAAATTATCCAGCTTCATTTGAGTTTGCTGGATATAAAATGTAGAAGCGATATTCACGGAGTAAAATAAAAAAATGATAAAATACGGCAATGGTGGGGTATGGATTAATAATGTGTCATAAAAGGTTCAGAGATAAACCCACGATAGCGTATATGTAACCCAAAATTCAAGGTACTACTACACAGGGTCTATACTTCGAGCAGGGAGAAAGTGGAAGGCAAGTACGCTGACTTGTAAGAATTGGAATAACAATTGGTTGGGACAACATGGGAGGTCATTGAAAAGATAGATTGCTAGACGATGGATGACCTAGAATATGGGATGTTTCGGACAGTAGTGGTGTGTTCGATGTCAATAACGACGCATTTTTAAACAGTGTGATGGAATTCATTATCGGCAGTGCATGAGAAAGTAGTAACGTATGGAAAGAAAAACTATGGAAATATATTGAGATAGATGTTGAGTGATGAGAATAGGACTCGTCTTGCATTTTGCGTGAATACTCGGGGTGAGTAGGGTTTAATTCCTCACCTATATAATTCCCTACAAGCTATCTCATTGGTGTGTGGCTGGGGTTATGTATTACTAACATGCACTTCAATGTACCCTAATAAACAAAACAAACGTTGTCATGGGTAACATTGTGAAATTTTACTATGATGGAAAAAGAACAAAATACGCGAATTTCACTTGCAAGTCTTTGTTATTTGCACCAAAAGATGACTTAACTGGTCGAAACCCGGGTCATAAATAAGAAACTTACGAGTGAAATTCGCATAGCTGGTTCTTATCCCTTTACCCTAATAAAGTTAACAAAACTACAACTATTAATAAAATTTGAACAAATACCTGAAAATACTGTACGAATGCCACCAATGCTATGTTCTATTAACAAAGCAAATGTTTCTATTAATGCATATTACTGCGTTAAAACATACAAACTTACAACTACATAAACGCACAGGCATACAAGGGGCACATAGAAAGCAATCGAAACGTGATGCTAGTGCTATATTGAAGCTTAAGGAACAAGCATTGAGGAACTAATAAACTAATTTGCTACGCTACCTAGTATAAAGTTTCGTTGGCAGCTATCATGGTCTGTTATCGATCACGGAAAAAAAGACATTTTAAACCTGTCCGTTCTGCAGTCTATTTCTCTAAATTTATTCTCAGGGTTTAATCTACAGTATTATGCCGGGCTTCGTAAAATATTATTGACGTCGTTAGAAAATAGATGAATTTGGTATTTACGTAAAAGATTAAGCCTAAATTTAAACCGACGGTCTGAAAGCGTTTTCCATCTCAGTTGTTGCAGAAGGTTAGTTTCACTGACGAAATTATCATAACGGCCTTTAAAGTACTTTGTTGAACATCTCGGTACGCGCTTTTTTAAGCCTACCTCATATGGATCAAAAATACTGGCAGCGTGTTTCAATTGAAGTCTAACCAGGGAGATGTTTTTATTTTCCCAACTCTTTTTTCGCATTTTCAAATTGCACTTTTAAGAAATACCAATTTAAGTTTAGAACTTGACCAGTCCTTTCCCGAATATTTCTATCCCTCGAGATCGCATTAGTCAGTTAAACTCCGAGGATTTATGAGATTTCACTGCCTCTTATTGACTATGCTGTTCTAAATAGGTATAATGAGAATTTTATATCCCCAGAAAGTCATTTCAAAAAGTTTTTTTTTTATTTAATTCAAAGTTTCACGCATCGCACCTCTCTTGGAAAGCCTAGTGGTCCTTTGTTAGCACTTGCTTATAGATAGATAGATGGATATTGGTATTTATTCCACCACTTATACATAAAAAATACAAGTAGGTATTCAATTGATTAGTGGAACAAGAGAAACCCTTTAGGTAAAAGAAAACCTGTGCTGGCGTTGTCACCATTTAAATTTACCAAAAAAAACAGACTGGTGCAAGGCCGCAACACAAAAAATATTACAATTCATTTTGCAGTAGAGTCAACATGTTGTATATGAAATTGCATCTTGGATTTTGTTCACACATTCATACACCAGGAAAAAATGGGAAAAAAACAAATGTACTATGCTGGCAGAACAATATTAGTTGATCAAATACATTCCATAGTTACAGAAATTATTCTTAAAATTAAAAATAATCTTCAATATTTGCGAGAGAAAACAACCATGGTTTTCATTATTTCAGAAATATTTTAATCGGCTTAGTTGAGGAAATGTGAAATGGTAGGTGGTTAAATATGTTGGGTGCCCAGTACCAAAAAGACCACCTAGAGGCTTCATTATTTGGTTTGGGAACATTTACTCCATTCCATTGCGTCAATCCATGAAACGGGACATTCACAAAACCTGTTACATTCCCACCTCTGACATTCAACAACCATAATACTCTAAGCGTAAAAACCCATTACCAATCTATTTTTTTTGTCCCACTATAACAGGGTACATATTTGAGATGTATGTCCCCCCCAACAACTAAGCCCATATTGTAGCTTAGAATTTACAATAGAGTAACATAAAATTTTTAGGAAAGGTATATTACATATTTTTCTTAAATGCTAAAACTTCCTTAGTACAGAATTCATATAGTTTTTTAGTTTTTTCGATGGAGGCTTCCGACTCAAGTTCTCATCGATAACAATACCAAAATACTTGATGTTACTGACTTATTCTATTAAATGACAATTTTTACACAAGTTATTCCTGGAAGAAAAGGCAGCTGACACACTTAAAAAACAAGTAAACAGTTTATTCTTTCCTATTTCTTTAACTTTAACGCATATTTTTGGTTTTTTCAGTAACTCAATTTTAAAGCAGAAAACCAATAATTCAGATTATCCAGGTCATTTTGCATCTGATGCTTAATTGTCGGTAGGTCTTTCCCAGAGGACAAAGCAGTGTCATGAGTTAAACAGGTCAATTCCCCATTGAATATACCATAAAATAAATTACTGATGTACACTAAGAATAGAACCGGTCCAGGAACTGAGTCCTGAGAAACACCATAAGTGACAGGTTCAGATAAACTAAAGCACTCTTTGAACCTTGCACACTGAGTTCTACCACTGAAAACACTACTACGAAATAGCTAAAACACTGATTCGACTATATCACACTAGGCAAAAAGTAAGACACAACAACAAGATAAATAAAGGCACTCACTAACACACGAGAAATGTAAGTAAATCAAGAGAGACTACTTATCACTAATGAACTAGGAACTACGGTGATGAACAGGCTGACAGGGCAGGTGCAAAACGCAGGTAGAAAAGGGTATCTGCCTCGCTGAGGAAACAAAAAACCGGTTCCAGGGAGATGTTTGCCAGACACGTCCGTTCACTTCGAGAGACAGGAGACGGATCTCCTCCTTGGTGTCGATAGATGTGACATCTACGAATAGATGTCACCTCCCTCTACACAGCCATTCTCCATTCCGAAGGCATTCTCTTTGTCACTACGTTGATGCCCACCCTCCTCCTCTCATTCCCAGCTCTGATTTCCTCGTTGACCTATCCTATTTAATTCTCACGCACAACGCGTTTTCCTTCAACGACGGCTTTTTCGTACAAACCAAAGGTTGCCCTAATGGAAGCCGATTCAGCCCCTCATTACCAACCTATTCCTCGGCCTTGTAGAGGAGTCTTTCATGTCTTCACAGCCCCTTAAACCTCTTCTCTGGCTCCGTTATATTGACTACGTCTTCCTACTTTGGCCCGTCGACGTCAATTTCTTAAATTACTTAATTTCTTCCCTCAAGTAATTCTCCTCTGTCTCTTTAACCTCCCACATCTCCACCTCTTTTGTTGCTTTCCTTGATGTAGATATATCTCTCTCCAACCACCAATTCACCACTTCTGTGTACATAAACTCTACTAACAAACAGCAATACCTCCACTACAACAGCTGCCAGGACAAAGTCGCTTTTGCAGTCACTATTCCATTGATGCTTAGCATCTATGGGATGGTGACCACAAGAGCGACTATATCCTGGAGATTCTTCACCTGGAGAAAAATGGAAGAAGAATGGACAGTTTGGAGGAGCTGGATATAAGAAAGCAATTATAGGAAGGAAATATTGCTAACGAAAACATTTTTGGCAGCCATTCCCTCGTCTTGGATATTCCCCTGAGTCTTAAAATCTTTCGAGGATGACGCACCAACCCCCGCGATGAACCCTGTACCTGACCCAACGCCAACCAAGCCCTTTCCAACCCAGCCCCAAGCTACAAATTCCCTTCCCCTCCCAACGCGTCACCCTTGCCTATTTTCCGCGTTCCCTCACATTTCTTCTCTGCCCCCTCTCCATTCCCCTGCCTCTCCCCCCTTCCTAAAATTGTATATATTCAGCAACTTACTGAGCTCATGTACATGATGAGGTCACCTATGCGACAAAACACAATGTTAAAACACAATTGTACAATGCAGAATTGAGAAACTAATTAAGACGACAGACAGTATACCACGCCAAGATGAAAAAACTCCGTAGAGATTGGTCCACTGGTGTTCAAAATTTATTAATTGAAAAATACCAATTTTCTAAAGCCACTACAAAGGAAGCATTTCGGAATGCATTCATGGATTTTAAAAGAAAAAGATTAGTAGAACAGTTACAGAATAACTCAAAAGCATTTTGGTCATACGTAAGGGACGACGCAGTGGTGTATAAAGAAATTCGTAGCCTTAATGATAAGCAAGCGCGAACTAAGGACCTCGAGGCAATACAGGAGTGGTGCGATGCGTGGAAGCTAGAATTTAACCTGATAAAATGCGTTGTTATGAACTTTTGGAAACGGAAAAACGCTCCTTGTAACATCTATTGCATAAACAACAGCAAATTAGAGACTGTAGAATCGTTTAAATACCTCGGAGTTAAACTGACTAATGATCTCTCGTGGAGTAAACCTATTAGAGAAATTACCGGTCAAGCTAATCGTAAATTGGGATTTGTTAAAAGAGTACCTGACAAGTGCGACGATAAAGTTAGGGAAATCAGCTACTGTTCCCTCGTTAGACCCCATTTGGAATATACTGCCAGTATTTGGGATACTTGTGGGATAGGATTGGAAACTGAGTTAGAACGCGTGTAGCGAAGATCGTCAAGATACGTTAAAGGCCGTTATGATAATCTCGTTAGTGTTACTGACCTTTTGCAGCACCTGGTATGGGAAACGCTTTCAGACCGTCGATTAATATTTAGACTCAATCTATTATGTAAGTTCCAAACCGGTCTATTCTCTGACGACGTTGATAACATTTTACGAAATCCGACATACTACGGTAGATCTGATCATGATAATAAAATTAGGGAACTAAACTGTAGAACGGACAGATTTAAAAGGTAATTTTTCTCGGGAACGATAAGGGACCATAACAGCTGACAATTAGACTTTGGGTGCTTTCCAATCGCCCTGCGCAGATTAGCTCACATCGCAACAGATAGAAACACACGAGGGCACATTGAAGCAGACCATTGGAACGGGTCTGCGCTGAAGTGTTTACAAATGGCGGAGCGACAGGTGGCAACATTTTAGTTCAAGAAGGCTTTTGCTTCCGCATATGATAAGTGAAATATACACAGGGTTAATAATTATTGGCACAAGACCAATTACCATGGAAATTTCATGAATGAAATTTAAGCTACTTTAATGCAGCAGGAACATACAATTTCCGAAATTATTTCAAAAAACGTTCAGCTTACCTCACCTCAGAGTCCGTCCATAATTTATTTTACAAAAGAATTTCACTTTCTTTTTTATTACAAGTTCTTACGATAGTTGATAAAAAGGAGGTAATGGAATAACCAGTAGCAGTACGTATTTATTTTAACAGAGAAGATCAGCGACTTATTATTATTATTGGAACGACCACTCCACTGGATCAACTCGTGCATTGGTGCTTGGTGCCTGCCTTGTGATTTTTGCTGTTATTTGAGCCTTCAGAACAGTTTTTTCAGAGCTCTAAATAAATGATTATGAATTCATACATCTTCGTTCATCTAGTTCCATTTCATAGACGAATCATTTCTTGTCAGGAATCGTATATTTTTCTACCACATTTGTAAAGAAGCCCAATCTGCCCCTTGGTGGGCCTCTCTGCTTCATTTTTTTTTACTGTCGATATGTAAACTAGCACAAATATTTAAGTACCTACACCAATTAAAATTATCGGCAAATTCTTTTGCAATTTTGTATTAATCAATTATATATAATGGAATGCATATGGCGTTCAATTGAATTTCTTAATGGAATATTTCCAACTGGGTATCCATAAAAGTAAATAGATTACATATTTTTAGAATCAACAGGATACAAAATTATGATTTTGCTCATTTGTTCCATTTTGGATTTTGTGGATGAGGAAGCTGGCTTCAAGTTGGTTCACGGAAATTAATTACCACTCCTAGCTACCTTCCTTTGAGGTACTATACTCTAGCAAAATCCAGCCTGATTTTCCAAATAATACATTTTATTGTAATAAAATACGACGCTTCAACAAATTTGGATGACATTCCTCTGGGAAAGAGGCTCTTAGTTTTCAAAATATATTTCTATTTCCAGCTGAATAAAATTCCTTCACTGATATTAACTATGTGATAGTCTTGGCCAAATAGTTGTTGAATCGTAGGAAGAATTGATTAGCTATTCCAAAGAATGAGTTCGTAAAAAGACAAAGAGCCAATGCCTCACGAAGAAGACACTCTGGTCCACAGCCACGTTGACTTTACTTTGGAGTGTAGATCTACTACCATTGTTATTGAGAAAAGAGAATTATTTGTACTTCTCGCCAATTATTTTATATCGAAATACAAATGCTAAGAGAGGAGAATTGACATAAGTGACGAGATTATTCTTTCTACATAATGGGTACCAGGAGCAAAAATGAAAGTGGTGCCAGTTTCTATGATTGGTAATTTCAAGATGCATGGGTTCTTCAACATAAGTTAAGGAACAAACACCTCTTACAATTAGTTTCGTTGGGACTCAGGACCTGTCTTAGGGGAAACACGCTCAGGAAATCTCCGGACAGGCTAGTCGCAAATTGAGATTTATTAAAAGAATATTAGGAAACTTCGACGAGAAGGTTAAAGAGCGATGTTGTTTTTCACTCGTGAGACCTCACTTGGAGTTTGCCGCTAGCATATGGGACCTTCACGAAGTAGGACTAATCTCTGAAATTGATCGAATACAACGGAGAGCAGCTAGATTTTTGAAAAGTTGTTACGATAAACTTAGCAGTGTTACCGAGTCGTTGAAGGAATTTGGGTGGGAATCTCTAACTGATCGAAGGGAGAAATAAGGATTAAATCTTTTGTATAAGTTTGGAGCAGACAGCTTTTTGTCGGACGTTCAACATATCCAACGTACATACTACGGTAAAGGCGATCACAGGAACAATATAAAGCAAACTGACTGCAGAACCGGTAGATTGAAAATGTCAATTTTCCCACGCATAATATGGGATCATAATATTTGCGATAGATACATTATATGAAACTCCCACCCTCAATAGGTAGAGTAGAATTTTCACTTGTGTTTGATAATACATCATCATTACAAACTTTACACCGCTTGATATGTCCGGCATTATTTTATTTTGTTCTCTGCATGAAGTAGCATCTCTTAGCTTTCATGAATGAACAGTATTAGTAATATTAACCACAAGATGTGTGTATAGCATTGTTCTGCATGTTTTCATGTTCATTTACACATCACTCTCTCAGTTTCTGGTTGGAGTACGCACCGTTCTCCTGACTGACCTTTGGCCTGCGCCTAGCGGCCGGGGGAGCGTGCGAGGTTCTGAATTGTGCTGGGACGAGTGCTGCATGCCTGGTGTGGAATCACCCCGTGCCACACACCCTAGTGGTGGCTTGCACGGTACTTCGTAGATGTAGATGTAGATATATAATAATAATAATAATAATAATAATAAAACGTCTTTATTGGGCGAGATTGGGACTAGAAAGTCCCATCTTCCATCTAACCCCTATATGGTCGCCATTAAGATGTGTCTTTGGGAGGGGGGGTTGTTTGAAGTCGTTCAAAGAAATGGTGTCCTTGTTGTAAGAGGGTTGGGAATGGACTATTGGCTGAAGATAATTGCAAATATATTTAATATTTAGTGTACCTAAATAGCCGTGTAATGAAAAAAGTATTCAAAACTGGTTCATACCAAGAGAATATATTGAACACTTGAAGGGAATATCAAGATAAGTTAGATGAAGGACTGGCCACGCTGGAGGATAGACTGATGGACAAAACGTGGAATGAAGACGAGGATGAGAGAGACCGGTATCCTTCAAAGAGATATTGAGAGGGCAGCAACGGAGTTCAAGAAAAACATGGCACCCGGAGCAGAGAACATACACGAAGAAATCATAAAGGTACTTCATGGTTGTGCTAAAGAAATCCTGTATAGGGAAATCAATGACAGCTACAGCAGTGGAAAGATACCCAAGGATATTGACACGAGTGTTATAATTTCAGTTCCGAAGAAAACAGAGACCGTTTGGTATGAGGATCAAGAAACGCCAAGTATTTTGTCTAATGCGTTCAAAATACTAAAATAATAAGCAGGAGAATAGAAGGCAGACTTCAAGAAAACCTCTTGAACCATTTCGAACGAGAAGAGCCAGAAAAATTATACGAATGTCGACGAATCTATCTGTTCCTAATCCTTCATTGAATTCTCTTATAAAAGTTGATGCTTCATAGTTGATACACAATTGGTGGTATCCTTTGACTTGAGATCGAGGGATGCTGTTAGCTCTCATGAAAAATTTTTTTTTCTGCCATGACTAGAGAATGATACACCTAGTTGATAGAGACATTTCCGAATATGAGAAAGCATCATCATCAGGTGAGTTCGGCAGTAAGGTAGACATTTTATGTATTCAACGGAGTAGGACTGGAAGGACCTTTAAGGTTTCGTAATAAACAAAGAAGGTTTATCATCCCCAATCCGTTTCCCTTCCCCAACCCCATCACATCCTCCCATTTTCCTACTTCTACTCTCACCATATTGAGTACATAAACTGTCTACTTTACGGCCTAACTCATCTGATGATGTGACTTTTCAACGAGTTATGACAGTGATCAATAAAATACACCGTGGGAATTGCAGTATTATAAATTGAAATTTCACTCCTAAAATCAGTACCAGAAAACAGTCATCAATATTGAGTCCGTGTTTACGTGCGTAGGAGTGAACTTGGAAAGTGGTTCCTTATATGCAAACACAAATTGTGAATCTTCATGTCTGGTTAAGTGATGATCATGCAGAATGCCGGACGTTGTGGAACGCACGTTCCGGTGGGGATTGTGTACAAGCCGGTGTCTTCATTGGAACAAGTGGTCTCCGCATTGGGGCTACAGAAAGATGAGATGGGACGAAGATTTTTACGCATTTGGAGGTAATATTTCAGGAATTGGGCCCATAAAATTGTATACTCTTCCAGTCCTTACCCTATCTCAAGTTCAAAAATTTGAAAAACAGGAACAGGATATTAAAAACTGCATACTACGGAACGGCAAGGAGAATACCCAGGAGAGGTTGCTCGGCGGAATCAAGTAATATACCAAATTAACCCATTTCACTTCCATACCACAGTGTTAATTAATTCCCGAACAAGTCTTTCGTTTATCTGTTGCCAAATTTTACTTACGTTTTTTAAGGAATCCAACGTTTACACAGGAATATAACACTATGTAATCATCTGTAGTAAAGCTGATAACGTAGTAATTCACCACGTTCGGAGAGCCAACTGAAAATAATCGTTCATGTAATATTATGCTTTGCCTTAAGGTTAGTATCAAATTATAATGTGTTATAGTTAAACATATATGTTAAATAAAATCATTTATGGATCAATCAAACGTCGTTAAACCCAAAAGCTAAAAGGACCATTGTTGTATAATATTTCTTTAATCATTTGGCCAGATTAAAGGAATGGATTTCTAATTATTATGTGATTTGCGTTTTGAAGTAGTTCCTGAATCATTTTACTTACAAGCATTTGTATACGTGATGGATATAGAATTTGTTGCAGCAAGATTGGTGGTTACTGTAGGTCCGTTTACAGCTATTGTCGCAGTAGTGGACAGCAGTGATCCAGTTCTGGAAGAGAAGCGTTTCACATTAGTACTTCAGTTTTCACATTCTCATTCATAATGCCAAAGCATTATTAGTTTTATCAGTTAGTTGAACGACCATTTAAATCCCAAATGTTCATAATTATTTTCATCAGGGACGTAGTCTATCTCTGATTTTGGTATTATGAAACTAATTTCACTCGCTTGAACGTCATTAAAATCCGTCCAGCCACCTTCCGAGTCATCGGCAGACCACAGCGGCGATGTAGTGGTAGTCTCACTTGATACCATTATAGATACAGTTCGATTCAGGTCAAAGTGGTTTTTATCACGCTGATCAGCTGTTCCCACTGTTCAGTGTAAATGCAAATTGAGTAAAATTATAAATTGTTCATAATTTTTAACAAACGAAGCAAACGAAGAAGGCTGGGTATGAAAATTATAAGGACCTTTTTTACGCAAAATGAACTCTTCTTTCCATTGATGCCAATTGATTATCGCTGGAATTATTATTACGCGAGATGATAGTCATTCCATAACGCCTGTAATGAAAAAAAGCCAATATTTATGGGATCCACAAATATTTTGGGACGTTAATTGGGTTGTCAGCGATTATATCCCGCTTCCATTTAACGCGCTTTTATACTGTCTGAGAGGATTGATATGAGGAGAACGAAAGAAAGAACGAGATAACTCACGGAAATGAAAGAACGAGATAAATCACGTAGAACTTTCACACGCACAAAAAGCCCTGCTGCCTATAACGAGTTCATCGCATTGCGGAATCGGGTTAAACATTCTGTGATAGAAGCCAAAAGAAAATATTACTCAGCCACTTTTTCCAACTTGACTCAGCCTAACCATGTTTGGAAGGAACAGAGAAATATCGGCCTTGTGCTGCGACGAGACAACCAAACAACGCTCGATCTTTCGCTAGATGAACTGAACAATGAACATACAATGCGCCCCCATCGCTACCTCTGACAGAACTACCGTTGAAAGCGTATTCAGTATGTATAACTTATACTAGACCCATTTGTACCCTGCAATGAAAAAAATTACTTTTTCCAATATGTAACAACTCTCTCTCTCTCTCGCTAATACAAATTCAGTTGGGGTGCACATCCGCATTTTGCGTAATGAGTTATTTGCTCAAGAAGTTAGGCAATGTCCGTGATTATGTTGTTGCCTTTTGCTTCTAATCGTGCTCTATATTAAATTGGCAACGGTGTTATTGGCTAAATTTATCTCTAGTAATGAGAAGGAAGCCCTCTATAAAAAAATTAACCTCGAATGAATTATGTCTGTTCAGTGATTTGTTAAATTTATCTCCGGTATAATTTCTTTCGTATATTTTCATAATACGAATGAATATCTAATACATCTCATTTAAATTTCACGTAGTAGTGTAGCATGTCTTTGAGAGAAAAGTAACAGCCTACAGAATGGGACAACAAAATTCATAAACTAAAATTCCCAAATTAAGTTACACCGGAATAACTAACGTTTAATTTTGCTAAAGTTAAATACAAGCTTAACAAATGCCTAGGTAAATTAAGAAATACCTAACAAGAGTGTCAATATAACTAAAATATGTAGTAGATATCTATTATATGTGCGTATAGTTATAGTTCGGTGCTTTTAATTAACCTTCGCCAACGTAATACTATCCTTTACTTTTATTTTATTTAAGCGTTAGTTTCTCCGTTGTATTTTCTTTTTGGGAGTAATATTTTTCTAAATTGGTAAATAAATAAAAGTGCTTACTTACTGTTATAACTTAAATACAAACTTGTGCCGCAAGTTAAATGCTAAGAAAATACAGACGAAAATACAAAGTAAACCTAAATAACTGTTATCGGACACATTTTAAGGTTCAAAAGATAATTATGCAACGAATTCAAGGTCATAAACAAACTAAACCTTGAGAAACATATACAGCAAATAAAACTTACAAGATAATAATAATAATAATCAAAATAAAAAATAATAGCACAAGAATATATTCACCGAAATGGTTGCCACACTCTGTTATTAGAAATAAATGAACTTAAACCCAAATTGATGTTGGATAAACAACTTATGACGAAAAAACTTTAAAACAACTATAAAAAAATCCTTGGAGTGCAAAGTAGCCCAAGGAAAGGAACTGGCCCCCCTACCCTGAATGTGAGAAATTCATATGCCTGTGGCTTAGTCCGGGGTGAGTTCTACCACTAACCGTCCAAACCAACCTACGGGTTGAATCACTGAGTGAGAGTGAAACAACTTCTGGGGGCTTATTCTCTAACTCTAAGCATCGGAGCTTTCTGGGGAAAAGATGCTTCAATACGCTAATTGCTCCCATCGGTATTCTCTATCATGGAAGCTACCGGTGAAAGAGCAAGCAGAAACTACCGGTAGCATATTAGGCTCCCACCCATATTCTGTAATCTACTTCCGTAGCCCCAATAAGCTCCCACGGTAGCCTTACGAAGCGCGGCCTCCGAATACCCTACGAAAATATTTGTCATTTTATTACGCTTATCTATCTATAATTATTCAACTCACGGGTATGTTTCTTACATTTATTAAATGCGCATTCCTTGCACTTTTACTGGGTTACTTCGTCATTTTCGCCATTATCGGAATTTTTCACAAAAAAGATATTAACTGGAGTGACGGAAAGCCATATTTACCTTCGGTGAGTTACGTGATTCCAGCCCAAAATGGGATACTTATTGGGCCGTGGTAGCGAGTATCACCTTCGCATTTCTTTTGAAAGTTTCATCTTCGTATATTATTTAAATGATTTGAAGCAACGAGTAATCGACGAAAGCAAATAGCACGAATGATATTGAACCATATCATCGACATGAACCCTAATTCCCGAATATATTTACGAACAATCTTATTTCAAGTGATCAAAACAGCCAAGATGGACGTCGTGCGTTCCTATTCACGAGATTGTTCACGAGATTACGTTAGCAAAAATAAATTTTTTTAGAATTTTGCTCGCATAATTTTTAATGCGTGGAATTTTTCGCTAAAAACGATGCACATGCATCTTCAAAGCCTAAATCGGCCTTAAATAAGGTTTCACCAGTTTTATCCACGGAAAAACATTGAGACGAGCTTTCCCATTGGTTCTAAAAATGACATAACCAGAAATGAAGTTTCCGCGGATTTGGTTTAAAAAGATTCTCATACCCGCCTTTCGCCAAACCTCTCTCCAATTCCTATTACGTTCTTGAGAAAGCTCCCGCGAGTTAGAGAATACGGTTGGAAGCCAATTCTGGTAGCTTATTCGAAGCTACGGCATCGGTAGCTTCGAGATAGAGAATAAGCCTCCTGAATGCAACAACACTTACAATTAGTATGGCTAAATCAACTAAATAAAACGATGACTTTGGTTTAGCGGGATGCTGCATAAATTCTAATTCAGATACTTCGTAGTTTTAATTTTTTTCTCTTTGACATTTTTGTCTCATTGATGGGAGCACGATGCACCAGGGAGGTTAGAAAAGAAATAAATGTGACATACCACTTGATTCTTGAAGCCAATTCCGCCAATGCAGTCGGCACAGTTTAGACTTTCCTCTGGCTTACGTGTTCGGCGGTCGCTTTCGGTTTTCGTCAAATCTAAGTTAAAAACCACGGGCACGGCGATGTTTTGTGGCTGGTTTGGCAACACCAACACGACACAAAATCCCTCTCAAGCGCCCCTATTCTTGCTTCACTCTCTTTCTTGAACGTTCATGGTCATGCCTTCTCCATTTCATTTTAACCTCCTTGCTATTCACAAGGACGTCCAAACTCGGGAGACACCTAGATACCTCGCCTTACCGTATATCATTGGTTCCTTTAATCCTAACGAATTCGGAAGCGGCTTTAGTGTATCATACTTTTCATCAGTCGTAGCATTTCATTTTGTGTTGTAAACCCTACATCCTCTGCTGCCTCTCCAGGCATGTTCTTATTCAATCTCTGCCGTCTCTTAACTTGCATATCAAAAGTACTGCAGTGTTCCATTGCTTCTTCAAGAGAGTTCTTGCATATTCTATCACTGTTTTAAAGGATACTCCCTTGAAAAGCCTGAATACCTTGGGCAGCATTATTGAAATCTATGGTGTGGTCCCTTCTAATCTATGGTGTCGCCTTTTCTGCATCTGGTATATCTTGGCAAGTTCATTATTCCAGAACCGAAGAGGAACCAAAAGCTCAAATATTAAAATTCTATATAAAACTGAATTGAGTGAATTGTTGTGCCTGAATTTTAATCCTAATCATCTAAATTATTTTGTTGTGGTCGTAGTTTTCTTGAAGTATCAAGTGTTTTAGTTGATAATGTATCAGCAAACAGCTTATACTCTGGAACTCCAACGAGTTTCAGAATCAGACTTAAATGATACACCAAAACCTCTCGGTCTTCAGCCTCTCCCATCGAAGAGTTGATCGCGAACATGAGACATAGTCTTGCTAGGCCTTGAAAAGAAAGAGTCATGCCTTGTGCCAAAAAACGTCACAACTGCTACCTCATGACTAACAGTACGAGCTTTCCAGCTAAAATGTGTTTGTCACAGTTAAAAAGTGTAGCTTTTGATTAAAGTTCATCATGCCTTTGTTGCGCTCCTGATTTGTAGCCAGGCATTACAGATGCATTTTCATAACTCTGTCAACGACAGTCAGAATGGTAAATTATCTTTCTCTAGTGGGTAAAATATTATGTCCACGATACTCGCGGCATCTTTTAAGTGGGTTTCAATAAGTCCTACGAAAAACTTCTCAACAGCAACAGTTTTTTACCCAAAGTTTATGTCTACACATTATGAGTTATAATTACACATTATGAGTCATAATATTTTGGTCAATTGAAATCATTACTTGTTATGATAATGCATTCTTATTCCCTGAATGTTGCAAAAATATGTCTTTATTGAGGGATATTAGACCTTCATAGGCCTCGCTTAACATGTGTTATGAGGCAAGGATTTTACCTCGCCGTCACCGTGGCCGACACAAGGATACATAGGAATTGCTACATGTTTCTGGTTCTGATACTCAATTAGCGAGATTTATGCCTCACCTATGGTTTAGGGGTCACATTTTCGCTATCCCTCACATATGACAGTTTTCTTCTGGCATGAAAATATCCAACTGGAACTAAAATTATCTTCAGAATTCAATTCAAACAACACCAAGCAATATCTGTGTGAAGTTTCCGTCACCTTCAAGTGATGTGAAATAGGCCTCAGCATTGAAGTTAATTTATGTGTATGTCAAGCATTTTTTTGGTATTTTTATTTTTATTATTATTCTTAAAAATACACTTACATTTTGTCAACTCCATTAATATCTAAGGTGTACTGAAGACCAGCAGTAACCTGAGTACTAGTATAGGTGATGCAGTTCCAGTTGTGATAGTAGAGCGATGTGGTCTGAGCATACACCCCCCATACTATGGCTAATTGCTGAAATAGACATACATTCCAAATAATGATAGTTAATATGGCGAATGGTGAACACAAGGACATAACTTTTTCTCAGATTAAATTAAAACAATTATGGTATATTTCTCCATAGCTCTGCTCCCAGTTATTTTATTGATTTGGCAAAGAAAAAGTGCATAACTTCACAGGACATTTAAGTGCATTTCAGAAGACTTTATTTTAATTACTCATTTAAAAGTTCACTACTCAATTGTAAGATCTCTTGACAAAGTAAGAATCGTACAATTTAAATTGATCTGTTTCTATTTATGGGTTGGTGATATTTAGTATTTTAAAACAAGCATAATTATATTCACTCTTCCTTGAACTACGACCTTGACGTGGTGGAAGGGCTTGTGCGTTCCAATGACACCTATAGCTGGACTGGCAGGAGCAAGTGTTATTGTTACTGGTAGGGCCACCTATACCAGATAGGTCAAAGGGTAGGAGCCAGACTAAAGGTAGTTCCGTGATGATGCCACGTTAAAAATACCGTTGAGTTGCGTGGAAATACCTCTCAACTATCACTTCCTAGAATATGAAAGTCTTTCACAGAGAATTGATTCCTTGCAACTACGGGACGCCGCCCACTAGGGCGGGTGTCGTGCCCATTAGCGGGTGAGGCAAGGCCTCCGCGGTCGTCATCACACGAAATAATACGCAGCATCACCATTGGCGGAAACAGGGGATAGGGGGGAGAAGAAGAAGAGAAAGAGGTGGAGGAAAACAGTGGTAAAAATAGGAACTTGGAACGTAAGGACCATGATGAGGGCCGGGAAGCTTGAAACAATTTAACAGGAAATGGACAAAGGAAAAATAGATGCCTTGGGATTGTGCGAGGTGAGATGGAAGGATAGCGGGGACTATTGGAGTGATAACTACAGGGTAATCTATAGTGAGGGAGATGAGAGTCAATGTGGAGTAAGTATGGTATTGAACACAAAATTGGGGTTGAGGGTGGTAAACATTGAGCTGGTGAGCAACAGAATACTAGAGGTAGAAATAAAAGCACGCCCAACGAATTTCATACTGGTCCCGGTATACATGCCTACAATCAACCATTGTGAGGAAAAGGTGTACGAGCAAGTAGAAGAAATAATTAGAGAAGTGCCTGGAAAGAAATATCTGATACTGATGGGTGACTGGAATGCAGTGTTGGGGGAAGGGAGGGACGGATTAGAGGTGAGAGGGTTTGGGCTATGAAGAAGAAATGATCGCGGTGAAAAGGCAGATGAGTTATGTAGAAGAAATAAATTAGTAGTGACAAACACTTGGTTTAAACATCGCCCCAGGCGACGGTACACATGGAAAATGCCGGGTGATACTGGGAGGTACCAAATTGTTTACATTATGGTAAGGCAGAGGTTTAGGAACAGTATAAAAAACTCGCGTAGGTATGCAGGGGTGGATGCGGACCCAGATCTCAACTTAGTGATGATGAAGTGTGAAGTAAGATTCAAAAGGATTTGTAAAGGTAGGAAGATAAAGAGGTGGAACCTTGAAGCATTAAAAGGGTTGAAAAAGAGGGAATACCAAGAGCTGGTAGAAAATAACATACGTGAAGCAAAGTGGTTGGTACAATAGAGAGAACATGGGAGATTATAAAAAACAGGCATCGTAGGAGCAGCAAATAAAACAATAGGAACGGTGGAAAAGAAGAGGGTTAAGAAGCAGTGGGTAACGGAAGAAATGATTAACGGAGGAGAGAAGGATATGGAAAAACGTCAACACTGACGTAAGCAAGAGGAAGTACAAGGAATCGAATAACTAAATCCGGCGAGTGACCAATCGGGCAAAACTGGTGGAAGGTACAATGCGAGGAAATGGAAAAGCTGTAGGAAGAGGGGAAAGTGGGTGCTTTATATGACAAAGTGAAAATATTATCGGGAAGTAGGAGAAGGCAAACGATTACAAAGGATAAGGACAAAACAGGGAAGATATTAATTGAACAGGAAGATATCTAGAATAGGTGGAGAGAATACGTAGAAGATCTATATGACAGCGAGAATAGATCGGTGAACCTAGATATTGAGGATGAAGGAACAATAGATGAGGATAACCTCGGACCGGAGTTACTTGACAGCAAAATAGAGAGAACATAAAGGGAGATGAAGGGTATAATAGCCATGGGAACCGATAACCTACCTGCGGAGCTACTGAAGACTCTAGGTAGTAAGGGGAGAAAATAATTTTTCAGACTTATTCGTAGGATCTACGAGGAAGGAGTATGGCCAGAGGATATTATGAAAACAGTATTAATCCAGAAGAAGAAGAAAGCCTCAGAATGCGAGGAGTATAGAACAATCAATTTAATTTCGAACGCGGCAAAAGTCTAGCTTAGAATAGTAAATAGAAAGTTGGAGAGCAGAGCAAAGTTCTATTTAGGCGATGACCAATTTGGGTTTAAGGAGTGGAGTTTGTCATTTCCTTTAAATGACAAACACTTCGAAAAACACCGGGTTTTTCCACTCCGTCTTGACGTCACGGCGTACGGCGTTAACATCCCCTTATTTTGCCGGGAGAAGGGGAGTCGGGGTGGGGATCACCACCCCGGGTGGGGGGGCTCAGTATAAAGGTTCTGCGACACGCGACCTTACGCTAGTAGTGTTCCGACCTCCTACGAATCTACGATGAAACGCTGCCGCACTTACCTTGCCCACGGTGACCTCTTGACCAGTTCATCGCCAGTGCCCGGACATCTTGCCAACGCCGGTTCGACCCCAGACGACCCCTAAATGTAGCTGTAAAGTATGCCAGTGCCTGATATAATAAATGTAATATCTAAGATTTGGGTGTTGTTTTTAATCCTTCGCCCTCTGCCAATTAATATGAGATGCTTGAAATGAGTTGCGACCCCTTGTGATCCTATGGAGGACACAAATGGTGGAGGCTTGGGCATATCAAAGTGCAGAGAATTTAGATTAATGACTTCAACGCGCATCTGTGAGGTGGATACTTGTGAAATATCTTACGGACAAGCCCTTAAGGCTCATTAAGTTGAATGTGAATTTTAAAATGTCTTGTTGCAGTATCATAACCCCTGTGAACTATTGCCGTAATGTATAATGAGTAATGTTTTCCCGAACCCCGCCGGGAACTCGTGCTAGAGCCCGAACAGTAGGAAACTCCCCAGTGTATTACTTATCTCTCAAGTCACCTAGTACTTCACAAGAGCCGGTGGAAGCGGACGAAGTACCCAGTGCTATTTCCTCCCTCTCAATCAAAGTAGTAGTCAACGAGGAGAGGAGAGTAGAGGAAGGCAGAGTAAGTGAAGCAGGAGCGGCAAGCAGACCGTCAAACCAAGTAATTGAACTAAGTGATTCAGAAGAGAGTGAAACTGTAGGGATGGCAGATGGCGTAGAAAGATTAGGAAGGATGATTAGAGTAGGAGGGTCACACCTAACACCTTCGTTATTTAAGGGATAAGCGGGGGAAGATCCAGTGCACTACATTGCGCATTTCAATAAGATCGCACATGCTAATGAGTGGACTGAGGAAAAAAAAGGCTCTTCCCGTGCTTTCTCGAGGGAACAGCGCTAAGATGGCTTCAAGCACTAAGCGCTTACAATGCAGATACCGGGGCATTCACGGGAAGTTGGGCGGATTTGGTAGCAGCATTTAAAAATGCATTTAAGAAAACGATGAGCTTAGGGGACAGAATTCAGGGGGTTAACGAAACTGCGGAGAGCTATTTTTATGACGTGCAAGTGTTGTGTAGAGAAGTTGGCCCAGCGATGACCGAAGTAGAAAAAATTAGGAACATAATCAAAGGCTTAAGGCCTGCACTGGTTAGGGCAGTGATGCCAATGCAACCTACTACGTGCGAGGAACTCTTGGAATACATAAAAATCCAAGAAGCCACCATATTGGTTGCGGAAACCGTGCACGAAAAAGCCACACCCAGGAAAGGTGTCAGAGATAGCGAGGCAACCATCAGTCGCTTGGAAAAAGAAATCGCGCGGCTCCGAGTAGAATTGGAAAGGGTAAAAGAGGTGAAACCTAGCTACCGTCCGGGCGGATGGGCGGAAAGGGAAGTATAACCTCAAATAGCTAAAGGAGAAGACGGAGCGGCGGGAAACGAGGGGCCGCGAGTGTAGAGAGAGGGACGTTTGTGGGTGGATTGGCCGGCAGAAATCTCCTCTCGATCCAGGGAAGGGTCCAAAGCAGACCCGCTCAACATATTATTGTAGATACGGGTTCCGGGATAACTATGGCCCAAAAGGAGATATTGCGAGCAGGCGGTCTGCGTAGGGACCCGACAGCGCTTGGTGCTCAGAGATGGTATGGACTGGACAGTGTGGTCACTGAAGGCTTAAGGGATAGGGATAACGGAATAAAGGGAAGGTAGGCCCCGGCGTCGATTGTCCACAGCTCTGTCTCGTACCGGGGGGGGGGGACGGTACCGCTGGGTCGGCTATCCTCAGCCGATAAGCCAAGATGGTACAACTCCACCCGCAGGTGAGAGGATGTCTGGTTTTCGCCTTCCTGGTCCACAGGTATACGTTCCGCATGCTAGATTAGAGGGTTTTAGTGGTGATCAGTCCCGTAAACCCTTTTACAAATCTCACAAAAAAACACGTAAACCAATACATTCTAATTTACTAATTAACCATTTAAGTTTTATCACAACGGAGTAGCTCTTAAATTTGCAAAAATACTTCATTTCCACAATGCTGGATTATATCTCGTCCCTACTGCCTAAGGACTAAATCGATTTTAATTCCACTGTACCTAGGAAATTTTAATTTCCCAAGTATTTCTCGCATACTTAGAAAAGTACTTATTACCTACTTAAAAAATGGAACTAACACTAATCACACACACACACACAACAAACTATTGAAAGCGACTTGAACGCATTATGGCGTCAAGACCAGGGGCCCAGATTCTTCAAGTAAATTCTACCCCAGATCCGTTAAATCCCTTCGGGACTCCAAACACGATCCTGTCTAATGGGATTGGCTTTTCAACCGGCCATCGTTAGATGCATCTTGCATTTATTTTCCCGATAAATGCTTCTTATATTCTCGAGCGTCCCCGAAATTCATCGCCAGACGACCCCTCAATGTCGCTGTAAAGTAAGCCAGTGTCTGATATAATAAATGTATTATCTAAGATTTGGGTGTTGTTATTAATTCTTCACCCTCTGCCAATAGGTATGCGATCCTTTAAATGAGTTGCGGCCCCTTGTGATCCTATGGAGGACACAACAATAGTGGCAAAGACATTAGGAGGAGAATAGCGCTAGCGAAGGAAGCGATCAATAATAGAGGGGAGCTGATGACGAGAACTATAAGTAAGGATGTAAAAAAGAGGCTGGTGAAGAGCTTCATATGGAGTGCGGCGTTGTATGTGGCAGAAACGTGGACCTTGAGAAAGGAAGACGAAAATAGGCTGAAGGCTTTCGAGATGTGGGTGTGGCGGAGGATGGAGAAGGTTGGACGGAAAGGAAGACAAATGAGGAAGTGCTTGACATGGCTGGTGAGGAGAGGAAACTTATGGATAAGATTGGGTGAATGCAGGGTAGGTGGCTGGAAGCGGTAATGAGGGGCGATGGTTTGCTGAAGGCCGTGATAGAAGGAAGGATGTTGGGTAAGCGGGATAGAGGAAGAAAGAGAATAGGTTTTATGGACGGGATGAAGAAAGGTAGAACTTACGCTGAGATTGAAAAGGAAATACTAAAATATGGATAGGGTGCGGCACGTGTAAAAGTCTGTTGGATATTCTCTGACTTTCATCATGACCTCCCTCTCACTGGTAGATTTCTCTAATGAATGAATGAAATGTTTGGTTATTGTAAAAGTTTGTCCAGAAATAAATATGTTGGCTATGGAGTACTACAAAGTTACAGAAGATGTTTACTTATTGAGTGATTATTTTATTGGTATACTTATTTATAATTACCATTGTGTTTCTTATTTTAATACGAGATGCACTTGCAAAAAATCATGTAAAATTATGTGATTATAAAGAAAACGCTTAAGAAAACACCATAAGATAGGAGCGGGTCTAGAGGTCTTAAAATTTGGTCTCTAAGTGGGGCCAGCTAAATTATGCAGATGGGGTCTATCCTTCCACGGGGCTTCAAAAGCAGGTAAAACTTGAAATGGCCTCATCAAACCGATTTGGACCATTTCCTTCTATATTAATTTTACTGGAACCCTCGAAATCCTCGAACATTTACTGAAGTAACACACAATTCATTTTATCGATGAAATGTTTCACCAAACTGAACTGAACTATTTTAATGGTTTGTAGCATCACATTATGAATAAGCACCTACTACCAGGATTGTATTTATTTAACTTTCTTATTTTTGTCTCTGAATGGCAAATTAGCGTCAATTTAAGCCACTGATATCTATGTTTAACCGATGACATTGTACTCTGACCCGCTGAGGTCGATACCTCACCCGCGTCACCATTTCCTATCTGTTGCTCAATTCCGTTATGCAAAAGATCTGATAAGTAAAACTCTAGCTGGGTACATATTTAATCATCATAGTAGTTTAAAATAAGACTATATTCTTTTGTCATATTCGGGAATTAAAGTTGTGACTGATACAATAATATGAACTACAGGGTCTTTCTTCGATGATCTTACATATAATTATACTTAGCAAAATATTTGTACTGTACTGAACCAACTTACTGCAGCAGGAAGGGCTAGGGATGATAGCGATGGACAACTTCCAAAGGTAACTTTTTGACCCCAACTCTGTGGAATTAGAATCAGGAAGAGCAATAGTACTTTCTTCTGGAGAATTCCCTTCATGGTGGAGTTCCGGCTTACAATCTAAACTCAAAAATTCTTGCGGTAACTGAAAAGAAATGAGCAAAAACGATTAAGGTATTCCCTTTAGCAGACAGCATTAAGGATTTCATTGGTTTTAAGCAGTTTTTTTTGTTGAATCGGAGTTCAGGTTTTACAACATAGCCTTGGGTTAAGTGGGGATACGAATTTGGATAATATTTATTATTCGGTTGTGCCATAGGTTTAAACATTAAATGTTAAACAAGATTGCTTCTACAAAAATTAAAGGGAGTCCCCAATAGTCGTAAACAATTGTCACCACTCGTCAGAGATCACTAAACTTGCTGTGTTGGTTTGCCAGGATGGGACTTCCACAACAGAGACCCGCCGACATTAATTTTTCAATGCATTGGATATTGCCGCTATCAACGCATGGATACTGTACCAAGAAGTCACTGGGGAATAAATATCTCGCCGGAAATTTATATTTAAATTAGCAGAGGAACTAGCGGCTCCATTCGTCGAAACTAGAAGACCAGTGCCAATTCCACTACAAGTAACTACCAAGAGTGATGTGCGCAAGACGTGTGAAATAGGAGGATGCAGAGGCAAAAATAAGTGCCGGAATAAATGCGTACATTGCAATAAGTATGTGTGCGGGCCTTGTGCAGGAAACGCACAGTACATTTGTATCAGATTCAGTGATGATAAAAATTGATGTATTTCCTTTTTACGCCATGCAAGATTGTGTGTAAATAATTGCTATAGATGAACAATACGTTAAAGTCCAACTCCTTCCAATAAAAAAGGCAAGTACGACTTCTAAATAATTATATAACAGTTTGAAAATTGACTTCTGTTCATTTTAAATTTTTTGTTGTAAAATGATTTATAAAAAATACTAATTTGTATTGATAAAATACTCATGAAGAAAAATGTTATATTTAATGAAGTTATCAATTAATATTAACATAAACGAAGAAATATTTAAAATAATTACTTCCCATCAAAATGACGGGTAAAGGTCCTTATAGGTAGCCATACAACCCCGGTCCTTCAAGTGTTAAATAAAGGGACTCACTTCCGTCTCTGACATGAGTATGCTTCAGGAATATGTAGTACAGCATGTATTATAAACTCTAATATATGTCATGAGAAGCTCAATTTGTTCATTTTTCTCCCTCCCGTTAGTTAACATTGGAATTTGGATTTTACTGTGATATAAACGAAATTTAATCCTTCTTGTAAGGGTTTCGCTAAAGTAAGTAAATTTCCCGTACTCATTGAGTGGTGTAATTTGCTATGAAGCTGTAGAAATGCATTTATAGATGTTCGTGAAAATCCTATCTAACCAAAGGAGAAGTTTCTGCTGATAAAATCACTGGATTGGATTATATAACTATGCTTTCTCTTCGAGATGGTCTTTAATAATCTGAACATTGTATATTGAGCTGGTGAAATTGCATTGGAGAACTATCATAATGATTATCATATTTTCTATTTTCCCAGGATATACGCGGATGCGGCAGGATATACGGGGGGCGGCCGGCCCCCCCCCCCCCCGTAATACCCCCAGGTCACACCTGTGTCCTTGGCCAATTAATGCTTTTTACTACCATAGGCCATGGCCATGCATGGATGGAAACACATCATAGCAAGGCTTCTGAGCGATACGTGCACTTCATTGTTCATTATATATCCCACAAAGACGATATCGTAATCTGCGAGTTAACCCGGGAGAACCTGGAAGCTTGGAAAAAGGTACCGAAGGAGAGGGGAATGAAAATTAGCAGGATCAAAACGGAGTTCTTGACTACAGCAGAGGCTAAAAGTCTCATATTAAAGCTTCAAGAGTATCAGTTAGCAACGTTTAAGAAGTTTAAGCATTTAGGGCTAAATGTTCAGAGCGATGGAGGATTAGAGGTAGAAAATCAGTACAGAGTGAATGGGGGACGCATAAATTGGAGAAGAATGAGTGAAGTGACTTGTGATACGGAGGTAATTTGCAGGTTAAAGGGAAAAGTTTTTAAGTCTGTGGTTGGGCCTGCGTTTCTCTATGGTGCAGAGACCTGGCTAATCACAAGGGCATAGGAAAAGAAGATGAAGGTCGCAAAGATGAGAATGCTGCGGTGGATGTGCGGGGTGACAAGGAAGCATAAAGTCAGGAATGAGTATATAAGAGGGTCTGTTAAAGTGGGACCGTTAGCAAAGAAGATGCAAGAATGCCGATTAAGATGGTTTGGGCACGTTCAGCGCAGGAGCGAAGAATACGTGGGGAAGAGAGTAATGCAGCTAAAGGTGAGGGGGAAAAGAAAGAGAGGACGACCAAAGATGAGATGGAAGGACAAGGTGCGAGAAGACCTGAGGGAGAGAGGATGGGAAAAGGAAGAGGCGTTTGACAGAGAGTGGTGGAGGAAAAGAATCAAAGAAGAGAAATCTGACCCCACATGATTGGGACAAGGCGAAGACATAGAAAGAAAAAAATCCGACAAAGAGACCATCATCTAATGAATGTCTTAAATGGATTAGAAATTAATATATAAAGTTCTATCTTTAGAAACTATTCACTAGACTTGCTAATTTCAAACAGTGCAATTGTTCTTTAAATTTTTATTAAACATTGTATACAAAATGTAAATGTTTATGGTAAAGTGTTTCTTTTATAACCTAAAATCTCTAAGTGACGGCTGGTTAATGGTATAATATAAGCTCCATGACGGAAAGGTCCGAAGAAACGTAATATACAAATATCTCACTCAGCATACGTAAGCTGTCCGAAGGACGTCGGCATGAATATGAAAATGCAATCTGAATCCACGAATTTTCAGGATATCCAATTGAAGTCAGCCGGCCATCTTTTAAGTCTGTCTGATAAGTGTCCGATTAAGTAGGTACAATCGACGTCTGATTTCGTTTTGATCTATCCTGTGTTGCGACTTAAGTAGCAATTGAGGCGTAGCTAAAAGTTTGTACCATTTGTTTCAACTTGTAATGCTGTCCCTGAAAAATTATTCTACAAAAGTTCCATGTAGTTGATATTATATTTTACCCTAATATTAGGAGTAAAGTATCAAAAACATCACGGCTATTGTAGTATCCAAAAATCGGTCAAGGTGAGTTGCAAGTCTACAATCATTTTAGAAATTTTTAAAAATATATTTTTCAGCCGATCGCAACCAAGGTCACCACAGGGAAGTTTTTTAGGAGGCATTTACCGAAATAATTGTGGTTCACCTACATGTGAAAACTTAGCTTTGCATTACTATTTCTCTGAAACGCTGTGAAATCTACTACACGTGATTTTTTGCCAGAAAATGACTCTAACTTCCTCTTCCTCAGAAATATATATGATATGCCTTACATTCTTAAACTCAGTAAAAATCAGGTTGGGAACTTTGGCATTTCATAAAAAACCATCATCACCTCAAAGTAATTACCGAAGGAGCGAGTGGAAGGTTTACATAAGTTTGGTTGGCTTTGAAACAGGGTAATAAATTTTACTTGTGGATTTGTCATGCCCCATCAGTCGCCTCGGGTCCAAAAATGCTCACTGGATTGCGGGTACAGGGGAAATAAAACACCCGAAGTGGACCAAAACCAGCACAACTGCAACGTCTGAACCTAGTTTGGAAGGTTGCAAACGTCGTCTGACCCTGAGTGGGTGACCGAAATCTAGGCCAAGAATTTGCATGAAAGAGGAAAATATCTGGTATCGCAGGGCATCGTAGGAATTGAAATTTCATGCACGTGATTTAATTGCACTTTACTGAATTCCAGTCAAATGTTTACAGAATCAGCCCCAAGTACTTTTCGAGGGTCCCTTATGTCGCATATTTTGAACTCCGCAGCGTTGATTCGTACGGGGACAAGTTAACTAAAGCTTGCTCAGGTTGGAGGGACAGGTACGTGACATAGAGGTAGGTGACATTATGGAACGAAGCCATCCAAGAATTTCATTCCAACAGTATTAGAATAAAAAAAATATTTCAAAATGTTCTTTAGAAAATCCAGGTTTTCATCTTTGACAGAAATATGTATAAACACAGAAAAAGATCAACTATGTGTTTAAAAGCAGTTTAATGATTAGCAAAGACCGAAATGCTTCCACAATCAATAAAAAGTTAAAATGCTCTTTGATTCTTGTACTAAATCGTTTTTATGCCAGTCCCAAGTGAAAATAATTGCAGTCCAGTGCGTTACACCTAAACTCATACTCTCCACTTTAGTCATGAGAATTAAAGCAGTCTTAAGAATTAAAAATTAACCGTTCAATTTTTATATGATTGTAAGAATTAACATTTCAATTTTTCCTTATTCTAGCAATTTCTGCGTAAAATTTCACGAAAGGCAAATAAGTGGATTTGCTTTGGAAGGGAATAAATGGTGAAAGAGTTGCGGATGTTTTTAATTGCTTGTTTTTTCCGTTTCCGAGTTACTACTTCGTTTATTGTGGATTGGTTGCCATTTCCGGTGGCAATGAGTTAATTTTTTTAAATAATTCCCCATCAAGTTCTACCTCATCAAATGGGATGGACATCTATTGACAGAGAAGCTATGAAATGGCTCCTAATTTACGCAAATCGTGGCAGAAAGAGTAATGGGGGAGAGTTCCTCACAGATAAAACTTTAACCCTTCAAGTTACTCATTTTAATTTCAAATCTTTATAACACTTTCAAACATCACAGTACAAGTCGAAAATTTAAATTTTGAAAAACAGTTATTTATATTTTCTGTGATAATTGCCGGAATCAACAATCGGGTTTTTTAGTATTTTGAAGTGCTACAGCATTACTCTCTTCCCTTAGACTACAACCTTGACGTGATGGAAGTGGTTGCGCATTTCAATGACCCCTAGAGCTAGACTGGTAGGAACAATCACGATTGCTCCTGTTAGGGCCATTCATGCAAGATATGTGGAAGAGTAGGAGCCAGATGAAAGGTAGTTCACGCGATGGTGTCACGTTGAAGATACTGTTGGGCATGACAAAGCACACCCTGTATGCTTATCTGGAAAGGGATTTATTCAAAAAGAATTTAATATTGGCAACAACGGGACGCCATTTACTAGGGCTGATATCGTGCCCGGCAGCGGGGGAGTCAAGGCCTCCGCGGTCGTCATCACACGAAATCCTTGCGCAACAACGTAATCAGAATTCGTTACAGGTGCTAAAAGTCAGAAGAAAAAAAGAAAGGGGGGCAGTACTTAAAAAAATAGAAAGTACTTTGAAAAAATTACTTAAAAATTGGAAATTTTAAAGTTAGGACAATGATGAGGTGGGTTAGGCCAGAAAATATTAAACAGGAAATAGAGAGAGGGAAAAATGGATGCTTCGAGGCGGAGGGGCGCAGGGTGAGGTGGAGGGATAGCGCGGAATTTTGGAGTGATAGCTAGTTATAGTGATAGATAGTTAGATACTGGGTAATCTATTGTGGTGGGGATGAGAGTCAACGTGGAGTATCTATGGTGCTGACTGCAAAATTGAGGATGATGGTAGTAGACATTGAGCAAATGAGCGACAGGGTACATGTGGTAGAAATCAAACATCGCTGGACGAGTTTCGTATTGGTCCAGGTGCACATGCCTACAAGCAACCATAGCTAGGAAGAGGGGTATGGGTAACCAGCTAGACATGATAATTAGAGAAGTCTCTGGCACTTAAAGTCTCATAATATTGGACGATTAGAATGCAGTGATAGGGAAAGGGAGAACTCAAAATGAAGTGGGAAGGTATGGGTTAGGAACAAGAAATAACCATGGAAAGAGCACAGTAGAGTTTTTAAAAGTTTTTTAAATAAATAAGAGGTAAAAAACACTTGGTTTAAACATAACCTATGGCGATGAAACACATAAAACATTTCGTAAGACCCAGGGAGATATCAAATTGATAGATAGCTAGAAAATTATATTATAGGAAGGCAGAGGTTCAGGCAAACTCACAAAGATATCCGGGGGAGGGTGCGGACTCGGATAACAATTTATTTATGATGAAATGCGATGATAGTTTCAAAAGGTTTTGTAAAAGTAAGTGAATTAAGAAGTAAAACGTGGATGCATTGATAGGGAAAACAAAGATGGGATAGGATGAGCTATTGGAAAGGAACATTGGTAAATCTAAGAAGAAGGGAACAATCACGGGAAGATGGAAGATTATAAAAACAGGCATAGTAAGAGCGTTGGAGAAATCTAAACAATCCTGGAATATAAAAAAGCAATGGGTTGCAGAATATATAAATAGAAAAATGGAGGAGTGAAGAGGAAAAGGTTGACTCTGAACTTGGCAGGAGGAGGTACAAGGAACAAAATAATAAACTCGAATAACCAATCGGGTGAAGAAACACTGGTGGAAAGAACAATGCGAGGAATTGTAAAATATACAAGTCACTGATTTCTGTATAGAGCAATTCCACAACCTTTCATATTTTTCAAAACCCATCTCATCCAGCGGAAATGAAAGTCGGAATAAAATGTATATTAATCTTAATAATAATAATTAAACCTTATTTGTGGAACTCCGATTGCCTTTAAGGCTTCTGCCACGATGCCATTCCCTATATGGTGTCTCCCATGCATGACGGGAGAATTTTCTTCCAGTTCATGAGATCTATTGCTCCAACCATATTTAAGGAAGTATATTCAATAACTTTACCTCTATCCCTAATGGGTGTTTCCATCAGCATATCTTCAATTCCAACAACAATAACTGTTAATTCTAAGAGAATCTGAGGGAATGGATGAATTACGAATACTCATTTGATATGGCGTGGAATTTCCACAAAATATGATAAAAAAGTTGTAGCGAGAAAACGTAGAAGATTACGATAAATGAAAACCTTAAGTTCTTAAACAGAGTTGATATATTCTCTCCTTGATGCTGAGATTACAATCAAACTGGTGAGCGAAACTGCATGCAAAACTACCTTCACAAACGTTAGCGGAGTACTGGCGTCCGAGCAACACTGACTAAACCAAGTCGACTCCACAGTCGAATCGAAATGCATACTCGACAGCATCGACAATCATTGGAGTCGATACAGATGAGCGTCAAATACAAAACAAAAGGGAACTCCCTAAACAAAAGTTAAAAGTTTTTTCCGCAGACTTTAAAAGACTATTACGAACTAGGTTTCAATATTTTACACATCTTCAGCTGAAGGTGCTGTGCAAAACATCGAAACCTAGGTAGTTATAGTGTCTTTAAATATTCTTACCTGTGGAAAATTGCTTTGAACTGGCCAACCCTGGAGAATGGCACTATTTCTATTTATCATCCGCAGCCCTTGTTCATTATAGTTGGTACATGAAACAATTTTATCAGCATGCTAATCGATTTGATATTTATTTTCTACGCTCGTTAACGGTCAATTTTTGCATAAAGTGCTGTGAAATGAGTGGAAATTTAACCAGCATCTCTCATATAAGGCAACCTACTACGTCTCAGGGCATGCCTCCATAAGAATTATCACTGAGCACGAACAAATCACCATGATACAGTGATATTAGTGTGAGCACAACAAGCCAAATATCTTCAGGTGCCAACCGAAGTAATCTGCGGTATCTTTTGTAATTTTGCATGACATAAGTCACTGAAACTTGTTTGAAAATGATATATTCGCATAATATCGTTCAAACAACAGTCATTACTGTATTGTACTTACACTAGCCTTATTCCAGTTTATTCACAACGGTTACACTTAGTAAAAACAAGTATCGAAGTATGTTTGTGATATCCTATTTCCACAAAGGGACGAGACTACATTATAACTGTTTATGCAGGGACCTAAACCGTAAAATAAAAATTACATGCTGACACATTTCTCATAAAAAAGCCAAAGTATTAAATAATTTCATCATAGAAATGTCATAGCAGTTTGTTTCGCTGTCTTCTTTGTTCTTGGTTTAGACAGTCAACTAGTTATTTGAAACTCTTGAATTCGTCCTCTTCAGTTAAAGTTCCAACTCGCCACGATCAGATGATTAGAACTGAAATTACAGCTGTTAAACAGCCTAGCGTAGGACCAAAATGTGACTCATTTCCCCCATCCGTGCGGGTCAAAGGGGGTGGGGTTGCGGTAGGAGGGGGAGGAGGGGAGTGGGAGGAGGGGAGAGGGAGGAGGGGAGAGGGAGGAGGGGAGAGGGAGAGGGGAGTGGGTTAGCGGCCAGTCAGGGGGCCAGGATTTTATAATTTTACGTTCGAGCGTGAAAGAGCTATTCCCACGGAATTGTGAGTGATACATATTTCGATAACAATCGCCGATCGCGATTTTGCAACTTCACGTTCGAATGTTTTTTGCCTTGCGCTTGTCTCCTCGGCTTTGGAATCTAGGTACATGCAGAAGCGGTCATTATCGATGATAGAACATTTAGTACTAGTTTTTAATTTGAACAATTCATTTGAATTATTTTTGAAGATCGCAGTGTGGCATATTTTAAGAAATTACAAATTATTGATAAGATACTTTTCTTGAACTTCAAATATAAATCGTGGTCTATAATGCTGTGCAGGATTATATTTTAGGAAAGTTTCAATCGCACTACTTGTTTTGGTTTGCTGTGAAATTATCAATTATCAAAGCAAATTATCCTACTGAAACATTTAATTTGAAGTTTTACTTAGAGTTGGCATTACTTAGTCTCAGTGTGCAAGAAGACTCGGTTTCATTTTTGTGATAATGTTTAAATGAAGGTTTGTCGTGTGTTTTGACAGTGTACATTATGGCATGCCAAAGATTAAAAGTGTCATTTATGAGCTGCGCTGGATTGTGTGTATGTAAGTAGTGATAATGTTACGTACAAAGGTTTATATCAGCTGGATGTAATCACTTGTGACGTGTAATGTCAGGCATTTTATTTTAAGTATTACAAATACGTTGCAAGTGATAGAGAAGACATAACAGGAATCATTTCATGATTTCTACTATTTTCCAAATTAGGATATGGAATATATGTAAATTGAAATGAAGTTGGTGATTATGTTTATCTTTACTTGGTTGTTTATGCCCCAGTGAAAGGATAAACTTTGTAGTGCTTAATTATTCTTCATTCAGTATGTTTTGCCAACTTAAGTGTCATCTTTTGGTTTCACTACATTTTTGTGTGCTATGGGATTTTGATGAAATAATTTATCCGTCTACGTTTGAGGCTGGTCATCACTAATTAGCATTACGCATTTGGATTTGTCCTTGGCAGGGATTATTGTATTATTTGAGAGTCTCTAAAATTGCGAGTGTTGTTTTTTACGTCCAGGTAAAAGAGTGGTGATTTTTGGCCTTCTTATGCTATTTATGTTGTTTCATTATGCTTCATTCAATAAATATTGCTACCTCAAATGATGTATTTCCATTTATTCCACTTATTTTAATTAGCTAGGTTTGTTCCTTTATTTGAATATCGCTGTGTGTACCTGGAGAAATAGTGGAAATGATTTAATTGTTGCTGACATATATCACGATAGTAAATTTTATATGCTACAAGAAATGCCATGAAAGCCCTTGACTGAGAATAAATGGACTTGCAAAAGTAAGTTATTTAGGTATTTTTATTCGATGTTTTGGGGAAAAGGTTGTGTTTATATAGTAGTGAAGGCTTGTTAGGACGTTGATGCTAGGGACTAGCTCGAGGATAGTATTTAAATATCAATAAATATTATTAGGTATAAATTAATGACTAAAGTTATATGCCAAGATTTAATATACGTCTGAGCGAAGTTTTGGTAAATGATCTTTTAATCAAACCGTCAATAATGTTTTAGTGTGGAATGCGACGTTTTATTTCCATTGAATTTCACTATTTTGATGAATTTATTGGCAAGCTTCATAGCCGTAATATATAATCTTAGAATTCTGCTTGCAGAGTTCAAACAGCGAGCTTTGTTCCGTTGTCCAGGGAACATGAATGCAAGCCCTTCCGGGCATGCTCCGAAGCCAATGGCCTGAAATATCCGGGACATGTAGCTCAGGTCTTTATTGAGTTTCGTCAGCTCTTCTGGACTAAGATAAGGTAAGTCATATTTTTTTGGTTTAAATGACACCACTGGAAGCTTTTTACAGTCAGATAGTTTTGAACCTATGGCACTTGTGTTAGAATGAGGGCTTTAACAAGCGTCATCAATATGAGCGAAGAGAGCACGGAAATTCGTTGTAATATAAAAGACAAACAGCCAATTGCATAGGTTTTCTCGTAAATTCCTCTTATTTTCAAGGGATACCGCCCTTCCAACTAGTATTGGTGTTCGTAGTATAAGGATGCGACATTTAGCAAGTCAACTAGCAGTTTGGTGCGAAAAGTTATCATAAAAACATTCAAGGTAACGTTGTTCATCCCATTTAGAGTGACGGATATGTTTTCGAGTTCATATTGGAGTATTTTAATTTTAGATTCATTCAAGTATTCTACCAGCTGATTGGTAGGTTCTTGGACAGTCCCCATTCTGCATCCCACCTCAGAGACATTGTCTCGCTTTCCCTCCTAAGAATGGCCCGTTATTAGATCCCTCTTCAATTCTTCATATCTTCTACCTCCTCTTATTTCGTCCAGAATTCCTATCCTCTTCCTTCCTCTCCCACGCTTCCCCAGAGTTCTCCCCTCTATCACTCTCTTCAACATGCCCTCTCCTCTCAAAACCTCCTCCATCCATCTCTTCTGCCTTCTCCGAACCTCTGCCACAAGCTTCCTCTCCTCTCCGACCATATCCAATACCTCCTCGTTCGTCTTTCTCGCCATCCAGCTAACCTTCTCCATCCTTCTCCAAACCCACATCTCAAACGCCTCAAGCCTACGCACATCCTCCCTTCGCAATGACCAAGTTTCCGACCCATATAGCGCCACGCTCCATATTAAAGTTTTCACCAGCCTCTTCTTTACGTCTCTTCTCAGACCCCCCCTCATCAATTCCCTTCTCTTCGAAAATGCTTCTTTAGCGAGCGCAATTCTGCATCTGATGTCCTTACCACTAAACCCATTCGCCTCCAAAATACTACCCAGATACGTAAACTGCTCGACCTGCTCTATCTTCTGCCCTCCCACCCTTATATTCAGCCCCGCCTTCTTACTTCTAGAAAATCTCATTACTTTCGTTTTCTTGTGATTGATCTTCATCCCATACTTTTCGCACTGCACCTCTAATGCATTCACCATTGACTGTAACCCCTTGGCCGACTGACTAACCAATGCTTGATCATCTGCAAATCTCACTGATTTTATCAGCTCCCCTCCTACCTTTATTCCTACAGCCTCCTCCCCCCAAGCCTCCCTTACCATTTCTTCTGAATACACATTAAAAAGCAACGGCGATAGTGGGCACCCTTGCCTCACTCCCCGTCCTATCGTGGCCCATCCCGATTCTCCATTGGCTACCCTAACCTGCGCAGTCTGATTCATATACAAATTTCGAATCAGACGCCTGTCCCTCCAATCGACCCCTAATTTCTTCAACACTCTCATTAATTTCGTCCATTCCACCCGATCGAACGCCTTCTCGAAATCTACGAAGCATGCAAAAACATCCTGCCCATACTCTAGGTTTCTTTCTACTAGCGTCCTCATCACCGCTATAGCGTCTCGCGTTCCCGTCCCTCTCCTAAACCCGAACTGGTCGTCACCCAGGTATTCATTTGCCTTCTTCTCTAGCCTTCTGTTTAGAATCCTCAGAACTACTTTGGCCGCGTGGGATATTAAGCTTATTGTCCTATAGTCTTCGCAAGTTTTTGCCTTACTCTTCTTCGGTATAGGAGTTAGTACAGTCTTCGCGAAGTCTTCCGGCCACACTCCATCCTCATAAATCTTACGAATTAGCGCAAAAAGTTTTCCTCTTCCGTTCTTCCCCATGCTCTTTAAAAACTCTGCAGGTATGTCATCTATTCCCACCGCCTTATTCCTTTTCATGTCTCGTAGAGCTCTTTCAATTTCGCTATCTAGGATACTTGGTCCGATGCCATCTCTGTCGATATCGTCTTCCCTTTCTATATCTAACCTATTGGGCCTTATTTCTTTACCATACAGCTCTTCAACATACTCCTTCCACCTCTCCTGGATCTCTCTCGGTTCTACGATTACCTTTCCCGTCTTGTCTGTTATCGTTGTAATTCCCCTTCCCTTATTACCACCCGTCAGTTCCTTTACTTTCCTATATAATGCGTCTGCTCTTCCCTCTTTTTGGTATTTCTCTAACGCGTCGATCTGTTCTCTCCACCACGCCTCTCTTGCTTTCTTTGTTTCTCTTCTAAGCCTGTTATTAAATTCTCGGTATTTTCTCTTACCTAGCTCTGAGTTTACACTCTTCCATTTCCTTCTCTCCTCCATCTCCCTGATCATCTCCTTCGTGATCCACGGTTTTCTAATTTTAGTTGCACTCACTACGCCTACCGTTGCTTTCGCCGCTTCTATAATTCCATTTTTCAAAATTCCCCATTCATCTTCCACTGATCTAACTCCATGATCCTCACCCATTATCTCATCCACCTTCTCCCGATACTTCTTCTTCATTGCCCCAGTTAATGCCTCCGTATTCCACTTACGTACCCTCCTTCCCATTCTTATCTTTTTCAGTTTTACCCGACATTTCATGACTAATAAGTTGTGGTCTGTGTCTGCATCAGCTCCTGGATAAGTATGCGAGTTTTTAACGCTATTCCTGTATCTGTGACGTACCATTACATAATCTATCTGGAACCTGTCTGTGTCTCTATTTTTAATTTATTTTTTTATTTTTATTAATTTTAGATAACCCTTATATTTCTGTCTAGTTGATTCTACTTCGAAGCCGTAAGTAGTACATCCAGAAACACCTCATCGATTGCTGGATAGGAATGCAATAGGAACTTCAGAAAAATTGGGACATTTTGTGAATTGTAATTTAATGTAAAAATTGGCTTGGACGAAAAATCTTGTAGGCCCTTACCTTTCAAAATAAAAGAAATGTTTCATTAATTTGAATATAATTTTTACTCGTAACGAGATGGAAGTATGAGAAATCGTTACGGATCTTTACGAAATACAGATGTTTTATAGTGAAATTTTCTGTTTTGCTCGGCAATAAAGCATTGCTCCTTGTACAGCAAAAAATGATATAATTAGCCTTTCACATTCTTTGGCAAATGCTTTGCGGTGTGCTTTGTTAGAGGCTTGAATGCTGCATCAAATGGAGATGAGGATTCCAAACGTGAAAACTAGTTTTTAAACTTCCTTAGATAGTAGCTCTCTTGAGGGTGTAATCAGTTGTGCGGTTGTGAAAAAATATGTAAAATAATTTATGCCATTTTGACCCAGAAGTTGAAACTTAAGGTATTTCAATGGAATTCTGCCATAAGAGACAATATAAAAACTAGCGGCAGAAGCTTGGAGAGAAGCATCAAAACTTTTGTTGATCAGTACTCTAACGATCGTCAACACCACCAAAATATGAAGAGCCTTGCCCTTCCTTAAAAATGCTTGCATAATATACCATGGAATTCATTGGGAATTCAACAATGTTATCTATCAACTTGCCATTCCATTTTGAAACACTTGTTGTGAGTTTCATAGGTATAAGTACCCCACCTCTTATCATAAAAAACCGCCGCGCCGGTACCAGGCGCCGACCAACGATCAAGACATCCAGAGGGAAATATATGGCATCGCAGGGCAACATGGGAATTGAAATTTCACGCATGGGGTTCAATTGCACTGTACTGCCTTCAAGTCAAACGTGAACAGAATCACCGACGAGTGCTTCTCGATCGTCCCTTGCCTTGGAGCCGTTCTACACGGGGCTCTCTACTGCGCAGGCTGATATATGAATGCATTCACAATGAAAATTGCGTCGTTTAAAGTGGTGTACTGCGCGAACGCCAGCGCGAATGTATGAATGACTGCGAGGAAAAAAGTCCCTGCTCTAATTTGGTGCCCGTGTTCTCGCAGACCGTGAAGCACCTCGTGTTATAATGTTACTTAATAAAACATTACTTGTTTGATGCTACACATACACATGTAGACATGCTCTTGCCATTGTGCGTTAAGTAGAGAGAGATTTTTGTATGCTGTTAGTGGCATAATATGGGAGAATTTAATATATTAATATTTCTACCGATTAAAGGGAGATCGCTTACCGTCTCATCGCTTTTTTCTATAAATCTACCAACGGGGTATTTAGGCGTACAATGATGATTTATGCATTCTAAGAAATTACTGAAATCATGCATGACATTTATTATGCGGTAATTGCTTGCACAATAAACATTTAATGTACAAAAGCACCTAAATTCTACATGCGTGAACGAAAATTGCACTCGATAACCGGAATAAGTTTCATAATATGTAATTGCTCTTAAATGGATGATTCCCGTGGAAAGTTGTCAATTATAATCAAATTTCGTTTATGCAGTCAATCACCTAGCTAAATTTTATAATAATGTAGCTTATGATTTCAGAAAAAAAGAGATTTCGCGAGTTTTTTGAACATCGTATTTTGGTTACGTTATGTTAGCCACAGATTTTGGGCCTAGGTAATGAAAGTTCGTACTTCTACTGATGCTTGTCCGCTTTCTGCCTCCATGTTTGTAGTTGAGAAGATATCTGTTTTTTAAGAATCTTTTGCATTGAACTGTCAATCATCACTCTATCCTAAAATAATTCAGATTTTTCTTCAAATAATGCGGAAATAATGTGTTGGATACACCAAGTAGGTACACGTACAATAACCAAGAGTGCTAATAGCAAATTTACTTATTTCTCCACCCAGCTTAAATTTCTTCGACCATATTTATTCATTTGTCACTCATTAAATTCATTTTACATTCAACCACGAACTTCATTATATAGGTAGCTAACGCAGGACATTAGTATCATGAAGTGTACAGGGTCAAACCTCTCTAGATTTGTGGTGTCATGATTTATTATCGTGCATACAATTTTTAAACACAAAGATTAGAAATATTTTTAAAGAGAAGGGTCTTCCAGAAAAATTAAATCTTTCCCTAATTACCGAGTTTACTTTTAAGTAAAACCTTTCTAGGCGACGCGTTATTATAACTTTGCATCCTCTATATCCATGCCTTCCCTTTTAAATTGAACAGATAGCAAACCCACGGAATGCATGAAATAGAATTCTATTCCCTGAAAAACCAAATTAAACAATAATACGCGCAAACCCTTTTCACTGGCAAAACAAAATACTCGTCAAATGCAAACGTTAATTACGAAGGAATTTCACGAAGACTTGCGCAGACAACAACTGCAAGTAGATGCGACGTTTTGGAAGAGTTGCATAAAGGAAGAGACACAATGTAAAATTGACATTAAAAATGTTAAAAGGTTGTTAAAGGTAAAAAGAGTTAAGGATCTTTGAACTTAAAAATTTAATAAAAACAATAAATGGAAAAAATTCGATCTAAATTAATAAAATTGTATTCTGAAATGAGAACTTTAATGTGAGCCATATGTAAAACTACGATAATTAAAATCAAAGAAATAAATGAAATACGGTGAGTTTTTGCCAAAAGTGTGAACAATTATTAAATACGGATAAAACACATAAAAAAGGTTTTCGCATTACGGTTCCAGAGTAAATTAATTCCGAAGATTTGGGCGATAAGGCGTGGAATATATACATGGTACGGTAGGAGAGTTCAAAGCCATTTTCCACAATTAAAAGTTTTTAAAAGACTATTACGAACTAGATTTCAATGCTATTAACATAATCTCCAGGTTGATTAAACTCTCCAACCGTATCACGGTTCCAGAGTATTTCGAGTATGGTGACATTCATCCCGAAGCCCATTTTAAGCGAAATCAGAGGCCCTAATGGACCATCATTTGTTGAATTGAGGTGGAATGACCATTATAATACATTAAAAATATGCAAAAAAATCTCCGAGTCAAGAGGGTCTTACAATAAGAAACTCTAGTTCCCACTCGGATTAAGTGATTGTCCGTATCACCATTGTTACCATACCTCAAAACCAGAAAATTACCAGTTTCGAAGAGCGAAAAACCGGAAAAAATTGTAACATAATTTATAAAAGTTTAGCTAATTGTGTACAGTCATTCATTCTTTAACTTTATTTTTCAAATAAAATAATATGAAAATTCAGTGGATAATCAAATGTTGTTTTAAGCCCTGGAGAACTGACAAGGAACACTAACGAAGTGTATCGCGCCGATTTGATTCTAACTTGGCAAGTTCATAGATGTATGTGAAAAAATGAATTCTGTGAAATTTTACGTGCCCTCGTGGCATACGAGCCGAGATATTAGCAATCAAAAATCCGCGAAACGGCAACATTTACTGTCTCTGTGATCCAGCCGCCCGCAGAGAGCGAGCCCCTCCCGGCCGGTGTCGCGATCTCGGCCGCTCGGTGGACGGCGCCGCGGCGGTAAGACGGTCGTCATTAGTCTCTAGGAAGGAGGCTACGCAGAATTGTTCATTGTCTTCTCTCAAGCAATGAAAACATATCTTTTCGCCCCACAGTGAGCAAGGGAAAGGTGCCGATATATATTCTCGATGGCTCTATGAAGGGGAACCGAGATGACCAATGAAAGGAACGACCACTCCACCCTCGGCCTCCCGCTGCCGGGATAACTACGGCGGAGTGAGTGAATAGGGAAATAATCCATTATCCTTTGGTGGGAGGTCGGCAGAGCTCGTGCATCTTAAAAGAATGTACACAGACTGGCGCCTTCCGAGAAGTACGCATCCCCAAACAATTTGTATGTACTGACATAAAGTCACCCGAGCCTCTTTCGTGAACGCGGTATCCTATCGAAGAGAAGATACCAGAGCAGACAGAATAGCAAGGAAGAAAATGTGGAATTTGGTCATTTCTACTTTGCCTTTCGGATTATTCGGACACATTCGCTTACCTTCTACACGCCCGCTGCTTATGACTTTAGGATTGAGCTATAACGCCACAATTTCTGTAAATAATTAGTGTCTCGCAGCTTCAAACATTGTTTAGGCGACAATTATGGCCCAGGTGATAAATCCCCTAAACATGTTGAAGCTGATGAAGAGCTAATTTCCAGATACTCTTCGTTTTTCGGAAACCACTGTCGAAGAAACCGAACTGGAATAAAAGCTCGAAAATAAGTGTTTGGTCAGTTTTAAATTTCAGAATTTTTTTATAGCAGTACCTATATATTTATCTTTGTATCATATCAAAGAATTATCATTTAAGTGTGTTTTAATATTCGTGTTGCAGCGATACTGAAATCCTGCGTGGAAGATGAAGAATTCCTCTGTGAGACCGAAGAATATCTCATTATGACAGTGAAAATGAGAGGAATTAGGAAACTGTTGAGGATAATGAAGAGAACAGTGGTGAATCCGAAAGGGATGATGATGTTTCTCATACTTCCCCTTCTTCTTCGACATCGTACGACGTCTCACCGATGAAAAAACCAAGACCAGATCCATCAATGCTCCAGAAAAAATATAGCAGTTGACTTTGGAAGTCAGGAAAGAATGGAAATCTTTCACTGGAGACAGTTCGGCACAACTTCCGCATTATCACAAGTCGGACACAACTGCATCGCTACGAAAGGCAGGTAATGGAAGCTGGTATTTTAAAGGAAAGTAAAGGTTAATCCGTGCTGCTCTTCTCTCCCGCTTCAAGACAGCGAAGGAGGGTCGTCCAGTAGTTCATGACAGGGATTTGCGAAGGTGGGCTCTTGAAGAGAATAAAAAACTGGAGCAGGGAGTACAAAACTTTAGAGCAACTCCGGCCTGGCTATGGAAATAGAAGAAACATCACAATATAGAATCACGAAATGTGACAAAAGTTGTTTCAAAGAAATATTCCACGGAAGTACGGTCCATCACGGATAAGGGCAAGGAATTTGTCCAGGACGTGAGAAATGTGATTGAAAGAGGTGCATCGCAAGTGCTAAATACTGATCAGAGTGGTTTTAAAAAATAAATTCACTCCGGTCGCACACTGAAATTTCGCGGTGTGAAAATAGTTGAGTCAGTCGTCCAGTGTGTGCATGCAACCACCCATTTTTATACGATCCAGCCGACAATTTCAATCGAAGCTGTGCTCCTCTCCCCTCTCCTCATCTGCTTGCAGGATAAGGATGGAAAATTTCCCAAAAATACAAACATTTTTCAATCCTCCAATATTCACTGTGTTGCATCAACCTCTGTGCTGCTGACGAAAAACATTCTCATGAAGGAATATTTCGGAAGTGTTTTTTTACCATAGAAAGATTTCTTTTGGTGAATTCTTGGGGCCCTTACAAAGATCATGCCATGGCTGAAGTGATACCGAAAAATAAAATAATTCGTGTGAAGATGATAACTACGGGACTTACACAACCTCTAGACGTAATTTTTTCGAATGTGGAAATATTTCGTACACATAATTTCTGATCGAGTGTTATTATAACAGTTAAATGTGAACCTTTTCTAAAGAAACAATATTTTTAAATGCAATAGCTCACGTATTCCCAGTTCTCTACTCCAAGGTTCATAAATTTTATAATGTTTGCGAGGTTTAAGGCAGGGTATTTAGGGAAAAAGCCACACAGCCACATTACTCCAGTGCAATATTGCTTCGATGAAAACATATTTGTTAAATACTGTGAAAATAAAGACGATAATGTGTGTGGGGACTCCGTATTTATAAAATGAGCCCAATGTGAGTTTCCCCTATGTTTCAATCTTTTTTTTTTCAAAATCCCCATTTCTGTGCATAAATATTTTTTAATGAAAAAAACGAAATAATTATTTTGTGGCATGTTTTCCATCCACCATCCTTTAAATTAAACTCACATGGCTTCAAAAAAATTAATGTACTGCTAATTAATGCCGATTTTCGGACTATGTGTCGCAGGTCAAATAAATAATAATTACGATTATTCTTCAGGTTTTCACTATTTTTATTATTCTCTGGAGCCATCGCGTTTTGTTGCTTTTTTTTGACGTTTCGTCTCTCTTCCTGGAGGCTTCGTCAGGTAAAGAGACATGCAACCTGACCACGAACTTTACCTGACGCTCCAATGCTTTACGTGGAGACAAAACCGCGCGCCGTCCACCGAGCGGCCGATATCGCGACACCGGCCGGGAGGGGCTCGCTCTCTGCGGGCGGCTGGATCACAGAGACGGTAAATGTTGCCGTTTCGCGGATTTTTGATTGCTAATATCTCGGCTCGTAGGCCACTAGGGCACGTAAAATTTCACAGAATTCATTTTTTCACTTACATCTATGAACTTGCCAAGTTTGAATCAAATCGGCGCGTTACACTTCGTAAAATGTTCCTTGTGAGCTCTTCTTTGCCCACGCCGAGTAATTCCTCAATGCCCTTCAAGAAAATTTGAAAATTAACGTTGCCGCGCGATTTCTCCCCGCAATGGATGGACCGCGGATCCAAACGGAGCCATCACGGGCGTTTCGGTGTTAGCAGGGGCTAATTTGCCAACCGGGCGGGATACTGGGACATACCTTTAACACCGGGACGTGAGATAAGTCTATGTATCATGACCCTGAGACTCTTTGCCAAGAGGGTAACACGAAGGAAAGGAGATTGAATAGAAACTCTCCTGGTAAGCAGTTAGTCTATTAAAATATGAAATTTCATGGATTTCTAATTCATTTTGTTTCACGATATAATAAGATGACATAATATCGAGGCTACCGGATTATTAATTGTATATACGACCTGACCTCGTTTATCATTTAAATACTTTTTAGCATCACAGTAAAATTCGACTTTTTAAATTTACGAGAACCGTTATTTTTATTTTTATTGAAAATTATCCGAATCAGTAGGGAGGGTTCCCAATATTATTTAAATGGTCTAGCGTTACCGAAAGGTTTCATTCAACACGTTGAAATCGATACCCTCGGAACCACAAAAAATTACAAATTTCCGTGTTTGATGATTCCGTACAAACATTTTATGTATCTTTCTAAACATGTTCAGCAATCCCTCCTTAAGTACCCTTAAATCTACATCTTTTAAACGTATCACTTCCACTACCTCCCATCATGACGTATAATAGCTCCCATAGCAATGGCGATGTCATACAACGAAATAAAAGAGTATTATAAATGTTACTAAAGAACATAGCAAACGGTTCTATGAAATATCATTGCCACTACCTCCCATCGTGACGTATGATGGCTCCCATAGCAATTGCAATGAAAAACAACGGAATGAAAAAAAATATGAATACCTTAAGGCCTCTTCGGAAACAATGATAGTATGACCATACGTAAAATATGCAACTGCTAACAAAATCTCTCACTTACCTGTTGATGAACGCCCTTCACAGTGAATTGGCTAAGAAGGAACCGAAATATTCCTTTATACCTCTGAGAACCTGAAATCTCTCGAAAAAAAATGCCGATTCACAAATATTTTATCATCCCCTATATTTTCAAAGGCGTCTGCTGACTAGTAATCATATAAATGATTATCGGAAACTTTTTTAAGTTTCAGGACTGAATGTATCTCATTCTAATTTTAAGTGGAAGGAAATGGGCGGAGTTCAGTGTAACGGTTTTGGCCACGCATTACCACGTTCATTTAAAGGAAGCGAACGATTCGGGTAGCATTTTTTTTATTAATTCACCGAAGTGCCCATTCCTACTGATAGGAATTGTCTGTGGAATGCTTGGCGGTCATATTATAGCCTCCGTCTCCGAATATAAATATTTTCCTCACACATATGCTTATATAATCAAACTTTGTACATCCGTCACTTTTATAATTCGTAACCGCGCCCGATTTAAAAGCTCTCGCATCATTCTTCATGGGGTTACATGTTTTCCAGTGGCGAATTCGAATTCATACTCGTTCGAACGTAAGAAAGATGGGACGTTAATTAAATAGTGGTTTGGGTGAAAAACAATTTGCTTGGACGGAGAATCTTGTAGGCCCTTACCTTTCAAAATAAAAGAAGTAATTTATTAATTTGAATATAATTTTTACTCGTAACGAGATGCATGTAAGAGAAATCTTCACTGATCTTTTCGAAACATAGGTGATTTATAATGTAAATTTCTGTATTGCTCGGCAATAAAGCATTGCTTTTTGTACAGCGAAAAATGAAATAATAAGCCTTTCACATTCTTGGGCAAATGCTTTGCGGTGTGCTTTGTTAGAGGCTTGAATGCTGCATCAAATGGAGATGAGGATTCCAAACGTGAAAACTAGTTTTTAAACTTCCTTAGATAGTAGCTCTCTTGAGGGTGTAATCAGTTGTGCGGTTGTGAAAAAATATGTAAAATAATTTATGCCATTTTGACCCAGAAGTTGAAACTTAAGGTATTTCAATGGAATTCTGCCATAAGAGACAATATAAAAACTAGCGGCAGAAGCTTGGAGAGAAGCATCAAAACTTTTGTTGATCAGTACTCTAACGATCGTCAACACCACCAAAATATGAAGAGCCTTGCCCTTCCTTAAAAATACTTGCATAATATACCATGGAATTCATTGGGAATTCAACAATGTTATCTATCAACTTGCCATTCCATTTTGAAACACTTGTTGTGAGTTTCATAGGTATAAGTACCCCACCTCTTATCATAAAAAACCGCCGCGCCGGTACCAGGCGCCGACCAACGATACAGACATCCAGAGGGAAATATTTGGCATTGCAGGGCAACATGGGAATTGAAATTTCACGCATGGGGTCCAATTGCACTGTACTGCCTTCAAGTCAAACGTGAACAGAATCACCGACGAGTGCTTCTCGATCGTCCCTTGCCTTGGAGCCGTTCTACACGGGGCTCTCTACTGCGCAGGCTGATATATGAATGCATTCGCAATGAAAATTGCGTCGTTTAAAGTGGTGTACTGCGCGAACGCCAGCGCGAATGTATGAATGACTGCGAGGAAAAAAGTCCCTGCTCTAATTTGGTGCCCGTGTTCTCGCAGACCGTGAAGCACCTCGTGTTATAATGTTACTTAATAAAACATTACTTGTTTGATGCTACACATACACATGTAGACATGCTCTTGCCATTGTGCGTTAAGTAGAGAGAGATTTTTGTATGCTGTTAGTGGCATAATATGGGAGAATTTAATATATTAATATTTCTACCGATTAAAGGGAGATCGCTTACCGTCACATCGCTTTTTTCTAAAAATCTACCAATGGGGTATTTAGGCGTACAATGATGATTTATGCATTCTAAGAAATTACTGAAATCATGCATGACATTTATTATGCGGTAATTGCTTGCACAATAAACATTTAATGTACAAAAGCAACTAAATTCTACAAGCGTGAACGAAAATTGCACTTGATAACCGGAATAGGTTTCATAATAATTGCTCTTAAATGGATGATTCCCGTGGAAAGTTGTCAATTATAATCAAATTTCGTTTATGCAGTCAATCACCTAGCTAAATTTTATAATAATGTAGCTTATGATTTCAGAAAAAAAGAGATTTCGCGAGTTTTTTGAACATCGTATTTTGGTTACGTTATGTTAGCCACAGATTTTGGGCCTAGGTAATGAAAGTTCGTACTTCTACTGATGCTTGTCCGCTTTCTGCCTCCATGTTTGTAGTTGAGAAGATATCTGTTTTTTAAGAATCTTTTGCATTGAACTGTCAATCATCACTCTATCCTAAAATAATTCAGATTTTTCTTCAAATAATGCGGAAATAATGTGTTGGATACACCAAGTAGGTACACGTACAATAACCAAGAGTGCTAATAGCAAATTTACTTATTTCTCCACCCAGCTTAAATTTCTTCGACCATATTTATTCATTTGTCACTCATTAAATTCATTTTACATTCAACCACGAACTTCATTATATAGGTAGCTAACGCAGGACATTAGTATCATGAAGTGTACAGGGTCAAACCTCTCTAGATTTGTGGTGTCATGATTTATTATCGTGCATACAATTTTTAAACACAAAGATTAGAAATATTTTTAAAGAGAAGGGTCTTCCAGAAAAATTAAATCTTTCCCTAATTACCGAGTTTACTTTTAAGTAAAACCTTTCTAGGCGACGCGTTATTATAACTTTGCATCCTCTATATCCATGCCTTCCCTTTTAAATTGAACAGATAGCAAACCCACGGAATGCATGAAATAGAATTCTATTCCCTGAAAAACCAAATTAAACAATAATACGCGCAAACCCTTTTCACTGGCAAAACAAAATACTCGTCAAATGCAAACGTTAATTACGAAGGAATTTCACGAAGACTTGCGCAGACAACAACTGCAAGTAGATGCGACGTTTTGGAAGAGTTGCATAAAGGAAGAGACACAATGTAAAATTGACATTAAAAATGTTAAAAGGTTGTTAAAGGTAAAAAGAGTTAAGGATCTTTGAACTTAAAAATTTAATAAAAACAATAAATGGAAAAAATTCGATCTAAATTAATAAAATTGTATTCTGAAATGAGAACTTTAATGTGAGCCATATGTAAAACTACGATAATTAAAATCAAAGAAATAAATGAAATACGGTGAGTTTTTGCCAAAAGTGTGAACAATTATTAAATACGGATAAAACACATAAAAAAGGTTTTCGCATTACGGTTCCAGAGTAAATTAATTCCGAAGATTTGGGCGATAAGGCGTGGAATATATACATGGTACGGTAGGAGAGTTCAAAGCCATTTTCCACAATTAAAAGTTTTTAAAAGACTATTACGAACTAGATTTCAATGCTATTAACATAATCTCCAGGTTGATTAAACTCTCCAACCGTATCACGGTTCCAGAGTATTTCGAGTATGGTGACATTCATCCCGAAGCCCATTTTAAGCGAAATCAGAGGCCCTAATGGACCATCATTTGTTGAATTGAGGTGGAATGACCATTATAATACATTAAAAATATGCAAAAAAATCTCCGAGTCAAGAGGGTCTTACAATAAGAAACTCTAGTTCCCACTCGGATTAAGTGATTGTCCGTATCACCATTGTTACCATACCTCAAAACCAGAAAATTACCAGTTTCGAAGAGCGAAAAACCGGAAAAAATTGTAACATAATTTATAAAAGTTTAGCTAATTGTGTACAGTCATTCATTCTTTAACTTTATTTTTCAAATAAAATAATATGAAAATTCAGTGGATAATCAAATGTTATTTTAAGCCCTGGAGAACCGAGCTCTTCTTTGCCCACGCCGAGTAATTCCTCATTGCCCTTCAGGAAAAGTTGAAAATTAACGTTGCCGCGCGATTTCTCCCCGCAATGCGGATCCAAACGGAGCCATCAGGGGCGTTTCGGTGTTAGCAGGGGCTAATTTGCCAACCGGGCGGGATACTGGGACATACCTTTAACACCGGGACGTGAGATAAGTCTATGTATCATGACCCTGAGACTCTTTGCCAAGAGGGTAACACGAAGGAAAGGAGATTGAATAGAAACTCTCCCGGTAAGCAGTTAGTCTATTAAAATATGAAATTTCATGGATTTCTAATTCATTTTGTTTCACGATATAATAAGATGACATAATATCGAGGCTACCGGATTATTAATTGTATATACGACCTGACCTCGTTTATCATTTAAATACTTTTTAGCATCACAGTAAAATTCGACTTTTTAAATTTACGAGAACCGTTATTTTTATTTTTATTGAAAATTATCCGAATCAGTAGGGAGGGTTCCCAATATTATTTAAATGGTCTAGCGTTACCGAAAGGTTTCATTCAACACGTTGAAATCGATACCCTCGGAACCACAAAAAATTACAAATTTCCGTGTTTGATGATTCCGTACAAACATTTTATGTATCTTTCTAAATATGTTCAGCAACCCCTCCTTAAGACACCGTAAATCTACATCTTTTAAACGTATTACTTCCACTACCTCCCATCATGACGTATAATGGCTCCCATAGCAATGGCGATGTCATACAACGAAATAAAAGAGTATTATAAATGTTACTAAAGAACATAGCAAACGGTTCTATGAAATATCATTGCCACTACCTCCCATCGTGACGTATAATGGCTCCCATAGCAATTGCAATGAAAAACAACGGAATGAAAAAAAATATGAATACCTTAAGGCCTCTTCGGAAACAATGATAGTATGACCATACGTAAAATATGCAACTGCTAACAAAATCTCTCACTTACCTGTTGATGAACGCCCTTCACAGTGAATTGGCTAAGAAGGAACCGAAATATTCCTTTATACCTCTGAGAACCTGAAATCTCTCGAAAAAAAATGCCGATTCACAAATATTTTATCATCCCCTATATTTTCAAAGGCGTCTGCTGACTAGTAATCATATAAATGATTATCGGAAACTTTTTTAAGTTTCAGGACTGAATGTATCTCATGCTAATTTTAAGTGGAAGGAAATGGGCGGAGTTCAGTGTAACGGTTTTGGCCACGCATTACCACGTTCATTTAAAGGAAGCGAACGATTCGGGTAGCATTTTTTTTATTAATTCACCGAAGTGCCCATTCCTACTGATAGGAATTGTCTGTGGAATGCTTGGCGGTCATATTATAGCCTCCGTCTCCGAATATAAATATTTTCCTCACACATATGCTTATATAATCAAACTTTGTACATCCGTCACTTTTATAATTCGTAACCGCGCCCGATTTAAAAGCTCTCGCATCATTCTTCATGGGGTTACATGTTTTCCAGTGGCGAATTCGAATTCATACTCGTTCGAACGTAAGAAAGATGGGACGTTAATTAAATAGTGGTTTGGGTGAAAAACAATTTGCTTGGACGGAGAATCTTGTAGGCCCTTACCTTTCAAAATAAAAGAAGTAATTTATTAATTTGAATATAATTTTTACTCGTAACGAGATGCATGTAAGAGAAATCTTCACTGATCTTTTCGAAACATAGGTGATTTATAATGTAAATTTCTGTATTGCTCGGCAATAAAGCATTGCTTTTTGTACAGCGAAAAATGAAATAATAAGCCTTTCACATTCTTGGGCAAATGCTTTGCGGTGTGCTTTGTTAGAGGCTTGAATGCTGCATCAAATGGAGATGAGGATTCCAAACGTGAAAACTAGTTTTTAAACTTCCTTAGATAGTAGCTCTCTTGAGGGTGTAATCAGTTGTGCGGTTGTGAAAAAATATGTAAAATAATTTATGCCATTTTGACCCAGAAGTTGAAACTTAAGGTATTTCAATGGAATTCTGCCATAAGAGACAATATAAAAACTAGCGGCAGAAGCTTGGAGAGAAGCATCAAAACTTTTGTTGATCAGTACTCTAACGATCGTCAACACCACCAAAATATGAAGAGCCTTGCCCTTCCTTAAAAATACTTGCATAATATACCATGGAATTCATTGGGAATTCAACAATGTTATCTATCAACTTGCCATTCCATTTTGAAACACTTGTTGTGAGTTTCATAGGTATAAGTACCCCACCTCTTATCATAAAAAACCGCCGCGCCGGTACCAGGCGCCGACCAACGATACAGACATCCAGAGGGAAATATTTGGCATTGCAGGGCAACATGGGAATTGAAATTTCACGCATGGGGTCCAATTGCACTGTACTGCCTTCAAGTCAAACGTGAACAGAATCACCGACGAGTGCTTCTCGATCGTCCCTTGCCTTGGAGCCGTTCTACACGGGGCTCTCTACTGCGCAGGCTGATATATGAATGCATTCGCAATGAAAATTGCGTCGTTTAAAGTGGTGTACTGCGCGAACGCCAGCGCGAATGTATGAATGACTGCGAGGAAAAAAGTCCCTGCTCTAATTTGGTGCCCGTGTTCTCGCAGACCGTGAAGCACCTCGTGTTATAATGTTACTTAATAAAACATTACTTGTTTGATGCTACACATACACATGTAGACATGCTCTTGCCATTGTGCGTTAAGTAGAGAGAGATTTTTGTATGCTGTTAGTGGCATAATATGGGAGAATTTAATATATTAATATTTCTACCGATTAAAGGGAGATCGCTTACCGTCACATCGCTTTTTTCTAAAAATCTACCAATGGGGTATTTAGGCGTACAATGATGATTTATGCATTCTAAGAAATTACTGAAATCATGCATGACATTTATTATGCGGTAATTGCTTGCACAATAAACATTTAATGTACAAAAGCAACTAAATTCTACAAGCGTGAACGAAAATTGCACTTGATAACCGGAATAGGTTTCATAATAATTGCTCTTAAATGGATGATTCCCGTGGAAAGTTGTCAATTATAATCAAATTTCGTTTATGCAGTCAATCACCTAGCTAAATTTTATAATAATGTAGCTTATGATTTCAGAAAAAAAGAGATTTCGCGAGTTTTTTGAACATCGTATTTTGGTTACGTTATGTTAGCCACAGATTTTGGGCCTAGGTAATGAAAGTTCGTACTTCTACTGATGCTTGTCCGCTTTCTGCCTCCATGTTTGTAGTTGAGAAGATATCTGTTTTTTAAGAATCTTTTGCATTGAACTGTCAATCATCACTCTATCCTAAAATAATTCAGATTTTTCTTCAAATAATGCGGAAATAATGTGTTGGATACACCAAGTAGGTACACGTACAATAACCAAGAGTGCTAATAGCAAATTTACTTATTTCTCCACCCAGCTTAAATTTCTTCGACCATATTTATTCATTTGTCACTCATTAAATTCATTTTACATTCAACCACGAACTTCATTATATAGGTAGCTAACGCAGGACATTAGTATCATGAAGTGTACAGGGTCAAACCTCTCTAGATTTGTGGTGTCATGATTTATTATCGTGCATACAATTTTTAAACACAAAGATTAGAAATATTTTTAAAGAGAAGGGTCTTCCAGAAAAATTAAATCTTTCCCTAATTACCGAGTTTACTTTTAAGTAAAACCTTTCTAGGCGACGCGTTATTATAACTTTGCATCCTCTATATCCATGCCTTCCCTTTTAAATTGAACAGATAGCAAACCCACGGAATGCATGAAATAGAATTCTATTCCCTGAAAAACCAAATTAAACAATAATACGCGCAAACCCTTTTCACTGGCAAAACAAAATACTCGTCAAATGCAAACGTTAATTACGAAGGAATTTCACGAAGACTTGCGCAGACAACAACTGCAAGTAGATGCGACGTTTTGGAAGAGTTGCATAAAGGAAGAGACACAATGTAAAATTGACATTAAAAATGTTAAAAGGTTGTTAAAGGTAAAAAGAGTTAAGGATCTTTGAACTTAAAAATTTAATAAAAACAATAAATGGAAAAAATTCGATCTAAATTAATAAAATTGTATTCTGAAATGAGAACTTTAATGTGAGCCATATGTAAAACTACGATAATTAAAATCAAAGAAATAAATGAAATACGGTGAGTTTTTGCCAAAAGTGTGAACAATTATTAAATACGGATAAAACACATAAAAAAGGTTTTCGCATTACGGTTCCAGAGTAAATTAATTCCGAAGATTTGGGCGATAAGGCGTGGAATATATACATGGTACGGTAGGAGAGTTCAAAGCCATTTTCCACAATTAAAAGTTTTTAAAAGACTATTACGAACTAGATTTCAATGCTATTAACATAATCTCCAGGTTGATTAAACTCTCCAACCGTATCACGGTTCCAGAGTATTTCGAGTATGGTGACATTCATCCCGAAGCCCATTTTAAGCGAAATCAGAGGCCCTAATGGACCATCATTTGTTGAATTTGGGTGGAATGACCATTATAATACATTAAAAATATGCAAAAAAATCTCCGAGTCAAGAGGGTCTTACAATAAGAAACTCTAGTTCCCACTCGGATTAAGTGATTGTCCGTATCACCATTGTTACCATACCTCAAAACCAGAAAATTACCAGTTTCGAAGAGCGAAAAACCGGAAAAAATTGTAACATAATTTATAAAAGTTTAGCTAATTGTGTACAGTCATTCATTCTTTAACTTTATTTTTCAAATAAAATAATATGAAAATTCAGTGGATAATCAAATGTTATTTTAAGCCCTGGAGAACCGAGCTCTTCTTTGCCCACGCCGAGTAATTCCTCATTGCCCTTCAGGAAAAGTTGAAAATTAACGTTGCCGCGCGATTTCTCCCCGCAATGCGGATCCAAACGGAGCCATCAGGGGCGTTTCGGTGTTAGCAGGGGCTAATTTGCCAACCGGGCGGGATACTGGGACATACCTTTAACACCGGGACGTGAGATAAGTCTATGTATCATGACCCTGAGACTCTTTGCCAAGAGGGTAACACGAAGGAAAGGAGATTGAATAGAAACTCTCCCGGTAAGCAGTTAGTCTATTAAAATATGAAATTTCATGGATTTCTAATTCATTTTGTTTCACGATATAATAAGATGACATAATATCGAGGCTACCGGATTATTAATTGTATATACGACCTGACCTCGTTTATCATTTAAATACTTTTTAGCATCACAGTAAAATTCGACTTTTTAAATTTACGAGAACCGTTATTTTTATTTTTATTGAAAATTATCCGAATCAGTAGGGAGGGTTCCCAATATTATTTAAATGGTCTAGCGTTACCGAAAGGTTTCATTCAACACGTTGAAATCGATACCCTCGGAACCACAAAAAATTACAAATTTCCGTGTTTGATGATTCCGTACAAACATTTTATGTATCTTTCTAAATATGTTCAGCAACCCCTCCTTAAGACACCGTAAATCTACATCTTTTAAACGTATTACTTCCACTACCTCCCATCATGACGTATAATGGCTCCCATAGCAATGGCGATGTCATACAACGAAATAAAAGAGTATTATAAATGTTACTAAAGAACATAGCAAACGGTTCTATGAAATATCATTGCCACTACCTCCCATCGTGACGTATAATGGCTCCCATAGCAATTGCAATGAAAAACAACGGAATGAAAAAAAATATGAATACCTTAAGGCCTCTTCGGAAACAATGATAGTATGACCATACGTAAAATATGCAACTGCTAACAAAATCTCTCACTTACCTGTTGATGAACGCCCTTCACAGTGAATTGGCTAAGAAGGAACCGAAATATTCCTTTATACCTCTGAGAACCTGAAATCTCTCGAAAAAAAATGCCGATTCACAAATATTTTATCATCCCCTATATTTTCAAAGGCGTCTGCTGACTAGTAATCATATAAATGATTATCGGAAACTTTTTTAAGTTTCAGGACTGAATGTATCTCATGCTAATTTTAAGTGGAAGGAAATGGGCGGAGTTCAGTGTAACGGTTTTGGCCACGCATTACCACGTTCATTTAAAGGAAGCGAACGATTCGGGTAGCATTTTTTTTATTAATTCACCGAAGTGCCCATTCCTACTGATAGGAATTGTCTGTGGAATGCTTGGCGGTCATATTATAGCCTCCGTCTCCGAATATAAATATTTTCCTCACACATATGCTTATATAATCAAACTTTGTACATCCGTCACTTTTATAATTCGTAACCGCGCCCGATTTTAAAGCTCTCGCATCATTCTTCATGGGGTTACATGTTTTCCAGTGGCGAATTCGAATTCATACTCGTTCGAACGTAAGAAAGATGGGACGTTAATTAAATAGTGGTTTGGGTGAAAAACAATTTGCTTGGACGGAGAATCTTGTAGGCCCTTACCTTTCAAAATAAAAGAAGTAATTTATTAATTTGAATATAATTTTTACTCGTAACGAGATGCATTTAAGAGAAATCTTCACGGATCTTTTCGAAACATAGGTGATTTATAATGAAAATTTCTGTATTGCTCGGCAATAAAGCATTGCTTCTTGTACAGCGAAAAATGAAATAATTAGCCTTTCACATTCTTTTGCAAATGCTTTTCGGTGTCCTTAGTAAGAGGCATGAATGCTGCGTCAAATGGAATTGAGGCTTCTAAACGTGAAAACTAGTTTTTAAAACTTCTTTAGATAGTAGCTCTCTTGAGGGTGTAATCAGTTGTGCGGCAATAAAAAAATATCCAAAATAATTTATGCCATTTTGACCCAGAATAATTTAATTTAATTATTTTGGGTCAAAATGGTTATATTGGGTTATATTATTTTAAAAATTATTGTGCATGGTTTATTACTCTTCTTGCATTCCTAGAGCCCGACCGAAAATCTTCAGTAGCAACCCGATACGAGTGTTATGTGGAGAGACTTAAACTGCCGTAAATATTCGAGGGTAGATCGGTAAATTTCTCTCTCTTCGGAAAATGAAAACATACCTTCGACTCATAGTCGAGTCACTAAATTTGGTCATTTTTTCGAGGTCAGCATTCCCGCGAATTAGATGAAAAAACGCCAATCTCTATTTCTCACAAGCTACGGAGAGTATTCACCGGAAAGTTCATTATTTTAGTTGTTTAGTAAGAGAACCTACCATTGCCAAATAAATATTGCCTCTTGGCAATATAATTCCATTCTACAAGAATAATTGTGCTGCTCAAATATCGCATAACTAACCCAGAAGTTGTAGGATTTTCCTATTTTCTACTGGCAATTCTGGAGCCGTAAACCCTTGTATGTACGAATTGAAATGTTGCGTATTTTTTACACGTCGTTGATGCTAGTAACTTAAGGTAACATACAATGACACACAAAATCATAAGACGATGAAGATGGGGCTGCCTGATCACACAATAACGCTGACAATTGCGTCGACGATGGCAATAGAAATCTAAATAGTTGAATTGCAAAATTTGATTGTTTCAGGTTTGAATTCGTGGAAGTGATATATATCTATTTTTTATATATATATCTATAATTTTAAGAACTTTGTGCTTTGCCACACTTTATTTAAAAACTATGACCGGTTTAACCTTAATTAGGCATCTTCTGGCCTAGCTAAATCCTAAGCCAGAAGATGCCATATTAAGGTGAAACCGGTCGCAGTTTGTAAGTAAAATGTGCATAGTACAAAGTTTTTTTATTCAAAATGGATTATATTGCAGCTAAAGATATTTTCGTTGAACAACAAGGAAATAATACATCCATATATTTCAAAGTTGCTGAACATGTACAGAACTATACATGAAAAGTTTGGGACAGAACCATCGAACACTGAAATTTGTAATTTTTTATGGTTTCTAGTGTATAGATTTCAACTTGTAAAACGAAACCTTTCGGTAACGCCATCGGTAACCATTTAAATAATATTGAGAACCCTGCCTGCTGAATCGGATTATTTTCAATAAAAATTTAAATAACTCATTTCGTAAAGTTAAATAGTCAACTTTTACTGTGATATTAAAAAGTATTCAAATGATAAACGATGCCAGGTCGTATATATAGAATTAGTAGTCAGGTAGCCTAGATATTATGTCATTCTGTTATATCATGAAACACAATGAATAAAAAAATCCATCAAATTTCATGTATTACTAGCATTACTGCTTACCTGGAGATTTTCCTTTCAATCTCCTTTCCTTCGTATTACCCCCTTGTCTCAGGGATATAATATATAGGCTTATCTCACGTCCCGGAGTTAAAGGTATGTCCCAGTATCCCGCCCGGCTGGAAAATTAGCCCCTGCTAACACCGAAACGCCAGTGATGGCTCCGTTTGGATCCGCAGTCCATCCATTGCGCGGTAAAGTTAATTTTCAACTTTTCTTGAATGGCATTGAGGTATTACTCGGCGTGGGTAAAGAAGAGCTCGGTTCTCCAGGGCTTAAAACAGCATTAGATTATCCACTGCATTTGCATATAATTTAATACAGTATTTAAAATTTAAGAATGAATGACTGTACACAATTAGCTAATCTTTTAAAAAGCATGTTTAAATTTTTTCCGGTTTTACGCTCTACAAAACTGTGCATTTCCCGGTTTTGAGGTATGGTAACAATGGTAATATAGACAATCACTCAATCCGAGTGGGAATAAGGTTTCAAATTGTAAGACCTTATTGACTCGGGGGTTTTATTAGCATATTTTTAATGTACTATGAAGGTCATTCCACCTCAATTCAACAAATGATGGTCCATTAGGGCCTCTGATTTCGCTTAAAATGGGCTTTGGGGAGAAAATCACCACACTCGAAATACTCTGGTACCGTGATATTGTTGGAGAGTTTAAACTACCTGAAGATGACGTTAATAGCATTGAAATCTAGGTCGTAATAAAGTCTTTTAAAAACTTTTAATTGTGGAACATGGCTTTGAACTCTCCTACCGTACCATGTATATATTCCACGCCTTATCGCCCAAATATTCGGAAAGAAATTTCTCTGGAACCGTAATGCGAAAACACTTTTTATTTGTTTTATGCGTATTTAATAATTTTTCACACTTTTGGCAAAAACTCACCGTATTTTATTTATTTCTCTGCTTCTAATTATCGTAGTTTAACATATGGCTCACATTAAAGCTCTCATTTCAGAACACAATTTTATAAATTTAGATCGATTTTTTTACATTAAATGTTTTTGTTAAATTTTTAAGTTTAAAAATCCTTAAACAACCTTTCAACATTTTTAATGTTATTGTTATATTGTGTCTCTTCCTTTATGCAACTGTTCCAAAACGTCGCATCTACCTGGAGTTGTTGTCTGCGCAAGTCTTCGTGAAATTCCTTCGTAATTAACGTTCGCATTTGACGAGTATTTTGTTTTGCCAGCGAAAAGGGTTTGTGCGTATTATTGTTTAATTTGGTTAGCTAGGGAATATAATTCTATTCCATGCATTCCGTGGGTTTGCTATCTGTTCAATTTGGAAGGGAAGGCATGGATTTTTTTGGGCAGACCCTTCGCATACGCATATAAATACGCATAAAACACTCTTTATGTGTTTTATGCGTATTTAATATTTTTTCACACTATTGGCAAAAACTCACCGTATTTTATTTATTTCTCTGCTTCTAATTATCGTAGTTAAACGTATGGCTCACATTGAAGCTGTCTTTTCAGAAGACAATTTGATCAATTTAGATCGATTTTTTCCATTTATTGTTTTTGCTAAATTTTTAAGCTAAAAATGCTAAAATATCCTTTCAACATTTTTGTTGTTATTGGTATATTGTTTCTCTATCTGCATGCAACTCTTCCAAAACGTCGCATTTACCTGGAGTTGCTCGATGGCTAGCGTAAGGAGATGCTGTTTAGTTTTGCAAGAAGCGAACTTGTCAAGAAAATATTGCTTTTTTATTATTGTAATATTATATTTTAAATCAAATCGAAGAAAAAGTTCTTGGGGTATCTCATAAGAATCATTAGCGTTGAGGGTTCAAAGCATGTAAAGGCTGTTTTACACGGGGCTTTCTACTGCGCAGGCTGAAGCCGCATCAGCTCTCGCAGTAGAAGGCGCCAATGTACACTGCGAGAACGAGAGCTATTCAGAATATGACAGCTTTACACGACACATGCGTCTGCGCAAGTCTTCGTGAAATTCCTTCGTTAATAACGTTCGCATTTGACGAGTGTTTTGTTTTGCCAGTGAATGGCGTTTGTGCGCATTATTGTTTACATTGGTTTGCCTGGGAATATAATTCTATTCCGTGCATTCCGTGGGTATGCCATCTGTTAAATTTGCAAGGTAAGGATATAGAGGATGCAAGGTTATATAAGCGCGTCGCCAAGAAAAGTTATACTTTAAAGTAAACTCGGTAATTAGGGATAGATTTAATTTTTTGGGTTGACACTACTCTTTAAAAATATTTCTAACGTTTGTGTTTAAAAATTATACGTACAATAATAAATCTTGACATAACAAATCTAGAGAGGTTTGACCCGGTACACTTCATGACACTAATCTCCTGCGTTAGCCACTACCTATATCATCAAGTTCCTGGTTGAATGTAAAATTAATTTAATGAGTGACAAATAAATATATAAGGTGAAATAAATTTAAGTTGAGTGGAGAAATAAGTAAATTTGCTATTAGCACTCTAAGTTATTGTACGTGTACCTACTAGGTGTTTTCCAAAACATTATTTCAGCATTATTTGATGATCAATCTGAATTTGATTAGGATAGAATGATGATTGACAGTTCAATGCAAAAGATTCTTAAAAAACATATATCTGCTCAACTACGAAAATAGAGGCAGAAAGCAAACAAACATCAGTAAAAATACGAACTTTCGTTCCCCTGGCCCAAAATCTGTGGCTAACATAACACCACCAAAATACGATGCTCACAAATGTGACAAATCTCATATTTTCTGAAATCATAAGCAACTTTAGTTTTAAATTTAGCTAAGTGAGTACCTGCATACCCGAAATTTAATTATAATTGAAAACTTTCAACAGGAATCATCCATTTGAGAGCAATTTTTATGAAACATATTCCGGTTATCGAGTGCAATTTTCGTTTACGCTTTCAGAATGTAGGTGCTTTTGTACATTAATTTTTTATTGTGTGAGCAATTACCGCTTAATAAATGTCATGCATGATTTCAGTAATTTACTAGAATGCATAAATCTTCGTTGTACGCCAAAATATCCCATTAATAGTTATTTAGCAAAAGGCGAATAGACGGTAAGCTATCTCCCTTTCATCGGTAGAAATATTTTTTATTATTAAATTCTGCCATATTATGCCACTAACAGCCTACAAACATCTCTCTCTGCATAACGCACAATGGCATGAGCATGTCTACATGTGTATTTGTAGTATCATACAAGTAATGGTTTACTAAATAACAGTATAACATACGAGGTGCTTCACACACTGCGAGAACGCGGGCACCAAATTAGAGCAGGGGCTATTTTCCTCGCAACCATTCATACTTTCGTGCAGGCGTTCCCGCAGTACACCGATTTACACGACGCAATTTCCATTGCGAATGCATCCATACATCAGCCTGCGCAGTAGAGAGCGCCGTGTAAATCGGCCTTAACGCAAGGGACGCTCAGGAAGCACTCGGCGCTGATCCTGTTCACGTTTGACTGGAAGGCAGTACAGTGCAAATGAACCCCATGCGTGAAATTTCAACTCCTGTGTTCCCCTGCGATGTCAAATATTTCCCCCTGGCTGTCTGGATCGTTGGTCGGCGCCTGTTACCGGCGCGGCGATTTTTATTATTAAAGGTGGGCTACTTATACCGACGAAACTCACAACAACTGTTTCACAGTTGAATGGCAAGTTGATAGATAGATTTAGATATGGAAATATCATCCCTCCTTATTCTTCTCTGCACTTTCATCGTCCTAATGTAATTCTTCTTTCTATCTTCCTTTTTTCCGCAATCTTATCCATTTCCCATTTATACTTTTGGCTGGCTGATATTTATTGGGGGGTAACCAAAATTTGTGTTATTTAGCACCATTGAGGATAGGTGGGTAGGAGGTCAATAATGATGGAAGAGTGGAGGGAAACCTGAACTCAGCGTTAGCCTCTTATCAACGAAAGGCACCAAGTGGTTCTTAGTTTTACGTTTCACTTAGTGTACGCTTCACTACAAAGTTAAACAAGAATTTCACTGACGCATCAAAACATATTTATCAGACCATTCAAATAACAAGTTATCTGCCACAAGAACTGCTTCAAGTTATTGACTCTGTTATACAACGGAATGCTTACTTTGCCCATCCCGAAAATTAACATTAGGCGATAATCATTGTTGATAGAAACCAAATTCGAGAGCTTGGGTACAGACGAATCTTGAAGACAAGGCAAGTAACTTCTGAATATGATCATATTACAATTTTTATGCCACCAAACCTAAACTTTAAAGCTACAGACTACACCGAAATTATAAAATGGGACACTTGTAATCGGACTAAACCTCCTTTGTTACGAGCACTGACTAATGAAGAAGTAAAAAAGTACGTAAACAGAGACCTTAAGACTGTTATGGAATTAGAAAATATTCCATGCCTTACGCAAGCTGTCGAAAGGTGCGTGAAAGAAGCTTCCAGTGAAGTCTGTGGTGCCCATCTGAGTTAGATTGCATCTGAGTTAGATTATAGTCAAGATCCTCCATGACTACCTTTTCGCACAAATATGAATATAAATTCGTAGTGATGGACAAAATTGAGAAATGTTTTAAACCATGGAGAAGAAGTACAGGAAAACAATGTAAATTTGTATATGTTTTAAACTTGTATATATAGTAAATAACACACCCTAATCATTGAAAGTTTTGCTAGGTAAGGGTGTGGGTGGAACTCGAAATTCAGCCACCTCCCCGTGATGAGTTCTGGGTCGTTTTGTAAAGCAAAATGAGCGAAGAACTTCACACACAATGTAATTTGAAAAATGCCGCCAAATTTATGATTGGAACTCTATTTCATTCAGCTGCGCTGCCAAAAAGAATTAAAATAATATTGCTACTGATGAAGGCTTATACTTGTATTTAAATATAACACTTTTATATTATTTTAAAATCATATAGAATGTTCGCGCGAAAGAACTCTACAATTATAAGACCAATGCTCCATTACTCACTTTGCAATGCGGCTGGGCCCCCTTTAGTATTAAAAAAAGAGGATAATTTAACTTTACTTTTTTTCTAAGCACCTCTAAGTACTGGAATATAACTATAGAGTCTCAACTTGATTGGTAATAAAATTGTTAAAATGTAAAACATTGAAATTTTACTTAAATCGCAAATTAATCAGAAATTCCACAGCTATGCGTGACCAAAATATTTGATACAATATATATAAATTTTAGTCATTTTTAAATACTTGTAAAATCATTAACGCATTATACCTAGGCCTGTAGTCATACCACCCTTAAATACTTACAAAAATATTGAAAATTTATGGTTTTTAAAAATTTTTATCGAACTTAAACGGCAATGCGTGACCGGAAGATATATAAATAAAAATTTATTTTTATATTATTTTTTTCTTGTCTATACCAATGGCAACCTTTTCGCGCTTTAGCATTCCGAAATAAAATAATTTTTTTTTTTTTCGAACCACCCTACTACAAGGTCTTCCTTCGAAATAAGTTTGAATGTGCCAATTATAAATACGAAGTTACAAAAATTCTACTTACGGTTGAAATAAAAATGTGTTGCCGGAAGATAGCGATGGACAAGTTCCGAAGGTAAGGTTTTGACCCCAACTCTGAGTTATTAGAATCAGGAAAATTAATACTATTTTCTTCTTGAAAATCCACTTTATGGTGTAGTTACGGATTATAACCTCTCTTCAAAAGTCCTAGTGGTACCTGTAAAAACATAAAAAGGATAAAATATTGTGTATTTATCCCTTTGGCAGTAAATTGTAAAGATTACATCGGCCGTGAACAAATTTCATGTTGAATGGGAGTTCAGGATTCATTGCATATTCCTAAGTTTATTGGGGAATCAAATTTGAACAATTTTTGGTATTCGGCTCCGAGATAGGTTTAAAATATAAACTACAGGATAACATTTGATTTTTTTTTTGGACCAAAATTGCCTACAGTAATCCAAAAAATAGCAAAAAGTAGGGGCTTTGGATATTGCATCAATGAGAGACGAACTTTCAATGACCCGCCTAATAACTGACATAACGAAATTATTCTGCTCAGCCTCGAGAAGTAAAGATATATTTATGAGACCCATTTCCACCATAGTAAAGGATCCATTTAATTGTAATGTCAACAACGGCTAATTGAACAAAGCTTACCCAGCGGACCATTACTGATGGTGTGTGTATTATTAGGCTGATATTATTCCTCTTTTACCTCTGATTATGAAAAATATTTTTTTTTAATGTTTCTTTTATTTCGCTTCTCTAAGAGAAACTCTGCAAATATGAACCTCAGAGAAGTATTACAATACTTCACGCTGTTATCATGGGAAAAATGTTCTCTGCACGGAAAATTGCTTCCTTATTCATTCATTTCAAAGAAACACATCCATGATTAAATACCAATGCACTTTCCAGAATGTGCGAATTAGAGAAATATAATTCCAAAACACCGGTTTCGTTGACATACGACTAAGTTCTCGTTAAATGTAAACATCCAATTTTTCGTTTAATTCGCTCCATCTTTAATGAAAACAATCACTATACTTCTACACCGACCGATTTACATTCTCTACATAACATGTGATGAGGAGGAGTTGGAATAATTCCAGGAACGAATTGAAATCAACCTCATGGTACTTATGTATAAATGCATAACTACGCAGTATCAAATTTACTCGTGTAGGTATACGTTTATTCTCTAAATGTAAACCGTCTCAATCAAGTGACATCGTACCATATCATAGTAATTTTGAGCCTCACAATTCTTTTATTCAGGCATCCTCTTCATTACGACGCAAGAATTAAATACTGAGACATTTAATCCGCAGGTCAATGCAATCTATAAGGAAAAAACGCCGCATGCAAACAGAAAATGTGACGAAACTAATATGACTTATTATAACACCTCGAGAGACTCGAAGGGTTCACGTAAGGTTAGAATAAACATGAAAATTCTTCGCTTGAGAGTATTATGCCGAAATGGTGGATTGTTTTGCACCGCCGCTCTAGGAAAGGCAAATGTTATAAAATAGGAAAAAAGTAATGTAATTCCGAGCGTATTTATTTATTATAGCACATGAATTAATATTTTAGCAATAGAATATCAAGACACTACATCGACTAGAAAAAAATCACTATTTAATATATACTTCTATCACTGGCATCCTAACTACCACTTCCACCTTCCCTGGTGGCATTTCGCGGCGTAGTAAATTAACGCAAATGTAAACATGACAGAGTTATTCAAAACATACAACATAACAAATTGATGAAACATTCGAAGGAGACCCTTAAAGGCTATGATTGAATAAGAATTACAAATTCAATTTTATGCAGAACTTCTTGTGATACCAGGTTTTCTACATCAATATCTATTTTTGCACCATTTTGATCCTTGATGCTCGCTTTGAATGATTAACAAAAGAATCGGAATTTGCCCTTCACTATTTGGAAAAAAATTCTGTTGCGACAACAAATACGGCGTAGTTTATTATTGTTTAATACTCACATGTATTTCACGTTGTGGAACCATCTGCCTCTCATAACGATTGAAAAATATTTTTAGACCAATTTTCACAGCTTAAACTTCACGGGTTATTTATACATATATTTAAAAGTAATAATGTGCAGTTAACTTACAATCACTCAATCATAGCGTTTCTTATTCAAGACTCTCATTCTCCGCTGTGTCTCCCCTCCTTGGACTTAAAAATATATCCATCAACATGCCTAATAGAAAAAAGAGTAACCTTTCGAAAAACTCTTCTAAAGCAATATGAATGTCTCATTTGCGCGAAAATGAATCCTTGCATGAAAAACGACAAAGGTTAGACTTGGTCAAAGACATGCCCACCAGCGATCTCATGAACATCTCCCCGTAGTGTTTCTCGGGTTACGTCAAGAACCGCACATATTTCATCCTTACCCAACCTACGGACAGGTAACCAACTATAACTCTGGTTCATATATAGAACCATCTGTTTCGAAACTCCAATCCTATTTTAAGACGGCTGAAATTAAAATGACGTCCCTAAATGTTTCTTACCCGAAAGAAGAATGGAAATTCTGCACAATGAACGATATGCCGTGCATGAAAATCGACAAGTGCACTAAGAATCACCATAGATTACACTGGTCGGCATGAAAATCGGCCCTGACACCATTCCTGGTAATTCTAATGTAAAATGACTTCCTAAATACGAATATGACCTCCGTTTTCCCCCATCACCCACCATTTTCGGGGGAGCCCCCCTCCTATTTTTATCACTTTTCGATAATTTGGAGGTATTAAAAGGATTATTTTAGCATTTACATTTCTTATAACGGTTTAGAGGGGTAAAATATTCTAAAACATGAACATTTATGGTATGGAGGTATATTTGGGGGGATCAGTACCCGTAAATTGTATAAAAACGCATTAAAAATTATCGATTTTGCCGTTTTTTCGCAATTTTTCACGTTTTTTCTAAAATTTCCAGCTTCCATTTCACCTCATCCTCCCCCAAATGATGAAAATATATATCAACAAGAAATAGCAGTGATAATAAAAATATTTTGCAACATAACATAGCAACAACAATTAAAATATGTAGCAATAATTCGGAAGATTTACTTTACCACGTTGGCGCTCGCAATGCTTCGCCCGCTCAGTCTTGGACAGCAATTCTCATGCTTTCACAGCAAAAGAAGGAAAAAATAATACTTTGTAATTCCACTAAAAATATACGATTGAGATCTTATATTCTCATTGAAGTTACAAAGTATTCTTTTATATTCATCATGGAGTTCCACAAAGTATCAGCCTCTCAAATCAATTATGTTGCAGTTGTCGCCATCTTCCCTCGGTATACCTCTAGCGATCGCAGAGTCAACTTGTCGGTGTTCTAGGCAATGATTATGTGTTTCCGAGTTGTTTAAATTGTGTAAAACAGTGGAATTTGTTTTACTCCGGCTTTTTCCAAGTGAATTGCAGTACGTGGGTGTGAGTTGTGATCAGTGATTTAATGTGTAATTATGCCACGCGTGTGTAAAAATCATCCTGATCGTTTCTGCTATGTTAGCGGTGAATTGACTTTAAAATCGTAGCGAGAACCTCTTTCTTTGATTCTTAAAACTGCTTATAAATTTTGTTTTGGCTGCCAAGTTGGCGATCAGGACAAGGATTGGGCTCCAAGAGTTTGCTGCACTACTTGTTGCAGTAGTTTAACCAAATGGCTCAAAGGTACGCGTAAATCAATGCCATTTTTGTGCCCATGGCTTACGTGAACCTCGCTGTCATCACACGGATTGTTACTTTTGTATGACTTCCACCGTAGGGTTCTCCAGCAAAAGTAAGCAAACAATACAGTATCCTAATATCCCCTTCAGCAATAAGACCAATTCCTCATCACGAGCCTTTCCAATCCCTGAGCCCCCAAAAACTTATACTCTAGAGCCATAAATTGATTTAAAAGATTTTGAACAACAGCCGGGACCAAGTGATACTTCCGATGATGAAGAGTGTTCTGATGATTCAGCTGATCGACAACCTAACCTCGTCACGCAGTCAGAATCGAATGACCTCGTAAGGAATTTCTACATCTACATACTACCCCGCAAGCCGCCTCAATAGGCGTGTGGCGGAGGGTGTTAGGACACCAGCCGTTTACATATAAAAAGGAAACGCTGAAATGAAATTACGCCTTGCATTTATTAAATTCCCTTATTGTTCGGGGGAAAAACGAATTCCCATACCTATCCGTTCGGCAAAATATCTCTCTTAATTTATCGTTTCTGTCGGACCTGGAAATATAGTGGGGTTCTAATATGATGTTCTCCGTGTCGCTCTGAAAGAAATCTATTTTCAATTGCTCAAGTAATCTAAGCCTAGGGCGCAGCCTCCGAGTCTCTAGCGGCTCCCAGCCTAATTCGTTTAACATCTGCGTAACGCTGTCTGTACTCCCGTAGCAGTTTTTGACGAATCGCGCAGCTTTCCTTTGTATTTTATTAAGTTCCCGAATTAAGTCTTTCTGCACCGGATCCCATATGCTTGCTGCGTATTCAAGGTGTGGCCGGACGAGTGCGAAATAGCACCTCTCTTTTACTTTTTCATCTGAAAATCTTCCCACAATACGCTTGACGAATCCTAGCTTCTTCAGAGCTCTGCCACAAATATTTCTTGTATGTGTTCCCCACGATAGGTTCGAGGTTATCGTAACTCCCAGATACTTCACTTCATCTGTCGCCTTTATGTTAACACCATCCACAGCATATACATGGGGATAGTTGGACGAACTCCGCAAGAAATGTACCGCCGTGCATTTGCTCAGATTATGTTCGAGTCCCCACTCTTAGCTCCACACATGAAACGTTGTTTAAACGTGTTGTTGTTGGAGTTGCCTAAGACGAAATCTCAACTCCTTGGATCTCGACTTCAGCAGTGGAATCTCTTATAAAAGGGCGTAAAAATCTCTTCCCATAGGACCAGACAGTCAACACTGAAATTACCTTTTACGGAAGATGAAGGCTTGGTGTTTTGACCTAACTCAAATGCATTGATAATAGAACTGATGATGCCATGTAACCCAGAAAAATGGAGGCTGTTTATCGATTCGTCAAAGACAAGCTTGAAAGTGGTCCTGTTGGCCAATAGGAATGAGTTACCTTCAGTCCCGGTGGCATATTCTGTTGATATGAAGGAGACGTACGGAAATATCTGCCGAATCCTTGAAAAAATTAATTATCACGATTATAATTGGAAAGTATGCGCTGAACTGAAAGTTGTCGCTCTACTCACGGGACTGCAATCAGGCTTCACGAAATACTGCTGCTTCCTTTGTGAATGGGACAGCCGAGCCCGAGAAAAACATTACATCGTACGGAACTGGCCTCTGCAAGAAAGCTTTACTCCTGGTTATAAAAATGTCACCCATGATCCTCTGGTCCCGAACAAAAATATTTACTTGCCACCATTGCACATCAAACTCGGACTGATGAAACAGTTGGTGAAAGCAATAGACAAGACAGGTGATGCATTTCAATTTTTAAAAACTAAATTTCCTCGTCTAAGTGAGGCTAAAATCAAGGAAGGAGTATTCGTGGGCCCCCAGATTAGAAAGCTTTTCCAAGATTCGATGTTTATGAAACACCTGAATCATAAAGAAAACGAGCTTGGCTTGGATTCCGAAACGTGTGTGAGAACCTTTTGAGTAACAAAAATAGTGATGATTATGTCGCAAATGTCGAGGAATTGTTGTCTGCGTACAGAGCCATGGGGTGTAAAATGTCACTAAAAGTGCATTTCCTTCATTCACATCTGGACTTTTTCCCAGAAAATTTAGGAGCAGTTTAAAATGAACACGGGGAACGGTTCCATCAAGACATTAGCAAATTTGAGAGGAGAGTTTCAGGGAAGTGGAATGCGGGCATGTTGGCGGAGTACTGCTGGTTTTTTGCACGAGAAACTTCTACCTCAGGGTATTAAAGGAAATAAAATACCCAATGAAGGTACTTATGTTATTCATCGTTCTTTACATTTATCATTTTACTCTTTATTGATGCGCGCGAGGTATTGAGAGCGCCAGCATGGTAGCGTATCTTCTGAAATATTGCTACATATTTTAATTATTGTTGCTATGCAGTGTTCCTAAATATTTTTATTATTGCTGCTATATGTTGTTGACATATATTTCCTTCATTCTGGGATATTTGAGGGAGGGGTAGGTAGAATAGGAGCTGAAATATGAAAAAATAAGTGAAAAAATTGCGAAAAAAAAGAAAAAGTTAATAATTTTTAATGCGTTTTTTTTTAATTTATGGAGACTAATCCACCCAAATCTACCTACTTACCATAAATGTTCATGTTTTAGAACTTTTCACCTCTCTAAAACGTGAGAAGAAAGATAAATGTTAATAAAATAATCCTTTCCATCCCTCCAAATTATCACAAAGTAATAAACATAAGAGGTGGGGCTTTCCCCAAAAATGGTGGGTGATGGAGGAAAACGGATGTCATATTCGGATTCAGGAGGTCATTTAACATAAGAATCAGCGGGAATGGTATCAGGGCTTGACAAAAAAATTTTTTTTACCGACCAGTGTTATTTATTTAGCAACCTACACCAATGATTATGACTACCAAAGGCGCAGTCCGGGTGATGGAGGATTCATAGGTCAAATAAACATAGCTGCTGCTGCAAATGCTCCTTTTGACGTTGCTAACCGCTGGATTGTACCCGACTCTCTAACCCTGATTCAGATACTCAATGCGCATATCAACATTGAATTGCGCAACTCAATTATGTCATTGAATGCAAATATATTAATGTACACAAAGGAAGTGATGAAATTGTTATTCACTACGATGACGGCTCCAGGGAACCGGAGGGACGAGGTATCTAATAATAATCTATCAACCTGGGTGCTATTTAAGTAGTAATGAGTGTGTGTGGCCCATTTGGTGTTACCCGTGCATGAAAGAGGACCAACAGTCACTCATTTCTCCGTCCACCTGCAAAACGGTCAGCTAGTCTACTACAACGAACAATATAAGATAGGTTACGAAATCCTCAAATGACCACGCCGACAGTATTCTTCAGGTTTTGTGGTTTTCTTATAAATTAAGTTCAATGTTTTTCATGCCCTATGAATTTTAACGGATACCTCCAGCTAGTTCTTAATTAAATGATATCTTCGTCAAAATATTCCATTTTTTTGTGATTGCGTGATACCTCATTCACTGTGCTGTCTGAGGAACGAAGTCACTTTTAGTTGGATAAGTATTAAAAACATTTCATTTCTTAATGTAAAACCTATATTTTTAAATGAGAAAGAATATAATAGTCTGAATACTGAAAGAATGCAATAAATACGCAGTCGAATAAGTCCTAAATAAACCTTATTCAACCTGTTACTCAGTACATAAAGCAGCAGACATTTCGTAACAACGGGCAAAATTCTACCTATCCAAATTCTCTGGCTCGAGATGTTTTTAACCCATTACCGACCAGCGAATTATTTTTCAATTTTATTTTCAAAAATGATCAGAAATGGTTAGAAATAATCCCTTATGATGGGGAATTTAGTTTGAGCATTGTATCACGCTCCGTTACCTCGTGCGTGACTGAGTCGTAAACGACCCATTGGGCAGTTCCCCGAGAAAAGGATTTAACTTGTAAAATATTATTTAAATTAGTTTTTAACATCTTTATTAAGTATTTAAAATACAAATCTTTTTGCATTCCTCAATTTCCGCACAATTCTGACAAAATGTTTAATTTTGGTGAAAACAGCAACATTTCGTGAAGAATGCAGCGTAATACGCTAACGTATTTCCCTTGCGTATGTGTGCCAACAGTAAAAATTGTGATATTTTGGATGAACTCTTTTACTAGTATGCAATATTTATCTATAACATTAAGCATAATAATTAAAATACAAAGAAACATTTTCAATAGTTAACAATTAACGCATCTTAACAAAATTAATAATTAACATCTTGGCAAAAAGCCAAACTGTGTGTGTAATATGTATAAATTACAAACTATGGTATCGTGCTAAACAGTTGTCATGAAGAGGAACTGCACACCTTTCACAAGACTTTGTTGTTTACTTTGTTGTACTCTAACAAATACGACACCTGCACCTCGGTTGTTTCGTAATAAGGATAAGTCCGCCATGATCTTTTCTCTGATCTTTCGCTACAGTATCAAGATAACTGCGAGCGACTAGCTTAGGCGCAGTGCCGTACTTCAACAATATTGCCCGTGCCACTTCACGGCGGTAGTTTAGTGAAGACATATCATGACTTTGGATCGGTGCAGGATCCAAGCATGCACACATCAAAAAGCCAGAGCATAATCGGAATGTATCAATTTTTTTTCCACGAATCGAAATTCGATAGCCTGCAATATTATGATCCATAAGATCCACTCCGCCCATGCTGCGGAACTGTATTGTTTGAAGACATTAGGCTGCGGGACTTTTACTTTCTCTCTTCTAGCTACAGAGTATCGTGGGACTTCCTGTATTGGAGTGACCCCATGTTGATTGGACATGATGTTGACGACAGTGTTATCTTTCCAACTAACGACGATAGTGTTTGACTCTTTATCCAAAAATTATTCATACGGAACTCTCACTTTCATGTTCATTGTTTGCTTTGACGGAATGGGGCAGCGATCTACCCTGTTTGTTCTAACTGTGCCAGTGCCATAAATACCCTTTTTTGCTATATTTTCCAACAAATTACAGCAGGTGAAGAAATTGTCGAAGCAAAAGTTAAACTTTACATTGGGGAGTATATTTTGCAGTGATTCCACAAAATTCAAAACTACTGATTCCCCTGAGCTCATATTTGGCGCTCTTACCTCTTCGGCTTTACGTCCCTGATAGATATCAACCTGCATGCGGTAACCGGTGCGCAGTGCAGCTACTCACGCCTTGAAGCCAAAGCGAATGTGCTAACAACGGATGAACTGTTTGCATCCGTGATGGCCAAAATAAGGGATCTTTGATTCATCAATCAAGATATTGCATTTATTAGGAGAATTTATGATAAATGCAATATTCAACTCATCAAGAAAGCCTCTCAGTTTGCCCGTTTTGTCCCCTGGGGGCAGTTCCGTATTTTCGCATGCATGCAAATAGCGAAATATTTCATCAAACCATTTCGTAGCATGCTATTGCTAAGAAGAATGTTATTTACATCATCAATCTCCCAATACATTTTTTTGCTTGGTAAAGGCACGTAACCGCTAATATACAATATTTCAAAAAATGTTTAAATTTCATCTAGGGATAAATTAAAGTTCACATTAATTTCCTACACTGCATACTTAACACTACACTTCACCAATCGTAAAACAGTTTCTCCTCCCAGGAAAGTCATAAAAAAATCTAGGGGTGTAGAATCATGGTCAAGTTTTTCGTGGCGGTATGTTTTTTTTACTGAATGGGATAATCACGTATCACCCTCAAATCACCCTTAACCCATTTTATCCCCCTAAGGGTACTTTGTTGTGTCGATTTTTGAGCAATATGGCATGTATCAATGCTCTGCAAAGTTGATTCAGAAGAAACAGATTTAACTTTCCTCCTTTTTCCTTCAGAATTGATATCTCCTCCACTAGTGGTGTTCTGTCAGGATCTTCAATCACAGTGACGGGATCCTTGGCCTCTATGTCTGTTGTCTGTATCACTATCTCTCCTTCCACACAGAGCTGACGACGGCTAAGGTAGTCCGGGTCATTGCAGTCTTCGTATCCCGAGTCACCGTCGGTAATTCCACCTTCCTCGTCCGGAGAACTGATATATATACCTATATCCACCCCAGACCTAGTAACTTCTTCCGGAATATAAAATTCAAGCTCCTCAAGGAGCACGGCTACAGTCAGACCACCAGAACTTTGAATAAAATACATACGATTGAGTATGGGTTAAGTCCGTACCTCGCAAACTTAGGAATTTTCATCGTATTCTTATGAATAAATAAACAAATAAGACGCATAATTGATTTTCAAAAGTAAATTGCATTCATTATTTTTCCTTTATATTAAAGTGAATTTAAGATGATCTCAATTATGGTGGCGAGGTAATCCAAAGTGGCGAATAAATAGATGAAATTATTTTGGAGCGCGTTATTCGCGATAAACACACTTTCTCGGGGAAGCGCCCAATGGGTCGTTTACGACCCATAATTTACATAATTTACTTCCAATCCAAAAATCCTTAAATGGTTTGTGAACGCGTCAAACAAATACTTTTATGATATTACTTGTAGTTTTAGGAACATAAAACTACAGATATATTCACATGCAATGCACTTTATACCAACATATACTTACATTTTTCGTGAAGAGGCATGGGACTGAGGTACCATATTGGTCGCAGAGCATGCCATTCTATTGTGAAACGCTCAAATAAACAGCAGTTGGTATCATCACGTAGCAAACATTCCCAGACACTCAAATAAAACATTGTATCTGCGCTATCTAATTTGTTGCATTAACTACAGTGTATTGAGTGATGGGTCGCAAACGACCCACTTGGGCGGTAATTTGTTAATGGTGTCGGTAATCCTAGCGTATAATTGCAAGTGACAGTAAGTAGAACAATCCGAATGTCGATGCCGTTCTGTGTGATGCTCGTTACATTAAATGCTTCCAAACTGTAACATCGTATATGAATACCTCCTAAAATTAATGAATTAATGACCTTTCAAAAACTTATTTTTTTAAAGTTCCCTGCTGACGATGACATTCATTTGGATGAAAAACAGAACCATCGCTATAAGAATTTATAATAATTCATCAGTTTTGGAATACAGATAATGAACTTGATGTTACTTTCCCTCCACACATTTTAAGTTCACATAACGACATTTAAAAAACCTTCATTATAGCACTTGAAATCCTTGTTCACTAAATGTAATCTCCCTCCATCACAAATTCACGCGCGACTAAACCATTTAAATAAAATTTTACATGCCAAAAAATAAAATCCAGTTAGTGGTATTAATTTACTTTAGGATATGCGACTAAACCATTTAAATAAAATTTTACATGCCAAAAAATAAAATCCAGTTAGTGGTATTAATTTACTTTAGGAAGATAAAGGCTTAAGATGATGTAAGGGTTTATGCAATATGCAACAAATATCTCTCACGTACCTTCTCTCTGGCGTCCTCGAAAGAACTGACGCCGGAAAAAACCAGAATGGATTTTTATATCTCGGGAGCATCGTGACCTAAGATATACCGTTGGTGGTATTCGTGGATGGCGAAGGGGATGAGAAGTCTTGGAAGCTGCTATCTTCTAGAGATTATAGCGCCACTGAAATTCCAAAAACCCATTTTGAATTCAGATCTCAATTTAGCACAGACCTTCTCTCCTAGGAATAATAAGCAGCTAACACTCAAAAGTCAAATGATTCGTTAGGAGGTGTGAGAATTGCCGCCTGGATACGTCATGGTATTGTTGTTTTCACGGTCAAACTTTGTTTGTTAGAGACAAAAATTTAACATCCTTAAAAAAGGGACTCACTACTGTCTCTGACAGTATGATTCATGGATACGTAGTACAGCGTGTATTAAAAACTCGAATACATGTCATGAGAAGCTCAATCTTGTTCATTTTTCTCCCTCCCGTTAGTTAACATAGGAATTTGGATTTTACTGTGAAATAACCAAAATTTAATCCATTTTGTAAGGGTTTCGGAAAGTTAGTAAGTATTCCGTAGTAATTGTGTGGTGTAATTTGTTATAGAGCTGTAGTAATGCATTAATAGATGCTCGTGAAAATCCTATCTAACAAATGGAGATATTTGCGCTGATAAAATCACTGGATTAGATTCTATCACTATGCTTTCTCCTCGAGATGGTCTTTAATAACCTTCAATAATCTGAACATTGCATATTGAGCGGGTGAAATAAAAACTTGCATTGGAGAACCATCTTAATGATTACCATATTTTCTATTTCCCCATGAATTACGGGGGGCATCCCCCCCCCCTTAATCCGCCCCTGTGTCACACCTGTGTCTTTGGACACATAATGATTTTTACTACCTGAGGCCATGGTCATGTATGGATGGAAACACTTCATAGCAAGGCCTCTGAGCGATGCATGCGCTTCATTGTTCATTATATATCCGACAAAGACGATATCGTAATCGGCGAGTTAACCCGGGAGAAGCTGGAAGCATGGAGAAAGGTGCTGAAGGAGGGGGGAATGAAAATTAGCAGGATCAAAACGGAGTTCCTGAAAACATCAGATGCTTAATTTCTCATATTAAAGCTTCAAGAGTACCAGTTAGCAATGTTTAAGAAGTTTAAGTATTTAGGGCCAAATGCTCAGAGCGATGTAGGATAAGAGGCTGAAAATCAGCACAAAGTGAATGGGGGATGGATAAATTGGAGAAGAATAAGTGAAGTGGCTAAATATATGATGGTAATTTGCAGGTTGAAGGGAAAAATTTATATATCTGTGGTGAGGGCTGAGTTGCTCTATGGTGCAGAGATCTGGCTAATAACAAGGGCTTAGGATAAGAAGATGAAGGACACAGAGATGAGGATGCTGCGGTGGATGTGCGGGGTGACAAGGAAGCATAAAGTCAGGAATGAGTAAATATGAGGATCTGTTAAAGTGGGACCGTTAGCAAAGAAGATGCAAGAATGCCGATTAAGATGGTTTGGGCACGTTCAGCGCAGGAACGAAGAATACGTGGGGAATAGATTAATGCAGCTGGAAGGGAGGGGGAAAAGGAAGAGATGACGACCAAAGATGAGATGGAAGGACAAGGTACGAAGGGACCTGAGGAAGAGAGGATCAGAAAAGGAGGAGGAAAGTGGGACAAGTGAAATGAAAAGAAATTGTCCTTATGTTCTTGTACGAGGTTACATTAATCGGTGGTAAAATCTCTCCTTAGCCCATCAAAATGAAATAGAAAGAAAAACTACCCACGGTGGTGATCGAACTCGTATCCTTTGGCATCGCAATTACACACGCTATCACAAGACCAACGTACTTCATTTAATGAGTTATGCTCCCTTTGGGTATTAATAATAAACATTCAAAATGGCTGATCACGGAGTCTTTGCTTGTCTGACAATAAAACACTATTCCGCTATTCATTCGTATTTATGAAAGAGAAACACTGGGCAAGATGATGTCTTGACATGCAAGAATTATGAATAAGCTTCGTTTCGAGCACATCTTTTCCTTCATGCGATGGAATAAACGACTTTTCCTCATGATTTTCAAGTTTTGCAGACGATTCGTCCTCGCTTCGGATATTTAAGGTAAACTGTGAACCAAAAATTCCGTTTATCTTGTATTCACGCATTTATAGACACCGAGCAACATAGCACTGACTCTTGGTTATAGAAGATGGCTGGAGAAACTCGCGAAATACATTGAAAGCTTCAAATAATCGCTAAATATAGACTAGATGCCCGCCATATTCACTTGTAAAATCATTGAGAATTTACAAGTTTTCCATTTTCGTTTAAAAAACACTTGAAAGTCACACTTGTAAGATCTTACTTGTAACTTGTAGACTTGTAACTTGTGGACTTGTAGCTTTGAGAAACAGGCCCCAGGTGTCTCTGACCGCAGACACGAGCTCGGAGCCTTATAAAAAACCCGTTGGGTTGCAGTTGAATGAAGCACCCCCGCTTGACCGAAATCCGGTAGAATCACCTGATAGCCCGGGGGCGCCTTGGATTGCCGTACGGTACAGCCAATGGTGGTCGATCGGATACGAAACTGTTTCTCGCGGCCTCCAAGACTTCCAGCGAGTAGAGTCAGGTGGTATTTCAATGTAAACCCATTGCGTGAGTCATACTATGCAGGGGATTATCATGCAATAAATGGTAAAGTGCGATGTCATACGATATGAGACCCATTGCGAAATCATGAAAATACACTGCATCTCATTTTTTGCGAAGCAAAATTTTAATGCAATGCGATAGTTAATTTTCAATACCGTGAAGCGAAATACTAGGTGAAGGGGACGGGAGAGTTTGATCCTTTGAATGTAACTCAAACATTGTTTATGAAAGGAATGAAATATTAATTAGCATGAATTTTTACTTTAACTTACGCCTTATGGCTACACCAGGAGCATTGGACTTATGTGCTTGCAAAATTATCTTGCATAAATGTAAGTTTAGCATGAGAAGGTCCTACTTTTACACGAAAGTCTGCAAATTATCGCTAGTAATGACTTCGGTAATAGCAAAGCAATAACAAATCTGATATCTTAAAAATATCTCCAGAAGTTCAAAGAAATATTTTCCAGAAATTCGAAGAAATATTTTCCAGATTATGTTATGTGGTTTTAAGATGTCACCACCTATTTTGATCGTAAAAGCAACTACAAATGAAAAATGCGTACATAAAACTACTTAATCAAATTTGCACTAGATTCTTCAGAAGAAAATTCAGTGCACCTTTGGAAAAGGAAATATAGAAATAGTTGCCGGCTTTGAAACCTACTCTTAGAGTAAATTATTAAGGATCAAATGGGAGGGAAAATCGAAAAAGGAGTAGTTACACTATATATCCAAAGTGTAGGCTCTATACAGCAATGTACTTAACATTTATATATATATGTCCGTCTTTAGAGCGCTTGCTTGCGCTTTACGGCATCCAATTTCCAGGCCTCTCTGTTTTCCCAATCTCCTTCTTGCAGGTTTCTCTCCGCCATGGCTTTGGTTATTCCGCTCCTCCATGAGTTAGGTGGCCTTCCTCTCTTTCTCATTTCATAGGGTTTCCACTCCATGATGGTGCGGGGCAGTCTTTCTTTGAGCATCCTCTGAACATGTCCGTACCACATCAGTTGTTTTGACTTGATTTCGTCCAGAATGGTTGTTGTCATTTTCATAATTTCTCGAATTCTCTCATTTCTTACTCTATCAAGCCTGGATTTTCCGGCTGCCCTTCTGAGGAAGTCCATTTCTGTAGCTAAAAGTTTCTTTTCGTCACTCACATTCATTTGCCATATTTCACTCCCATATGTAAGTATGCTTTTAAATATGGTGTTGTATATGGGTCATTCCACGCCACTTCAGACAGGAGTTGACCCTTGACCTCTCAGATTTTGATGAAAATTGGTGAAATTGTTTGCCTCACCAAATAAAAAATAAAAAGTTAAAGCGTTTTGCGAAAATCAAAAAAACAGATGAATAACGGACCATTTACAAAATGGCTGTTTTCGATGTCACGAAATATTCGTTATCATATATCACGGAGAAGAAACTTGGTTAAAAAGCACTTGATGGCTCATTTCCAATTAAAAGTTTTTGATCAATCTCAAACTGGCGTAAAAATAGCGATAAAATGATAATTTGTTTAAATAATTCAATGTTAAACAATTAAAAGTTTAAACTTTTGAAGTTATTCACATTTAATTTTTCTTATTTTTTCAACTATGGTACCTTGTAATATTATGAATGTTATATTAAACTTTTCAGAGGGTGTTTTTCCATTTAAGAGAGAAAAACATTTTTTAATTTTCCCTTGCAACGACCATTTGATGTAAACTTACGAAGATAACTCCACATATGCCTAGTTTTTATCACTTATCTATCAAATTCATACTTCTCCTAACAGAACAATGGCAGATGATCTTAGATTTAAAAAATATATGGCTAAAATTTGACACCAAATTTGACTTCTACCCGCGATGATAACACCCCAGTGAAGAGCTAAGCCAACTTAACTGCAGAAGAACCTGCAAGAGTGACACTGAATGAGATTTTATCTCGCTTCAAATGCTTGCAGGAAGAACAAGGTGAGATGAATAAATCAATTACCTGGTGTCAAGAAACTATGAGTGAATTGAGGGAATCGTTGTCCGAAATGAACCGTGCAATTTCTGCGTTAAGTGATAAGCTTGATAAAACAACTAGTGATCTTAGTGAAATGCAAAAACGGGTTTCGGCACTCGAGGGGCATATTAATTACTTGGTGCAAGAGTCTAAGAGAAATGTGGTCGAAATTCAGGGGATGCCATATCGAAAGGGTGAGCACTTAGTTACGCTAATCCTGAGATTAGGTCAAACATTAGGTGTTAAAATGGATTCCTCCGATATCGACTATGTGTATCGCCTGGGCTCTCATGCTGACACCACTAGGCCCCCTACCATTGTCCTCCGATTCTTGAGACAGATCACAGCCAGTGAAGTTCTAAGTAGCAGATGTCATAAAACGCCCCTTTCCGCGCGACCCACCTCGGCGAGGGTGGAAAGGGAAAAAGAGTATCGGTTGTTGCCTTTCCCGGAAAAAGTTTATTTCTCTCTCTTTAGCATGCCGACTTAATCTCTTAACCCTACTTCATACCCGAAGCATATTTCTTATACGTGGGATGGTTCCGACAAATATCCAGTCCCTAGCATCTTCACTAGAGTAATGCGTTATATGGTTAGTCGATCGATCTATAATCCTGGTAATATCCTCAGTACAGTGTTTTAGATCAACACTGACTACGCTCCGTGCTTTAAATGACGATTTTCAAGAATAAAGTTTCAAAAAACTTGAAAAATCAACCGCAGTTACCGAGCCGCAGGGTCCTGCGTCGTGTAGCTCTGCCTTGACGCGCGATCGAAAAATCGCTCTCATTTCCTTCGTCGCAAACTTTTTTCCAAGATTTCTGCTTAGTATTCTTAATAAATCTCTACTTTACACTGTGATGTAAATTTCCCGAGTTATATATTTCGTAAACGAAAGATAATGTCTACTTTATGTCAAATTTCACGTTAAAAACGGGTACGCCATTTTGCGTTGCAAAACCAGACAGATGAGAGCCAAAATCTTCAAAAGTCATGGAAAATATAGGAAAAGCACCAGGTCAAAGGAATATTGCGTTTTTTATTCCATCAAAATCATACCAACGCAACACCACCTGCTTAAATTCAAAGATTTTCGATGAAAAACAAGATCGCGCGTGTTTTTGAAAAATTGGTCATGTTTGGGCTACTGTATCTCAGCAACGGGTCGTATTAATGTAAAATTGCTTATAAATGTATAATCAGTAATCATTTATGAGTATTTACGCTAAGTTTCAAGTCTCTATCTCAAAAAAAGCCATTTTGGACTTTTGTCCGGCTTTTTCCGATTTCGGACCACTGTGCGTCGGTTTAAAATTAAGCTTAATCTATTATCTTAATTACAAGTTCACCTTTTTTCTGACGACGTCAATAATATTTTAAGAAGCCCGGCATAATACTGTAGATTAGACCCTGAGAATAAAATTAGGAAAATAAACTTCAGAACGGACAGGTTTTAAATTTTTTTCCGTGATCGATAATCGACCATAACAGCTGCCAATGAAACTTTATACTAAGTAGCGTAGCAAAATAGTTTATTAGCTCCCCAATGATTGTTACTTAAGCTTCAATATAGCACTAGCATCACTTTTCGATTGCTTTCTATGTGCCCCTTGTATGCCTGTGCGTTTATGTAGTTGTAAGTCTGCATGTTTTAATGCAGTAATATGCATTAATAGAAACATTTGCTTTGTTAATAGAACATAGCATTGGTGGCATTCATACAGTATTTTCAGGTATTTGTTCAAATTTTATTAATAGTTGTAGTTTTGTTAACTTTGTTAGGGTAGAGGGATAAGAACTAGCAATGCGAATTTCACTCGTAAGTTTTTTATTTATGACCCGGGTTTCGACCAGTTAAGTCATCTTTTGGTGCAAATAACAAAGACTTGCAAGTGAAATTCGCGTATTTTGTTCTTTTTCCATCATAGTAAAATTTCACAATGTTACCCATGACAACGTTTGTTTTGTTTATTAGGGTACATTGAAGTGCATGTTAGTAATATACCAATGCTTGTTCCTTAAGCTTCAATATAGCACTAGCATCACGTTTCGATTGCTTTCTATGTGCCCCTTGTATGTCTGTGCGTTTATGCTGTTGTAAGTCTGCATGTTTTACTGCAGTAATATGCATTAATAGAAATATTTTCTGCAGCATTGGTGGCATTCATACAGTATTTTCAGGTATTTTTTCAAATTTTAATAGTGGTAGTTTCGTTAACTTTATTAGGGTTGAGGGAAAAGAACAAACTTTGCCAATTTCACTCGTAAGTTTTTTATTCACGACCCGGGCTTCAACCGTTTATGTCATCTTCAGGTGCAAATTACAAAGACTTGCAAGTGAAGATCCCGTATTTTGTTCTTTTTCCATCATAGTAAAATTTCACAAAGTTACCCATGACAACGTTTGTTTTGTTTACTAGGGTACATTGAAGTGCATGTAAGTAATAGCTAACCCCAGCCAAACACCAATGAGGGATATAGGTGAGGACTTGAACCCTAGTCACCCCGAGTATTCACGCGAAATGCAAGACGAGTCCTATCCTCATCACTCAACATCTATCTCAATATATTTCCATAGTTTTTCTTTCCAATCGTTACTACTTTCTCCTGCACTTTCGATAATGTATTCCATCTCCTCTGATAAAATTTCGGCGTTATTGACATCGACCACTACTGTCCGAAACATCCCATATTCTAGGTCATCCATCGTCTAGCAATCTATCTTTCCAATCGGTCTCTCTTGTTTTCAAAACAATTTTTCTTCCAATTCTAACAAGTTAGTGTACTTGCTTTCCACTTTCTCCGTGTTCGAAGTATAGACCCTTTGTAGTAGTATCTTGAATTTTATGTTACATTTAAGCTATCGTGTGTTTATCTCTGAACCTTCTGTGACACACATGATTAATCCATACACCACCATTTCCGTAGTTTATCATTTTTTTTATTTAACTTCGTGAATATTGCTTCTACATATTATTTATATGTATTAATCTCAAACGAAGTAGCATATTTAAAAAAAATTACAATAGCATCAAATAAAAGGTTTATATTTTTTATGACAATCTCACCGCTGACATTTTGGTAACGTTTACAAAATTTCCAATTTCAGAGAACGCGATAATATTGATTACTTCTCGAGCAACCTCAACAGAGATCAACACAGCTCTGGCAGCTCTAAAGAGTTATGGTTATGCTCTGCATGCACTGCGAAGGAGCTACGTCTCGTGCCCTGTAATTAATTAAATTCAGTGAATTTACATTTAGCCTCAAGAAATGAACCACGTCACTCATTCTTAAAACATTAACACATTTTTAGAGGATTAGCATGCAGTGAAATTCTCAAAGATTATGCAAATATGTTTATCGCTTCGGAGTATCCTGAATCGTTAACCTCTCTCCTCGAACGATTCAGCACATTCTTCTTCCATGCACAACATCTACAGGACTGCCAAGATATGTCGAACATCAGTTCAAGGCGGAAGAATAATCAGCAATATTTCAACATTCTTTAATATAGAATTATATCAATGCAACGGGAATATATACGTTCAATCTTAAAAGTAAAAGGAAAAAATGACGCAATCTAGAATGCATAAAGGAGTGGTTATGAATATTTAAAATCATCATCGATGAAGTTGTCAATTTTTCTTTTGCTTTTAAGAATTCATGCATTTACTACCAGTGAATTTACAGTAATCCACATCAAAGAATTTTGACTTCTTTCTGAATATTATATCACCTTAACAGATGTTCATAACCTTTTCCCTAGATGATGTTCGGGGAAGAAGAATGTGCTAGATTGCTCGAGGAGAGAGGTTAACGATTCAGGATACTCCGAAGCGATTCACATATTTGTATAATATTTGTGTATTGTAATGCATGCTTTTACTGTACTATATTTTTTAAGAATGAGTTAAGTAATTCAATTTATGAAACTAGTTGTCCATTCACTGCGGAGAAATATGTAACATATGGCACATTAAAAAGAAATTTCAAAAGTCTCGAATTATTATTGCCTATCTCCTCTCCTATCCTTACACTGCTATATCGTCATATCTACAAAATATAAGTAAATGGGAGTTTGCGATTTGGAAACTGAAGGGGAAGCGAGTATTATAATCCATTGCATATCATTAAAAGTGATGACAATATATTTATAATTCCCTTGAAAGTTCTTTAATGTGAAGGGAATGATCAAGCAGAGGTGATAATTATAGGTTTGTATTCTCGAATGACCGGGTCCATGAGGGATTTATATTTTTTGTCATTGTAAACTCATGCTAGTGATATTTCTCCTCCAAAGAATATGCCTTTTTGGTAGCATTGGCCGCTTATTTATATGATGAAATAATGTGTAAGACTACGCTGCTCTAACGGGATTTCTTTCGGTTCTTGATCATATCTAAGAATAGTATATTGATTGAAATTAAAAGCATATGTTGAGCCACTTAAAATTCTTTATCTTTATTCTTTAAGTAAAGAGGCATAAACATTTTTTTAAATCAGTTTTCAATTTACTCCGATAGGTAGACAAAAATATCATTATATTTGGGTCATTCCACGCCACTTCGGATAGAAGTTGACTCTGGACCTCTCAGATTTTGAAGAAAATTGGTGAAATTGTTTGCCTCACCAAATAAGAAATACTGTTTCAAGTGTTTTGCGAAAATAAAAAAAAACAGATGGATAACGGACATTATTATGTACGAACGCTGTATTACACGTATAACCGGCGATGCTTGTATGAAGACTTAAAAAAGTTTTAAAGTGTTCAACACCTATGCTGGAAACCCGGACAAGAATTTGGTGTTTTGAAAAATGCGGGTTGTAACTACTTTGAGGTCAAGAGGCGCTACACCCGCTGCGCCGAACAAAAGAGAATCGATATCTTGCTTGCTCACAACGTGACAAAACATAACAATACGTTTTGTTGCAGCAAATATAAAATATTCACAAAATATATGGATTACATATTCCATGGTGTAACGTGTGTTGGTGTAACATTGCTTTTATTCTGAAGTGCCATTCGCAATTCATGCTGGATGATTGACGCTAATGGACGGACATCGCAATACTTAACCGGTTTAAGGTAAGTTTTTGCTGTTAATATTATCGGTAAATATAACGAAAAACACAGTTTCTGAGGAAAATCTTTGAGAGAAACCAGAGGATCTAAGGGAAAAGAGAGAAATTCAAAATTAAAGTGTAATGAATGCGTATTATGGAAATGTAGGAAACATACCCGTGGGGTACGTCGTTTTTGAGAAAATAACGTTTGAAAATGCGGAAAATAGCTCATTTTTTCCGAGATGTTGACGCCATTTTGTGAGGTTTTCTGAAGTTCCGCTTGAGAGATACGGACTAATTTCAAGTCTAAAATATGCCCTCATGTTCTATGTAAAATTTTCTACATCATGCCTAAAGTTCAGTTTACTGTCCAGTGTTATTCCCAAGTATGTTACTGTCTCTTGCCAGTCTATCAGTTGCTCCTTAATTCGGATGTAGCTGCGTTGGTGATTGGAGAATGGTGTAGTTGTAGTGTCGTTAATGTTGTTGCGTATTATTTTAAAGAAAAGAATCCCCCGAGTGTGTTGGTGATTGTAAAATTAATGTAAATGAAACATATAGCTTGTCAATAACAGAACTGTTATTGCGACGAAGCTGTGTAAGGGAAATGGGAAGAGGAATGATGGAAAGAGATTGAGGGAAAATGTGTGAAATTGTAGGGTAAGAGTTTCCTTCCTAGCTTGGTTCCTTCCTTTATCGCGTCTCTCAAGCGCGCGTATATACGGTACCGCGGTAATAACCTCGGCTTCTCCCGGCTCGCCCCAACGCTTGGTTTCTTCCACTCCCGCATCTCTCTAGCGGTAATAACATTGGCTACTTCCGGCTACTCACATCAAGGCTCGCACTTCTGGATCTCACTTCTCACGTTTTTCATTACTATTAACTCCCTCTGTCTTACATTTCGCACCAATAACGTAAGGTAAACTTCTTCTTTAACCGTATGACCATGTTTGGTCGTGAAAATCATACAGTATTAATGTGACTCCACTCTCCAGCATTAGGATGTGCAGCACCTAGATTTTTAAGATATTCCCGACTGCTAGCGTGCGTCGGCTTATATGGGGAAATCCGCCTAACTTGAGCTACCTATGTTACTCTGATTTATTTTTTGACTAATCTTTATATTTCAAGCCGAGACCAAATGTAATTTAAAATTATGTAATTGTATAAGCATACAACAATTTACATCATTTTTCGTTGCTAAGTAACTGAATTATGTTACATTTTATCTGAAATATCCCTTAATTTTTCAATTTTAACATTGTTACGGGGAAATATTAAATAAATATTGTCGCTATAACTTTTTCAGTATTGCATTAATCGATTTGAATTTTTCTGAGATAAGATTTCACAGTTTAAGGTATTATTCACATCTACTTTCATTGATGTACCTAAAAATATGAAGTTACATATTCTAGTTAGAATTAGCGTTACTGCATTTGCATCAATTGGACAATCTTTCGGTTTTACCGCTCTAAATTTTTCAGCATTGACATTTTTACATTATTTATGAACTAATCGTGTAAAAGACATTCAAAGAAAGAATTTGAAATCTTTTAAAGAAGTGTGCCTCAATACTGAAGCATCATTTATGGCTAATTTTTGAAATATCTCTATGCGTAAATGGGAATTAATATTGACATTTTAAGCTGGCACAATCACAAATACGTGTAAATGATGTATTAACGTAAGTAATTGTTAGTTTTTGTACTATTACACATTCCTCAAAAGTGCTAAGTGTAGGTATAAAATATTACTGTATTTGTCAATCACGCCAAAATCTCAAAAATATCTATACAAATAGGTTAATTAGACAAATTCATATATATGAAAAATAGATAGATTACATGTATAAACATCAATGGAACTAATCGTTTTCCAAGCATTTTGATCTATTTTAAGACCTATTTGAACAAATTAATTGATTGAATTGAAAAAGTCTCATGAGAATAGTTCTTGGGAAAGTTACAAAAAATCATGGGATGATGAAACAGTTTTCAAATTTAGTTAGTGTTTCTTCTATGAAGAGATATAAAAATTCAAATTCACTACGTATTCAAATATCACGTCCAAATTTGCAAATTATCAAATTAGAGTTTGCTCAAAAGGTTAAAATCTTCTTTGAAAACGATGAAAATTCTATCTTGGCTCCAGGAGTCAAAAAGACAAAACTAAACATAAAGTTTCAAAAAGAAAAAGGTATTTACTTGACACAGTTAATAATTTGTACGAGAAATTAAAGTCACAAAAACCCACGTTAAAATTAAGTCGTACTATATTTTACCAACTAAAACCTTTTTGGATCATGAATCGAAAGATTAGTGGGCACGAAACATGTTTGTGTAAAATTCACGAGAACATATAGTATAATTTATTAATATAATTTATAGTTCAACGCTTATCTCTTCATAATTTTTTAGACAGTATTTCTTTGCAAACTATAACAAAAACGAGAGTATATCATGTTTTTAATATGGAATGCTGGTATGGTCGATGTACTAGTGGCATTAAAAATAAAAAAATGGACATTGCAAACGTTAAAAGCGAAAACTTCTGGTACTACAAATGGCTCACTCATACAATCGAAAGAATTGGGGCAAAATATAAAATTGATACCGTAAAAGTTGCATCAAAAATTAGAGTTGATTGTACTCTATTGTTGAGTGATTAATTTGGTTTGTGAAGCAAATAAAATCATCCCTGAATTTTTGAAACATGAATATCTTCGAATTCATGAAAGTAGATCCTTTTCATTTCCAAAACCAGTTGAAACCAAACGAGGTATTTATCATCGCAGACTTTTCTCAGAATTATATTTGCAAGTGTAGTGCCGAAATTCAAAGTGCTCATTTTGGGGTTTCAAAGACGAAGTTATCCCGCCATGCTGGAACATTCTATTTCAAAAATGAACAAAATGACTTGCACATCATTTTGTACTGTTTCTGAATGCCTTAGTCATGATGCTGCTGCTGTTTGGGCGCATTTGGAGCCTGTTTTAAAATTAATACAAATGAATATACCTCACCTTAATACCATGCATATTCAGACAGACGGCCCCAGCACGCAGTACAAAAACGAAACCAATTTTCAACTTTTTCAACAATATTGTAACGAACTACAGTTAAAAAATGCAACGTGGAATTTCACGGCACCTGGGCACGGAAAAAGCGCGGCAGATAGGGTACCGTGAATAGTCGTTCTGATCGGTCAGTTATGCAGGGTAATGATATCGTAACGGCAGAAATAATGGTAGAGACAATTAATTTATCAACCAAAATCAAAGCATTTTTAATTAATGAAAATGATTTCAAAAAAGTTATTTTAAAAATTAATACAAAAATACTAGCGGTTTCAAACACAACAAAAATATATCAGTTGATGTAGTCAAAACAAATTCCCAAATCTCTCTTCCTAAATGAATTATCCTGTTCGTATTGCGTGAGTAATTCTTTATATGATGTTCCTTGGAAACATTTTCCTTTAAAACCAAATAGATGGGCACCCGAAGAAAAAAAAACAAAATTTCTGAGAACAATAGAAAAGTCAAAATGCTTGGTAGTGAAAAACTAAGTGTGAAATAAATTAATTTTACAAATCTGAGAAAGAAAAATGCTGTGATTAAAAGAAAACAACGAAAAGTGCTTGAAGGCTAAAATAAAAGTTCACAAAAATATTGAATCCATAAATAATCTGAAAAAAAAAATTTCATAATTGTGAGGTGAAAAATAAATGATAATAACCTATTATGTGTTGTACAAAAAGAAAAAAATAATGTTAAACGGTGCATTTTTATTTTTATAATTATTGCATTTCAAAAGTTATATGAATGAATATTGTATATAAGCGTTTTTTATGTTACAAGATACATTTTATTTTTATGGTACGAGACATTATATTTTATGTTACATGATATGCATCATTCATTCATTATTATCTGACATGTAACGGTTTCTGATGTAAATAGAGCCAATATTCTGTATGTGTATGTTATATTTATGTTCAAATAAATTATTAAATGTTAAAAAAATTATATTTTGGTCTGGTTTGCTCAATATATTATTTATTTAAATTTGAATATAAATTTGTTTTCATTGGAAGTAAATTTAATTGAAATTTTTTAATTTTTTTCTATTTTACAAATTTCTCCATACATATTTCAGCAATTTCCAAAACCCAGTTACACACATTTTTACCAACCTAATAGGGTAGTATTCAAGTAAGGAAAAAGTTTCAGATATGTGCCTTAAAATTAAAAAAAATAGAAAAAAAAATTTTAAAGAGCTCAAGTTAGGCGGATATCCCCATATAGCAGATCCCAGATGCATTGTCGTCCTTCTAGAAGCTTCGCTACTGACGTACTTCCATTGAACTGGAATGTTCTAAAAACTAGCGTGGTTCCTGTTCTTACCTATGTTTGTAATTTTCTTGTTGTCGTCAGATCTCACCACTTGGTGTTCAATATGGGGGAATGCGCGATATTGTAACTCTTTGTAAATGGATCTGAAATTAAAATATTGGCATAATAGTTATGCAAAATTAATTTTTAGAATAATCTGCGTCACCTCTCTGGCGAAAATATAGTGTGAATGAACTTCCTATCGGAGAGGGAAGGAAGCGTTGACCAAGCCACAAGGGAGGGTGAACGGAGAGTCTGGGGAACGTAAAGTGGAACGCTGGAGGGTAAACGAAGCGTCGTCTTGGAGGATTAACTGAGAGTAGACGGGGAAAAAGTCTACTCCCGCCTCTATTTACATTTTAAAAAATTCCTAAAAATAGTTTTTTATGAAGTAATGATGTTAAGAACACAATTAACAAAAATTAATACAATAAAAACATAGGAAAAAATAGTAAAAAATTATACCGTAACAGTGAATTGATCTCGAAACCTTTCCACTCACATTCGCTCACCTTAACCAGTTAATATGATTTCCTATTAATACCTTGGGATAATGCTGAGGAATAGTTCCTCTATATTTCTTATAGTCTTTTACTTGTTAATGTCAATGTTGCTCTACATTTTACTTTTCATGATTATTATTCCTCATGACCTTGCTCATCCTCCAAGCATTTTCTTCCACATTTGGAGAGATTTGAAGAGTAAAAATGTTTCAATGAGTGGAAGATATGTTGTAGAAAATGAATGGCACGCGGGCAGTGTCCCGTATGTACAGTGTTTGGTCGAGCGGTCATTAAAGTCAGAGTTGTACAAGCAGCTGGTGGTTGTGTTATTTGCCTTATCAATCCCCGGTTATCACATGGTGGCAGCGGTGGAAAATTACCGAGAACGTGCTTTTGTCGTTTGCTTCTTGTCGTAATGGCTTTCAATAATCAATTTAAGGCATCTGCCCAGGGATCGCCAATGGACTGCCACGGAAACCTCGCCACGAACTGGGAGATTTTTAAAGAAAAGTTCTCAATTTACGTAGAAGCTTTTCTTAGCGATAAGGTGACAGATAAAAGGAAAGTGGCACTTCTCCTGCACTATATGGGAGAGAGGGGACACGAAATATTTAAGTCATTTGACCTGGGTGAATCAGATCGTGTGATCCTGAATACAGTATTGGCATAGTTTGATACGTATTTTATTCACGCAAAAAATGTCACTTACGAACGTCATAGGTTCTTTAACAGACATCAGCTACAGAATGAATCGTACGAGAGTTATATGGCAGCTTTGAGGAATCTGAGTGCATCTTGTGCGCTAGGCTTGTTACGAGATGAGCTAATCAGAGACAGATTTGTCAGTGGAATCCTGGTCAAGGAGGCCAAAGCGTGTTTGTTGAAAACAGCAGATCTCACCGATAACAAAGCATTAAGTATATGCCAGGCCAAAGTGGTTGCAGATTTGAGAGCTGATACCCTACAAGTTAAGCAAGAAGAGATCCAGGTAAAAGAAGAACCGGTAGAAGTAGATGTCCTGGAAAAGAAGCACGATGAACGAACCAGGGGAGACCGAGATAGACGATGGTTTGGAAGACCATCTCCCAGCAGCTTTTCGACGGGTAACCGGTTTCAACATGCAAGCAGAGGTCTTCCCTCACAGCCGAGGAAGTGCAGTAGGTGTGGACTATCTCATGAAATTAATAGATGTCCAGCATTTGGTAAGCGCTGTCACAAGTGTCACTTGCCTAATCATTTTGCCAGTGTTTGTAAAAGTGTGATACCAAGACAAGTAAATGAAATCAATTTCAAAAGAGAACATTTAATTAGTGATGATGAATCACATAACGAAAATTTTTTGATCAATGTGATCAGTAATATCGGCAACAAGATTATGTGGACTGAGACTCTTTTGATAAATAACTTCACTGTACAAGTAAAAGTTGACACTGGTGCTGAATGTAATATTATGGCGCTCAGTCAGTTTGTTAATTTAAAAGTGAAAGCACTTACTGAGACCCAGGCAAGGTATGCTCAAATTAAGAAAGAAATGCTAAGTATATTATTTGGGTGTGAGAAGTTTAAGCAATTTGTCTTTGGCAGATGGGTAAAGGTGGATACTGATCATAAACCATTGGTCTCAATTTTTAGGAAGCCACTTGATAAAATACCAGTACGTTTACAGAGAATGATGCTTTCGCATTGGAGGTTTCCTATAAGCCGAGAAAATTACTATACATTGCAGACACATTATCAAGGGACTTTAGTGCTCGTAGTGTGGATGAGCAGTTTGACTTTGATAAGGATATAGAATTGCAAGTGAATATGTTAATCAATAATTTTCTTATGACTGAGAATGACTGGGAATTGATAAATACAAAAACCATTGAAGACGCGGTGTTATCAGGGTTAAAGGACAAAATAAGATTTGGTTGGCCCAGGTATAAGAAAGTATTAAGTGATGAGTTGAAGCCATTCTCTGACTTTAAGGGTGAGCTTAGTATTATTAGGGATATTATATTTAAAAAGGATAGAGTTGTAATTCCCAATTCACTTAAGCCTGAGATGTTAAAAAAACTTCAAATCGGTCATCCTGGTATCACTCGGATGAAAGATAGGGCCAGATCCACTTTATTTTGGATTAATATGAATAATGAGATTGAGGATTTTGTGAAATCATGTGGAACATGTGCCAAATTCCAAAACAATAAAACAAGCAGTCCATTAATGTGTCATGAGGTTCCCGAGTTGCCTTGGTCAGATGTTGGGGCAGATACCTTTGAATTTGACAATAGGAACTATCTTGTAGTGGTGGATTATTTATCTAATTTTATAGAGACTACTGAATTACATGACATTAGAAGCAGGACTGTTATTTGCAAACTGAAATCAATTTTCAGTAGGCATGGAATTCCGCATAAATTATTCACCGATGGATGCTTTGCATCTGCAGAATTTAGGAAGTTTGTTGGTGATTGGAATTTTGGTTATTACATGTCTAGCCCTCATTATCCCAAATCCAACGGGAAGGCTGAGTCAGCGGTTAAAACTGTAAAACACTTACTGAAAAAGGCACAGGATTCAGGTGATGATGCATATCTAGCACTTTTAAACCTGCATAATACCCCAAGAGGAAATGTACCTTCTCCTGCCAACATTTTAATGTCTAGATCATTGAACACCAACATTCCTGTGTCCTTTGAGTCACTAAAACCAAAAGTCGTAATTAAAAGGGCAAGAGATGAGTTAATAAAAAATCAAAAGAAAATGAAATAACAATATGATGACCATGTACACGCAGAACAAAGGTTCCGTGTTGGTGATGTAGTATCTTTTCAAAAATCACCCAACTCCTTGTGGAGCCCTGGTCAAATCGTAGCTCAGTCTCCTGAACCTCGTTCCTATCTTGTGAGAGATTGTGGAGGGAGCGAGTACAGGAGAAATAGTATTCACATTTCCCCTCGTCAGTTGGCGACCAAGTCCAACAGTGAAAGTCCACTGGTGGAAGGTAACCAAGATCCAGAGGAATTGTTTTTAAAAGAACTGGATCGGTACCAAACAAGGTTTGGAAGAGTGATAAGCAGGACTCGGTTGTTTGAAGCTTAGATTCATTAAAAATTTGTTGGTTATTTATTTATTTGTTATATTTGTTGTTATTAATCATCCATTTAAATTACTTATTATATATATTTTATCAATTGCTTGCAGTATTATATATTTGCTGTGCGGTTTGCGGTTGTTGCTTAAAGGGGAAAGATGTTGTAACAAATGAATGGCGCGCGGGCAGTGCCCCGTATGTACAATGTTTGGTCGAGCGGTCATTAAAGTCAGAGTTGTACAAGCAGCTGGTGGTTGTTTTATTTGCCTTATCAATCCCCGGTTATCACAAGATAAACAATATATGTCATAATGTCATCACCACTCTGTTAAGCACTGAATACATAGTTAAGGTAGATAATTTTTTATTTTCTATGTGTATTTGCAAGAAAGCAAACGTCCATGCCAAACATGCCATCAACCTTAATGAAACTTCATTTGAATTAATGTTTACGCAGTTGGTACATCATGAAGATGTTTTTAAATACGATGTAGACATAATAACGCATTTCCGAGGGGAAATGTACGAACTGGCTAGCTACACAATTAATTAGTTACACCGTATGTTAATATTCAATTCCTATCCAATATTACGAAACGATCATTACCGTAGGTATGTTATTTAAATTTTAGTTTTCCGTTAACGAAGGTACATCATGATATTAACCAAAAATATTGCATATTATTGGGACGATTGAACAACCAGATTTTATTTATGCAAGCCAATTAGAGCAAAAATTACACATTTTTCGTAGTAGTAGCAGTGAAATCGAAGAATACACAATACCATCAGAAAACTCTTCGTTTCCTTCCCCGGAAGCGTTTTAGGAATGTTGACGGGGAGACGAAAAACGAAGCGTCAAAGAAGCCATGAGGCACTCTCCGTTCGCTCTTGCGGAAGAGTTCGGAAAACGTGTTTGAAGTCAAAAATCTCAGAGAGTAATCGGGGAGTAATGGAAGCTCCTCCAAGAGTATAGAACTCCCCGTTGACGCTGCCTCAACGCTAGGGCAAGCGTTTGATTTTTACTAAGGCTTCTGTGCAATTTGGCTGCCGGGGTTTTAAAAATATACATGAAAGTTTTATACGTCCAATCTTGCTTATGTGTGAGTACGTTACAATTCGTGTTATGAAAATATAAGAAAAAATTATACCGGAGATAAATTTTAAAAAATCACTGAAATGGCATTATGCATTCGAAGTTTATTTTTTTATACAAGACTTCATTCTTATTCCTAGAGATAACTTTAACCAACAACACCGTTACCACTTTAATATAGAGCACGATTAGAAGCAGAAACCAACATAATCACGGACATTGCCTATCTTCTTGAGCAATTAACACATTACGCAAATCGCGGATGCGCACGCCAACTGAATTTGTTTTAGCGAGAGAGAGTGTTGTTACATATTGGAAAAATATTTATTTTTTCATTGTAGGGTACAAGTGGGTGTATTATAAGTTATACATACTGAATACGCTTTCAACGATATTTCCGTCAGAGGTAGCGATGGGGGCGAATTGTATGTTCAGTTCATCTAGCGATAGGTCGAGCGTTGTTTGGTTGTCTTAAGGAGGTTAAAATGAAATGGAGGAGGCATGACCGTGAACGCTCATGGGCGAAAGTTTAGCAAGGATAGGGGTGCTTGGGAAGGATTTTGTGCCGAGTAGGTGTTGCCAAACCAGCACAAAACATCGCCTTGTCTGTGGTTTTTAACTTAGATTTGACGAAAATCAAACGCGACCGCAGGACAACTAAGCCAGAGGAAGGTCTAAACTGTGCCGACTGCAATGGCGGATTTGGGTTCAAGTATGCGATTAAATCGGAAAAGGCAGCAGGGCATTTTGTGCGTGTAAAAGTTCTACGTGATTTATCTCGTTCTTTCATTTTTTGTTTTAGGGCATTTGTTAGCCATGGAGCTGAGAATCTACGAGGATTACACGTACGCCAATTGTCATGACGACTTAAAGCGTCCAAACATTTAGAGTTCCAAATTCATAATCGATTGAGGTGGAAACAAATATATATTTCCTATCAATAACGAGTAGGTCCGCTTGGAACTTCATTGCATCCAAACGTTTTACATCACGATTAAAAAGATTTCCTGATAAAGGAAGAATAATAACTATGCCGTAACGTATCAGCATTATAATCACATCTATTACAATTTATTTGAAATTTGGAAGTAGTGTCAATGGGCATTACGGCGGATTATTCAAATTCATGGTGTTCTTTAAGCCTTTTCTGCATCTGGTTCATCTTGGCAAATACATTATTCCAGAACTGAAGAGAAGGAGATGAGAGAGGCAATAATAACTCGAGGCTTTTGAAATTAATTTTTATTGTGCCATATTTTACATATTTCTCAATGAATAGACAACTAGTTTCATAAAATAAATCACTTTACTCATTTAAAAAAAGTATAATACAGTAAAAGCATGCATTATAGTTCACAAATATTATACAAATATGTTAATCACTTCGGAGTATCCTGAATCGTTAACCTCACTCCTCGAGCGATCTAGCACATTCTTCTTCCCCGAACAACATATAGGGAAAAGGTTTTGAACATCAGTTAAGGCGATATAATATTCAGAAAAAAGTCAACATTCTTTGATGTGGGATACTGTAAATGCTGTCTAGAATGAATACTGTCTAGAATGCATATAGGAATGATTATGAAAAAATAGAAGCATCATCGATGAAGTTGTGATTTTTATTTTGCTTTTAAGAACTCATGCATTTACTACCAGTGAAGTAGTTAATTCATGAGTTCTTAAAAGCAAAAGAAAAAATGACAACTTCATCGATGATGATTCTAAATATCTATTCATAATCAATCCTATATGCATTCTAGATCGTGTCTTTTTTCCTTTTACTTTCAAGATTTGATGCATTTATTCCCGTTGCATTAATATCCCGTTCCATATCAAATAATGTTGAAATATTGCTGAATATTCTTCCAACTTAAACTGATGTTCAACATGTTTCGTCAGTTCTGTAGATGTTGTGCAGGGAAGAAGAATTTGCTGAATCGTTCGAGGAGAGAGGTTAACGATTCAGGATACTGCATGCTTATCCACTAAAAATGTGTTAATTTTATAAGAATGAGTGAAGTGGCTCATTTCTTGAAACTAATTATAAATTCGATGTATTTATATAATTACGGGGCACGAGACGTAGCTCCTTCTCAGTGAATGCAGAGGATAACCATAACTCTTTAGAGCTGCCAATGCTGTGTTGCTCTCTGTTGTGGTTGTGGAGGAATAATACAGTATAATCGCGTTCTCTGAAATTGGGAATTCGGAAAATTTTACCAATATGATAGCGGTGAGATTTCCATAAAAAATATAAACCTTTTATTTGATGCGTTCGACATTTATTTAAATTATCCAGCTTCATTTGAGATTGCTGGATATAAAATGTAGAAGCAATATTCACGGAGTAAAATAAAAAAATGATAAACTACGGCAATGGTGGGGTATGGATTAATAATGTGTCATAAAAGGTTCAGAGATAAACCCACGATAGCGTATATGTAACCCAAAATTCAAGGTACTACTACACAGGGTCTATACTTCGAGCAGGGAGAAAGTGGAAGGCAAGTACGCTGACTTGTAAGAATTGGAATAACAATTGGTTGGGACAACAAGGGAGGTCATTGATAAGATAGATTGCTAGACGATGGATGACCTAGAATATGGGATGTTTCGGACAGTAGTGGTGTGGTCGATGTCAATAACGACGCTTTTTTAAACAGTGTGATGGAATTCATTATCGGCAGTGCATGAGAAAGTAGTAACGCATGGAAAGAAAAACTATGGAAATATATTGAGGTAGATGTTGAGTGATGAGAATAGGACTCGTCTTGCATTTTGCGTGAATACTCGGGGTGAGTAGGGTTTAATTCCTCACCTATATAATTCCCTACAAGCTATCTCATTGGTGTGTGGCTGGGGTTATGTATTACTAACATGCACTTCAATGTACCCTAATAAACAAAACAAACGTTGTCATGGGATAAAAATGTTTTCGTTAGCAATATTTTCTTCCTATAATTGCTTTCTTATATCCAGCTCCTCCAAACTGTCCATTCTTCTTCCATTTCTCTCCAGGTGAAGAATCTCCAGGATAAAGTCGCTCTTGTGGTCACCATCCCTAAGATGCTAAGCATCAATGGAATAGTGACTGCAAAAGCGACTTTGTCCTGGCAGCGGGTGTAGTGGAGGTATTGCTCTTTGTTAGTAGAGTTTTTGTTCACAGAAGTGGTGAATTGGTGTTTGGAGAGAGATATATCTACATCAAGGAAAGCAACAAAAGAGGTGGAGATGTGGGAGGTAAAAGAGACAGAGGAGAATTACTTGAGGGAAGAAATTAAGTAATTTAAGAAATTTGCGTGGTAGGGCCAAAGTAGGAAGACGTAGTCAATATAACGGAGCCAGAGAAGAGGTTTTAGGGGCTGTGAAGACATGAAAGACTCCTCTACAAGGCCGAGGAATAGGTTGGTAATGAGGGGCTGAATCGGCTTCCATTAGGGCAACCTTTGGTTTGTACGAAAAAGCGGTCGTTGATGGAAAACGCGTTGTGCGTGAGAATTAAATAGGATAGGTCAACGAGGAAATCAGAGCTGGGAATGAGAGGAGGAGGGTGGGCATCAACGTAGTGACAAAGAGAATGCCTTCGGAATGGAGAATGGCTGTGTAGAGGGAGGTGACATCTATTCGTAGATGTCACATCTATCGACACCAAGGAGGAGATCCGTCTTCTGTCTCTCGAAGTGAACGGACATGTCTGGCAAACATCTCCCTGGAACCGGTTTTTTGTTTCCTCAGCGAGGCAGATACCCTTTTCTACCTGCGTTTTGCACCTGCCCTGTCAGCCTGTTCATCACCGTAGTTCCTAGTTCATTAGTGATAAGTAGTCTCTCTTGATTTACTTACATTTCTCGTGTGTTAGTGAGTGCCTTTATTTATCTTGTTGTTGTGTCTTACTTTTTGCCTAGTGTGATATAGTCGAATCAGTGTTTTAGCTATTTCGTAGTAGTGATTTCAGTGGTAGAACGCAGTGTGCAAGGTTCAAAGAGTGCTTTAGTTTATCTGAACCTGTCACTTATGGTGTTTCTCAGGACTCAGTTCCTGGACCGGTTCTATTCTTAGTGTACATCAGTAATTTATGTTATTGTATATTCAATGGGGAATTGACCTGTTTAACTCATGACACTGCTTTGTCCTCTGGGAAAGACCTACCGACAATTAAGCATCAGATGCAAAATAACCTGGATAATCTGAATTATTGGTGTTCTGCTATTAAACTTGAGTTAGTGAAAAAACCAAAAATATGCGTTAAAGTTAAAGAAATAGGAAAGAATAAACTATTTACTTGTTTTTTAAGTGTCTCATCTGCCTTTTTTTCCAGGAATAACTTGTGTAAAAATTATCTTTTAATAGAATAAGTCAGTAACATCAAGTATTTTGGTATTGTTATCGATGAGAACTTGAGTCGGAAGCCTCCATCGAAAAAACTAAAAAACTATATGAATACTGTACTAAGGAAGTTTTAGCATTTAAGAAAAGTATGTAATATACCTTTCCTAAAAATTTTATGTTACCCTATTGTAAATTCTAAGCTACAATATGGGCTTAGTTGTTGGGGGAGACATACATCTCAAATATGTACCCTGTTATAGTGGGACAAAAAAATATATTGGTAATGGGTTTTTACCCATTGCCAATCTATTTTTAGCTTATTTAGATTTATCCAACGGTTTAAATGAAGGAAAGAAATATTTCATTCTTTCCTTCATTTAAAGCATTGGATATATATTACCCGTCAGGTACTTATTTACGCTTAGAGTATTATGCTTGTTGAATATCAGAGGTGGGAATGTAACAGGTTTTGTGAATGTCCCGTTTCATGGATTGAGGCAATTGAATGGAGTAAATGTTCCCAAACCAAATAATGAAGCCTCTAGGCGGTCTTTTTGTTACTGTGCTCCCAACATATTTAACCACCTACCATTTCACATTTCCTCAACTAAGCCGATTAAAATATTTCTGAAATAATGAAAACCATGGTTGTTTTCTCTCGCAAATATCGAAGATTATTTTTAACTTTAAGAATAATTTCTGTAACTATGGAATGTATTTGATCAACTAATATTGTTCTGCCAGCATAGTACATTTGTTTTTTTCCCATTTTTTCCTGGTGTATGAATGTGTGAACAAAATCCAAGATGCAATTTCATATACAACATGTTGACTCTACTGCAAAATGAATTGTAATATTTTTTGTGTTGCGGCCTTGCACCAGGCTGTTTTTTTTGGTAAATTTAAATGGTGACAACGCCAGCACAGGTTTTCTTTTACCTAAAGGGTTTCTCTTGTTCCACTAATCAATTGAATACTTGTATTTTTTATGTATAAGTGGTGGAATAAATACCAATATCCATCTATCTATCTATAAGCAAGTGCTAACACAGGACCACTAGGCTTTCCAAGAGAGGTGCGATGCGTGAAACTTTGAATTAAATAAAAAAAAAACTTTTTGAAATGACTTTCTGGGGATATAAAACTCTCATTATACCTATTTAGAAGAGCATAGTAAATAAGAGGCAGTGAAATCTCATAAATCCGTCGGAGTTTAACTGACTAATGCGATCTCGAGGGGTAGAAATATTCGGGAAAGGACTGGTCAAGTTCTAAACTTAAATTGGTATTTCTTAAAAGTGCAATTTGAAAATGCGAAAAAAGAGTTGGGAAAATAAAAACATCTCCCTGGTTAGACTTCAATTGAAACACGCTGCCAGTATTTTTGATCCATATGAGGTAGGCTTAAAAAGCGCGTACCGAGATGTTCAACAAAGTACTTTAAAGGCCGTTATGATAATTTCGTCAGTGAAACTAACCTTCTGCAACAACTGAGATGGAAAACGCTTTCAGACCGTCGGTTTAAATTTAGGCTTAATCTTTTATGTAAATACCAAATTCATCTATTTTCTAACGACGTAAATAATATTTTACGAAGCCCGGCATAATACTGTAGATTAGACCCTGAGAATAAAATTAGGAAAATAGACTTCAGAACGGACAGGTTTTAAATTTTTTTCCGTGATCGATAATCGACCATAACAGCTGCCAATGAAACTTTATACTAAGTAGCGAAGCAAAATAGTTTATTAGTTCCTCAATGATTGTTACTTAAGCTTCAATATAGCACTAGCATCACTTTTCGATTGCTTTCTATGTGCCCCTTGTATGCCTGTGCGTTTATGTAGTTGTAAGTCTGCATGTTTTAATGCAGTAATATGCATTAATAGAAACATTTGCTTTGTTAATAGAGCATAGCATTGGTGGCATTCATACAGTATTTTCAGGTATTTGTTCAAATTTTATTAATAGTTGTAGTTTTGTTAACTTTATTAGGGTAGAAGGATAAGAACTAGCTATGCGAATTTCACTCGTAAGTTTTTTATTTATGACCCGGGTTTCGACCAGTTAAGTCATCTTTTGGTGCAAATAACAAAGACTTGCAAGTGAAATTCGCATAGTATGTTCTTTTTCCATCGTGGGAAAATTTCACAATGTTACCCATGAAAAAGTTTGTTTTGTTTATTAGGGTACATTGAAGTGCATGTTAGTAATACATAACCCCAGCCACACACCAATGAGATAGCTTGTAGGGAATTATATAGGTGAGGAATTAAACCCTACTCACCCCGAGTATTCACGCAAAATGCAAGACGAGTCCTATTCTCATCACTCAACATCTACCTCAATATATTTCCATAGTTTTTCTTTCCATGCGTTACTACTTTCTCATGCACTGCCGATAATGAATTCCATCACACTGTTTAAAAATGCGTCGTTATTGACATCGACCACACCACTACTGTCCGAAACATCCCATATTCTAGGTCATCCATCGTCTAGCAATATATCTTATCAATGACCTCCCTTGTTGTCCCAACCAATTGTTATTCCAATTCTTACAAGTCAGCGTACTTGCCTTCCACTTTCTCCCTGCTCGAAGTATAGACCCTGTGTAGTAGTACCTTGAATTTTGGGTTACATATACGCTATCGTGGGTTTATCTCTGAACCTTTTATGACACATTATTAATCCATACCCCACCATTGCCGTAGTTTATCATTTTTTTATTTTACTCCGTGAATATTGCTTCTACATTTTATATCCAGCAATCTCAAATGAAGCTGGATAATTTAAATAAATGTCGAACGCATCAAATAAAAGGTTTATATTTTTTATGGAAATCTCACCACTATCATATTGGTAAAATTTTCCGAATTCCCAATTTCAGAGAACGCGATTATACTGTATTATTCCTCCACAACCACAACAGAGATCAACACAGCATTGGCAGCTCTAAAGAGTTATGGTTATCCTCTGCATTCACTGAGAAGGAGCTACGTCTCGTGCCCCGTAATTATATAAATACATCGAATTTATAATTAGTTTCAAGAAATGAGCCACTTCACTCATTCTTATAAAATTAACACATTTTTAGTGGATAAGCATGCAGTATCCTGAATCGTTAACCTCTCTCCTCGAACGATTCAGCAAATTCTTCTTCCCTGCACAACATCTACAGAACTGACGAAACATGTTGAACATCAGTTTAAGTTGGAAGAATATTCAGCAATATTTCAACATTATTTGATATGGAACGGGATATTAATGCAACGGGAATAAATGCATCAAATCTTGAAAGTAAAAGGAAAAAAGACACGATCTAGAATGCATATAGGATTGATTATGAATAGATATTTAGAATCATCATCGATGAAGTTGTCATTTTTTCTTTTGCTTTTAAGAACTCATGAATTAACTACTTCACTGGTAGTAAATGCATGAGTTCTTAAAAGCAAAATAAAAATCACAACTTCATCGATGATGCTTCTATTTTTTCATAATCATTCCTATATGCATTCTAGACAGTATTCATTCTAGACAGCATTTACAGTATCCCACATCAAAGAATGTTGACTTTTTTCTGAATATTATATCGCCTTAACTGATGTTCAAAACCTTTTCCCTATATGTTGTTCGGGGAAGAAGAATGTGCTAGATCGCTCGAGGAGTGAGGTTAACGATTCAGGATACTCCGAAGTGATTAACATATTTGTATAATATTTGTGAACTATAATGCATGCTTTTACTGTATTATACTTTTTTTAAATGAGTAAAGTGATTTATTTTATGAAACTAGTTGTCTATTCATTGAGAAATATGTAAAATATGGCACAATAAAAATTAATTTCAAAAGCCTCGAGTTATTATTGCCTCTCTCATCTCCTTCTCTTCAGTTCTGGAATAATGTATTTGCCAAGATGAACCAGATGCAGAAAAGGCTTAAAGAACACCATGAATTTGAATAATCCGCCGTAATGCCCATTGACACTACTTCCAAATTTCAAATAAATTGTAATAGATGTGATTATAATGCTGATACGTTACGGCATAGTTATTATTCTTCCTTTATCAGGAAATCTTTTTAATCGTGATGTAAAACGTTTGGATGCAATGAAGTTCCAAGCGGACCTACTCGTTATTGATAGGAAATATATATTTGTTTCCACCTCAATCGATTATGAATTTGGAACTCTAAATGTTTGGACGCTTTAAGTCGTCATGACAATTGGCGTACGTGTAATCCTCGTAGATTCTCAGCTCCATGGCTAACAAATGCCCTAAAACAAAAAATGAAAGAACGAGATAAATCACGTAGAACTTTTACACGCACAAAATGCCCTGCTGCCTTTTCCGATTTAATCGCATACTTGAACCCAAATCCGCCATTGCAGTCGGCACAGTTTAGACCTTCCTCTGGCTTAGTTGTCCTGCGGTCGCGTTTGATTTTCGTCAAATCTAAGTTAAAAACCACAGACAAGGCGATGTTTTGTGCTGGTTTGGCAACACCTACTCGGCACAAAATCCTTCCCAAGCACCCCTATCCTTGCTAAACTTTCGCCCATGAGCGTTCACGGTCATGCCTCCTCCATTTCATTTTAACCTCCTTAAGACAACCAAACAACGCTCGACCTATCGCTAGATGAACTGAACATACAATTCGCCCCCATCGCTACCTCTGACGGAAATATCGTTGAAAGCGTATTCAGTATGTATAACTTATAATACACCCACTTGTACCCTACAATGAAAAAATAAATATTTTTCCAATATGTAACAACACTCTCTCTCGCTAAAACAAATTCAGTTGGCGTGCGCATCCGCGATTTGCGTAATGTGTTAATTGCTCAAGAAGATAGGCAATGTCCGTGATTATGTTGGTTTCTGCTTCTAATCGTGCTCTATATTAAAGTGGTAACGGTGTTGTTGGTTAAAGTTATCTCTAGGAATAAGAATGAAGTCTTGTATAAAAAAATAAACTTCGAATGCATAATGCCATTTCAGTGATTTTTTAAAATTTATCTCCGGTATAATTTTTTCTTATATTTTCATAACACGAATTGTAACGTACTCACACATAAGCAAGATTGGACGTATAAAACTTTCATGTATATTTTTAAAACCCCGGCAGCCAAATTGCACAGAAGCCTTAGTAAAAATCAAACGCTTGCCCTAGCGTTGAGGCAGCGTCAACGGGGAGTTCTATACTCTTGGAGGAGCTTCCATTACTCCCCGATTACTCTCTGAGATTTTTGACTTCAAACACGTTTTCCGAACTCTTCCGCAAGAGCGAACGGAGAGTGCCTCATGGCTTCTTTGACGCTTCGTTTTTCGTCTCCCCGTCAACATTCCTAAAACGCTTCCGGGGAAGGAAACGAAGAGTTTTCTGATGGTATTGTGTATTCTTCGATTTCACTGCTACTACTACGAAAAATGTGTAATTTTTGCTCTAATTGGCTTGCATAAATAAAATCTGGTTGTTCAATCGTCCCAATAATATGCAATATTTTTGGTTAATATCATGATGTACCTTCGTTAACGGAAAACTAAAATTTAAATAACATACCTACGGTAATGATCGTTTCGTAATATTGGATAGGAATTGAATATTAACATACGGTGTAACTAATTAATTGTGTAGCTAGCCAGTTCGTACATTTCCCCTCGGAAATGCGTTATTATGTCTACATCGTATTTAAAAACATCTTCATGATGTACCAACTGCGTAAACATTAATTCAAATGAAGTTTCATTAAGGTTGATGGCATGTTTGGCATGGACGTTTGCTTTCTTGCAAATACACATAGAAAATAAAAAATTATCTACCTTAACTATGTATTCAGTGCTTAACAGAGTGGTGATGACATTATGACATATATTGTTTATCTTGTGATAACCGGGGATTGATAAGGCAAATAAAACAACCACCAGCTGCTTGTACAACTCTGACTTTAATGACCGCTCGACCAAACATTGTACATACGGGGCACTGCCCGCGCGCCATTCATTTGTTACAACATCTTTCCCCTTTAAGCAACAACCGCAAACCGCACAGCAAATATATAATACTGCAAGCAATTGATAAAATATATATAATAAGTAATTTAAATGGATGATTAATAACAACAAATATAACAAATAAATAAATAACCAACAAATTTTTAATGAATCTAAGCTTCAAACAACCGAGTCCTGCTTATCACTCTTCCAAACCTTGTTTGGTACCGATCCAGTTCTTTTAAAAACAATTCCTCTGGATCTTGGTTACCTTCCACCAGTGGACTTTCACTGTTGGACTTGGTCGCCAACTGACGAGGGGAAATGTGAATACTATTTCTCCTGTACTCGCTCCCTCCACAATCTCTCACAAGATAGGAACGAGGTTCAGGAGACTGAGCTACGATTTGACCAGGGCTCCACAAGGAGTTGGGTGATTTTTGAAAAGATACTACATCACCAACACGGAACCTTTGTTCTGCGTGTACATGGTCATCATATTGTTATTTCATTTTCTTTTGATTTTTTATTAACTCATCTCTTGCCCTTTTAATTACGACTTTTGGTTTTAGTGACTCAAAGGACACAGGAATGTTGGTGTTCAATGATCTAGACATTAAAATGTTGGCAGGAGAAGGTACATTTCCTCTTGGGGTATTATGCAGGTTTAAAAGTGCTAGATATGCATCATCACCTGAATCCTGTGCCTTTTTCAGTAAGTGTTTTACAGTTTTAACCGCTGACTCAGCCTTCCCGTTGGATTTGGGATAATGAGGGCTAGACATGTAATAACCAAAATTCCAATCACCAACAAACTTCCTAAATTCTGCAGATGCAAAGCATCCATCGGTGAATAATTTATGCGGAATTCCATGCCTACTGAAAATTGATTTCAGTTTGCAAATAACAGTCCTGCTTCTAATGTCATGTAATTCAGTAGTCTCTATAAAATTAGATAAATAATCCACCACTACAAGATAGTTCCTATTGTCAAATTCAAAGGTATCTGCCCCAACATCTGACCAAGGCAACTCGGGAACCTCATGACACATTAATGGACTGCTTGTTTTATTGTTTTGGAATTTGGCACATGTTCCACATGATTTCACAAAATCCTCAATCTCATTATTCATATTAATCCAAAATAAAGTGGATCTGGCCCTATCTTTCATCCGAGTGATACCAGGATGACCGATTTGAAGTTTTTTTAACATCTCAGGCTTAAGTGAATTGGGAATTACAATTCTATCCTTTTTAAATATAATATCCCTAATAATACTAAGCTCACCCTTAAAGTCAGAGAATGGCTTCAACTCATCACTTAATACTTTCTTATACCTGGGCCAACCAAATCTTATTTTGTCCTTTAACCCTGATAACACCGCGTCTTCAATGGTTTTTGTATTTATCAATTCCCAGTCATTCTCAGTCATAAGAAAATTATTGATTAACATATTCACTTGCAATTCTATATCCTTATCAAAGTCAAACTGCTCATCCACACTACGAGCACTAAAGTCCCTTGATAATGTGTCTGCAATGTATAGTAATTTTCTCGGCTTATAGGAAACCTCCAATGCGAAAGGTTGAAGTTGAAGCATCATTCTCTGTAAACGTACTGGTATTTTATCAAGTGGCTTCCTAAAAATTGAGACCAATGGTTTATGATCAGTATCCACCTTTACCCATCTGCCAAAGACAAATTGCTTAAACTCTCACACCCAAATAATATACTTAGCATTTCTTTCTTAATTTGAGCATACCTTGCCTGGGTCTCAGTAAGTGCTTTTGACGCATATGCTATAGGCCTATTGGTTTGAATCAATACCGCAACTAGACCATACTGACTAGCATCCACATACAACGTTAAGTGTTCATTGGGATTGTAGTAGGCTAAGACAGGGGCTTTAATTAGCTTACTTTTAAATTGTTCAAAACACTCATTCAATGCACCATTCCACTCGAATACTGAATCATTTTTTAGAAGTTCCCTCAGTGGTTTAGTACTTTCTGAGAAGTTTGGTATGAATCTAGAAACATAATTAAACATTCCTAGTATCCTCTGTAGACCCTTTTTATTCCTAGGTGGTTCCATGTTACTAATGGCTTTTGTTCTTTCATCATCAACCCTAACATCTTCAGCATTAAATTTGTGACCAAGATATGTTACCTCAGTTGCATTAAATTGACATTTACATTTATGAAATTTAAATACATTTTCCTTTGCCCTTTGCAGCACTAGAGAGATAGTTTTTTTTGGTTTCTACAAAGAGTCTGCATAACATAATACATCATCTTGAAATGGGACCACTCCTTCAATATTTTCAAAAATTTGTGACACAATTCTATGAAATAATTCTGGGGCACAATTAAGACCAAAGGGAAGACGTTTAAATTTCCAGCGGCCGAAGGGTCCTGCCTGGAATGTGCATCACTGAGAACTATTTTCATCCAATGGGAGCATCCAAAATCCAGAGTTTGCATCAAGTTTTGTGAAATACCTGGCACCCCTAAATTTGAAAGATATTTCCTCAAAATTGGGAAACTGAATATGTGACCTTTTTATTGCTCGGTTTAGAGGTCTTGGGTCTAGACAGATCCTAATATTGCCATTTTTCTTCTGCACAATCACAAGCTGACTAACCCAATCTGTAGGTGTGGTCACCGGTTCAATGACTCCTAAATCTAGCATCCTATTCAATTCAATTTCAAGTTTTTCATGCAATGAAAAAGGAATTTTTTTTCGGTGGAAGAACCACTGGTTTAATTGATGGATCAACTTTTATATGAATAGTGACAGGAATAAGACCTAGTCCCCCATCAAATAACTCCAAGTATTCACTCTCAACCTCAATTGTATTAATCTGTTGCGTTATTTTTGTTTTATCTATCTTATTATGACAACAACCATTCTCCACACCAGTCATAGCCACTAAACCTAACATTATACAACTCTGCAAGCCAATAATATTAGTACAATCACCATCAACAACATAGAATTTCAATTGGTAGGTGTACCCTTTAAATCTGCAACTTAAAACACAGTAACCGACCACATTTACTTTACCATTGGTAAACGATGTAATTGAGGCATTAGTTTGCTTAATTGCTTGCTGGTTCACTTTTAAATTAACAAACTTACTGAGCGCCATAATATTACATTCAGCACCAGTGTCAACTTTTACTTGTACAGTGAAGTTATTAATCAAAAGAGTCTCAGTCCACATAATATTGTTGCCGATATTACTGATCACATTGATCAAAAAATTTTCGTTATGTGATTCATCATCACTAATTAAATGTTCTCTTTTGAAATTGATTTCATTTACTTGTCTTGGTATCACACTTTTACAAACACTGGCAAAATGATTAGGCAAGTGACACTTGTGACAGCGCTTACCAAATGCTGGACATCTATTAATTTCATGAGATAGTCCACACCTACTGCACTTCCTCGGCTGTGAGGGAAGACCTCTGCTTGCATGTTGAAACCGGTTACCCGTCGAAAAGCTGCTGGGAGATGGTCTTCCAAACCATCGTCTATCTCGGTCTCCCCTGGTTCGTTCATCGTGCTTCTTTTCCAGGACATCTACTTCTACCGGTTCTTCTTTTACCTGGATCTCTTCTTGCTTAACTTGTAGGGTATCAGCTCTCAAATCTGCAACCACTTTGGCCTGGCATATACTCAATGCTTTGTTAACGGTGAGATCTGCTGTTTTCAACAAACACGCTTTGGCCTCCTTGACCAGGATTCCACTGACAAATCTGTCTCTGATTAGCTCATCTCGTAACAAGCCTAGCGCACAAGATGCACTCAGATTCCTCAAAGCTGCCATATAACTCTCGTACGATTCATTCTGAAGCTGATGTCTGTTAAAAAACCTATGACGTTCGTAAGTCACATTTTTTGCGTGAATAAAATACGTATCAAACTATGCCAATACTGTATTCAGGATCACACGATCTGATTCACCCAGGTCAAATGACTTAAATATTTCGTGTCCCCTCTCTCCCATATAGTGCAGGAGAAGTGCCACTTTCCATTTATCTGTCGCCTTATCGCTAAGAAAAGCTTCTACGTAAATTGAGAACTTTTCTTTGAAAATCTCCCAGTTCGTGGCGAGGTTTCCGTGGCAGTCCATTGGCGATCCCTGGGCAGATGCCTTAAATTGATTATTGAAAGCCATTACGACAAGAAGCAAACGACAAAAGCACGTTCTCGGTAATTTTCCACCGCTGCCACCATGTGATAACCGGGGATTGATAAGGCAAATAACACAACCACCAGCTGCTTGTACAACTCTGACTTTAATGACCGCTCGACCAAACACTGTACATACGGGACACTGCCCGCGCGCCATTCATTTTCTACAACATATCTTCCACTCATTGAAACATTTTTACTCTTCAAATCTCTCCAAATGTGGAAGAAAATGCTTGGAGGATGAGCAAGGTCATGAGGAATAATAATCATGAAAAGTAAAATGTAGAGCAACATTGACATTAACAAGTAAAAGACTTTAAGAAATATAGAGGAACTATTCCTCAGCATTATCCCAAGGTATTAATAGGAAATCATATTAACTGGTTAAGGTGAGCGAATGTGAGTGGAAAGGTTTCGAGATCAATTCACTGTTACGGTATAATTTTTTACTATTTTTTCCTATGTTTTTATTGTATTAATTTTTGTTAATTGTGTTCTTAACATCATTACTTCATAAAAAACTATTTTTAGGAATTTTTTAAAATGTAAATAGAGGTGGGAGTAGACTTTTTCCCCGTCTACTCTCAGTTAATACTCCAAGACGACGCTTCGTTTACCCTCCAGCGTTCCACTTTACGTTCCCCAGACTCTCCGTTCACCCTCCCTTGTGGCTTGGTCAACGCTTCCTTCCCTCTCCGATAGGAGGTTCATTCACACTATATTTTCGCCAGAGAGGTGACGCAGATTATTTTAAAAATTAATTTTGCATAACTATTATGCCAATATTTTAATTTCAGATCCATTTACAAAGAGTTACAATATCGCGCATTCCCCCATATTGAACACCAAGTGGTGAGATCTGACGACAACGAGAAAATTACAAACATAGGTAAGAACAGGAACCACGCTAGTTTTTAGAACATTCCAGTTCAATGGAAGTACGTCAGTAGCGAAGCTTCTAGAAGGACGACAATGCATCTGGGATCTGCTATATTGGGATATCCGCCTAACTTGAGCTCTTTAAAATTTTTTTTTCTATTTTTTTTAATTTTAAGGCACATATCTGAAACTTTTTCCTTACTTGAATACTACCCTATTAGGTTGGTAAAAATGTGTGTAACTGGGTTTTGGAAATTGCTGAAATATGTATGGAGAAATTTGTAAAATAGAAAAAAATTAAAAAATTTCAATTAAATTTACTTCCAATGAAAACAAATTTATATTCAAATTTAAATAAATAATATATTGAGCAAACCAGACCAAAATATAATTTTTTTAACATTTAATAATTTATTTGAACATAAATATAACATACACATACAGAATATTGGCTCTATTTACATCAGAAACCGTTACATGTCAGATAATAATGAATGAATGATGCATATCATGTAACATAAAATATAATGTCTCGTACCATAAAAATAAAATGTATCTTGTAACATAAAAAACGCTTATTTACAATATTCATTCATATAACTTTTGAAATGCAATAATTATAAAAATAAAAATGCACCGTTTAACATTATTTTTTCTTTTTGTACAACACATAATAGGTTATTATCATTTATTTTTCACCTCACAATTATGAAATTTTTTTTTTCAGTTTATTTATGGATTCAATATTTTTGTGAACTTTTATTTTAGCCTTCAAGCACTTTTCGTTGTTTTCTTTTAATCACAGCATTTTTCTTTCTCAGATTTGTAAAATTAATTTATTTCACACTTAGTTTTTCACTACCAAGCATTTTGACTTTTCTATTGTTCTCAGAAATTTTGTTTTTTTTTCTTTTCTTCGGGTGCCCATCTATTTGGTTTTAAAGGAAAATGTTTCCAAGGAACATCATATAAAGAATTACTCACGCAATACGAACAGGATAATTCATTTAGGAAGAGAGATTTGGGAATTTGTTTTGACCACATCAATTTTTGTTGTGTTTGAAACTGCTAGTATTTTTGTATTAATTTTTAAATTAACTTTTTTGAAATCATTTTCATTAATTAAAAATGCTTTGATTTTGGTTGATAAATTAATTGTCTCTACCATTATTTCTGCCGTTACGATATCATTACCCTGCATAACTGACCGATCAGAACGACTATTCACGGTACCCCCAGCCCTATCTGCCGCGCTTTTTCCGTGCCCAGGTGCCGTGAAATTCCACGTTGCATTTTTTAACTGTAGTTCGTTACAATATTGTTGAAAAAGTAGAAAATTGGTTTCGTTTTTGTACTGCGTGCTGGGGCCGTCTGTCTGAATATGCATGGTATTAAGGTGAGGTATATTCATTTGTATTAATTTTAAAACAGGCTCCAAATGCGCCCAAACAGCAGCAGCATCATGACTAAGGCATTCAGAAACAGTACAAAATGATGTGCAAGTCATTTTGTTCATTTTTGAAATAGAATGTTCCAGCATGGAGGGATAACTTCGTCTTTGAAACCCCAAAATGAGCACTTTGAATTTCGGCACTACACTTGCAAATATAATTCTGAGAAAAGTCTGCGATGATAAAAACTTCGTTTGGTTTCAACTGGTTTTGGAAATGAAAAGGATCTACTTTGATGAATTCGAAGATATTCATGTTTCAAAAATTCAGGGATGATTTTATTTGCTTCACAAACCAAATTAATCACTCAACAATAGAGTACAATCAACTATAATTTTTGATGCAACTTTTACGGTATCAATTTTATATTTTGCCCCAATTCTTTCGATTGTATGAGTGAGCCGTTTGTAGTACCAGGAGTTTTCGCTTTTAACGTTTGCAATGTCCATTTTTTTATTTTTAATGCCACTAGTACATCGACCATACCAGCATTCCATATTAAAAACATGATATACTCTCGTTTTTGTTATAGTTTGCAAAGAAATACTGTCTAAAAAATTATGAAGAGATAAGCGTTGAACTATAAATTATATTAATAAATTATACTATATGTTCTCGTGAATTTTACACAAACATGTTTCGTGCCCACTAATCTTTCGATTCATGATCCAAAAAGGTTTTAGTTGGTAAAATATAGTACGACTTAATTTTAACGTGGGTTCTTGTGACTTAAATTTCTCGTACAAATTATTAACTGTGTCAAGTAAATACCTTTTTCTTTTTGAAACTTTATGTTTAGTAACTGTCTTTTTGACTCCTGGAGCCAAGATAGAATTTTCATCGTTTTCAAAGAAGATTTTAACCTCTTGAGCTAACTCTAATTTGATAATTTCCAAATTTGGACGTGATATTTGAATACGTAGTGAATTTGAATTTTTATATCTCTTCATAGAAGAAACACTAACTAAATTTGAAAACTGTTTCATCATCCCATGATTTTTTGTAACTTTCCCAAGAACTATTCTCATGAGACTTTTTCAATTCAATCGATTAATTTGTTCAAATAGGTCTTAAAATAGATCAAAATGCTTGGAAAACGATTAGTTCCATTGATGTTTATACATGTAATCTATCTATTTTTCATATATATGAATTTGTCTAATTAACCTATTTGTATAGATATTTTTGAGATTTTGGCGTGATTGACAAATACAGTAATATTTTATACCAAACTTAGCACTTTTCAGGAATGTGTATTAGTACAAAAACTAACAATTACTTACGTTAATACATCATTTACACGTATTTGTGATTGTGCCAGCTTAAAAAGTCAATATTAATTCCCATTTACGCATAGAGATATTTCAAAAATTAGCCATAAATGATGCTTCAATATTGAGGCACACTTCTTTAAAAGGTTTCAAATTCTTTCTTTGAATGTCTTTTACACGATTAGTTCATAAATAATGTAAAAATGTCAATGCTGAAAAATTTAGAGCGGTAAAACCGAAAGATTGTCCAATTGATGCAAATGCAGTAACGCTAATTCTAACTAGAATATGTAACTTCATATTTTTAGGTACATCAATGAAAGTAGATGTGAATAATACCTTAAACTGTGAAATCTTATCTCAGAAAAATTCAAATCGGTTAATGCAATACTGAAAAAGTTATAGCGACAATATTTATTTAATATTTCCCCGTAACAATGTTAAAATTGAAAAATTAAGGGATATTTCAGATAAAATGTAACATAATTCAGTTACTTAGCAACGAAAAATGAAGTAAATTGTTGTATGCTTATACAATTACATAATTTTAAATTACATTTGGTCTCGGCTTGAAATATAAAGATTAGTCAAAAAATAAATCAGAGTAACATAGGTAGCTCAAGTTAGGCGGATTTCCCCATATAAGCCGACGCACGCAAGCAGTCGGGAATATCTTAAAAATCTAGGTGCTGCACATCCAAATGCTGGAGAGTGGAGTCACATTAATACTGTATGATTTTCACGACCAAACACGGTCATACGGTTAAAGAAGAAGTTTACCTTACGTTATTGGTGCGAAATGTAAGACGGAGGGAGTTAATAGTATTGAAAAACGTGAGAAGTGAGATCCAGAAGTGCGAGCCTTGATGTGAGTAGCCGGAAGTAGCCAGTGTTATTACCGCTAGAGAGATGCGGGAGTGGAAGAAACCAAGCGTTGGGGCGAGCCGGGAGAAGCCGAGGTTATTACCGCGGTACCGTATATACGCGCGCTTGAGAGACGCGGTAAAGGAAGGAACCAAGCTAGGAAGGAAACTCTTACCCTACAATTTCACACATTTTCCCTCAATCTCTTTCCATCATTCCTCTTCCCATTTCCCTTACACAGCTTCGTCGCAATAACAGTTCTGTTATTGACAAGCTATATGTTTCATTTACATTAATTTTACAATCACCAACACACTCGGGGGATTCTTTTCTTTAAAATAATACGCAACAACATTAACGACACTACAACTACACCATTCTCCAATCACCAACGCAGCTGCATCCGAATTAAGGAGCAACTGATAGACTGGCAAGAGACAGTAACATACTTGGGAATAACACTGGACAGTAAACGGAACTTTAGGCATGATGTAGAAAATTTTACATAGAACATGAGGGCATATTTTAGACTTGAAATTAGTCCATATCTCTCAAGCGGAACTTCAGAAAACCTCACAAAATGGCGTCAACATCTCGGAAAAAATGAGCTATTTTCCGCATTTTCAAACGTTATTTTCTCAAAAACGACGTACTCCACGGGTATGTTTCCTACATTTCCATAATACGCATTCGTTACACTTTAATTTTGCATTTCTCTCTTTTCCCTTAGATCCTCTGGTTTCTCTCAAAGATTTTCCTCAGAAACTGTGTTTTTCGTTATATTTACCGATAATATTAACAGCAAAAACTTACCTTAAACCGGTTAAGTATTGCGATGTCCGTCCATTAGCGTCAATCATCCAGCATGAATTGCGAATGGCACTTCAGAATAAAAGCAATGTTACACCAACACACGTTACACCATGGAATATGTAATCCATATATTTTGTGAATATTTTATATTTGCTGCAACAAAACGTATTGTTATGTTTTGTCACGTTGTGAGCAAGCAAGATATCGATTCTCTTTTGTTCGGCGCAGCGGGTGCAGCGCCTCTTGACCTCAAAGTAGTTACAACCCGCATTTTTCAAAACACCAAATTCTCGTCCGGGTTTCCAGCATAGGTGTTGAACACTTTAAAACTTTTTTAAGTCTTCATACAAGCATCGCCGGTTATACGTGTAATACATCGTTCGTACATAATAATGTCCGTTATCCATCTGTTTTTTTTTATTTTCGCAAAACACTTGAAACAGTATATCTTATTTGGTGAGGCAAACAATTTCACCAATTTTCTTCAAAATCTGAGAGGTCAAGAGTCAACTTTTATCCGAAGTGGCGTGGAATGACCCAAATATAATGATATTTTTGTCTACCTATCGGAGTAAATTGAAAACTGATTTTTAAAAATGTTTATGCCTCTTTACTTAAAGAATAAAGATAAAGAATTTTAAGAGGCTCATAATATGCTTTTAATTTCAATCATTATACTATTCTTAGATATGATCAAGAACCGAAAGAAATCCCGTTAGAGCAGCGTAGTCTTACACATTATTTCATCATATAAATAAGCGGCCAATGCTGCCAAAAAGGCATATTCTTTGGAGGAGAAATATCACTAGCATGAGTTTACAATTACAAAAAATATAAATCCCTCATGGACCCTGTCATTCGAGAATACAAACCTATAATTATCACCTCTGCTTGATCATTCCCTTCACATTAAAGAACTTTCAAGGGAATTATAAATATATTGTCATCACTTTTAATGATATGCAATGGATTATAATACTCGCTTCCCCTTCAGTTTCCAAATCGCAAACTCCCATTTACTTATATTTTGTAGATATGACGATATAGCAGTGTAAGGATAGGAGAGGAGATAGGCAATAATAATTCGAGACTTTTGAAATTTCTTTTTAATGTGCCATATGTTACATATTTCTCCGCAGTGAATGGACAACTAGTTTCATAAATTGAATTACTTAACTCATTCTTAAAAAATATAGTACAGTAAAAGCATGCATTACAATACACAAATATTATACAAATATGTGAATCGCTTCGGAGTATCCTGAATCGTTAACCTCTCTCCTCGAGCGATCTAGCACATTCTTCTTCCCCGAACATCATCTAGGGAAAAGGTTATGAACATCTGTTAAGGTGATATAATATTCAGAAAGAAGTCAAAATTCTTTGATGTGGAATACTGTAAATTCACTGGTAGTAAATGCATGAATTCTTAAAAGCAAAAGAAAAATTGACAACTTCATCGATGATGATTTTAAATATTCATAACCACTCCTTTATGCATTCTAGATTGCGTCATTTTTTCCTTTTACTTTTAAGATTGAACGTATTAATTCCCGTTGCATTGATATAATTCTATATCAAAGAATGTTGAAATATTGCTGATTATTCTTCCGCCTTGAACTGATGTTCGACATATCTTGGCAGTCCTGTAGATGTTCTGCATGGAAGAAGAATATGCTGAATCGTTCGAGGAGAGAGGTTAACGATTCAGGATACTCCGAAGCGATAAACATATTTGCATAATCTTTGAGAATTTCACTGCATGCTAATCCTCTAAAAATGTGTTAATGTTTTAAGAATGAGTGACGTGGTTCATTTCTTGAGGCTAATTGTAAATTCACTGTATTTATGCAATTACAGCGCACGAGACGTAGGTCCTTCGCAGTGCATGCAGAGCATAACTATAACTCTTTAGAGCTGCCAGAGCTGTGTTGATCTGTGTTGAGGTTGCTTGAGAAGTAATCAGTATTATCGCGTTCTCTGAAATTGGAAATTTTGTAAACGTTACCAAAATGTTAGCGGTGAGATTGTCATAAAAAATATAAACCTTTTATTTGATGCGATTGCAATTTTTTTTAAATATGTTACTTCGTTTGAGATTACTACATATAAATAATATGTAGAAGCAATATTCACGGATTTAAATAAAAAAAATGATAAACTACGGAAATAGTCGTGTATGGATTAATCATGTGTGTCACAAAAGGTTCAGAGATAAACACACGATAACTTAAATGTAACATAAAATTCAAGGGTCTATACTTCGAACAGGGAGAAAGTGGAAGGCAAGTACACTAACTTGTTAAAATTGGAAGAAAAATTGTTTGGAAAACAAGAGAGACCGATTGGAAAGATAGATTGCTAGACGATGGATGACCAAGAATATGGGATGTTTCGGACAGTAGTGGTCGATGTCAATAACGCCGAAATTTGATCAGAGGAGATGGAATGCATTATCGGAAGTGCAGGAGAAAGTAGTAACGATTGGAAAGAAAAACTATGGAAATATATTGAGATAGATGTTGAGTGATGAGGATAGGACTCGTCTTGCATTTCGCGTGAATACTCGGGGTGACTAGGGTTAAAGTCCTCACCTATATCCCTCATTGGTGTTTGGCTGGGGTTAGCTATTACTTACATGCACTTCAATGTACCCTAGTAAACAAAACAAACGTTGTCATGGGTAACTTTGTGAAATTTTACTATGATGGAAAAAGAACAAAATACGGGATCTTCACTTGCAAGTCTTTGTAATTTGCACCTGAAGATGACATAAACGGTTGAAATCCGGGTCGAGAATAAATAACTTACGAGTGAAATTGGCAAAGTTTGTTCTTTTCCCTCAACCCTAATAAAGTTAACGAAACTACCACTATTAATAACATTTGAAAAAATACCCGAAAATAATGTATGAATGCCACCAATGCTACAGCAAATATTTCTATTAATGCATATTACTGCAGTAAAACATGCAGACATACAACAGCATAAACGCACATACATACAAGGGGCACATAGAAAGCAATCGAAACGTGATGCTAGTGCTATATTGAAGCTTAAGGAACAAGCATTTGGGAACTAATAAAGTAATTTGCTACGCTACCTATCGACTTACCTTGTTTACAGTTTCGTTGGCAGCTATCATGGTCTGTTATCGATCACGGAAAAAAAGACATTTTAAACCTGTCCGTTTTGCAGTCTATTTCTCTAAATTTATGCTCAGGGTTTAATTTACAGTATTATGCCAGGCTTCGTAAAATATTATTGACGTCGTTAGAAAATAGATGAATTTGGTATTTACGTAAAAGATTAAGCCTAAATTTAAACCGACGGTCTGAAAGCGTTTTCCATCTCAGTTGTTGCAGAAGGTTAGTTTCACTGACGAAATTATCATAACGGCCTTTAAAGTACTTTGTTGAACATCTTGGTACGCGCTTTTTTAAGCCTACCTCATATGGATCAAAAATACTGGCAGCGTGTTTCAATTGAAGTCTAACCAGGGAGATGTTTTTATTTTCCCAACTCTTTTTTCGCATTTTCAAATTGCACTTTTAAGAAATACCAATTTAAGTTTAGAACTTGACCAGTCCTTTCCCGAATATTTCTACCCCTCGAGATCGCATTAGTCAGTTAAACTCCGACGGATTTATGAGATTTCACTGTCTCTTATTGACTATGCTGTTCTAAATAGGTGTAATAAGGAGAGTTTTATATCCCCAGAAAGTCATTTCAAAAAGTTTTTTTTATTTAATTCAAAGTTTCACGCATCGCACCACTCTTGGAAAGCCTAGTGGTCCTTTGTTAGCACTTGCTTATAGATAGATAGATGGATATTGGTATTTATTCCACCACTTATACATACAAAATACAAGTATTCAATTGATTAGTGGAACAAGAGAAACCATTTAGGTAAAAGAAAACCTGTGCTGGCGTTGTCACCATTTAAATTTACCAAACAAAACAGACTGGTGCAAGGCCGCAACACAAAAAAATATTACAATTCATTTTGCAGTAGAGTCAACATGTTACATATGAAATTGCATTTTGAAGTGTGTTCACACATTCATACACCAGAAAACAATGGGAAAAAACAAATGGCCTATGCTGGCGGAACAAAATTAGTTGATCAAATACACTCCATAGTTACAGAAATTATTCTTAAAGTTAGAAATGTAAGAGGCGGCCGACATATTCCTTCCTTCATTCCTTTCCCACCTAACCGACACGCTCAGCACCTTACTTCCGACCCCCCCCCTTTCCCCTCACCACCCAGTCCCGTCGGCCGTCGGCAGAGCTTGCATGCCCATGTAAGGTGAATTGCACCTTGGACCTTATCATGCGGGGCATGCGAGCCAATGGCAGCGGGAGAATACGCCGACGGGAGAGAGACGCCGCCACGGGCAGTCGGTCGGCGTATGTATAGCGATGAGTATCTAATAAAAGTGTAAGTGCTCCCGACTTGTGTCTTCTTCCTTTCCCGCGCGACCCCATCCTCCTGCAGCGGACAACGAGAGTGCCATCGGCGACTTACAATTTGGTGTCAGAAGTGGGATATGTCCATCTAGCTGTGGCAGACCGGAGGACGGAATATCGTCGCGGGAAAAGGAGGTAAGACCATAATGGCGGGGCGAGTTAGTGTTGGCGGGAAAGAGGTTGAGTTGCAGCAGGTGATAGAGGACGTCCATGAGAGGCTACGTGAGTTAGCCTGCGAGAATCAAGCCCTTAAGTCCCGGTTGGTGGAACGCGATAGCGCCCCTAATTCGAGTGCTGGCCCCGACAGTAGGAAGTTTTCGTTATTGTCGTCCGTGGAAGTGTTTTCGGGGGGGCCCTCTGAGAATGTGTTTGCGTTTTTCGAGTGTATAGAGGAAATCGCGGAAATTAGTGGGTGGGTAAATGCAGACAGATTACGAGTGGCTAAATTGCGTGTGTCTGGCAGTGCAGCGGAATTCGTCCGCTCGAAGCAGGAGTGTCGTGAGGCCGCCAACTATGAAGACTTTAAACGAGTGCTAACTGAGAGGTATAAGAGGAAGCACGAGGCTCGGTTCTATCGGGAGCTTGTCTCTCAGATGAAACGGGGGCCCACGGAGGACATAGAGGCTTTCGCGGATCGCATAAGGTGTGCTAACGCGCAAACTTACGAGAAGAACGGGTCCGAGGAGTATTTCGAGGCCACCTTATTCGAAGCCGAGCAGAGGGCGTTGGACGCGTTCCTGAATGGACTCTCCGGTGAGGTGGAACGCCGATGCCGCCATGATGCGCCGAAGACACTCGACGAGGCTGTGAGAAGCGCCTTGCGTGCTGAAGCGATAGAAGCGAAGGTGGCATCGCGGGCGCCGCCAACGGCCCCGAAGATTTTCCGCGCGCCAAACGAGAGGAGGTGTTTCAACTGTGACCAACCTGGGCATTTCTCTCGACAATGTAAACTGCCGCGAAAGGAACAGTGTTACGCTTGTGGCCAGGGGGGGCACATTGCTCGTCAATGTCCCCGTCGTGGAAGACCTGCGCCTGATTTAAACGGCAACGGCACCGGCGCGGCCGCAGACGCCGGGTGCCGTTGGTGACTATTCCCGTGACGGGCTGTGATGCGGTGGAGGGGGATCTGAGAGTAAAGGGAGTTATAGAGGGACGCGAGTGTAGACTTCTGATCGACACAGGAGCGCAAGTATCTCTGATATCAAGTGAGATAAGTGGTTGTTATGGGCTCTCGAGGCCGGGGTGCCACCTGAGAGGAATCACGGGAAGGACGCTTTGGACACACGGGCAAAAGGTGGTGTCCTTACGCTTGGGTGATCATGTCTATCCAATGCAAGTTCAAGTTGTTGACAAGTTAGATGGAGTGGATGCTATCGTGGGATTAGACTTTTTGGAACGATATCGAGGTGTGTTGGATGTGGGAAATAGGATTTTGCACTTGGGGGGGCGGGAGATTCGGTTAGTAGGTCGCCGAAAGGAAGAATATTGTGCCCCAAGTCTAAGTTTTCCTGCGGATCAGAAATCAGACGATAAAATGCGGAAGGAGATAAATGTCGGTGGGAGTAAAGAATATCCTGTGTGCCTCGGAAAAGAAATTAGGGTACCGCCGAGTTCTGGGAGAATTTTGAGAATAACGATGGATGCGTGCGTTGGTACCGGGACATATTTAGTGGAGCCCGCATTAGAGACTGTAGAAAACTGCTATGTCGCAAGAGGGTTGTGCACCGTCGATACTAAGCAGTCAGTTACACTGCAAGTCACCAATTTTGGCCGTGATGAAGTAGTGCTACGAAAAGGAACCAGACTAGGAGTGGCTACAAAGCTGGAGCTCAGCGAAACAGGGGCTGACAAGATGCGCGGGAAGGTGGTGAGGACGATAGCGTCGGCCGACAGCGGGGGGATGTTTCGCGAGAAGTTGGCGCACCTGGGTGTAAGTGAGAGAGAGGTCCTCCTGCCATTATTAGAAGAATTCGAGGATCTGTTTACCGAGAAGAATCAACTACCTGTCACCAATCTGACGTCCCACCGAATCAGCACGGGCGACGCCCCCCCTGTCTACAGAAGGCCTTATCGGGTGCCCCATCATTTGAAGCCCGTGGTGGAGACGTTCGTCAGCGAGCAGCTCGAAGCGGGTATTATTGTCCCTAGTGAGAGCCCTTGGGCATCCCCAATTGTGGTTGTACCGAAGAAATCGACTGACGGAAAACCGGCGTACCGGTTTTGTGTGGATTTTCGGGCTTTGAATGCGGTAACTGTCCCCGATGTGTATCCCATTCCGAACGTCGTCGAGTCATTGGACTATTTGGGCAATTCCCGATTCTTTTCAACGCTGGATTTGACGAGTGGCTACCATCAAATACCGATGCATAAGGATGACCAAGAAAAGACTGCTTTCAATGTCGACAGCGGACATTACCACTACACTCGAATGCCGTTCGGGTTACGGAACGCCCCCGCCACCTTCCAACGCCTGATGGATAGCCTTTTGAGAAATTTGAAGCCGGTACAATGCCTCGTCTATTTGGACGACGTAATCATCTTTAGTGCGACGATAGAGGAGCATGCCGTACGGTTGCGTAACGTACTTGACAGATTGAGAAATGCTGGCCTAACCCTGAAGTTTGATAAATGTAAGTTTGCAGAGGAGAAGGTCAACTATTTAGGTCATGTCATTTCAAAGTGTGGAGTTCAACCGGACCCCGGAAAGATATCCGCTGTGCAGGAATTTCCCACCCCCACCAACGTGAAGGAACTTCAATCTTTTCTAGGACTCGCTAATTATTATAGGAGATTCGTTGTGGGTTACGCAGAGATAGCGAGGCCGTTGACGAAGTTATTAAGGAAAGGTGCAGTGTTCAATTGGGATGGAGAATGTGTAGGGTCCTTTGAGAAATTAAAAGAAGCCCTGACTAATAGCCCTGTGTTGTCCTATCCAGATTTTGACAAACCCTTTATTATTTCGACCGATGCGTCCAACTTCGCAATAGGGGCAGTACTTTCTCAGGAGATCAACGGGGAAGAACACCCAATTGCATACGCATCAAGACAGTTGAATTCCGCTGAAATAAATTATTCAGTAACTGAAAAGGAACTGTGCAGTGTCGTGTTTGCTGTGGCGCAATACCGGTGCTACGTATATGGGCGGAAATTCAAAATAGTAAGTGATCATGCGGCCCTCAAGTGGCTATTTAGCCTACGTGACCCGAGCAGCCGGCTGATGCGATGGACACTTAAACTTTCTGAATATGATTACGAGGTAGTGCATAAGCCGGGGGCATTGCATAAGAATGCAGATGGACTTAGCCGAAAGGTGAGACGAATGAAATGCACACCGAGTGTCGACATAGAGAGTGCGCAAGAGAATGACGTCGAATGCGCGGAATGGGTGGGTAAGGCAGGGTTCGAGGTCGTGGACGGGATCCTTTTTAAAGTTGGCCCGCGAGGAAGAGTGATAGTTGTCCCTAAGAGTGTGAGGAATGACGTTTTGAGACAATGTCATGACTACGCCCTCGCGGGACACCTGGGGGTCAGGTCAACGAAAGCTCGCGTGGCAGCACGGTATTGGTGGCCGCACTTGGGAAGAGATTGCGAGTCTTATGTGAGGAACTGTGTGTCGTGTAACAGGAGAAGCCCGTATGGGAAAAGTAAGGCCCCGTTACAAGCTCTACCGGCCACCGACAGACCCTTCGATTTTATTGCTCTCGATGTAGTCGGCCCATTGGCTCGGACCGAGAAGGGAAACAAGTTCATTCTCTCAATTTTGGATCATTTTTCTAGGTATCTGGTGATGGTTCCTTTGCCAAATCAAACAGCAGAGGTGGTTTCCGTGGCCCTGGTTAAAGAATGGATCCTGAAATTCGGTGTCCCTGGTAAGGTTCTGACCGATCAAGGTAGCAATTTCATGTCGGACTTATTTATGGGTGTGTGTAAACTGCTAGGAGTGACGAAATTGCGTACCTCCCCTTACAGACCCGAATGCAATGGACGAATAGAGAGAGTGCATCGAACGATTGCGCAGGTATTATCCCATTATGTGAACGCGAAAAACGACGATTGGGATGAATGGTTAAACTATGCCGTAACGGCATACAATACAAGTGTCCACTCTTCCACGGCCTTCAGCCCTCACGAAACAATATTTGGCTACGAGATGAGTTCACCGTTTGAGTGTGTAAAGAGACCTCTGAGAGAGGTGTGCCACACTCAAGTGGCCCAGTTGCGGGATAGACTGCGAGTGATGTGGCGAAAGTGCGCGAGGAACAATGAGCGGGCGCGAAAACAGCAATTTAAGGGGGCGGGATCAAAGGGACAGGATAGATCGTATTCGGTGGGAGATTTAGTCTATTTAAGCGACGCCTGTGTGAAGGCAGGCGTGGGAAAGAAATTCCACCGACCGTGGAAGGGACCGTATCGCGTCTTAAAGGTGCTCCCTCCCGTAAATTTAATGCTGCAACTCCCTCATAGGACGCTAATTGTGCATACAAATAGAGTAAAGCCCCATCCCCGCCATCTTGGTCTTCCTTCCCCCGCAGTTGCAGGGCCCGCCAGTGAGAGAAGGAGGGGGAGACCCAGGAAGCAGCCGACGCCGGCCACTGCAGAGGGGGCAGAAGGAGATTCCCATTTCTGGGGAAGTCCTCAGCATTCCGGAGGGAACGAGAGAGCGGGGAGTGAGGCTGCAACACCGTTATCGGAGGAGACAGACAGCTCGGCGCCGACATTTCCCCCGTCAAGCGGTCGGCGTTCACTCCGAGAGGCGGCCATCGAGGAGGAGGAGGAGGCGGAGGGGGGTGAAGGGGAAGCGGCGGAGGGTGAGTGGGAGGACGTTGAGGAGAGCGGAGGGGGGGTGGGTGAGGAGGAGATAAAGAACGAAGGACCAGAGTGGAAGCCGCGAGGCGGGCCCGCCTCGCTTCCGCCACCCCTCCCCCAGCGGTCCCCCTACCCCCTTCGCTCGAGAGCACGTTCGCCTCATCCCTCGCCTCCTTCCCCGCCTGGACCACCGCCCCCTCCCGACCCCCCTCGCTACTTCCTCCGCGAGAGAAAATCGCCCCGGGAGACAGAGGAGCAGAAATGATGTGTCAAATTTTGGTGTTGTGTGTATTGTGTGTATTGGTGGAAACGGTGGGTGGACAGGATGTGGTGCCAATAGGCAGTGGAGTGGTGTTTGAGAGGACGCAAGACGTGGTAATTACTGATAAAACATGGGCGTTAGTTATCAATTTTGATTTGGGGGAGGTTCGAAAGGAGTATATTAAATTAGTTGACGGGTTTTCGGAATTGAGGAAAAAAGAAGAATCGAATCGTGGCGTAACAATGGGAAGGGGGTACAAAATTGCACTTAATAGGATGGAAGTAGAGTATTCCCGGGTAAAAGAGGAATTAGAAACCTTGGTGGATTTGGTGGAAAAGAAGAGGTTTCGAAGGGGGTGGATTGATGCCGGAGGATCGCTACTTAAAATGGTTCTCGGAACAGCTGACGCGGAAGATTTGAAACAGCTGAACAGCAGGATCGAGAAGCTTGAGAGGGAGGGAGGAGATGCTCGTTTGGCAATAGGTTCGCAATTATTAGTATTGAAAGGGATGGAAGGACGAGTGGCGAATAATACGCGTTTCCTGAGGAGTTTAGTTGATGAATGTATTGATTACAGGAACAAGTCTCAGCTTCGGCTCAATCAATCAGAGGCGAAGTATAGGGAAATAAGAGAGATGGTGATGACTGAAGACTCTTTGAGGCAGGTGGGTCACGCTCTGGTTAATGCGAGGATTGATCTGACCGGTTTAAGAATTGCATTGGAGAGCAGTGTACATAACAGACTGAGCAGCATTTTAATAACCCCTAACAAGTATTTAGAGTGCCTCAGACAAATTAGAGATAGTTTACGACCACCGTTAAGAATGTTGGCTCCATGTCAGCATGAGACATTGTATGTTTACTATGAGATTGCACGGGCGACAGTCGTAGTGGTAGGTGAGACGTTGAGGGTGATTATAAAGATTCCGCTGGTTGGAGAGGGCGGTATTCTCGAGTTGTATCGAGTGCACACTTTTCCAATTAAATACCCAGACTTAGAGGTCTACGGTCAGTGGAGAGTGGGGGAATATCTACTGGTCTCAAAAGATAGAACGTATTTTGCTATCGCGGGAATGGATGAGCTCCGAAAATGTCGAGTAGGACCTATATACACATGCCCCGGCAATTTCTTACTGCTCAGTGGACCAGGGATAAGCTGTGAGTATGACTTATTCATGGACAGGGGGACTAAAATGTGTATCCGGGAAGAAATGCACCTGGCAACGCCATTTTTCCGCAAGGTCGAACGAGGGTGGGTATTTACTGCCCCTTCTCCACTCTCCGCCACGTTTTTGTGCCATGATGGAATAGGAGAAGCCAGGCCGAGGCTGTTGAGATTGGAGGGAAGTGGTTTACTGGCTAACGTTAGCCATTGCGACATAACAGGTGATAACTTTAAAATGATAGCGGCCTGGCAGGGGAGGTCGGAAGTGTCACAAACTCTTATGGAGTTTGTATCCCCTCAAATTGAGATGTTTGGAAAAGAAAAAGAAATAGTGGGAAACATGGACATGAGCAGCTTGAGCTTGCTAAAAAGGGAAATTGACGCGGAAGTTGCGAAGGGGCCATTGAGGATTGGTTTGGGCGATTTGATCGAGAGGGTGCGAGAAAATTCATCCCCGGGAAATACCTATCATATTTCGATCCCTGTTGGCCTAGGAGCACTGTTAATTGTAATTTTAGGATTGACATATTGGAAGCTTGCTTGGACTAAGGGAAGGTGCCATAGGTTGGACAATAAATCCACTCGCACGAGGACCATCGATGCTCGGAACGTACGTGTAGTAATTGATCAGGGGAAAGATGATGGGGTAGGCGAGAGCATGGATAGGGATACTTAGTAGATAAGGCGAGGAGTGGGTTGGGGTACTCCGAGGCAAGAGAGTTTTGCGTTGCGTAGAAGTAATGGGTAGCTTCTTTTATTTTTTGTTTTAGCAGAGTAGTAGTATTAATCAATTGAATCCCTTATGATCGAGCTAGGGTAACCACCGATCGCGTTAGTAAAGAATGTAATAGGTTGTTTTCATAGTGTTTGTGTTATTTTCATTTTTTTTACATGATTTTAATAATGTGTCTGATAGTTTAATATGGTTTAGGACTAAAATGGTGAGATCATGCATGTTCGAAGTTTTCTCGATGCATCTGGACGGGTGTATTTTGACAGTGATGACAAAAGAGGACGAAATGTCGTGTTGATCCAATTCTTTTTCTGTGTGTGCTTGGGTTGCATTTTTTTTGTGTCTAAGAACTCATAAGTTTGATTTGTTTGTGTTTAAAATTTCCATGAATGTAAATTTTAAAATTTTTTTGGGGGGGAGTGGATGTAAGAGGCGGCCGACATATTCCTTCCTTCATTCCTTTCCCACCTAACCGACACGCTCAGCACCTTACTTCCGACCCCCCCCCTTTCCCCTCACCACCCAGTCCCGTCGGCCGTCGGCAGAGCTTGCATGCCCATGTAAGGTGAATTGCACCTTGGACCTTATCATGCGGGGCATGCGAGCCAATGGCAGCGGGAGAATACGCCGACGGGAGAGAGACGCCGCCACGGGCAGTCGGTCGGCGTATGTATAGCGATGAGTATCTAATAAAAGTGTAAGTGCTCCCGACTTGTGTCTTCTTCCTTTCCCGCGCGACCCCATCCTCCTGCAGCGGACAACGAGAGTGCCATCGGCGACTTACAGAAACAATCTTCAATATTTGCGAGAGAAAACGACCATGATTTTCATAATTTTAGAAATATTTTAATCGGCTTAAATGAGGCAATATGAAATGGAAGGCGATTAAATATGTTGGGAGTATAGAAACAAAAAGATCGCCTAGAGGCTTCATTATTAGGTATGGGTACATTTACTCTATTCGGTTGCCTCAATCCATGAAACGGGACATTCACAAAATCTGTTACATTCCCACCTCTGACATTAAACAAGCGTAATACTCTAAGCGTAAATAAGTACCTGAGGAGTATAACCATTGCTTTAAATGAAGAAAAGAATAAAACATTTCTTTTTTCACCCATTACCAATCTATTTTTTTGTCTCACTATGACAGGGTACATATTTGAGATGTAAGTTCCCCCCCCCCCAACAACTAAGCTAATACTGCCGCTTAGAATTAAAAATAGAGTAATATAAAATTTTAGGACAGGTATATTACATATCTGTCTTAAATGATAATACTTCCTTAATTCAATATTCATATAGTTTTTTAGTTTAGTTGAGGGGCTTCCAACATAAGTTATCTTCAATAACAAGACCTAAATACATGATGTTACTGATTTATTATATTAAGAGACAAGTTTTACACAATTTATTCCTGGAAGAAAAGGCAGCTGATACACTTAAAATTCAAGTAAACAATTTAGTATTTCCTATTTCTTTCAATAAAACGCATATTTTTGGTTTTTTTCACTTACGACAAGTTTATAAGCAGAAAACCAATTTTTCAGATTATCCAGGTCATTTTGCATCTGATGCTGAATTGTCGGTAAGTCTTTCCCAGAGTAGGACAAAGCATTGTCATCAGCAAAACCGGTCAATTCCCCATTACATAAATATTTTAGATACGAGGTAAAATTTGTCAGTTCTCTTCCGTTGGGGCCTGGTTGTCTTTTCATTGAACCTTAGAAATTTCATGATTTCCTTGAACCTATTTCTTTCCATCGTTTTGGAGAAGAAAGCGGGTCCACAGTTTTTTGTCCCACCGCGTATGGATATGTAATCCCTGTGCGCCATACGCCCCACGCGCGTACGGTATGGCAATAAAATCGTCAAGTTCCTGCAAAGATATAGACCGGTTGTTATCACCTTATACGCGACGCGCCTCATTTTCTGTTCATTTTTATGAGACTAAGTATAGGTTCACAGACAAACAATTGCAAGCTAGAAAAGGGGGAGCCGTTCTCCATGGAGCGTTTCGCATCCGTCGCGTATTGTAACACGTCGCGGAAAGGTCTTCCCCGGGCTCTCACGGGCAGCCCTGCAGGCTACGCGGCGGGCAGGGGAAGCGGGGGAGCGGCGCACAGTGGTCCGGATCCGAAAAAAGGCGGACAAAAGTCATTTTTTCGACTTTCTTGAAACTCACTTTAAATATGCAGTTCTTGTAGTAAACTGTCCGGGGTATCATACCGCACACTTAGTTTTGCATATAACGCTTTGTTTAGATCAATAAATTGCTTCAAATTAGAGCTAATTTTAGTTAAACCGCGCTCTTTTAATTTTTTCGAAAAATACACATTTTTAACATTTTTTTTGCTCTATTTCGTATTAAAAATTGGTAAAATAACTATGGACTATACTTATATGGACACTTTACCATGATAAAAACTAGGTTTCAATCTTGTAGTCATTGTGATGATCGCTGAAGGAGATCTTCAAGAAAAACCATTTTTTCTCGCAAATTTCGCATAAACGTTGGATTATAAAAAGAGTGACACCGAGTGACACGGAGATTCTTATAGTGGCAAGAGTGGGTTATATTAGAAAGATATTAGTAAAGGATTTAGCTGCAAATATTTGCAAATAAGTGAATGACAACGACTTATATGAGACTCTGCCGCGGACGTAAACGTCGGAACTAGACTCGCGAGCTTCGTCACAGAGGAGACACATTGTGAAATACGTCTTTTCCAATGTTTTATTGATAAGGATTTTAAAAACGAAGAAGTTTACTATGTTTTTATCTATTATATTCTATTCTTGGCCGAATTTACTCTAGAAAGAGCGAGAGAATGAATTTCAGACTGCGATACTAAGCGAAATTGTGACGCTGGAAGAGGAGGAAAATATTTTCTTCGATCGCTTCTCAGTATGATTCCCATGGAATTTTGTTAATCGTTGGAAGTATATATGACTGGTTGTATGCACTGCTGCTGGGAAAACCCACCTCTGGCTGTCCCTTTCCTCAAAGCCTAAGTGACAGGAGACCCGTTACCCGCACACGTGCCGGACCCAAGGGTAGTGGGTAAGGTCCTTAGTCGGGATATTTTACTATCCCTAATTAGCGCACCACCCAACTTGTGTTTATTGCCTCAAGGCGGTTTCTTTGACCTGCAAGTGAAGTTGCACGTGTTAACACTTGTGGTATTTACCCTCCAGGTGCATCTTTCCAGATGGGTTTTATTGGAGGGCTGCCGCTGGTATGCATTTTCGCACACAATGAAGGCATTGCATATTTCTCTTTATGCGATCCAAAAACCCTCCTGGTTATCCTCAGGGGTAGACCCATGTTCTTGGGGGTGGCGGTAACTCCTCTTCTTAACCTCCTCAATGCTTCAGTCGAAACATTTTGTTGCTCTTCAGTTGCTCCTTTTCTATCGATGTGTACACATGCCAGTTCTTAAGCGTTGGGTCCTCGGCTGGCAATAGTTATCGTGATGTGAAGTGATCTCTGAAGTAAATGTTAGTGTTGTGATAATTCGGAATAGTGTTGTGATTCAATGATTTTTTTGTTCCTGGCCGCCACAGCGATAAGGATAATTAATCAGGTACGTTATTTCTCTTTTATTTCCGTTTTTGAAGTTGATCTAATACGAGGTACCACACTAAAGTTTACATTGTTTTTGCTACCGCTCAAACTCCTAACTTTCTAGAATAGAGAATATTTTTCAGTATTTAACGAACCAATGGTTCTAATTTTTAACTCACATTTATGTCGTTAACATTTACACGGAAGCAACTGCACGATAAAATGCAGGAGAAAAAAGGAAAGTCAATGGACGACCGGAAAAGTAATTTTACGGGATTTCTTGAGGATTGCCTACATTTACACGGAGATGAGCACGCAAAAAATGACCTCAAAAATTTTTTGAAAGAAAATTTTTTGTTGGTTACGAGAAAAGATGGCGAGCTTGCTCTCGAACGAACTCTTTTTTTGTACAGAGGTGTGCGACTTGGTTGGATCAAATCGTTGATTTTCCTGATGTTGTGTATCGTAACCTTCCAAGCACCTCAGGTTCGTATTTTCCCTGTGTTTTCATTGTGATATGACATCTCTTGAGCTATTGTCTAAGTAATAAGCCTTTTTTATCAGGTATATCTCAGAAAAGAAAGGGTAGGCCAAAGAAACAATTTTCGATGTCACTATCCGGTCAAAAAGAAGGAAAACTACATTCCTTAGAGAAAGTACTTCCCCTGCAGAACTGTCTTTTGCTACAGCCATGAAGCTTAGAGAGAAAGGACATGGCGCCGAAGCGTCTCTAGTTAAAGAGGCTACGATGACCACCCCTACACGGGCCAAACGAATATTGAAAAAGTGGAAGCGGGAAGAGAAGCCCCTCTCTACTATGTCCTCTGATGACGGTTTAGCATTAGTCGTCAATTCAAATCTGACAAAAAAACAGTATTTGCAGATAAGAAACGCAGCAAGATATCATGGCCATGATTTGTATCCATCATATCATTCTATTTTGAATGCCAAAAAGACTACTTATACTAAGTAGTCTTTTTGGCATACTAAGATACTAAGTATTTTTCATTAAAATAAATGAGTTAATTTGTACTTAAAACTGTTTTCGTATTTATTTAATAATTACTTAGTTTTTAGTTTCAGCGGCACTACCTCTGCTAGCTGATAATCGCAATCAGTTTAACGTTAGAAACATTTCCCCCAACTGCCTTACATTCACCCATTTTTAAAAAATTATTTATTAATTTAAAGGTCTAGAAGTCATATTATACAAATACTTTATATATATTTGCATATTTAATAATAACAGGCGTTTTCTATGAAGTATCCTCATTATCGGTTAATTTATCATTAAAATTCTCAATATCTTCTTAAATAATTAGTTTTTGTTAAAAATAACAGCAGAAATGAACTAAGCGCGTCTTAAAACATATAAATGACAATTTTCAAAGTAATCCGACAAAAATCTGATTTTTGTCCCTCTTTTTCGCGATCCGGACCACTGTGCGGCGGCGCGGCGCCTGGCTTGGCTGCCAGCAGCTACGCACAAACGTAACAGCTTATTCCAGCTAAAGAAGTGATCACCACTGCCCATAAAATGTTCAGTAGCGACTCTTTACGACGCAACATACTGTGGTTTTGCTAATATGTCTCTCATTCACATAAACGGTAAAATAATATATAAAAACTGTTTAAAAGACATGAGAGTAAAAACTTGAGTGGTGTACGTTTGTGATAAGGTGCACGCTATGATATTTGACACAATTAACACCAAGAATCGAAAAAGAGATCAAAATAACGGTATAAAATGCAAGAACGGTCAATTGACCGCTCGCGGTCATTGTAGGTAAAAGCTGGCATTGCTTTTGACCTGAAGCATCCCCCCCAAAAAAAACTTCATTTTCGCATTATTTGTTCCAAAATATTAAAAGTCAAAGAAACTCAGCCTCATAAATCTAAAGATAACGAAATGGTACGCGAAAGAAAAACGCAAACGGTCAATTGACCACCCCGGTCATTCTAGTGTTAACAGAATAAGATGATCTAGGGAATCAAATGCTTTTGTTATGTCCACAAAGATACCAGCGACGCATAACCCATTCTTTAGCCACTTAAACAACTCAGTACAATATATTAACAGAACATTTTCTGACTTCTCCTCCACAAAACCAAATTGACAATATGACAAATAACTTTTTTTAGAAAATAAATCTAGCAAACCTTTCTTAGCTAACTTTTGAATAATCTTCTAGAACACCGACAACAGTGAAATCGGTCAATAGTTGTAATTTATGTAAGTTTTACAGCCTTTATTCAAAATTCGAATTACCACAGCAGCTTTCAAACTCTTCAGGAAAGATTCCAGACTCAATACTTAATTAATTTTTAAAAAACTGGAGCAATTATTTTGCCAGCACATTTCAAAGTTAAGGCTGAGACTCTATTAATGCTAGGAGTTTTCTTTATTTTCATAATTTGATTAATATCATTTACTTCATATGCAATGGTTGGAGACATCCGCCCGCGATCAATCTTTAAAGAGAACTTGATCTTGGATTTCGATCAATCACGACCGACCCATCACTAATTTAGATTCCTATAGCAGCCTTGAAATCATTCAGTCTTCTGCATTGAAAATGAATTTAAAATGAAATCATTAGTGGTGTGACTGAATGTTAACGAAATTATTAAAAAATAAAATATCTCATGATAGACTGAGCAATAGAGGTTGCGGAAGCACCACGAAGACGAAGTATTCAGATCTTATTATTTCAGCATTATGGCTCAAACAATATAAAGTTCAAAAGGGAGAAGTAATCGACGGTGTCTCGGTTTCCTACACATATGAGAAATTTATGTTTGCACTTTGAAATGTGAAATGAATAATAAATCTAAAAAAATGGTTTAAATGGAATAACACTTTTTCTCCCTCTGATTATTGGTCAAAAACTAAAAAATATATAGTTACCAGAGATAAATAGCGCATCAATTAGGTACCAGATGAATTGGGTACCATCCCCTTTTCTCCCTTCCACATCCCTTCCTCCTCCTCCGACCCCCTCCCGCCTCTTCCCCTCTTCTCCCCCTCCTCACCCCTCACTACTCCTCTGACCCCCACCCGCCCCCCCATGTTCTCCTCTTTCTTACCCCTCTCTCCTCCCTCTCCTCCTACCTCACTCTAGCTTCACGCGCTGCAATCATTTAGGCGCCAAATGCACGCTAATTCAAGCGTGTAGATGTAGTAGGGTTTCTAATCATAAATCTGACATATCAATCATGAAGATAGTATTTGCACTAGCGTAACATTCTCTGGAGAACAAACGCTGTTTTGATTTTGATATTTCTACAATATTAGATTATGAATCAAACTAAAAAGTAGACAAATCAAGAAAATGGTGCACATATCCCGTAATTCAAATACTTGTAACAAGAAAACAGATGTGGCCAAGCTAAGTAAGGTTTACAACAATATTTTAAACCAAAATAATGTGGTTTCCTCCAATACTGGAACATCCTTACACTAATATTGGTGGTTCTTCGAGTTTCCGACCGGGTCAAACTCTTCATTTCTGCCGACTTTTCGATGAGCGAGTCGTTCATCATCCTCAGGGCATGATGAGCGATTCATTCATCGAAATGTCGGCAGAAATGGAGAGTTTGACCCGGTCGGAAACCCGAAGAACCACTAATATCGCTACACGCCGGGAAAGTCTTAGATATTTCATTCTTTCACAAAATTGAAAATATACATAATATGCGTGTCTACAAGATAAAATAAATCCTTCGTCACTGTTTATTGAGTAAATTCAAATCAAAACTAAAAATTATTTATTTATTTTATGTTCTTCTGTGGTATCCTCTGTGATTTTATCGTTGCCCACCTTGATTTCAGTGTTTCTATTTTCTATATTCTAAAATTTAAGATATACATAATATGCGTGTCTACAAGATTTAGCTATCCTTCGTCACTGTTTTTTGAGTAAATTCAAATAAAAACTTAAAATTATTTATTTATCTTATGTTCTTCTGTTGTATCCTCTGTGATTTTATCGTTGCCCACCTTGATTTCAGTGTTTCTATTTTCGAAGATAATACTGATATTCTAATATTAAACAGCGGTGTAGTGTTATTATGTAATTCAGATCATGTATTCAGAGGGCTCTATAACTCGGCAATGACTATAATGACCTGATGGCAATGCACAATATAACGGGGCTAACAAGTATGTTTAAATGTATATATTCCTGACAAATTCCGAAACTGTGAAATAAATTGTGATGTTGAATGACTCAATTAATTTGTTCTAAGGGTATTGTGCTATGGATAGTTATTGAAGAATTGGTGGAAGAATTGGCTGCGTTGCTGTTGTTGACCATCGTATGTATTTTCATTTAGCCCTGAAAATGGAATAAATTATGTTCCGAAACGTTGGTAAGGAAAGGCTGATATTTTATTTTTGAAATTAACTCGATAAATATCTCTGTAGGTATAAGTAAATTGAAAGTCGATTTGACGAACAACGAATTGAAATATTAATTGCCTAAAAGTTCTGCAACGAAATTTGCCGTTTACATATTTATATTTTTTACCTTACTCATCAAGTCTTTAATATTCACTGGCACTGGTTTAGTTCACAATTTTAGATTCAGGAAATATGGGTGAAAATATTTCCAAATCGTTTCTTCATTTTTCTCACGTTCGTTCAAATTATGTATCCAAGAACATTAAAGAAAATAATTATTTAAAACATTAAATGTTTATGTGAGAAGAACAAGAAAGAGAGGGGACGGAAGTAAGTGGGTGGTAGAAGAATTTAGCAGGGAGGTGATCGGTGATAAGGATAGGGCAAGTTAGCATCTTGTGCGATGGTAGGGGTTGTGTAGGGTTTTGGTGCTGGTGGTGAGTTTGGACAGTGATTTGGTAGTTTTTAGGATGCTGGAGAGGTTAGGGGGGCGTCTGAAGTTTTGAGGGGGACATTTGGGGAAGATGTTAGTGGTGGTGGTAAGATTGTCAGAGAGGAGTGGGAGTAAGTTAAACAATGTGTTTGTCCCTAATCACTAAATGAACTGGGAGTGGATTGAAGGAGGAATTATTAGAATAGGTACACTATAATCTTGACAATCATTATTGAATTAATACCTGCGAAAAAGCAACAAATGTCCTCATGTTCATCATTTGCCATATTGACTATCTAGAGAAATAGTCTATTAAAAGGACTAGCGAACGCAGAGATGTGGGGTCCTACGGCTCACAGTGGGCCAAACTGAAAAAAAGCTGGCCAAAATTAATAACTCTAATAATTACCAGTCCATATGCAACATGAAGTGCATTTCTGAGATATTTTGGGCTGATAAACATGATTTTATCATTATTTTTTCAACATATTTTACGGATACAGTGCTATTATTGTATAAACATTAAATATGCAATGACAAAGCTTAATTTCGATGGTTGAGTGGTCTAGTTAAAACTCAAAATTTCCTGTGATTATTATCAAAATACCGTAATTAATAATGCTACGAGATATAAAATCCGTAAAAAAATTTGTCCAAGTAGAATTTTAATGCATAATACATTTTTTCAAATTATGACTACTGCAACGAGATGGGAGGAATTGAAAATATGTTTCTCGATGGAAATAAACTTGCATCAAGTTAAAATGTCAAATAAATAAAATTTTAAAGCTATAGCTTACGTAGACTACATTTTCACAAAAAAATAAATATTTAATTCATTTTTTATTGCAAAATTAGTTTGAAATTGGTTATATTCCAGTCAATTTCATTTTGCTATCCTTTTGTCGCACTACTGGGATCAGGATTCAACATAAATGTAAGCCAGAGGCAGAAACCATGATAATTTATATTTAAATTTTAATGTTAAACAAATATTTTTCAATAATATTATTATCAAAAACTTGAATAAATATTTTGAATAATAATACTGATAAAAAGTGTCACTCAACCTCTGATGACTCGTATTCACTCTCATCTTCACATTCGTCATTCCCATAGTCAAGTAGTTTTTTCACTTCTGGATCTAAATCTTCCTTCGATTTACCATTTTGAAATGAAATTGAAGATATAAAGGGATCACAGGTGAACAGCAGTCTCCGAAATATATATTTATTAGTCTTGTCTCTTGATATCCTCCGCGTATTGTGATGCCGGAATTTCCTAATTTCCTTAATCCTTGATTCCAAGGCATCTTCTGGAAGCTGACCGATGGGCAGAATTGCTTCCTTGGATATATCTACGCCATGAATCAAAAGCTTGTGCACCGTTGGTGGCATATAATACCAAGGGTATTGCTTCACGTATAATTTCGCTGTTGCTAGACAGTATTTTCTGAACTCATTGTGATTGAGTGATCGACTGCTTGAAATTACTTACAAAATATTTTCAAACCTTGAAATCAGTTGTTCATGAAGCCCTGAAAAATATTAAACTAACTAAAAATCTCACTAAACATCAGCAGCGATGTTTTCTTTAATTTTAAATAGTTGTCAGTTTCTCTTACCGGTAATATTTGCTGATAATTTAGGGTCCGAAAAACAGCGTCTGTGTTACCATCATTTGTGGTGCCATATCCTGGTTTTGGTACATCTATTATCAGGCCAATTTTCTATTAGCCATTTACTATTATTAACTCTGAAGTAGCTCTCCCTTCGCTGCCCCTTGTTCCATTTCTCAAAATATCTAGTGAAAAAGCATATTTGTAGGCACTTCGTCAAAATACCTTTCGCATCGGTATCTCCATTCAATTGAAATTTTTCAATCAAAAAATCAATCACATTTTTTCTCACGTACCGTAATTTTTTTCTCTGCAATTTTTCATGAAGCTGCAACCCTGTCACTTCTCTACTCTCCATGGTTTCTCACAAATTTAGTATGAAACACTACAAAACGAAATTAAAAATAGCAGGTAATCATTTCCATCGACAGCCTCACTATCATCATTCTTAAATGAGTAGCTAAAAATAAATTACTGACTCAAACTCGGAATCCATTTTCAAAATTAAAATTTTTCGTACCAAACTGCTTCTCGTATGATTGGAAAGCAAAATTTTCCTCGATGGATGCAACGTACACATTCTGTCTCGAGCTCTCGCGGTGAACGGACGTGTTTCCACGGCCTTGGTCGTTCCCCTAAGTCCTGACTATTTGCTCGAGTGTAAGGTGGTGTTAGCGGACGAGGTAGTGTTGGTGGCGTTAGCCTTTGTGATTTACATCATGCCTACCTGTTCGCAATGCAGCCAGGTCCTTAAGCGCACGCAGAAAACTGTAACCTGCAGAACTTGTGAAAAAGTGTCCCATCCTGCTTGCGCCTCGCTCAGCGAAGCTGATTTGCAGCTACTGGAGGACACACATCGTTCCTGGGACTGCACCACCTGCATAGCGAAGTGTCGCTCTACCCGCGGTGATGACACCCCGATCAAAGCCCTGGACCATGGATCTCTCCACGACAAGAGTCAACATGAGGTTTCCAATCCCATCCTAAAGGAGCTGTTGGATCGCGTCAAGGTGATCCAGGAAAACCAAAGTGAGTTTGTGAATTCCATTAAAAGTGAAATAAGTGAACTAAAGAAAGCTATATCAACCTGGGAATGCTTAATCAACGAACATAGCAAAACTATTTCTCTCATTAACGAGTCACTATCAAACATCAGTGGTAAATTTGACGGCATGGTGGCCGAAAATGAAATTTTGTTAAAACGAGTCAGTAACCTTGAAGCTCAGTTGAACACATGGGAGCAGGACTCTCTACGGAATGTCGTAGAAATTCACGGGATTCCGTTTAAGTCTGGTGAGGTATTGGAGGCCCTTGTGTGTCAAGTTGGGCTGGGCCTTGGGGTCAAACTTGAAGCTATTGATGTCGATTACGTATATAGAATTAAGGCCCATTCAAACTTACCCAACAGTAGACCCCCTTCCATCCGGGTTCGATTCATGAGATCGAATTCAGCACGAGAAATACTGGAAGCTCGACAAGTAAAAAGGAGTTTCTCAACAAAAGACATTGGTTTGAGTGATTCCCCTGACAACCTTATTTATGTTAATGAATCACTCAGTGCTATGAATCGCAAAGTGTATGCAAAGGCGAGAGAGCTTAAAAAGAATGGTAAGCTCAAATATTTGTGGATCAGAGGGGGGAAAATATTTGCAAGGGAGTATGATGGTAGTGAGCGACTCCTTTTACGTACTGTAGACGACCTCCATGCCCTTGAATGACATGAACTTGAAGGTTCAAGAGGTGGAGTGCCCGCACATAATGATGCTGACAAATCAAACTCAACACGTGTATTCTCAAATATTCAAAGTAGTATTTTTAACCAAACCCTGAATATATGTCATGTAAACGCTCAGTCGTTACCAGCTCATATTGATGAATTTCGTAAGCACTTTGTTCGTAGTGATTATCATGTGATAGCAATTTCCGAGTCGTGGTTGAAACCATCTGTGCCCACCGAATATCTAAACTTGGAAAATTATACATTGTTACGTAACGACAGGTTGGAACGAAGTGGTGGAGGAGTGTGTGTGTACATTAAAGAGAATTTAAATTCAAAGATACTGTCCTGCGTCAATGAAAACTTTAAGCCTGAATTTATGTTTGTTGAAATATCATGTCCTTTTGGAAAGATTCTATTCGGAGTTGTGTACAGACCTCCTAAGGTTGGTTACTTGAGTGAATGTTTTGAATGTACACTCGCAGGCTTCCTTCCGTCGTTTAATAACATAGTAATATGTGGTGACTTTAACTCGGATCTTTTAAAGATTACGCACGACAGTAATTACATAAAAATCTATGTTTCAGGTTTAATCTGTCTATAGTACCATCTGATCCGACTCATCATCGGCCCACATCTAGTACCTTATTAGATTTATTAATTATAGATGACATTTCTAAAATAAATGAACATGGCCAATATCCAGTTCCCTTCCTATCTGACCATGATTTAATATATTTAAAATTTAATCTAAAGGTACCAACTATTAAAGAGAAGTTAATATGCTACCGCGATTTCAGTAAATTCGATCTCCGTAATTTTCAAGAAGATTTTGATAATTTGCCATGGATAGACTTCCTGACTACAAATTCTGTTGATACCAAGGTATCAATCCTAATGCTTAATTTAAATCAATTATTTGATGTTCATGCCCCTATGAAAAGGTTTACTCCGAAGCGAAATCAATTTCCATGGATTACTCCGGAAATAAAACATAATATAAACAAAAGGGACATAATTCGCCGCAGATATACGAGAAGTAAATCTAAAGAACTATTTCAGGAGTACAAAAAACTGAGAAATGAGGCCCAAAGTATTATGAAAAAGGCTAAGGAAGATTATTATAATCAGTGTTTTATGGACAAGTGGGATTCAAAAACTATATGGAACGAAATTCGAAGACTTGGACTGATTAAATCCCGGAATGATAGAAGTAAACTGGGTGTCCCTATGGACAAATGAAATGAATATTTTATCAGCTCATCAGCCAACACCACCCCCGGATCAACACTAGATTCAGCCGTTTGTCGTTATAGTGATGCAGGAGTCAACTTGTCCAAAGTTGATGAATTTGGAAATAATACGTTTTACTTTCCTAATCTAACTCCCGAGATAATGCTAAAATGCTTCCATTGTATCAAGTCTAATGCTGCTGGAAATGATGGGATTAATAATAAAACGCTGAAAATAGTTATGAGTGTGATATTTCCGGCACTGCTTGATATTTACAACTGCTCACTAAATTATTGCGTTTTTCCTGTTTCTTGGAAGAGAGCAATTATAAAGCCTATTAAGAAAATTCGAAACCCTACCCAACTATCTCATTACCGACCTATTTCACTGCTGCCTATCGCCTCTAAACCACTTGAGAGATTCGTCTACAACTCTGTGTTAGATTTCCTATCATTTAATAATCTACTGGATAAGTACCAGTCAGGTTTTCGCAAGGGACATAGCACACAAACGACTCTCATAAGAGTTACTGAAGACATTCGTCTCTCAATAGACCAAAAGAGAGTTACTATTCTTGTACTTTTTGATTTTTCAAAGGCTTTTGATTGTGTTAATCACGATTTGTTGCTGGATAAAATGTACCAACTAGGATTTTCTATCCCAGTGATTAAATGGTTCCGTTCCTACTTGTTCCAGAGAACTCAAGCAATAAAAGGAGATGACGCCATACTGTCTAGCTTCTCGGTAGTATCATGTGGTGTGCCTCAGGGTTCAATACTTGGTCCCCTCTTATTTTCAATTTTCATAAGAGATTTACCACGTTCAATCTCCCACTCGAACTATCATCTCTACGCAGATGATTTACAAATCTACCTTGACTGTCATCCAACAAAGATCGATGATGCCATTGAAAAATTAAATGAAGATGTTAACCATATCTGTGATTGGGCCAGGACGAATTTACTAAAACTTAACCCTCATAAAACTAAAGCTATAATTATTGGTACTGCTAAGTATGTCAAGAAACTCGATTATGATAGAATACCGAAAATAAAAGTTGAAGGCATTGATATTGGCTATTCGGACATCATAAAAAACTTAGGGGTTAATATCAACAATACGCTAACTTGGAATGAACATGTATCCACTATTTCTAACAAAGTACATAAAACATTAGCACAGATCAAACAATTCAAACGCCTAATGCCAATAGAGGTACGGAAAAAATTGGTTAATACTTTGTTGGTTCCACATATGGATTATTGTTCTCTTGTGTTTTCTGACCTAACCGGTGTTTTTATATAAGAAGTTGCAAACACTGTTAAATTCTGCGATTAGATACATATATGATATAAATATCCATGAGCATGTCACCCCTTATTACACTAAGTTGCAGTGGTTGAAACCTCAACAGAAAACAAAGCTCCAGTTATCTGTGTTTGTATACAAAATTTTGTCATGTAAAACACCTGATTATCTCTATGATATGATTATACGTAGCCAGAGTGAAGCTTGTAGAACAGTAAGAGCTAGAAGACGATTTAAAATCCCAAATTGCAGAACTACGGCGTACCAATTATCAACCCTAAACTCTGATATAAGAATATGGAATGATATACCTGACGACATTATCAGCTGTTGTACTGTTAATCAATTTAAAATTAAAATGTACTCATATTTGTGTGAAAAATACAATTGTAATTAACATTTATTGTATTATACCATTGTGTTATACCATATAATAGTAATACATAATTGTTCTCTGTAAATGTTATCTACTACGTAAGAATATCATTAAAATCCAGGTTTTCCTCTTTTCTTTATTATTGTCAAATTTATTGTAAAATTTAATATAAACCAATATTTAATTCTGTAAAATTGTACCATCACATCAATGGATTATTTTATTGAGTTATTTTATCCATTTATGTTTTAAATTAGTTGCTTCATATTTCCGCAGTTGTTGATTTCTGAAAGGGTAAATTAATTTGTTTATTTTTTTGTGTGATGTCATTTCTTTTTCATTATGTATTTACTTAGGCAAGTATCTATTTCTGTTTCTCACTGCAGAGCATAAATTGTACAAATGATTTATGTTCCATAGGACAAGGTCCTTGAACAATAAAATTTATTATTATTATTATTATTACACATAGTTAAGGCACGACGAAACGGAGACGGGTGCAAGGAGACTTTGGTTTCCAGGTACAAGTAGGTAACTATATTCTCATATGAAACGGTTCTAACGTTGAACAGATCATCCCAGTGTTTCACAGCACAGTCACTTACAGTTGATGTTCACTCGACGCTCTCTAGAACAACTGATGCATGTGGTACGCGAAAACAACCAGAAAACCCCTAAGAAAACTAACTAAGCATTCCGTTTGGCGGAACAAGTGGCGGCAAGGGTCTGCAAAAAGAGGCAAAAAAGGTGTAAAAAGCATAACTTGAGATAGCTACCAATAGATTAGGGGAAGTAGAAAAGAGTCATTATTGGCCAGGTTGTAAAACCAGTATTGTGGGGCCAGCAAGCACGGAGGGACGCAAGTCCTCAACCAGCTGGCGCGGGCGCATGCCGCTGCTCGTGCATGACCACGAGCCTTTCCCTAAATCCCTCGACCTCAGTCTGCTCAACATGCCTGAGAGAATTCCACAATTCATGAAAAATCCTTTCAAAGATATTTTAGCCCATAACTCTGCTGAGAAACGTCCCAAGGACCTCCTCATCGTAGAATCGCCAGTCGCCAACGTTGCGAGAAGTTGCAATTTGCGACAAGATTTACATTGAATTTAGCCATTTAAGTACATACAATGTGAAAAAATTGATATGAAAAGTTATTCATAGTTTCATAGAAAAGTCATGCCTGTTTTGTCTTTAACCTTTAGTATAGGTTGCCCTCTCTCACCGTCCGAAAACATTTTCACTTAAACGTAAAGCGCACCCTCTTCCCCCTTTCTGAATCTTCTCCAATTCCTCGCATTACCCTGTCCATCATATTTTCCTTAGCCAATTGGTTACTCGCCGAATTTTTTTAGTTCCTTATACCTCCTCCTGCCAAGTTCTTTGCCGGCAATTTTCTACTTCTTTCTCTCCCCCATTTTCCTTATCAATTTCCGCTGCCCCACCACCCTTAAGTTTTTAGTCACTTTGACATTTAGCCCTTTTTATTGAATTCCATTTAAATGTTTCATTATTTTCAAATCTTTCGTCCTTCACCGAAACCACTAATTCAATAACGTTCGATTTTTCTTACGTTCGACCAAGTATAAATTAGAACTCGCCTCTGGGAAAACTATAAGCCCCATGAAGAATTGCGCGAGAAAGTTGTAAACCGGTCGTGTTTGCGAATAAAGAGAGTGTGGAATGTACGTAGTTCAATTATATACGAATGTGAGTTTGAGAAATATCTCCATTTGCCGGAGACTATAAGATGACCACCAAACAGTCCACAGACGACTCCTGCCAGGAGGAATGAGACTTAGGCGGAGAAATTTTATTAAATAATATCACCTTCTCCCTCGCTTCATTATGATGAACCTAGTAGACGTGGCCAGTATCGCATAATACTGACCATCGGCTTAATCCTTCCACCTACAATCAGCATAAAATAACTTCAGCTACATGGCATAAAAAAGTCGTTCCTTACGTCATTTCGAAGATTTCATTCGAGAAGACGCCACGACCTTTCAACATATAAGGGTGCTTTAAAATTTGCCAATCGATATTTTTTACGTGAGATCTCCGGTCCTCCGATTAATAAATTTAATTTTCGGCTCCATCCGAGCCATTTCTCTGAGGGGCAATCATCAACACGTAAGTAAGAGTAGTATAAACAGTAGCATAAAATTTATCCATGTTCATATTATGTTTCCGAGGAAGCTTAAGAACAGTTAAAAAACTCTTTTATTCCGTTGTATGACATCGCAATTGCTATGGGAGCCATTGTACGTCGCAATGGGAGGTAGTGGAAGTGATATGTTAAAAATAGGGAGGGATTGCTGAACATGTTTAGAAAGGTACATGAATGCTTGCTACAGAATTATCAAACACTGAAAATTGTAATGTTTTGTGGTTTCTAGTGTGTAGATTTCAACCTGTAATGTGAAACCTTTCGGTAACGCTAGACCATGTAAACAATATTGGGAACCCTGCCTATGGATTCGGATAATTTTCAATTAAATTTAAAATAACGGTTATCGTAAATTTAAATAGTCGACTTTTACTGTGATGTTAAAAAGTGTTAAAATGATAAACGAAGTCAAGTCGTATATAAAATTAGTAGTCAGGTAGCCTAGATATTATGTCATCTTGTTATATCATGAAACAAAATGAATTCAAAGATCCATCAAAATTTATATATTAATAGCATTACTGCTTACCTGGAGATCTTTTCAATCTTCGTTCCTTCTTATTACCCCCTTGACAAAGATACTCAAGTCCATAATATATAGGCTTATCTCAGTCACGGTGTTAAGGGTATGTCCCAGTATCCCGCCCGGTTCAAAACAGGCATAGTAAGACCGATGGAGAAATCTAAACAATCCTTGAATATAAATAAGAAAAGAAGATAAAGAAGCAATGGGTTGGAGAACATATGATTAGAAAAATGGAGGAGTGAAGTGGAAAACGTTGACTCTGAACTTGGCAGGAGGAGGTACAAGGAGCAAAATAATAAACTCTAATAACCAATCGCGTGAAGAAAAACTGGTGGAGAGAACAATGCGAAGAATTGTAAAATCTTCAAGTCACTGATCAATGTATAGGGCTATTCCACATCCTTTTATATTTTTCAAAACGTATCTCATCCAGTGGCACTGAAATTGAGAATAGAATATATTGAAATTTAAACCTTATCTGTGGAACCCCTGTGGCCTGTAAGGCTTCTGCCACGATGCCATTCCCTATATGGTGTCTCCCATGCATGACGGGTGAATTTTCTTCCAGTTCATGAGATTTCTTGCTCCAACCGTATTTAAGAAAGTATATTCAAGGTCTCTTTACCTCTACCCCTAATGGGTGTTTCCATCATCATGTCTTCAATTCCAATCACAATAACTGTTAATTCTAAGAGAGTCCGAGGGAATGGATGAATTCCTAATACTGAGGCGATATGGTGTGGAATTTCTACAAAATAAGACAAAAAAGTTGTAGCGGAAAAAATGTAGGAGATTACGATAATTGAAAATTTATGTTCTTAAACAGAGTTGATATATTCTCTCCTTGATGCTGATATTACAATCAAACTGTTGAGCGAAACTGCATGCAAAACTACCTTCACAAACGTTCGCGGAGTACTGGCGTCCGAGCAACACTAACTAAACCAAGTCGACTCCACAGTCAAATCAAAATGCATACTCGACAGCATCGACAATCATTGGAGTCGATACAGTTGGGCGCCAAATACAAAACAAAAGTGAACTTCCTAAACAAAAGTTAAAACCTTTTTCCTGCAGATGTTAAAAGACTATTACGAACTAGGTTTCAATGTTTTACACATCATCTTCAGCTGAAGATTCTGTGCAAAACATCGAAACCTAGGTAGTTATAGTATCTTTAAATATTCTTACCTGAGGAAAATTACTTTTAACTGGTCAACCCTAATTGATAGAATGGCACTATTGCTATTTATCAGCCACAGCCCTCTTTCATTATAGTAGGTATATGAAACAATTTTATCAGCATGCAAATCTATTTGAGATTTATTTACTACGCTCGTTAACGGTCAATTTGTGCATAGAGTGCTGTTAAATGAGTGCAAGTTTAACCAGCATCTCTCTTATAAGGCAACATTCTACATCTCAGGGCACGCCTCCATAAGCATTATCACTGAGCACAAACAAATTACAATGACACGGTGATATTAGTGTGAGAATAACAAGCCAAATGTCTTTAGGTACCAGCCGATGTAATCTGCGGTATCTTTTGCAAATTTGCATGCCGTAAGTCACTGAAACTTGTTTGAAAATGATATATACTGTATTGTACTTACGTTAGCCTTATTTCAGTATATTCACAACGGTTACACTTAATAAAAACAAGTATCAAAGTATGTTTGTGTTATCTTATTTCCACAAAGAGACGAGGCTACATTATAAATGCTTATGCAGAGACCTAAACCGTAAAATACAAATTACTTGCTGACACATTTATCAGAAAAAAGCAAAAGTATTAAATAATTTCATCATAGAATTGTCATAGCAGTTTGTTTCGCTGTCTTCTTTGTTCTTGGTTTAGACAGTCAACTAGTTAATCGAAACTCTTGAATTCGTTCTCTTCAGTTGAAGCTCTCACTCGCCACGATCAGATGATTAGAACTGAAATTACAGCTGCTAAACAGCCTAGCGTAGGACCAAAATGTGACTCATTTCCCCCATCCGTGCGGGTCAAAGGGGGTGGGGTTGCGGGAGGAGGGGGAGGAGGGGAGTGGGAGGAGGGGAGTGGGAGGAGGGGAGAAGGAGGAGGGGAGAGGGAGGAGGGGAGTGCGTTAGCGGCGAGTCAGGGGGCCAGGATTTTATAATTTTACGTTCGAGCGTGATAGAGCCAATCCCACTGAATTGGGAGTGATACATATTTAGATAACAATCGCCGATCGAGATTTTGCAACTTCACGTTCGAATGTTTTTTGCCTTGCGCTTGACTTCTCGACTTCGGCATCTAAGTACATGCCGAAGCAATCAATATCGATTAAAGAACAGTTACTATTAGTTTTTCATTTGAATTATTCATTTAAATTATTTTTGAAGATCGCAGTGTGGCATATTTTATGAATTACAAATTATTGATAAGATACTTTTCTTGAACTTCAAATGTAAATCGTGGTCTAGAACGCTATGCAGCATTATATTTTAGGAAAGTTTCAAACCTATGACTTGGTATGGTTTGCTGTGACGATTCAAAGCAAATTATTCTACATGAGTAATCAATTTGAAGTTTTACTTAGAGTTGGCATCACTAAGTCTCAGTGTGCAAGAATACTCAGTGTCCTTTTGAGTGATAATGTTTAGTTGAAGGTTTGTCGTGTGTTTTGACTGTGTACATTTTGGCATGCCAGAGATTACAAGTGTCATTTATGTGCTGCGCTGGATTGTGTGCATGTAAGTGGTAATAATGTTACGTACAAAGGTTTATATCAGCTGAACGTCATCACTTGTGACGTATAATGTCAGGCATTTTATTTTAAGTATAACAAATACGTTGCAAGTGATAGAGAAGACATAACAGCAATCATTTCATGGTTTCTACTATTTTCTAAATTAGGATATGGAATCTATGTAAATTGAAATGAAGTTGGTGATTATGTTTATCTTTACTTGGTTGTTTATGCCCCAGTGAAAGGATAAACTTTGTAGTGCCTAATTATTCTTCATTCAGTATGTTTTGCCAACTTAAGTGTCATATTTTGGTTTCACTACATTTTTGTGTGCTATTATGATGAAATAATATATCCGTCTACGTTTAAAGCCGGTGTCCCACGGTAAATTTTTTCGTAAATTTATTCATGAATTCCATATTCATGAAAAGAGATTCGTGAACTGTTGGACCCCATGTTACACGAGCAGGAAAAATTCAGAATTGGTCGCTGATCGGCTGATGGCCGAGAAGAGAACTTTTTGTGCTGCCATCAATAGTGTGGTCTCTGTACAATCAGAGAAGATATTTTTGCGGGACCTACAAGCCATGATATGAAATAGCACGCACCTATTTCTATAATTACCCGGGAATTTCTTTAGCCATACGTATAAACTGAAGGAATTGCAAGAAAATATCGTGATATATCACGCGATAAAAAACGCAACATCACGTCCCGATAAAGAATCACGATATCACGCTGAGATAAAATATCACGATAAAAGATCGTGATATTGCGCTCGATAAAATATCACGATAAATATCACAATAAAATATCGTGATATTGCGCTCGATAAAATATCACGATTAATATCACGATAAAATATCGTGAAATTGCAGTCGATAAAATAATTGCGCCTGATAAAATGTCACGAATAATTGAACGATAAAATATGGTGATATTGCGCTCGATAAATATCGTGATATTGCGGTCGATAAAGTATCGTGATATTGCGGTCGATAAAATATCGTGATATTGTGCTCGATAAAACTATCGCGCCCGATAAAATATCACGATAAATATCACGATAAAATATCGTGATAATGCGCTCGATAAGGTAATGGTGGCCGATAAAATATCACGAAAAACGTCACGATATAGTATCATGATACTGCGCTTGATATTGCACTATCACGTAATCGCGCTCTATATAATATGGTGATGTCGCGCCGGAAAATCGTGTCAGAAAAGCCGATCAGTGACTGAGTTTCATGAAGAATTTACAGAGTTTTCTTATTTACAGAAATTTACCAAATATTGGCTTACGCATGCGCAGTGTAACTCTGAGAGAATTCATGAATTATTCATTAATAAATTTACGAAAAAATTACCGTGGGAGACCGACTTAAGGCAGGTAATGACTAATTAGCATTTCGCATTTGGATTTGTCCTTGGCAGGGGTTATTGTAATTCTTTAAGAGTCTCTAAAATTGCGAGTTGTTTTTTACGTCCAGGTAAAAGAGTGATATTTTTTTGTCTTCTTATGCTATTTATATTGTTTCATTATGCTTCAATGAATTGCTCCTCAAAAGTTGTGTTTCCATTTATTCTACTTATTTTAATTAACTAGGATTGTTCCTTTATTTGAATATCGCTGTGTGTACCTGGAGAAATAGTGGAAATGATTTAAATATGCCTGATATATCTCACGATAGTTTATCTTATATGCTACATAAAATACCAGAAAGCCCTTGACAGGGTGGATGGACTTGCAAAAGTGAGTTATTCTGGTATTTTTATTCGATGTTTTGGGAAAAAGGTTGTGTTTAAATAGTAGTGAAGGCTTGTTAGTACGTTGATGCTGGGAACTAGTTCCAGGATAGTATTTAAGTATCAATAAATATTCTTATAAATTTATGTCTGAAGTTATATGCCAAGATGTAATATACGTCTGAGCGAGCCATGTTTGCATCAGGCATCATCAAGTTTGGAGTTTGTTTTCAAATCAAGAAAACCAATGCAAAGCTGGACATTGAGCAATTCAAAATCGACGACAGGATCACATCTGGAATTTTGTGAAATATTTCGACACGAATGATTGTTTCGGTTCATTAACCTGCCAAAGATAAAGAGTGCCCTTTTTCATGCACTACAAGGAAATATTTTAACCTATCATATCACCATTATTTTTGTTCCAAGCAACTTGATATTTTAAATGAATACTCTTGAGATATTGTACATTCATATAAAAATATAATAAATCGAAAGAGATTGGGGCCCGATGAACACCGTCTGACCATTTAGGGTTAAAATCAATGGCAAAATCAATGGTTGTAAAGGGTAAGACCTTTTTACTGTCAGCATGGTCATTTTCATATGATTTTATGATTATTTATTGTCCTCTACCTCTACATTATACACATTAATCTGGTAAGGATCATTAAACTTTTTATGAGGAATGTTTTCATTTAAGTGTCCGTTTCCTCCCGGTCGTGAAAATGTGCGCAAATCATAAGTTTCCGGTGCAAGTTTTCCTTTGTAAGTTTAGGGAAATAGTTTAAGCAATTAGGAATTATCCCATTTATACTAATACGAGACAATATTTAATGAGCTTGTTCCGAAATATCATAAGGAGTTGCAATTTATCACCAAGAAATTAGTTTTCAATAATAACTTCAGAAATCGCAAGTATTCGTAATTGAAGTGATCCCTAGCAATTTGTTTAACATGGACATTCCCATCTCTGATATACAGCAAGTAAAGAAAAACATGAATAAATTATATAAGATATGCAAAGAGAAGTAACATACTTTAATAAGAATGGTAAAGATGGATGGATGATGATTCAAAGATGTTTCAACATATTTTCAAATTCAACGTTAGTTCAATCAACTCTCACGTAAAAATATAAAGCTAACCTGTATTTTCCGCAGTGGGTCCTTAAACTCCATTCAATGATGAGCATTTCAAAAAAACATGTCATTTCATCCACCCGTAAACCGTTGAGCGAGGTTTTGTCGCGTGAGGTCCCGAAATTTCCCACTGTGAGGCAGTGCTGGCAGTGAATTTCGGAACGCGCCCAATATCGCTGCCAGATCGCTTGAAAAATTGAACGTGTTCTAATCCTTACCAGAGCAAGGCAATCGGAAGCGAGTCCGTCCCATGCGATTGGATGGCATGCGATTACGTTGTACACACAGAGAAATTTACGCCGGGCAACTACCTGCACCAACTTTGGCGCAACAAATGTCGCCGTGCGTACAGGGCTTAAGAGACTAACGAAAAACTAGCGGCAGAAGCTGGGAGTGAAGCATCAACGATAATTCCGACCATTAACTCTAACGATCGTCAGACCTACCAAAATATGTGAATTTTATCAGGTGAGATTAGTGAACTTTAATTGATTGGGTGTTTACTTTGTACAATTCTCCCTATTGACGCAAACTGCCACAATTCTCATAAATTAGCGGTCATTCGCTCCCTTCAACGTCATTTGATATCCATACCATTTGCAGTGGTAGAATTGTATCGAGAATAATATGCAATTTAACTCATTGCCACTGGATGAGTACCAATAGTCCACAATAACCAATAATAGTCCAATTCCACATCCACGAACCTTTCACCATTTATTTCCTCCCAAATCAAACGGGCTATTGGTACATTTTTTGATAAACTTGTCACAGAAAATTGCAAGAATATTGCAATATCGCAATGTTGGTTATTTTTATCAGATAATATTTGGAAAGTCAAATTATAATTACAAAGATTTTTTAAATGCTGGTGGCAAAAGAGGAGAGTACGAGTCTATGTCTAACGCATAATATTGTAATTGCTTGTATTTGGTCGGACAAATAGTTTTAGTTCAAGAACAAAATAAGATTTAATATCTTTAATTTATGGTGACTACACTTCAAAATTTACTAGTCATTTTTATGTTATACACCACATTTCTGGTTTTCATTTTGTGATTACACATGTTACTGATTAAGGTGTAAAGCTGGACTTTCTAAAACATTTTTTAAATAATGCCTTATTCTAAAGTTATTGGAATGAAATTCTTAAATGGTTTCATACTATCAATTTCACCAACCTTTACGTCACGTACCTTTCCATTAACCCTGAGTAACTTTTAGTTAATTTGACATTCAGCCTGTTTTTTCCTATTGCACTTAAACATTTCTTTTTTCCAACACATTTGTTTTTCATCCAAACCACTAATTCATTAACGTCCGATTTTTCTTACGTTCGAACGAGTATAAATACGAAGTCGCCACTGGAAAAAATGTAACCCCATGAAGAATGATGCGAGAACTTTGAAATCGGTCGCAGTTTCTAGTAATAAAAGTGACGGATGTACAATGTTTGATTATATAAACATGTGTGTCAGGGAAAAATTATAATTCGGGGACGGAGGCTATAAGTAGACCGGCAAGCATACCACAGACAACCCCGTTCAGGAGGAATGAGCACTTCGGTGAAGTAATTAAAAACATTATGCTACCCGAATCCTTCTCTTCCTTATAATGAACGTGGTAAGGCGTGGCCAAATCCGTAATACTAAACACCTCCCAACTCCTTCGGCCTAAAATTAGCATGAGATACCGTCAGTCCTCAAGCTTAGAAAAGTTTGCTTGCGTCATTTCGATGATTACTAGTCAGCAGACGCCACGGCCTTTGAAAATATAGGGGATTATGTAAAATTTGTGAATCGGCATTTTTTTCGAGAGATCTCAGGTTCTCAGAGGTATAAAAAAACATTTCGGTTCCTTCCGAGCCATTTCACTGTGAGGGGCGTTCATCAACAGGTAAGTAAGAGATTTTTTTTAGCAGTTGCATATTTTACGTATTGTCATACTATCATTGTTTCCGAAGAGGCCTTAAAGTATTCATATTATTTTTCATTGCAATTGTTATGGGAGCCATTATACGTCACGACGGGAGGTAGTGGCAATGATATTTTATAGAACCGTTGATATTAAGTATCATGGGGAAGTATTGCAGATAATTTTAAACATGATACATTAAAAGTTATGCGCAGAATCATAAAACACTGATAATTTTTAATTTTTGTGGTACCGAGCGTATAGATTTCAATCTTTTAAGTGAAGGAGCGATCGTTGGTATCGATTTTCTTTCATAGAAGTAATCTACGATTGACGATAGGCTTTATTGAAAGGACAAAAAAAACTTCCCAATTTTCACACGTGCGGGGTTCATCTACCTCTAGTATTCAATTCTTCATCTCGATAAAACCTGTTGTCGTCTTTACCCTTCCCCGCTTAGCCCAACATCTTTCTTTCTAACACGGCCTTAAGCAACCGCTTGCCCCTCATAACCTCTTCTAACCACCTACTATTTATAATCTCAATCTCATTGAGAACCTTCCTTTTCTAACCAACCTTACCAAGCACTTCCACGTTTGCATTCCTCTCAATCCAACTCTCCATTCTCCATCCTACTCCTCACCCAAATCTCGAATACCTTCAGACTGTTCTCCTAGTCCTCTCTCAGAGCCCACGTTTTTCCCCTTAACACGCTACACTCCATATCAAGCTCTTGACCAGCCTCTTCTTTATATCCTTATCTCGAAATCCCTCTCATCAGCATCCTCCTACTGCGGAACGCTTCTGTCACCTCCTAATGTCTTTGCAAATTTTCCCATTTTATTTTTCCGCACAACCCGAGTAATTTAATTGTTATTGCTCTTATTGCCTAAACCCTTTTGCAACTTCGGGGGTATTTCGTCTATTATCATCGGTTTTCTTGCCTTTATCTCTCGTAATGTCTTCTCTATTTTGCTGTCGCACGTCTCTGATCCGAGATTTTCATTAACTATAGTTCTATCATCCCTTATATCTAGGTTCACAGGTCTGTTACCGCTGTCATATAGCTTATATACGTATTTTTACCATCTTTCTTAATTTTTACAACTTGTTCCAGTGATATTCTACCTGTTTTGTCTTTAACCTTTAGTATAGTTTGCCCTCTCTCACCGCCCGATAACATTTTCACTTAAGCGCACCCTCTTCCCCCTCTTTCTGAATCTTCTCCAATTCCTCGCATTGTCCTGTCCACCAGATTTTCCTTTGCCGATTGGTTACTCGCCGGAGTTATTTAGTTCCTTATACCTCCTCCTACCAAGTTCGTTGTTGGCAATTTTCTAATTCCTTCTCTCCACCATTTTCCTTATCAACTTCCGCTGCCCCTCCACCCTTAGGATTTTTAGTCACTTTGACATTTAGCCCTTTTATTCTATTCCACTTAAACGTTTCATTATTTTCAACACCTTTGTCCTTCACCCAAACCACTACCGTATTCCATACTAACCTAATTCAATGTTTCTTACGTTCGACCGAGTGTAAATTAAAACTCACCTCTGGGAAAACTATAACCACCATGAAGAATGATGCGAGAACGTTGACATCGGTCGTGTTTGCGAATAATGAGAGTGTGGAGTGTACGTATTTCAATTATATACGAATGCGAGTTTGGGAAACATCTCTATTTGCCGAAGGCTATAAGATGACCGTCGAACAGTCCACAGACGACTCCTGCCAGGAGGAATGAGGCTTAGGTGGAGCAATTTAATTACATATTATCACCTTCTCCCTCGCTTCATTATGATGAACCTAGTAGACGCGGCCAATGTCGCGCAATACGAACCATCGGCTTACTCCTTCCAACTAAAATCAGCATAAAATAACTTCAGCCACATGGCATAAAAAAAACGTTCCTTACGTCATTTCGAAGAATTTGTGCGAGTAGACTCCACGATCCTTCAAAATATAGGGGTGCTGTAAAATTTGCGAATCGTTATTTTTACGTGAGATCTCCGGTCCTCCGATTAATACATTTAATTTTCGGCTCCATCCGAGCCATTTCTCTGAGGGGCATTCATCAACACGTAAGTGAGAGTAGTGTAAACAGTAGCATATAATTTATCCATGTTTATATTTTGTTTCCGAGGAATCCTTAGAACATTTATAATACTCTTTTATTCCGTTGTATGACATCGCAATTGCTATGGGAGCCATTACACGTTACGATGGGAGGTATTGGAAGTGATACGTTAAAAAAGGTAGATTTAAGGTGTCAAATGGAGGGATTACTGAACATTTTTAGAAAGATACATGAAAAGTTTGGTACAGAATCATCAAACACTGAAATTTGTAATTTTTTGTGGTTTCTAGTGTATAGATTTCAACCTGTAAAGTGAAACCTTTCGAAAACGCTAGACCATGTAAACAATATTGGAAACCCTGCCTATGGATTCGGATAATTTTAAATTGAATTTAAAATAACGGTTATCGTAAATTTAAATAGTCGACTTTTACTGTGATGTTAAAATGTATTAAAATGATGAACGAAGTCAGGTCGTATATAAAATTAGTAGTCAGGTACCCTAGATATTATGTCATATTGTTATATCGTGAAACAAAATGAATTAGAAATCCATCAAATTTCATATAATTATAGCATTACTGCATACCTGGAGATTTTCTTTTCGATCTCCTTTCCTTCGTTATACCTTCTTGACAAAGAGTCTCAGGGCCATAATATATAGGCTTATCTCACGTTCCGGTGTTATGGGTATGTCCCAGTATCCTACCCGGCTGGCAAATTAGCCCCTGCTAACACCGAAACGCCCCTAATGGCTCCGTTTGGATCCGCAGTCCATTCATTGTGCGGAGAAATTGAGCAGCAACGTTAATTTTCGACTTTTCTTGGAGGGCAATGAGGTTTTACTCGGCGTGGGCAAAGAAGAGCGCGGTTCTTCAGGGCTTTAAAAAGCATTTGCATATAATTTAGTTTAGGAATTACTATTAAAGAACGAATGACAGCACACAATTAGCTAAGCTTCTATGAAGTATGTTCCAATTTTTTCCGGTTTTACGATCTTCAAAACTGGGCATTTTCCGGTATTGAGGTATGGTAACAATGGTAATACAGACAATCACTCAATCTTAGGGGGAACTAGGGTTTCCAAATGTAGGACCTTCTTGACTCGGGGATTTTTTTGCATATTTTTAATGTATTATGAAAGTCATTCCACCTCAATTCAACAAATGATGGTCCATTAGGGCCTCCGATTTCGCTTAAAATGAGCTTTGAGAAGGATGCCAGCACACTCGAAATACTCTGGAACCGTGATACGGTTGGTGAGTTTATAATACCAGAAGATGATGTTAATAGCATTGAAATCTAGGTCCTAATAAAGTCTTTTAAAAACTTTTAATTTTGGAACATGGCTTTGAATTCTCCTACCGTTTCATGTACAAATTCCACGCCTTATCGCCCAAATCTTCGGGATTAATGTACTCTGGAACCGCTATGCGAAAACGTTTTTGATGTATTTTATTCGTATTTAATATTTTTTCACTTTTTTGGCAACAACTCACCGTATTTTATTTAATTTTCTTCTTCTAATTTTCGTAGTTTAAAAAATATATATGCTTCTAAATATCATAAGCTCACATTGAAGCTGTCATTTTATAAGACAATTTTATTTAGTTTTTAAATTAAAAAATTCTTAAATAAACTTTCAACATTTGTCTTTATTTGTATATTGTGTCTCTGCCTGCATGCAACTCTTCCAAAACGTCGCATTTACCTGTAGTTGTTCTATGACTAGCGTACGGAAATGCTGTTTAGTTTTGCAAGAAGCAAACTTGTGGAGAAAATATTTCTTTTTTATTATTGTATTATTATGAAATAAAATAAATTGAAGAAATAGTTCTTGGGGTATCTCATCAGAATCATTAGCGCTGCGGGTTCAAAGCATGTAAAGACTGTTTCACACGGGGCTTTCTACTGCGCAGGCTGAAGCCGCTTCATCTCTCGTAGTAGAAGGCGCCAATGTACACTGCGAAAACAAGAGCTTTTCACAATATGACAGCTTTACACAACACATGGGTCTGCGCTAGTCTTTGTGAAATTTCTTCGTAAATAACGTTCGCATTTGACGAGTGTTTTGTTTTGCCAGTGAAAAGGGTTTGTGCGCATTATTGATTACATTGGTTTTCTAGGGAATTGAATTCTATTCCGTGCATTCCGTGGGTTTGCTATCTGTTCAGTTTGCAAGGGATGGCATGGATATAGAGGATGCAAGGTTATATTACTGCGTCGCCAATAAAAGTTTTAATTTAAATTAAACTCGATAATTAGGGATAGATTTAATATTTTGTGTATACACTTCTCTTTAAAAATATTTCTAATCTTTGCGTTCAAAAATTATACGTACTCTAATAAATCATGACATAACAAATCTAGAGAGGTTTGACCCGGTGCACTCATGATACTAATCTCCTGCGTTAGTGACTACCTGTATTATCAAGTTCCTTGTTGATCGCAAAATGAATTAAACGAGTGACAAATAAATAAATATGCTAAAATAAATATAAGTTGAGAGGAAAAATAAATAAACTTGCTATTAGCACTATTGGCTATTGAACGTGTACCTACTTGGTGTTTTCCAACACATTGTTTCAGCATTATTTGATGATCAATCCGAATTTTATTAGGATAGAGTAGTGATTGACAGTTCAATGCAAAATATTTAAAATAAACAAATATCTGCTCAACAATTTATATGGAGGAAGATTCTTTAATAGAGTTTTTCTCTCGAACCCGGGCGTATGTGGAAGAAAGCCGTGACACTTTTCCCGCATTCTCTCTATATTTTCAGAAAATAATTGCCTCGTTTGGATCCCGAACAAGTCACGCGATGTCTCCTTGTTAGTAAGGGTTTCATATGCTAGGGGCATGCTCCAAGTGATGTCTCACGAGTGAAAAATAACATCGCTCATTTACATTCTTGTCACATTTTCCTAGTATTCTTTTAATAAATTCCAATTTTTGACTAGCCTGTGAGCATATTTCCCGTACGTGTTTCCCCCGACACAGGTCTTGAGTAAAGGTCGCTACTCAGGAGATAACTGACTCTACTTTTAATAATTCGTTATCATTAACTGTAAATGTTTCGATGACTGAGCTATCCTTTTTCCATAAATTCATACCCATGCACTTTTAAAATTTAATTCTAATTGTCTAGTATTACACCAACCATTTATAGCATCTAGGACTTTATGTAACGCAATCCTGCCAGTCTCATTGCTTAGATCCCTATACAACATTGCGTCTTCGAATATATGACTTTTGCTTGTAAAAACGGTAGTCGTGTGATTAATATACTAATACTTTAGGAGTCTTTAAGAAGAAAATTAAATTTAGGATCAGGCTTCTACTCTGTTCGCCACCGTCAGAACTGAAAACCGGGTCCTCAGGATGAAAAACGAATACTCTTCCACAATTACTCGATATTGTGTATAAAGCTTAGAGAACTGTTTGTGAAGCTGGCATCTAAGACAAAGGGTTGAATCTCAATGAGAGGAGAGTAGTAGATACGCTCAGCTAAAATTGTCAGCGCAAACGATGAAAAAATATGTTTTTTAATTTATGTGCTTTCCAAAGTTTGCGCAAGTAGAAATTAATAATTCATTGATGAATATCCACCACTTTAGGGATTCGAAACAAGGGCCACGAGGATGGGAAGTCGCCAAAGAAGATGTAATCCGTCTACTAAAAAAACCCGATTGACCACGGATTGATTGAGATTCGGGGGGAAGCGAAGGAGGGGGGAGGGTGGATTTCGCCCGAGGAGCAATGGGGAGTCAAATTCTAACCAATCTATCGAAAGCAGGAACTCCCTCCAAAACAAGAAAACCTCGCCAGATAATACAGGTGTTTGACCGCCAGCTCGTTGGAATGAGGACATCCGTCTAACTATCGAGCCCTCGCCTCTCGTTCATAAATTCGGGGTATTGACCTTAAAAAAGTGATTTTTATGGAATGCGTCTTTAAAATCGGTCGAGGGGGGGAATTAAGGGGTGGAGGGGGGGTGGTCGGCAGAAAATTGTGCGTCACGAAAAATGTTGAAATCTCAAACCCCAATAACTCCATGGGGAATCAGCGTCTTATGATAATTGACCTTCCGCCGTATAGAGGAAGGTGGGCCTCGTCGACGGAGGCTATGCTCGAAACTATACAAATCCCAATAATGCGGTCGGCGCTTCGTAGAGTTGAATCCATGGGGGTCTCGTAAGAAGAGTAGTTAGGTACTTGGTATGCTCAAATTACACTGCCTAGCTGTTGAAGGCAATGAATGCTCGAGGTTGAAAAACATGTGACGTCAGAAGCTGGCGGCCGAGGTTCGTAGCATCCGAGGTGCCGTTGTCAGCGAAGATCACGGTTGGTAAAATGTGTTGTTGCGTGGCGCTCCTTGTTGAGGAGTACATTTAAAGACATATAAGGTTATCAAGAAAGTGATAATTATACATAACGTTGGACTACTGTGCGTCATTTATTCTCATGATAGCTTTCAAGTGCTGTGTACCGAATTGTCGGGGTAACTACGCAGCAAGTGAAAATATTACCGCATTTCGTTTCCTCTAAGGATGCAAAATTGGAGAAGAAATGAATCAGGAGCAAACCAAGAGAACATTTGATTCCAACATCAAATTCGTGGAGCCGACCTTATAAACAAATGCTTGAGTTGCTTTATTATTGTACACAGTTTCAATAAATGTACTGAATGGTGGTCATCAGCGTAAACATTTGCGTAGATGCAAGATTTATCACGTAGGCTAGACTGGGGAGAGATGATTAAACTATTCTTTAATTTTAAGTGTTTCATTCGATCTAAATTTCTTTAACACAACCCCTTATTTTTTTTACTTTCCCTAAAACCACTGTATTAACTGCCTTAGAAAATGTTAGCACCTATTTTGCCCCCCCCCCCAACTACACTGGTAATATTCTTTTGCGACGTTAATGTTGATATACTCGCTCACGCCTAAAAGTTATATCAATGGTTTTGTTTTTATAAAGTATAGATCTGTGCAAAGAATTTTAATCAAAAAGATATTGTATGGGAGACTCCCCATGATGATGAGCAGTCTGACAAGCGGTTTGCAAGTGCCAAATTACCTGCACCCAAACTGAGGCCTGGTGCTATACCATGGTCGATGCTTTCTTCGAAGATATGCGGTGGTCGCTGAACATACATCTATATGAAAACTACTAGCGGAAGAAACCCGTTGAAATTCAACAGTTGTAAAACAACATATAACTAATTTTATAAGGAAGCCACAGAGGCTGAAGAATATTGTTAGCGTGGTCATTTGAGGTGTTCGTAACCTATCTTGTACGTTGTGTCCGTTGAAGTAGATACGCTGACCGTTTTCCGTGAGCTCGAAAAGAGAGTGATTGTTGGTCCACTTTAACGCATGGGAAACCCAAAAATGAGTGGATGTAAGTTAAATGCACTTTAACACTTTTAAACATATTTAAATAATTCGTAACGTTTGTGATGTGGGATTCGGTCTAAAAAACAGTTTGCAATCTTAATGAGAGTCAGACGGTTCTCCAGGTACACACAGCGATATTCAAATAAAGGAACAAACCTAGCTAATTAAAATAAGTGGAATAAAGGGAAAGACAATATTTGCGGAGCAATATTTATTGAATGAAGCATAATGAAACAACATAAATAGCATAAGAAGACAAAAAATATCACACTTTTACCTGGACGTAAAAAACAACACTCGCAATTTTAGAGACTCTCAAATAATACAATAACCCCTGCCAAGGACAAATCCAAATGCGTAATGCTAATTAGTCATTACCTACCTTAAACGTAGATGGATATATTATTTCATCAAAATCCCATAGCACAAAAAATGCAGTGAGACAATAAGTTGACACTTGAGATGGCAAAACATACTGAATGAAGAATAATTAAACACTACAAATTTTATCCTTTCACTGGGACATAAATAACCAAGTAAATAAAAATAATCACCAACTTCATTTCAATTTACATAGATTCCATATCCTAATTTAGAAAATAGTAGAAACCATGAAATGATTGCTGTTATGTCTTCTCTATCACTTGCAACGTATTTGTAATACTTAAAATAAAATGCCTGACGTTACACGTCACAAGTGATAACGTCCAGCTGATATAAACCTTTGTACGTACAATATCACTATTTACATGCACACAATCCAGCGCAGTACATAATAACACATGTAATCTCTGGCATGCCACAATGTACACAGTCAAAACACACGATAAATCTTCATTTAAACATTATCACAAAAAATGACACACAGTCTTCTGGCACACTGAGACTAAGTGATGCCAACTCTAAGTAAAACTTCAAATTAAATGTTGCAGTAGGATAATTTGCTTTGAATCGTCACAGCAAGCAAAACAAGTCGTGCGATTGAAACTTTCTTAAAATATAATGCTGCACAGCAATCTAGACCACAATTCACATTTATCGTTCAAGAAAAGTATCTTAACAATAATTTGCAATTCATAAAATATGCCACACTGCGATATTCGAAAATAATTCAAATGAAAAACCAATACTAACTGTTATTTGATCGATAATGACCGCTTCGGCATGTACTTAGATGCTGTGGATTTGCTCTATACAGTGATCAGTGACTTGCAGATTTCACAATTCCTCGCATTGTTCTCTCCACCAGTTTTTCTTCACCCGATTGGTTATTCGAGTTTATTATTTTGTTCCTTATACCTCCTCCTGCCAAGTTCAGAGTCAACGTTTTCCACTTCACTCCTCTATTTTTCTATTCATATCTTCTGCAACCCATTGCTTCTTTATCTTCTTTTCTTTTTTATATTCAAGGATTGCTTGGATTTCTCCAATGCACTTGCTATGCCCGTTTTTATAATCTTCCGTCTTCCCGTGATTGTTCCCATATGCTTAGTGTTCCTTTCCAATAGCTCATCCAAGTTGAACTTCTTAATTCACTTACTTTTAAAAAGCCTTTTGAAACTATCATCACATTTAATCATAACTAAATTATTATCCGAGTCCGCATCCTCCCCCGGATATCTTTGCGAGTGTTAGGCGCTGTGCCTGTGCCTTCCCATAATCTAATTTCCTATCTATACATCAATTTGATATCTCCCTGGGTCCCACGAAATTTTTCATGTGTATTCGACTTAGGTGATGTTTAAACCAAGTGTTTGTTACCACGAATTTATTAAAAAAACTTTTAAAAACTCTACTGGGTTCTTTCCACGGTCATTTCTCGATACTACTTCATTTTGAGTTTTCTCTGTCCACATCACTGCCATCAAATCGCCCAATATTATGAGATTTTAGTGCCCGAGAATTCTCTAACTATCATCTCTAGCTGGTCATATACCCCATACACCTCTTCCTCGCTATGGTTTCTAGTAGGCATACGACCTGGACCAATACGAAATTCATCCAGCGAGGTTTTATTTCTACCGCATGTACCCTGTCACTCATTTGTTCAATGTCTGCTACCGCCATCCCCAATTTTGCAGTCAGCACCATAGATACTCCACGTTGACTCTCATCCCCACCACAATAGATTACCCAATAACTATCACTCCAAAATTCCGCGCTATCCCTCCATCTCACCTCGCGCCACACCGCCTCGGAGCATCCATTTTTCCCCCTCTCTATTTCCTGTTTAATATTTTTTGGCCTACCCCACCTCATAATTGTCCTAACTTTAAAAGTTCATATTTTAAAGTAATTTATTCAAAGTACTTTCTGCTTTTTTAAAGTACTGTCCCCCTCCTCTTATTTTTCTTCTTCTGACTTGTAGCCCCTGTTAAGGATTCTGATGACGTTGTAGGGCAAGGATTTCGTGTGATGACGACCGCGGAGGCCCTGACTCCCCCGCTGCCGGGCACGATACCAGCCCTAGTAAATGGCATCCCGTTGTTGCCAATATTCTATTCTCTTTAAATGACTCCCTTTCCATATATGCATACAGGGTGTGCTTTGTCATGCCCAACAGTATCTTCAACGTGACACCATTGCGTGAACTACCTTTCATCTGGCTCCTACTCTTCCACATATCTTGCATGAATGGCCCTAACAGGAGCAATAGTGATTGCTCCTGCCAGTCTAGCTCTAGGGTTCATTGAAATGCGCAACTACTCCACCACGTCAAGGTTGTAGTCTTATGGAAGGGGGTAATGGTGTAGCACTTTAAAATATTTAGGAGCCCGATTGTTGATTCCGTCAACTTTCACAGAAAATATAAATGACTGCTTTTCAAAGTTTAAATTTTCGGCTTTTACTGTGATTTTTAAAAGTGTTATAATGATTTGAAATTAAAACGAGTAACTTGAGGGGTTAGAGTTTTATCTTTAAGGAATTTTCCCCCAATACTCAATCTGCCACGATTTGCGTAAATTAGGAGCCATTCCAACGCTTCTCCGTCATTAGATATCCATCCCATTTGCGGAGGTAGAACTTGATCGGGATTTATAAAAAAAATTATCTCATTGCCACCGGAAATGGCAACCAATCGTCCACAATAACCAAAGTAGTAACTCGGAAACGGAAAAAAACAAGCAATAAAAACATCCGCATCTCTTTCACCGTTTATTCCCTTCCAAAGCAAATCCACTTATTTGCCTTACGTGAAAATGCTGTCGCAGAAATTGCAAGAATAATTAAAATGTTAGTTCTTACAATCATATAAAATTTGAACGGTTAATTTTTAATTCATAAGGCTGCTTTAATTCTCATGACTTAAGTGGAGAGTACGAGTATAGGTGTTTACAGGACTGCAATTGTTTTCATTTGCAACTGGCATAAAAATGATTTAGTAAAAGAATCAAAGAGCATTTTCACTTTTTATTGATTGTGGAAGAATTTCAGTCTTTGCTAATCATTCAACTGCTTTTAAACACATATTTGATCTTTTTCTGTGTTTATACATATTACTGTCAAAGATTAATAGCTGGATTTTTTAAAGAACATTTTGAAATAAATATTTTATTCTAAGGCTGTTGGAATGAAATTCTTGGATGGCTTCGTTCCATAATGTCACCCACCGTTATGTCACGTTCCTGTCCCTCCAACCTGAGCAAGTTTTAGCCTGACCTTAAGCCTGTTTCATTTTCTTCCAATGAAAAATTCCCTTATCTACAACACTTTCGTCCTTCACCCAAAACCACTAATTTTATAACGTTCCATATTTTTTATATTCGACCGAGTATTAATTTGACTTCACTAGTGATAAAAATATAACCCCCATGAAGAATGATGTGAGAGCGTTAAAATCAGTCGTAGTTGCGAGAACTAAAAGTGCGTAGGAAGGAAAAAGCAATATACGAAGATCGATTATTAAAGAACGTCAGTTGGGAATTTTTGTCAATTTGGTGCCGGAGGCCATTAAATGACCACCGAACAGTCTTCAGACGACCCCAGCCAGGAGGAACTGGCACGGAGACTTAAGCGAAGCAATTACATTAAATATCATCACCTTCTTCGTCGCTTCCTTATGATGAACCTATTATACATGACCAAAATTACTTAATACTAACCTCCGCCTTACTCCTTCCACCTTAAATGAGCATAAAATAACTTAAGCTACATGGCATAAAAAAGTCGTTCTCTACGTCATTTCGAAGATTTTTTTGTGTGAAGACGCCAACATTTAGGGGTGTTGTAAAATTTGTAAATCGGTATATTTTTTCGTCAGATCTCAGGTCCTCCGAGGTATAAAAGAATATTTCGGTTCCTTCCGAGCCATTTCTCTGAGGGGCGTTCATCAAAAGATAAGTGAGAGATTTATTAGCACTAGCATATTCCATCCATGGTTATATTATAAATTTGTTTCCCTTGAGGAATTAGACCATTAATGTTTTTTGTATTACGTTGCATGACATCTTAAATGTTATGGGAGCCATTATACGTCGTGATGGAAGGAGGTGGAAATGTTAATTTAAAGAATTGTAGAATGAAGTTGACATATGAAAGGATTTTAGACGGTGATAAGAACGATACTTGAAAATGTAGGTACAGAAACATCAAACTCTGATATATTGTAATTTTTTGTTGTACCTAGTGTACAGATTTCGATCAGTAGAAAAAAGCCTTTCGGTTACGCTAGAGCACGTCAAAAATATTGAGATTCCTGCTTGTTGATCCCGTTATTTTTCACTTAATAGTACAATAACGGATTTAACGAGTTTAAATGTTCAATTTATACTGTAATATTGAAAGTATTCTAGTGATATAGGAAGTTAGGTAGTTTATTTCATACATTAAAGAACATTACTGCACACCTGGATTTATTGATTTATATCACCTATTTCCCTTACTCCTTGCCAGGGCCTTAGGGACTCAGGGCCATAATACATATGCTTATCAAACGACCCGGTTTTAAGGGTTCCAGTGTCCCGCCAAATTATTTTATAAGCTCTGAATGAAATTCAGGGCTTATAAAATGGCTTCAGGGCTTATACAAGTGGAGACATGTTCCCAAATGTCTCCACTTTTCGTCCACTGCCCATTTCATGGAGAAATGCGCGGCGACAAATGTAGGGCCAGAAATGTGCATATCAAGAACATTGTATAAAATTATAACTTAACGGCTCTCAGCTGATTAATTTGAAGAGAAGACCTTTGTTAGTGAACTTGAACGAATAAACGTTAATTTTAAACTTTTTCTGAGGGGCCATAAGGTATTACTTGGCTCTGGCAAATTGGGTTCAGCCAATTACATTAGAGCTCGGTACTCTAGAGTTTCGTACTACATAAAACTATAGCCATTGCAGCTGTAAGTAATTTTACTTTGTAATTAAAATTTAAGAATGAACAACTGTACATAATTAGCTTAAATGTTATGAATAAAGTCCCGATTTTTTCCCGGTTTTAGGATCTTCAGAACTAAATATATTCCGGTATTAAAACATCACAATGTGGTAACCAAATTAATACAGGAAACCACTCATTCCGATTGGGCACTAGAGTCACCAACTGCAAGACCTACTAGCATGGGTGTATGAGTAAAATATCACCTCAAACAAAAAACTCTGAAATCGTTATGCAAAAAAGCTTTTTAATGTGATGTATGTGTAATTACATTTTTTCACACTTTTGCAAAATAATCGTGCCCTGATTCGTATTTTTCTCATATGTATGCGGCTATTCGTTTAAAAAATTCATTTATTTTAACCGATTTTATTAAATTTATTTTTTTTGCATTATAAAGTTAAAAAATTGTCAAATAATGTTTTACAAATACCCCATCTCAGAATCTGCCAAAATTAAAAAAAAATAATTTGTACGCATTCAACTAACTAAATCTCTGTAAAGCATTTATGAAAGGCTACCAATAAATGCGTTTTTTAAAGTATTTCAACATTTACATTTTTCTACATCATGGGCTCCACCCTGAAGTACACACGCCACAGGCATGACTTCTCTTATTGACGCTTATTATAGGCAAAGGCATATACCAATATAACCATCTCATTGTATTCAGAGTTAAAGACTACATAAAAAGCTACATATAGTATCTATATATTTGTTATTAATAATTTAACTAAATTCATTTTGCGAAATTTACGTGAGAGCTCATTTAAAGGTTCGGTCTTATAATTGGCAACTAATCTCTGAAGTGTAACGAGTGCTAAAGACGAATAATTTTCTTAAGTTTTAATAAATTCCAATTAAATTTTAACAGGCAATGAAAATAAATGTATGCTTGAGTGTAAAAACTGGATTTATTATAAAATAATTATGCGAAAGATATGTGAAACAGTTGCGTAAGTGAAATATTTAGTTTGCTTCGCACACGAAACTGGCTAAGAGAAACTGATTTGAAACCCTGAGCCCGGAGACACATTGCTTCAGTCGGAGTCTCTGGGTTAAAATACACCTGTCGGAACCCTAAAGCCCGTTTTACACAGGGCACGTAATTGCGCAATCTGATGTGCGTACGAACGTGCATTTCAAATTGCATCGTGTAAAGCCGTGAATTGCAAGAACGCATGCGGTATTGAATGAACGCGAGATGGCAAAATGGCCCCTGCTCTAATTCGAAAATTATTGCACCCCCGATTGAGAAAAAAATGCAGTTTGAAGTGGTGCAATTTCGTACCCCGTGTAAAATGGCCATCATAGAAGCCCCTGCCTATACGTAACTTTTCCGAAACGTCCCATTGATTTATGTGTTCGAGGACTAGAACAAGGAGATATCCTTTAGTTCTGTGAGAAAAAAACTAGCCGAGAATATTTTTCAATTTTCATGAGTGGAATATTATAAAATACATCAAAGTAAAAAAAGACTCTTAGTACACCCCGTACGAATCATCAACGCTGCGGAGTTCAAATTATGCGACATAAGGGACCCTCAAAAATTACTTGGCGCTTATTCTATAAACGTTTGACTGGAAGGCAGTAAAGTGCAATTAAATCACGTGCATGAAATTTCAATTCCTGCGATGCCCTGCGATACCAGATATTTTCCTCTTTCATGCAAATTCTTGGCCTAGATTTCGGTCACCCACTCAGGGTCAGACGACGTTTGCAACCTTCCAATCTAGGTTCAGACGTTGCAGTTGTGCTGGTTTTGGTCCACTTCGGGTGTTTTATTTCCCCTGTACCCGCCATCCAGTGAGCATTTTTGGACCCGAGGCGACTGATGGGACATGACAACTCCACAAGTAAAATTTATTACCCTGTTTCAAAGCCAACCAAACTTATGTAAAGGCTTCCACTCGCTCCTTCGGTAATTACTTTGAGGTGATGATGGTTTTTTATGAAATGCCAAAGTTCCCAACCTGAGTTTTACTGAGTTTCAGAATGTAAGGCATATCATATATATATTTCTGAGGAAGAGGAAGTTAGAGTCATTTTCTGGCAAAAAATCACGTGTAGTAGATTTCACAGCGTTTCAGAGAAATAGTAATGCAAAACTAAGTTTTCACATGTAGGTGAACCACAATTATTTCGGTAAATGCCTCCTAAAAAACTTCCCTGTGGTGAACTTGGTTGCGATCGGGTGAAAAATATATTTTAAAAAAATTCCAAAATGATTGTAGACTTGCAAATCAGCTTGACCGATTTTTGGATACTACAATAGCCGTGATGTTTTTGATACTTTACTCCTAATATTAGGGTAAAATATAATATCAACTACATGGAACTTTTGTAGAATAATTTTTCAGGGACAGCATTACAAGTTGAAACAAATGGTACAAACTTTTAGCTACGCCTCAATTGCTACTTAAGTCGCAACACAGGATAGATCAAAACGAAATCAGACGTCGATTGTACCTACTTAATCGGACACTTATCAGACAGACTTAAAAGATGGCCGGCTGACTTCCATTGGATATCCTGAAAATTCGTGGATTCAGATTGCATTTTCATATTCATGCCGACGTCCTTCGGACAGCTTACGTATGCTGAGTGAGATATTTGTATATTACGTTTCTTCGGATCTTTCCGTCATGGAGCTTATATTATACCATTAACCAGCCGTCACTTACAGTTTTTTAGGTTCTAAAAGAAACACTTTACCATAAAAATTTACGTTTTGTATACAATATTTGGTTAGTGTCGATTGAGCGGGGCCACATCTCAGGTACTCGGACTCTGGATCACAGGTAGCCGGTGTGTGGGTCGACCCTTGCTCGCGAAGGGATAATCCTCGCTCGTGGTGAGACCTCGCTCGGCCTAGGGTCCCCTCACTGCCCCGGCCCCCGCCGCGGGAGGGGAGCCGCACAAAACTGACCGTGTGCAGTACATTTAAATGTTTATAAACTTTAACAGTTTCCTTAAATTTATCTTTTTCATCGTGTCAATCGTCCGAAGACGTTTGCGAGCGTCTTTTGATCGACTTTCTACGGTGAAAATTAAGGTTTTCCATGCTGCCTTAGGAAATATGACGATGACACGTGGCAACGCTGCTTGCATGTGGCAGGATTTTGCGGGATTTCCAACAGTTTTTAAGAGTTATTGTTAGCGGTTATGGCAGGGAAACGTAAGGAAATGATGCAGAAGAGTCTTACGCATGTTAGAAAATACGGTGTACAATATTTTACATTTTATACTGAGCATTAGAGAAGCAAATTAGCTTGAGTATCTTTTTCCACGTGTAAGAAAAGTTCCACGTCTTCTATGCGGGAAGGGTTGTTTTCAGGTTCATTTATGAAAGTATTACATCTAATACTTCATTTTTGGACTGATTTGAGTGGTACTAATACAATCACACGCCTAGGATACTTCATTCTAGAACTGTCTTCAAAATCCCATCACCCGTTTTCAGGCAGTACTCCATGATCGCTTTGCTGACCACAAATGAAGTTACCTCAGGGGCATCCTCGTTTATATATGTATCAGTCCAAAAATGAGGTATTAGATGTAATACTTTCATAAATGAACCTGAAAACCACCCCTCCCGAATAAAAAACTTTTATTACACGTGGGAAACGATACTCAAGATAATTTGTAACGTTAGACACGGAGGGTAGATGGAAAGATTTTCTTTCTATTGCGCTTTCAAGGATCAGAAAATACATTCCAAGTAAAGTCAAAAAAGAAGGCAGCGTACCAAGATGGTACAATGCAGAAGTCTGAAAATCGTTAAGACGACAGAGAGTATGCCACGCCAAGATGTAAAAACTCCATACAGATTTGTGCCCTGATGATCACAATTCAGTAAAGAAAAGATACAAATTGTCTAAAGCCAAATCAAATGAAGCTTTTCGGAATGCATTCTGGGATTTTAGAAGAAAAACATTAGTAGAACAGTTACAGAATAACAGAACATTGCTAATGTCACACCCATATTCAAAAGCGGCGACAAGGAACAGCCATCAAACTACCGACCGATATCGCTCACATCTATCTCTTGCAAATTCCTTGAACATATAATTGTAAGTTCAGTTATGAGACACCTCGATATGCAGAACTTGTTAAGAAAAACGCAACACGGATTCAGAAAGGGAAGATCTTGCGAAACTCAGCTAGCACTTTTTACCCGCGATGTTTTAGTCTTTGTTGAACATAACGTTCCAGTTGATGCAATTTATCTTGACTTGAAAAGGGAATTCGATTATGTTTCCCACAGAAAGCTACACATGAAATTAAAATCCTACGGGTTTGATGACGACGTAATTTCCTGGATTAGAGAAGTCTTAAGCAATCGGCGTGCAAAGAGTTGTATTAGACGGCGCTATCTCTAATGAAGAAAATGCCACATCAGGTGTCCCACAAGAGAGTGTCCTAGATCCGCTTCTGATCCTTTTGTACATTAACGATATCGGTGAAGTAGTTAGTTAAATTATTTGCCGACGACGCAGTGGTATATCGGGAAATCCGTAGCCTTAATGATAAGCAAGTGGTAACTAAAGACCCCGAGGCAATACAGGAGTGGTGCGATGCGTGGTTGCTAGAAGAAACCTGAAAAAATGCGTTGTTAGGAAGTTTTGGAAACAGAAAAACTATCCTTGTAAAAGTTATTGAATACACAACTGCGAATATTGGGATTTGTTAAAATAGTTCTTGGTAAGAGCAACGATCAAGTTGGGGAAATCAGTTACTTCTCGCTTGTTAGACCCCACGCTGAATACGCTGCAAGTATTGGGGTTCCTTATGAGGCAGGATTAAAAACCTAGTTAGCGCATGTGCAGAGAAGATCGGCAAGATACGTTAAAGGCCGTTATGATAATTTGTTAGTGTTACTGACATTTTGCAACAACTGGGATGGGAGTCACTTTCATACCGACGGTTAAAATTCAGACTTAATCTATCATGTAAGTTCCAGGCCGATTTATTCTCTGACGATGTTAATAATATTTTACGAAATATAACATCAATTAGTCACAACACCGACCAGAGGAAAAAATGTTCTGGAACGTGGAATCACCCCGTGCCACACACACTAGTGGTGGCTTGCTCGGTACTTTGCAGATGTATACAAAAGAAATAGGAGGTAAGAAAACGGGAAAACTAAGAGGGACTGAAAAAATATAATCAATCGAAACTAGAAACATTAAGAAGCAATGGGATACAGAAGAAATTATTAGAAAAATAGAGGAGAGAAGGAAGTGGAAAAATGTCGACACCAAACTAGCCAAGAGATGGAATAAGGAATCAAATAATTAACTCCAGTGGGTACCCAGTCAGACAGATTCGTCCATACTTCAACCTCGAGAAGATAGCCACGAACTATCAGTAACTTGGTTTAAGCTTTCATCTTAAAATTTACTAAATAAACTTCTGAACTCCAGTTTCATCCCGTCCCAATGATCCCTATGCAGCGAATAAATAAATAAGTTATAACTAAGCTGAGGACATTGCCTAAAAGGCCTATTTTTTCTTTAACTCAGGAAACAAATTTTATGAAGTTATATGTTTATTTAGGATCATTTATGGCAAAATTAAGGCAATTTTTTGCTGCCTAAAAATGCCTATTTTACCTGTTTATGCCTTTTCTGCTGATATTGCCTATTTAAGGGCCTAAAAAAGCAATATTCTTTTCAACGTCACAAAACCTCTTAAGTGCGGAGCTAGTCTGTTATTTCAGTTTCTTTTTAAATCTATCAAGGTTAAAATAATGTCATAAAACATTCATAAAGAATAATCATTCATATTATTATATAAGGAGTAGAAAAAACAGCTATGGTAGTATTACGTGATGCGTACATTCGATGGTTTATATTGCCAAAAACTTGTATTTGAAGGCACTACCCAGTATTGCTAAGTTTAAAGAGATACTGCCCAAAGTTGCTCTGCCTTCGCATCCAGTATTGATATTGTGGGGAAAATGGCAAAATACTGCATTGTACTCTGCAGATAAAATTATTGAAATACGTGAGTTATGTGACAGGAATAATCTGCGCCTCCGATACATCAGTTCTAACGTCTTACACCACCGTCTCACCCACTTACAGGTACGCTATTGCAACCGATTTCGCTCATCTTTTATACTACGTAATAATTCTGTCTATAAGAAATGTAAGCCATCATGGCGCATGAGTAGGTTTTCTATCCTCTATCCTCTCCATCAGAACTGCACTAGACTGCAGAACGGACAGGTTTAAGATGTCATTTTTCCCACGAACGATAAGGGACCAAAACAGCTGCAAATAAGACTTTTATCTAGGTTTGTCGTTAGGTAGTGTAGCTCTTAGTAGTAGTAGTACTCCTAATACTTGAATCCTTATCTGTTACCTAGTACATACTAACAGCACGCCTAGCATGTTTTCTACATGAGTCTTGAGTCCCTGTCCATCTGTGTGGTTGTAGAATGCATGTATATTGACGGTCACTCTCCATTTCGATGACATCTGTAGTGTAGTGGTGCATGCTTGTGAGGCTTCGCCTCGTGACAAGCATTAGCGATTTATGCTAATGCATAATTAGTCGTAGTTACACAAACTCTAGGGTATAGTGTAATGCATGTTGGTGATTACTCACCCCCTGCCACACACCCCTGAGGTGGCTTGCAGGGTATTTTGATGATGTAGATGTAGATCAGTTTCATCAAAAATTAATCGTGTATTTCAGCCCAAGCTTTAAATTTCAGATGCTTCTTTGTGGCAACAAGTCGCATTAAGTTTCTAGCCTACCACGGTGGCGGCGGGATAAAGTCTTCGCGTGCTAATCTTGGGATTACGGGTTCGAGTCCCGTCTGGGTGGGTATTTCACCACCCAAGGTATAGATGTATGTCAAGTTCTGCTTGTCTGGTCCCTGGAAAACCTGATTACAGGCTTAGCCTTTTGGGATTCCAGGACTGACAGAATCGTCCGAAATGAAAAAAATATTTTAAGCGCCTACTTTATGTGCCTTTTCGAAATTTTTATTGCCTATTTCTTCATTTTTATTGCCTAAATGTCTTCAGCTTAGTTATAACTATAAAAATCACACAGCGTGGTGCGGAGACTTGGACCCTGCAATGGACAGAGAGAGAGAGAGAGTGCAATACGAGAGAAATACGAGACTGTGAGTGAGGTAAGGAAGTTGCTGAAGGATATTGGGAGGGAATAGAACAGGTGGATGTTAGAAGTAAAAACGGGTGATGGGATTTTGAAGACAGTTCTAGAATGAAGTATCCTAGGCGTGTGATTGTATTAGTACCACTCAAATCAGTCCAAAAAAGAAGTATTAGATGTAATACTTTCATAAATGAACCTGAAAACAACCCTTCCCGCATAGAAGACGTGGAACTTTTCTTACACGTGGAAAAAGATACTCAAGCTAATTTGCTTCTCTAATGCTCAGTATAAAATGTAAAATATTGTACACCGTATTTTCTAACATGCGTAAGACTCTTCTGCATCATTTCCTTACGTTTCCCTGCCATAACCGCTAACAATAACTCTTAAAAACTGTTGGAAATCCCGCAAAATCCTGCCACATGCAAGCAGCGTTGCCACGTGTCATCGTCATATTTCCTAAGGCAGCATGGAAAACCTTAATTTTCACCGTAGAAAGTCGATCAAAAGACGCTCGCAAACGTCTTCGGACGATTGACACGATGAAAAAGATAAATTTAAGGAAACTGTTAAAGTTTATAAACATTTAAATGTACTGCACACGGTCAGTTTTGTGCGGCTCCCCTCCCGCGGCGGGGGCCGGGGCAGTGAGGGGACCCTAGGCCGAGCGAGGTCTCACCACGAGCGAGGATTATCCCTTCGCGAGCAAGGGTCGACCCACACACCGGCTACCTGTGATCCAGAGTCCGAGTACCTGAGATGTGGCCCCGCTCAGTCGACATTAACCCAATATTTAATAAAAATTGAAAGAACAATTATACTGTTTGAAATTAGCAAGTCTAGTGAATTGTTTCTAAACATAGAACTAAATATATTAATTTCTAATGCATTTAAAACATTCATTAGATGATGGTCTCTTTGTCGGATTTTTTTCTTTCTATGTCTTCGCCTTGTCCCAATCATGTGGGGTCAGATTTCTCTTCTTTGATTCTTTTCCTCCACCACTCTCTGTCAAACGCCTCTTCCTTTTCCCATCCTCTCTCCCTCAGATCCCTCCGCACCTTGTCCATCCATCTCATCTTTGGTCGTCCTCTCTTTCTTTTCCCCCTCACCTGCAGCTGCATTAATCTCTTCTCCACGTGTTCTTCGCTCCTGCGCTGAACGTGCCCAAACCATCTTAATCGGCATTCTTGCATCTTCTTTGCTAATGGTCCCACTTTAACAAACCCTCTTATATGATAATTTCTGACTTTATCCTTCCTTGTCCCCCCGCACATCCACCGCATCATCCTCATCTCTGCGACCTTCATCTTCTTTTCCTATGCCCTTGTGATTAGCCAGGTCTCTGCACCATAGAGCAACGCAGGCCCCACCACAGACTTAAAAACTTTTCCCTTTAACCTGCAAATAACCTCCGTATCACAAGTCACTTCACTCATTCTTCTCCAATTTATGCGTCCCCCATTCACTCTGTACTGATTTTCAACCTCTAATCCTCCATCGCTCTGAACATTTAGTCCTAAATGCTTAAACTTCTTAACCGTTGCTAACTGATACTCTTGAAGCTTTAATATGAGACTTTTAGCCTCTGATGTAGTCAAGAACTCCGTTTTGATCCTGCTAATTTTCATTCCCCTCTCCTTCGGTACCTTTTTCCAAGCTTCCAGGTTCTCCCGGGTTAACTCGCAGATTACGATATCGTCTTTGTGGGATATATAATGAACAATGAAGTGCATGTATCGCTCAGAAGCCTTGCTATGATGTGTTTCCATCCATGCATGACCATGGCCTATGGTAGTAAAAAGCATTAATTGGCCAAGGACACAGATGTGACCTGGGGGAATTACGGGATGGGGGGGGGGGGGCCGGCCGCCCCCCGTATATCCTGGGAAAATAGAAAATATGATAATCATTATGATGGTTCTCCAATGCAATTTCACCAGCTCAATATACAATGTTCAGATTATTGAAGACAATCTCGAAGAGAAAACATAGTTATATAATCCAATCCAGTGATTTTATCAGCAGAAACTTCTCCTTTTGTTAGATAGGATTTTCACGAACATCTATAAATGCATTTCTACAGCTTCATAGAAAATTACACCACTCAATTAGTACGGGAAATTTACTTACTTTAGCGAAACCCTTACAAGAAGGATTAAATTTCGTTTATATCACAGTAAAATCCAAAGTCCAATGTTAACTAACGGGAGGGAGAAAAATGAACAAATTGAGCTTCTCATGACATATATTAGAGTTTATAATACATGCTGTACTACATATACATGAAGCATACTCATGTCAGAGACGGAAGTGAGTCCCTTTATTAAAGCATGTTAATTTTTTTTCTCTAACAAACAACGTTTGACTGTGAAAACAAACATACAATGAAGTATCCATGCAGAAATTCTCACACCACCTAACGAATCATTTGACTTTTGATTGATAGCTTCTTATTATTCCTATGAGAGAAGGTCAGAGCTAAATTGAGATCTGAATTCAAAATGAGTTTTTGGACTTTCAGTGGTTCTATAACCTCTAGGAAATAGCAGGTTTCTAGACTTCTCATCCCCTTCACCATTCACGAAAACCACCAACGGTATAGCTTAGGTCACGATGCTCCCGAGATATAAAAATCCATTCCGGTTTCTTCCGGCGTCAGTTCTTTCGAGGACGCCAGGGAGAAGGTACGTGAGAGTTATTTGTTTCATCATATTGCATAAACCTATACATAATCTTAAGCCTTTATCTTCCTAAATTAAATTAACACCACTAACTTTATTTTATTCTTTGGCAAGTAAAACTTTATTTAAATGGTTTAGTCGCGCGTCAATTTGCGATGGAGGAAGATTACTTTTAGTGAAATATAGATTTTAAGTGCTATGATGAAGGATTTTAGAAAATGCCGTTAAGTGAACTTAAAATGTGAGGTGGGAAAGTAACATCAAGTTCATTATCTGTTTTCCAAAACCGATAAATTATCATAAATTCCTATAGCGATGGATCTGTTTTTCATCCGAATCAATGTCAACGTCAGCATGGAACTTAAAAAAATAAGTTTTGGAAAGCTCATTAATTCGTTAATATTAGGAGGTATTCATATACGATGTTACAGTTTAGAAACATTTAATGTAACGTGCAGCTCACAGATCGGCATTGACATTCGGAATGTTCTACTCACTGTCAATTGCAACTATACGATAGGATTAATGACACCATAAACACTTTCTCGACCCAGATACTTTGAATAGGTAGAATTTTGCCCGTTGTTACGAAGTGTCTGCTGCTTTATGTACTAAGTAAAAGGTTGAATAAGGTTTATTTAGGACTTATTCGGCTGCGTTTTTATTACATTCAGACTATTATATTCTTTATCATTTAAAAATATAGATTTTAAATTGAAAAATGAAATGTATTTAATACTTAGAAAACTGAAAGTGACCTCGTTCTTCAGACAGCACAGTGAATGAGCCATCACGCAATCACAAAGAAATGGAATATTTTGAAGAAGATATTATTTTATTAAGAGCTAGCGGAAGGTATCCGTTTAAATTCATCGGGCGTGAACAACTTTGTACTTCATTTATTAGAAAACCACAAAGTTTGAAGAATACTGTCAGCGTGGTCATTTGAGGATTTCGTAACCTATGTTGTATGTTGTGTTCGTTATATTAGACACGCTGGCCGTTTTTCAGGTGCACGGAGAAAAGAGTGACTGTTGATACTCTTTCATTCACGGGTAACACCGAAATGGGCCACTCAGACTCATTACTTCATAAATAACACCCAGGTTGATAGATGGTCACCTCGTCCCTCCGGTTCCCTTGAGCCGGCTTCTGAGTGAATAAAAATTTCATCACTTCCCTTGCGTACATAAATATATTTGCATTCAATGACATAATTGAGTTGCGAAATTCAACGTTGATATGTCCGTTGAGTATCTTAATCAGGATTAAAGAGTCGGGTACAATCCAGCGGTTAGCAACGTCAATAGGAGCATTTGCAGCAGTAGCTATGTTTATTTGACCTATGAATCCTTCATCACCCGGTCTGCGCCTTCGGCATAAAGGGAGTCATAATCATTGGTGTCGGTAGCTAAATAAATAATTTTTGGTGATTCTTAGTGTACTTGTCGATTTTCATGCACGGACGTCGTTCATTGTGCAGAATTTCCATTCTTCTTTCGGGTAAGAAACATTTAGGGACGTCATTTTAATTTCAGCCGTCTTAAAATAGGATTGGAGTTTCGAAACAGATGGTTCTATATATGAACCAGAGTTATAGTCCTGTCCGTACCTGTCCGTAGGTTGGGTAAGGATGAAATATGTGCGGTTCTTGACGTAACCCGAGAAACACTACGGGGAGATGTTCATGAGATCGCTGGTGGGCATGTCTTTGACCAAGTCTAACCTTTGTCGTTTTTCATGCAAGGATTCATTTTCGCGCAAATGAGATATTCATATTGCTTTAGAAGAGTTTTTCGAAAGGTTACTCTTTTTTCTATTAGGCATGTTGATGGATATATTTTTAAGTCCAAGGAGGTGAAACACAGCGGCGAATGAGAGTCTTGAATAGGCAACGCTATGATTGAGTGAATTTAAGTTAACTGTGCATTAATACTTTTAAATATATATAAATAACCCGTGACGTTTAATATGTGGAAAGTGGTCTAAAAAACATTTTTCCAATCGTTATGTGAGGCAGATGGTTCCACAACGTGGAATATATCTGAGAAATAAAGAATAATAAACAACGCCGTTTTTATTTTCGAAGCAGACATTTTTTTCCAATAAGAGAAGGGCTATTTCTGATTCTTTTGTTAATCATTCAAAGCGAGCATCAAGGAGTAAAATGGTGCAAAAATTGACATTGATGTAGAAAACCTGGTATCACAAGAATTTCTGCATAAAATTGAATTTGTATTTCTTATTAAATCCTAGCCTTTAAGGGCCTCCTTCGAATGTTTCATCAATTTGTTATTTTGTAAGTTTTGAAAAGCTCTGTCATGTTTACATTAGCGTTCATTTACTACTCCGCGGGAAGTTGGAAGTGGTAGTTAGGATGCCAGTTATGAGAATTATTAAATAGTGATTTTTTTCTAATCAATGTAGTGTCATGATATCCCATTGCTAAAATAATAAATAAAGTGTTATAATAAATAAATACGTTCTTAAATACATTACATATATCCTAATATATCACATTTGCCTTTCCGAGAGCGGCGGTGCATAGCCATTCACCATTTCGGCATAATACTCTCAAGCTAAGAATTTTCATGTTTATTTTAACCTTACGTGAACCCTTCGAGTCTCTCGGGGCGATATAATATGTCATATTAGTTTTGTCACATTTTTTTATTGCTTGCGGTGTTTTTTCCTCATAGATTGCATTGAGCTGCGGTTTAAATCTCTCAGTATTTAATTCTTGCGTCGTAATAAAGAGGGTGCCTGAATAAAATAATTGTGATGTTAAAAATTACTATAATAATGTACGATGTCACTTGATTGAGACGGTTTAAATTTTGAGAATAAACGTATACCTACACGAGTAAATTTGATACTGCGTAATTATGCATCTATACGTAAGTACCATGAGGTTGATTTCAATTCGTTCCTGAAATTATTCCAACTCTTCCTCATCAAATGTTATGTAGAGAATGTAAATCGGTCGGTGTAGAAATATAGTGATTTCATTCATTAAAGGAGTGAACTAAATGAAAAATTGGATGTTTACCTCTAGCGGGAACTTAGTCGTACGTAAACGAAACCGGTGATTTGGAATTATACTTCTCTAATTCGCACATTCTGGAAAGTGGATTGGTATTTATCCATGGATTTGTTTCTTTAGAATGAATGAATAAGGAAGTAATTTTTCGAGCAGAGAAAATTTCTTCCCATGATAACAGCGGTGAAGTATAGTAATACTTCTCTGAGGTTCAGATGTTCAGAGTTTCTCTTAGAGAAGCGAAATAAAAGAAACGTTAAAAAAAATATTTTTCACAATGAACTATATCAGAGGTAAAACAGGAATAATATCAGCCTAACAATACACACACCTTCAGTAATGGTCCGCTGGGTAAGCTTTGTTCAATTAGCCATTGCTGATATTATAATGAAATGGATCCTTAACTATGGTGGAAATGAGTCTCAAAAGTATATATCTTGAATTCTCGAGGCTGAGTAAAATAATTTCTTTATGTCAGTTATTAGGCAGGTCATTGAAAGTTCGTCTCTCATTGATCCAAAGCCCCTACTTTTTGCTATTTTTTGCATTACTGTAGGCAATTTTGGTCCAAAAAGTTAAACCAAATGTATTATTGTGGTTAATAGTTTAATCCACAAGACCTAACCTATTTCGAAGTTAACCTATTTCGAAGCCGAATTTCAAAAATAATTAAAATATGATTTCCCAATAAACTTAGGAATATGTTATAAATTCTGAACTCCCATTCAGCATGAAATTTGTCTACGGCCGATGAAATCTTTACAATTGACTGCCAAAGGGATAAATATACAATAAGTTTTCCTTTTTATTTTTTTTTCCAGGTACCACTAGGACTTTTGAAGAGAGGTTATAATCCGTAACTCCACCGTAAAGGGGATTTTCAAGAAGAAAATTGTATTAATTTTCCTGATTCTAATTACTCAGAGTTGGGGTCAAAACTTTACGTTCGGAACTTGTCCATCGCTGTCTTCCGGCACCACATTTTTATTTCAACCGTAAGTAGAATTTTTGTAAAACCATCGTATTTATTATTGACACATTCAAACATATTTCGAAGGAAGACCTTGTAGTAGGATGGTTAAAAAAAAATAAATGAATTTTTTTCGGAATGCTATATCGCAAAAAAGTTGCCAATGGTATAGACAAGAAAAAATATTATTAAAATAAATTTTTATTTACATATCTTCTGGTCGCGCATAGGCGTTTAATTTTAATAAAATCGTTAAAAACAACAAATTTTCAATACTTTTTAAAAATATTTAAGGGTGGTATGACTACAGTCCTATATTGCATAAACGAAAAACAAGTATTTTAATATGACTAAAAGTTATATATATTATATTTATATCATATATTTTGGCGACGCATCGCTATGGAATATGTGAAAAAATTGTGATTTTAGTAAAATTTTAATGTTTAAAATTTTATAACAAATCTAGTTGAAACGCTATAGTTACATTCCAGTACTTAAAAGAGTTTAGAAAAAAGTACAGTAAAATTATTCCCATATTTATCTAACCGGTTGCGCAGCCGCATTAAAAAGTGAGTAATGCTGCATTGCCTAATAATTGTCTAGTTCTTTCGCGCGAACATTCTATATGATTTTAAAACAAGATAAAAGTGTTACTTACATTTGAATACAAGAATGAAAGTAACAGTAAAGTAACTGCTTCAGTGACACTATTATTTTAATTATTTGTGGCTGAGTAGCTGAATGAAATTGAGTTCCAATCATAAATTTGGCGTTTTTTTTCAAATTACATTGTATGTGCAGTTATTCGCTCATCTTGCTTTAAAAAACGATACAAAACGACACAGAACTCATCACGGGGAGGTGGCTACATTTCGAGTTCCACCTACACCCTACCCAACCAACCATCCAATGATTAGGGTGTGTTATATCCAATATTTACAGTTTAAAACATTTGTACTTCTTCTCCATGGTTTAAAACGTTTCTCATTTTTGTCCATCACTACGAATTTATATTCAGATTTGTGCGAAAAGGTAGACATGGCTGATCTTGACAATAATCTAACTGATATGAAATCATCTTTATCACTGTGCCCACAGTCTTCACAGGAAGCCTCTGTCACAAGCATAATGCACCTTTCGACAGCTTGCGTATGGCATGAAAATATTTTTAAATTAATAACAGTATTAACCCTTTAACGCCGAGGAAATTTTTTTTGTCCGATTTTCTTGATTTTTACATATGAGTATTAGGAGCACCTAAATACCATTATCACAAAGTTTTAGCTACATTGGATTTAAAACTACTGAGTTATGGGGCGTGACCATATGGTCACGCTAGGCGCTTGTGGGGTCAATTTTTTTCCAAATGAAAAAGTTTTGTTTTACTGTCTTGAGGTTTCTCAATCGTACATAAAAACATATAGAGCAATATAATTATAAATTATAAGTGATAAATTAATTTTTATTTATTTGTTTTTAAACAAATTCAAAAATATTTGAACATTTTATTCAATTAAAACACATCGAAATGCAAGGGAATACTTAATAAAACTTGAGGCGTTACAAAGCAACAGAATTTGGAAAATACTTCGGGACATGTTGCAATTATAAAAGCAATTAAGCACGATACAAGTTTAAAAATAGCATAGGAAACAAATTGAAAAAGCCTCTAAATTACTAATTGACATTCTTATCGTGATTATTTTGTGTAAAATTCAATAAAGCACTTAACGCACAATCCAACGTTGCACTTAACACATTCTGTGCGCATGGAGGAACCACATAACGCAGACCTTCGCCTTATTCCACTCCCTCATCGATGGACTAAATGGTTTAGACCATCCAATCGCAGGCTGACTACAACATGGCTTTGGATTTAACTGTTAGTAACTGGCTGTCTTCCATTTCTGAGGTCGTTTCGGTACCTTGTAAGGTATTTCTCAACAATTCATCTTCTGAATTCTAGCTGAGACATTTTACTTCCAGCTTTTTTGGCGAGGATCCATGCATTGGTCGTGAGAGCGTCGATCATCTACGTAAAGAGAGGCCACCACCACTCTTTTCTCCTAATGCCAGTCCTGTTGTAGCTTATGTTCTGATCCATTCAATCAATACCTCCCATAAATTTATTGTACTCTCTAAATGCGCTGGGACGGGGAATGAGAATTCTTTTTTTCTGTTCCCTTGAATATCGTTTCACAATAACCGCAGGATTTGCATCATACAATGTCGATGCGATTGTCACAACTTAGTCCTCAACCCAGCGTACTATCGAGATTTCGTCGCTGCTTGTAATCTCATGTAGAGACCCCCTTTTCATCTTCTTCATAGTTTTTACCGGAAGAATTGGAACATCACTAGGAATTTAGTTTTCGCGAATCGTTCCCGTATCTCCATATCCTCGCTCTTTGAAGTGAGTGAGGAGAGGAATTCCAGTAAACAAATTGTCAAAGTACAGCTGAAATGGGAGTGCTTCCATTTCTTTAGGAAACTTATGAAGAATGTTGAGCATGGGTTTGGCAGTCTTACCAAAATCACTCTCATACTCAGTGTTAGGGATAGAAGACTTTCCCTGTTAAAAATCATATGACACTAGATAACCTGATGGAGTGTTCATGCACCAAATCATACAGCCAAATCGGATAGGCTTTCCTCGGATGAATTGTTTACATCCATGACGGGCAAGTGAGGCACCATATATTCATCATAACTTAAATGCTGTTCACTTATAAACTAAGTCATAAATTTGTCCTGCAAAATATCAGAGAAGGGCCTCAACTTCCACATGTTATCATTTGGATCTGGTTTCGTACTGTCCGCGCAGTCAACAAAGCGGAAAATTTGGAGAAATCTATTTCTACTCATAGCATTACAAACTAGATCAATGTGAATATATCTATTTGATTCCTAATATTATCTTTTAGAAGGAACGTTGTTGTATCCAGGCAGGAGCAATATAGCGCTGAAAGTTTTATTCTCTTCTATGGTTATATTTGGGTGTGGAAAACATTTTTTGAAGGGCGTACTTATTGGATTCGGCACATAGAAAACGAACCATGTTATCGTCAATGATTTATTCAAATAGTTCTAGTTGACTCAAATTACTTTCATTGGTGTAATCTAAATCAGGAAAAATAGGGATGGTTTTCTGCAGTCCTGCTGTATTCCACTCCCGATGCACCAATGTTATTTTTCTCATCTTCGCCATGGAATTACTTTTTGTGGCCACCTTGTGATCTTGGGATAGCTTCCGTCGTTGATGTTTTGGACAGTACAACTTCCGCAGCGCACCGGAGCTCTCGGCCGCTTAGATTATCAACCAGACCACCATCATCATCATCGGCAGAATCTTAGTCCGTGAGGTTGTTTACATCTGGAGGCTCGATGTTTATTTTATCAACATCCTCATACTCGATAATGTCAAGAGAATCTGGCAATGTCAAGTCTCTACAAAATATATAAACTTATATTATTAAATATATGGTTGAAACTCGCAAAAGTGTGTAAATACATTCAGATTAGAACAGATTATATTTATATATGCAGAAAACAATAAGAAAATAGTAACCCCCGAATTTGAAAACAATTGACCCCATATGCGCCTAGCGTGACCATATGGTCACACCTATGAAAAACTACTTATAAAATATCTACTATGGCAAATACATATAAAATAATATATAAATACATTAAAATGAACCTTAACATACTAATATTATTAATTAAAATACATGCATTTACCAAAGTATTTTAGAAAGACCATACTTACACAAGGTGGAAATCCATGAGGAGGATATTCAATGGCACGAGAAAAATCACACGAGTTTAACAGCAGCAAACGTTATGATAGTTGTCTGAAAACTGCCTGTCATGCTTCCAAAAACCCTTCGCGACAATTTAAAACCATGTAGACAAGACGGCAGCCCTACGACCATTTATTGTTTCGAGATTACAAAGTAACTTCTTCCCGTGACCATATGGTCACGCTAGGCGTTAAAGGGTTAAGGTCTCTGTTTACTTATTTTTTTTACTTCGTCATAAGTAAGTGCTCGTAACAAAGGAGGTTTAGTCTGATTACAAGTGCCCCATTGTATAATGTCAGTGTAGTCTGTAGCTTAAAAGACTAGGTTTGGTGGCATAAAAGTTGTAATATGATCATCTTCAGAAGTTGCTTGCCTAGCCTTCAAGATTCGTCTGTACCCAAGCCCTCCAATGTGGTTTCTATCAACAATGACCATCGCCTAAAGTAAATTTTCAGGATGGGCAAAGTAAGCATTCCGTTGTAAAACAGAGTCAATAACTTGAAGCAGCTCTTGTGGCAGATACCGTGTTGTTTGAATGTTCTTATAAATATGTTTTGGCGCGTCAGTGAAATTCTTGTTTACCTTATTGGTAAACCACATATGCATATAAGACTTTAAAATAAAAGTGACTATTTGCCTCATATTTTCAGGACTCTTTACGTTAAAATATAGGCGCAAAATCCTGTTAGCGGTAGTGAGCCATCTTGAGTGTGACGTAGGGCGCTTTTCAGAAGATTTTTCAATCCGTGACCATATCACAGATTGAAAAATCTTCTGAACATCGCCCTGACTGGATGACGTTTGATATGTCTAGTAAATACAATTGATCTTTGCCTATCTACTTCAGGAATCACACAATTGATAGGTTCAATTTCAATTACCGGTATCTTTTCACACCCAGGTATATTTTTTCCATTTGGCCCTGAATTACCTGTTGGGACTTCTTTCATACCATCTAAGTGCTTGAAAAGATGGCGGAATGGAAGTCCGTTGAAATGAAAAAGACTGACATTCCATTCCAAAGGTCTTCCCACTTACAACTTATAACAGTGTCATCACATCTGATCAATTCTAATTTGTTAAGTGATTAGTCATTTTCAGATTGGAAATCGTAAATATAAACATAGCTCGCATATACATGATAGATACATAAGTCGTAGCTCCAGGGCAGGGATTTATTTTTCTTTTTCACACATGCAGTTAATAAATTGGACACACGCAGGTATCTGGAGTTCTCTAGCAAGTGCAGCCGTTAACAAAAATCTGACATTTGCATGCAGCAATGTCAAAAAGATAGGAACCCTTCTCTTTAAATTCGTTAAGTCTCAGTGTAAATGCTGCTTTGTTTTTGTCACGATTGTATAATTTTCTGAGTTAACAATATGATTAATTGTAGGCGTTAATAAGCTGGACCACTCTGTATTCCGTCACAGTTGGGATAGTAGCCTCGTCAAGACAAACGCTTAATTTTCTATGCAACTGTCGTGGCTGCTTTTAAAAAGGAGACTATTGTTGTTTGTTTAAACAGCCATGTTAAATCTCTCTTGAAAGCAGCAACGGAGAACATCCTCATGTGTTGGTAGCTTGTTATTTAATAAATCTCGCCGGTGGCCAAATATAGGGCAATCAAAATCCTTTCTAGTTATTACACCTACTCATACGTTATGTGGCGCATCCATCATAGCAGTAATACACTAGCACTTGTAATCACTAACACCTAATGAAAAAGCACACGTTGCTAACTAAATGCACAAGAGAACAGTCATGTACTAACACAGGAACAACACCACGTCCAGTACTGACTGAGGCCTACAGCAGACTAACAGTTGACAATAAAACACAAAATGGCGAAAGGCGGACAGACGCGCGCGCAGGCGCAGAGAATGTTTGAGCGCACGCCTGCGTCTCGTCATACCGGGATAAGTCACTTTCGATGCGGCTGCGCGAACAGTTAGTATTAAAATAAGAGAACTATTTTACTGTGCTTTTTTTTCTAAGCACCTCTAGGTACTGGAATGTAACTATAGCGTCTCAACTAGATTTGTAATAAAATCGTTACAAAATGTAAAACTTTGAAATTTTACTAAAATCGCATATTTGTTACGTGTTCCATAGCGTGGCATGACAAAAACACATGATTTAAATATATTTTATATTACTTTAAGTCATTTTCAAATACTTGCAAAATCGTTAACGCGATATAGGACTGTAGTCATATCACCCTTACATACTTTGAAAAAATATTGAAAAATTATTGTTCTTAACGACTTTTAGCAAACTTTAACGGCAATGCGCGATGGGAAGATATAAAAATATTTTTTTTAATATGATTTATTTTTGTCTATACCAATGGCAACTTTTGCGCGCTATAGGATTCCGAAATAAAATGATTAATTTTTTTCGAAACACCCTACCTTGTAGTTCGGGTAAGTTCAACATTCAATACATGGACCCAGCTTGATTTGTACGCATCAAATGCTTTCAATCAGGAAATTGATCTACTGATGTCATGTTGACATGGGCGAGGTTAATGTCAGAGTATAATATCATCTGTCATATATGGAAGTAAGTAGCTTGAATATATATGCTAATTACCACGCAGAAACTACAAGCAAAACTTTAGTAATTAGTTCCCTGGCTGTACTTATACATTATGTGATGCTAGAAATCTATAATCCTAAACTTATTTGAGCTTCTTCACACAATTTAACTTCAGGATAGAAGCTCAATTGTGTGAAACATATCATCCGTAGAATGTATGGATATTAACCGCCGGTAAAAGGTTGTTGTAAGGTGCTTAAAATTAATATTGAAAATAATTAATTAAATTCCGTTCATCGTGTGGCGCATATGAAACTGGTGGAGTAAAGGTTTTATCTTATTTTTATGGCGTCGGAATATCTTCCAAACAAACTGAATCAGTTCTCCCTCTGATGACTTGGCAACATGAAGAAAGCCAGATTCAGGTGGATGAAATATGCAGATCCATTGAAATGAAAATGAATCTCTCTCTTGCCATAATATCACAAATATTTTTCAGTGTGCTCATGGTGTGGACTACTTGGAGAATTCACTAGATGGGTAACTGAGGTACGGTTGGAATCGCCTTCTAGAGTTCTCAACCGTCCTGGTTGTGGAATAACTTTAATCAATAAATATCAATGAATGCTTGGGTACAGTTTCTTCGTGTCATTTGATAAGTTACAAAATGATAATATTAAGGCATTCATTTTCAAGGAAATGAGAAATTGTGATTAGTGACTGCGTAAGAAGTCAGGAGTTAAATATTATATGAAACGTAAATTAAATAATTTTCATTGCCAGTGCCCAAATCTTCTTTGAACCCCAACTCAGGGGACGGCAGGGGGAAAATCTTCTAGGCACCTTTTTATTAAAAAGTATTGACCAGCGCTGAATGATTCAATAAAAGAAAAACAAATAAATCAGAGGGCACGCATCGTGCACCCTCGATTGCAATTATGGAACCATGGAGGAGCGATTATCAGTAGCCAATATTTTAAGCGGAATATTTTCACTCAATCTAAAATATAATACTGACGGCACATTCACCGCCCTCTCGGCGTTTGTCTGCGGGAAGATGAGAGCTGAGGTCACGTCAATACCTCACTATCCGTGTAACCTGCTCTCAATAGTAAAGAGTTTTGATATTCCCAGTTACATCTGGCTACAAGAATATTTCCGCGTCTGTTTTCATTGCATGGCTACCGGTAGAGTGCGGGAAAAAGTCGTTCAACTTTTATAAAAATGGGACTTCAGTAGTTTTAACGCGAAACTACGCAGATACCCAGTCTTAGGGCCAAAATATCCATGGCAAGCAATATGCCCTTCATCCTTGACATTTAGGGACACATTATTTGAAGGACGTCAGTAGTAAGGATAAGGAAACACCCGTAACGTATGCAGAAAGAAAAAGTTATTTTATGTTTTACCCAAGCAAGCCACGTTGAGTCCGTATCATTTGCTGATGTGTCAATGCGTCATAATGGAAATGTTGAAGAGATACGGACGAGAAAAGGTTTAAGATAAAAGAGCCAAACTGATTTTTTATGCTTCCCTCTTTAAGTACCTAATTTATTAAAAATCAATATGTACCACAATGTTTATGAAAAAAATCGAGAGAATCAATTAAAAGTTTCAAGTACCTACGTTAGGTTGTCCCAAGACATAAGGAAAAATTTTTTTTTCGCGAAATCAAATACGCATACCCTCTACTTTTTTCTGTTTGACCTTAATAACTCACATAATAAATATTATTGCGATTGAATTATGATAACACGTGCCGACTCGATCTCAGACATGAGAAATTAAAATTATTTCTTGCTTAGTATGTAAGAATTCCAGAGCTTAATGTTTATTTAGTAAATAACACAAGAATATGCCCAAATCGTGTTTGGAATGATAACAATCATGCGAATTTCAAAATAGATAGTTTATTCACCGTGAATAAACTATCTATTGCGAAATTCGCATAATTTTTATCATTCCTAACATGGAATAATTCCACGTAATACACCCTGAAACAGCAAGTTTTCTTCAAATCGTGTTTATTTGCTGTTTAACATGTAAAAACATTATTCTTTAAATTTTCTTTTAAAGGTTTGCTTTTTGCAGTTAGGATAATTCTTTTGGTGTTCTTGTACGCAACGTAGCAAAAATTGCTTTTGTTCCTCCTCAACCGTGATTAAACCGTGAAAATCTGGCATCAACTTCAACGCTCTATCAGCTGTATCGTTCACTGCCCTCAGCGTTGAAACCTTCTTTCTGGCTTTTTGAAACGAAGCATTATTTGACCACATGGTAGGACATTTGTGGAGAAAACTGTCATAAATTTTAAGACGATCGCACAATGACTTATTTCTGACAGAAATGAAGTCGTAGATTTTTTTCTCTGAAATAAAACTAGAGAAATTCAGTTGACGAAATTGTGATCTAAACAGAAAGCTTAAGAAACAACTTCTACTTATGTTTACTAATTTAACTTACCATACAATGGACCGCAAAGTTCTTCCTTAGATGAGATGTAACGTTTGCCATGAGTTAATAAATTCTTTTTGGTGAAATTTTCTACCATTTTTACTTTAGTTTCTTGATCGAAATCATCGTCAAACAGTGATAAGACAGAAACTTCATCAGTCAAATACCATAAATGCTGGCCCATCTTCTGTAAAGCTGCTTTTATCAATTTTTTCGTAAAACGTCATTGCCTTCAAAGAGCGCAAATATTGGTAAGGTGCTTTACTGCCAAAATACATTGGAGTCATGGCTTGACGTAGGATGTCACGATGAACAGGCAAACGTCTAACAACGCTGCCTTATCCTTGATCGTAATTTTGAATTGATCTCTAAGTAATGATATTTTTAGGGAATAAATTGCTCTCGCCATCCATCGAGCTTGGTGTATGGCACCTGGAGGTCGAATTATAAATTTTCCCTGTGTATCTCCGCCTAAAAAAAATTACAGAAAGCTCTATCAAATGTTGATAGTCATTTCTGACTATTTCTTTGGTCAGTTCAGTTCGGTACAACTCAAGGAGATTGTCAATTTCGGAAACAGTCAGGTGCAATGCGAGCTTTTCTTTATAGCACTGTACTCTATCTGGATCAACACCATTCCAGTTATTTCGGAACTTTTTGAAGAGTGGAATGTCAGGATTTGCTGTCACTTGACTAATTTTTACTTCGAACGCGCTTTTTAACACCAATTCATACACGAGATGGCGGAAAGCAAAAATATCTCCATTAAGTTTTTGTTCAAAAAGCACACTGTCACCATTGATATAACCTGTATTTGAAGCCTTAGTTTCACAACAAAGAATTTGCACTTCATCTTCGAGATTCCAGTCTTCAATCGCGTTCCAAACAGCCTGCGCCTGTCCGCTTCCTGAAGAGCTTTGCAACCTCTCCAGAGCAATAAGTTGTTCTTTACTTGCATATGAAATAACTATTGGAAGATGTTCTTTTGATTTTCGAGAATCTAAAGCAGGCAACAGTTTTCCATCCCAGTGAACAGTCGCAATATTTAGTACCTCGTTTTTAAAATTAGCTTTTAACGCTTCCCCTCGCTCTTTCCATTTTTCCGTACGAATCTTTTGAATCGATGACTTACTTATAGGAAAATCATCAGTATTATATCCAAGTGCCTCAATGGTAGCTTCAAAAATAAACACTGAATCTTTCAAACTTAACTGACACCTATGTAGCGCTGCTACTCATTTTGGAGCAATGAAATTGTTCCGCAAAGTTGTTTTACTGGTTCCGGGCTGTATGTTCTCTTCTCAATCAGAGTTGCAATATCTTCTTTTAAATGCATGTCATTTTCATTAGAATCAGAAGATCAGTTGTTTTGTAACGGTTCATAAGATGATGTCGAAGGAGTTGGCGTGGAAAAATATGTAGCACGTCGCATTTCTTCTTCAATAGTTCTGAGGTGCGCCCTTTTCTCCTTATCAGTAAGTTACATTGTCACAACTCACAAGGAAAACCTGCTTCACTGAACAATCACTACGGACAACCAACGTGACTCTGATAGCGAGTTCTAGCTCGCACTGATAGCGTATCACATGTTCAATCGAACACTAAGCTATCAGTCTCATTACTGATATTATAATGAAAATATTTGCACACCTTGTACAATTGTTTAATGTACATTGTACATTTTTCGCTAAATTCGCATTAGCCGGTGGGCGCTCCGCCGAAGTTTCTTGGTTATCAAAAAAATGCCGGGTTCGCTACCTGTAAGTCTAGCTATTTGTACTTCGTCTTATTTTGTTCACATTGTAGCAGTTATTGTGTGCGTACCATCTCATTGTCTGATCCGTTTGGGCGTTCAAACTTGAGGTGTCGAGTTTTGGTGCGTTCCTTGCGGTGGGACCCTTCGGTGGGCGAGCCGCCGCACTCCGCGAGGCATAATTTCTTGCTTATAAAAAAAAACTAGCCATCATACTACCAGTCACCAGACCATGTTCAAACATCATATATTAGTTTCCCATTACTTAAAAAATTTATATTCAGGTTAAGCTGCTGCATCAGTCGCCGGAGGGTTAACATATGGAAGGTTTTCAGTGACGCCTTAGCAAGTACTGATATGTTTCAATACAAGTTGGCACGGGTTTCCGAGGTCCTACGTTTATAAAATTTTATTTACAATTGTTTTGACATCGTATAAATAAATTAAGAGGGTATGCGTTCCAAAAAAACGACTTCGATTGTTTTGGGACACCCTAACCTACGTGTTAACTGTCGACTATCAATTTGAACTTGTAGTCTATACATTTCGCGTCATAAACTACTGACGAATAATTAAATGATTTTAGATTATGCGACATTAATCTACAAATTGCATGCTTCAAAAATGTAGTTTTACATGAAAATATACTGACCTGCGATGTCAGCTATCGAAACTAGTTATCGTTTGCAGTCAACCGCGATAAGTTGACTATGTGCCAGCTATTTGTTGCATCAGCATATCCTCGCAAAAATCAAAGATAACCCTAATCCCTAACTGACATCATTGGTGGAGAATATGTAATAAAGATATTACTCTCAGGAAGTTTTCTTAAGAAAGTTTTCAAGCCAAAACTCCGGTAAAATTTGTAATTTTTTAAAATCTTAATATATATTTCCATTTAAAAAATCTGGCCTATATCTGCATTAAGCTCTTTAACACAACAATAATTTGCAAGATAATAGACAGTTTGTTAGTAGAGTTAGTTAGTTAGTAGAGTTAGTTAGTTAGTAGACAGTCAGTTAGTTTCCCTAAGAACTATAGGATATCTCCTTACGCTAGTCATCGAACTCCTCCAAATAGATTCGACGTTTTGGAATAGTTAGATATAGGCAGAGAAACAATAACCCTAAGTCAAAGGGCCTTTATAAGGGTTTCAACTGGATCATTTTGACCAGGAGACTCCGGCTTTAATAATATATTTTCTTCGGGCTCAGGGTTTCATATCAATTTATTCCGGCCAGTGTCATGCGCGAAACAAAGTCTAAATGTTTCACATGAAGAGCAAATTTTCCATCACTGATATATATTTCTTGCACTTAATATTAAATTTACGTATGATTCCAGTTTTTACGCTGAAGAATTCATGTATTTTCATTGTTTATAACACTTCATTTGAAATTTATCTAAAGCTATGAGTAGTATAGGTTTAACTTCAGCGGTAATTTGCCATTTTTATGATTGGACCTTTTATTAAGCTCTCAAGTAAATTTCCCTATTAGCATTTTGTTAACATTTACTATAATAATCACCGACGTGTATATGTATGTCAGTAACTTTCACACAAGAAATACACGTGAAGCTGACTCTTCATTTGGTGTCAGACCCTTTTTTATTTCCAAAATAAAATAAGAAATAGCGGTTTCATGAAATTGGGAAATGTACCAATAGAAAGAAAATAAAGTAAAGATTCTTATTCCTTCGATAAAATTTTGTATTCCCGTCGAAATTCCCAAATATCTGCTTAAACGTAACGATTTTTCGCAATATTTTAGCTTTTTCGAGTCATCGTCCACATGACGACTATACTTATTGTATAAAAGTTGAGATATCGTGTATATCTATTAACTCCATGATTATTTGCGCTAAAAAAGATATGAATGGCTTGTTACAATCAATTTAAATGTTAATATTTTAAATGATGAATCGAAATTTTATTTTTGCTATTTAATGGTAAAATTTTAGTAAATTTCATCGAAAAATTTGATGCAGTCACGCGCAGTGTTGATTTTTTTCCTTTCCGTTGATATTCAACGGGCACCTTCACTAGTTATTCATAAAAAATAAAAACAATTAGTAGTTTTTTTATAGGTCATAACAACTAATACAATGATCTGGAGCTATCAGTATATGATGTTGGCCCGTACATGTCTTTTCAGTGCATGCTGCAGAACGGAGCCCGAGACAGATAAAAATTTCAAAGTTGAAATTTTTTATAGACAAATTATTGACTCTCTATGGATAAATGTCTTTAGGTGAGCTATTTAAATACGTACAGAATGTGAAACAAAGGTTTCCGCCAATTCTGATGTGGTGTATTAGAGAAACAATTTAACAACTTTTTAACTAAAAAGTGTAACATTAAATAATAAATTGACGAAAATTGGTTAAATCAAATTCAAAGGTTTTTATAAATAAAATTTTTCTTTAATATGAGCAATACTTCATTGTTCTGCGATTATCAGGAGTAGAGATATACTGGAAATACGACTCAATAAAAAAATCCGCAAAATCAATTTATAGAGGGTTGTTTTACCCTATGCTAAATAATTTAAAATATGTTAGCTATCCCCCCCCCCCTAAGAAGTGCATTGCATTCTTGGAAGTAGTTTCTTTATTTTCTTTTCAATCATTTAGTTTAGCTCATGAATTAGGGGATCTTTTCTCCGATTTATGGCCGAAAGTATGAGGTTTTAATTCTGGCCTTAAGTATGAGGAATTCTCGTCTTATCTCTCCTATACATCTCTCAAATCTCTCTTTTATCAAAATATTTTAGCTCCAAAATCCGTCATTTTTCCATCATTAGATATTTTCATTTCCTTGGCAACCGAAGCATATGGATGGCGCCTTTATGGCTTCGCTTTTTATAACTAAGAAAATCAGTGAGATTACAGTTGGGGTATTTTTCATCCCATCCCAGGCGACCAATTGCGGTTTTCATTTTCCCTTGTTGTCACATTTTCACAAATGCTGCTATCGACTGCCTTCCCATCAATTACACATCCCGAAACCTGATCTAGTTGTTTTTACCATAATAATGCACTACATTCTTCACCAGAATACCGAGTTTTTTTCAGTTCTCTCCTATTAAGATGTAAGCCATCTCGTCTATAATCACTCGAACCAACCCAACAATTTGGGTCAATGAAATATAGACCTTATTTTCGCATACCCATTTCAAACCTTCATTCACATATTCTATCACTCTGTTCCCAAAATCCCTTCTTTAAATCAATCTGATTAATTTAGCCTTGCCAAATTTTCTTTTGGGCACTGTGCAAATGTCCCACACTCATTCAATGACATGGCCATTAGTTTTTGCTCTTTTTAAGTCATTTGTCCGCACATGTATGAGAACAACTTCCTTCTCTTCAGAGCTTCCTCAAAGCTGCCTCGGATGAGCCAGCCGCTGCTGGCTCCACATACTTAAACGGCCCACCACTCTGTAATTCCACAGTTGCTCTTAGTTACTCATTCTCTGCAGTGAGTTTTTGAAATTGGATCTTCATTTATTATTTTTCTGCTCTAAAGTTATCAATTAGACTTTTCGCTTCCTGCATCTGAACCTTGATATCCTCCATTGCCTCCTCCCTTTCTTCGCAGCACGGTGCGCTACCTCTGTCTCGCACCCTCCGCATCTCAAACCATCTTCGGCACATTCCTCAATTGCGCAACCCGTGTACATTAAGTGAAACCAAGTATTAAACTCGCCAAACTGTACTCAGTTTCTCAATTTACGTTTGCACTGTGAGTACCTAATTTCCACCGTGCTAATAGCTTCTTCGACCCGCTCCCCACGTGTCATGTTGCACCGAATTAACCCCTCCTCACGTAACCCTCAGGAGCGAGAGCTAGACACATCCTCTCTCTAACACTGCCCACGACTGACTGTGATTACCAGAAAGTATTAGGGAAAACCAGAAGCAATATTTTACAATGATGGGGTAAGCTCTTACGGCTTACACTACGGCTCTCTACGGCTCTAGACTTACGGCTCTAGACAAATACAAAAATTAATGGGAGTCTCCAATAGCCGTAAACAAATGGAACCACTCGTCAGAGATCACTAACTTTGCTGTGTTGGTTTGCTGAGATGGGTCTTCCACAGCAGAGACCAACCCCAGCCTCTCCACCAGAATACCACCCTTGTGATAGAATGCTTCCACGCCAGTGACCAACAAAGCCGCAATCACACAACTCAGATAGGATCCTTCGCTAGGCTAATGGGACTCCGCTAAGGATACTTAGGGTTATAACCTAGGATCCTTTGAAAGGCTAATGAAACCCCACTAAAGGTGCCTTCTTATTAACACAACCACACACACACTCACACTCACAAGCACTCAGCATCACTCAATCAAACATACAAATGGGCCCAACTTCTGGGAGAAACTGTTCCAAAAGAGCGTGGTAATAATCTTGCAAGCAAGAACGGACGAGGGTGAGGGACGAATACGCATATTTCCGCTATAAAGTAGCCCTCTTCAGCGATTCAAAGGAAAGGTGTCACAACAACGCAAGGTTGAAGTGAGGAATGGTGATGTCATCCAAGATGATATGAGGAGGGGGTAAAGGGGTGACATAACGTCAGAAAAAGCGGGGAAGGGAGGCCGGTGTAAACAAAAGGCGAAAAGCAACAACCATAAAAGGGGGTCAGTAACGGACATAAAGAAGGACGTTGGGGGAGGAGGGGAAGCATTCTTCCTGTAAACTATCACGGGGGGGTATTCTGGTCTCTGCTGTGGAAGTCCCATCCCGGCAAACGACTCAGCAAGGTAAGTGATCTCTTACGAGTGGTTTCAATTGTTTACGGCTATTGGAGACTCCCTTTAACTTTTGTAGAAGCAATCTTGTTTAACATTCAATGTTTAAACCTATGGCACAACCGAATACTAAAAATTATCAAAATTCGTATCTGCTATGTTGTAAAACCTGAACTGCGATTCAACACACAAACTGTTTATAACTAATGAAATCCTTAATGCTGACTGCGAAAATGAATGAATATACTTACCTTAATCCTTTCTGCTCATTTCTTTTCAGATACCGCAAGGATTTTTGAGTTGAGATTATAAGCCGGAACTCCACCATGAAGGGAATTTTCCAGAAGAAAATACTATTGCTCTTCTTGATTCTAATTCCACAGAGTTGGGGTCAAAAAGTTACCTTGGGAAGTTGTCCAGCGCTATCATCCCAAACCATTGCTGCAGCGGTAAGTTTGTTCAATACAGTACAAGAATTTTTCTAAGTGTAATTAAATGTTAGATCATCGAAGAAAGACCCTGTAGTTCAGATTAATATATCAGTAAATTAACTTTAATTCCCGAATATGACAAAAGAATATAGTGTTATTTTCATCTACTATGATGCTAGAATATGAATCCAGCTAGAATTTTTCTTATCAAACTTTTGCATAACGGAATTGAGCATCAGATATGAAATGGTGACGTGGGTCAGGTTGATGTCAGAGTACAATGTCATTGGTTAAACATAGTTGACAGTGGCTTAAATTCATGTTAATTTTCCATTCAGAGACAAAAAGAAGAAACTTTAATAAATACAATCATGGTAGATTCTTCATGGTAGATTCAATACTTATTCATAATGTAATGCTACAAACCATTAAAATGTCAAAAATGTTAGGAATTCAGGAAAGAGATGTTCAGTTTGGTGAAACATTTCATCGGTATAGAGAATTGTATATTAACTTCAAGTAAAAGTTAGAGGGTTTAAAATTAATATAGAACAAAATGGTTTAATTCCGTTTGATGAGGCCATCTCAAGTTTTTACCTGCTTTTGAAGCCCCGTGACCTTAATTTAGCAGGATCGACATTAATTTAGCTGGCCCCTCCTAGAGACCAAATTTTAGGACCTCTAGACCCACTCCTATCTAATGGTGTTTCCTTAAGCATCCTCTTTATAATAAAATAATTTTACATGATTTTTTGCAAGTGCATCTCATATTCGAATAAAAAACACCATGGTAATTATAAATAGGTATATCAATAAAATAATCACTCAATAAGTAAACATCTTCTGTAACTTTGTGGTACTCAATAGTCAACATATTTATTTCTGGACAAACTTTTACAAATACCACACATTTCATTCATTCATTAGAGTAATCTACCGGTTAGAGGTAGGTCATGATCATCATCATCATCAACATAGTATTACAATCCTAGGATAGGTATATTGTAACCCTCCATTTCGCACTATCCCATGCCAGTTCCTTCACTTCCCTATGGTTCTTCTTCCCCGTATCCCTCTTGACTTGCCCCAAGTACTTGTCTCTTGGTCTTCCTCTGGGGACCTTCCCTTCAATTTTTCCCTCCATTATGCTACTTATGTAATCGCTGTGTCTCACAACATGCCCAACCCACCGTGATCTTCTTTGGCATATGGTGCTCCACAGTGTCCTTTCTTCTCCAATTCTTCTGTATACCTCTTTGTTTATCACCCTATCCGTCCATTTGATCTTTAACATCTTCCTCCAGCACCATGTCTCGAAGGCTTCTATTCTTTTCTGGTCAGTTTTTCCAATGGTCCAAGCTTCTGATCCGTAGAGTGCCACTGCCCACATGAATGTTTTCACGTACTGTTTCCTTGTCTCCAGTCTTATGATCTTCGAGCAGAGTAGCGGCCTTTTAGACATGAATGCCGTCTTAGCTTGGGCTATTCGACGCTTGATGTCTTACGTGCTTCTTCCATCCCAAGTAATGGTGCTCCCAAGGTAGCTGAATGATTCCACTTGCTCTAATCTTTCTCCTTCGAGGCGGACGTCGGCCACTACTTTTTCTCTTCCACACACAAGTATCTTGGTTTTCTTCTTATTGACTTTCATGTTGCATTCTTGGAACACTTTTTCAGTTGTGTTCAGTGAGTTCTGTAGGACTTTCTCGTTTTCTGCTACGATCGCGATGTCATCAGCAAAGCGTAGCATGTTGATTTCCTCTCCATGCACTTTGATTCCTTTGATTCCTTGTTCTTCTATTTCTTTTATTGCTTCCTCCATGTACATATTGAAGAGTGCTGGTGGCAGGTTACATCTGTTGGACCCCTTTGTTAATTTTTGCCTTCATATTTCTTCCATCTTGCGCGCGTATTGTGGCCTTGTAGAGCTGGTAGATTATTCTTTTGTCATTGTAGTCCAAGCCAAGTTTTTCCATAGTATTGAACATCATATTCCATTCGATATTATCGAATGCCTTCTCCAAGTCCACGAAGGCTATATACAATGGATTGCTCACGTGGATCATTTTCTCTACCAGTTGTCTCAGGCATAGCATTGCCTCCCTTGTCCCCCTGTTCTTCCTAAATCCAAATTGGTTTTCTGACAGGTTTTCTTCAATTTTTCCTACAATTCTTCTGTCTACTACCCGAGTACGGATTTTGGAGGCATGTAACACTAGACTCAAGGTTCGGTGATCCTCGCATTGAACTAGCCCTTGCTCTCTTTGGTATGGTCACCATTGAGCTCTTCTTGAAGTATTCTGGCAGCTTTCCGGATTCGTAGCAATATTGGATTATTCCATATAGTGTGTCTCGTGCTTTTACACCAAGTGCTTTGATTATTTCTCCGCTGATTTTATCTTCTCCGGGCGCCTTCCCAATCTTCAGGTCTCTAACTGCCCTCTCAAATTTGCTTCATAGTATCCCTGGTCCACAGTTGTCTTCCTCCACTTGGTTTTGGTCATCTGTAAATTCGTCTCCTAGGGGGATAGGGCCTCGGTATAGCTCTTCAATGTACTCTTTCCATCTATTGCCAATTTCTCCATCTTTCATTAGCAGTTTCCCATCCGAATCTCTGATGTTTTTTTATCTTGGTTTCCTTTCTCCGAAGTGCCTCTTTATTAGGTTGTATGCCATTTCTGAGTTCACCTTCCCAGTCAACACATAGGAGTCCGACATGAGCTCATAAAGAGGCCATACGAATTTGTAGGAGTCTTACAAGAAACTCCTACAGACCTCACGACGACGTCTTAACGAGATCAGATGCAACACTTTAGGAGTCTTTTATGAGGCCCTACTCGCCTCATTAAGATCTCATACTAGGCTCCTAAAGAGATCCTATAATCGCCGTTTTTCGGATACCGCATGTAGGCAACCCGCTTCGCTAAATGGCGAAGGTGGCGCTATCTAGCGTATAAATCTCGAACCACGCATAAGTAGATAATTTCACCACTAGATGTCGCCACTTTCGCCATTTAGCGAAGCGGGTTGCCTACATGCGGTATCAAGGTAGTAGCTACGCCACCCAAACCATTTGAAACATCCCTAGTAATTTATTTAACTGATACAAACTGAATAAATTGATTTGTCACACATAATATTCCCAAACAACAACGCGCAGAATTAATAAGAAACTAAAAACACGCAGCTTATGTAAAGCTCGAATCAATAAATTTGCATCAAGGAACATTATTAACATTCTCATCAGTTCAATACAATCACTTGACAATATTCTTCAACCCTTGAGAAAACAAGATGAGATCTGAATTAAAAAAATACTACATTTGTAACTGAAGTCCTTTCCCAGCAAAGCAAGAGCTAAATGGAGGCCTTCAATGAATGTAAACATCGATAAATACTATTTGCAATCCTAAATAATGACTTTTCACGTTAATGCAATAATAACACAATAAATAATCACAGTCTAATCTATGTTTCATGCAGTATAAATCAAAGGAATTTGGAGGGATATCCTTAAAGAAAATAGAATTTTCTGTTATAGCAACACTTTATTTTTCTCCAGAAAACGGGAGAGTGAGGTCCAAAGTACGCGTGAAGTCAAAATAAATCCGTGAGGGTAGTCCAATGAGGTGCGGAGGTCAAAACAGGAGAGCAAAGTCCAAACGAAGCAGAGGTCAAAGAATATAAAAAGCCGAGTCACAAAAAAAACACACCGAGTCACAAGGAAACAAACACAATCACAAAGAAACACACCGAATCACAAGGAAACCCACGCCGTGCACACGCCAAATAACAAGTGAATGTGTTGTTTCTGTGGGCTACCACAAGAGGGCCGATGTGCTTTCCGTTCGTATTTTCCGAATCGGAATTTCCGCCAGTTTGGATTAATTCCGCGCGGAATTACGAAGTGACAAGAGAAATAAGAATACATGAGAAATATATCCACACCGTTGGAATGGTGGCAAATTAAGAAAAAAATGTACTTTATAATCCATTGGTCCATAAATGTCTCCTCAATTAAGTATCTCAAAGACATTATGTATTTCGTTCAGAGGCAAGTCCACCCTCATTAATTGATATTTAATCATTATAATTATGATATATCATTAAATTCCAAGACCATTTCATACCAGTCATATTGCTTTTTCAACTCAGGTGCCTCGGAAACGAATGGTGAAACTTTTACGAATGCGCGAACGAAATTAGATTAGGTTCTATGTTCTGTTCATACATTCGTACAACTTGACGTGGATGCACGGTGAAATTTCGATGGGAAATGCATTCGTACATTAACTTGCACGTGTAAATATATGCCGTGTAACCAGACCTTTAGATCTCCTACAGTCGGGTCGAAAAGGGGTCATACAGCACGAGCCGTGAAGACCTCTTTTCGGCCTCCTAGAGTCGAGTCTAAAAGAGATCTCACGTACGACCTCTTATATGACCTCATCACGACTCCTGTGTTGACTGGGTTCATCATATTTTCGTTGATGTTCTCGCAGCAGCTTTCAATCCATTTCTCTTTGGCCTTTTTCGATTCTCTGATAACTTGTTTCCCTAATCTCTTATACAGTACTTCTTCAGTTTCATTTCTTGCATTCCTATACTTTCTTCTTTCTTCAATGAGGGCTATGATGTGCCTCACCATCTATGGTTTCTTAATTTGACCGGCTTGCTTGCTAGTTGTACTTCTGCTACTTCTGTGATGGTTATCTTGAGGCTACTCCATATCTCTACCACACTTTGGCTGGCTTCCTTTGCTATTTCCATCTTCTCATCAATGGCAGCAGAAAATTTTCTTCTTCTTTCAGCCTCTTGCAGTGGCTTTAGGTTCCATCTTTGTTCTCGTTTCGTTCTTCTTATCTTCTTGTATCTCAGTTGATTATCCATTACCACTAGATTGTGGTCACTGTTGATATCCGCCCCGGGGTAAGTCTTGCTTGCAATGCTTCACTTGGTTCTTGTACCTTCATCTTACCAGGATGTAGTCAATCTGGTATCTGGCTCTATCTCCTGGCATCTTCCATGTGTATCTTCTCCGTCGGTGTTGCATGAAGAGGGTGTTTGCCACCACCAAGTTCTTCTCGCTGCAGAATTCCACAAGTCTTTCTCCTCTCTCGTTCCGTTTCCCCAGCCCGAACTCTCCCACTGTGTTTCCATCCTTTCCCTCTCCAACCACTGCATTCCAATCTCCCGTTACTATCAGGTTTTCCCTCCCTTTGACTGTGCTCAGGACCTCTTCTAGTTGCTCGTACATTTCTTCGATTTCTTCTTCCGAATGGTTGGACGTTGGCATGTACACCTGCACTATTACTATGTCTGTCGGTTCTCCTTCTATCTTGATTAGCATTATCCTTTCGTTGTACTGCCAATATACCTTTACTCTTCTTCCCCATCATTTCTTCAGGATGAATCCAACTCCCGCAATCTTCTGGTTATTGCCGGAGTATATAACTCTGTACCCGTCACTCCAGAAGTCATCCGCTCCCGTCCACTTGATCTTGCTCACTCCTACGATGTCTAACTCCAGTCTGGCCATCTCCAACTTCAAGTTCTCCAATTTCCCGCACACCTCCAATGATCTCACGTTCCACGTCCCTATTCTGCATCTGATACCTTTGACTGGTGTAACCATCCCAGTAGTCCCCACCCGGAGATCCGATTGGAGGACTATTTTACCTCCAGAATTATTTACCGGGAAGGATGCCATCACGTCATGCGTGAATGCAAGGCTGCATTTCAAGGTCATGATGAAAGTCGGAAAATATCCAACACTTTTACACGTGCCGTACCCTATCATTTCTTAGTATTTCCTTTTTCATCTCAGCGTTAGTTCTACCTTTCTTTATCCCGTCCTTAAAACCTATCATCTTTCTTCCCCTTTCCCTTTCCTTATATCACGGCCTTCAGCAAACCATCGCCCCTCATTACCGCTTCCAGCCACATACCCTGATATCACCTTATCTCATCCACAAGTTTCCTCTCTTCACCCACCATGTCAAACACTTCCTCATTTGACTTCCTTTCCGTCCAACGCACCATTTCCATCCAAATTCTCCATCTTCCTCCACACCCACATATCAAACGCCTTCAGTCTATTTTCGTCTTATTTTCTCAAGGTCTACGTTTCTGCTCCATACAACGCCACAACTCCATATCAAGCTCTTCTTCAGCCTCTTTTTTACATCCTTACTTAAAGTTCCCGTCATCAGCTCCCTTCTTTTATTGATCGCTTCCTTCGCTAGCGCTATTCTCCTCCTAATGTCTTTGCTACTATGTCCTGTTGCTTCTAGCGTACAACCCAAGTAATTAAAATGTTCTACCAGCTCGAGTTTGTGACTTTCTACTCTTATGACCAGACTCGCTTTCTTTGTCCTAGAGAATCTTATTACTTTTGTTATCTTATGATAAAACTTCATCCCGTATTTCTCACACTGCTTTTCCAATACATCTACTAAAGTTTGCAATCCTTTCCATGACCGACTGACCAATGGTCGTCCGCGAATCTAACCGACTTTATTCACTGGCCTCCTACTTTCATTCCCACATCTAGCTCATCCCATGCCTCTCTTACCATTTAATCAGCATATATATTAAAAAGCAGAGGCAACAACGGGCACCCTTGCCGCACCCGACGACCTATAACTGCCCACCCATATTCACCTTCAGCTACATAAGTTCATACATAAGTTTCGGATGAGTCTCCTATCACGCCAATCTATTCCTATTTTCCCCAGTATCTGCATTAGTTTCTCCCAGTTTACTCTGTCAAACGCCTTTTTGAAATCCAAAAAGCAGCGAAAATATCCTGATTATATTCTCTGTTTCTTGCTCTAAGTGTCCTCATTACCGCAATTGCGTCTCTGGTGGCCCTTCCCTTCCTGAACTCAAATTGGCCAACGCCTAAATAGTAGTTTGCTCTGCTCTCCAACATTCTATTTATTATTCTAAGAAAAACTTTTTCCGCGTGAGAAATTTAACTGATTGATCTACGTTCCTCGCATTGTAAAGTTTTCTTCTTCTTCTGGATAGCTTTTAATGCTGTTTTCATGAAATCCTTTGGCCATACACCTTCCTCGTAGATCATGCGAATAAATTTCAAAAATTATTCTCTCCCTTTACTACTTAGAGTCTTCAGTAGCTCCGCAGGTAGTTTATCGGTTCCCACGCCTTTTCTACCCTTCATCTCCCTAAATGGTCTCTCTATTTCGCTGTCAAGTAACTCCGATTCGAGGTTATCCTTATCTATTGTTCCTTCATCCTCAATATCTAGGTTCAACGGTCTATTCTCGCTGTCATATAGCTCCTATACGTATTCTCTCCACCTATTCTGGATATCTTTCTGTTCGATTAATATCTTCCTTGTTTTGTCCTTAACCTGTGTTACCGTTTGCCATCTCCTACTTCCCGATAACATTTTAATTTTGTCGTATAAAGCACCCACTTCCCCCTCTTGCTACAGCTTTTCCATTTCCTGGAATGGTCCATTCCACCAGTTTTCTTATGCCCGATTGGTCACTCGCCGGAGTTTATTTTTCAATTCCTTGTACTTACTCCTGACTACGTCGCGTCGGTGTTGACCTTTTTCCATATCTTTCTCTCCTCCATTGTCTTAATCATTTCTTTCGTTACCTAGTGCTTCTTGACCTTCTTCTTTTCCTCCGTTCCTATTGTTTTCTCTGCCGCTCCTACGATGCCTGTTTTAATAATCTTCCATCTTCTATCTATTGTTCCCACCCGATTCGCTTCACATATGTTCTTTTCTACCAGCTCATGGTATTCGCTCCTTTTCAACCCTTTTATAGATTCAAGGTTCCACCTCTTTATCTTCCTACCTTTACAAAGCCTTTTTAATCTAACTTCACACTTCATCATCACTAAGCTATGATCTGAGTCCGCATCCGCCCCTGGATAGCTACGAGAGATTTTTACACTGTTCCTAAACCTCTGCCTTACCATTATATAATTAATTTGGTATCTCCCAGTATCATCCGGCATTTTCCATGTGTACATACGCCTGGGGTGATTTTTAAACGAAGTGTGTGTCACTACTAATTTATTTCTGCTACATAACTCAACTGCCTTTTCACCGCGATCATATCTTCTTCCTAGCCCAAACCCTCCCATTTCTAATCCGTCCCTCCCTTCCCTCACTCAGCATTCCAGTCACCCATCACTATCAGGTTTTTCTTTCCCGGCACTTCTCTAACTATTTCTTCTACTTGCTCGTACTCCTCTTCCACCTCTTCCTCCCTATGTTTGCTTGTAGGCATGTATACCTGGACTAGTACGAAATTCGTCGGACGTCCTTTTATTTATACTACTAGTATCCTGTTGCTCACCTGCTCAATGTTTACCACCATCAATCCCAATTTTGTGTTCAATGCCATACCTACCCCATGTTGACTCTCATCTCCCCCACTATTGATTGCCCTGTAGCTATCACTCCAATAGTCTCCGTTATCCTTCCATCTCACCTCGCACAATCTCAAAGCATCTGTTTTTCCTTTTTCCATTTCCTGTTTAATATTTTCAAGCTTCCTGGCCCTCAACATGGTCCTTATTTTCCAAGTTCCTATTTTTACCACTCTTTTCCATTTTCTCTTTTTCTTCTTCTTCCTCCTATCCCTTGTTTCCCCCGATAATGATGCTGTGCAAGAATTTCGTGTGATGATGACCGCGGAGGCCTTGCCTCCCCCGCTGCCGGGTACGACACCCGCCCTAGTAGCCGGCGACCCGTAGTTGCCAGGAATCAATTCTCTGCGAATGACTTTCATAATCTAGGAAGTGATAGTTGAGAGGTATTCCCACGCCACTCAACGGTATTTTTAACGTGACATTGTCACGGAACTACTTTTAGTCTGGCTCCTACCCTTCGACCTATCTGTCATTGGTGGCTCTACCAGGAGCAATAGTATAGTTCTGTTTAAAATAATCGTACCACCGAAAATTTTTAAGTCCCGAGTTTTTGACGATGTGGCAACGTGGCCAAACCACGCCCCCTGAGAGAGCAATAACCTCTCCAAGCGGCCCTTCCTCCCCGTAGCTGGGCGAGTTGAACCACCCATAGAAGGAAAATTTTGACCTGCGAAAAGGATTATTTCTGAGGGGAGGGGTAGGGTTTCTTTTCTTGTGATGTGTGAGTAAGAAGAAAAGGGAGATCTGGGAAGTTCAGATGCACCAATATCCCTCGCACACGACAGATGCAAGCAGCCAAGGAAAACAAAAGCCTATCTTAGGTCTTATTCCCCAGAGTTACTTTTGTTTCTTATGAGCATTTTAATTTAGATGCGTATTCATTAATGTAAATCTTTTTCAAATGTTTGACGCATTTATGTTATCTGTAAGTCCTTGTGATATCGTCATCTATATTATATTTGAAGTGGTGTAAAATATTCTGGATCGAAACTAGATCACTCAATTTCGCTCTGGAGTAACCGATATTGTCAGGCTCGAATTTGCGCGCACAACTATCCTTAGAAAGCATTATGGGAAAAATATTTCTATGGGAGATATATTTTGCGCAAACAAATGTTTAAATTTAAAATGATGAGCTTTGAATTTCACATTCCTTTAGCAAATAATTTCGTAATAATTCGAGGCTCAGAGAAAAGGACGTGCAGATTGAAAAATGCACCCTTTGCACTCATCTCACCCTTTTTGTGAATGCGGTCGTTTTAATATCCCATTCAAAACTTCAAATACGTGTATATTATGTGTTTACTAATGACATTATACCGTATATGAACGACTTGAGCTGCTGATCTTAGATTTGTAGTTGTATCAGGTTCAAGTGGTCACCCTTTTGCTTCACCGCCAATACTGCGTTTTCCATTCGCCAATGGTCAGATTTTTCTCATGCGACATCTATAGAAAAAACATTCGTAATAGTACCATATAATAATATCACTTTCTACAATGAGTTTTGTGGCTTTTTTTCTAACCTAATGACCTAATCAGCAAATATTTTATGGCGAAGTAAAGAAAATTGAACCAATGTCCGGTAAAAAATGCAGAATTAATTATGACGTTTTGAAAGTAATAGGAATTTTGATACTGTAAGGACTGCCAGACAAAGAAAATCTAAATGCTATATAATTAGGATAAACCTATTGTAAGCACATATCGCTAATTAATACGAGTAGGATTCGCACATTCTTGTAGCTATCTTAGTATTGTAATTCCACCTACACCAGATGTACCTACGCACCTAATTATATCAAAGAAAAAGTTGTAAGCGCACTTCTGAAAGATGCATTTCCTGGCTTACTTTCGGAAAGAATTAGCATCCAAGTCCAAATCTACAACTGAAGGCAACAATATTCATACATTTTTGAGGAAAGCACCTTAAATCTTGGCTGTTTTAGCTGAGTTTAGTCGATATCCATGATTGGCTGAGTTTTGTCTCCTAGCTCATAATAATTCCAAACGCCTCTTTCCTACAGTGATCGTATAAGGTCCCCTTGGTACAGGGTATTATATTTTAAATACCGCGAATTGTTCTTAGCCATTTAGTTTCTTTCGGACATCCATTTAACTTCTTCATATGACTGCTTACTCTTTCCGAAAGTAATTTATGAAAGTAAACCAGGAGACCCATTTTAGGAAGTATGCTTACAAGGTTTTCTTCGATCTAATTAGAGGTGTAGATATATCTGGTGTAGTTGGAATCACAATACACAATAAGCTACAAAAATGTGCGATATTAACAATAAAAAACAATACTTTGGATGGGATTTAAAACTGGTTCACTCTGTTTCGCTCTGCAGTAACTCATAATGTCGGGCTCAAATTTTAGCTCACACCTATGCTCCTACCAGTCCAGCTCCAGGGGTCATTGGATCGCACAAGCCCTTCCACCACGCCAAGATTGTAGTTCAAGGAAGAGTGAATATAATTATGCCTTTAAAAAATACTAAATATCACCAACCCATAAAAAGAAAAATCACTTTGAATTGTACGATTCTTACTTTGCCAAGAGATCTTATAATTGAGTAGTGAACTTTAAAATGATTAATTAAAATAAAATCATCTGAAATGCAATTATATGTCATGTGAAGTTAAGCACTTTTTTTTTGCCAAATCAAATAAAGAACTGGGAGCAGAGCTATGGAGAAATCATTAGAGTACTCTGAAATTATTACCATAATTGTTTTATTTGAACCTGAGAAAAAATAATGTCCTTGTTTTCACCATTAGCCATATTAACTCTCATTATATGGAATGTTTGTCTATTTCAGCAATTTGCCCGAATCTGGGGGGTGTATGCTCAGACCCCATCGATCTACTATCACAACTGGAACTGCATCACCTATGCTGGTACTGCGGTTACTACTAATTTGCAGTATACCTTAACAATCGATGGAGTTGACAAAATGTAAGTGTATTTTTAAGAATAATTATAAAAATAAAAATACCGAAAAAATGCTTGACATACACATAAATTAACTTCAATGCTGAGGTCTATTTCACATCAGTTGAAGGTGACGGAAACTTTACACAGATATTGCTCGGTGTTGTTTGAATTGAATTCTGAAGATATTATTTTTACTGCTAGTTGGATGTTATCATGCCAGAAGGAAACTCTCATCTGTGAGGGACAGCGAAAATGTGCCCCTTAAACCATAGGCGAGCCATAATACTCGCTAATTGAGTATCATAACCAGAAACATGTAGCAATTCCTATGTATCCTTATATCCACGGTGGTGGCGGGGTAAAGCCCTTGCCTCATAACACATGGTTTGAGTCCCGCTTGGGTGGATATTTCACTACCCAGGGCATAGTTATTTCTTTGTAGTAAAATAAGTGATATTTAAGCGAGGCCTCTGAAGGTCTAATATCGCTCAATAAAGACATTTTTGCAACATCCAGGGAATAAGAATGCATTAGCATATCGAGTAATGATTTCAATTGAGCAGTGTATTATGACTCGTAATGTGTAATTGTAGCTCATAATGTGTAGACATAAACTTTAAGTAAAAAACTGTTGCTCTGGAGAAGTTTTTCGTAGGACTTATTGAAGCCCACAAAAAAGATGCCGCGAGTATCGTGGACATAATATTGTACCATTGGAGACAGATAATTTACCATTCTGACTGCCATTGACAGAGTTATGAAAATGCATCAGTAATGTCTGGCTACAAGTCAGGAGCTCAACAAAGACATGGTGAGCTTTAATCAAAAGCTACACCTGTTAACTGTGACAAACACAATTTAGCTGAGGGGCTCGTACCGTTAGTCATGAGGTAGCAGGTGTGTCATTTTTTAGCAAAAGGCAAGCCTCTTTCTTTTAAAGGCCTAGCAAGACTGTTTCTTTTTCGCGATCAACTTTCGATGGGATAGGCTTTGGAGACCGAGAGGTTTTGATGTATCATTAAAGTCTGAGTCTGAAACTCGTTGGAGTGCCAGAGTAGAAGCTGTTACCTGATACATTATCAACTAAAACAATTGATACTTCAACTATTGGAAAATATTTTAGATGATTAGGATGAATATTCAGTTACAACAATTCACTTAATTCAGTTTTATATTGAATTTTAATATTTGAGCTTTTGGTTCCTCTGGTTCGGTTCTGAAATAATGTACTTGCCAAGATATACCAGATGCAGAAAAGGCTTAAGGACCAAACCATAGATTTCAATAATGCTGCTCAAGGTATTCAGGCTTTTCAAGGGAGTATCCTTTAAAACAGTGATAGCATATGCAAGAACTCTCTTGAAGAAGCAAAGGAACTCTGCAGTACTGCAGCAGCAGAGGATGTAGGGCTTACAGCACAAAATGAAATGCTACGACTGATAAAAAGTATGATAGACTAAAGCCACGTCCGAATTCGTTAGGATTCAAAGAACCAAGGATTGGCGGTAAGGCGAGGTGTCAAGGTGTCTCCCGACTTCGGAAGTCCTCGTGCATAGTACTCCCATAAATGAGACAAAAATATCAAAGTGAAAAAATTGAATACTACAAAGCAACCGAATTTGAATTTATGCAGCATCCCGCTAAACCTAAATTCGTCGTTTTATTTAGTTGATTTAATCATACTAATTGGAAGTTTTTTTGCATTCAGAAGTTGTTTAGCCAAGATCAATTTGATTTTAAGTTTATTCATTTCTCGTAACAGAGTGTGGCAAGCTTTCGGTGCATAATTTCTTTTGTTATTAAATAAAACTTATGATCTCAGACCTGACCTCCTGGAAATTATGGATATCCATTTTGAGAAAACCACCGTATGCCAAAGTGTGGTGAAACGCGCGTCGTGCCAGCGTAAGAAAGTTTGTGGAAATAAGAAAGGTGGTATTCTTATCATGGATATCTTTTGTTATTATTTTTCGAAGTTACATTTGTTGTAAATTTTTCTCAAGGTTTAGTTTTTTATGGTAATTAGCCTTGAATTCGTTGTATAATTATCTTTTCAACCTTAAAATATGTCCCATAACAGTTATTTAGGTTTACTTTGTATTTTCCTCTGTATTTTCTTAGCATTTAATTTGCGGCACGAGTTTGTATTTTAGTTTTAACAGCAAGTATGTACTTTTATTTCTGTACCAATTTAGAAAAATATAACTCCCAAATAGAAAATATACCGGAGAAACTAACGCCTAAATAAAATTAAAGCTAAGGATAGCATTAAGTTGGCAAAGGTTAATTAAAAGCACCAAACTATAACTAAACACACCTATTATATATATCTACCACATATTTTAGTTAAATTGAAACCCTTGAAAGGTATTTTTTAATTAACCTTCGCATTTGTTAAGCTTTTATTTAATTTTACTGAAATTAAACGTTAGTTTTTCCGGTTTAATTTTATTTGGTAATTTTAATTTATCAATTTTGCATCCCCATTCTTTAGGCAGTTACTTTTCGTTCATTAGACATGGTACACTATTACGTGAAATCTCAATGAGATATACTAAATATTCATTCTCTAACATCACCCTTTAACACAATAATTTCACTAACCTTTTCTTTCCCTGGATCTGCTCCGGAAAATTTTAGGTAGCCCTACTAAATCTGTATCTATATATATAAAAATGGATGTTTGTATGTTTGTTTGTTTGTCTGTCTGTCCGAGATTAATAGACTTGGACACCGTTTCACCGATCATCATGAAAGTTGGCACGTATATGTATTTTTTCAAGGAAAAGGTTTTTAAAAATATTTAAAAGCTATTTAAAATACCACAGGGCCCCAAAAGGTCCCAAAAAGGTGGTGGTTTAAGCTACGAATTGGGTATTGTGCAGTGGATTCATTTTTAGCTTTTTTAAACTACTTCCGCTCAAGATAGAGAGTTGGGATTTTTTTATCAAATGGCTAAAAGAATGAAGTTTATAATTCTTTCAATCAATTATCTTTTCCTATTCATATTTGTCTGAAACCGCGTTTTAGGCTGAAAAAACGCACATTTTTATCAGAGATCAACAATAGTATATTTCCTTGACAACCAAATTTTGGTCTTTAACGCATTTAAAATTGATTTAGCTTATTGTTAGTTAAGCTGATTAGGAATGCTAAGCATTGGGTTTCATGCAGTGGTTTATTTTTTTCTCAGAAATCAACAACAGCATATTTCCTTCTCAACCAGCTGTGGTCTTTAACGCATTGAAAATTCATTTTGCTCAGTTTACCTGATTAGGAATTCAAAGCATTGGGTTTTGTGCAATGGTAAAACTCTTTTGCTTTTAAAAAATACTTTCACTACTATATATATAAAAAAATGTTATGGTATCTGTATATCCGTCTGTCTGTCTGTTGCTCCATCATTCAAAAACTACTGGACTGATTGAGCTGAAATTTGTCATGTAGATAACAAATATAGGTATCTGGCTATAACATAGGCTATAAAAAAAAGCCCTCGGGGCCCCCAAAGGCCCTGGTGGTCCATGGTGGTTCGTTGCAGTTGTTTCATTTTTTGCTTTTTAAAAGTACTTTCACTCAAGATAGAGAGCCAGGAATTTTTATCGGATGGCTGAATAAATAATGTTTCTTTCTATTGATTTTTTTAGGCTTCATATTTGTCTGAAATTAATTTTTAGCTGAAAAATCTCATATTTTTCTCTAAAATCAGCAATAGCTAATTTCATTGACGACCAGAGATTTGATTTCAAAGGATATTAATGCCTCTAGCATTCAAATATCATGTTTTCCTCCAGGCCCATCATAACACATAGAAAGGAAATCTGTAGAAGGCGGGCCTAAAGTCCCAAGGGCCCCATGACAGATTGCTTCAGGGGGTAATCGATAATTCAATGCATATTTAAAACAAATTTACCCTTCAAAGTCTATTCTCAAAGTAGCTCTCATAGGGGCACTGAATTTATGTGAGAGAACACTTACGTAGTAAACGATACACATAAAGGAATTAAAGAGGCTACCCAAGCAATTAAACGTGCAAGAATATTTATGTGCAGCGAATAGTAATGGCAATAATGCCTCTCTTGCTACAACAAACACAGCTTTGTTTATTATCATTTAATACTCAGATGAATCACACGTAGTGGATCCGCCTGCCTCTCATTACGATTGTGAACTGTTTTTAGACCAATTTCCACATCATAAACGTTAAAAAATATTTATGCATGTTTAAAAGTTTTATAGTACAGTTAACTTACATTCATTCAATCATCGAGTTGTCTATTAAAGAGTTTCACTCGCCGCTGTGATTCCCATCCTTGGACTTAAAAATATATCCATAATCATGCCTAATAGAATAAAGTGTAACCTTTCGAAAAAATCTTCTAAAGCATTAGGAATGTCTTCTTGGCGAGTAACTGAGTCCTTGCATGAAAAACGACAAAGATTAGACTTGGATGCTTAAAGACATGTCCACCAGCGATCGCATGAGTATCTCCCTGTGGTTTCTCTCGGGTTACGCTTAGAACCGCAAAAATTTCGTCCTTACCCAACCTACGGCTGGGTAACCAGCTTTAAATCTGGTTCACCCATCTGTTCCGTAACTTCAAACTTAAGATGGCGGAAATGATAATGACGTTACTACATGCTTCTTACACGAAAGAAGAACGGAAATTCTGCGCAATGAACGACATCCGTGCATGAAAATCGGCTAGTGCACTAAGAATCACCATAAAATTTTTATTTAGCAATCGTAATCAATGACAATAGCTACTCTTTACACCAAAGGTGCAGTCCGGGTGACGGTGGATTGATAGGTCAAATAAACATGGCAACGCTACAAATTCTCTATTGAAGTTTTCAACCGCTGGATTGTACCCTACTATCCAATCCTGATTAAGATACTAAACACACATATCAAAGTTGAATAGGGCTACTCAATTAAGTCATTGAATGCACATATATGTATGTAAACAAGGGAAGACATGAAACCGTCAGTCACTCAGAAGACGGCTCAAGAGAACCGGAGGGACAAGGTGACCATCTATCAACCTGGGTGCTATTTGAGTAGTAATGAGTCTGCGTGGCCCATTTTTGGGTTTCCCGTCATGAAAGAGGACCAACAGTAACTCTCCTCCTTGCACCTGGAAAATGTTCAGCGTGTCTACTACAATGAACACAGCGTACAAGATAGGTTACAAACTCCTTGAATGACCACGCTGACACTATTCTTCAGGATTTGTGGTTTTCTTATAAAATGAGTTAAATGTTTTTCACACGCGTTGAATTTCAACGGGTACCTTCCGCTTTTCACTACGTTTCGATTTAATTATAAGCCATCATCTATGTATTATCAACATACCATTATTTGGTTTTCATTTTTTATCTTTTTGTCATAAATTTATAAGTGATTTCATTATATTTTTCTACTCGAAATTATTTCCCTTTTGATAAACAGCACTATTACATTATTTTCAAGTTTTTTCTCTCCCGTTGAGAATCAACGGGTATTTTCGCTAGTCTAATTATATAAATCCTGCTTGCTATTAAAATACCTATTTATTTATTTTGTTGTCCTGACTGCACATGTGATTACACTGTATTGTACCCCACAAACAAGTTAATAAACACTTCACTCAAATAACACACATAAATCATTCATCACCAACACAGATAAACTTCCTTGCGTATGATTTTCACTCATGAATCATTCACTTACCCAGCACATAAAAACACTCAATATGGGCATAACACAACATAAATCATATCCTTTACAATATCGGGATATTTGCTCCCGTCAAAATACCTCGCTTCATGTGTCGTAATTTGTATGGACTCGTCTTTATCCCCGACATCCAATCCAACGCTTGGTTCCTTCCTTTACCGCGTCTCTCATGAAGTAATAACCTCGGCTTCTCCCGGCTCGCCCTAACGCTTGGTTTCTTCCACTCCCGCGTCTCTCTAGCGGTAATAACCTCGGCTTCTCCCGGCTGTTCACGTCAAGGTTCGAACTTCTGGATCTCACTTCTCACGTTTCACAATATTATTAACTCCCTCCGTCTTACATTTCGCACCAATTACGTAAAGTAAACTTCTTCTTTAACCGTATGGGATTAGTTGGGACCGCGTTTGGTCGTGAAAATCATACAGTATTAATGTGAGTCCGCACTCCAGCATTAGGACGTGCAGCACCTGAATTTTTTAGACAGTCCCGACGGCTAGCGTGCATCGGCTTGTAGGTATAGCAGATCGCTGATGCATTGTCGTCCTAGAAGCTTCGCTACTGACGTACTTCCGTTTATCTGGAATGTTCTAAAAACTAGCATGGTTCCGGTTCTTACCTATTGTTGTAATTTTCTCGTGGTCGTTATATCTCGTCACGTGGTGTTCAATATTTCGGAATACGCAATATTGTACCTCTTTGAGTATGAATAAATAGGTCTGAAATTGAAATATTGGCGTTTAATTATGCAAAATTAATATAAAAGAATAATCTGCGTCATCTTTTGTACAATTTGGTTGCAGGGGTTTCAAAAATATGCATGAAAATTTTATAATTCCAATCTTGCTTATATGTGAGTACGTTTCAATTCGTATTATGAAAATATACGTAAGAATTATAGTCCAGTCATTGAAGCGAAAAATAGGGTCTTACCTACGAAAAATTTTACTATGAACCGATTTACATGAAATTTTGGAATTAGGCTTATCTTACCCTTAACTTCAAAAGTGATATTGACCCGACCTCCGTTCTTACCCTGGGGGTGGTTGCCACCCCTTCTCATAAGTGGAAATCTTTTTGGTCAAAATAACCTCGGGGATCGATAGAAGACCCAATTATAATCAAAAAGTGTTCTATAAAGTTTTTTCAAAAATCGATACTTTTCGAGTTGTTGGCGATTGAAAACTCAGAATTTTCCCACGTTTTTCAACGGGTTTTTACAAATATCTAAAAAAATATGCGTTTTAACGATAATTTCATTTTTAACAAAATTGTAGCAGGTAAGAAAATGAACAAATAGATTTTTATAGAGTGTTTTAAGTGCAAAATTAAGCGAGATCTTCTTCTTCGTCCTGGCGTTAATCCCGCGTTGGCGCAGGGTCCGCAACTTGGCAGGCTCGTCTCCATTTGGCCCGATCGAAGACGTCTTCTGGGGTAACGTTGACGGTCTTCATGTCCTCGGTTAGTTGATTGATCCACCACTTTTTCGGTCTTCCTCTCGGCATCGCCCCGCCGGGGTCGAGTCGCATCGCTGTCCTCGGCACTGAGTCTTCGCCACTTCGCATAACATGGCCGTACCATCGAAGGCGTGAATTGCGCATCTTGTCGGCTATCGGCGCCACACCCATCCACTTCCTAATGTCCGTGTTCAAAACGTGGTCCATCCGAGTCAAGCCGAGCGACCACCGGAGCATGCACATCTCCATGACGTGCATGGCCTGCACATGCTGGGCGAGGGCGGGTCGGCACTCCTCTCCGTAGAGGGCCACTGGGCGGACGACCGTCTTGTAGATCTTCGACTTGAGGCGGATGGGCATCAGCCAATATTAAGCAAGATATTGAAGATAAAAACCGTTTTTAAATAATACAAAGAATTCAACTAGAAAAAAACGTTCAGTTTTTGGACAATAACTCCTTCCATTTAAAAGCTATCACAATTAAAAAAAAACATTTTAAAGGTAATTAAAAGAGCTACAACTTTCTTCATTATGACATGTAGTATAAAACCCTTTATTTTGAAACGGTGAAGGGTCAAATGTCTCGAGAGAGACTGTGATTGCGCAACCGCGCGCTCTTTAAACAGTCATATCTCCGTCAATTTTGGTCTGACAGAAAAAAAAAACAAAATTTTTGTAAATAAAAGACCTACATTTTATATCATTACAGTTTTTTACGTATCTTTCATTGTTTTTGAAATATTAGGAAAAAAAGGTGTTTTTTTTAATGTAAAAATTTTTTTTTCCTAAAATCAGATTTTTTTTTGAAAAGTATGCAATTCCAAAGCAGCCAAACCGCTGGAATCCAATAGACTCTTCATATTAAAGTAAATTCTAGATGGAATACGATTAATTTTAATTTTGGTGGAAATGGCACTTATGAAACACGTCGATTAAAAAAAATATATTAGAAGTCCCTCTTTTTTTCATTACAACGCACTCACTTTACGTGCAAAAGACTGTTAACACTGCCCATTTTAAAGATTATTTTAAGCACTATATAAAAGTTTCTCATTGTATAATCGATAAAACATATCCGTTGTCCGCAAGATGGCATTGAAGACATCGATTAAATTTCAGGCAAAAAATAAACGGTTTTTATCTTCAATATCTCGCTTAATACTGCACTTAAAACACTCTATAAGAATCAATTTGTTCATTTTCTTACCTGCTACAATTTTGTTAAAAATTAAATTATCGTTAAAATGCATATTTTTTTAGATATTTGCAAAAAACCGTTGACAAACGTGGGAAAATTCTGAGTTTTCAATCGCCATTAACTCGAAAAGTATTGAGTTTTTGAAAACACTTTATAGAACACTTTTTGCTTAGAATTGGGTCTTCTATCGATCCCCGAGGTTATTTTGACAAAAATAATTCCACTAACGAGAAGGGGTGGCAACCACCCCCAGGGTAAGAACGGAGGTCGGGTCACTTTTGTATCACTTTTGAAGTTAAGGGTAAGATAAGCCTAATTCCAAAATTTCATGTAAATCGGTTCATAGTTAAATATTTCTGAGGTGAAAAGCTTCAATGACTGGACTATTATACCGGAGATAAATTTTAAAAAATCACCAAACAGACATTATGCATTCGAAGTTTATTTTTTTATACAGGACTTCCTTCTCATTCCTAGAGATAACTTTAACCATCAACACCGTTGCCACTTTAATATAGAGCACGATTAGAAGCAGAAGGCAACAAAATATTCATGGACATTACCTAACTTCTTGAGAAAATAACACTTTACGCAAATTGCGGATGCTCACCCCAACTGAATTTGTTTTAGCGAGAGAGAGTGTTGTTACATATTGGAAAAAGGTTTTTCATTGCAGGGTTTAAGTGGGTCTACTATAAGTTATACATACTAAATAAGCTTTCAACGGTATTTCTGTCAGAGGTAGCGATGGGGGCGAATTGTATGTTCTGTTCATCTAGCGATAGATCGAGCGTTGTTTGGTTTTCTCAAGGAGTTAAAAATAAAATGGGGGAGGCATGACCGTGAACGCTCATGGGTGAAATTGAAGCAAGAAAAGGGGTGCTTGGGAAGGATTTTGTGCCGAGTAGGTGTTGCCAAACCAGCACAAAACATCGCATTTTCCGTGGTTTTTAACTTACATTTGACGAAAATCAAACGTGACCACAGGACTTGTAAGCCAGAGGAAGGTCTGAACTGTGCCGACTGCAATGGCTGAATCGGCTTCGAGAATCAAGTGGTATGTCGCGTCCATATCTTTTCCAACCTCCTTGGGTTGTCTCGTCACTGCACAAGGCCGAGACATCTCTGTTCCTTCCAAACATGGTTAGGTTGTGTCAAGTTGGAAAAAGTGGCTGAGTAGTATTTTCTTTTGGCTTCTATCACGGAAGGTTTCACCCGATTCCGCAATGGGATGAACTCGGTATAGGCAGCAGGGCTCTTTGTGAGTGTGAATGCTCTACGTGATTTATTTCGTTCTTCCAATTTTGGTTTTACGTCATTTGTTAGCCATGGAGCTGAGAATCTACGAGGTCTACAAGTACGCCAATGATCATGACAATTTAAAGCGTCCAAACATTTTGAAGAAAAAGATTTCCAAATTCAGAATCGATTGGGGTGGAACCAAATAGATTTTTCCAATCAATAGCTAATAGATCCACTTGGAACTTCACTGCATCCAAATTTTTTACATCATGATTAACAATTTTAGCTGGAATCGGCCAACAAATATTAAATTTGTAAGAGATTACGAATTTATTATGTGCGGAAAGAAAGGATCCGGGAGATTAAAAAAATGATGAGACTTAATCGGGAGAAACTATACAGAGATCAATTAGAGTATGAATGTTTTCGGTGTGATGAGTTTTTTGCGTTGAGACAAGATAAAAATATCAGCTATAAATAAATTTCCTGATAAAGGAAGAGTAATAACTATGCCGTAACGTATCAGCATTATAGTCACCAACTATTACAATTTATTTGAAATTTGGAAGTAGTGTCATGTGGGCATTAGGGCGGATTATTGAATTTCATGGTGTGGTCCTTAAGCCTTTTCTGCATCTGGTTTATCTTGGAAAATACATTTTTCCAGAACCGAAGAGAAACCAAAAGCTCAAATATTAAAATTCTCTGTAAAACTCAATTGAGTGATCTGCTGTATCTGAATTTTCATTCTAATCATCAAAAATATTTTCCAATAGTTGAAGTAGAGAGTGTTTTAGTTGATAATATATCGGTTTACAGCATCTACTCCCTTCTAAATATTGTTTGTATTTAATCTTATCCTCTTTTAAAGTATCTGTCTGTGGTCAACGGCTCTATTAATGCCGAGACGTAAAATACCGCAGGTCTGGAAATGGTTTGAACGAAGCAAAGACAAAATAATTGCGAAGCGGCAAAAAAAATTATAAATTAATTGGAATTTTTTAAAACTATCGGAAATTATTGATAACTATCGATAGTTGGAAAACGAACTATCGATAACTATCGACGATTAGGACTATCGATATTTTTCCGCCTCTACTCATGACTAATAGTACGAGCCACCCAGCTAAATAAAGTGTGTGTTTGTCAAAGTTACCCACTTAAGCTTTTAATTAAAGTACAGTATGTATTTGTTGCCCTCCTGATTTGTAGTCAGACATTACAGATATATTTTCATAACTCTGTCATCGACAGTCAGAATGATATATTAATTATATTTCGCTAGTGGTTAAAATATTATGCTTACGATACTCGTGGCATCTTTTTTGTGAGCTTGAATAAGTCCTATGAAAAACTCCTTCACAACAACAGCTTTTTACTCATAGTTTATGTCTACTCATTATGAGTTACAATTACACATTACGAGTCAAAATACGCTTGAGAAGTTTAAAAAATCGGTCCTCTGGGTGGCGGAGTGGAACTACGAAAAATGACTTAATAATCCATACATTATGACGTATTCTGTTGAGTGAGTGAAATTGGAAAATAACCCCTCAGGAGGGGAAGGTGTGAAAACTGACATTGTCCCCAGTCGAAAATTTCCGGGGAAACATTATGGACCCCTTATGGCGCATATATTGTCACGAAGGGACCAGGAGGGGTCGTGAAAACTGACACCGTTCCCGGGCGTTGATATCCCAAGCTACACCTCTGGGAATAGCAAAGAAAGCAAGTTTCCAACTTGCATTTTGTAATGTTTCACAATAAATAAATAATGAAAATAGATCTAGAATGTTAATTGCACCCTACAGAACCATGTGATTCTCTTTCGATTTCACTACACCAACCTTGTCGTGGACTATGTTGGATTTCTACTATGCAGAAAGTCCCAGGAAAAATGTTTTTTATATTCGTGCATATTCAGTTTTGATCACGGGTGACGTAAATATTTTCAATGGGCTTAAGCTTATTCTACATTTTTTCAAAGTGCATTACTATCCTTCTTCATTCATTCATATATCAAAATATGGATCGATTACTCCTGTTTCTGCTCTAATAGACTGCCAAGTCTCTAATTTGAGTTATATTTGGGTTGGGTTTGCGATGCTTTTGCGTCTTGCAGTAGATGTTTTCATTAATATGCTAAATTGTTCTAAGATAATCGAATATTTTGTTGTATTACTAAACATTCATATGGACACCGTCATTTTTCCTCCGATAGAGGGATCTTAAATTGAACTTTGAAATAGGAGGATCTAGTATCATTATTAATTTTTTTTCTTCTGTTTTATTTGCTATGATTTCAACCAGAATTTTGTTGAATGAATATTTCAAGTGATTTTTCAGCTTTTATTAGCCTATATTCAGACAAATTCATATAGGAATTATCGAGTATTCAAGAATGTGTGACGAAATAATGAATGATGTACTTACATTCGCTGTATAGATTTTATGTAAAATAAATTACTATATTGTGCGTTGTCAATACTGCTATGTGTTCTTACTGTAGTAAACACGGAAGTATGAAGTTTATTATCACTCTGTATTAATCCATGACCATCAAGTCACTAATTATATGTTGATTTTTCGCGAATAGATAAAGTTAAAGACATAAGTGTGTAAATAATTCAAAGGCAATGAATCGGCTTGTTGAAATTGTTGTTTTTGAGGAAAATTTGAAAGATAAAGAAATGAAAGTACTTATCTTTATGGTTACAATCAAACATTAACATATACAATGAAATAGTAGCATAGCATTATCATTATATTTCAAGATATTGTGCTGGTATTTTATTTATAAATTTGGAAATGCAATCTTTTCAACCATGAAATGTCCTTTCCCACTGTGAAATGCCCTTTCGAACTATGCTGTGCTATGAGAATATAAAATAACTTCAACATGGTAAAAATATGATCACCGGAAATTAAGACAGTTCGAATATTAATAATTGTTGAAGAAAAGTATTTTGCCAGAGTATAATGTGGATACGTTAAAAACACAGGTTTACAAATTTAATGACAAGGGATCCCACATTGACTTAAACATACATTTCTGAAGCTATTTGGTGCGCTGAATTCAAATCTGGCCATAGAATTGTTCCATCACGTCAGGATTTTGAAATACTTTAACCACAAATGCAAAAATAGCCGTTTTAAGGTTTTCTGGCGATCTTTGGTGTTGGAAGATATATCTGCCACCAAAAATTAATTGTTCATTCGAAAAGTACAATTCTTCCTTTTCCATTTCCGATTTGCAAATTTCGAATACGTAATTACTTTGCCTAGATATTGTAGATGAAAGTTTGTGATGGAACAAATATTGAAATATACATTTAGTTGATAAACCTTACAAACATTAATCTACAATCTCTATCCATAGTAATATACTATTCGAATTTTGCAAATCGGAAATTGAAGAGGAAGAATTTTACTTTTTGAATGAATAATTAATTTTTGGAGGAATATTTATCTTCCAACACCAGGGATCGCCAATAACCCCTTGATAAATCTATTTTTACACTTCGGGGTTAGAATAACTCCTGTGAAAAAAATGTAGAAAATTCTCTTAAACCAGTAAAATTATTCCAGCTAAACGGTCATATATTTGATTTCATATTTTGAGTTTTGTTAGTTATAAGAATATCATCTAAATTTATTCGTATCAAATGAATAGTTGATATTGTAACATTTTATAAATTAGGATTCAAAAATATCATTTGAATATTTAGGTATAAAAACTTGAATTTATTTTGAATTATTACACACTTTACATCGTAAAATACTGTAACACGCCATTTTGGCCGTGTTGGCATAAGTATACGATTAAGGACGCCATTGTGTATATTTTGGGAACACGTACTACCGCGAGGCAACAATATCGTCTATGTTATGAAAACAACTTTAACCAATACCATTTTCTGTTTACGTAAACAAACTAAAACAATGCCGTCTATGTTATGAAAACAACTTTAAACAATACCATTTTCTGTTTACGTAAACAAACTAAAACAACACCAGGTGTTATGACAGCTGCAAGGCAAAGAAAGGATGGAAGTGGTAAACAAACTTATAATAATGAAAGGGAAATAGCCTACCAGATACGTGAGAAGGGGAGAAAACCTGGAATGTTCTAGAACATACAGGAGGGGAGGAGAGATAGTATAAAAAGGCTTGTCAAACAAGGGACGAGGCTTCTTCTTAACAAGGGAGTCACAAGGGACGTTTATCGGGTGAAAGTCATACAGGAGTTTTTGCAGTGATAATTTGCCGGGAGTAAGCAGCTTTGGACAGCAATTACCAACGCCAGTGTCCTGTGTTAAGGAAGGATACAGGAATCCGATAAACAGATACTGGGGCATAGAGTATCGGCGGAATTCATTTTGTACAATATCCGGTGAAGTAGAACAAACATTATAAATTAATACGAATATATTTGAGAAGGGAACATATATTAATTAATTGAGTAACTAAAGTGAATTTGTTTCCTAAGTGAAGAATAAAAGGGTTATTATAAATATATGTACTGTTCAAGTGTATCATTTTCGTGCATGAATTAATCCATTGACCTTTGCCGCCAAGGACTACCGAAAGAAGGATCTCTCTCAAGGTAAGAAGTGATAAAGTGAAGGGTACCTTTTGTGTGTCGGGCTGATACAAGTATATAACGTCGCGTGTTTAGGACCGCGTGAAAGAATAATTATTAGAACCCCTGTGATAAGGAAATTGGTAGGGGGGGACTAGTACAATACATGATATTATCCCAATTTTTACAACTAATGACACAAAAAAATAAATCAAAATTACATCATAATTACATCATCATGTTGTATTGCAATCACATGGAAAAAAAATAAATAAATATGGAGAAATAAAAATAATAATATTGCAGTTAAGGTCCTGCTAAGCCAAAGCGGCTTGTCAGCAGGTGCCTTTTGTTAAAAAAATATTTTTTTTTGCTGTGCAGCGCTCTGGACAATTTCGGAGCTCAACAATGCTAGCCTATGAGCCACTCTTTCAGTGACTTTTTTAAAACAGATATGCTATTAATATCCTTCATTGACATAGGCAATTCGTTCAACAAACCAGGGACTACATGTGCAAGAGATCTCTTGCCATGATGGTTAAAATACTTAGGTACAGACAACCTATTTATTCAACGCAGTTGCATGTCAGTATTAATCACACGTTGCTTTATTAATTTGCTGTCAAAAAAGTTGTCACAAATTAACACATAATTATACAATTCTTTTAATGGTAACAAACACTGATTCTTATATACTTCTCTCACATCGTTTTCCTTGACCATCAAATGGGCAACCATTTTATTTTGTAATGTAATAACCTGATTCAGCAAGGTGGAGTTTGTGCTACCCCAAATCGCCAAACCATAACGTATTACGGCCTCAGCTAAGACTTTATACATTAATTTTTTCAACTCATGAGGCAAATAGTGCTTTAGGTACGACATTTGAAACAAAATACACCTTAGTTTGTCACATATATAGGTTATATGATTACTAAAACTAAATTTTTCATCTAAAACTATTCCCAAGTATTTTAGGTGTTTAACTTGGGTAATTTTTGCACACGAAAAGTACTTATTGCACGAATTTTTCGGTTGGCCACCATGGTTGGAGTGTAAACAAAGGTGTGTGTGTAGTATGAGGTCTATGGTTTGCCTTTTTTCCTTCACATTTAAAAACTGCAAGGAGTATGTCTTATTATTGTTAATAATTATTTTATTATCGTGACACCATAATTGCAAGGAATACAAATCGTTTTTTAATTTTCGCTGGGCCACCTCAAAACATCTGCTTGTGGATAGTAATGCAATCTCGTCTGCATACATAAAAATCTTGCAGTTTCTAATATGTTGAACGATGTCATTTATATATATTAGAAACAGAATTGGTCCTAATATTGAACCCTGGGGAACACCAGATTGGATAGTTTTCATTCCACTGGAGTGATCGAGAATTTTTACAGTTAGTTTTCTATTTGTAAGGTAGGATTTTATCCAGTTCATCGGCGGTCCACGTATACCAACCCGTTCCAACTTGTTCAACAGTATGTGAATATCGATAGTATCGAAGGCTTTTCGGAAGTCGATAAAGACTGCGAGTACGGAGTAGTTTTTGTTTAGTTTAGAGCGAACTTTCTCGCTAAAGTCCTCAAGTAACATTTTAGTGCTTTTGTGGTGTTGATATCCGTATTGGTTTGGTGTTATTATGTTGTATTTCTTGAAAAAGTGAATTAGTTGATCTGCGACGTAGCGTTCTATGATCTTATCTAAAGATGGAAGAATGGAGATAGGACGATAGCAGTTAGTGTCACTCTTTTTCCCTTCCTTATATATGGGTCTGACATTAGCTACTTTAAGATATGATTGCATTGTGCCATGTTCAATATTTAAGTTAATCCAGTGTGCAATTACGGTAGATATAGCTTGAGAGGATAGATCTTTGATTCGAATGTTATCATGACCTGGGCTTTTATTTTTCATATTTCTTACAATTTTATACACATCACTAGGAGTTTCTGGCCTCAAGGAAAAGGTATTGAAATTCCTGTGTGGCTCATTATTGAGAAGAAAATGAGAACAGTTTGGTAATATTTTTTCAATATTTTCAGTGAATTGATTAGCGAATGCTTCACAGATATCATCGACATTCATGGTTTTCCTGAAGTTTTTAATTATATGTAAATCAAGTGATTTCTTTTCACGTACTCCTCTTATATTGTTCAGTAATTGCCAAGTTTTCCTAATGCTATTTTTTGTTTGCACAAATTGCTTTTGGTAGTAATCTCTTTTTTGCCTCCTAAGTAATGAGTTCACTTTGTTTCTTTGTGCTTTGTAATATTGTTTATATATCTCATTAGATGTGTTTGATTTCCACCTTCTGTACAAAATATCTCTTTTCTTAATTGCTGAATAAATGACCTCCGTAACCCAAGGCTTTTGGAATGAATTATTTCCAGTGTATTGTGATTTTTTGACTGTTGATTTAGTGTATATGACGTTGAAATTTTTTAGTAATTCATGGTATATGTAATCCGGGTCATCATGGTTCACCAGTGTCAACCAATCCACTCTTTCCAACATCTGGCTCACCTTTTTACAGCATATGTAGGAAGTATTGGTACTCTTATCAGAAGTGTGACCGAGTGGTTGTGAGATGTAACAGTTAATGCCAACAGGATAGTGGTCGGAGATATATGTTTTAAGAATGAAACTATTGACATTATCATGGAAACCCTTAACATTGATATGATCTAAGGAAGATTTTGAAACCTTATTGTTTTTAATTTCAACTATAAAAAATTCGTTGATACATGTCATAAAACCATTGTTAGCTAACAAATCCTTGTATGTAATCACAGCGTTGTCCCTTGTAGCTTTCAAATTTAAATTGAAGTCTCCTATCAGGATGATATGTTTCTCATGTCTTCCTTTTATGAATTCCTCTAAGCTAATTAGGAAATCATTTTTGTTTTTGTGGGGTGGCCTATAAATGTTTATAATTAGGACATCATATTTGTAAAAGTTAGTTAGAATTATGAGTGATTCACATTCTTTTATTACAGCATCAATTTCTAAACCAGGTATGCCCTCTTTAAGATAGAAAATGATTTCTCCTCCCCCGTGACTAGATCTTAGTTTATGGAATAGAGTATACCCACTGAAGTTAAAAGGACTGAGTTCAGTCTCTTTAATATTTACCTCAGAGAGAGAGAAACCTAAAACTTAACCATTTGTATTTATCTTATGGTGTAGAGCAACAGTTCATCCCAATTTGTTTTTAATGATCTAATATTTAGGTGATAGAGACAAAATTTGAGGACAGAGACAATAATCTTTAAATTTATTGAACATAAGCCATATCAAATATTAAGGAATTAATAAATTAAATATTTGAAATATAACGTGCAAAAATTGAATACGAAGTTTCAGAGAATCCCCCATGAAAATGGAGTTGAGTAGTTAATTGCTTCTATTAAAACTTTTTACAATTTAAATTTCATGTATATTGGCCCAGTTTTCCAAAAGTGGACTGCGTAGGTTTTAAAACGTGTCGCTATGTTATTAACACCTTTCAATCGTGTAATCGGGTATTATATTGTTTACTAAAAGCTTCATAAATATACTGGATATTTGAATACATATATAGATATGTGTATGTGTGCATATGTGTATATAATTGAGTATGAATATGGATGTTTACACGTATATATATGTAAACAGGGAAAAATATATATATGGTAAAAGTGTGGTTGCCTTATGATGTCGTGGAACACGCTGACAAGTCCTTGGGACTTAGCGGAGCCTAAATTGTTATGTAAATAGCATTAATGTATTAAATGTAAATGTGTTAATAATAAAACAAATATATGTTTCTAAATTAAAAGAAAAGGCTAACAATGTAAAACAATAGCGCAAGGGTGGTTTAGGTTAAGGTAAACTTTATTTAATATATTTAAGGTTTAATAAGTGAGACGGAATTATAGATATTAATTATGTTTGTGTAAGTTTTCATAGCGATGAAATTATGAATCAATTAATGCCGAATAAATACAATGAAATAAAGATATGAAATGAACCTATTAAGAGACCTTCTTTTGAATCATTGTAATTTTTATAAAATTACATACGCGCAAATATCGCGCGGGTTCAGTTAGTATTATGGACCTTTCTATCATAATGTTTTATTTATTTGTTAATTTCTACATGACAAAATCAGCTAGTTCAATGGGAGTGGTTCTTAAGTCGGCTCTTATTGCCGGCTGGAAAATATTTATGGCAAATATATTTGTCGTATAATCTGCATATTCTTTTACAGTTACTATATTCTGTTTATTATGAAAAATGCCTTACTACACCCAAATAAGTATTTATAAAGGAAAACACAGAGAAAAGGAACTTTAGAATTATTATCCTTCGCGCTGAAACCCCTACAACTACTTCTCCACCTTCTTGTTGACTCCTCTTCCAAAGCCTCGAAGGCGTACTATCCGCTAGAAGGAGATGGGGAGGTACAAAGCCTCAGGTGGTTATTTTGAAGTCAGCTTCCACAGTCAACAACCCTTACTGAGACAATTGTGACAGAATGACGTATGCATTGGAATTTGATATTTACAGTACCTACTTCATTTGACTTACACGTTCGCTGTGGAAGTTCCATTGTAAGTTGATGATATGGTGTAGTTATGTCACCCTATTTTTTTAAATCACTAGTTTAAATTTAGTTTAACAAAGGAAAAACCGGTACCCAATAGATCACGGTAGATTTCATTATTATAATGAGTGTCATTCTTGGGTCAGTAATAGTTTACAATGTCTAAGTCATCGGCTCCTAATCCGTGGACCTCCCACTCAAACGGGTCCAGACTTGATGACTTAGGGAGGCGGGAAAACTTACAAAACAATAAAAGCGGAGCTATGTTTACATGGCAATAAAAATGGAAATAATAAAGAGAAATTTTATATAACCGGTACAAGTTACGGAAATGGGTTACTAAGGGTGATCCAAGGTAAACAAGGGTGAGAACAGCTGATCAGCATGATAAAAAACCACTTTGACCTGAATCGAACTGTATCTATAATGGTATCAAATGAGGATACCACTACATCGCCACTGTGGTCTGCCGGTGACTCGACGGAAGGTGGCTGGACGGATTTAAATGACGTTCAAGCGAGTGAAATTAGTTTCGTAATACCAAAAGCAGTGATAGACTACGTCCCTGATGAAAATAATTATGAACGTTTGTCAGCCTTATGAATTTAAATGGTCATTTAACTAACTGGTAAAACTAATAATGCATTGGCATTATAAATGAGAATGTGAAAACATAAGTACTAATGTGAAACGCTTCTCTTACAGAACTGGATCCCTGCTGTCCACTGATGCGACAATAAATATAAACGGACCTACATTAGATACTACATCAAATGCATTTGCTGCAACAAATTATTTATCCATCACGTATACAAATGCTCGTAAGTAAAATGATTCAGGAACTACTTCAAAATGCAAATCACATAATAATTGGAAATACATTCCTTTAATCTAGCCAAATGAGTAAAGAAATATTATACAGCAATGGTTATCATAGCTTTTGGGTTTAACGGCGTTTGAGTGACCCACAAATGATTTTATTTAACATATAACTCATATTAATTTGATACTAACCTTAAGGCAAAGAATAATATTACATGAACGATTATTTTCAGTTGGCGCTCCGAACGTGGTGAATTACTACGTTCTCAGCTATTCTGCAGGTGTTTACATGGTGTTATATTCCTGTGTAAACAGTGGATTCCTTAAAATAGGTAAGTAAGATTTTGCAACAGATAAAAGAAGACTTGTTTGGGAAGTTAATTAGCACAGTGGCATGAAAGTGAAATGGGTTAACCTCTCCTGGGTATTGTCCTTGCCGTTCAGTAGTATGCAATTTTTAATATCCTGTTCCTGTTTTTCAAATTTTGGAACTTGAAATGGGGGAAGGACTGGAAGAGGATACAATGTTATAGGACCGATTCCTGAAATATTAACTCCAAACGCGTAAAAATCTTCGTCCCATTTCATCTTTTTGTAGCCCCAATGGGGAGACCGCTTCTTCCAATGAAGACACCGGCTTGTGCTAAATCCCCACTGGAACATGCGTTCTACAAGGTCCCTCATTCTACATGATCATCACTTAACCAGACGTGATGATTCACAATTTGTTTTTGCATATAAGGATCCACCTTCCAAGTTCACTCCTACGCACGTAAACACGGATTCAATATTGTTGACTTTTCTAGTACTGATTTTAGGAGTGAAATGTCAAATTATAGTACTGCAATTCCCACGGTGTATTTTACTGATCACTGTCATAACTCGTTCAAAAGTCACAACATCAGATGAATTAGGCAGAAAAGTAGACAGTTTATGTACTCAATACGGTGGGCGTAGAGTCGGGAAATGGGAGGATGGGAAGTGGTTGGGCAAGGTAAACGGACTGGGATGATTAACCTTCATTGATTGTTACGAAATCTTAAAGGTCCTTCCACTCCTACTTCATTAAATACAAAAAATATCTATCTTACTGCCTAAATCACCTGATGATGATGCATTCTCATGTTGGGAAATGTCTCTATCGACTAGGTGTATCATTCTCTAGTCATTCATCTACATCTACATCTACAAAATACCCTGTAAGCTACCTCAAGGGTGTGTGGCAGGGGGTGAGTATTCATCAACATGCATTACCCTATATCCTAAAGTTAGTGTAACTACGACTAATTACGCATTAGCATAAATCGCTAATGCTTGTCACGAGGTGAAGCCTCACAAGCATGCGAGACTCAAGACTTCTTAACTGTAGAAAACATGCACGGTGTGCTGTTAGTATTAGGTAACAGACAAGGATTCAATTATTAAAGAGTACTACCACTACCAAGAGCTACACTACCCAACGACCAGCCTAGATAGGTCTAGTTGGCAGCTGTTATGGTCCTTTATGGTCCTTCTAAAGTTCTGCAGTCTGGTTCTCTCATTTTATTCACATGATCTAATCTACCGTAGTATGTCGAATTTCGTGAAATATTATAAACGTCGTCAGAGAATGGACCGGTTTGGAACTTACATAAAATATTGAGTCTAAATTTTAATCGACGGTCTGAAAGCGTTTCTCATCCCAAGTTCTGCAAAAGGTCAGTAACACTAACGAGATTATCATAACGGCCTTCGACGTATCTTGACGATCTTCGCTGCACGAGTTCTAACTCAGTTTCTAAGCCTTTCTCATAAGGATCCTAAATACTGGCAGCATATTCCAAGTGGGTTCTAACGAGGGAGAAGTAGCTGATTTCCCTAACTTTATCGTCGCACTTGCCAAGTATTCTTTTAACAAAACCCAATTTACGATTAGCTTGACCGGTAATTTCTCGAATATGTTTACTCCACGAGAGATCATTAATCAGTTTAACTCCTAGTTATTAGGCTCTCAATTGAGCAAAAAAGATAACCTTGTTGGTCCTATTATACTTTACTGAAGCTTTCGATTCGGTGAATCACAACATAGTAATAAATCGCTTGAATGATGTCGGACTCTCAAATTCAGCCGTGCTTTGGTTCAAGTCATACCTCTCTCTCTAACAGGAAACAGGCCGTTAGAGGACCGAAAGTTGAGCTATCAAACTATTGTCCTGTAACCAAAGGAGTACCAGGGGTCAACCTTTGGGCCCCTTCTGTTTTCCATTTATGTCAATGACCTTTCTAAAGTTATCTTGAACTGTAAATACCACATATACGCTGATGATCTTCAGCTCTACATTGACTGTTACCTTTCTGACGTGACTGAAGCCATTATTAAGGTTAATGACGATATTCAAAAGATATGTAAGTGGTCACTGGAAAACTGTCTACAACTAAATCCAAACAAGACCAAAAGTATCATCATTGGTAGTAATATTTATGTTAATAGATTTATGCTTCATGTACTGCCAAAGTTAAATGTAAAAAGTGCCCAAATTGATTATTCTGATAGTGTAACCGACTTAGGAGTTACACTAAATAAAACCTTATCATTGAATGAACACATAAAATCCATTTCGCATAGGGTGTTTAAGAATCTTTATCAGTTAAAACAATTTAGACACCTTATCCCTGTCCCCCTTCGCCAAAAAAGTAGTTAATACTCTTGTTTTCCCACACATAGACTAATGCTGTGTGGTATAATCTAACCTTACAAACGAACTTAATCTAAAACTCCAAAGGATTCAGAACTCCTATGAGAGGTTTATCTTTAATATCACTTATTATGAACACGTGACACCATATTTTTTAAAACTCATATGGCTAAAAATACAAAATAGGCGCTTACTTTTTAAGGCAACATTCATTTGCAAGTTAACAACGACAGAACTTCACACATATTTACTCCAAGATGTACAATATAATGCTAGAACAAATAAACGTCCAACACGCCGCATGGAAGAACTTTATATACTTACCACACTATCGAACATCTGTCTAAGATAAGTCTTTCCATGTCACCTCTTGCGAACTAAGAAATCAATTGTTAGACGACGTAAAAAAATCTGAAAATGCAAGTCAATTCAAAAAGAAATACCATGATATATTACTACAAGTGAACTAATATTGTAAGTGAACTAAATATTGTGCTACATGGTACAAAATATGATGTTTTTTTGTGTATTCATACATTTGCCTTTTTGTAAAATATTATGTCGGATTCTGTGACATTGATGCAGTCATATAAATCTTCCTGTTGCATGTACTATTTGTTGACTCTAAGATATTTTTAATAATGTATGTTCTACATCTACAAAATACCTTGAAAGCCACCTCTGGGGTATGTGTCAGGGGGTGAGTATTCACAAACATGCATTACACTATACCCTAAAGTTAGTGTAACTACGACTAATTATGCATTACCATAAATCGCTAATGCTTATCACGAGGCAAAGACTAACAAGCATGCACTACTGCACTACAGATATTATCACAAAGGAGAGGGATCATTAATATAACTATGTATTTTGCAACTACACAAATGGACAGAGACTCAAGCTTTATGTAGAAAACATGCACGGCGTGCAGTTAGTACTAGGTAACAGACAAGGATTCAAGTATTAGGGAGTACTACTACTACTAAGAGCTACACTACCTAACGACAAACCTAGGTAAAAGTCTCACTAGCAACAGTTATCGTCCCTTATCGTTCGTGGGAAAAATGGCATTTTAAATATGTCCGTTCTGCAGTCTAGTTCCCTAATTTTATTGTAATTTAATTGTTTAAAAAGTTCTAATTGAGTTGCGGAAGATCTTCCCTTTCTGAAACCGTTATGCGCTTTTGTTAACAAGTTCTGAATACCGAGGTGTGTCATAACTGATCTTACAATTATATGTTCAAGGACTTTGCAAGAGATAGATGTGAGAGATATCGGGCAATAGTTCGATGGCTGTTCCTTGTCACCGCTTTTGAATATGGGAGTGACATTTGCTATTTTCCAATCCATGGGTACTTTGTGTTTGTTGATGGATATACTAAATATATTCTGTAAGTAAGGTGTTATTGTTTTGTGTTGCATCTTTGCACCCAACAGTTATTTTTTGTAAATTTAAATGGTGACAACCCCAACACAGGTTTTCTTTACCTAAAGAGTGTCTCTTGTTACACTAATCAATTGAAAACATGTATTTTGTATATATAAGTGGTGGAATAAATTCCAATATCTATCTATTTATCTATAAGAAAGTGCTAACGAAGTACCTCTAGGCTTTCCAAAAGTGGTGCGATGCGTGAAACTTAGAATTAAATTTGAAAAAAAAAAATTTTAATGAATTTCTGGGAATATAAAACTCTCCTCATTACACCTATTCTGAACAGTATAGCCAATAAGAGACATTGAAATCTCATAAATCGGTCGTAATTTAACTGACTAATGCGATCTCGAGGGGTAGACATATTCGGGAAATGACTGGTCAATTTCTAAACTTAAATTGGTATTTATTAAAAGTGCACTTTGAAAATGCGAAAAAAGAATTGGGAAAATTAGCTACTTCTCCCTTGTTAGGCTTCAATAGAAACACGCTGTCAGTATTTTTTATCCATATGAGGTAGGCTTAAAAGACTAGGTAAGTCGATAGCGTAGCAAATTAGTTTATTAGTTCCTCAATGCTTGTTCCTTAAGCTTCAATATAGCACTAGCATCACTTTTCGATTGCTTTCTATGTGCTCCTTGTATGTATGTGCGCTTATGCAGTTGTAAGTCTGCATGTTTTAATGCAGTAATATGCATTAATAGAAATATTTTATGTAGTATTGGTGGCATTCATACAGTATTTTCAGGTATTTATTCCAACTTTATTAATAGTGGTAGTTTCGTTAACTCTACTAGGGTAGAGAGAACTAACTATACGAAATTCACTCGTAAGATTTTTATTCACCACCCGGGTTTCGAACGTTTATGTCATCTTCAGGTGCAAATTACAAAGACTTGCAAGTGAAATTCGCATAGTATTTTCTTTTTCCATCATGGGAAAATTTCAAAAAGTTACCCATGACAACGTTTGTTTTGTTTATTAGGGTACATGGAAGTGCATGTTAGTAATAGCTAGCCCCAGCCCCACACCAATGAGATAGCTTGTAGGTAATTATATAGATGAATAATTGAACCCTACTTACCCCGAATATCACGCGAAATGCAAGACGAGTCCTATCCTCATCACTCAAGATCTCTCTCAATATATTTCCATAGTTTTTCTTTCCAATCGTTACTACTTTCTCATACACTGCCGTTAATGAATTCCATCACGTTATTGCGGCGTTATTGACATCGACCACACCACTACTGTCCGAAACATCCCCTATTATAGGTCATCCATCGTCTAGCAATCTTTCTTTCCAATCGGTCTCTCTTGTTGTTCCAAACAATTTTTCTTCTAATTTTTACAAGTTAGTGTACTTGCCTTCCACTTTCACCCTGCTCGAATTCTAGACCCTTTTTAGTGGTAACTTGAATTTTATGTTACATATAAGCTATCGTGTGTTTATCTCTGAACCTTTTATGACATGATTAATCCATACACCACCATTTCCATAATTTATCATTTTTTTAATTTTACTCGGTGAATATTGCTTCTACATATTATTTATATCTTGTAATCTCAAACGAAGTTGCATATTAAAAAAATGACGAACGCATCAAATAAAAGGTTTATATTTTTAATGACAATCTCACCGCTATCATATTGGTAACGTTTACAAAATTTCCAATTTCAGAGAACGCGATAATACTGATTTCTTCCGCCGCAACCACTACAAACATCAACACAGCTCTGGCAGCTCTAAAGAGTTATGGTTATCCATTGCATGCACTGCGAAGGAGCTACGTCTCGTGCCCTGTAATTCTATAAATACAGTGAATTTACAATTAGTTTCAAAGGAGCGAAGGAGCTATGTCTCGTGCCCTGTAATTGCGTACATACAGTGAATTTACAATTATTTTCAAGAAATGAACCACTTCACTAATTTAAAAAAAAATTAACACATTTTTAGAAGATAAGCATGGATTAAAATTCACGAAGATTATGCAAATATGTTTATCGCTTCGGAGTATCCTGAATCGTTAACCTCTCTCCTCGAGCGATCTAGCACATTCTTCTTCCATGCACAACATCTACAGGACTGCCGAAACATGTTGAACATCAGTTCAAGGCGGAAGAATATTCAGCAATAATTCAAAATTCTTTGATATGGAATTATATTAATGCAACGGGAATAAATGCGTTCAATCTTAAAAGTACAGGAAAAAATGACACGATCTAGAATCCATATACGAATGATTATGAATATTTAGAATCATCATCGATGAAGTTGTCATTTTTCTTTTGCATTAAAGAATTCATGCATTTACTACCAGTGAATTTACAGTATTCCACATCAAAGAATGTTGACTTCTTTCTGAATATTGTATCGCCTTAACTGATGTTCATAACCTTTTCCCTAGATGTTGTTCGGGGAAGAAGAATGTGCTAGATCGATCGAGGAGAGAGGTTAACGATTCAGGATATTCCGAAGCGATTAACCTATTTGCATAATATTTGTGAATTGTAGTTCATGCTTTTACTGTACTATATTTTTTTAATAATGAGTAAAGTGATTCATTTTGTAAAACTAGTAGTCTATACATTGCTGAGAATTATGTAAAATATGGCACAATAAAGAGTGATTTCAAAAGCCTTGAGTTATTATTGCCTATCTCCTCTCCTAACCTTACACTGCTATATCTCCATTTCTACGAAATACCAGTTGATGGCAGTTTACGATTTAGAAACGGGAGGGGAAGCGAGTATTATAATCCATTGCATATCATTAAAATTGAAGGCAATATATTTATAATTCCCATGAAAGTTCTTAAATGTGAAGGCATTGATCAAGCAGATGTGATAATTATAGGATTGTAGCCTCGAATGATTGGGTCCATGAGGGATTTATATGTTTTTGTCATTGTAAACTCATGCTGGTGATATTTCTCCTCCAAAGCATATGCCTTCTTGGCAGCATTGGCCGCTTATTTATATGATGAAATAATATGTAATACTACGCTGCTCTATCGGTATTTCTTTTGGTTCTTGATCATATCTAAGAATAGCATAGTGATTAAAATTAAAAGCATATGTTGAGCCACTTAAAATTCTTTATCGAATAGTAAAGAGGCATAAACATTTTTTTAAAAATCAGTTTTCACATTACTCCAATAGGTAGACAAAAATATCAAAATATTTGGGTTATTCCACGCCACTTCGGACAGGAGTTGACCCTTGACCTCTCAGATTTTGATGAAAATTGTTGAAATTGTTTGCCTCACCAAATAAGAAATACTCATTTCATTTTTTTGCGAAAATAAAAGAAACAGATGGATAACGGACATTTTTCAAAATGGTTGTTTTCGATTTCACGAAAATTTCGTTATCATATATCACGGAGAAGACACTAGGTAATAAAGCACTTGATGGCTCAGTTCCTATTAAAATTCTTCGAAAAATCTTGATCGAATGATTATTTGTAAAAATAATGTAATGTTAAACAAAAAAAAGATTAAACTAATGAATTTCTTCACATTTACTTGTTCTGATTTTTTTATCGTACCTTGTAATATTATTAATATCATACTAATGTATAAAAATTGAATGGTGTCTGTCTGTCTGTTGCTCAATCACGTAAAAACTGCTGGACCGATGCAGCTGAAATTTTGCATGAAAAGATAAAATGTATATGGGTTGAACATAGGCTATATTAAAAAGCCCTCAGGGCTCCCAAAGGCCCCCGCTGGTGGTCCCTGGTGGTTCATGCTAAGCATTGGGTTCGGTGCAGTTGTTTCATTTTTTTATTTTTAAAAGTAGTTACACTCAAGATAGAGTGCTGGGATTTTTTTATCGGATGGCTGAACAAATCAATTTTCTAATTTTTTCAGTTGACTTTCTTTTACGCTTCGCATTTATCTGAAAATCATGTTATAGGGGGCTTTCCAATTGTGCATCTGCGCTGATCTGTTGCAAACTGTTTCGGTTTTGGGGCTTTCCAATTGTCGCCGTGACGTCATTAGCGCAGCGCAGATGGAAACACATCGGGACCTCTGTTCCATCTGCGCTAGCAGACGAAAACTTGTAATGGCGGGAAATTGATGTAAGATAAGAACATGTACTTGAAAAAATAAATAATAATTAGGTGTTTTATCTTTCAAGAGGTAACTTAAACCACTTTTGTGTTAGAAAATAATGTCCTATTCGTATTATTATGGATTATATATATACGAAAGGCCTAAATTCTCCATATAAAATTAAGTATAAAATGTGATAATTACATTCATTTTAAATCAGAGAATATTGTTGGAATAACCCAACACGATTTCTATAATTTCTAAAAATGTGATATGTATATCGTCGATGTAAATATGAATCTAATGTGTTTTGGCGGTATACCTTAATTGTTTGAGAGCGCGTATCGAGAGGCTGCAATAATCAGTGAGCATTTTTTAGAAGAGAATTCTCTCATAAGCGGAAATGGAAAATGTGAGCAGTAATTACTATATTCTAAGAAACGAAATCATATACGGTTATTTGGTACAGCATATTATGAAAATGGAATTGATTAATTACGTCAACGAATATATATTCTGTGAGATACCTTACCATACCTAATTTACTTCATGGATGATAGGAATTTTTACGTTGTATCTACCTTTACTTCAGAAAAGCGAAATAAAATATACGTGCCGTCGGTGCAGGAGGGATGGAGAAATTGGTGAACTGGTTGGGCACCCATGCTTCTCTGGATACAAGGAGATATTCCTTGAAGAGCAGACCCACGAACTATACACAGCTGAAAATGGGAAGAATGCGGCAGCAGAAAATGCAGAGGATGGTATGATGGAGGACCATGGTATTGCCGTGTCCCAAAATATATCTGACAGTGAGTGTTCATGGTGTCATAAATGTTGTATATACTCCAATTTTTCGGTGACGTTCTTATAGGAACCATAGTCTACAGACTGTATATATGCATTCTAGTATAAAATCTTCTGCCAGCTATTTATTCGTCGGCCATACACTTTCATTCATCAGTGTATAATGCCTCTCATATATCATCTAATTGTGATTATAATCCCACTTACTAATCACATGTAATGATGGTATGGTTCTCATTGTGGCAACTGAGATAAGTGTCCATGCATAATAGGTATGATGTCATAAATGTTGTGTTTCCACCATTAACTAAAATGTTGACAAAGTACCCTATTTTGCAGAATTTGATTGGCCAGAACCAGCGGTATTAGCTTTAGTTGCCGCTTATGAAGCAAGGGCAGATGAGCTGCATTCTGTTAAAAAAAGGCCCAAATTTTGGGAAAATTTAGCAGCGGAGATGAGTAATCTTGGCCATAAGGTTATTATCATTTTCGTATGCACACATATTATTTTTTGTAGTTAAATTCTGTTGTTCATTCCTTTCTCTTTTTCTAAAGGTGACTGCCTCACAAGTGAGAAATAAATTCAACAGTTTATTGTCTAAATATAAGAAGTGCATAGACAACATGGGTCCTCGTGCATCTGGAAGGGAACCAATGCACTTCAAATTCTTTCACAGATTTGAAGAAATTTTTGGGAAGAGAAACATTATAAGGAGCTCATATTTTGCGGGCTCTTCAATTAGAGCCAAGAATGCCCCAAATAGTCCTCTCAGGTCTTCAACAGTATCACCTGAGCCTGTGCCCTCGTGCTCATCCCAATCTCAGCCTGGTCCTTCCTCTTTTTCAAGCCCACAGCTGGATACCAGCAAGGCAGGTGAGAAAATTAATGGTGTGGATCACATCACCAAAAGAAAATCTCCGCGAGGAACTGGTAGCAGGGTAGCTCGAGCTCGGATTGAGCTGGAGCAACAGTGGCTTCAGCATTTGAAGAGGTCCGAGGAGAAGGACGCTAGGCAAAGTGCGTATGTAGATGACAGCCTTAAGCTTCGTAAGGAGAGAATGGCACTTTACAGAAAGAAGGTGGAAATCTGGGAAGATATGGTGCTTGAAAGAAAACTTCTCCAACAAAGAAAAGAAGAGGAAAGAAGGGAAAGGCATAAGGAGAGAATGCAAGTGGAGAGGGAGAAAATAAGGCTGCTTCATATCCTTATATCAAAAAAATGAAATATGTATTAAGGGATTATTATTTTTTCAAAATTACTAAGACGAAGTGTTTTTTTTTCATTTTGACTGCTAGGTTTAAGAATTATTAAAATTATAGAGTATTTAAATCTTATGCTGGTTATCCGCCTACTTCCTTTCACTTACCTTATTTTGTTTCCCATGACTTGCAACAAATTATCAAAAAGGGAAAAATAATGCATGGTAAAGTTAACATATTCCTTTATTTTGGAGAATTCAGGGATAAGAGATGGGGTCCTATAATAGGTAGCTGAATTATTGCACCTTTGTTTTAAAACACTGGAATTATCATATACATTTTCAAATACATAGGTGGAACAGCTGATCACCCAGTGTAGAAGGATAATCACTATTAAACATTTTGAAGTTAATCACCCAGTTAAGTACAATTTCAAATTCATACAATCTTTCAGTATGTCACTTGTTCACACAGTCATGGCCAACCATAGAGGGTCACCACTCCTCGAAGGCTGCCAAAATACATGGACCCCCATTGCCCTCCAATCACACTTATTCGTCCTCCAACAGATGTCACAAAATATCTGATGCTTTCCCGGCATATGTTGGTGGTGAAGGCTGCTCGGGTGTTCCACCGGGTAATCTCCTTCATAGCTGCCGACGTTTGATGTCACAATTTGCAAACTTTGAGAGAAAGACAAAATTATATGTATGGTGATCACTATGTATTCACATTATCAAGTGTTAGCATTAACTGTAGGTACACAATAATATATGAATAAAGAGTACATGTTGATCAACTAAATAGCAGCAGGTAACAGTGTTTTTAAATAAAATCATGGTATTTCATTTAGTTTATTTAAAAAATGCGATAGTCACACCATATTGAGCTAGAGAGAATTCACAGGTGTCACCATGATAAATTTTTAACTGAGAAACATGACATATTTTGTCAAGAATCAGGTGATAGCTCAAGAACAACTGTCATAGAAGAAACAAATTTTTTAATAATACAAGGACCTTCTCAAAGAGGCATTATTTTTGCTGTTCTATTTTCTGCTTTTGAGCTAATAGGATGCTTTTCACAAAAAACTAAATCCCCAGGGGCAAAGTTGTTTCCAGGAGAGTGGAGTTTGTTAAAAGCCTCCCTTTTTTTGTCTTTTTGAGATTGATTACCACTTGTTGCAAGTAAGATTTTCCTTGGTCATCCTTAATTTTGTCCCCAAACAGCTCAATAGGAATTGACCACTGATTTGTAAGAGGATGTGGCAGTTGTCTACCAAACATTACTTTTGCAGGTGATTGACCAGTGCTGGCATGTATTGAAAGCAAAGTTTAGATCATAGAGGAAGAGGTTCCAAGGTTTTCTCAAGGAAGGCTTCAAATTTTCCAATTTTTATGTATTCTTTGAGAAAAATAGCTATGTTACAATTATTGTGGGTTTAAAAAAATAATTATTAACACATTTAGACCCAAACACAAAGAGGCAAAGAAACAAACACGTAAGTAGTGTGCATTACTAAGAGTGAAGTGAGGAATTCACTTCCCTTACAGTTAATCTTGGGACAATTTTTGAGCACAATGTGGGTAAGCTGTTCAGTTTCTTTCATGAATCTAATGTGGAAATATTTCCATAAAAAGGTCCATTCTTCTGTCACGTGGCCCAGGTTCAACCACATTCACATCGTCATTGCCTTGAACACCCAATACCTCATCAATGTCTACAACAAAATCTTCATCTTCCCCTTCCTCTAAACACACATTGTGCAGCACACAACAAGCTAAAACTAATTTTGTCACCATCTGCAGATCTAACAACTCTAATAACTTCAGACGCCGAAAGCGACCTTTTAGAAGTCCAAATGCCTTCTCAACCACCATTCTTGTGGATGAGTGGATAAAATTGAACTCCAATTGCTGTGGAGTAAGAGCCCCATTGTCCCTAAAAGGAGGAATTAACCATGGTAGAGATGGATATGCGGAATCACCAATTATAAATCTCCCACCAGGAAATAACTCTTCAGGTTCTTCTTCTGCCATCCTTAAGATCTCTGACCTCCTCAAAACCCTTGCATCATGGAGGGATCCTGGTTCACCACACACCACATTCACAAAATGCATTCCGTCATCTACAATTCCCTGTAAAATTACTGAATAAAACTTTTTCCTATTGCAGTAATCAGCAGCATTTTCATGTGGCTGTTTAATTGGAATATGGGTCCCATCTATTGCTCCAACACAACCACGGATGCCCCTCATGGCCTCAAATCCATGTCCAACTGTAGCAATTTGATTTCCCCGTGGCCACTTAATTTTATCATTAATAATTCCATTAAGCCAATCCAATACACGTCTAATTACCCTAAATGCAGATGAAATGGAGATATTGAAACGATCTCCTATTGTACGGAGAGGCTCCGTGTTTGATAAATACCAAAGTGTAATAAGAAAGCTTAACTCTGTTGAAATTTTCACCATTCCTTCCTGGTGGTTTGGGATAAATCCACTGTCTTGAAGGATGTCTACAACAAGCAAAACATAAGAATATGAATATTTACAGCAATCCTGAGATTACTCCTAGATCCATGCAATATAGTTATTAGTTGGGCAATGCTCACCTATCAGCTGATAAGCAGTTACACGTCTCAGACGAAAATGAGAACGGAACTGCCCATCATCATAGTTGTGCACAGTCTCCAAGAAATTAGTGACGTGCACATGTCTTCTCCCTCGTAGTAGTAACTCCAGCAAGGGGAAGAGTAACTCATCATTATCCCTCTCTTCATCGTCAGAAGCTAAAAGTAAAAGTGTCAAGTTATGTAGTAGGTCAAAATTTTATCATAAATTTAAATTAATTTTATTATTACCCCACATGACTAAAAATAAAAATACTTACACATGCTACTCATACTTTCCCATTCACTCTCACTGCTGCTGCTACTACTAGACATGGGCTGCATGGCGTACTCCAAAACTGGCTGATCGCCCATCTAAAATAGGTCATTTACATCATATAAATATCCGGCATTTAGAAAGACCATTCGGAAGAAAGAAACCTCCTCTAATTATAATTTACCTCTGCTTCTAGCATCTATTCTTCTGCCCAGCAGTATCGCGAAAATTAAGTTTCCTCACAACATGAAGACCACGCCGAGCTCTCAGCACTAGCAAGATTAGTGAAAGTCACCAGATTATAATGGTGGATGGAATATGATAAATGATGGTATGGAAAATGTAAAAGGACTGAAAATAACTGAGTTGACAGCTCAGAAGACAGCAAAAATCACTAGGTAGGCACGAAGCGTATAAGCACAAAGCGAGATAACAGCTGAGTAGGTCACTCCAGAAATGGATGCGCATATTTATAATCAAAGAAACTTCCCATATCAATCTACCACTTTATGATTGGGTGTTTCTACCTTCATTAGAATAACACAAATATATTTTTTTAAAGTTTCCATTCATTACCAGTACGTCTTCAAGATGAAAAACGTATTGTACTGCCAGTTTCTTCCAATGATTTTTCAATTTTACCGCGATTGTTCCGCCATCTTGGAAACACTTCAGCGCAGATGCGTTCCAATTGTCCATTTCAACGTGCGCTCGTGTGTTTCCATCTGTTGCGATGTGCGCTAATCTGCGCACGGCAATTGGAAAGCCCCCTAAAGCTGAAAAATCTGACATTTTTCTCTTTAATCAACAATATCATATTTCCTTGACAACCAGAGATTTGAATTTCAAAGTATATTCACGCATCTGGCATTTAAGTTTTCCTGTCGGCCCATGGTAGCACGTAGAAAGAAACTTTGAAGGGCCCAGAGTCCCAAGGGCCCCATTGCTTCAGGGAGTAATCGATAAATCCAATGCATATTTACAAGTATACTCTTCAATGTCGATTTTCAAAGTAGCTCTCAATGGGGAAACTGCATACAAGAGAACACTTATGTAGTAAACGATACACATGAAGGAATTAAACGAGGAAGAATATTTACGTTCAGCGAATAATAATGTTAATAATGCCTCTGTTGCTACTACAAACACGGCGTCGTTTATTATAGTTTAATACTCAGATGTATTACACGTAGTAGAACCGTCTGCCTCTCATTACGATTGCGAACTGTTTTTTAGACCAAATCCTACATCAATAACGTCACGAGTTATTTATATATACTTAAACGTGTTAAAATGCAGTTAACTTACATTCACTCAATCATCGAGTTGCCTATTCAAGCCTCTCACTTGCCTCTGTGTTTCCCCTCCTTGGACTTAAAAATATAGCCATCAACATCTCTAATAGAAAAAAGAGTTACCTTTCGAATAAATCTTCTTAAGAAAGAGGAATGTCTTCTTTGTAAGAAAATGAGTTCTTGCATGAAAATTGACATAGGTTAGACTTGGATGCTCAAAGACATGCCTACCAGCGATCTCATGAGCGATCCCCGTAGTGTTTCTCGGGTTACGCTAAGAACCGCACAAATATCATCCTAACCCAACCTACGGACGGGTAGCAACCTTTAAATCTGGTTCAAATATAGATCCATCTGTTTCGAAACTAAACTCTGTTTTAAGATGGCTACAACTATAATGATGTCACTACATGTTTCTTACCCGAAAGAAGAGCGGAAATTCGGCGTAATGAACGACATCCGTGCATGAAAATCAAGAAGTGCACTAAACATCACCATAGATTTTTTATTTAACAACTAAAACCAACGATTATGGCTACCCTTTATCGGAAGGCACAGTCCGGGTGATGTAGGATTCATAGGTCAGATAAACATGGCAGCGGGTGGAAATTCTCCTTTCGACGTTGTCCATCTCTGGATTGTACCCTACTCTCCAATCATGATTAAGATACTCAACGAACATATGAAAGTTGAATTGCGCAACTAAATTCAGTCTGCAAATATATTTATGTACACATGGGAAGTGATCAAGCTGTTAATCACTCAGAAGAGGGCTCAAGAGACCCGGAAGGGACGATGTGACAATCTATCAACCTAGGTGCTATTTATTAAGTAGTAATGAGTCTTTGTGGCCCATTTTTGGGTTTCCCGTGCATGAAAGAGGACCTACAGTCACTCATCTCTCCGTGCACCTGGAAAACCGTCAGCGAACCATTGATTTTCATTACGATTGTGAACAGTTTTTAGACCAATTACTGCATCATAAAAAATACGAGTTCTTTACCTATGTTTAAAAGTGTTAAAGTGCAGTAAACAGTATTGGTGATATGCTTTACACCAATCACTGCTACTGACCCAAGGACTGCAGCACGTGTCTGTTCGGAAATCCCATTCGCACCCATATCCTTAACCTTGAAGGAAATACCATGGTCAACACCCGCAGTCCCTTTGCTTGTCGGTCTGTCTCCTTAGAAGTGGTGAGTAGCTGATTCTTATCAAATACTGACGCCTTCACCAAAGTTTTAGGCTTTCATTCATACGCTCTGTTTGAAGACGGTTAGGAAAAGATTGAAGAAAGCTTGCAAATAGAAGCAAAAAGTAGGAGGCGACAGATGAAAAGAAGAAGTATGGAAAAGGACTGGGTGGAAACAGACAAAGAAGAGTTGAAGTTATTTTTTGGCATCCTCCTTTTGCAGGGAATAAAACAGAAACCAAAATTAGGGCATTATTTTTCAATAAATAAATTACTGGCAACTCCTATATTTTATGATATGATCACCGAGAAGCGATTTTTTTGCTGCTCAATTTTTTGCACTTTGCAAAGAACGAGGATTATCTCTCAGAAGGTTAAGTTTCCGCAAAGTCATATATGATAAAGCCTGTCATGGAACATCTTGTAAAATAATTTAGGAAGAGTTATATTACTTATAGACTGCTATCTGTTGATGGAAGCATTTCGCTATGGAAAGGCTACCTCGGATGGAAGGTTTACGTACAAAAAAACGTTCAAGCTTTGGTATGGAATTGTTTAAATTACGAGACTCAAAACTGGGTACGTGTGGAACATTCTGATTTACACAGGCAGGGACACTCAGCTAGTTAAAACAGTCGATGGCGTTGGCGTGTCAGGTTTCACTACGCCTTCAAGATTGGTCCTTTCTCCTGCCAAGGATTTGCTGAAGCAAGGATATATTATTGCGATAAACAATTGCTTTACTAGCCCCGAGCTATTTGACTTTTTAGTGGGGGACGGCCCGGCCGTAAGATTCTGCGGCGGACGAAAGAAAGAGGTTTTGGTCAAACGCCCAGCACGTTCCGTCACAGATAAAATGGCGCCCAACGCGGGGCAGGCTTGAAGTTGACGCAGGCTTGTAGTGACGCAGACACGAGGTTGACCCGAGATTCGCGCACAAAAAAAAAACGAAGTTGAACCTAAGAATTCCTTTTTTATGTTTTGTTTGATTGGAACGACAGCATTTGATAGGGGTAGAATGAGCGTAAATGTCTTTGTGTGTCTTCTTTATGTAGTGTTCCATGTAATTATTGCATCGTAGGCTTTAGTCGATCATTGTGTGCATACGTTTTATTTTTTGCGAGTTTTTGACAAGGGTTGAAAACAAAATTTCTAGTGTTGGATTACTTTAAGAGATTTAATTTCATTTCGTGTTCAGTTTGCATAATTTCGAACGTCATTTTTTAATATGACCGATCCAGAGGATAAGATGGCAGCATTTAGGGAATATCGGGAGAGAAATAGTGACGAAGACGACTCAGACGGGCCTAGTATTCACTCAGAAACCGAAGGTTTAGCACTTGGTTTTTCGGGAATGGTGTTGGATACCCCAAAAAAAGGAGAGGTCGAATCCCCAGCCGCCCAGGTGATCGGATACGGTAGTCCGGAAGTCAGTCAAACAGAGTCCCGTGAAGACCCACTTAATACCATCCTATCTTTGATTCAGTCTATGCGCAAGGAGAATGAAACTATTCTTCGGGAAATGAACGCGAGTAACGAATCGTTTCGTAAAGAAATAAATGAAACCATTCATCGAGAAATGAACGCGAGTAAAGAAACCATGGTGCAGCTTTAAACATGATTTTCAGATAAATGCGAAGCGTAAAAGAAAGTCAACTGAAAAAATTAGAAAATTGATTTGTTCAGCCATCCGATAAAAAAATCCCAGCACTCTATCTTGAGTGTAACTACTTTTAAAAATAAAAAAATGAAACAACTGCACCGAACCCAATGCTTAGCATGAACCACCAGGGACCACCAGCGGGGGCCTTTGGGAGCCCTGAGGGCTTTTTAATATAGCCTATGTTCAACCCATATACATTTTATCTTTTCATGCAAAATTTCAGCTGCATCGGTCCAGCAGTTTTTACGTGATTGAGCAACAGACAGACAGACACCATTCAATTTTTATACATTAGTATGATATTAATAATATTACAAGGTACGATAAAAAAATCAGAACAAGTAAATGTGAAGAAATTCATTAGTTTAATCTTTTTTTTGTTTAACATTACATTATTTTTACAAATAATCATTCGATCAAGATTTTTCGAAGAATTTTAATAGGAACTGAGCCATCAAGTGCTTTATTACCTAGTGTCTTCTCCGTGATATATGATAACGAAATTTTCGTGAAATCGAAAACAACCATTTTGAAAAATGTCCGTTATCCATCTGTTTCTTTTATTTTCGCAAAAAAATGAAATGAGTATTTCTTATTTGGTGAGGCAAACAATTTCAACAATTTTCATCAAAATCTGAGAGGTCAAGGGTCAACTCCTGTCCGAAGTGGCGTGGAATAACCCAAATATATTGATATTTTTGTCTACCTATCGGAGTAATGTGAAAACTGATTTTTTAAAAATGTTTATGCCTCTTTACTATTCGATAAAGAATTTTAAGTGGCTCAACATATGCTTTTAATTTTAATCACTATGCTATTCTTAGATATGATCAAGAACCAAAAGAAATACCGATAGAGCAGCGTAGTATTACATATTATTTCATCATATAAATAAGCGGCCAATGCTGCCAAAAAGGCATATTCTTTGGAGGAGAAATATTACCAGCATAAGTTTACAATGACAAAAACATATAAATCCCTCATGGACCCAATCATTCGAGGCTACAATCCTATAATTATCACATCTGCTTGATCATTGCCTTCACATTTAAGAACTTTAATTGGAATTATAAATATATTGCCTTCAATTTTAATGATATGCAATGGATTATAGCACTCGCTTCTTCTCCCGTTTCCAAATCGTAAACTGCCATCAACTGGTATTTCGTAGAAATGAAGATATAGCAGTGTAAGGTTAGGAGAGGAGATAGGCAATAATAACTCAAGGCTTTTAAAATCACTTTTTATTGTGCCATATTTTACATATTTCTCAGCAATGTATAGACTGCTAGTTTCATAAAATGAATCACTTTATTCATTATTAAAAAAATATAGTACAGTAAAAGCATGAACTACAATTCACAAATATTATACAAATAGGTTAATCGCTTCGGAATATCCTGAATCGTTAACCTCTCTCCTCGATCGATCTAGCACATTCTTCTTCCCCGAACAACATCTAGGGAAAAGGTTATGAACATCAGTTAAGGCGATACAATATTCAGAAAGAAGTCAACATTCTTTGATGTGGAATACTGTAAATTCACTGGTAGTAAATGCATGAATTCTTTAATGCAAAAGAAAAATGACAACTTCATCGATGATGATTCTAAATATTCATAATCATTCGTATATGGATTCTAGATCGTGTCATTTTTTCCTGTACTTTTAAGATTGAACGCATTTATTCCCGTTGCATTAATATAATTCCATATCAAAGAATTTTGAATTATTGCTGAATATTCTTCCGCCTTGAACTGATGTTCAACATGTTTCGGCAGTCCTGTAGATGTTGTGCATGGAAGAAGAATGTGCTAGATCGCTCGAGGAGAGAGGTTAACGATTCAGGATACTCCGAAGCGATAAACATATTTGCATAATCTTCGTGAATTTTAATCCATGCTTATCTTCTAAAAATGTGTTAATTTTTTTTTAAATTAGTGAAGTGGTTCATTTCTTGAAAATAATTGTAAATACACTGTATGTATGCAATTACAGGGCACGAGACATAGCTCCTTCGCTCCTTTGAAACTAATTGTAAATTCACTGTATTTATAGAATTCCAGGGCACGAGACGTAGCTCCTTCGCAGTGCATGCAATGGATAACCATAACTCTTTAGAGCTGCCAGAGCTGTGTTGATGTTTGTAGTGGTTGCGGTGGAGGAAATCAGTATTATCGCGTTCTCTGAAATTGGAAATTTTGTAAATGTTACCAATATGATAGCGGTGAGATTGTCATTAAAAATATAAACCTTTTATTTGATGCGTTCGTCATTTTTTTAATATGCAACTTCGTTTGAGATTACAAGATATAAATAATATGTAGAAGCGATATTCACCGAGTAAAATTAAAAAAATGATAAATTATGGAAATGGTGGTGTATGGATTAATCATGTCATAAAAGGTTCAGAGATAAACACACGATAGCTTATATGTAACATAAAATTCAAGTTACCACTAAAAAGGGTCTAGAATTCGAGCAGGGTGAAAGTGGAAGGCAAGTACACTAACTTGTAAGAATTAGATGAAAAATTGTTTGGAACAACAAGAGAGACCGATTGGAAAGAAAGATTGCTAGACGATGGATGACCTATAATAGGGGATGTTTCGGACAGTAGTGGTGTGATCGATGTCAATAACGCCACAATAACGTGATGGAATTCATTATCGGCAGTGCATGAGAAAGTAGTAACGTATGGAAAGAAAAACTTTGGAAATATATTGAGATAGATGTTGAGTGATGAGAATAGGACTCGTCTTGCATTTCGCGTGAATATTAGGGGTAAGTAGGGTTCAATTATTCATCTATATAATTACCTACAAGCTATCTCATTAGTGTGGGGCTGGGGCTAGCTATTACTAACATGCACTTCCATGTACCCTAATAAACAAAACAAACGTTGTCATGGGTAACTCTTTGGAATTTTTTCCATGATGGAAAAATAACATACTATGCGAATTTCACTTGCAAGTCTTTGTAATTTGCACCTGAAGATGACATAAACGGTCGAAACCCGGGTGGTGAATAAAAATCTTACGAGTGAATTTCGTATAGTTAGTTCTTATTCCTCTACCCTAGTAAAGTTAACGAAACCACCACTATTAGAAAATTGGAAAAAATACCTGAAAATACTGCATGAATGCCACCAATGCTACATAAAATATTTCTATTTATGCATATTACTGCATTAAAACATGCAGACTTACAACTACATAAGCGCACATACATACAAAGGGCACATAGAAAGCAATCGAAAAGTGATGCTAGTGCTATATTGAAGCTTAAGGAACAAGCATTGAGGAACTAATAAACTAATTTGCTACGCTATCGACTTACCTAGTCTTTTAAGCCTACCTCATATGGATAAAAAATACTGACAGCGTGTTTCTATTGAAGCCTAACAAGGGAGAAGTAGCTAATTTTCCCAATTCTTTTTTCGCATTTTCAAAGTGCACTTTTAATAAATACCAATTTAAGTTTAGAAATTGACCAGTCATTTCCCGAATATGTGTACCCCTCGAGATCGCATTAGTCAGTTAAATTACGACCGATTTATGAGATTTCACTGTCTCTTATTGGCTATACTGTTCAGAATAGGTGTAATGAGGAGAGTTTTATATTCCCAGAAATTCATTAAAATTTTTTTTTTCAAATTTAATTCTAAGTTTCACGCATCGCACCACTTTTGGAAAGCCTAGAGGTACTTCGTTAGCACTTTCTTATAGATAAATAGATAGATATTGGAATTTATTCCACAACTTATACATACAACATACATGTTTTCAATTGATTAGTGTAACAAGAGACACTCATTAGGTAAAGAAAACCTGAGTTGTGGTTGTCACCATTTAAATTTACAAAAAATAACTGTTGGGTGCAAAGATGCAACACAAAACAATAACACCTTACTTACAGAATATATTTAGTATATCCATTAACAAACACAAAGTACCCATGGATTGGAAAATCGCAAATGTCACTCCCATATTCAAAAGCGGTGACAAGGAACAGCCATCGAACTATTGCCCGATATCTCTCACATCTATCTCTTGCAAAGTCCTTGAACATATAATTGTAAGATCAGTTATGACACACCTCGGTATTCAGAACTTGTTAACAAAAGCGCATAACGGTTTCAGAAAGGGAAGATCTTCCGCAACTCAATTAGAACTTTTTAAACAATTAAATTACAATAAAATTAGGGAACTAGACTGCAGAACGGACATATTTAAAATGCCATTTTTCCCACGAACGATAAGGGACGATAACTGTTGCTAGTGAGACTTTTACCTAGGTTTGTCGTTAGGTAGTGTAGCTCTTAGTAGTAGTAGTACTCCCTAATACTTGAATCCTTGTCTGTTACCTAGTACTAACAGCACGCCGTGCATGTTTTCTACATAAAGCTTGAGTCTCTGTCCATTTGTGTAGTTGCAAAATACATAGTTATATTAATGATCCCTCTCCTTTGTGATAATATCTGTAGTGCAGTAGTGCATTCTTGTTAGTCTTTGCCTCGTGATAAGCATTAGCGATTTATGGTAATGCATAATTAGTCGTAGTTACACTAACTTTAGGGTATAGTGTAATGCATGTTTGTGAATACTCACCCCCTGACACATACCCCAGAGGTGGCTTTCAAGGTATTTTGTAGATGTAGAACATACATTATTAAAAATATCTTAGAGTCAACAAATAGTACATACAACAAGAAAATTACATGACTGCATCAATGTCACAGAATCCGACATAATATTTAACAAAAAGGCAAATGTATGAATACACAAAAAAACATCAAATTTTGTACCACGTAGCACAATATTTAGTTCACTTACAATACCAGTTCACTTGTAGTAATATATCATGGTATTTCTTTTTGAATTGACTTGCATTTTCAGATTTTTTACGTCGTCTGACAATTGATTTCTTAGTTCGCAAGAGGTGACATGGAAAGACTTATCTTAGACAGATGTTCGATAGTGTGGTAAGTATATAAAGTTCTTCCATGCGGCGTGTTGGACGTTTATTTGTTCTAGCATTATATTGTACATTTTGGTGTAAATATGTGGGAAGTTCTGTCGTTATTAACTTGCACATGAATGTTGCCTTAAAAAGTAAGCGCCTATTTTGTATTTTTAGCCATATGAGTTTTAAAAAATATGGTGTCACGTGTTCATAATAAGTGATATTAAAGATAAACCTCTCATAGGAGTTCTGAATCCTTTGGAGTTTTAGATTAAGTTCGTTTGTAAGGTTAGATTATACCACACAGCATTAGTCTATGTGTGGGAAAACAAGAGTATTAACTACTTTTTGGCGAAGGGGGACAGGGATAAGGTGTCTAAATTGTTTTAACTGATATAGATTCTTAAACACCCTATGCGAAATGGATTTTATGTGTTCATTCCATGATAAGGTTTTATTTAGTGTAACTCCTAAGTCGGTTACACTATCAGAATAATCAATTTGGGAACTCTTTACACTTAACTTTGGCAGTACATGAAGCATAAATCTATTAACATAAATATTACTACCAATGATGATACTTTTGGTCTTGTTTGGATTTAGTTGTAGACAGTTTTCCAGTGACCACTTACATACATTTTGAATATCGTCATTAACCTTAATAATGGCTTCAGTCACGTCAGAAAGGTAACAGTCAATGTAGAGCTGAAGATCATCAACGTATATGTGGTATTTACAGTTCAAGATAACTTTAGAAAGGTCATTGACATAAATGGAAAACAGAAGGGGCCCAAAGGTTGACCCCTGGTACTCCTTTGGTTACAGGACAATAGTTTGATAGCTCAACTTTCGGTCCTCTAACGGCCTGTTTCCTGTTAGAGAGAGAGGTATGACTTGAACCAAAGCACGGCTGAATTTGAGAGTCCGACATCATTCAAGCGATTTATTACTATGTTGTGATTCTCCGAATCGAAAGCTTCAGTAAAGTATAATAGGACCAACAAGGTTATCTTTTTTGCTCAATTGAGAGCCTAATAACTCGGAGTTAAACTGATTAATGATCTCTCGTGGAGTAAACATATTCGAGTAATTACCGGTCAAGCTAATCGTAAATTGGGTTTTGTTAAAAGAATACTTGGCAAGTGCGACGACAAAGTTAGGGAAATCAGCTACTTCTCCCTCGTTAGAACCCACTTGGAATATGCTGCCAGTATTTAGGATCCTTATAAGAAAGGCTTAGAAACTGAGTTAGAACGCGTGCAGCGAAGATCGTCAAGATACGTTGAAGGCCGTTATGATAATCTCGTTAGTGTTACTGACCTTTTGCAGAACTTGGGATGAGAAACGCTTTCAGACCGTCGATTAAAATTTAGACTCAATATTTTATGTAAGTTCCAAACCGGTCCATTCTCTGACGACGTTTATAATATTTCACGAAATTCGACATACTACGGTAGATCAGATCATGTGAATAAAATGAGAGAACCAGACTGCAGAACTTTAGAAGGACCATAAAGGACCATAACAGCTGCCAACTAGACCTATCTAGGCTGGTCGTTGGGTAGTGTAGCTCTTGGTAGTGGTAGTACTTTTTAATACTTGAATCCTTGTCTGTTACCTAGTACTAACAGCACACCGTGCATGTTTTCTACAGTTAAGAAGTCTTGAGTCTCGCATGCTTGTGAGGCTTTACCTCGTGACAAGCATTAGCGATTTATGCTAATGCGTAATTAGTCGTAGTTACACTAACTTTAGGATATAGGGTAATGCATGTTGATGAATACTCACCCCCTGCCACAAACCCTTGAGGTAGTTTACAGGGTATTTTGTAGATGTAGATGTAGATGAATGACTAGAGTATGATGCACCTAGTCGATAGAGACATTTCCCAACATGAGAATGCATCATCATCAGGTGATTTAGGTAGTAAGATAGACATTTTTTGTATTCAATGGAGTAGGAGTGGAAGGACCTTTAAGATTTCGTAACAATCAATGAAGGTTAATCATCCCAGTCCGTTTACCTTCCCCAAGCACTTCACATCCTCCCATTTCCCTACTTCTACGCCCACCATATTGAGTACATAAACTGTCTACTTTACTGCCTAACTCATCTGATGATATGACTTTTGAACGAGTCATGACAGTGATCAATAAAATACACCGTGGGAATTGCAGTACTATAAATTGACAATACCGTCCTAAAATCAGTACTAGAAAAGTCAACAATATTGAATCCGTGTTTACGTGCGTAGGAGTGAACTTGGAAGGTGGATCCTTATATGCAAAAACAAATTGTGAATCATCACTTCTGGTTAAGTGATGATCATGTAGAATGAGGGACCTTGTAGAACGCATGTTCCAGTGGGGATTTAGCACAAGCCGGTGTCTTCATTGGAAGAAGCGGTCTCCCCATTGGGGCTACAAAAAGATGAAATGGGACGAAGATTTTTACGCGTTTGGAGTTAATATTTCAGGAATCGGTCCCATAACATTGTATCCTCTTCCAGTCCTTCCCCCATTTCAAGTTCCAAAATTTGAAAAACAGGAACAGGATATTAAAAATTGCATACTACTGAACGGCAAGGAGAATACCCAGGAGAGGTTAACCCATTTCACTTTCATGCCACGGTGCTAATTAACTTCCCAAACAAGTCTTCTTTTAATCTGTTGCAAAATCTTACTTACCTATTTTAAGGAATCCACTGTTTACACAGGAATATAACACCATGTAAACACCTGGAGAATAGCTGATAACATAGTAATTCACCACGTTCGGAGCGCCAACTGAAAATAATCGTTCATGTTATATTATTCTTTGCCTTAAGGTTAGTATCAAATTAATATGAGTTATATGTTAAATAAAATCATTTGTGGGTCACTCAAACGCCGTTAAACCCAAAAGCTATGAGGACCATTGCTGTATAATATTTCTTTACTCGTTTGGCTAGATTAAAGGAATGTATTTCCAATTATTATGTGATTTGCATTTTGAAGTAGTTCCTGAATCATTTTACTTACAAGCATTTGTATACGTGATGGATAAATAATTTGTTGCAGCGAATGCATTTGATGTAGTATCTAATGTAGGTCCGTTTATATTTATTGTCGCATCAGTGGACAGCAGGGATCCAGTTCTGTAAGAGAAGCGTTTCACATTAGTACTTATGTTTTCACATTCTCATTCATAATGCCAATGCATTATTAGTTTTACCAGTTAGTTAAACGACCATTTAAATTCATAAGGCTGACAAACGTTCATAATTATTTTCATCAGGGACGTAGTCTATCACTGCTTTTGGTATTACGAAACTAATTTCACTCGCTTGAACGTCATTTAAATCCGTCCAGCCACCTTCCGTCGAGTCACCGGCAGACCACAGTGGCGATGTAGTGGTATCCTCATTTGATACCATTATAGATACAGTTCGATTCAGGTCAAAGTGGTTTTTTATCACGCTGATCAGCTGTTCTCACCCTTGTTTACCTTGGATCACCCTTAGTAACCCATTTCCGTAACTTGTACCGGTTATATAAAATTTCTCTTTATTATTTCCATTTTTATTGCCATGTAAACATAGCTCCGCTTTTATTGTTTTGTAAGTTTTCCCGCCTCCCTAAGACATCAAGTCTGGACCCGTTTGAGTGGGAGGTCCACGGATTAGGAGCCGATGACTTAGACATTGTAAACTATTACTGACCCAAGAATGACACTCATTATAATAATGAAATCTACCGTGATCTATTGGGTACCGGTTTTTCCTTTGTTAAACTAAATTTAAACTAGTGATTTAAAAAAATAGGGTGACATAACTACACCATATCATCAACTTACAATGGAACTTCCACAGCGAACGTGTAAGTCAAATGAAGTAGGTACTGTAAATATCAAATTCCAATGCATACGTCATTCTGTCACAATTGTCTCAGTAAGGGTTGTTGACTGTGGAAGCTGACTTCAAAATAACCACCTGAGGCTTTGTACCTCCCCATCTCCTTCTAGCGGATAGTACGCCAACGAGGCTTTGGAAGAGGAGTCAACAAGAAGGTGGAGAAGTAGTTGTAGGGGTTTCAGCGCGAAGGATAATAATTCTAAAGTTCCTTTTCTCTGTGTTTTCCTTTATAAATACTTATTTGGGTGTAGTAAGGCATTTTTCATAATAAACAGAATATAGTAACTGTAAAAGAATATGCAGATTATACGACAAATATATTTGCCATAAATATTTTCCAGCCGGCAATAAGAGCCGACTTAAGAACCACTCCCATTGAACTAGCTGATTTTGTCATGTAGAAATTAACAAATAAATAAAACATTATGATAGAAAGGTCCATAATACTAACTGAACCCGTGCTATATTTGCGCGTATGTAATTTTATAAAAATTACAATGATTCAAAAGAAGGTCTCTTAATAGGTTCATTTCATATCTTTATTTCATTGTATTTATTCGGCATTAATTGATTCATAATTTCATCGCTATGAAAACTTACACAAACAGAATTAATATCTATAATTCCGTCTCACTTATTAAACCTTAAATATATTAAATAAAGTTTACCTTAACCTAAACCACCCTTGCGCTATTATTTTACATTGTTAGCCTTTTCTTTTAATTTAGAAACATATATTTGTTTTATTATTAACACATTTACATTTAATACATTAATGCTATTTACATAACAATTTAGGCTCCGCTAAGTCCCAAGGACTTGTCAGCGTGTTCCACGACATCATAAGGCATCCGGCGCGAAATCGGAAGGTCCGTGGTACAATTCCCGGTCTAGACGAATTTTTTTCACTTGGAATCGGCCATCATTCCATCTTCACATCACCATTGTGTTGTACAAATGTATGTGTTTCCTATCCTCTTTCTTTCACCACCTGTTTGAACGAAATATTTATTATTTACGCCAGTGAGCGGTTTGAGTGAATGAATGAATGGTTATATATATATATATATATATATATATATATATATATATAATGTAAGTTTGGATAAGGGTTCGGTTGAGAGATGCAAGGGAAAAGCCGGGAATCTTGGTTTCATACGTTTAATCTTTCAAAGTACGTTTACAACACAGACCGACAGACCGTTCCCCATCGTGGTTCAAACCAGACTCCTCGAGTACTTCCCACGCCCGGGCTTCGCTCCCGACGCGTCGCTATCTCAGAACGTGCTGATCTTCGCGGAAAAGCTCATCGCTCTAGGGTGACCGTTGGGAGACAAGCCGCGGCATGGAAGACTCCTAATATGGTCATGGAAATGTCCACTAAGGGATTGCCTTATAAGGACATGACAGTGTCCATACTTACATCACACCCCTCCAAAAGTGAGTTGCTGATTATCCCATAACAGCAACTCATAAAACATAAAAACATGACAAAATATATCAAATGCACTTCATAAGGAATACAATAGACATCAAAATTATTCATTAAAACCAAGTATAAAACTCAAATAGAGCATCCTCGTTTAACAAAAGAAATTACGAACAATTCACTCCAAAGATCTATCCAGAATACACAATTACTGTCATTAATCTGTCTTCCCGATCACTCTTACAAGTAGAGAGTGACCATTGAAATATAAATAATATTATCACAAATACCAAAATTGACAAATTTACTCAATCCCGTTACATACCCCATTCCCATTAACGATTACGCGGAACCGGCTCTGGCTCTACGCATAATTCCTCTCCACCGTCCAACCTCACCCGAATTCTTCTTGCATCTATTATTTCTTCTTCACCGGGCATCCCCCTAGCCTTCCGACATTTCTTAATTAATTCTTCGCGCTTCCAATACACCCCAACTATTAGTGTCATCCCCAATAGCCCGAGACAAATACCAATATAGACGTACACGTGTCTGCCCGGCGCCCGTTCCTTATCAACTCTCGCCATAATGCCCCTAATTTCGTCGTCAACCGCGGTGCGCCAATTTCCCTCTCGATTTCCCGCTTAAGTTCGTCCATACGGTGGTTATCTACAGTCTCAAGAGTCATCTTCTCCTCCCCGAACATGTCCAACTTGGGTGACAATATTTCCATCAAGTTTCCCATCGCCTCCGATCTCCCTTGCCATGTCGCCATAATTTTAAAATTCTCTCCTATTATGTCACACTGACTTACATTCGTTAAAAACCCACTTCCTTCCAAATTGATTGACCTGGGCCGCGAATCCATCCCCGCTTCACTGCATACAAGCGTTATTGACGTCGGGGATGGAACTGCAAAAATCCATCCATGACCCACGCGGCGAAAATACGGAACCTCAAACCGTAATTCCGTCCGGTCGCATCCCCTTGAGCCTCTATCCATGAATAGCTGATACTCACATCCCCCACTAGCCGTACTAATCAACATAACTTTTCCCGGACATACATAAATCGGTCCCACACGACAGTCCTTTAGTTCATCTCCACTCGCCAGGGCGTAGTACAATCTATCTTTAGTGACCAGTAGGGTGGACTCTTCCACCATCCACCTACCGAAAATCTTCAACTCCGGATATTCAATGGGGAAAACGTGGATCTTGTAACGCTCCAGTACGCTACCTTCGCTCCTCAGAGGGATTTCCACCAAAACCCGCAACTGATCCCCCTTTAATACGACTGAGGCCCGCGCTAATTCATAATACCAGTAGAGTGACTCATGCTCACAGGGCGCCAACATGGATAACGGCGGCCTCAGGTTATCTCTGATTTTTTAAGCAATTCCAAGTACCTAATCGGGGTCACCAAAGTACTACTCAGACGATTATATGCACTGTTTTCTAGGGCGACTCTCAACCCTACCACATCTATACGCACATTCACTAATATTTGTCCCAATTGTCTTAGTGCGTCCTCGTCTGATAGGAGCCCCCTCACACGCGCGATATTCGCTGCAGATGTGCTGGCTCGCTCTAGTGATTTATTTCTTAATTCCACTAGTTCCTCGACCATGCTCCGCAGGAACCTTGTGTTATTCGACACCCGGTCTTCTAACCCTTCCACTACAAGCAAATGACCCTCGATTTCCGCCTGAGCGTTTCCCCCATCCCTTTCTAATTTCTCCAAACGCTCATTTATCCGTCGCAAATCTCCAGCGTCCAATGTACCAAATATCGTACGCAATATTGACCCTCCAGCATCTATCCAACCCCGACGCACTCTGCGCTTCTCGATTAAATCTACTAGCGTCTCCATTTCCTCCCTGACGCGCGTATACTCCGCCGCCATCCGCCCAATGGCTATTCTATAACCCTCCTCTACCCTACCATTGCTGTACGCTTTCGCGTGCCGCCCTAACACGTCAAACGCGGTGACGAGGCGCTTATATTCATCCCAAACCTCCTTAAGGTCTAAATTGAATACCAAAACCCACGTTTTATCCGTCATAACTACATCTTGCTGTCGTTCAAACATTACCCATCTATGCAGCGTTTTTACCTCTTGACCAACGGCCGCCTTCAAGTGTGGCCGATCCCCACAACCTAACAAAATGACAAAAACCAAACACCATAATACAAACATCTTCCTATCAAAGTTCAAACCTATTCACAACACAATAAAAGCGATTATTACCGAATAAGAAGCACGCACACAAGATATCTTGAAATAAAACAGCATACACGTATCACCTTTCCTAATATAATATTCAATTCAATCAATCACCATAAGAAGCACACATACAATAAATCCTGAAAGAAAACACAGCACACACGTGTCACCTTTCCCACTATAAAATCCCATTCAATTCAATCCTACTCATCGGACAGGGAGGGCAACCGCCTTTGGCTCCGCAGGTGATAAGGGAACACGGGTGGGGGTGGCGACGGCTCTCTGGGCATACGAGAGCGTATCGGGTAGGGGGACCGATGCACTGCTCCGTGGGAGGAAGGTGGGGGTAAGTATGGCGAAGCGGGAGGGGAAGGTGGGGTGGCCTCCCCACTCGCCTCCTCGTCGACGATGTACCCTTCCTCCGATCCCTCTCCTTCTTCTTCCCCTCCACTGTCCTTCTCCGCGGACGGCAGTGGGGAGGACTCCTCTATCTCCTCCCACTCGTCCTCCTCCTGAAGGGGGGGAGAAACCGGCGCCGCGTTGTCTGGCTGAGTGGGGACTTTCCGCGATGGCCGTCCTCGACGGCGATGTTCACCAATTTCTACGACAGGGGGAATAGCACCACGATAAGGCTTCACTCGATTTCTATGGACCACTAGGGCGCGAAATAGAAGCTCCAGCAAGAGGTTGCACTTGGATAAAACTTTTAGGATCTTATACGGGCCTGCCCACGGCTTATGAAATTTTTTCACTTGTCCCACCTTTAGGCTCGGATCACTAAGGAACACATAATCATCTTTCTTATACTCCCACAATTTCCCCTTTGGCTTCGTAACCTGTTGCCGTTTCCTCTGTGACTGTCTGTCTTTCCTCGCGCACTTTTTCCACATTTCCCGCAACCGCCCCCTCAACTCCGTGACTGAGTGATGCTCACATTCCTCACCCGCTTTTTGTCCACATTCAAACGGTGTTACTACGGTTTTTCCAAACACAATTTCCTGCGGGGAGAATCCTGTGCTCGAATGAATATTCGAGTTATACGCGGCCACCGCATAGTCCAGCCACTCGTCCCAATCATTGTTTTTCACATTTACGTAATGGCTCAATATCTGTGCTATGGAACGATGAACCCGCTCGCAACGTCCGTTTCCCTCGGGGTGCCCCGGGCTGGTTCTTAATTGTCTGACACGCAACAGCTTACATACTCCCTTGAATAGTTCCGACATAAAATTACTCCCTTGGTCAGACAAAATCACCTCCGGGACGCCAAATTTCAAGATCCATCGTCTCACCAGGACCGACGCTACGGTTTCCGCCGTCTGATCAGGTAGAGGCACCATCGTCACATATCTCGAAAAGTGATCAATTATCGTCAAAATATACTTATTCTCCCGGGCTGTCATTGGCAGAGGACCAACGACATCTACCGCAATGAACTCAAATGGACTTTTGGGTGCGGGCAACGCTTGCAAAGGGGCTCTACTTTTCCCATAGGGACTACGCCTACTACAAGCAATACAGCTACGAACGTGCTCCTCCACGTCTCTTTTTAAACTGGGCCACCAAAAATTCCGTTCTACCTTGTCCGTGGTGGTCGCCACTCCACCATGCCCTGATAACACATGCTCATGATTCCACTGTAGGATCTCTTTTCTTAATCCGACAGGGACTACCACTTTACTTCCATATCCAGTCTTTCTATAGAGCACTCCGTTTCGGGATTCGAACCCTGCGCTTCCCTCCCATTTCGCGCAATCTCCGTCCTTCGCTTGCTCCGCCCCGAAGTCTATCTCATTTTCAGCGATCACCTTGCACACCTTCCTACTTAGCGCGTCAGCGTTCAAGTGCTTTTTGCCTGGCTTATGCGTCACTTCGTAGTCATACTCTCCCAGTTTGAGGGTCCATCTTAGTAATCGACTGCTTGGGTCCTTTAGCCCGAATAACCACTTTAAGGCTGCGTGATCAGTCACTATGGTGAATTTCCGTCCATACACATAGCAGCGAAAATGATTAATTGCCCACACCACCCCCAGCAACTCTTTCTCAGTAGTTGTATACGCGATTTCGGGACTTGTCAGCTGTCGAGAAGCGTACGCCACCGGGTGTTCCTCGCCATCGTGCACTTGGGAGAGAACCGCACCTATTGCATAATTACTTGCGTCGGTGGAGATAATAAAGGGAATAGAAAAATCTGGGTATACCAAAACAGGGGTGCTAGTTAATGCTTCCTTCAATGCTTCCACCGCATTATCACACTCAGGAGTCCACACGAACGCGGTTCCTTTTTTCAATAGCCGAGTTAAGGGCCGGGCAATTACCGCATAATTACTTACTAATCGGCGATAGTAGTTTGTTAGCCCTAAGAACGACTGCGTCTCCTTTACTGATTTAGGAGTAGGGAAATCCAGCACTGCCATCACTTTTTCCGGGCCTGGGCGCACTCCGTCTGCGCTGATCACATGGCCTAAATAATTAACTTGCGGAATCGCGCAAAATGACATTTTACTAACTTTAGAGATAGGCCTGCTGCCTCGAGTTTGTCAAACACACGCTCCAACCGACTCGCATGTTCACTCACCGAACTGCTAAAAACAATAATGTCATCCAAATACACTAAACACTCATTGGGACTGAGTCCTCTCAAGATACCATTCATGAAACGCATAAACGAACTTGGGGCGTTCCGCAGTCCGAAAGGAAGACGGACATACTCGTAATGACCACTGTTCACAATAAATGCCGTCTTTTCTATAGATTCCGGAGCTAACGGAATCTGGTGATACCCCGCGACCATGTCCAGGGTGGTGAAGTATCTACAGCCTCCTAGGTACTCCAGGGTTTCGACAATGTTGGGCAACGGGTACACGTTGGGCTTCGTGATCATGTTCAGTGCCCGAAAATCTATACAAAATCGATAACACGGTTTCCCGTCTAACGACTTCTTCGGCACAATGACAACTGGTGATGCCCACGGACTATTACTGGGTCTTATGACTCCACTAGCCAACTGCTCTGCCACAAATTCCTCTATTAATGGTTTAAAATGATGTGGGGTCCGGTAAGGCTTCCGATAAATGGGTCGCGCGTCACCGGTTGGGATCTCATGCGATGTTAAATGAGTGGCGGGTGGACTCTTTGAATACGCGAACAGCTGACTGTGCCTTTCCAACACAGGAAGCAATACCGAGCGCTCTTCCGATTTCAAATGACTGAGTTTTTTGGCAATTTGTTCCTTTACATCCCCCCTTACTTCAGTCGCCACACTATTCACTAGGACCTCTCTTTCATCCTCCCCGCCATAATTTGGCTCTTTTGCTACTTCACTCGCCCTTACTATTAGAGTCCCCTTATTTAGGATCACATCATCAAACCCAAAGTTACTTACGCGTGTCAGCGCACACCCCTCCTCGTTCACCTTACTTATGCTCCGGGCGACCCAGCACTCCTCCATCTCAAGCGCCGGTTCGAGGACACACTCCTCGCCTTCTCTCCATCCGTCTCGTGGTAAGGGGAGGGAAACCACTCTCACCGAACGGGCAGGGATGATTTCCGCCGCCACCAGCCTCACCGGCACCTCCACGCGGTAACGGCGTCCTTCAGAGACCCCGGTCCTCGTCGGCGCGGTCTCCCGCGCGCGCACGCCCGCTTCCGCCGGGTGTCCTCGCGTCGCCCAAGGGGAAACTCCGCCCCCGTCGCTCGGCAAATCCTCCGTCCGCTCCGCCGGCCGCATCCACGTTACCTCCGGCGAATCCTCACTCTCATTGCGCGGTGATATGCTGTTCTTCTCCGCTGTTTGCGTGTTTCCGATCGGCTGTTCCGGCTGCTCCGTCGCTGCTCCATTTCTTTTGCCACGCCGCCCCCTTCTCCGACCCTTTCTCCGCCCCCTCGCCGTCGGCATCTCCGTCTCGCCCGTCACTCGCGCCGTCTCCCGCGGTTCTCCTTCCCAACCCCCATTTAACACTATTGTCCTCCCCGAAATCGTCACTTTTTTCCCTCTTACGTCAATTACGGCCCCACATTCCCTCAGGAAATCCACCCCCAGGATTCCGGCGTAATCGCCCAGGCCATTGACTACTTGGGCTCGCAATCGATGCTGGCACCCCCCTATACTAATGTCCATCACCACTTCTCCATGGTTCCACACCATTCCACCGTTCAGCCCCCGTATTCGATACCATGATCTCGTGGGCACCCGGTTACCAATACAGTTCTTCGACAACAAGCTCACCTGGGCTCCGGTGTCGAGCAACATCCGCCTCTTTTGTCCTCCGCACGTCGCTAAGATGATTAAATCTCCTTCTTCGCCCCGGCGACAAATGCGTGAGAACGCGAGTTGGGGACTTAGCGGGCGGTACGCTTGACCCCCTCGTCGTTTAAATCCCGCCGTACCCCTTGGCCCCCCCACTCGTCTAGGATGTTGACACTCCCTCGCCCGATGCCCCGCTTCCCCGCAGTTGTAGCATTTCATGGCCCCTTGGCCCCGCGGACACTCCCGAGCAAAATGTCCGTCCTGCCCACAGTTATATCAACCCCCAGCGGCCGACTTGAATACTTTTCTGGGTTCACTCACTGGTCTCGCTCGTCTTTCCACCTCTCTCACGCGGACTGCAGCCGCTACCGCGGCATCTAGTGACTCGGGCATCGCAAGCCGAGTGTGTTCGCCTATCCTCCCTACGAGGCCATTCAAAAACGCGTCCAACGCCCGCTCGTCCGCCTCCGCCCGCCGAACCGCAGCCTCCCCCGGGTTTTCTTCCGCCTTTATCGTCTGTATGTTTATGCTACGTATCCGGTCGGCGAACTCTTCAATTCCTTCTCCCGGCCCCATCCTCACATTCGCTAACATCTCCCTATAATACCGGCGGTTCTCCACGCCTCCGTACCTCTTCAATAACAAGTCTTCTGCTACGGCGTAACTCGTCACATCCCCGCTTTTTCATGCACCTGCAAAAACCCCGCAGCCCCTGCTCGAAGTTTTAACACCAAAGCACCTAACTTGTCCCCGTCACTCCATCCGCCGAATTCGGCCGCTCTCTCAAGACACGACACAAACCCTTCTACGTTCTCTCCTCTCGCCCCCGTGAACGGCTCCACAGCAGATAACGTCGAATACGATTTAGTCCTATATTCATTTCTCACAGCACTTTCTTCCCTTTCCTGTTTCAACACCCTCAACTGCTCGCTCAATTCGTCCAACGCTTGCTGAAGTTCCATTTCACGTCCTGACATGCTCACACGTCCCGCCATTTTTACTCACCACTTACTCTATTTACGGCTTATTTTACAACTCTTCGAACTCGCGAATCCCACTTCTGACACCAATTGTAAGTTTGGATAAGGGTTCGGTTGAGAGATGCAAGGGAAAAGCCGGGAATCTTGGTTTCACACGTTTAATCTTTCAAAGTACGTTTACAACACAGACCGACAGACCGTTCCCCATCGTGGTTCAAACCAGACTCCTCGAGTACTTTCCACGCCCGGGCTTCGCTCCCGACGCGTCGCTATCTCAGAACGTGCTGATCTTCGCGGAAAAGCTCATCGCTCTAGGGTGACCGTTGGGAGACAAGCCGCGGCATGGAAGACTCCTAATATGGTCATGGAAATGTCCACTAAGGGATTGCCTTATAAGGACATGACAGTGTCCATACTTACATATATATATATATATCTAATAAGGAGTCACATGCGTGACAAATAAAAAAAAACATAGTGGCACAAACAAAAGAAACTCACACGAATGGTTTAATTTTCGACAGCATTCAACTGTCTTCTTCCAAACTGGAGAGAGTACTGGATGCAGATGTGGGTAAGGAGAGAAGAAAGAAGAAAGGAGAGGAGGGGCAGGCAGGGGAGGGCAGGTTTGGGCAGGCGGGAAAGAGATTGGAGGAGAAAGAGGGGAATAAAGGGAGGGGCAGGCAGGAAAGGGAATGGAGGGGGAAGAGGGGAAGGGAGTTTAATGAAAGACATTGATGCCCGGAGTTTGAAAATCTTTATATAGCCAAATAAAAGATAATTCCACCGATTTCAGTTCAAGTGGGGGAGCAGTTGGGGGGAGGGAAAAAAGAACTGAAACATTGTATCAGTGGTTGAAGGATTTTTTGTGAAGGGAGACGTGTATCGCAACGGGAAGAGAAGCAGATTGGGCAGAATTGTTACAATTAGCACGGTGATTATTGATACGTATGTTGAGGGGAGTCCTGGATTTACCAATATAAAAAGCTGGGTAGAGTTTACATTGCAAGTGGTAGTCCACATTGCTGGTGATGCAAGAGGAGGGAAGAGGGTGAAGGAGAGAGGGGATGGAGGCGTTGGGAGGAGGGGGTGTGGTAAAGATAGGACATAGTTTGCATCTAGCACGATTACAGGGGGAGGGAGTGGGTTTGGAAGCATCAGGGGTTTTGGAGAGGGGCTTGGTGGATTTGAAAATATCGGACAAGTTAGCCGGCCGCCTATAGGTGATTGAGGGGGGCTTAGAGAAAATTTTGGCGGTGGAAACGTGGTTTTTAAGAATGGGATAGAGGTCTTTCAAGATGGAATTAACACTTTCAGGACCGCCCTAAAAATGGATACCTATCCCCAGGGGCCAAAAAAAGAAAAAATTTAATACGGCATTTAAACACACTTCTGGACGCACACTCTGCGTCCGCGGGTCCTGGCGGGCGCACGCCAGGACGCAGCGTGTGCGTCCTCGGTCCTGAACGTGTTAAGGGACTGTACACCTGGGAAATAGGTGGTACAAATGGAGAGGATGTGCGAGTCTTTGGTGGGAGGAGGTTTGGTGGAGCCGAAATTTTTCTGAGTTTTTTGAATTTTTTGATGGAGGGATTCTGGGTAACCACGCTAGTAGTATTGTTTTAACGTGTTTCGACGGCTAAGGTCATTTCGCACATACTGTCTGCCACGTGCAGACAGGGGCAACAGCACTCGGACGAATCGGAGGATCACCCCTCCAAACTCGAGCCGAGCCCAACGATGCTTAACTTCGGTGACTGATCGGGAACCAGTGTTTCCATCGTCGCAGGATGTTGCCCTGGTAACCACGCTTAAGAAGGGATTGATGAAGGTTGGTGAGGAATTTGTCGAGGAAATCTGGGTTGCTACAAATACGATGGCCACGGATAGATAGGGAGTAGGGGAGGGAGCGTTTGGTATGGGAGGGGTGGGAGCTGCTATAATGAAGGTGCTTATTAGTAGGTTTGATGTGAACTGAGGTGTGGAATTTTTAGCCTGATAAGGAAACATTAAGATCCAAGAAGGTTATTTGGGAGTTGGAAATCTTGGAGGTAAAAGAGACGGAGGCAGAGGTATTGAGGGCGGAAATGAAGGTATTTAGGGAATCAGTACCATGAGGCCAGATGAGAAAAATGTCATCTATGTAGCGGAGCCACAAAAGGGGTTTTAATGGATATTTGGCAAAAAAAGATTGTTCTAGATGGCCAAGGTAGAGGTTAGCGTAGGAGGGACTAAACCTACTCCCCATAGCACAACCTTTGGTTTGTAAGAAGAATTTTTTATTAAAAGAAAAAGAATTGTGGGCGAGGATGATATTTGTGAGCTCTACAAGAAAATCAGTGCTAGGGATATGCGGGTTGAGACGTTTGGAGAGGAAAAACCTGAGTGAAGACAGACCTTCAGCATGAGGGATGCTAGTATAGAGGGATGTGACATCTATTGTAGCCATTGTAATTAGGCTGTCCGGAGGGAGGGAGGTTGAATCAAGGATTTATAAGAAATGGTAGGAATCTTTTACAAAGGACGGTAAGGTGTATACCAGTGGTTGGAGGTGGAAATAGACAAATGCCGATATTCCCTCGGTTGGGGAATTGCGGGAAGAAACAATAGGTCGGCCAGGATGGTTAAGTTTGTGAATTTTAGGGAGGATATAAAAGTGCGGAGTGCGGGGGAAAGGATATTTATGTGTATATATATATATATATATATATATATATATATATATATATATATATATATATATATATATATATATATATATATATATATATATTCTTGTGATCTTTTCGCCAATTGGCCACAAATATAATAAACAAGACTTACAGGAGGTAGAAGAAAAATATATAGATAAAAGGATTTGTTCTTACCGGAACGTTTCGGACCGGTTGGTCCTTCCTTAGCTTTAGAAAAGAGCAGTTACTACTGCTCAGGGGAAGGGTGTGGAGGAGATGAAGGAGGGGAGGGGAACTAGGAGGGAACAATGTTGCACCAGGCTCTCTTCGGATGGGAGAAGTTTCAAGCAGGGAGAATTCTAAAAATGTTGCAATACTGAGGGCATTAAATATTGAGGGTCAGTTACAAAAGGGAGGGGAGAAATGGCGTGTGGGGAGGGGAATTGGAAGGGGTATTCAGTGTGACAATGTTGCGTCAGGTTATCAATGGATGGGGAAATTTTGAAGTAGGGAGGAGTTCTTGAAGAGTGAGAGGAAGGACCAACCGGTCCGAAACGTTCCCGTAAGAACAAATCTTTTTATCTATATCTCTTTCTTCTACCCCCTGTAAGTCTTGTTTTAAATATATATATATATACATGCATAAATAAAACAGTGATACACTAAACAAACACAGAAACACGCAAAAAGGACACTCACAAAAGAAAACTTGTACGTTTCGACGTCAGGACGCCATCGTCAGCGGTAGAGGAAAATCCTCTACCTCTGATTTTCCTCTACCGCTGACGATGGCGTCCTGACGTCGAAACGTACAAGTTTTCTTTTGTGAGTGTCCTTTTTGCGTGTTTCTGTGTTTGTTTAGTGTATCACTGTTTTATTTATGCATGTGCATCGTCGCCGAGAGCGATTTTCTACCAAGACATTATATATATATATATATATATATATATACACACACACACACACACACACACACACAACACACACCCTATATATACCCCCACACCCACACATATATATATATATACATATATACGAGTTCGTGGAAAATCACACACGCGATAATTTAAATAAAAATTAACTTTGCCACAGGTGGGGCGGAATTAAATATAGAAACACAAAAAAGAAGAACACTCACACACTATACGTTCTGATATTTCGGCACGTTGCCTTTCTCACAGAAGGAAGGATACAGAATGATGGACAGGCAGGGGACAAGGGGTAGAGTGAGGTAGGGGGAGAGGGAGGAGAAAGGGGTAAGAAAGGGGAGAAGAGGGGGGGCGGGAGGGGGTCAGAAGAGGAGAGCAGGGTGAGGGGGGGGAAGAGGGGAAGAGGCGGGAGAGGGTCGGAGAAGGAGGAAGGGATGTGGGAGGGAGGAAAGGGGAGGGGCGGGAGGGGATAAAAGAAGGAGAAAGGGGAGAGGAGAAGGGGCGGTAGGGGTCAGTGAGCCCGATTTAATCCGGGGGGATTATAGGCAGAATAAAGCCAGATACAAGCCAATTCTAATGTACGTAATTGAAGGGGAGAGGTAGAGGTAGGGAGGGAAGACAATATGCCTGCTCGGAAACATTTGTCAAAACTGACATTGTGGGAGGAAGCATGGATCGGGACGGGGAAGGAGGCATTGGGCGAGGACGGCTTACAACTGGCTCGGTGGCCGGTCAATCTAACACTTAAGGCGTTAGTGGTGAGACCAATGTAATAGGAATCGCAAAGGTTGCAAAGGAGGATGTACACAATGTTGTTGGAAGTGCATGACCGAGAGGGGACGGAAGGAAGTGGGTGGGAGAGGAATTTAGCGGGGAGGGGGTCGGTAATAAGAATAGGGCACGTTTTGCATCTCGCGCGATGGCAGGGGTTGGGTGGGGTTTTAGAGCTAATATAGGGTTTAGTCAGCGGTTTGGTGGTTTTTAGGATGCTGGAGAGGTTAGGGGGACGCCTGAAGGTGAGAGAGGGACATTTGGGGAATGTTTTTTTGGTGGTGAGATTATCAGAGAGGAGTGGGAAAAGGTTTTTAATGATTTTTTTAGGGCATGGACGCCTGGGAAGTAGGTGGTACAGAGGGAGAGGTTGTAATTCTCCTTATTTTGGGTTGGTTTAGGAGGAAAGGGTTTTTTGAGAATTCGTTTATTGAGAAGAGTCTCAGGATATTCTCGTCGGAGAAGGGATTGGTGCAAAGAGGAAAGGAATTTATCAAGGGAATCGGGGTTATTACATATGCGAAAACCTCGTGTAGAAAGAGAGTAGGGGAGGGATCTTTTAGTATGGGAGGGATGGCAGCTGTTTTAGTGAAGATATTGCTGCTTATTGGTGGGTTTGATGTGGACTGAGGTGTTGAAATGGTGGTTGGAGAGAGTGATATCTACATCAAGGAAGGTGACATGGGAAGAAGAGAAATCAGAGGTGAAGGAGACAGAAGAGAAATCGTTGAGAGCGGAAATAAATGAATTAAAAGAATCGACGTCATGGGGCCAGAGAAGGAAAATGTCGTCGATGTATCGAAGCCAGAGTAAGGGTTTCAGGGGTTGTGAGGATAGGAAGGACTCTTCGACACGGCCGAGGAAAAGGTTGGCATAGGAAGGGCTGAATCTACTGCCCATGGCGCAGCCTTTGGTTTGAAGGTAGAAGCGGTCATTAAAGGAGAAGGAGTTATGAGTCAAGATGAAGTGAGACAGGTCAATAAGGAAATCGGAGCTAGGGTTATGAGGAGTAGGGCGAGTATCAAGAAAATGCTTAACGGCGGATAATCCTTCGGCGTGGGGGATGGAGGTATAGAGGGAGGTGACATCAATGTTGGCCATGATGATATCGGAATCATTAGGGAGGGGGGTGGAGAGGAGGCGATCCAGGAAATGGTAGGTATCTTTGATGTAGGAAGGCAGGGAATGGACTAGAGGCTGAAGGTAATGGTCGACGAAAGCGGAGATGCGTTCAGTAGGGGAGTGGCAAGAGGAAACTATTGCCCGGCCAGGGTTGTTGGGCTTGTGTATCTTCGGAAGGATATAGAAATGGGGAGTGCGGGGATGAGCGGGAGAAAGTAGAGAAATATCGTTGCTAGTGAGACCTTCCTTGGGACCTTTGTCTTTAAGGAAAGAGATGATCTCCTCGTGGAATTTTGGGTTTGGGTCGTGAGAAACGGGAGCGTAGGAAGAGGGATACGAGAGTTGTCTGAGGGCTTCGTTGATGTAGTCTGAAGAGTTCAGTACTACCACAGTAGAGCCTTTGTCAGAAGGTGTGATGACTATGTTGGGATTGTGAGAAAGGTCTTTTAAGGCTTTGATTTCCGACGAGGATAGGTTGGATGCGGGCTTTAAGGAAGTGAGGAAGGATGGATAAGCAATTTTGGAGAGAAGGAGGTTCGTGAACACTTCTAAGGGATGAATGGAAAGCGAAGGTTTGGGTACATGTGAAGAGGGCGGTTTGAAAATGGTCAGGGCAGGATGTACAGAATTTTGAGAAGAAGTATCGGGAAGTGGCAGTTGGGAGCGCTGGGATTCCCAAAAGAATTTCCATTTTAATATTCGGCAAAAATTGAGGGTGTCTGTGAGAAGTTTGACAGGATTAACCTTAGGTGTCGGCGAAAACGAAAGACCTACCCCTTCCGAAATCTCTGTTTTGAGCAAAGGTCTTTCGTTTTCGCCGACACCTAAGGTTAATCCTGTCAAAAATGGATTCACAAGAACTACAACTAAGTGCTAGAACTACAAACTATACATCGTCGTCTACTTCTACTTCTTCTGTAGCCTCTACATCTGCGGCTGCGCGGGACACAGAAGAGTGATCTGGATCGCTGCTCGGTAAATCCGCGAATGTTTACCCTATTGAGACGCTCACGGCTTCACAAGTTTTGATTAACGACAATCATTCACCCGTCACATAATTTAGGAGAGAAGGAGGAAAATCTATTATGACCACATCAATTAATACTGCAATTACGAGTTCGATTCCCGCAATCCCCTAATATTTCAAACAGCTTTAATTTTCCGTTAGCAGGCCGTTTCCAGATTCATCGACGCGTGTTGTTCCTAGTGACGAAGCAAGGACGGAGGTCAAGGTGAGAGACCGGACTAGTTTTACGGATCTCTCCCCCCCCCTCCCCCACTACTCATTGTTCACCTTCGTCAGGGATTAAAGATCCTGCACCCTCCCCCTTTCCTGAATTGAGTAACCACGCACATCGAATGGAGCGACTGAAGAGCCCTACTTCAGTCAACCACACCCCTGCGGGGGCACCCTCCCTCCTCCTGCCCTCGCGTGGGCTCACTGAAGTCGCTTCTTCTTCTTCTTTTTCGCGTAGACCACGGGCCACAAGTTATGTTAGTTATTCCGCCAAAGTGCGTAATACGCCTAATAGACATTACACTCAATCTGGCCTTCCCCCCAAAGATAACGGAGTCATCACCATTAGAACAAAAAAGATTCGACCATTAACTACAGGACCCACTAGACGTATGGGTTTCATAATACAAGCGAATCCCTTCACCCCCAAGCAACATACGTTGAGAGTCTAGCTGAAGTCGTGACACCAGATGACATCACACATGCCACGTGACTCTCCAACGGAAGAATATGCATATATTTGAAAGACGTTCCCACTCTAGATCGCTTTCTTACGGATCATGGTGGGATCACGGTGGACGGTTGTTTTGTTCCTGCCAGCCGGACGACGTCAAAGGTCGAAGGACTAGTGGTATCGAATATCCCACCTGAATTCCCGGAACAAGAAATTTTAGAAATTCTGAGTCAAATCGGAAGAGTTGTAAGCCCTCTAAAAACACTAAAAATGGGGACTAACAATCCCGCATTAACCCCTTCCCTGACGAATTTTTTTGAGGAAATGGTTCCAAAAAGGATCATATTTTTTTATTGCAGTTTTTAATTATTTATATGTTATAATGATGGGAAAACAAGTTTATTTTGAGCATTGAGCTTTTATTTATTAATAATTTCAATTTAAACCCTTATTGTTATAAATTGTCTAAAGTGAGAGAGATTCACTTCTACCTCAGCTAGAACAAGTATTTAAGCCAAAATATCTATATTTTTATTGAAAATTCAACAACCCTAACATATATCCAAAACAATTAGTACAAATTTTAATTATTTACAGATTTTTTTGTGTGGTAAGTCCTAAAACATGGTGAGAGAGAGCGTTAAAACCACAGAGTTACATCGCAATCTGGGCAAAAATATCTGCTTTCCCTTCGAATAATTTTCCCGTGCACATCTCGATTTCTAGTACGTAAAAATCACTTGCGTGTTGAGCTTGCCTTCTTATTAGTGGCTAGGATCAGCTCAGGAAAGTGCATTTCTAAGGGGCGGAGAGGGTGATGTGTTGCGGGTGGCCTACCCACTTCATGAGCCAAAAATTGGGGATGCACTCCTCAATAATTTTTTTCGATGAGGTCAAGTCTATTATTCAAATATGACTTCCTTCCACCTGTTCAAAATTTGGTTGATTTTTCAAATCTTATTCAGTTTTGGATTAGTACGTATTTCTGCGACATATTCCTCATTTTTGTGAAGTGTAAATATTTCCAGATTTTGTTGCAAATCGGCGAATGACATCGTTTCCCAAAAAACGGCGTACACAGAATTCACCGTGTGGTCCAAAAATACTCTTTGTCAGGCTTTTATATAATGCTCTGCAGCATTATTAGCGCCAAGAAAACTCGTATTTCGGGAGCACTCCACGCCATTGTTCTCTGGAACCAGAGCGTTTTTCACGAAGACAGTGATCAGCATACCAATTTTTCTCATCAGTAATTAGTTATATAAATTCATAGCCGAAGAATAGTTGAAAAAACTGGAGTACACCACCATCTTCTTGAACTTGAATGATCATGAAGCTCTGAGATCTTGAGATCATGAATGAACTCTTCATGAAGCACTTTCAAAATTGAACCTTGCGGGTGCAGGAGGGGGAGCTTCGCTACTTTTCATTTCTCTCCATTGGTCGTCTTCAATAGGCTCACCTTCGCACTCGGCATCTAAATGGTGTGCTCGGAGAAGCTCGATTCAGATCCCGAAGTTTCTAAATTTTCTTTTTCCACCGCAACACCCTTTCACTCTCACTTTCTGTTGCAGAATGAATAAAGCAAAACAGTAAAAAAACACTGAGGTAACCGAAAATTGCTCTCGACCTCTAATCGCATAAAAACGGATTTCTGTGAAACGTTGATGGAGAAGGGACACTTGACATGAATGCTCAGGAGGAGAGTGAAGTACTAACGTATGTCTCCGTTGAAAATTTAGGATAAATTGAAATGATTTTATGTCGACATCCTTTGATAAAGGTGAAAGAATTTCAGGGGTACATTAGGAATATCCACGGAGATATTGACATAAGCTTGTATACCATACCTTCCCGAAGAGGATAAGACAAATCGGTGAGATTTAGAGAGAAGGGAGGGGTACCGAGAAAGATAGAAATCAGGGGGAATAATAACAAGGGCGGAGTCTTCCTGCTCAAAGTCTTGCTAAATGCACGTCTGAGGGAAAATATGCCTTTTCCTTATGTGCGTATTCTTCGCTTTCAAAGATTACCGCAAAACAAGCACATGAGGTCGTAAAGCAATGAGGATGAAGGCATTCTTTTCCACAGAAGATCTTTCCCATTCATAAGGGTCCGCTGTCCCACTTGAGTGAAGAAATTATGGCTCTATTATGACAGGCACCAAGCAGGGTCGGAAAGCGACCGCACGCCCAACCATTTTCCTGGGGCTTCTCAGACGGACAATGCACTCTTGGCGGCGCCCCTTATCTATTGTCCCTTTTTTCCCGGGTGACCTTGGAAGAAAGAGAGCTGCAGCGAAGTACGTGAGTGCGAGAGGAAACCTGTACGCAATGTAATGAACGGGAGAACAAGCCACTGCCACTTTTCTGAACATTTTTTGAACTACATGCTGTCGAGAGATTTCTTCCGATTTTTCCCGAAAAATTACATTTACGGGGGTTGGATATAAGATGACTATCATCGTCTAAATCTCAACCTCTTAGAGCCGTTTGTTGCATAAGTGGAAGCCACAAGAGACTGAAAGGTCTGAGATCACGAGTTTCACGTCAACACGGCAGATTTTATTTTACTGCAACACCGCATTCGAAGGACAGGAAAGGAAGGCTAAGTATTTGAGAAATTTGCTGTAATAGGTATACATAAGTTCAACGATTCTTTCTACTCCCACACAATGTATTACTAGAGCATGAATATATCTAGACTAACCATGCGAAAACACACTTCACTAGTCATAGCTTTATCCGAATATTCCTTTATCCTGTATTCGCTTTTTATATGGCTGGTTGCATAACACCCCCTGCCACACGCCTGTGGTGCAGTTTAAGGGTAGGTAGGTACGTAATGTATTGTTTAGAAGCGATTGTAAGGGGTTATTTTTATTTTTCCTAATACATAGTATCACCGTTACGAGTGTATATCGCGCGACTGTTATTTTTGCATCCGGCCAGTCGCCATGAATGTCGGAATCAATTATATTTAGCGTTTTGAACCCAAAAATAAAAACAAATGCAATATTTTTGTAAATGTAATAACATTTGAATGCGGTATACATGCATTGATATTACGCCTATATGTATGAATTCGATACCAGATAAATTTATCTAAAACAAGAGCAGATAATGCGCTAAATCTCACGTGTAATGGTCCCAATACCAAGGTAAAAATTACGAAAATTATGACGCAATTCCATACGCTAATGCAACGAATTAAGTCTCAATAACTGGCTAAAAATGAGCCAGTGTGTCCGCAAACGCCATCTGCTGCCTAGATATAGAATTTCTACGAAGGGGACGAGATTATTCGTCTTCGGAAGCTAGGAAGTCGAAAGAGCGGCCTTGGACGAGTGAACTCGTCCCTGACGCGATTTGACACACCTGGTTAGGACGAGTTAACTCGTCCTTGTCAGGGAAGGGGTTAAGACAAATCCCGCATAAAAAGCTGGAGGAGACAATTTTTCATAGTGCGGAGGGAGGGAGCAAAAATCCCGGAGTCTATTTTATTAGATTTTGATACTGGGCATCAAAGGATATATTTTTACTTTGATTCGAATTGCCTTAATTGCGGAAGCAACACTCATTATGTAAACGCCTGACCAACAAGAAACTTGGCTGCGTACCCCACTCAGGAACGACAAGAAAACTCCAGAGGAAACGCTGGGGAACATAGCGGGTTGAAAGAGGGAAAACAGCTTACGATGCCAGAGGAAATTGCAACGCCAATGACAAAGGAGGCGACAATGACGAGCATAGTAACCACTCACCCCCCTTCCACTAGCCCTTCCTCCACAACTACACCTCCTCCTCCTCCACTCTCTCCCACTCTCTCCTATCCCCTGCAAAGCCCTGACAAGGACGCACTCACTGAGTCCACGCATGACTCACCTTTAGAAGATACGGAAGTGGACGACCACTCGCAACACAATCCGCGAGTGGAAGAAACTGCTGCGGGCACAAGTCCCCTTGACGACTTCCCCATTCCTCTGTTAGATACCTCACTCTCACCGTCTCCCGAGTCGTTACCTCCCGCCATGAAACTAGTTAATGCAATCGAAACCTCTTTAAGGGACGAAAACGCATCAGGCGCCGATGACGTAAGACATGATATGGAAGTTGGGAGAGAAAGTGAAAAAATCGGAAAAATGAAAAGAAAACAAAGCAGAGAAGGCGGTATTTCCCCACCAAGTTCCCCAAGTCAGTCAATTGGAAAAAAGGAGAATGGAAAAACTGATCCAAACGAGCATGGATATCAACAAATCGAAAAACATTATAAGGAAGGAGGTTGGACGCCGGGAGTGCAATACCATTTATTACACCGATACTTGACGAACGTGAAGGGGAGCCCCGACCCTCGGCAACACGCAAACGAGACTTAAAACTTAAACCAAGACTTAAAACCGCTAGTAGGCACCTTACGCCATATATATGCGGAGGGAGTGGTAAAGGAAAGGGACTTGGAAGTACGTATAAGTCGACTTATAAAAGCGTTGGAAACGGAGAAGGAACGATTCTCTGACTGTGACATCATAAATATACCTATCCATCACCTGAAATTCCAAATTTAATAACAATGAGTTTTCAATTGAGCACGCTGAACACTAAGTCTATTTGCGGGGATAGAAAATGGACAGCGTTTGAATTATTTACAAAGAAATGGAATTAAGATATCTTGTTCCTCCGAGAAACGAATATACTCGTACAGGACTCATCCCCAAAACGTGTTCTCCGCAGTTACAATATATACTTGAATTACGCAACACAACCATGCTCTGGAACGGCGATTTTGGTGAAAAAAAGCCTGCATGTCAGAGTGCATAGGAATGAAGTTCTAGTCGAAGGGTATGCTCAGGCACTCACCATGACCATGATTAACTTAGATTCTAGTATTATACTTATTAATGTTTACGTTCCCAACTGTCAGCGAGAGGCTGTTGTTCTGTTAGATGCAATTCGTAATAAATTAATTGAATATTACGAAACAATGACAGCCGGAACAAGAAATACACCAATTACCATACTTGGAGGTTATTTTAACTGCACATTAGATCCTGAATTGGACAGAACTCCCAATATGGAAAGAAAGCCAATGACTGCACGTAGGTTACAGTTTTTAGTCGAAGAAGCCATGCGAGTGGACGTGAGGAGAGAGACGCATGGCAGAGAGAAGGTACACTTATACCACCTACAAAACTCCGCCATCATCCTCTCGACTAGACCGTGCATATATATATCTAGAGAACAGGTAGCGGCAATCAATGGTGCCATGATGTTACCATCCTTTTCATATCATATGGCCTTTCAGTGCACCATAAAAATCAACAGAAGTGAAAGGAAAAGTAATCCTTGTTGGCGACTTCCAACTGAATGGTTATCGAACACGTACTACAATAAAATGATTGAGGCGGTCCTTGAGGTATTTCAAGAAAGCACCACTGAAGGAGACGCAATTGAAAGGTGGGAAGTTCTGAAGGATGAAATTAGAGCCTCCAGTATATCGTATTTAAATATCAAGAGGATTGTGGAATATGGGGACCTGGAAGACCTCGAACGGCAGGTGGAGAAAATGGAGCAATCCAAGAGAGGTGAACGAGTGGAAGTAACAAAAACGAAAATTAAAGAGTGATATTCGAGAGAGGCAGCAAAGGCAGCAGCGAGAATGGGATGGGAAGACGTAACGTCAAACGACGACCCTGCTGGTACCCGATTGTCCAGCTAGGATAATGACCTCAGCACCCTTAAATGCCATTAGAACACCAAATGGTATCGTGACGGACAACAAGAGATTCTGTGCGTGTATATACAGATACTTTACAGATAAATATAAATACAACACCCAACAGACGGAAGACCACACTTGTGGCCTTAATATTGAAAGGAAGTTATCTGTGGAAGAAGCGAGTATGTTGGAAGAGCCCTTAACAGGAGAAGATTTTGGCATAGCGTTAAATGCACTACACAATAATAAGGCCCCAGGGATCGATGGATTACCTGTCTAATTTTACAAAAAGTTCTGGAAGCAGTTAAGGAGGCCATTTAGAAATATGGTGATCACCAGCTTTGAAAGAGGTAGACTACCGCGTTCAACATCCAGGGCGGTCCTTACCCTTTTGCACAAAAAGGTAGACAAGACAAGTGTCGATAATTGGGGGCCTGTATCGATTACCACAGCCGATTATAAAATCATAGCCAAGGCCATCGCTATGCGAATGTCCCTAGCGCTAGAGTGTAATATCGAAAGAACAAGGCTGCAGCGTCCCCGGTATAAGTATTATGCACTATCTTTCCCTTTTATGAGATACCATTACATGGGCTAATTGCAATGGCAGAAATATGGCGGTGCTGTCAATGGATCAACGCGGAGCGTTTGACAGTGTAGAACATGGTTTCCTCTTCCAGAAAATGGAAGGAATGGGATTTGGCGCGACTTTTATGAGGTACGTAAAAACACTGTATTCTTAAGCTCAATGAATGGTGAAGGTCGGAAATTGTTTAACAGCAACAATTTTCCTTGAGAAAGGGATTAGACAGGGATGTCCCATGTCAGGTCCCTTTATATTTCATTGCCATTGAACCTTTTCTTACTTCATTAAAGCAGAAAATCCACGGAATACCGCTAAAGGACAATTACCACCTAGCCGCCTCAGCTTATGCTGACGACTTACACGTTTTCATTACTAGAGATGAGGAGTTTTCATCAGTCCTGGACTGTTTCAACACATACGCAACGGCATCAGGGGCGTCCCTCAATGAAGAAAATCTACGGGCTTGTGGTGTGGTGGATGGAAGACAAGGCTAGACACCCCACTAGGATTCCAGTGCGACAGTATAGGAGGAAGGTTCTTGGGGGTATATATAGCAAACAAACGCCGCACTACGATTATGAAAACAGAGGAGTTCACCAAGGAAGCAATACGTGACGCCACTAAACGTTGGGAAACTGATGGCGGCGAACTTTCCGTTTTTGGGAGGGCAAAGGTGGCTAACCAGTTTATCGCACCACATATATGGCACCGTCTACAAATTGTAAACATTCGAAAGCAGGCTTTAAAACAAATACAGTCACAGCTCCTGAATTTCATGTGGGGAAAGAGCCGGCACTGGGTCTATGGTAGTAAAGTAAGCGCGCCAATTCGAGCAGGCGGATTGGGTTTAGTAGACGTGGAGGTGAAGGTCAAAGGCTTTAGAGCACTACATGCTCAACGATATTTGATGGCAAAAGGTGACGAACCATGGTTCATGATGGCCACCGAAGCTATGGAGAGGTCTTGCAAAAGGCCCAGTTTTTACCATAGTGTTAGCGAGGCATGGGGTCAACTACAAGTGAAAGACGCCTCGGATGGGAGACCATATCCGACAGGCTGGCCACCTCCCCCTACAGTAGAACAGACAAATGCATGTATTTATTACAAAAGTAACTTCTCTGGTAGGGAATGCTGCATTCCCATTAAAAAACGAACTATGTATGCTGAGATGTGGTACAAAACGAAGACATTACTGCCAAAAACAAGTGATGACACTTCCGATGCAATAAAATGGTGGACATTTTCAGCAAGACCGAGCTTTGGCAATGATGCTGAAATTGCCTGAAGACTGGCCCACGATAGATGGGGTGACTCAATCTTCCTAAAAAAAATGCGGAGTGTTGGATGGCGAAAATTGCCCTTGGTGTCCCGGCGTTAAAGGAACAGCAAACCACATAGCTTTCGAGTGTCCTGAGGCAAAAAAACTGTGGAAAAAACTAAATACGCCAAATAAAATGCTACTGGCTAATCCAAATGTATTAGTTTTAAACTTGTACACGGGTATCGCGTCCAACAGCATGAACGAAGACAACATCGCTATGGCAAACTATATTGTAACTTTGGCAAAAAGTATTATACATAAATGCTTCACCTTAAAATGTAAAGGTGAAAGAGAGAGGGCGAAATATTTTGAGTATTTCCAGAGCTCTCTAAGAAAAAGAATTGTACGTGAGCTGGCATACCACAAGGCGATGAACCAGGAACAGATCTTTGTTCGTTATTGGGCAACTCAGGGCATTTTTTGTGAGCTAAAATATGGCGAAATAAGCATGAAGGGTGATAATTGGTGAAGGTGAGACAGATGAATGCCTGACGCGGAGTGGGGCGGTACATGGGCGGTGGTACTAGGGGGCCAAGATTGTGGTAACCAGCCCCTTTGGCGGCCCCTCCTAACGCACGCTGCTCCACAACCCGGGGCAAAAATGATGAACAAAAAATAAAATGATGATCATGATTTCTAAATAAATAAGGTGAAGACGAGAGCATTATCATCTGCTTACCGCACCTAGTAATAATAATAATAAATACACACAAACACACATATATACATATATATGCTAGCAACAAGGCGTTGAGGTTGGGGAAGGATAGGTTAATAAATCTGTGGACAGTCACTGGCAGATGGTCCATGACGACACCGGTATCCGCTGCTTAGGATAGCTTTTGGGCTAAGTACCCTTCTTCAGCTGGAGGAGATCACTACTAAGGAGTGTCACACTGGAGTTGAGCGTTTAGGGTGTCTTGGTACGGGGTTGGTTGTTGGGGAAAGGGGGTGGTTGGAAGGAAGTGTTAGGGGGTGGAAAGGGAGGGGAAGTAGAGGGGAGGAAGCTAGCGAACATTGAGCCCGGGCGGGCAGGTTGACTTCAAAATGGTAATATAATACAGCTCCCAGTGGTGGAGCTCTTTTATTAGTGTATCAGGTGGCAGGGCGCGAATTATTTTAACATGAAAGCATTTGTTGAAGGAGAGGTTATGCGAGTTGGCGTGCTCGGCTACAGGCAACTGAAACTGTTGCATCTTCCTGCTCCTGTGATTATTTACTCGCTTATTTAAAGGTGTGCTGGTGAGGCCAACGTAGAAGACCTGGCAGTACTTGCAAATTATAAGATATATTACATTACTCGAGGAGCAGGTTCACCGAGTAAGTATTTGATATGTGACATTCGTCACCGGAGTAGTGAAGAAACGGGTAGAGGTGTTGATTGGGCATTCGAGGCAACGGGGTTTGTTGCAAGGGTGAGAACTAATTGGAGATAGATTGGTAACACTACTTGCAAGTGAAGTTTGACGGATCTCGCGGACCCAAAGACTAGTTTGGAGATTGGGAGGGCGAAGGAATGAGAGCATGGGAGGTCTTTGTATAAGGGAGGAAGTTGAGGGGATAGAGGAGAGAATAGAGTGTGCTGACTTCAGAAGGCTTTTCAGTGAAGCATCAAGAGCTGGATGAATGGTAGTCACGAAGATAATGGAGTCGTCAATGGATCTATTATCCTCCGGTTGAGGCACAAAGTGCAGTCTCGGAGTGGATTCGATCGCCTTAACGAGTTGTTCTCTCGCCAAGGAGGGGGGATAACCCCGACGCAAGAAAGCTTTCTCCAGGTCTTCCAAGTATCGAAATAAGTTAAAATTTTCAGAACAGATTCGGGGACCTCGATGTGCCAAATACAATTTTTGGTTGACACTAATTCGTCTGTTTTTCCCACTGAAACGAAGATAAGATTAAATTAGGAGATTTAAATTAACGAATTAAAAATTAAAGAATGGTAATCAGGATAAAATAAAACTTACCAAATAATTGTGCATCCCATTCTCCACAAAGAGGAATATATCTCTTTTCCATGTGTAGAATCTCTGGCAAACTTTGCTACCATTTACATAATGATTTGTACGTCTAATTCATCATCAAAAAGTGATAGGACGGACAACTCTTCTGATAAATACCACTTATGCTGACTTAATTTCTTTAGAAATGCTTTTGAAATTGTGGAATCTATTCTTTCACATGATTTTAGAACTTTTAAGAAGCAGAGATCTCCGGATTAATTTCCGTTGTACTGCTTTCATGGAAGTTTACTCGGAAATGATATGCGAAATATCTTTCGCCCTTGTCTTACAGCTGATATTTAACTCTCCTAAATAATGTAATCATTCCTTTGTAGAGTAAGCATCGCTATAATAGGCATGAGAGTAATAATATTACTTTCGTAAATGACTCAACCTTTTCATTGTTTTTATCCGGAAAAACGCCCCGTGAAAAGATTCAAAACTTGACTGATGCGCGTTTAATTTGTAATTTTTCACGTAATTATAGTGAAGCACACAATGCGTTTGCAACACACAACACAACAAGAACACAAATTTACAGAACTCCCTCTTCAATGGCATAAGTTCCCTCCTTAGTTCCTCAATTTCCTCTGTGACATTCTCCTTAGCAGGGGTGGAGTGCATCACCTGGTCACTGCATCCCAGGGATATATCCACTCCTGCTGCAGCTGGTATGCTCGCATCAGCTTGTTCTCCCAGTAACTCCTCTGCAGTTACATTATTGTGAAGATATAGAGAGGAAATGTTTTAGGAGTTAAACATTTATAGCGACTGAGATAAACTAATAATCCAGGAAAAATCAATTTGCATTTAGCTGCATGAAAGCAGCAGTAGACATATGAAAAGAGATGCTTTTGTGGACATGATAAAAAACCCATTCCCCTGATGCCTATTGTAATAGTAGTCATTTAGTAGTAGTAGTGCATGCATCTACAATATGCATTCATAGACAATCGTTTCTCATTATGATCTTAATAAGATTACTTGGCGTTAGAGAACTAAGGCTCACGAGGAAATTCGTCAAGGTGTAAGACAGTAAAAATAACAATGCTCTGGAAATGTTCAACTCCTGGTTCGCACTAAAGAGCCGATTATGTAGGGATTCGTGTGAAATAAGGAGGCAAATTTTCGCAAGCAAATCAATTTTGAATGGATTGATTACACTCACTACATAGACGACACCTCATAATTAAGCACGCTGTTTGTAAATTCACTTTTATCCACAAATGATGGTAACACTCATTCACTGCATGATTCACGGGTGAGAGAAATAAAGGCACACAATTATATGAACAACTATGCAAAAATAAAACAATACTTATTCATTGCGAACGTGGTTTGCAATTGCACAATTCTGGAGAAACGATGTTTATCAATAAATCCAAATCACTGTACGAAAAAAACATAAGATAATTGCACAATTCTGGAGAAACGATGTTTATCAATAAATCCAAATCACTGTACGAAAAAAACATAAGATAAACAGGGGCATTACATTCTAGCGCTTATCATTGGTATTCTAACCTCCGGGTAGTTGCCCGATAGAAAGATGTGGCAACGGTGCTATAGGTTTCTTAGTGTGAACCAGAACTTTGAAGAATACACTGTGATTGGCTACTAGACACTCGGAAAAAAATGCCTATATTCGCAAGGCGAAACACGAGAAAATTAAGTGCTTGTCTGCTATTATCAATGCTGTTGTTGCGGTGACTATCACGACTGTGTATGTTGCACTAGATTGCAGTAAGAAAGTTAAAATGAAAGTCCGAGGAAGCAATTTCACTTCTGAGGGAACAGATCTGCTAATAAATTTAGCCCTAAGAAAAAATTAAGAATTCCCATGCGTAACACTCCATTTTAACAGCAATGTGGTATTTAGGATAGCTGCGCAATCAAACATTGTCAACACTTTAGTGGCAATGGGATTTATTAATTATAGCAAATGCAAAATGATATCTAACGAAGCAAGAGTGAAATGATGAAATTGGAAGACAATGCATTTTCTGATTTCAGGCTTTCCCGGCGAAGATTTATATCAGGGATCTTTCGGGGTTTGCACCGGGTAGTTAGGTCCATGGCGGCCGACGTTTCGATGCTCGAGTCGAGCATCGTCCTCAGGGCAGAGGTGAGTGCCTTGACTGGAAGTGGTCATCAATATATACCCTATGGGTAGGTAAGGTCCGAAATTTTGGCGGGAAAATTATGTATCATCCGGTGGTCTTGACTCTCTCATAATCTTGATGATAGGTTTCCACGAGTGACTCAGGTTGTAACCGGCGTCACGGTTAAAGTTTCGTCTTTCTCTCCGGAACTCGATGGCCTCCTTGATGAGCCGGTCCCAATAGCCAGATGAGCGGGCAATTATTTTTGTCTTCTCAAAATGGATGGCATGGTCCATCATGATGCTGTGCTCTGCAACAGCCGATTTTTCCGGTTGGCCCAATCTAAGGTGACGCTGGTGTTCCTTGATTCGCGTCTCCACCGTCCGACTTGTCTCACCCACGTACACTTCACCGCATTCACACGGAACGCGGTAAACTCCTGATGTCTTCAGGCCAATAGGGTCCTTTGCTCTGACTATGAGCTCCTTCAGTTTGGGTGGCGGTCGGTGAATGGTGTCTATGTTATGTCTGGCTAAAATCCTCGATATTTTGCCAGATATCGAGGAGACGTATGGCAAGTAAGCTCTTGAGGAAGGTTTTTCCTATGCTGTCTGCGTCTTCAAATCTACTTGCTTAAAGGTCCTTTTCAGGGCCAACGTTATGTCCCGTTCTCCGTATCCATTGCGTCGAAACGTCTTCTTAAGGTGCCTAATCTCTTGCGGTAAGCTTTCTTCGTCCGCAATAGATATGGCTAGATGGAGAAGAGTGGACAGCACTGCTCGTCGTTGCGCCGGATGATGGTGACTTCTTCCGTTCATGTACAGGTCCGTATGGGTTGGTTTCCTGTAGACGCTGTGACCTAAAGTGCCGTCAGTATTCCGCCGTACGAGTATATCAAGAAATGGCAGTTGACCATTGACCTCCATTTCCATCGTGAAGCAGATTTTGGGATGTTGGCTATTCATGTGGGTCAGGAACTGGGCGAGAGTATCAGTTCCATGAGGCCACACCACGAAAGTGTCATCAACGTATCGGAAGAAATGCTTCGGGCGAAGAGGGGCCGAATTCAATGCTTTTTCTTCAAAGTCTTCCATAAAGAAGTTAGCAATGGTTGGAGACAAGGGCGATCCCATCGGCACTCCATCCTTCTGCTCGAAGAATTGTCCGTCATACTGGAAATATGTGGAAGTCAGCACGTGGCGAAAAAGCACCAATGTCTTGGGGTCGAATCTCTTCTCCAGGAGGCTAAGCGTCTCGGTCAATGGTACTTGTGTAAATAAAGACACGACGTCAAGGCTCACCAAAAGGTCGTTGTCGTCAATATGGATGCTTTTCAAAGTCTGCACGAATTCTGTGGAGTTCTTGACGTGATGTTCACAGGAGCCGACGAAAGGTGACAGGAGTCCTGTAAGATATTTTGCCAGGTTGTATGTGGGTGACGCTATTGCGCTTACGATCGGCCTGAGTGGGACGCCTGTCTTGTGCACTTTGGGCAGACCGTAAAGCCTTGGTGGTGCAGGCGCTTCAGTTCTCAAACCACGGGCTGTCTCGGCCGGGATCCCTGTTTCCTTGATTAGGGCGATAGTCTTCCTGACGATGGCGTCGGTTGGGTCCCGTTTCAGAGGAGCATCGAAAGCCGATGCCGAGCCATCGGCTTTCGATGAGCTACCGAGCATCGAAACGTCGGCCGCCATGGACCTAACTACCCGGTGCAAACCCCGAAAGATCCCTGATATAATGCATTTTCTCATCTCGACAAGAATCACCAAGTGCTCATGAAATATTGCCCAAATACAACCATGAGACTTAAAATCATCGTTTCCCAGTGAAAGTACCAAGTGAAGTTTATAACCTAATCACCGAATAATCACCGAGACAAGTTTCACCTTAAAAATGCTCGAAACAGCAGAAATAAATAAAGATTTGGTCAGACTTTTCGGCACTGTTTATGAAAATATTTAATTCCAGAGCGTAAAGGCCGTTTTACACGGTACATTTATTTGTACAATCTATCGTGCAAACTCATAAACAGTCAAGTGTGCAAGAAAATATTGTACGAACGACTACATCAGAGTGAATGATACTTTACACGATGAGTGCAAACGCACAATTTTTCATGAAACTTAGCGGTATAAATCGATCGGAATTCGCGAGTGTTTTTTTTATCATGTTTATATTTCACTCATGAACATATGTTTCACTCACGTATTTAAAACCTTGAAAAGCTGATCACCTGAAATCCTGAACTTCAACTTGCCTAATGATTATTCTCGCGGTTTAGACAAAGCGATCTCTTGGACTTTCCTCTCTGGCTTTATAACCTTTGCATCGTATCGTTTTTTCTCTTCTGGATTTTAGTGTGACAAGTCATTGTCTTTTATCGCCGGATCTCCACTCTTGATAGACTAATTTCGTCGGTTTATTTTGTGTGTGACAAAGTATTAATATCAAGTGGTTTAGCGGAACACGTTTCTTTAGTCCTTCCAGATTTCCCTCCCTTGTATAATTTGTACCATTGTTTTAATGCCTTTTTTACGTTTACTTTATTACTTTATAACCAACAGAAATAAAATTATTATTATTATATCACGCGGGATATCAAGAATTCTACTAAATCTACTTGAGGGCGCGACCAGTCATAATTTTGGGGGAAAAAGACACAAACCCTAAGATTGGGATTACACTGAAAAATCAGAACACCAAATAACACGAGGAAATGACGATGTAAACATTTGAGCAACTTTGAGGTATTTCTTTTCGGGTTCTCCAATGTTTCAAACTATTCCTTAATGCCGACGTAATTAATTCTTGCCTTGAGAATGAGTGACGAGTCGTCTCTCGAAACGTCGACAATTATGAATAGTTTAAACCAGTGGAGAGCCCGAGAAGAGTTTACTCATTAAAGATTAAATACACAGCATATTTGTTTATCATATTATTCGACAGAAAAGTTTTAATCCTTTTTATAAACAACTTTATTTTCAATTGTAACACAGTCACCACAGTTTTCGCCATAACTACGCCATCTGTTGAATAAAACCGGATTGAAATTTTATGATTGAATCATTAACAGTCTGAATTGAATCAGAACAGGTTCCATTTTCCGTTCAGTCATTCATACATTCGCACAAGCGTTCGCACAATTTGCCATTTTACACGGTACAGTTTTCTGATACATACGTTCGCTCGATTGTACAAAAAAAAGTTCCGTGTAAAACGGCCTTTAAAAAATGTGACTTGAAAAATGAAAAAAAATGGTACCCAAGCGAGACGCAAACTGGCATACTAGTCCCATGTCAAATGTACATCCGCATGCTCCTTGATGATGCTAGTGTGGAAGTAGTCTCAATATCTTCGTTTGACCTTGGAGAAACATAATTTCTAGGGTGGCACACTTGCAAATGGTGCGTTTGAATGCTGCGGGCAATATACAAAATGGCCGCCATCGCAAACACGTTTTCCTATACATATCAGTATCCGTTGGGATTACGAAAAAATGTTTGGAACAAAAAATGTAGATACACAGATTCTGCACAGAAAACGATTTTACAACTTTTTTTGTAGGATCAACCGTCTTCTTATAAAAAGTACTTTTATATTAAAAAAATGAATGTCTCAGTATGAGGGTTTTGCTAGGTGGAAATACTATGAGGGTATGACTAAAGTGAACGAGAATGAGACAAAAGAGGAGCGAAATTGGTTTAGCTACGAAGTTGACCTCGTCTTGAGGAGGAGAACATCTTTATGATTCTTTCCTTAAAATAAAAACAAAGAAGATAGATTTTCTGCCAAATAAATTTAAAATGTAAACTAAATAAATGTGAAGTTATATTGATAAAGTCAACAATAAAAACGAATCATTTCATCAACTTTTGCTTCACCGCTGAAAATGGAGAGAAAAGAGTGAAAGAAGTGTGAAGTGAAAGTCACGTGGGAGGGGAGAGATCCAGCGGACGTCAAACGCTAACTACAACCAAGAAAAGTTACGGGGCAAAGTCAATGCTCCTTGAAGATAAAGCAAGAAAGAAGAAACGTAGGAATGTGATTTGAGAAAGAAGCTTATGATAAAATATACCGTTGAAATAAAAGAAAAAAAGAATCGTAGAAGAAAGAAGAAGAGAGGTTCATTTTTTATGTGATTCGACAGAGTTAAATGGATTTGAGACGTAATAGGATATAACGGATCAATTAAATATATAAACATAATCTTAGTGAGAGAATTAAAAATAGGAGCTCATGTGTTAGAAGAAATGGTAATTAGAAAAGGAGATCGAGTTGTTGTTGATGGTAAATTACTGTCCTTGCGTTCCGAGGGACCGGGTTCAAACTCCGGCAACTGTGGAACATTTCCAGTGGCAGCCCGATCCGTGCGTTATCAGGAGATCATTTAACCACCGTATATATTTGATCAAAATTCGAGAAACTTCTACCACTTTTCGGGAGATATAAATCTACCTTCGGCTCATAGTCGAGTCACTAAGCAATAAAATAATTCTTAAGTTAGATAACCTACCAATACCAAATATATTTAGTTTATCCGAATTTTGCTTTTAATATGTTCAACGAGGACGATTAAATTGTTCCAAGACGCATAACTAACCGAAAAAGAGAATTTATTTTCGATTTCCTACCGGCCCTTCTAGAACAGCAAATCCTTGTCATTAAGGATTTGCTGCGTATATTTCATGCCGTCGCTGCCTACAACTTCAAATAACAAAATTTGATGAGGACGAAGACTTTAATACCTCATCACGCTATAGTGATTTTGAAATCTATAAAACCGATTATGTTGCAGCTAATGCTTTCTCAACCTGATCGGCAAATATTTAGAGAGTTAAACATTCTTTTTTCAATGTTTGTCACTCTTTGTTTAAAAATTCAATAGGTCTTTTACTTTTAGTAATTCACTTTTTAAATCACGCTTGAAGATGGTGAAGCACATTTTCATTTCTACTTACACTCGTGTCAAGAACTTGTGTCATTTTTCGGGAGAAAAGGAGACTACAATTTTATAGTTCAAATATCGCGTAAGTAAACCGAAAACTGAGGATTTTATGACTTGCTACCGACGAATCAGGGGCCGCAAATCATCGTATATACGGAATGATATATGGTGTAATTTTTGACATGTGTGTGCTGCCAATAACTCAGAGTTAAAGAGTTAAATGACACAGCATACGTAACTTCCTCATCACGCAATAATGCTGACAATCACGTTGAAAAACGCTTTTCCTATGTAGCCTAGCCTAGTTGATGTAACCTATGTAGGAATTTAAAAATCTTAATTTTTTAACGTTTTTCACCCTTTGTTTCAAAATTTATCTTGCGCCTTCAAATTTTTTTATTACGAAACAAGAAGGGTAAGCAAGTTTTCATTTGGAGTTGTACTAGAGTCGAGGGTTTTTGTCGAATTTTCGAGAAAATAGGAGACTTACTAAAAAAAAAGTAAGTCTCCTATTTTTGTTTAGTAAGTCTTATAACTGCCAATATTTCTCTAGATGTATGAATAATGTACTCCGTAACACTTTAGCGATCAGTTTTCAGTTACAAAATAGGATCTTTAATGTTCTCTTGGGTAAATTTCACCATTCAGCATTAATTTTACATTCTAAATAACAAATAGAAAACCAATGATAATTGTAATTGTACTAAATAACATTTAATACAGTGAGCTGGAGCTATCAGTATATGTCTGGGCCTGTATTACATGTTTGTAGCGTGCATTCACCAGGGCGGAGACCGTGACAGGGAAAAATGTTAATGTTAAAATTATTTTTGTTCACGCATAATCCTATTAACATTTAATACAGTGAGCTGGAGCTATCAGTATATGTCTGGGCCTGTATTACATGTTTGTAGCGTGCATTCACCAGGGCGGAGACCGTGACAGGGAAAAATGTTAATGCTAAAATTATTTTTGTTCACGCATAATCCTATTAATTCCTTCGATTCATAGCGTTCATAGAGTTCAGCAGGGCCTTTATCCGCAAATGCTCGTGATTTTCATTTTAGTTGAATTCCGTTCCCTAGACACTTCTTTCCTCCCTGGCGGTCTGCGCTTTCCCTTACGAGCAAACAAACAGCAAAGATGAGCAAACGTACAGTGCACATATACCACCCTGGGTGCGCGTGTCTCCTCATTGCGTTTCACGAATGTGATAACTATATATGATTTGCCATGAATATTTGCCAATAATATGATTTGCCATGAATATTTGCCAATAATATAATTTGCCATGAATAATGTTTTTTCAGAATATTTATTTGAATACGTATATTATACGAAAGAAAATATTTCAGCTGATTCTAAGATGGAGAATTTTTGATTCGTGATTTAACAATTACTTGGACCTTTCTTGAAATGATAGCCTTCCAGATATAATTTTTTTACAAGTCTATTGATTTTCACAATTATCGCCATGATTATGCCACAGTGTGGTGAAACGTGCACATGATTATGCCACAGTGTGGTGAAACGCGTCGTGCCGAATAAATAAATCTGTGGAAGATTACCAAGTGTTTTTATTCATTATCAATCTCGCCATGCATTTTTCGCTGCGCATATCTCTGAGCAATGGACAGCGGGCCTAAACGGAGACTCCGGGACATTTCAGAATTAGCCAAGACTAATTTGTAAACCAAGCGGGATGCTGGGACGGGACTTTGCCGGCCAAAATGGGACATGTGGTAAGCCTATGCAATGTGGCTCGGGGTCTGCTTGGCGAGGGGGTAAGGGAAAGGAGAAGCGTTTGAAAAGAATAACTCTATGCATGCAGTAATGTAAATGCATTTACTTCTATGGACTTCTCATTCACTTCTTTTCATTTATTTATTTATTTCCACATCCCCGAAAACAGCTCGAACGGCCTTTTACATCGGGTGTACTAACATGTAACAATGAACGAACACAAACACCCATTTCCTGAGTGGTGAAAAATCCACTCAGGCGGGACTCGAACCCGCGACCTTCAGTTTAGCAGGCGAGGACTTTACCCCGTCGCCACCGGGGCCGACGGGTAGTCATCAAAGTATAAATCTAGTTATTGAAGTTGCAAAAACAGTTATTTCAAATTTTAGTGAAAAGTAATGGGATCAACGAGCAGGGTTACCAATATTTGTAACATGCTCTATCGTTATCGAAATGCTTCACTTTACTGATCGGAATCTATACCCTCGGTGAACAAAGAGTTAAGGTTATTTTAGTGTGTTATGATTCAGTGCTTAACATTTGGAGTATCTTTTTTAACATCGTCATCAATCCTTCCCCAAGTAACCTTAAATCTACCGTTATTAAAATAGCCTTTGTCACTACCTCCCATCGTGACGTTTAATTGCTCCCATAACAATTGCGATGTCATAAAACGGAATAAAAACCAATATTAATGTTTTAAGGCCTCCTTGGAAACAATCATATGACACTGGATATAATATGCTACTGCTAATAATGTCTCTCACTTACCTGTTGATGAATGTTCCTCACAGAAGGAAGTGGCTCAGAAGGAACCGAAAATTCCTTTTATACCTCGGAGGACCTGAGATCTCTCGAAAAAATACCAATTCGTGTTGTTGCGGCACCTTTTATATTTTCGAAGGCCGAGGAATTTTCTGACACAAAATCTTTGAAATCACGCAAGGAACGACTTTTTTTAAACTCTCGTGACTGAAGTTATTTCATGCTACTTGTAGCTGTAGGAAGTGAGCTTGAGGTCTCGATCACGCGATTTGTGGCACGACTTTCCACGTTATTTATAAAGAAGTGAAAGAGTCTGATATTATTTAATTAAATAGCTTCGCCGAAGTCTTCGTATTAATTCCTCCTGGCAGTGCTTGTCTGTGGACTGTTCGGCGGACATCTCATATCCTTCAGCGCCAAATTGAATTATTTCTCAAACAAACATTCTTAAGTAATGTAACTCTGTATATTTTGCACATCTTTATTCACAACTGCGACCGCTTTCAACGCTCTCAAATCATTCCTCACGGGGTTGTACTTTTATCCGTGGTATGTTTTCATTTATGCTCTGTTGAACGTAAGAAAGAAGGAAAGTAGCTGATTATTAATATGGATGAAGTAAAACAGTGATATGAATAAGGAAATGTGTAATGGGAAGACGATAAACGAGCTAAATGTCAAATTAACTAAAACTCCCTCTAAGAGGGAGGATAATACATTGTTTATAAGTGGGTAAAATTGTTGATATTAAGCCATTCAAATATTTCGTCCCAACCGCCTAGGAATAAGATATTTTTCAAAAATTTCAGAGAATCCAGCTTTGCACCTTTGTCAGAAACATGTATATCCATGACATAAAATCAGATCTGTTGTTAGAATGAGAAGTGGTAATGGGTAAAATTGTTTTTTATTCAAGACGAACGGAAGATACTCGTTGAAATTCAACGGGTGTGAAAAACATTAAACTTATTTTTTATAATAAAACCATAAAGCCCTAAGAAAAACAGTATGCGTGGTCATTTGAGGAGTTCGTAACCTATCTTGTATGTCGTGTTCGTTATAGTAGACACAGTGACAGTTTTCCAGGTGCACGGAGAAATGAGTGACTATTGGTTCACTTTCATGCACGGGAAACCCAAAAACCGGGCTTGGAGACTCATTACTACTTAAATAGCAAAGGTTGATAGATGGTCACCTCGTCCCTCCGGATCTCTTGAGCCATCTTCTGAGTGATTAACAGCTTGATCGCTTCCGTTGTGTACATACATATATTTGCATTCCATGTATTAATTCAGTTGCAATATATGTGCGTTGATTATCTTAATCATGATTGGACGGAAGAGTACAACCCAGCGGTTGACAACATCAAGAGGAGTAATGGCAGCAGAAGCCATGTTTATTTGACCTATGAATCCTCCATCAATGGGACTGTGCCTTCGGCATAGCCATAACCATTGGTTTCGGTTGCTAAATAAAACATCTATGGTGATTCTTAGTGCACTTGTCGATTTTCATGCACGGATGTCGTTAATTGCGCAGAATTTCCGTTCTTCTTTCGGGTAAGAAGCATGTGGTGACGTCATTATAATTTCCGCCATCTTAAAACAGATTGAATGTTCTAAACAGATGGGTCTGTATTTGAACCAGATTTAGAGCTGGTTACCCGTCCGTATGTTTGGTAAGGGTAAAATTTGTGCGGATCTTAGCGTAACCCGAGAAACACCACGATGAGATTCTCATGAAATCGCTGGTGGGAATGTCTTTGACTATCCAAGTCTAACCGTTGTCGTTTTTCTTTCAAGGGCTCATTTTATCGCAAATAAGACATTAATTTTTATTTAGAAGGTTGTTTCGAAAGGTTACTCTTTTTTCTATTAGGCATGTTGATGGATATATTTTGAAGTCCAAGGAACGGAAACAAAGCGGCAAGTGAGAGTCTAGAATAGGCAACTCAATGATTGAGAGAATGTACCTAAGTTAACTGCACTTTAACACTTTTAAACATATAAATAACTCGTGACGTTAATGATGTGGGAATTGGTCTAAAAAACAGTTCGCAATCGCAATGAGAGGCAGACGGTTTCACTACGTGTAATACATCTGAGTATTAAACGATAATAAACAACGCCGTGTTTGTTGTAGCAACAGAGGCATTATTACCATTGATATTCGCTGCACGTAAATATTTATGCACATTTAACTAAGTGTGTATTCTATTGATTACTTTATGTGTAACGTTTACTACGTAATTGTTCTCTCATATACATGCAGTGCCCCTTTGAGAGCTACTTTGAGAGTAGACGTCGAAGAGTATACTTGTTAAATATGCATTGACTTTATCGATTACCCCCGAAGCAATTTATCATGGGGCCCTTGGGACTCTGGGCTCTTCTTATACGGATTTTCTTTCTACGTACTATCATGGGCTTGCAGGAAAGCGTGATATTTAAATGCCAGAGGCGTGAATATTCTCTGAAAATAAAATCTCTGGTTGTCAAGGAAATAAGTTATTGTTGATTTAAGATGAAAATGTCAGATTTTTCAGCTGAAAAGATGAATTTCAGACAACTTCAGATGGTAGAAGAAAATCGATTGATAATAATAGTAATAATAATAATTTCTCTATTGGCAACAGCCAAAGCCAATTACTACCAAATTGATATATTTTGGACAACCACAAACAACCATGCCCTGGGAGGTGTAATTTTTCTACCCAGGCGGGATTCAAGCCCGCGACCTTTGGTTCGGCAGGCGAGGACTTTACCCCGCCGCCACCGAGGCCGGATAAAATTAGAAACTTCCTTTATTCAGCCATCCATTAAAAAAATCCCAGACCTATTCGTTAACCTATATCTTGAGTGAAAGTACTTTTAAAAAGCAAAAAATGAAACCACTGCACCGAACCCAATGCTTAGCATGGACCACCAGCGGTGACCCTCGGGGGCTTTTGGGGGCCCTGAGGGCTTTTTAATATAGCATATATTGCAATTAGAAGTTTTTTCGATCTACATACCAAATTTCAGCTCAATCGGTCCAGTAGTTTTTGTGTGATGGAGTGACAGACAGACAAAGACCATTACATTATTATTTATTACTAAGGATCACACCCTTTACCCTGAAAAAATAGGGTTTCGGTTAATTGAACCCTACAGTGTTTGTTGTCTATCAGTTACAAACTCGTGTTCCAAATGTTATCAAAATCGGTCCAGTGGTTTAGGAGGAGATGCGGAATATACCCACATACACATTGACTTTTATATATTTAAAGATAAATATAAAGATTAAGTTCTACCTCTTCAATGGAATGAAGATCAAATAATGCAGAAGTGGTTGAATAGTTTCTAATGTACGCAAATGGTTGCAATTTTCGTCTTCGGAGAAAACTCAACGAAGTAAACACCCACACCATTTAATTTTGACAAACTTGAATGCTTGAATTCACATAGAAATGCTACCACATATTAAAATCAACTGTATACATGATGATACACTACAGCCAAAGTGACTATATAATATCTAAGAGGGGATCAATGAAGTATAAAACAATTGCAAGTCAAATGTTCCTTTTCTCTCAGATTATCGTCGGTCGAAAGGGAATTTTAGGAATAGCACGACCAAAGGAATGGCCTTCTAGGTAAGGCAAGCTTCCGATATACTCGTTAAAGTATACACCTGGACATCTACTTGGAAAATCCAGATCAATGCCTCCAAAAGTACCCACATCTATTTCACCCGTTGTCGAAAAAACCAACCGCAAATTCCTCCAACTTTAATCGGCCAAAGAGTGCCAAGGGCTGATTCTCACAGTTTTCTTGGCATCATACTTAACAAATCACTCACCTATTTTGATCACCTCCGCACGTGCAAAGCGAAAGCCTTAGCGGCGCGTGTGGCGTTACACAATCTCTCCACTCCTAAATCACCGCTCTCCCACCGCACTCGCGTCCGTCTCGACGCCTCCGTCGTTCGACCCATACTGCTTTACGGGTGCGAGATTTTCGCCAAAACTCCAGCCATTCTTCGGCATTTGGAGATTTTTCAAAACTAATCCCTCCGTCAAATCCTCCGCATTAGTAAACTGACCAATATGCGGGATGTACACAGGGCGAATAACCTCCCCTCTGTGCAGGAATTCATCATCTAAGCTTGTTACTAAGTTCAAACGCAGACTGCCCGGCACTTCTAACACACTCCTTACACACATTTGGGATTATGATCCTAACACCCCAAACACATACAGACTGCCTCACCAGATCACTCTCCTATGAGTCTATCCTATGTCTTTACTCTCAAATTTCTTCTAATGTCAATTCTTAGTGTATGATTTTCTTTGTAAATGGTGGGGTACGGCTGCCACCCTGAGGCCGCCTTTTTATCGTGCCATTTAGAAGCATAAACTCCCTCCCAAGAGACTGCATTCTCTTTTTGGCCTGCGCGCCGCAATTCCAATATGCCAATTTGAGTAGTAATAAAAACAATACATATATTAACTTCTAAAAAATACTAGTATTTATACCAAAAAAATATGTATCACAAAAAATAAAAGATATGTTAAAAAACTAAAGATAAAAATACAAAATAAAAAACAAAAAAATAATCTATTCCTATATATGCTATAAAATAAAAATAGCGTAATGACAAATTATTGTCTTCATTATGGTTGCATGCTTCACCCTCTTGTTATGTTTTGTTGTGAGTCTGCCTTATATATTGTTCATTGTTATATCATGTAATATCTTAACCTGCAATTCATAGTTTCTGCTGTGTATTCACAATATTTATTACTTTGTTATTAAGTTTCCTCTTTCACACAAACACGACATTACACTCTTCTCATGTCAAGTGCGCCACTTGTCAATTGACCGGTAGGGGTGAGTCTCGCACTCACCGGAACGGTATAATCTACGCGCCTTCGGCGCGATCAGAACAGCGTGTGTGGACTTATCGACAGTGGCGAAGATTGTGAAGACTAAATAAGTTGGGATAAAAATTAAAGCAATCACCTCTAACACGCGGCGTGCAGCGTAATAGACTTCTTCTGGAGGACGCCGTCGTATAACGTGTTGCTCTTATTAGGAAAACAGTGTGATACCTTACACCCGTACTCCGCTACCCACCTACAGACCTTATGTAGGTGGGTAGCGGAGTTAGGTCGGCGTATTCCGTCCTCTTGTGTCTAGTGCAGTGGGCTCTTTTTGAGTACCTACTCGGCGTCCCTGGAACTCCAACTATTCCCCTATTAATAAGATCTTTTTTATTCGTGAAGTGCCGCAGGTGTCCTATCATCGCCACCTAATCCTACAAATTAGTGCCTACAAGTTCAAAAACGACGGCTAGGCCTGTCTTCCCATTCGGGACTAATATGTCAAGAATTTATGGAATTCAAGACATATATGGAATAGAGAATATTGGAACGCTCCACAGTGAGTGGATTAAATTTAAGTTTTGGAATGTTTTGGGATATACTTTCTTTACTCCATAGCATCATTTCAGTTGAAATTGAAAATCCAAGAGAAAATAAACATAAGACACACCCTAGGCCAGAGGCTATATGATAACCACCTGACAGTCCACAGGCAAGCCCTTCCAGGAAGATTGGGCACGAAGACTTCGGCGAAGCAATTATCTTGAATTATAGCACAGCCTCCTTCACTTCCTAATAATGAACGTGGTAAGGCGTGACCAAAATCACGTGATACAGACCTGTAGCTAAATCCTTCCAGCTACAAGTAGCATGAAATAACATCAGTCACGAGACTTAAAATAAAAGTCGTTCCTCGCGTCATGTCAGAAGACGCCTTTGCATTCGAAAATAGAAAAGTTTCTGAAACATATGCGAATTAGTATTTTTCGAGAGATATCTGGTCCTACGAGGCAAAAAAGAAAATTTTTGGTTTCTTTCGATCCATTTCTCTGAGGGGCGTTCGTCAACAGTTAAGTGAGAGATTTTATTAGCAATAGTATAGTTTATCCATTGTCATATTATTGTTTCCACGGAGGCCTTTGAATATCATGATTTATTTTTTATCCCGTTGTATGTCATCGCAATTCAAATGGGAGCCATTATACGTCACGATGGGAGGTGATGGCAATGATATTTTAAAGAACGGTAGATTTAAAGTGACATGGGGAGGAATGCAGATGATGATTAGAGGCACAGTGCTCGAAAAGGTACACAATCATCAAACACTGATCATTTTTAATTTTTTAGGTTAAAGATTTCGCTTTTTAAAGTGAAGCATTTTGTAAACGATACAGCATGTAAACAAATTTAGGATCCCTACTTGTTGATCCCAATTTTTTCAATGAAAATTAATATGATCTCAAATTTAAATATCCTATATTTGATAGATAGGAAAATATTTATTGTTCAGGAAAAAATCCATAAAAAAATAATGAAAAACTGTTTGCAGGCACGATCTAAATTACAAAAAGACATACTTTTCATTATTTTTCAAATGTCAATATTCAATGTCTTCTCATTTCATAACATAACAAATGTATGTACTTACGTAAAAAAAGGCAAACACAAACACACATTTACTGTGATATTAAAAAGTTTTGAATTGATAAACGAGGTCAGGTAGTTAATTATTAAACAAAGGCGGAGGTGATAAAAAAGCTACTTTGACGTGATTCGAACCGATTGTAAAATGATATTAAGCTAGGTTATAACTATAATATGACTGTGATCTCAAAGCTGACTGGCCGCAGCTTATTTGATATTCAATCGAGTAAAATTAGCTTCGTATCACCAAAAGCAGAGGTTGAATACGCCCCTGATGAAAAAGAATATCTAAATTTGTCAGCTTAATGGATTTAAATAGTCGATTGACTTCTTGGTGAAACTTGCTATGCATTAACATTATGGATATGAAAACTAAAGTACTAATGTGAAACGCCTCTCTTTCAGAACTGGAGCACCGTCGTCCATTATTGCGTCATCATTCGTGAACGGAGCTCGATTCGTACAACGCTCACGACAGCTCCAGCAACTTTTTTTTACCATCACGATTTGAAATGTTTGCGAGAAAATTGTTTCAGGAACTACGTCAAAATGAAAATTACATGATGATTGGAAATCCATTTCTTTTCCTGGCCAAATGAATAAAGAAATATTAAACAGCAATGAGCCTTCTAGTTTGTGGGTTTAACATGTTTGAATGATCCATAAATTATGTAATTTAGCTGAGAAGACATTACAATTTGATTTTAACTTCATGGCTAAGAATAATATTACATGAACGATCATTTTCAGGGAACTCTCCGTCCTTGGATTACTACATTATTGACCATCTAGCAGATACATACAATCTGCTGTATTCCTGTAAAAATATTGCATTCGGTAAAAGAGGTAAGTAAGATTTGACTACAAATATACGAAACACATGTTTGGAAAATATATTAGCACTGTAACGTGGAAGTGAAATGGATAAATGTTTTATATTATTTCACTCATTCGAGCGACTTCTCCGTGGCATTCTTTGGGCCGTTCCGTATTATGTTGTTTTTATTCTCCTGTTTCCGGTTTTCAAATTTGGGACTCGAGAAATATACGAGGAATTACAATCTCAATGTAATTATTGATTTCATTTCTACGACAACATCAAGAGGTAGGAATAATGGCTCAAAATATCAAATTTACTCCAACTCATAGAGAAAGAAAACAAGCAATCTCAAGAGAAAAATAGGTCTCACACAACCGACTATGCCACGCCTTGAAAAATGGCTTGGAAGTTAAAATATAATTGATGTTAAATATCAATTATTATTCGTAAATTTTTAGCAACTTTTATAATTGAGAAAAACGTAATTTTTGGTTTTGACTTATAATATACCTAACTAATTATAAATTTATTGTACTTTTATAGAAAAAGTTGTAAAAAAAACTTATAATGAGCTATTTATCAAATTGATTGATTAATTATTAACTGTTTAAAAAACGAAAAAATGGTTTTTATACAAAAACTCTAATTTACAAGTTGTGGCGTAGGACCTCCACGAAATGGTATAAAAAGACATGCTGATTACGTTGGAAAAAATGGGAGCTTCCGGATAAGTAGTTGATACAGATTTGAATTTAGTAGTTTTATGCTAAATTTGCAAGATGCGTACTTGCTCGAGAAATGGTCCAATTGAAATTTTCAAAATTATTTCGAAAGCCTCATTAGATGAATGCAATTTTTATTTATAAAGAGCTCTTCACTTATGTTTTCAAGTGCCTCTATAGTCGCCGAAAGAATGTACAAACTATCTCATATACTCAGCTAGCATCTATCTAAAGCACCAACCAATTTTTTGAGTCATCTAATATTTGACACCTCTCTTTGCAGCATTCTGTATTGTTGTACTCGTACTCTGTAAAGTTGTATCTGGCCTCTTATCATTGCTTATTTCATCTCAACTTAATAATTCCCTCTCTAAATTTAGACCATAAAAATATATAAACATCAGAAGAGGTCTACGGTCTACTACTGCTAGATAGCCTATGCGTCCTGGCTCTCTCTGTCGTAATAAAAATATCCTCTTTTCTTCCAACTTGATTGCTTGTAGAGCCCCGGGATGTGCAATATCAAATAGGTTGTACATATTTAGTATCATTTAAAAGATTATCACACTTAATGACGTCCTTTTTTAATTTTCTCCATCTAAAATGCTAGTCAATTACTTTCCGTGAACAATTCTGAATTCCTCTGGTCAGTGTTCTTAATTTTTCCCAAAATTTCATGCACTCACAAATCTCAAGATTATCACTTTCTCTGAAAGTTTTAACTCCGTATGTAATAAAATAAAACTGCCAGCACCTTTCTGTTTGATGGAATTTTATGTCAAGTTATTTAATGTATTACTTCTCCTATAAAAACACATGTTATATAGGCTCTGCGTAATTCATGCCATAGAAGCGACCCGGAAATACATGTGCACATGATTCTCCGTAGAACGATTGAGAACCAGTGAAGACCTGAGAGATCTGAAGTCTGCACGTACCGGACAGGGACTAGAGCGCGACGAGACTGGGCATGTTTTTCGCACGAGTTCGCCTTAAATTCAGAAGTGGTTGGAATGCTTTGAATGACCTCCAGATGATATATGACCACCAAGTAATTTATAGCGTTGGATGGGAATTATCAACCGCATTCAATTTCTGCAATAAAACTGTGAGATTCTATAAAATATATGAGTTATTTGAAAAAGTTGTTTTTTTTTAATCCACTGGAAATTTCAGACGCCAAATTTTGTCTTCCATTATGAATTTTTAAAATTGCCAAATGGCTTTTGAAAATAGATGTCAATAACTGCTATTTAAGTCATCTCGGATCAAATTTGGATAAAACTGCTCCGATCAAAAAGGGGGGGGGGATCCGCTCCGTAGCCAGGGCGATTATTCAATAATATTAGCTGATGTTACCGAAATTCAGTGGAGACACATATTTTACATTGAGAAGATTAATATATGGCATTTGAACCATCATACCATCGGAAGAAAACGTTTCTTCATTTTTCCAATACCTACTGCAATATAAATATTTATTTATTTATTTGAAAAGTTGATCACATACAGAATTTCTGCCAATTTACAGTGACATAGTAACAAGATAAAAAATGGGTATCCGTTAGAGGTGTAACAAAAAAAAACAAGCCTAACATCAGAGACAAGATTACAAAATACAAATAAAAAAAAACAACAAAATATGAAAAGGGAGTCTTAGTCAATTAACAGATATGTGGGACATCGCAAGGTTAATGAAAGAGTCAGATGATATCAGGAAAGGATCGACATTATCAGGTAGGGAGTTAAGAAGTGAGAAGAGGCGGTAGTATAGTGAACGTTTGATAAGAGAAAGTCTGGGGATAGGCAAGTGGAGAAAAGAATGGGAACGAGTGGATCGGCAAGGGACTCGGAAATTTACGAAGGAAAGTAATTTAGGAGAATCGATATTCAAGTTAAGAATGTTGTAAATTAATTTTAAATCATTTTTTGCTCTTTGATCGGAGAGGTTCGGTATGCCAAGGGAAGATACGATGGAATCAGTCGGCATGTCGCGGAAATGGGGAACTCTGTATTTTACAATCCTGGCAAAGAAACTAGTTAGTAACTAGTAGACTGTTAAGGGTAACGTTAGAAACTAGTAGACTGTTAAGGATAGCAAGGTTAGTTGTGGCAGAGATGGTCCAAATGGGAGAGCAATATGAAGTGATTGGAAGAATAAATGTTGAAAAGAACGATCGTAGTGCTATGGGGTGAGAGATTTCCGTGAAGCGGTAAAGTAGACTTAAAGTGACACTGCTTTGTTTTTAATCGAATGGATATGTTTGGAAAAGTTTAGTTTGTTGTCAGAATTCCTAGATCCTTCACCGACAGGACACGATTGAGTGGTTGAGAATTTATTGAGTAATTAAATTTTAGTGGATGTTTTTTGAGGGAAATTGAAATCGTACTGCATTTGGAAGAATTTAGATTAAGTCTCCAGGTATTGCACCATTTGGTGGTCTTGTCTAGGGCATTTTGAAGGTCTTGGCAGTCAGAGGAACCTTGAATTGGTTTAAAGATTTTACAATCATCAGCATAAAGAAGGGTGTGAGCTTGGGAGGGAGACACTAGGGAGGCAAGGTCATCAAGGAAGAGATTGAATAAATATGGCCCTAAGACACTACCCTGAGGAACACCTGACGTTACCCTAGACCAGTGGGAAGAGGTGCCTGAAAATATAACCCGTTGCGTTCTATTACTGAGAAAGGATTTCAGGAGGTCAAGAAAATTACCGTGTATGTTGAACCGCTGACTAAGCTTGTGAAATAGCAGGGCATGGTCGAGAGTATCAAAAGCTTTTGAAAAATCAAGGAAGATGGAATCAAGTTGCATATTATTAGCTATCGATGTAACAGCATGGTTTTTGAAAAACTGCTAAGTTAGTCAGACATGATCGACTGGGAAGGAAGCCATGCTGGTTACTGGACAGGTGAGGAGAGGTAAAGTAATATAGTCTGTTGAGGATAATCCTCTCGGCAGCAGAGGATAGGATGGGAAGTAATGAAATAGGTCGGTAGTTAGAAACATCGAATTTTGGGCCTGATTTATGGATAGGAGTAATGTTAGCCATTTTCCATTGAAGAGGAAATACTCCGAGCAAGAAGCAGCGATTCAGAAAGAGGCTTAGGGGTATCGCGAGGGAGGAGGCGCAGTTTCGAACAAAGATGGGACTAAGGCCATCATGACCAGGAGAACGGCGGGGCGAGATTTTGGAAAGGTATTGAAAAACCTCATGCGGATCAGTCTCAATTCGTGAGAGGCAGTGATTGGTGCAAGGAGTGAGGGAGAGGTCATGATTATTAGGGAGGTTGGATACAGGCGTTAAACAATCAGTAAAAAATTTAAGGAATAAGTCCGATCTAGCAGTGCCCACTGCACTCGCATCTGCGTAAGAGATGGTATCAGGAATTCGGGAACGGTTACGGCGGAGATTCACAAAAGACCAGCATTTTTTACGGGCGGAGGTAATGGAAGAGCACACACCCTATATGGATTCTCTTCAAAAAAAGCAACTTGACGCTGAAATTACCATAGAATCACTCATAAAGTCAACCTTAAGGTCACCATGAGATATTCCGTTTGATTTCCAACAACGAAATTATTCAATATTTTTCTAAATAACGATTAGTTCCTGCGTAAAAGGCTCTTCTGTATACCATTTCACCGAAAAATTAAAAATGACCTCATAATGACCTTTAGATGATACTTGAACACCAAAATATGTATACCGTTGGATGCGGCATTTTTACCACTTCCCATTCCTGCAGTAAAACTGTGATATGCAATAAACAATTGATGCATAATTTAAAAAAACTGTATCTTTTTCAAATCACTGGGAAGTTCAGACGCCATATTGGATCCACCATTATTAATTTTGAAAATGGTCAGACGGCTTTCAAAAGTTTTCCCCCTCACCGATATGGAATACTGCAAAGAGATATCCATTATCAAATCCATAGCCGTAGCAAACGGTTTCCTGGAGGCAATAATTAACAAAATAGAAGCTAAAAAGGAAAAAGAAACAACCATCAGACAAATTTATTCAGTCGGACCAGAGAAGGCCCAGCGCTGGCGGAAAATAAATTACATTGGGAATACTTCACTTAGATTAGGCAAATATCTGAAAAACCTTGGCATCAAACCAGCCTTTCACAACGCAACAAACCTCAAATACCAACTCCCGAAAGTGAAAACTCCATAACCACAATGGACCAAAGTCGCATTTACAGGCTTGAGTGCGCCGATTGCAAGGCATCATATTTCGGGCAGACTGGGAGAAACCTGAGGACCCGAGCAGCCAAGCACAAGAAGGACTACGAGAAGAAGGAGGGGAAGTCACAGTTCGCGGCTCACCTCCTCGCTGATAGACATCAGGCTGACTTCATCCCGGAAATGACAAATAAGGAGAGCAAGGGGACCAGAATGGATATTTTAGAACAATTAAACATAAAATCGGCCGTGAGGAGAAAGGAACGCATCACTAATGACCACGTTTTCCCCTTCCATTCCGCACTCCTCGACCTCCCGCAGTTAATCCCAAGCAAACCCTCCCATCACCTTCGGTCAGTCATCCTCTCCCCCACCCCCTCCTCTCCTCAGACCCACGCTCAGCCCAAAACCCCCATCCCATCCCTCACCCCCTCCTCCAACTATCTCCTTTCCACTTGAACAGCCAAGTTTCATACAACGCTATCTTCCTCCTCCCCCACCCTCCTTACCATTCCTTCCTCCCTCCCCATGTGACTATATATTCAGAATTAACTATCTTGTATTCAGTCCTGATGATGCTGCAGTGAAGTGAAACATGTCGACTCAATAAATCATATTTCTCCAGTGGAATAGTGCAAAGTAATTTATCCTCTTCCTATAATGGAATTCCACAAAGTATCGGCCGCCACCAATAACTTCATATTTTAATTTCCTTGGCAACCGAAGCATATGCCTTAAATGGGAGCATATGACTGACGCCTTTAAGTCTTCGGTTGTGATCTGTGTATTTGTAGAATGCATGTATATTGACGGTCCCTCTCCATTGTGATGACATCTGTAGTGTAGTAGTGCATGCTTGTGAGGATTCGCCTCGTGACAAGCATTAGCGATTTATGCTAATGCATAATTAGTCGTAGTAACACTAACTCTAGGGTATAATGTAATGCATGTTGGTGATTACTCACCCCCTGCCACACACCCCTGAGGTGGCTTGCAGGGTATTTTGTAGATGTAGATGAATATGAAAATCAGTGAGATTATAGTTGGGGTATTTTTCACCCCATATTCTCCATGGGTGGTAAGTGACTCCTATATAATACCAAGATAGCACCTGATTCTTTACCATTATCTTTACCTCGCAGGAATTCTATCAGCTCTTTTCTACAAATTTAATTTTTTCTTCCTCTTGTGAGTGTTAACTAGTATCCTATCATATAATTATATTTTGCCATTGCAACAATTTAGAAGGTGCGAATCCCAGTTATAATATTTGAAAGATGTTTAAGATGCGATATTTAAGAGGTTGACTTGGTGTTTGGTGTGAAAAATTATCATAGATACGATCATATTTCCTTCCAGTTGATTCTACTTCGGAGCCGTTGTACTTCCAGCAGCTCCTTATACAATTCTGAATTGGCTATGCAATGGGACCTTTCGAAAAATAAGGGAAATGTTTTGATAAATAAATTGAAATGTAATGGAGAAATATTAACAATGTACGGAGGATCTCGTTAAGCATTAACTGAGTCCTTAAAAAGAGATGATCATAGCCGGTGGACCTTAACCTTGAATGATAAAATAAATAAGCTTTATGGATTTGAATATAATTTTTACTCGTTACGAGAAGGTATGGATGAGAAATTTTCACAGATCCTCACGTGATACTAGTGTTTTGTATTGGAATTTTCTGAGTTTTTCGGCAATGCAGCATTGCTCTTGGCACACCGAAAAAGAAAATAGTTAGCCTTTTCAATTCTTTGGAAAAAGTTTTGTGGTTATCTTAAGAGGAGGCTTGAATGCTGCACCAAATATCATTCAGGCTTATAAAAGTTAAAGCCACTTTTAAAAACTTCTTTAAATTGTAGGTATTTCAAGGGAGTGATTGATTGTGTGCAAGTGAAAAAATATCTAAAATAATACATGCCAATTTAACCTGAAGGTGGATTGAATGAAGGGAATTTCAAATTGAAATATATCCTGTACACACAGCAACATTTATTGCGTCAGAATTTGCGTAAAATGCTGTGCCTAGTCTCGTGGGGTGGGCTGGTGGCAGCCGTTGGCGAGTGACCCACCACCGCTGTGTACACACGAAGCCACAGGCAGTGCCAGTCGTGGAAATAGTTGAGCGCGAGTGGCCGTATATCTGGGGCCTGTTTCTCAACGCTACAAGTCTGCAAGTTAAAAGTCTACTCACTTGTAACTTGTGAAATTCTGTTTCTCAAACGTACAAGTCTACTAATTACAAGTCCACAAGTTACAAGTCCATTTCACATGTTGCAAGTGTTTACTCACAAGTGTTTTCATGGTTACGACACATTCTGTTTCTCAAACAGTCTTGTAAATTATAAGTACTTTTAAGGAAATTTATAATAGTCCTTCGAGGTGAGAAAATCGCAGTAAATCGGAAAGAATTTCTGGGAAAAGAAATGAAAAGCGACTTGCGATCTCCTTTTTGGGTAAGATTACAGCCTTGATATTCAATACCAGCAAAGAAGTGTGAGTCGGCGAAGGCGATAACGCAATGCAACCTTCCTGCCGCCTCAGAGGGGTTTGAGACAACCCAAAAAGAGACCCATGATAAGGCAACACAGGTATACTCAACCGCCTAACCACTGCCGAGGAAATAGCAGACACTTGACTTCCAGGGTCAACTATTATTCGAAGAGGAACGGTTAGCCCATGAACTACTGCCGTCCGAGAATGGTCAAGTGCGTCGGTTGGCAGCTAACACAAGACGCAAGAGCAGAGGAGCGGATCCGCGTCTGTGATGGCGGGAGAAGCTCGGCCGTTTGACTCGGCGAGGACGACGACGGAATTTTGTTCTGAGTGCAATGTTGTATTGTAATATCTGTTGCAAATAGTACAACACATGTTCCTCTGCTGAATATCTTGGAGCCCAATGACCTGGCTTCAAACAATTAAGACAAAGTTTTCTCGATCGTACAAAAGACGCACGATTAGCAATGGTCATCTCGAGATATTTCGGACATTTAACAAGCGAATGATTAGATGAGCATAGAGAACAGCGTTGAATAACTCGTTTGCCTTTCTTCTGCACGGTGTGCGTCTTGCCAACAGAGGTCGGCATTAGAACTCTTGCCGTTGGCGGAGACTTGTGCGAAACAGAGGCTTTCGGATTAGGGCCACACGGCGTTTGTAAAACCTTGATCCTTTTCTTAACGAAACTCAAAAGTTGAGTAACATAGGGATAAGGTTCATCACTCAATGTCTCTTCAAAGAGGGCAAGAGTTTCTGCGTCAACAACACGAGCAGCTAATCGAAATAATATAAATTCCCCTAAATCTGGAATATTTAAATTTCTCAGAGCAGCATGAATTTCAGAAAAAGTATTAACAAATTGTTGCATTACCGACAATGACCCCGAAGAAAAAACGGGAAATTCCATAACCTTTTCTAGATAATCGAATCCCAGAAATCGAGGATTGTCATAATGCTCGCACAACTCATTCCATGCTGAACAATAATGGGCCTCGCTAAAATATACTGAAGCGATAAGCGCCGAGGCCTTTCCTGGTCCCGGGTTCGGCACCAGAAAATATAGGCACACGTGGTCAGTTAGACCGTGACGTGCGACAAACGAAACAAAAAAAAATATTCAATAAAATAAAAAGGGACAGAAAGAGAAAGTTATATAAATGGGAGATGGGAAAAGGAATTTTAGGGATTGGCGCTTACCAGAGGATGCGTAGAACGGAAGATCCTTCCAAAATGTAGGAGACGAAAATCTCCCGACTTTCCTTCCTTCGAAGGTCGAAGCACTCGATGTTTTCTTGATGAGCACTGAAAACCGACTGTATACGCCGGGTTTTTCTCCCCCTGCTCCTCCTCACGAGCTTACCTCACTAGCGCCACAAGGGAAGGTAAGGGGAGTTGGGAAGGAAATACAAACAAATAAAACACCTAATGCGCTTACGCGCGAACAGTGCCTATATTAAAAAGTAAAAAAAGTATACAAAATACACAAATAAAGGAAATCGGAGAAGACGTACAAGGCAATTAAAATATTAGTCATCAATATTTAGGAATCCTTCAAGGCACTTTCTTATAAAGGAAACAAAAGTATCATTATGTACATAAATATATGTACTAATGGAGTAGTGTAGTCTTAGCATTCGGACAACAGACCCATTGATAGAATAATTTCTGCGACAGTATTTAACAAAGAATAACTCAGATCTCCTGGTAAATGTAGCATTAAAATGTAACAATATAAGTAAAGGGGAATACTTAGCAATGTCATTACATGCATTGTACAGAAATAATAATGCAGCAAATTGTCTTCTTACTGAAAGGGTAGGTATTTTAATTCAAGATTACTAAAGTTTCACTGTATGGTATGTTTATGGTACTGAAACCTGCATAATAGTTAGTAATTCTTAGGAACTTTCTTTTCACACTTTCCATTGCATCAATATGGCATATATAATAAAGAGACCCAGATGACTGATAATGAGTTGTACTTACTTATCTGGTGTAAGTGATGCCAGTAAGATAACTATAAAACCAATCGAGTCCACTTTCACTGACACCAAGAGATTTCAATTTATGTAGGAGAATAATACGAATTACCTTATCGAACGCTTGTGCCAGTCAGTCGCAGAAAAGTCAGTGTAGACAACATCAATTTGGCAACCTTCCTCAAGCCCTTGAATTTAATAGTTAGTAAAAACCAATATACTAGGCACCGTTGACATACCCTGTCTGGATCCGTTGCTCAGATGCTATCACATTTCTAAGTAAGGGTTCAAGCTTGTCAACAACTATGCTTTTTACAACTTTGGCTATGACAGACTGAAATAACCGATAATATCACATTTATCGTTATCCATATGGATTGGAATTAAATTACTAGTTTTTAGAAGATCAGGAAAAGAACCACTGCTAAGGGATAAATTAAAAAGTATGAAGAGAGGGTAAGAAAGAGTTGAAAAAAAAAGGATTTAAGAATAATAGGGTGAATTCTATCAGGACCACAACTCTTGCTGGCATCCAATCTTTTTAGTTTGCTAACAATTTCGTTCTTTACTTGTTATAATTATACTTGTATACATCAGCTATTTAATGAACCATTGCTCTACTATTATTCCTTTATTCGTCGCTTACAATCCCTGATTTATTTTATACATGAAACTGATTGAAGTAATGTATCAATTTCTGCGCTGATATTTGAGGATAGGGGTAAATATAAAAAAAAATACTTGAAACATTTATTTTAGCCACTTTCTGATACAAATATGGCAACGATAAATTAAAAAGTGTCAAATACCAATCCCAATGAATACCATGGAGGAGCACATCAATAACATAATATGAATTATATGTTTCTGTTTAGAACTTCATCCACATGTATCAGTTGATGCATCAACACATTTTTACCGAATAGCTAACGCAATAACCTTACACTAACAAATTATGACTCACTACGTCTATATAACAAAGACAATGGGCATTAATTATAGAGCCAACGAACTTATCGACAGAATCATGAGTTCATTCGAAAGCAAACAACACAATCTCCCAAACCGCAAAACCATTGATTAGTTATGGTAACCAAAATGAAGTGCGCTAACCATAAAGAATAGCAAACTAAATACCATACATGCATTATTCAAGCCATTTTCATCACAGTTCAAGCACAATAAAGCTTCCAATAACTATTACATCTTCACCATAAAACATTATTATTAATCCAAATCACAACCGAAAGATAACGCAACATCACAATGATTTTAAATCAAACAATGAATTTACACATTCACAATATTCACTCCAGGTAATTATCACGAAGTCTCACTGGTTTCACGAATAACTGATCAAACACATCGATGGATATAGCGGCGAAATGAATACAATAGAACACATTAGGCATTACACACTACACTCGCGTAGTCAGAACACACTTGAAAAGAGCAGGATAACAATGAACTCAGAGAAATTTATTACCTAGGAATCAACTCAGCTTCACCGGAAATGCGTCCTTTTTAAAGTATAACACAGACAATCTACGGACGGAAGACATCTTAGGGTGGTTCTTTCGCAAACGTAAACATCGCTGCTGGGAGCCGGTGATTGGTTGTTCGTATGACATCTATCGAAATTTGAAATTTTTGTCTTGAAGTATCTGTTTACGATGCGCACAGCACTCATTATGCTCATTAGAGCGGAAAGCTTATACAATAATGAATCAAATGGAGAATATTCATATTCGGTTTAATATGGGGAGGCCGAAATTCCATAAAAAAATGATTATTTACTCGTAGCTTATACTTTCGATGCATGATGAGCTACAAAATAAGCTTCTTCGGTCAGTTTGATGAGAAACACACCCGAAGCAGGGAGTTAATTAATTTATTTCGTCCAAAACAACGCAGGATAATTAAAGCTGTTATAATGTGAAAAATGTTCTAATGATTATTATTTTAACTCAAACATACAACTTTAACAGCATAATTAGACATTAAAACGGATTGGACACTGATCGGATGTCCGTTGGATGTGAGATGACGATGGACGTCCTCTGACTGTCCTGAAAATCCGCGGACATCATTCGGACAAGTAGGACACGCAGCGGACGTCCGCCGGCCACTCTGTGCTGTGTGAGTAGTCTTCGCTTGTCTGACAATAAAATGCCATTATTTGCTATATCTATAAAAGATAAACACTGCATAATATGATGTCTTGAAATGCAAGAATTGTGAGTCAAGTTCATTTCGAGTATATATTTCACTTCATACGATGGAATAAACGACTTTACCTTATGATGTTCAAGTTTTGCAGACGATTCGTCCTCGCTTGGGATATTTTAGGGCAGACTGTGAACCAAAAATACCGTTTATCTTGTATAATTAATAATAATTAATTCAGTCTCCGAAATTACACAAATTAATTCAGCAAAATACAAATAAAAAAGTTTATGTGTTAGAAGTTTATTGATTCTATGTATTGTTGCCATGAACTTACATAAAGTGTGTAATTTCTGAGACTGTATTTTATATCTAAATACAAAATATTTAATATAAATCCATCCACAAAAAGTTAAAAAAATATAAAACACCTAGAGCCTTTCCCATTCCTTGTCCAATCAGCGCTGGACAGAGGGTCTCTCTAGAGGGGTCTTGGCAATGAGATTTGAGTCACGCGCGGCCAGGATTAGCACCATTGCCAACTGAGCAAAATGGTAGTGAGCATTGCCTCGGGGCCATTTTCTTCTTTGTCGTTTATTTTAAGTAAGGGGAAGAATATAAAAATTTCCTTAGATGAAAAGTTTTGTAATATTTTTTTCCGTAAACCATACGTAATTTCGATATTCATATACTTTTCCACACCTCGGAAATTGAAATCTAGCTTTCGGTCATTTAAAAAATCAAAGAATGGGTAAAATAAAATTTTAAAAGAATATTTGTAATTCCGAGATGACGTCCTCTTAGTAAAAAAATAATGAATTGAACCAATTAAATATTTTGGTCGTGACGAGATGAAGAAGACGACCGTTTCGCCGTTCTCCTAGTTTTTCGCGTGTTTTTCTTCACTCTTTCGACCGTAGGAGCTAACTTTTTACACTTACACACTATTCAGTGAATGCGTTTTGTAGTCAAATAAACAAGGAGTAAAACGATATATTACACGGCTCTTTGGAGCCCCGGCGGAATTTTGTACGAATGCTTAAAGTTCAGCGTTCTACCTTTTTTGCGGCGATGGTAGTCACATTACTAGTAGTCACATTAATCACAGTCATGTATACAGATGATTATACTTCATTGTAGTATTCTTTTGTGAATTTTTATCAGGAGAGTTTGTTGAACTTTAATTTATTGGGTGTTTACTTTGTAAAATTCTCCCTATTGACGCAAACTGCCGCAATTCTCATAAATTAGCGGCCATTCGCTCTCTTCCACGTCATTTCATATCCATAACAGTTGAAGTGGTAGAATTGTATCGAGAATAATATGCATTTTACTCATTGCCACCGGATGCGTACCAAGTCCACAATTAATTCCACATCCACGAACTTTCACCATTTAATTTCTCCCAAATCAAATGGGCTATAGGTGCTAAGCTTGTCACAGAAAATTGCAAGAATATTGCAATATCGGAATTTTGGTTATTTTTAACAGATAATATTTGAAAAGTCAAACTATAATTACAAAGAATTTTTAAATGCTGGTGACACAAGAGGAGAGTACGAGTTTAGGTCTAACGCATAATGCTGGAGTTGCTTGTATTTGTTCGGACAAATAGTTTTAGTTCAAGAACAAATATTTTAGAGAACAGAAAATTTTACATCTTTAATTTCTGGTGATTACACTTCAAAATGTACTAGTCATTTTTCTGTTACAAACCACATTACTGATGTTTATTTTGTCGTTATACATGTCACTAATTAATGTGTAAAGCTCGACTTTCTAAAACATTTTTTAAATAAAGCCTTATTCTAAAGTTATTGGAACGAAATTCTTGAATGGTTTCATACCAAGAATTTCCTCAACCTTTACGTCACGTACCTTTTCATTCACCCTAAGTAACTTTTTATCAATTTGATATTTAGCCTGTTTTTTCCTATTGCACTTAAACATTTCCTTTTTCCAACATATTTGTTTTTTACCCAAACCACTAATTCATTAACGTCACATCTTTCTTACGTTCAAACGAGTATAAACGCGAAGTCGTCACTGGCAAAAATGTAACCCCATGAAGAATGATGCGAGAGCTTTGAAATCGGTCGCGGTTGTGAATAATAAAAGTGATGGATGTTCAAAATTTGATTATATAAGCATGTGAGTCAGGGAAATATTTCAATTCGGGGACGGAGGCTATAAGATGACCGGCAAGCATTCCATAGACAACCCCTTTCAGGAGGAATGGGCACTTCGGTGAAGTAATTTAAAAAATAATGCTACACGAATCTTTCGCTTCCTTGTAATGAACGTGGTAAGGCGTGGGCAAATCCGTTACACTGATCTCCGGCCAATTCCTTCCACTTTAAATTAGCATAAGATACCTTCAGGCCTAAATCTTAAAAAAGTTTCCGTGCGTCATTGATGTGATTACTCGTCAGCAGACGCCACGACCTTTGAAAATATAGGGGATGATGTAAAATTTGCGAATCTGCATTTTTTTCGTGAATTCTCAGGATCTTAGAGGAACAAAAGAACATTTCGGTTCCTTCTGAGCCATTTCACTGTGAGGGGCGTTCATCAACAGGTATGTGAGAGATTTTATTAGCAGTAGCATATTTTATGCATGGTCATACTACCATTGTTTCCGAAGACGCATTAAAGTATTCATATTATTTTTCATTCCGTTGTATTTCATTGCAATTGTTATGGGAGCCATTACACGTCACGATGGGAGGTAGTGGCAATGATATTTTATAGAACCGTTTGTTATGTTATTTAATTACATTTATAACTAGGTAACCCGTGCGAAAATGTCGCACTTTCACGCTATCAGGGAATAAGTATGTTAAGGAAACGGTGTAATTGGGTTTTAAATAGAGAAGAAGGTGTATCATGAAGTACTTTCTTTATACTTGTTTTCTTGCAAAAATATACAAAACATATGAATACAATACAGGCAAGAGAGTTTATCGAAATTTTAAGTCAAATTAATTGGTAAATAGTGAAATTGGAGATTGAGATTGTTTTTTCGTCAGAAGCCGGTGATTCAACGTTTAAAATGATATCTCATTTATCACTGTAGGTGTAGTATTAACGGAGCCTATACGGAATCACAGAAAAAATCCTTTCTATAATAATATACATGATACTCTTTTATTCCGTTGTATGACATCGAAATTGCTATCGTAGCCATTATACGTCGCGATGAGAGGTAGTGGAAGTGATACATTAAAAAAGGTAGATTTAAGGTGTCATAGGGAGAGATTGCTGAACATGTTTAGAAAGATATGATAAAGATAAATATAAAGAAATATTTGTTGTTCTTGGACCCTTGGTCCACTAAGAACATACAAATGTATACATTAGTATCAGGGCTCGAGTACACAGTAAAATTGGATACATACAATAAATGATATAATAATGGTTACAAAAAAACAAAGCATATTGGTAAATAATTTTTTTTCCTGTAATAGCATTTTATTGAACAGTATGTTTTTGAAAGCAATCAGTGATTTGGAGTTTTTGATTAGTTCAGGAGTACTACTCCATATCCCTGTCCCAACAACAGAAAAGGATTTATTAAATGTAGAGGTATGGTGTAGTGGGACAATTAAAGAATCTGGTGACATTCGAGTTGCAACATTTCGATTTTTCTCTTTAGACTGAAAAAATTGCATGATATATTCAGTATGTTGATAACTGAAAAGTTTATATAAAAAGGAGGCAAGCATGTATTCCCTCCTTGTTTTAGTTTTAAGCCATTCTAACTTAGGAAAATAATGGGATATATGATCATCTTTTTTAAGATCATAAATGAACCTGACACACATATTTAACTGTCGTTGAATCATGGTTTTAATCTCTTCAGTTAGGTCATGATAAAAAAGACAGCAGTAATCAATATGGGGGAATATTAGCGAGGATACCAGTTGCTTGTGGGTATGAGAGGGCAAAAGGTTTTTATGAATTTTTGGCTGAAACCGGATCATGTTAATCTTATTGCTGATGGCTTGAACATGGTTTTGCCAAGACAAATTGGGCATCAATATGACCCCAAGATTTTTAACGGAGTTTGAATATGATATTTCCGCATCACCAACAATAATCTTTGGCTAAACATCAAAGTCAACATGTTTGAGTAGTTTTGAGGTACCGAGTAACATAGACTTTGTTTTTCTGGGGTCAAGCTCAAAGTTGTTGTCTACAGCCCATGAATTGATGGCTTAAACATCCTCATTGACTTTGAAAATTGCATCATTCAGCTCATGCAAATGGCAGCGATGATAAATCTGTAAGTCGTCAGCATATGAAAGGTGTTTACAATTTATAATACACTTGGGCAGATCAAGGACATACAAGGAAAATAGGAGAGGACCAAGAACTGACCCTTGCGGGACCCCACAATGGACAGTGGTCCATTGCGATGTATTCCCATTCGCGTCCCTGACTGCCTGTTGGCGATATTTTAGATAGGAGTAAAACCAGTTAAGGGTGGAACAGGAAAACTTAAGGTTTTTCAACTTGTGGAGAAGTTTGGCGTGATTAACAAGACCAAAAGCATTGGTAAAATCAAATAAAACCAGAATTGTGACCATCTGTTTATCAATTCCTCGACGTACATCATCCGTTAATTTGAGTAGCGCTGTTTGCGTAGAGAATTTTTTTCGAAATCCAGATTGATATGGATCATTCAAGTTGTTTTGGTTCAGATAATTCGTAACCTGCTGAGAAACAATCCTTCCTAAGCATTTAGAAAGAGAGAACAAAATAGAGATTGGCCGATAATCACAGGGAGAAGTTGGTTTTTTAACCTTTCGAATTGGAGTAATAAGTGATGATTTCCATATAATCGGAAATTCAGATGACGTTAAGGAAAAATTAAAAATATCAAGTATTACAGGTAGCAGTACAGTTGATGAGGCCTTGATAAATTTAACTGAGATTCCATCGACCCCAATTGAGTTGGATTTAGAGAAAGATAACGTTTTACGTAGTTTATGAGGAGTTACGTGTTGGAAGAAGAAATTACTCTCGTTATAGGGTACGAGTGAATCAAGGTTAGAGAGACCAAATATGCCTGCTATGCTATTTCCCTCAGAGGCAAAGGTGGGAGTGAAATGCTTGTTTAGATCGTTAATAGAGAATTCATGCATGGGCTGCTTGTTTCGCCGCTGCACGAGTCCAAGACTTCTAAGTTCCCTCCAGACCTGGTTTGGTTTTGTCAAATTGGAGAAGGTGGTTACATAATATTTTTTCTTGGCCTCCATGATACATTAAAGGTTTGGTACAGAATCATCAAATATTGAAATTTGTAATTTTTCGTGCTTCCTAGTATATAGATTTCAACCTCTAAACTGAATCTTTTCTGTAACGCTAGACCATTTAAATAATATTGGGAACCCTGCCTACCTATTCGGATAATTTTTAGTAAAAATTAAAATAACGGTTATTGTAAATTTAAATAGTCGACTTATACTGTGATATTAAAAAGTATTGAAATGATAAACGAGGTCAGGTTTTATGCAAAATTAGTAGTCAGGTATCCTAGATATTATGTGTTCTTGTTATATCGTGAAACAAAATGAATAAAAAAATCCATCACATTTCATATATTAATAGCATTACTGCTTGCCTGGAGATTTTCTTTTTAATCTCCTTTTCTTCGTATTTCCCCCTTGACAAAGAGTCTCAGGGACATAATATATGGGCTTATCTCACGTCCCGGTGTTAAAAGTACGTCCCAGTATCCCGCCCGGTTGGCAAATTGGCCCCTGCTAATACCGAAACGACCCTGATGGCTCCGCGGAGCTCCGTTTGGATCCGCAGTCCATCCATTTCACGGAGAAATTGCGCGGTTGCGTTAATTTTCAACTTTTCTTGATGGGCATTGAGGTATAACTCGGTGTGGGCAAAGATGAGCTCGGTTCTCCAGGGTTTAAAACACCATTATATTATCCACTGCATTTGAATATAATTTTAAATAGTATTTAAAATTAAAGAATGAATGACTGTACACAATTAGCTATGCTATTAAAAAGTATGTTCCAATTTTTCCGGTTTTACGCTATTCAAAACTGGGTATTTACCGGTTTTGAGGTATGGTAACATTGGTGAAACAGACAGTCACTCAATCCGAGTGGGAACTAGGGTTTCCAACTGTAAGACTTTCTTCACTATTTTTTTTGCAAATTTTTAATGCATTATGAAAGTCATTTCACCTCAATTCAACAAATGACGGTCCATTATGGCTTTCAATTTCGCTTAAAATGGGCTTTCGGGAAGAAGGTCACTACACTCGATATACTTTGGAACCGAGATATGGTTGGAGAGTTTAAACTACCTGAAATTAACGTTAATAGCATCGAAATCTAGCTCGTAATAAAGTTTTTTTAAACTTTAAATTGTGGAACATGGCTTTAAACTCTCCTACCGTATCATATATGAATTCCACGCCTTATCGCCAAAATCTTCAGAAACAATTTACTCTGGAATCGTTATGCGAAAACACTTTCTATGTGTTTTATACGTATTTAATATTTTTTCACACTTTTGGCAAAAACTCTCCGTATTGTATTTATTTCTTTGCTTCTAATTATCGTAGTTAAACGTATGGCTTACATTGAAGCTGTCATTTCAGAAGAAAATTTTATTAATTTAGAGAATTTTTTTCCACTTTTTTTGTTGTTAAACTTTTAAGTTAAAAATTCTTAAAAACCTTTCAACATCTTTATTGTTATCGGTATATTGTGTCTTTGCCAACATGAAACTCTTCCGAAACGTCACATTTACCTGGAGTTGTTCGATGAATAGCGTGAGGATATGTTGTTTAGATTTGCAAGAAGCAGACTTGTCGAGAAAATATTGCTTTTTATTTGATTTTAATATTATGAAATAAATCAAATTCAAGAAATAGTTCTTGGGGTATCTCATAAGAATCATTAGCACTGTGGGTTCAAAGCATGTAAAGGCCGTTTTACACGGGGCTCTCTACTTCGCAGGCTGAAGCAGCTTCAGATCTTGCAGTAGAAGGCGCCAAAGTACACTTCAAGAATGAGAGCTAATCACAATATGTCAGCTTTTCACGACATATGAGTCTGCGCAATTCTTCGTGTAATTCCTCCGTAAATAACATTTGACGAGTGTTTTGTTTTGCCCGTGAAAATGATTTTTTGCGCATTATTGTTGACATTGGTTTTCCAGGGAATAGAATTCTATTCCGTTTATTCCTTGGGTTTGCTATCTGTTCAATTAGCAAGGGACGGCAAGGATATAGAGGATGCAAGGTTATATTAGCGCGTCGCCATTTAAAGTTTTACTTCAAAGTAATCTCGGTAATAAGGGATAGATTTAATTTTTTTGGTAGACATTTCACTTTAATAATATTTCTAATCTTTGTGTTTAAAAATTATACGTACAATAATAAATCATGACATAACAAATCTAGAGAGGTTTGAACCGGTTCACTACCTATGTCATCAAGTTCGTGGTTGAATGTAAAATGAATTTAATGAGTGACAAATAAATATATATGGTGAAATGTGTGTTATTTTGCCCCACTGAGGATAGGCGGCTAAGAGTTCAGTAATGATAGTAGAGTGGAGGGAAACCTGAACTCAGCGTTAGCCTCTTATTAACGCAAGGCGCCAAGTGGTTTTACGTGTTTTCCAACGGTTAGAGTAACATACCGTAAATCTTCAAGTATAAGTCGATTCGTTTAGCTTATACTCCCAGTCCCCGAAAGACGCTCATAATTCGTTCCAGAAATTTTGAGCACTAATTGAAACAGCGCTTTTTAAGCTTATAACTGCATAAGGAATAATTGTATAGTAAATAATACGTTCCCAAGTTTTGTTGAACGATTTGAAACTGTAAGAGTACTGTTATTAAGAGCGATTCCGCGGAAACTAAGTTGTGGCCGCGTTGAAATCTCCTTAGATTCTTACGATTTTTGGTACAATGACATTTCCCAAAATATTAGCCCTAAATATTGATAAATATTAGAGATGGAGCGCTTCGATGATCTAAGTAAGCGCAAAATGGCGCTCCGCGGCTCCGAACTGTGACCCAATCTTATGCCAATCTAATGGCCAGGTTTCGAATAGAATGGCAGTTTCACAATTATGAGATTTTGATCTAAGTTTAATATTAATTTTTGGTGACATCGACATCACCTCTGATCTCTAGCTCGAGTTTAATTTTATCAGTATTTTCAATTTTGCTTCGTTTATGGCCAAATAACATATCTATTAATTCTTAGAAAAGACCAGCGATTATTTTGCTGAACAATCATAATGCAGAACTATACTTTAAGAATGCATAAACTTTTAATGGCGCTATACCACGGCACGATGGTTTAACAACATCGGAAAGGTGACAATTATGCAACTTTCACGGCGTGAAAAAGGCGATGTTCGACAAGCTGTTATAGGTTGATATGAATATTTTCCAACAGTAAAGCGCTTCGTCTTTCAAAAACAAGATTTATGAGTTTTTTTTCAAAACACACGAAAAAGGGTAAACGTAATGTACCTACTGTAATGTGCGTGAAACTTGAAACATAGAAAATGGCGCGTTGGGAGGTTAAGAGCGCGGTCTGCGCATGTGCTTCTCGCTGATACTACCCGTCTAAACGATGACGAATCGTGAACTATGGACAGGAATAAGAGAACATGTATTTCTGTAACAAGATCATCTGTCGTTATTAGTTACTTGTTGCGGAGTAAATACTTCACTTTTTCCGACCATAGTAATTCGTCCCGAAATTAGAACATCCATGGAATTTTCGGCACCTGATGTTCGGCAGAATTCCCTCAAATCCTTCGGCTATAAATAAAACTAATGCATCCATAGGCAATCAAAGAAGAAGTTTGGAATTTCGACTGTTGAGACGTCTTTTAGAAATAATTTCGGCATTTATGGCTACTGCAGTTACTAATACATTCCGTATCGGGTGCAGCGATCGATTTGAACTTTTACAAAATGCCATGAAAGTTTTGGAGAGCGCTACTTTGAAGCACCAGCCTTAATGAGAACAATATCGTACTAATTTTTGTACAGCGTTGTGGCAAAACAGCACTTATCGAGTCATCACTATTCGATAACAGTATGTATAATATATTATAACTATTAATTCATCGTCTATTATATCTTATACTATCGTGATAAGTCTCTTTTCATCCAATAAATCGATTATAATTCTTGTCTTCAGTGGATATTTAAATAAAATGTGCTTTATCTTCTTAAATACTGATAACAAAATTAAACCATAAAAGGCGCAAGATTGAATGTTGAGGCAAAGAGGGACTAACTTTGAAAACAAGGACGTATTATTTCCTTGTTGTTCAACGAAGAGGTCTTTTGCTACAATATAATCCATTTTAGATAAAAAACTTTGTACTATTCCACACTTTACTTACAAACTCTGACCGGTTTCATATGGCATCTTCTGACTTAGGATTTGGCTAGGTCAGAAGATGCCATATTATGGTGAAACCGGTCGCAGTTTTTAAATAAAGTGAGGAAAAGTACAAAGTTTTTAAAATTTAAAATAAATATCTGTCACTTACACGAAGTCAAACCTGAAACAATTAAATTTATGCAATATAATCAACTATTTAGAGTTATATTGCCATCGTCGACGCAATTGTCAGCGTTATTGTGTGATTAGGCAGCTCCATCTCCATCGTCCTATGGATTTGTGTGACATTGTACGTTACCTTAAGTTACTTGCAGTAACGGCGTGTAAAAAATACACAACATTTTAATCCGTACACACAAGGATTTACGGCTCCAGAATTGCCAGTAGAAAATTGGAAAATCCTACAATTTCGGGGTAGTTATGCGATATTTGAGCAGCACAATTATTCTTGTAGAATGGAATTATATTGCCAAGAGGGATTATTTATTTGGCGGTGGTAGGTTCTCTTACTAAACTACTAAAATAAAAAAAATTCTGGTGAATACTCTGCGTAGCTTGTGAGAAATAGAGATTGGAGTTTTTCAGCTAATGCGCGGGAATATTGACCTAGAAAAAATGACCAAATTTAGTGACTCAACTATGATTCGACGGTATGTTTTCATTTTCCGAAGAGTGGTGGAAATTTACGGACCTACCCTCGAATATTTACGGCAGTTTAAGGCTCTCCACATAACACTCGTATCGGGTTGCTACTGAAGAATTTCCTTACTTGCCGAGTTGAAGCTCTAGGAATTCAAGAAAATTAATAAACCATCCACAACAATTCCATCAACCATTTTAATTATTGTTTATTAGAATAATTTAATTTAATCTAGTATAAAAATAAAACAGTAATTCTCCATAGTTAATCATACCATAAAACTGTTGTCTTCTTCCCGACGAATTCCATGGTATATTATGCAAGTAATTATTAAGGCAGGGCAAAGCTCCTCATATTTTGGTTGTGTTGACGATCGTTAGAGTAACTGGTCATAATTATTGCTGATTCTTCACTCCCAGCATCCCCCGCTAGTTTTTGTTTGTCTCTTATGGCATTTTTTCATTGAAATACCTTACGTTTCAACTTCTGGGTCAAAATGGCATAAATTATTTTAGATATTGTTTCCCTACCGAACAACTGATTACACCCTCACGAGAGCTACTATCTAAAGAAGTTTTAAAAACTAGTTTTCACGTTTAGGAGACTCAATTCCATTTGGCGCAGCATTCAAGCCTCTTCCTAAGCACACCGCAAAACATTTGCCAAAGAATGTGAAAGGCTAATTATTTCATTTTTCGCTGTACTTGGTCAATGCTTTATTGCCGAGCAACCCAGAAAATTTCATTATAAAGCACCTGTATTTCGGAAAGTTCCGTGAAGATTTCTCATACATGCATCTCTTAACGAGTAAAAACTATGTTCAAATTAATAAAACATTTCTTTTATTTTGAAAGGTAAGGGCCTACAATATTCTCCGTCTAAGCAAATATTTTTCATTAAATTTCAATTTATCTATCAAAAAATGTCCCATTTGTTCTAAAGTTCCTATTGCATTCCTATCCATCATTTGATGAGGTGTTTCTGGGTGTACTACTTACGGCTCCGTGACGACATTCAGAAGAAAATTTGAATTAGCTGAGACTGTGCAGTCTAAAAAGATAAGTAAAAATAATACGATGTAGACAGTTGATCAAACTTTAATCATGACTTTGATAGCTATTTCCTACGACATTAGATAAATATCCTTAAATTCGGACGTACCGTACTAATTCCATATTACGCAAAGAGCTTTGAAACCTCAAGGAAGATGCGAAATTACAGGCTTGGGAGCCTGAACAAGAGACGTCTACATCTACATATTACCCTGCGAGCCACCTCTAGGGTGTTTGGCAGGGGGTGACAAGTCACCAAAATGCAGCATGCAAGCGGACCGCCACATGCACACCGCACGGTCATGAATATTAAGGATACTAACCAATTCCATCATTAACTAAACACCATCATGCAGCATGCAAGAGAATCCCCACATGCACGCCACACATGTACGATGAGACCCACTCGTAGCTGGTATTGCACGGCTATCGGGCGCGACCCATATGGTGATGGGGTTGACAGTTCAAGTACTTGAATTGGTAGTGACAATGTCACTATGGACAAACGCAACATAACATCGATGTGTCAATTTAAACCTGTTAAATAACAGGCACGAACTCCGAAGTGACAGAACTGCCTGTTGATCTTTTAGCCGTTTCCAGTGGCGACGACTTCTAAATTACATTCTTTCGGCGAGATTGCAAAAACTAGCTCTCGTAGGATAGCTATCCATCTCACCTCACGCGTGTAGTTATAGGATTTCGTCGTTGTGTGGAGCTGATGAAGGCTTATGGTATTTCACCCACGAACCTCCTTGCCACGCCATTATGAGTCCGCGTTAGCTAATTAAATTCAATCTTCTAGAGGCTTAAAAATATGCTCTATCTGATGAGATAGGGTTAACGGCATTTGTAGAAGTTATTTTTTGCAGAAACGGGTTGAAAACACCCTATTTTTAAAACTCTTTAATATGAAAATATTGTAAAAGGTATTTGATATACATTGAATAACTCTTGTAAGAGACAGAGCACGCTAGTTTGAAATATTTTTGGAGAACTAATTTCTGAGGCCGATTTGCTGCATTTTATCTACTCAATACGCTTTGAGAAAATGCTATGATAATTTTCATTTAACAGAGTATTAAAATTTGTACAATGATAGGTACTTATCATATGTTTGGACAAAAAGGCTACAGATATATCATGTCTCAAAGTTGCGAAAATTTCGCATTCATGTGGTAGGTCTTCATGTCATGGTTCACACAAGCGGCTATATCTCCAAACGTATTTCACAAACGGACCTAAAAATTAACAAATTTTAATTAAAAGTATGTACAACTATCCACACAAAATTAAATTAAAATCCGAGATGGTCGAGCGGAGTACTTCTCTAAAACTAGACCACTTGACGTGGAATGACCTCTTAGCATAATACCGGCATGTATAATAATTGTCGGGAAACGTAATTTGTTGCATAGATCTAATTGTCAGAGAAAAAATTCAGCGATGCAACCCTCAACAACCCGTATATTTACCTAATTTTCGAAATCACTCTTGGAAACGCTTCATACAACTGGCCATGAAGAAAATCCAGGGCTTCAAAAATATATTCGAAGACTTGTTTATAAGCCCAAGATTAAAAATGCTTTTATAAATTCGATAATGTTAATTATAACGGAGATTTGTTTAATAAAACTGTTTTTTTTTCTCCATACTCGGGTAGCTAACGTGAATTCATTTCATTCTCATCAGAGAAAGTAAGCAATTAGTATGAAGTAGCATTAAGTATTAGAATTATAATTTAATTAGAATGCTCTTTATCATAAGGATTTGCAATAATAATGAACCCATTGAAAGATCGCTTATGATAAATAACCACCAATTCGGCCATATTGAATTTCAAGCCACTGCCGACCGTTCCGAAATTCATGCTGCTGCAGCAGCCGAAGTACAGCTTCATTTTCCGTTTCACGGCAGCACAGGCAGTAAATTTCGATCGATCGACAGATGTATACAGATGATTATATTTTATTGTAGAATACTTTTTTTATTTTATCAGGTGAGTTTGGTGAACTTTAATTGATTGGGTTTTTACTTTGTACAATTCTCCCTATTGACGCAAACTGCCACAATTCTCATAAATTAGCGGCCATTCGCTCGCCTCCACGTCATTTGATATCCATAACATTTGCATTGGTAGAATTGTATCGGGAATAATATTCAATATTACTCATTGCCAACGAATGCGTACCAATAGTCCACAATAAATTCCACATTTACGAACCTGTCACCATTTATTTACTTCCATATCAAATGGCCTAAAGGTGCATTTTGTGCTAAACTTGTCACGAAAAATTGCAAGAATATTGCAGTATCGCAATGTTGGTTAGTTTTATCAGATAATATTTGGAAAGTCAGATTATAATTACAAAGACTTTTTAAATGCTGGTGGCACAAGAGGAGAGTACTAGTTTAGGTCTAACGCATAATACTGCAATTGCTTGTATTTGTTCGGACATATAGTTATAGTTCGAGAACAAAAAAAGATTTTACATCTTTAATTTCTGGTGACTGCTCTTCAAAATTTATTAGTCATTTTTCTGTTATAAACCACATTTCTGTTTTTATTTTGTCGTTATACATGTTACTAATTAATGTGTAAAGCTGGACTTTCTAAATATTTTTTTAAAAATGCCTTATTCTAAAGTTTTTGGAACGCAATTCTTGAATGGTTTCATACTAACAATTTCACCAAACTCTACGTCACGTATCTATCCATTCACCCTGAGTAACTTTTGGTTAATTTGATATTAAGCCTGTTTTTTCCTATTGCACTTAAACATTTTCTTTTTCCAGCACATTTTTTTTTCACCCAAACCACTAATTCATTAACATCCCATCTTTCTTGCGTTCTAACGAGTGTAAATACGAAGTCACCAGTGGAAAAAGTGTAACCCCTTAAAGAATGATGCGAGAGCTTTGATATCGGGCGCGGTTACGAATAATAAAAGTGACATATTTACAAAGTTTTATTATATAAGCATGTGTGTCAGGGAAATATTTCAATTCGGGGACGGAGGCTAAAAGATAACCGGCAAGCATTCCACAGACAACCCCTTTCAGGAGGAATGGGCACTTCGGTGAAGCACCTGGTAAGCGGGTTCTCAGCGCAGGGCATCGCCCCTACCCTGGCCAGCGAGCGTTTGGTCATCGCCTGGGTATGGAAGGGCTGCGGGAAAAGTTAGGAAACAAGGATAGGTGAGAAGGGTAGAGAAAGGGGAAGATTTCGACCCCAGAGCCATGAATAGGCTAAGGGACAAAAACGAAACGCGAAACAACATTTCTTCTAGGATGTTCGCAACATCGAGTCCTATTAATGAGGAAACGACGGAGTCGCTACAGGGTCCGGTCCACCAGGACCTCGGTGAAGTAATTAAAAAAATAATGCTACACGAATGCATCGCTTCCTTATAATGAACGTGGTAAGGCGTGGCCAAATCCGTTGGACTGAACTCCGGCCAATTCCTTCCACTTTAAATTAGCATAAGATACCTTCAGGCCTAAATCCTAAAAAGGTTTCCGTGCGTCATTGATGTGATTACTAGTCAGCGGACGCCACGGCCTTTGAAAATATAGGGGATGATCTAAAATTGGGGAATCGGCATTTTTTTTCGAGACTACTCAGGTTCTCAGAGGTATAAAAGAACATTTCAGTTCCTTCCGAGGCATTTCACTGTGACGGGCGTTCATCAACAGGTAAGTGAGAGATTTTATTGGCAGTTGCATTTTTTATTAGTGATCATACTATAATTGTTTCCGAAGAGGCCTTAAAGTATTCATATTATTTTTCATTCCGTTGTATTTCATTACAATTTTTATGGGAGCCATTATACGTCGCGATGGGAGGTAGTGGCTATAATACTTTATAGAACCGTTGATTTTATATATCATAAGGAAATATTGCAGATCATTTTAATCATGATACACTAAAAGTTATTTGCAGAATGATAAAACACTGATAATTTTTATTTTTGTGGTACCGAATGTATAGATTTCAATCTGTGAAGTGAAGTCTTTGTTATCGATTTCGATCGAAGTAATCTACCAGGCTGAAACTTTGCTGAACATGTATAAAGTACCTATATTCCAATTTTATTCCGGTTTTACGCTCTTCAAAACTGGGCATTTTCCGGTTGTGAGGTGTGGTAACATTGGTGATACAGACAATTACTCAATCCGAGTGAGAACTAGGGTTTCCAACTGTAAAACTTTCTTGACTTTTTTTTTTGCATATTTTTAATGTATTATGAAGGTCATTCCACCGTATTTCAACAATTGATGGTCCATTATGGTTTTTCATTTTCGCTTAAAATGGGCTTTGGGAAGAATGTCACCGCACTCGAAATACTCTGGAATCGTGTTACGGATGGAGAGTTTAAACTCCCTCAATATGACGTTAATAGCATTGAAATCTAGGTCGTAAAAAAGTATTTAAAAACTTTTAATGGTGCATCATGGCTTTGAACTTTCCTACCGGATCATGTATAAATTCCACGCCTTATCGCCCAAATATCTGGAGATAATTTACTCTGGGAACGTTATGCGAAAACACTATTTTTGTGTTTTATGCGTATTTAATATTTTTTCACACTTTTCGTAAAAACTCACCATATTTATTTATTTATTTGCTTCTAATTATCGTAGTTTAACGTATGGCTCATTTTTAAGCTGTCATTTCATAAGACAGTTTTATTAGTTTAGAGCGATTTAAAAAAAATTGTTGTTTCGTTAAATTTTTAAGTTTAAAAATTCTTAAATAACCTTTCAACAAAAATATTGTTTTTTCTATATTGTCTTTGCCTGCATGCAACTCTTCCAAAACGTCGCATCTACCTGTAGCTGTTCGATGACTAGCGTGAGGATATGCTGTTTAATTTTGCAAGAAGCAAACTTGTCGAGAAAATATTGCTTTTTTATTATTGTAATATTATGAAATAAATCAAATTGAAGAAACAGTTCTTGGGGTATCTCATCAGAATCATTAGCGCTGCTGGTTTGATGCATGTGAAGGCCGTTTTACATGGGGCTCTCTACTGCGCAGGCTGAAGCGTTTCAGCTCTCGAAGTAGAAGGCGCCATAGTATACTGCGAGAACGAGAGCTTTTCACAATATGCCAGCTTTACACAGCACATGCGTCTGCGCAAGTATTTGGGAAATTTCTTCGTAAATAATGTTCGCATTTGACGAGTGTTTTGTTTTGCCAGTGAAAAGGGTTCGTGCGCATTATTGTTTGCATTGGTTTGACAAGGAATAGAACTCTATTCCATGCATTCCGTGGGTTTGCTATCTGTTCAATTTGCAAGTGAAGGCATGGATATAGAGGATGCAAGGTTATATTAATGCGTCGCCAATAAAAGTTTTACTTTAAATTAAACTCAATAATTTGGGATAGATTTGAGTTTTTGGGTAGACACTTCTCTTTAAAAATATTTCTAATCTTAGTGTTTCAAAATTGTACATACTATGATAAATCATGACATGACAAATCCCGGTTTGACCCGGTGCACTTCATGATACTTATCTCCTGCGTTAGCGATTACCTATATTATCAAGTTCCTGGTTGAATTTAAATCGTATTTAACGAGTGACTAATAAATAAATATGGTGAAAGAAATTTAAGTTCATTGGAGAAATAAGTAAATTTGCTTTTAACACTCTTAGTTATTGCACGTGTACCTACTAGGGATTGTCCACAATATTTTTTCAGCATTATTTGATGATCAATCTGAATTTTATTAGGATAGAGTGATAATTGACAGTTCAATGCAAAAGATTCTTTAAAAAAATACATCTGCTCAGCGACAAAATTAGAGGCAGAAAGCAAACAAGCATCAGTAAAAATACGAAATTTCGTTACCCTGGCCCAAAATCGGTGGCTTGCATAACGAAACCAAAATACGATGCTCAAAAATGTGCATAATCTCCTATTTTCTTAAATCATAAGATACCTTAGTATGTAATCTAGTTAAGTGAGTGAGTGCATAAACGAACTTTGATTATAATTTAAAACTTTCAACGGGAATCATCCATTTAAGAGTAATTATTATGAATCATATTCCAGTTATCGAGTGCAATTTTCGTTCACATTTGCATAATCTAGGTGCTTTTTTGCATTAATTTTTTATTGTGCGAGCAATTACCGCTTAATAAATGTCATGCATGATTTCAGTAATTGACGAGAATGCATAAATCATCATTGTGCGCCTAAATACCCCATTGATAGTTATTTAAAAAAGACGATGTGACGGGAAGCGATGTTCCTTTCATCGGTAGAAATATTTAATTATTAAAGTATGCCATATTATGCCACTAACAGATATCCAACAAATATCTCTCTACTTAACGCACAATAGCAAGAGCATGTCTACATGTGTATTTGGAGCAACGAACTAGTAATGTTTAATTAAATAACAGTATAACATACGAGGAGCTTCACGGACTGCGAGAATGCGGGGACCAAATTAGAGCTGGGGCTAATTTCCTCGCAGTCATTCATACATTCGCGCTGGCGTTCGCGTAGTGCACCGCTTTACACGACGCAATTTTCATTGCGAATGCATCCACACATCAGCCTGCGCAGTAGAGAACCCCGTGTAAAACTGCCTTAACGCAATGGACGCTCGAGAAGCACACGTCGCTGATTCTGTTCACGTTTGACTGGAAGGCAGTACAGTGCAATTGAACCCCATGCGTGAAATTTCAATTCCTCTGTTTCCCTGCGATGCCAAATATTTCCCTCTGGATGTCTGTTACCGGTTCCGCGGTTTATTATGATTAGAGGTGGCCTTCTTATACCTACGAAATTTACATTAAGTGTTTAAAAATTGAATGGCAAGTTAATAGATATTATTGTTGAATTCCCGATGAAGACCATGGTATATTATGCAAGTATTTTTTCAGACAATGCAAGGCTCTTCATATTTTGGTAGTGTTGACAGAGTTATTGGTCAGAATTATTGTTGATACTATACTCCCAGCTTCCGCCGCTAGTTTTTGTTTGTAGCTTATGGCATATTTTCATTGAAATAACTTAAGTTTCAACTTCTGGGTCAAAATAGCATACATTATTTTAGATATTTTTTCACTGCCGCACAATTGATTACACCCTCAAGAGAGCTTCTACCTAAAGAAATTTTAAAAACTAGTTTTCACGTTCAGAAGCCTCAATTCCATTTGGCGCAGCATTCAAGCCTCTTCCTAAGCACACCGCAAAGCATTTGACAGAAAATGTGAAAGGCTAATTATTTCATTTTTTTCTGTACAAGGAGCAATGATTTATTGCCGAGTAAAACAGAAAATTTCATTATAAAACACCTGTATATCATAAAGATCCGTTAAAATTTCTCATACATGCATCTCGTTACGAGTAAAAGTTATATTCAAATTAATAAAACATTTCTTTTATTTTGAAAAGTAAGGGCCTACAAGATTCTCCGTACAAGGAAATATTTTCTATTACATTTCAATTAATCTATCAAAAAATGTACCAAAAGTTCCTATTGCATTCCTATCCAGCATTTTACGAGTTGTTTCTTGATGTACTACTTACGGCTCCGAAGTAGAATCAAATAGAAGGAAATATGTTAGTAATCTTAAATTAAAATACTGCAATACTAACTCCAAAACATATCCTGCAATTTAAATGGGATGAACAACGAAACTTTGATTGTTTTTATGATAACTTTTCGACTAAACAGCAAGTTGACCTGCTAATTGTCGCATATTTATACGACGAACACCAATACTGGTTGGAAGGGCTGTATCCCTTGAAAATAAGAGGAGTTTACAAGAAAACCTTTGCAATTAGCTGTTTGCCTTTTGTATTACAACGAGTTTCCCAGCTCTATTTGCGCATATTGACGGCGCTTGGTAAAGCCCTCATTCTGACACAAGTGCCATACGCTCAAAACTATCTGACTGTAAAAAGCTTCCAGTGGCGTCATTTAAACCAAAAAAATATGACTTACATTATCTTAGTCGAGAAGAGCTCACAAAACTCAGTTAGGACCTAATCTACTTGTCCCAGATATTTCAGGCCATTGGCTTCGGAGAATGCCCGGATGGGCTTGCCTCCATGATCCCTGGCAAACGGAACAAAGCTCGCTGTTTGACTTCTGCGAGCAGAATTCTTAGATTATACATTGCAGCTCAGAAGCCTACCAATTAATTCATCTAAATAGTGAAATTCATTGATAATAAAACGGCGCTTTGTACATTCTACACACAAATTTTATTGACGGCTCGATTAAAAGATCATTTACCAAAACCTCGCTCAGACGTATATTACATCTTGGCATATAACTTAAGACATAAATTTATAAGAATATTTATTGATGCTTAAATACTATCCTCGAGCTAGTCCCTAGCATCAACGTACTAACAAGCCTTCATTACTATTCAAACACTAACGTTTCCCCAAAACATCGAATAAAAATACCTAAATAACTCACTTTTGCAAGTCCATTAACTCACTGCCAAGGGAGTAAATGGACTTGCAAAAGTATTCATGGTATTTCTTGTAGCATATAAGATTAACTATCGTGAGATATTCAAAGAACTGCGGAACTGGCCGCGCAGTAACTTTAACGGAGTCACACAATTGTGTGAAATTCACAGTGAAAAAATCATTCGCCTGGACTGGGATTCGAACCCAGACCCCCCGATTTCGCGGCGCGAAATCGGGGGGTCTGAGTTCGAATCCCAGTCCAGGCGAATGATTTTTTCACTGTGAATTTCACACAATCGTGAGATATATGAGGCCCATTTAAATCATTTACTCTATTTCTCAGGTACACACAGCGATATTCAAAGAAAGGAATAATCCTAGTTAATTAAAATAAGTGGAATAAATGGAAATACAATTTTTGAGGTAGCGATAATTATTGAATGAAGCATAATGAAACAACATAAATAGTATAAATAGACAAGAAAATCATCACACTTTTACCTGGACGTAAACAAAAACACTCTCAATTTTAGAGACACTCAAATAATACAATAATCCCTGCCAAGGACAAATCCAAATGCGTAATGCCAATTAGTTATTACCTGCCTTAAACGTAGATGGATATATTATTTCATCAAAATACCATAACACACAAAAATGCAGTGAAACAAAAAGATGACACTTGAGGTGACAAAACTTACTGAATGAAGAATAATTAAACACTACAAAGTTTATCCTTTCACTGGGACACAAAAACCAAGTAAATAAACATAATCACCAACTTCATTTTAATTTACATAGATTCCATATCCTAATTTAGAAAATAGTAGAAACCATGAAATGATTGCTGCTATGTATTCTCTATCACTTGCAACGTATTTGTAGTACTTAAAATAAAATGCCTGACATTAAACGTCACAAGTGATGACGTCCAGCTGATATAAACCTTTGTACGTAACATTATCACTACTTACATGCACACAATCCAACGCAGCACATAAATGACACTTGTAATCTCTGGCATGCCACAATTTACACAGTCAAAACACTCGATAAACCTTCATTTAAACATTATCACAAAAAATGACACCGAGTCTTCCAGCACACCGAGACTTAGTGATGCCAACTCTAAGTAAAACTTCAAATTAAATGTTCCCGTCGGATAATTTGCTTTGAATCGTCACAGAAAACCAAAACAAGTTGTGCGATTGAAACTTTCTTAAAATATAATGCTGCACAGAATTCTAGACTACAATTCACATTTCAAGTTCAAGAAAAGTATGTTATCAATAATTTGTAATTCATAAAATATGCCACACTGCAAACATAATTCAAAATTCAAAAGTAACACTAACTGTTCATTGATCGGTAATGACCGCTTCGGCATGTTCTTAGATGCCGAAGCCGAGAAGTCAAGCGCAAGGAAAAAAACATTCGAACGTGAAGTTGCAAAATCGCGATCGGCGATTGTTATCGAAATATTTATCACTCACAAAATCAGTGGGAATGGCTCTGTCACGCTCGAACGTAAAATTATAAAATCCTGGCCCTCTGATTGGCCGCTGACCCACTCCCCTCCTCCCGCTCCCCCCGCAACCCCTTTGACCCGCACGAATGGGGAAAATGAGTCACCTTTTTGTCCTACGCTATGCTGTTTAACTGCTGTAATTACAGTTCTAATCATCTGATCGTGGCGAGTGAGAGCTTTAACTAAAGAGGACGAATTCAAGAGATTCAATTAACTAGTTGACTGTTTAAACCAAGAACAAAGAAGCCAGCGAAACAAATTGTTTTGACATTTCTATGGTGAAATTATTTATTCTGTCGCTTTTTTCTGAGAAATGTGGCAGCATGTAATTTTTATTTTACAGTTTAGATCTCTGCATAAGCAGTTATAATGTAGCCTTGTCCCTTTGTGGAAATAGGGTATATAAAACATATTTTGATACTTGTTTTTACTTAGTGTAACCGTTGCCAATGAACTGGAATAAGGCTAACGTAAGTATAATACAGTACTGACTGGTGTTTGAACGATATTATGCGAATATATCATTTTCAAACAAGTTTCAGTGACTTATTTCATGAAAAATTGCAAAAGATACCGCAGATTACATCAGCTGGTACCTGAAGATATTTAGCTTGTTGTGCTCACACTAATATCACTGTGTCATAGTGATTTGTTCGTCCTCAGTGATAATTTCTATGTAGGTATGCCCTGAGACTTAGTAGGTTGCCTTATATGAGAGATGCTGGTTAAACTTCCACTCATTTCACAGCACTATATGCACAAATTTATCGTTAACGAGCGTAGGAAATAAATCTAAAATCGATTTGCATGCTAATAAAATTTTTTCATATACCTACTATAATGAAAGAGGGCTGTGGCTGATAAATATCAATAGTGCCATCCTCTCATATAATAAGGTTGACCAGTTATAAGCAATTTTCCACAGTTGAAAATATTTAAAGATTTTATAACTACCTAGGTTTCAATGTTTTGCACAGCATCTTCAGCTGAAGATGTGTAAACATTGAAACCTAGTTCGTAATACAGTCTTTTAAAATATGCGGAAAAACGCTTTTAACTTTTGTTTAGGAAGTTCACTTTTATTTTCTATTTTGCGCCCATCTGTATCGATTCCAACGATTGTCGATGCTGTCGAGTATGCATATCGATTCAACTGTGGAGTCGACTTGGTTTAGCCAGTGTTGCTCCGACGCCAGTAATCCGCTAAAGTTTGTGATGGTAGTTTCGCATGCAGTTCCGCTAACCAGTTTGATTGTTATATCAGCATCAGGGAGATATTATATCAACTTTGTTTAATAACTCAAAGTTCTTATTTATCGTAATCTATATTTTTTTGCTACAACGTTTTTATCTTATTTTGTGGAAATACCACGCCATATCGCCTGAGTCTTCGGAATTCATCCATTCCCTCAGATTCTCTTAGAGTTAACAGTAATTGTGGTTGGAATTGAAGATATGCTGATGGAAACACCCATTAGGGGTAGAAAGAATATTCTCCCGTCATGCATGGGAGACACCATACAGGGAATGGCATCGTGGCAGAAGCCTTAAAGGCCACAGGAGTTCCACAGATAAGGTTAAAAGTTCAATACAATCTATTCCCAATTTCAGTGCCACGGGATGAGATAGGTTTTGAAAAATAATGAAAGGTTGTGGAATTGTTCTATACAGTGATACATGTAGATTTTACAATTCCTCGCATTGTTCTTTCCACCAGTTTTTCTTCACCCTATTGGTTATTCGAGTTTATTATTTTGTTCCTTGTACCTCCTCCTGCCAAGTTCAGAGTCTTCGTTTTCCACTTAACTCCTCCATATTTTTATTCATATCTTCCGCAACGAATTGCTTCTTTATCTTATTTTCTTCTTTAAATTAATGGATTGTTTAGATTTCTCCAACGCTCTTACTATGCCTGTTTTTATTATCTTCCATCTTCCCGTGATTTTTCCCATCTCCTTAGATTCACCAATGTTTCTTTCCAATAGCTCATCCCATCCCTTCTTTGTTTTCCCTATCAATGCATACACGTTTACCTTCTTAATTGACTTACTTTTACAAAGCCTTTTGAAACTATCATCGCATTTCGTCATAACTAAATTATTATCCGAGTCCGCATCCTCCCCCGGATATCTTTGCGAGTTTGAGCGCTGTGCCTGAACCTCTGCCTTTCCATATTCTTATATTCTATCTATCAATCAATTTGATATCTCCCTGGGTCCCAAGACATTTTTCATGTGTATCATCGCCTTAGGTGATGTTTAAACCAAGAGTTTGTTACCACTAATGTAAAAAAAACTTTTAAAAACTCTTCTGTGCTCTTCCCACGGTCATTTCTCGTTCCTAACCCATACCTTCCCACTTCATTTTGAGTTTTCTCTTTCCCCATCACAGCAATTTTATTGCGCAATATTATTAGACTTTTAGTGACCGAGACTTCTCGAATTATCATCTCTAGCTGGTCATATTGTACAGTGTACACCTAGACCAATAGGAAATTCGTCCAGCGAGGTTTTATTTCTACCGCAAGTACCCTGTCGCTCATTTGTTCAATGTCTGATACCATCATCCCCAATTTTGCAGTCAGCACCATAGCTGTTAGATTCTTGGTTATTCCTTGTTATTACTTGTCTTATTCTTCATTAATTTACTGGTTTTATCGTGAGAGAGAATAAATATGACATCATGTTGAATGCGTAAACAACGGAACAATAACCCTTTTTATTTATCTTTCCACTACCAATGTAACATATGTAACCAAGTAAATGTTTACATGTCAACCTTATAAGTACATACGTAAAACTGACTGAGTTTAGCCAACTTCTCTCAACTCTCCCCCGTAAACGCAGGGCAGTTTATATAGGGTGGCCGATAAAAATATACACACGGAAAAAAGAACACTTGCAAATAAAAACTTCCGATATTTCGGTGAAGATATTAGCTCCACCTTTCTCTTTTATCGGCCACCCTCTTGGCATATTGTATATTTATCACCCGAGTGATTCTCCTGGAAGTTTATATATATATATATATATATATATATATATATATATATATATATATATATATATATATATATATATATATATTGTGACATACCGGTCGTATGTCCTTTATTTATTCTTTTTGTTCACCCACATTTTTCTTGCGAGTTTGTTGGAGAGACGGCTCACGTCATGTTTTTTGAGTTACCGCCATTGTATTTCGATGTGAAAATGTTTGTATTTGGTGTGTGAAAAAGGTGGCGTTGGTGGTCGTCTGTAAACCACATAAATACCTTGAACGAGGTATGTGTCTGGGCATTTTGTCACGGTGAAGGGCATTGAGAGGAGAAACTGCTTAAGGGCATTGGAAAGGCGAGGTGTTGGAGAAAGTGCAACGCTGCGTGAGCTGGAGAGCGCGATCGTGAGCAAGCGGTCCGGCAAAACGTCGTGGAAGCCGTGCTGAGGAAACTGTCGAATTACCCCTTTGGAAACGAATATCCATGCCGGGTGTCGACCTACAGCACGTCTCATTCGTTGGAAGCCACTACGTGCCGCTGCAGATACGCTGCTTATCCAAAGATTAAGTATCACGGGCACGTTCCTACTCTTTTCCCCCATTCAGAAGAGATTGAGTGTTGCCTGCATTCACTTCTCCCACCCGCTAGCTCCGTCCAATTGACTCCATCAAAAGGGTGTGGTGATTTAGTTATTCATATTTGATTATGAAAATCGTCACCTGGTGTCGAGCAGGGCGATGAGCGTCAAGTTTTTCAATGCTAAATTCACCGGTCAAATCTGTCCCAAGGGAATAAAACCACCCTTGGTGTAAAAGGTTTTTCTCATTTCTCATTTTTTCGCGGAGCATAGACTTCGTTTTTTGTATCACATATCTCCCGTCAATAATCTTCCTAAAGACTAAATTTGAAAGACGTGGAGCTTGTAAATTTTGTACATACAGGGTAAATTTGTCATTTGTTTCACCATTATGTTGTCGGAAGGTTGTCTTTCCGTGTTTGTTTTTTTGCTTTGACTTCTCATTCATGTTTCATAATTCATCAGTTCATTCATCCGTCATTAGTTAGTAAGAGGGTAATTTTTTTAGTGATTTTGTGTATGTCTACTGCTATGTTACTAGTTGTTAAATAAATGCCTTTCGGTTCTCCAATCGAACTTCGAGTCGTCTCTCAACGCATGACCTCAATGATTCATATAGCTTAGTTCTCTTTTGAAACCATCGCCGCGAACGCAGATGTTCGGAAAGGCCCCACTCTCCTTCGAGGATACGATCTCACAGGAAGGGAGGCACCGCCACTCCACCACATGTCCTCCCTTCATTGATCCCATTCCTAAACATACCGCTTCCCATCGTAAGACCTTCAATAAATGTTTCTCTCTCTATATATTAGAAGCCCTCCCCGAATCAGCAACTAATATTGAACTGAGGACTCGCGAGATGGCTTTCATCTGGTTCTTAAGAGCATTTGAATCGCCCGGGCTTAACTTGGCCCACTGACCAATAGCAACCCCTTGCTCCCGCTCCCCACCAGTCCCCTTCCCTTCTCCTGTTCCGCTTCCCCCCCCCCTCCCGAGGTAAAAGACCACTAGTTAGTCTCTTGTCGTTGACGATGGCGGCTTGGCCGTCGAAACGTCCGCATATTATTCTGTGAGTGTCCTTTTAATTTTCGTGTGCCTGTGTTTTAAAAGTATATTTATATTTATATATATATATATTCAAGCTACTGACTTCTATATATGACAGATGATATTATACTCTGGCATCAACTTCGCCCATATCAACATGACATATGTTGATCAATTCCCTGAATAAAAAAACATTTGATGCGTACAAATCAAGCTGGGTCCATGTATTGAATGTTAAACTTACCCGAACTACAAGGTAGGGTGTTTCGAAAAAAATAAATTATTTTATTTCGGAATTCTAGAGCGTGCAAAATTTGCCATTGGTATTGGAAGAGAAATAATAATATTTTAAATTTTTTTTTATTCATCCGATCGCACAATGCCGTTTATGTTCGATAAAAATCGTTAAAAACCATAATTTTTCAAAGTTTTTTCTAGGTATGTTAGGGTGGAATGACTGCAGTCCAATATCGCGTAAATGATTTACAAGTACTTGAAAATGACGTAAAATTATATAAATTACATTTTTATCATATACTTTGGTCACTCATCGCTATGGAATACGTGATAAATTTGCAATTTAGTAAGGTGTCAATAATTTAAATTTTATAACGATATTATAACAAATCTAGTTGAGACGCTATAGTTACATTCCAGTTATTTGAGGTCCTTAGAAAAAAAGTACAGTAAAGTTATCCTCATATTTTAATACTAACCGGTCGCGCAGCAGCAACAAAAGTGACTAATCCCGGTATAACGAGACGCAAGCGTTCGTTCAAACATTTTCTGCGGCTGCGCGCGCGTCTGTCCGTCTTTCGCCATTTTGTGTTTTATTGTCAACTGTCAGTCTGCTGTAGGCCTCAGTCAGTACTGGACGTGGCGTTGTTCAAGTGTTAGTACATGACTGTTCCCTTGTCTATTAAGATAGGAACGTGTGCTTTTTCATTAGGTGTTAGTGATTACAAGTGCTAGTGTATTACTCCGATGATGGATGCGCCACATAACGTATGAGTAGTTGTAATATGTAGAAAATATTTTGAATGCCCTATATTTGGCCACCGGTGAGACTTATTGAATAACAAGCTACCAACACATGATGATGTTCTTCGTTGCTGCTTTCAAGAGACATTTAACTTGGCTGTTGAAACAAACAACAAGAGTGTCTCCTTTTTAAAAGTAGCCGCGACAGTTGCATAGAAAATGAAGTGTTTGTATGACAAGGCTTCTATCCCAAATGTGACGGAATAAAGAGTGCAAAAATAAAAGCTAACCCTATTCCCTAACTCACATCATTGGTGGAAAATATGTAATAAGGATATTATTCTCTGGAAGTTCTCTTAGGAAAATTTAGTGGCCAAAAATCCGGTAAAATGTGTATTTTTTTAAAATTACAATATATATTTGCATTTTAAAAATCTTGCCTATACCTGTATTAAGATCTTCAACAAAATAATAATTTGCATGATAATAGACAAACGGTTAGTTTATCTTAGAACTATAAGACATCTTCTTGCGCCAGTCATTGAACTCCTTCAAGTAGATTCGACGTTTTGGAATAGTTAGCAATATGTTGAGAACAATAACCCTAAGTCAAGGGGCCTTTATTAGGGTTCCTACTGAATCATTTTGAATGAAAAATAAATTTTTTCAGGGTAGCTAGTTGAATACGTACATAACGTGGAGCAAAGATTTCGGCCAACTATGAGATGGAGTATTAGAGAAACATTATTTTAAAACTTTTTGAACTAAAAAGAGTAACAATAAAAAAATAAATTGAATAAATCATGTTAAAATTAAATTTAACGCATTTTCTAAATAAAATTTAGCTTTAATATGAGCAAGACGTAAGTGCTCTACGATTATCAGGAGTAGAGATACATGGAAATTACGGCTCAGTATTAAAAAAATAAATTTATAGGGGGTTGTTTTTACCCAATGCTAAATAACACCAAATATGGAAGCTAAGACTCCTCTAAGAAATGCATTGAATTCAGTGAGTAGTTTATTTATTTAATTGTCATTAATTTTACTTTTACCATAAATTAAGGATGAAATTTTCTCCGTTTTATGGCTGAAAGTATGAGGTTTTTTATTCTTACAATCAATATCCCATACACCTTTTATCACCATATTACGTTTTAGCTCCAAATTCCGTCATTTTCCATCATTAGATATTTTCATTTCCTTGGCTAGGGAACAATGTGCTTCAAATGGGAGCACATGGCTGACGCTTAAGGCTTCGTTTTTGATCAATATGAGAATCAGTGAGATTACAGTAGGGGTATTTTTCATCCCATATTCTCTATAGGTGGTAAGTGACTCCAATATAATACCTATGCAGCTGATTTTTTACCTTTAGGTTAACCCAGCAAGAGTTAGTTCTATTTACTCTTTTCCACAATTTTAATATTTTCTTCCACTTGTTGAATGTTAAAAGTCATCCTTTCCTATTATTATATACGGTATTGCCATAGAAAATATTTAGATGATGTGAATCCCAATTATAATACTTTAAAGAGGTTTAAGATGCGACATTTATTATTAAATATTACTTGACTTGATGTTTGGAGCGAAAAATTATCATGACAACAAACGAAATTACGATGTTCATTCCATTTTAATTGCGGTATAGGTTTTGCACAGCGTTCATATTGGAGTATTTTAATTGTAGATTAGCATCATATTGCCTTCCAGTTGATTCTACTGCGAAGCCGTAGTACTTCTAGCAGCTCCTCATAAAATGCTAAATTAGGAAATACACTCGGAACTTTCGAAGAAATGGGATATTTTTTTATAAATAAATTTAATTTTAATGGAAAATATTTGCTTGGATGGATATACTCGCCATGCATTAACTGAGTCCTTAAAAGGAGGCGATCACAGCTGGTAGGCACTTGCCTTAGAAGATAAAATAAATAAGTTTTTTTAATTTGAATAAAATTTTTACTCGTAACGTGATGCATGGATGATACATTTTCACGGTTCTTCACGTATTATTTATGTTTTCCAATGGAATTTTCTGTGTTGTTCGGTAAAACAGCAATGCTCCTTGTACACAAAAATAGGAAATAATTAGCCTTTCTCATTCATTAGAAAACGTTTTGTGGTGCACTTAAGAAGAGGCTTGAATGCTGCGTCAAATGGAATTGAGACTTTTACTAAAAACCACTTTTTAAAACTTCTTTTGGTTGTCGCTATGTTAAGGGTGGAATCAGTTGTGTGGCATAAATAATATGGTTGAATAAAATTAAACCATTAAGGTTCTGAGCTGATTTCTTTGAAGGAAAGGACCTCTGTTTTAGTCAATGAGGCAGGCAACGTTAATTTCCTGAAGGGTTCAGCCAACTAGATAAAAGCTCGGTTCTCCAGTGCTTGGTACAACATAAAATTACGCACTGAATTTGCAAGTAATTTTATTGTGCAATTAAAGTTAATGAATGGAGGACTTTACACATCTAGCTTAACTTTAATGGACTACGTTCCAACTTTTCACGGTTTTAAAACTAGGCATGCCACGGTTTTGTGATATGGTAACACTAAGTTACTATGACGTTAGAAATATCTTTTTTTAAATTCGCAAACACTTTGTTTATAACATTTGAAGAAACGAATTTAACGGCATTAGATAGTAAAAGACTTCTATTTTTGAAGGATATAATTTTATTTTCAATAAAGAGTATTCTAGTTTCTTTAAATAGCGTATAAAATAGAGCGTACTCAGCGACCGTAGCGGGAGTGGTGGTGGGGATAGCCGAGGAGAACCTAGCGCCTGGGACAAAAGCTGAAAACGAAACCAAATCTGCGGCGCGCGGAAAAATTCACCATATCTCCGTGAAAACTCAACGGTTTTCGTCGTTTTTTAAAGCTGGGGTAGCTTGAACAGTTTTTAATTAGCACATTAGTGGTTTTTAATAATAATGCGTATTTATCCGGTTTTTATACGCATTTTAAAGTATTTCAGTTTTGCTTATACCAAATAAGTACTAACTTTAAAAAATAATAATATTTACTGCGTGAATCGATTTTTTCATATTTAGATTAGTCTTGTGTTATTTACAATGAAGCACGTAAGAATTTTTAATGTCAAGAGATATGCCATGTTGCTAAATAGAAAAAATTACAAAAAATATTAAATTAATAAAATAAAATTAAAATTCTAAGAGATTTTATTTTATTCCTATCCTTTTTTAAAATAACTTTCCTCATATATATTTTTAACAAAACTGAATGTGAAAAAATCGATGCACGCAGTAAATATTATAAATGTTGTTAAAGTTAGTTCATATTTTGTGTAATAAAAACTGAATAACTTGAAAATGCTTATAAAAACAGCAAAACTACGCATTGTTATTAAAAACCACTTTAATAATCGTCGTTGAGCGACCCACGACCAATCGAAGCCCCTGCTATTCACAGAAGTATCTTTGTATTTTCAAAATCTAAACATATTAGGTCTGTTAGCTTGTGTAGTCTCTTTTCGACAGAACAAGAATCCCGAAATAAGCTTCGAAAGTCACCCAAGGGGATTGTTTGAAAATACAGCATAAAGGCTTAAAATTTAAAAACATTTGTTGCTACTGCCGTAAATGTTTGGGAGTGGGTAATTTACAGTAATTCCGTAAAATATTCGAAAGAAATAAAAAGTGCCACCACCTGGGATCGAACTCCAACCATCATTTAAGGATGATCGGTTTAGCGCCTCAACCCACTGGGGTACGATGTCTGTTGAGAGAGATGTGCACTTGCAAAGGATTTGTACGGAGTAAGATTCTTTAATAACGTTTTTCTCTCAAACCCGGGCCTATGTGGAAGAAAGCCGTGACACTTTTCCCGCATTCTCTCTATAGTTTCAGAAAATAATTGCCTCGTTTGGATCCCGAATATCAGTCACGCGATGTCTCCTTGTAAGTATACGTTTGCATGCCCCCATGTTAACCAAATGACGTTCACAAATGATTTTCAGGATGCTTTTCGTGGTAGCCTGCCGAAGTGGATAAAATTTGATGAATTTCATAAAACCATCGAGCGCCGTTAAGATATATTGATATCTGTACTAACCCCGTGGTAAAGGCCCAACCAGGTCGAGAGACAATAGGTTCGGTGACACAATAGGTAATTTTTTCCGTCCGGGATTACCATCTGCATGTCCGTCCATGTGGCGATGTTCGGCATTTTTAACGTTTGACATTTTTCACATGTGGCTAGCAGCTTACGGACCTCTCTATGGAATTTCGGGAAAGTGAATTGCTCTGCAAGCATTTTATGCAGCTTATCCGCTCCGAGATGACCATAAATATGAGGCGTTTCCCAGACTAGCGGTCTTAACAAATCATTTGGTATACAGAGTTTTCGCCTCCCTCTCTCCTTTCGCATTATTCCTTCGTCCGTTATTTCGTAGATGTCTGGTGATCCTTCCCCCTTTTCCAAATTATTAATCAGTAGCCCATGGCTGTGATCATTCCTTTGTTGGTTTTTCAAGTTCTTCAAACACTCTTCCAAGTATCTGGACGGTTTATTCGCTAAAATCATCGCTATCACAGGTTCCTCCGATGGTAATTGTCTGCCATCTTCGATCTCGTACGGATGTCGGCTCAGCACATCTGCCACTGTATTCTTTCTTCCCTCGCAATACTTAAGTTCCACGTCGTATTCTTGGATGCTAAGTACCCATCGGGATAAAGTTGAGTTTAATAACTTACATTGTCGTATGAACGTCAGGGATTTATGATCACTGATTAAGACATGTATAGTCTTCGATCCCAAAATTAAACTTCTGTTCTTGCTGAGAGCATGTATAATGGCTATTAGTTCTTTCAATGTCGTGCTATATGTTAATTCCGCACCTCGTAAACATCGGCTAGCAAAATATATTACTTTTTCTTCTCCCTCCTTGATTTTTTGGAAGAGTCTGCTGGTGATAGTGTAGCCGCTTGCGTCCGTCTGTATATAATAAGGTGACTTGGGGTCCGGATGGTGAAGCATCACTGATTTACACATTTCCCTTTTTATTTCCTCAAAGACCTGTTGATGTTTCCGCGACCATTTCCATCTTTTACCCTTCCGCGTAAGACTGTTTAGAATAGCTGTCATTTCCACATGCTTGGGGTGGAACTTCGCATAATAGTTGACCAGCCCTAAGAATGACTTCACTTGTTTGCGACTTACTGGCCGCGGGAATTACTTAATGGGCGTAAAATTCCCCTCTGCGATGGTTATTCCTTCCGTGGTTATTAGATGTCCGGGGAATTCTATTTCTTTCCGGCAGAATACCGATTTTTTTAAATTCATGGTGATTCCGACGCTTATAAATTTGCCATAACAGTAGCTAAGTGTGTACAATGCTCTTCGAAACTTTCGGACACTATTAGGAGGTCATCGACAAAATTCAGGCAATATTCAGTCACCTCGTCTCCAGGGTCATGGTCCGTGGCTCTCACCAGCGCGCGACTGCTTATGCGGCATCCGAAGGGCACACTAGTGAATTGGTATATTCTCCCTTCAAACATGAACGCACAGTATTTTATTGATTCTGGATGCAGTTGTACTTGATAGAAACTCTTTATTAAATCAAGAGAATACATAAACATCGCGTTCGCACTATCTTGGAATAGTTATTGGGTTCTTCTCGAAGTGGCGTGATCCGGCTTTATCAATTTGTTGACGGCGCGTGCATCTATGCATAGTCGGATAGCGTTGTCCCGTTTTATAATACATACTAATGGTGAGGTGAATCTAGAGGTACTCCTTTCTATTATTCCGCTGGCTAATATCTCCCCAATTGCTTCCCTTGCCGGGTGTCGAAAATCTAGCGGTATATTATATCCTTTCTGGTGAAATTCTTCATCACCTCTAACTTCTATTTTATATTGATATCCCTTTATCTTCCCGGGTATATCACTGAATATATTTCTTCTTTTATTTATTATTTCCGCTAATTTTTACCTTTCAACCATGGTCATGTCTATCAATTCATTCGTTTTCTCCATTATATCTTGGGATGTTACGTTGGCCCCTGCGTACTCCATGTGTGGTCCTCCAGTCTCCTCTCACCTAGTTTCCATGTGTATTATTTATTTTCGGGATTTTAATGCCCGCCTCCGCGAATGCTTGGTTGGCCCGTTGTTTTCCTAGTGACAGCGTTATTGTGCGGTCGTTATAATTGATTTTTGCCGCCTTAATTTTTTATGTATCAGAATCCAAGATGACTGATCTTATTAGACCCGGTACAACCGTGCAATTAATTTCCAGACTTATTTCTCCTACTTTCAATGTGGGAAACAACTGTCTCGATATTTATTTTCTCCTCGTGCCTGTAGCTCCTTCCTTTAAGCCTTATACCACTCAGGGTTAATTCTGGTACTTCCTTGAAATTTTCTCCATTTTCCCTGAAGAATGTATCACTTATGCAGGTGATTTCAGACCCTGTGTCAATTGGTGCTGTTGTCTGGATTCCTGCTAATTTCACTCCCATCTCGGGACATTTTATTTCCCTTTCGGTTTCTTCCTTCTCCTCCTCCAATAATTCAGACGGTGTTTGGAAAATATTCGATACTTTTCTATCTCCCTTCCGTCTTCTTCTCTCTCTCCTCCTGTTCGTCCCATTCTTTACGGCAACCAACATAATGGGACTTCCTTCGCGTGGCGCCGTGATTAGTTTTTTGTTATTGTTTCGTCGTGCTCTTCTGTGTTACTTTACTGGAATACGACGGTGTTTATCTGATCAGCCGGGTGACTATTGACTACGGACCGTATCCTGCTCGTTTCTTCGGCGTTCCGGGCGGTAGCTTGAGAATTCCTCTCTTTGTCCTCTCTGCAGTTCCCCGCGGCTGTATTGGAATTCATTCCCACTTCTTTCTTGGTGCTCGTACGGTCCCTGTGATCGCGGCGTATTCCCAGCGGTGCCGTTGTTCGGTCAATCCCTGCTTGGTTCTCGCTTGCTCTCGTACACGGGCTCCTGTAGTTACGTAGTTAGTTATAATCCCCGCATTCACCCCTGGACCAAAGTGTTGTTCCTGCCTGAAGATAATTTCTTCGTCTTCCATCTGAGGTCGTATTTCTTTCGCTAAACTTATTTTTGATGGAAGTAGCATACTCTACCCTTCTTAAATTTCCCAAGGCATTGTATCTTCCCGTGTCTAACGTCCGCCTCACCTCCATCTGCTGTTCTCGACCCCAAAATTGTGCCTGGAAGATCTGCGCGAACGTCTCAAAATCTTCGTACAGGTGTGATGCTGCGTTTAGCCACTCCGACACATGTCCCGTCATTCCTTGCCGTGCAATCCTCAGCATGTCGTCCCTATATAGCTGATACATTTGCATGTATTCTTCAAGCTCAATCAAGTATCTCATGGGTCTCGCTCCTCGCCTTCCCTCTAACGATGGTATTTTAAGTGATACTAAGGTAGCTTGCGATGAGGTCGTTGCCCTCACCCCGTTTTCCCTTATCTTCTTCACCACATGATCTTCTGCGATCTTCTTTATTCGTTGTTCTATTTGCGCCTCATCTTGCGTAAGCTTCGTCGTCAGCTGTGTTATTGTACTCTCATTCTGGACGACGCGTTCTTGTATGTTTGATACCTCCCTCCATGTGTCCTCCTCCGCTTCCATTTTCGCCTCCTCCCGTATTCTGTTTATTTCTTCTCGCATCTGACCTTGCTCCTGTTCGCGGGCTGCAGCATACGCGCTAAACTTCGTATCCCACTCCGTCGCTACTGCTTCCACACTCTCCTTCACGTGATGCACGATCCCTGCTAGTAAATCTCCTTGCATTTTCCTTTCTCGCTCTATCTGTTCTATTCTCTCTTGACTTCTCTCCTTTTCTTGTTCTAATTTTTCTCGCCTCCTTTCTTCTTCCTGTTCTAACTTTTCTCGCCTTCTTTCATTTTCCTGTTTCTTTATTTCTTTTAACAATATTCCTACGCTTGTTATGGCCGGCGCATCTTCTTCCACCTTAAAGTCGTGAGTATCTACGTCTATCCCTGTGTATCCAAACGCTTTCCGTAATCTGTCTTTTAATTCTGCTTTAACACCGGGCATTACCAGTCATAAGTCCCTCAATTGTTCTTCAGTTCGTCGAATTTATTGAGTGTGGTCGCCATCTTGTAGTCACTTCTGGCTCTCAGTAGACACTTATCTATTTGTCGTATTTTATGTGTCGGGTGTGTGTTTATCACTTTTATTGTGGTGATTGTTTCGGAACACTATCCTATTTGCTTAGGTATATCACTTTGACACGAGTACACTCCTCCGGGTAACTGTGGGTATTTGAGAGCTAAATCAGTCTCCTTTATGACCTAATCGTCACCTAATCGGGACATAATCGAGCCCTACACCTTGGTCGAAAAATATAAAATAACCAATTTACATATCGTATATCTCCACGATGGGAACCAAAATGTAACAACCTGTTTCCTATCATTTAAGAATGATTATTCTACCAATTAAATAAATAACACTTTTTCTGTTCCTTTTAACTAATGAACTCCATTTATTTAAAAAATTGTATTTCCATCCACACCAAATGTTAGCTAATTGCCCGTTCCAACTTATTTGAAATACAACACGTCACACAAAAACAACCATATTATACATGAATCACAATTTCTTAGTGTATTTGTAACCTTTGTTAGTGTATCACTTGGGTTTCTTCGCCCTTTGGGCCACAGCGGTTATTCCAATTGGGAATTTCTATTTTGCCTTCACAGCACGCTTCACTTTTACACACAAGTATATTCACTGAACAAATAAATACCCTTTACCTATTAATTATGATTACATACATACAGTGACTTCTTTCAAGGATGTCGTCATAACACATGCTTTGCGCTGATGCCTGGCCTGGCTAAGAAATCACGAAGTTAACGTCCACCGCTGTCTCGCTACAGGTACTCGGCCGCAAGGATGACTGCTCCCAGCTTTGTCGCGGGTAGTCCCAGCTGACCTCGGTTTACTTGCTCTTACAATACGGGTAATACTCCCTCGTATCGGAAACCACTACTTTATAAATACTTCTTCAGTTTGGCGTATGGTCTCTATGGCGTAAATTCACCGCAGCGAGTGGCGTGTATTTGACCTCTGTCTGGGTTGATTGTTAAAACTGCCAGCCTCGTGTAGAGTAGCTCGCCCGTGTATAAAGCTACTATAGCTATAGCTACTTTCCCTCGTTTCCTTTCGTGTGCCGGTGTTCTTGACTTTAAAAAATAGTGTTTTTGCTACTATTGGCTATTGTTTCGTTTATTTTCGATCACGCACTCAAGTCCTGGTCGCTGTAACGTAATTGTTTCTTCATAATACATTTAATAGTCACGGTGGCGTAAATATTGCTTCCTAAAATATTTAATGGTCGCTGGGATTCAAATATATTAATTTAACGGTTGCTGGGATTCAAATATATTAACATGGCTGGGATTCAAACATGTTACAATGAATTATGCAGAAATTGCTATTGCCGTTAAAAAAAAACTTTTCTACAGCATTGATTGCGTTTAAGTAAGGAGCAATTGGCATTGTGATTCTTTAGTATATATACACCAATTGTTAAGCAAAGAAAAATTCAGAAAGCTCAAAAAATCAAAGAAGATTTGAGAAGCTTCAGTCAATGCGTTTGGGTGATGAGTATAAAATATGTACATTGAAGTCTTAAACAGCGGATTTTGATCCTCCCGGAAGGCATCCTACAATATCCTATAGGAAGGAATGCAAAAGGAATTACCAAGAGATCACTGAGATTTTACGGTTGCCTGTACTAAATAATAAAGCAAAACACAGATTCAAAATTAAACAGGTTTTATGATACGGTTTCCTGTAGTAAATAATAAAATAAACAGATTTAAAATAAAAAAGACCTATAGGTCTTAGATAGATTTAATTTAAGTTTCATTCACGTCTTTAGTTGCAATGATTTCTTCATTATTGCTGTATAATCAAGTGGCATTATCTTTGTCCCGAATCCTTTCTTGGTCGGCGCTAACGTTTGCTGTCCGTAATCATTCGTAATGATTGCAGTTGCTGTAACGTTTCTCCTTGCAACGCTATATCTTGTTACAAGGTTCATATTTCTTTTAGAGCAGCAAAATAAAAGTAATAATTTTTGCATTTCTTCATAATGAATTTTACCGCTTTGGTGAATGAGAAATAATATCAGTCTAGTAATACACACATTTGCAGAAATTGTCTTCTAGGTAAGTATTGTTTATTTAGCCATTTCTGTCATTACATTAAGATGGATCCTAAAACGGATAAGCGATAGTGAAAATGTGTCTCAAAAATACATCATGACTTCTCGAGGCTGTATAAAATAATTTTGCTACATCATTTAATTAGCAAGTTCGTATCCCATTGATGCAGTGTCCGAAGCCCAAATTTTTGGCTATTTTATTGCGTTATTCCCGGCAATTTTGGTTTGAAAAAAGTAAAACCTACTGCATAATTGTTTAAGATTTAAAGTTTTATCCAATGCCGCAACCGAATACAAAATATCATCCAAATTTGAAAGGCTACTTAACCCAGGGCTATGTTATGAAACCTGAACTTCAATTCAACAAAAACTGCATAAAACCAATGAAATATTTACTATTTACTGCTAAAGAGGATAACGATATTTTAATATTTCCTGTTATTTTTTTTCAGAGCCTGCGAGGACTTCTGAATTGAGATTATAATCCGGAACTCTACCATGATGGAAATACACCAGAAGAAAATACTGTTGCTCTTCCTGGTTCTAATGCCTCAGAGTTGGGGTCAAAAGTTTACCTTCGGAAGTTGTCCAACGGTGACAGGCATTGCCGTAACTATGACAGTAAGTAGTTTCAGTTCAGTAGTTGTCTTTTGCTAAGTAGAATTATTGTATATAGTATTTAGGCTTTTGGTTCTGCGATTAATTATTTAGCTAATTAATTAATTAATTACTAAATAATTTTTCGCAGAACCAAAAGCCTAAATGCCACAAACCTTGAGCTGCGAAAATCTACAATAAAGTTAATTAGAATTATTGTATATCATCGAAAAAAGACCGAGTAGCTCCGATTAATGCATCACGCTCATAAATTAAATTCCCTAATATAACAAAAGAACATTATCTTATTACCAACTATTAGGACGTTGGAGTATGGACCTATCTCCGTGTTTAATTAACAGATATTTTGCGTAACGGAATTGAGCAACAGATATTACCTGGTGACATGGGTGAGGTTAATGCCAGAGTACAATATAATCAATTATACACATATGTCAGTGGCTTAAACATATGCTACTTTCCCATTCAGAGACAAAAAGAAAAAAAACTTGAATAAATTGATTCATGACGGTACTAATTCATGTGATGCTAGAACCATAATAAAGTCCAACATGTTAGAAATTCAGCAGAGAAGTTCAATTGTGGGAAATATTTTATCTATAGATTGAATAAATTGGATATTGACTTATTTTAAAATTTAAGGGTTAAAATAATTAAAAAAAAACATGGATTAAGTCTGTTTGGTGGAGCCACTTCACCTGCTCTCAAAGCCCCGTGGAGGGGTCGACCCTCGTTCCATGGTATCAGGCTCAACTGTGTGGAAGTTGATTTTCACAAATGAAAGAGTAACTTTGTTTTTTCCACAGTTTTATTCTCTTGGTACAATATGTTTCGACACAATAGTGATGATGATACCGTTGTGTCGAAACGTATTGTACCAAGGGAATAAATCTGTGGAAGAAAACAAAGTGACTTTTTCATTTTTGGGTTGACCCTTATTTAGCTGGACCCGCCCAGACCCGCAGTCTGGGCGGGTCTTTTTCATCGCAGTTATACAATATATATTAACCATTTCACGGGCATTAGTAAATAGCCGGTTAAACGTACGAAACCACGTGAGATAACTCATAATCCACTTTTTCTTCTGGCAAGTACACTCGCCTATAACTTCTAAAAGTTAACTTCCATGTTTTATATCGGAGTTCTGCAATAGATGTCAACAACTTCACGTGTAAATAAATTTAATTGTTAACTTCTAAGTTTTTCATCGGAGTTTAGCGATAAGTGTACGCCATTTTACGTGTATTCGCTCACTCGTCAAGCCATGCAGGGCTTCAGACGTAGGTATACTGTGGAAAAAGGGTAATTATGCATAGAATGGGCATTTACTGGGATGTGTATGGTGATTTCCTAACCATTCTTTTTACAATCACATAATTCTGCTTAATGTTTTACAAGTGCATCTCGTCTTCGAAGGAGAAACACAATGGTGATTATAAATTAAGAAAATAAAATAATTACACATTAGATAACACTCTATCTTCAGTAACTCTGTGGTAATTCCTAGTCAGTAAATGTATTTGTAGACAAACTTTCAGAAATACACCATAGTAAATGAAAAATGTCACGACCCGAGTTTCAGCGTACATCGTCATCGCCTGACGATAAGTCGTTGAAACCCGGCTCAAGTAATTTTTTATTTGGTATTTGTAAAATTTTTTCTACAAATAAAATATGTTAAGTACTCAATTTTGCAACCATCCGCTACTACATGTGTAGTACCTACCAATGTTAGAGAGACGTTTTGTTGAGGTGCGTATAACAGATATTTAGCATCTAAGTTTTTTACCGGAGATGAGCATCATCTTACGTTTTTTTAAGAATCGTGTCGTGTTCTTTAAAATAAAGTGTGGAATAATGACCAAGTAATTTTTTATTATTAAAATGAAATGAGGTTCCACCGAGTTACGCCGGAGACAGTGTATTATATTACTTTTTTTATTTGTACATCAAGCCATACAGGGCTGCAAACGTAGGTATGAACACATTTATTTTTAAATTTATTTCTAGCTGACTCATATCGCACCACTTTTGGATAGCCTCAAGGTCCTTCGTTAGCGCTTGCTTATCTTAATAGCTACAGATTTCCCTATAAACTACAGCGTCGTCTGCAAATAATTGAAGCTTAGTGTCAACTACTGTTTTGTGGTTGAGCCCTTTGGTTACCCTCGAATGAATAAAAATGGCGGAAACGTGGGTAGTGTGTGCGTGGAAAAAGAATTGTTTGTTTCGAGTATACAGGGTGCTTACAAAAGAATGCGTCGGTTTCAAAGATCTGTATTTTTCAAATTGTACGAGCTACAGAACTGCGTGAACTCTTAAAATAACCGATACGTTCTCTATTTTTGTTGAAAAAAATAACATTGCAAATGTTCATTATGTCCTCCTTGGGTAACCCGACTAATATAAAGTCGATATTTAAATTCCTCCCACACTCTGTGAGGCATGTCTGCAGTTACTCTCATCACAGCCAAAGTTATGCGTACTTTCAATTCCTCGCGGTTAGTAGGCATTGATTAAGATTGGCTTTTTCCTCTACTGGAAGCAGATTCCAATGATTTTTGTTTTCAGCAAGACGGGGTTCCCCCCCACCCCATTGGCACCTCTTAGTTCGTGCTCATCTTAATGAGACCTACTCACAAAGATGGATTGGTTGATCTGCAAGGCAAGACTTCGCCCTTCATCTGTGGCCTCCGAGGTCACCTGATCTCACACTATGTGCTTTTTTATGTGGAGAATATGTCAAAGGTCAAGTCTTTGTGCCGGCATTACCTTCTAACAGCGAGAAATTGAAAGCACGCATAACTTTGGCTGTGAAGACAGTAACTGCTGACATACTGCACAGCGTGTGGGAGAAATTTGAATATCGACTTGATTTCTGTTAGGGTTACTCAAGGACTACATATTGAACGTTTGTAATGTTATTTTTTCAAGAAAAATAGAGAATGTTTCGGTCATTTTAAGAGTTCGCGCAGCTCTGTAGCTCGTACCATTTGAAAAATACAGATCTTTGAAACCGACGCATTCTTTTGTAATCACCCTGTATATTTAAAACATACGAAGATTCATAAGTAACCATCGCAACGGGGCAACTATGAGAGCATGAATGATTTCATTGTGTATGTTGAAAGATTCATAGAATTTGTGACAGATAGAAGGGTGGTGAGAGGAAGCAAATGTGGAACAAACCACTTTTAGGTGGTCTCTGGAGTGACTTTTGGTGAAAAGTGGGTTGTTATAAAGAGATGAAGACGAAGAAAAGTACTTAGAAAGCTTTGAAATGTGGCTTTGGCGAAGAGTGGAGAAGATTGGATGGAAAGATAAGATCATGAATGAAGAAGTGCTAAGGAGGATTGGAGAAGAAAGAAGTATACTGAGAGAAATTGAAAAGAGAAAGGCAAAATGGATAGGAAATATTTTAAGGAATAATTGCCTACAGAAAATAATAATAGAAGGGAAAATAGAAGGGAAGAGAGAAAGAGGAAGGAGGAGGTACGGAATGCTGAGGGATATAAAAGAAGGAAGGAGTTATGCGGAGATGAAGAGAGAGGCCCAGGACAGAATGCTGTGGAGACAACGCTACCGTTGAAACCTGTCTACGGACAGATTCACCAATGATGATGATAAAGAGAAGTACTCGTAAGCAAATGAGAGTAGAAGTGGATAGTTTGTTAGTCAATGAGGTAAGGGTACATCTTAGGATGTTACGTCAACGTCTATCTCGTAAGATTTTAAATTTTTAAGCAACTTTCAATGGTATACTTTATCAAATTCCTTTTTAAGGTCAAGAAAAATAGCGTAAACTGGAACGTTATCTTCACCCGAGACTAAAACATAGTGGGCAAAACGTGCTAATTGAGTTTCACAAGAGCTCCCCTCTCCAAATCCGTGTTGTGATTTTATGTGATCTACTTATCACCACATTTACATATTGGGGTGAGATTTACAAATTTTCAGTCCTTAGGTACTATCCAACTAAATATTTTCTGGCAGTAATGAGCTCATTCTGAAGGCTCACTCCATACTAGTGGGCAGGAATTTCTTCAGGACCTGAAGATTTATTTGGACAGAGCAATTTGATAAATATTCTATTCCATGACAACGAATATCAATAGGCCGCATCGCTCACCGGCAACGATCATCTACCATTTCAGGTGAATTCTGTGATGAGAGAACGGTAAAGATGCATGCATGCATTTGATTATCGAGATCGGGAGTTGGAATCCTCCGAAGCCATTTGCCTTACATTGGTTCTTCTTCAGTGAGAGGCTCAAAGACACTTATATTACAGTCAGATACATTAGAAATTGTCTTTATTATTGTAATTTAGTTTAAAATGCCACTCTATTAGAAATGAAATATAAACTCCTTCGGACACTTGTTTTCTTCAATTTTCACGGATCGTACACTTTGGTCTTCTGATTGATAAAGGTGAGTTTATGTCTCGTCATTGAAAACTTTGTTGACAAAAACCTACGTATATGGTGAAATTTACTATGGTACTAATAGGCAGAAGAAGAAGGCTCATTTGTATAAATGTAAGAGTCACATCCGTGAGACTAGTAGTTTTAGAGATGTTAGTGTTTGAAAAGGAGCAATTTCTCGATTTTTCATGAGATTTCGACGCCATATTTGGAGGTTTAACGAACAACCGGTAGAGGGATAATGACTAATTTCACGTCTAAAAATGCCCTTAACCGCAACTACCCCCAACAAGATTGCGGGTAGTTGCGGGCCTGTGGAGTGTATCAGGGGTACTGGGGTGGGACGGTACGCGGCCCCTAATTGGCTCTTTTCAGTAGTGAGAAAGGCATTTCTGTGAGTTGAAAAAGCGGAAAACACATTTTTCGCGGGAAATATAAAGTGAAAATGGCCATTAATGAGAGTGGAGGAAGGTTCAGAATGGAGATTTCAACAATGAATGTGAAATTGGAACGCGGTATTTAAGGAAGAATTCTGGGTGTAGTTTTTTAGTCGTGAGGCGCTTTCAGGGACGTGCTTAATCAAGGCAGCCATAAGGTGCAGAGCTGGAGAGGCGAGTCTGCGGAGAAGTCATCGCTTGGTAGGAAAGACATCCCCAGAGTCCTCTGGATGGCCGTTCTCAACACTACTCCCTCATAGGGTTGGGTTGGGTTGGGTATGTAGATTGGGAGACGAACGACCCCGCGGCGGAAGAATAATTTCCCCGTTTGCTATAAGAGGACGACGAAGTTTCGGCCGAGAACCGGCGCCAATATCTTCTCACCTCAGGGCCGGGAGACCCACGCGTCTCCGGACATGCTCCATGCACCTCTACAAAGCCTAAGTACTGATCATATCCACCCCTGACCAAGACCGGTCAACAGTCAAGTGAATACCTACCCCGCCGTCGACCCGCAGTGAACCGTGGCGAAGACAAATTTGCCAACGCCCGTGTCAACTCCACCGTCTCGCCCACGTGAATTTTTTAAACGCCGAAAAGGGCTCAACTCACTTTTGATAATCAGTTTGATCTGATTAGTTTTGTATAACTCTTCTCCCGTCCAAAAAAGGTCCAAGATCATATTTCAAACGAAAGGACGAGGAGCCTGTAAATATTCTTTGAAGGGTTTCATTCAATTTTATGTCCAATTGTTCATTTTTTGTCTCATACATCATTAGTTTATAGTTAAGTCTGTCATTGTTGGGTATTTTTCATTAATATTCCGCAAATCACCAGTGCATTCATCCCTAATTAGGATTTAAGAGTGTATTTTCCTATTTGTGTACGAATAAAGTTTTCCTGTCTTCTTTTGGAGTGTTTGTTTGTGTTTTTCCTGTCAGCGCGAGTCTTCATTTACCCCCGACGCGGTGATCCGCATCCACTTAGGTTTCAGGTCCGCCCACCGACACGGTCGGAGGGTACGGCTTCAGTTCCGCCAAGGCCCTACCCTAAGAAAACACTCAATGATATCTATCTGCTGATTAGCTTGACACCGGTTTTTTGCGTGGCACCCCTTGTCGCTCCTCGCTAGGAGCGAAGCTTTCTTTTTTTCTCCGGTTTGGCGTTGTTCTCTGCGTCTCTGTTCCCTTGGGGAGGAAAGGGCAGAGAGGGGGGTAAGTGCGAATGGGTAGTGGTGAGGAGAGAGAGGTGGCTATTGGGCTCTTATTTTCAGTGGGCTAGGTTTAGCCCGGGCTTTTCGAATGCCCTTGTTACCCAAATATGAGCGTACTCACGAATTTTCACATCAAGATTACCGGTGGATTCGGGAAAGGGCTTCTATGACAGTGAGAAACAATCGTCAAATGTATAGGAGTGGGAGGCGGTATGTTTGGGGATGGGATCAAGAAATGGTGGAGTGTTGGTGGCATGGTGGTGATTGTTCATGCGAATATTGAGAGGGGTGGTACATTTCCCCACGTAGAAGGGAGGGCAGAAATTGCAGGAAAGGCGGTAGATGATGTTGCTGGTGGTACAATCGGCCGTAGAGGAAGATCTTTTGAGGGAGGGGGAGGCGTAATGGCGGAGGAGAGAGCAGCATTTGCACCTAGGGCGTTCGCAGGTTGAGGAAAGTGGCAGAGGTGGGTTGGAAGGAGGGTCTAGTGGATTTTAGAATGTCTCGCCGATTTTAGGGACGCTTATAGGAAACTTGGGAACATGAGGAAAGGAGGAGGGAAGTAGAGTTGTTGTTTTTTGATCGGATGCACGTCTTTCAATATGTTTTTGATTGTGTGTGCTTCAGGGAAGAAATTGATGACAAGGTTAAGTTGGTCAGTTTGGTGGGTCTTGGTCCGAGGGGTACAATTTGCAGTAGGAGGCAGGATTTTATTTAAAAGCAAATTTTCGGGGTACTCGTGTTCTCTGAGGGAGTGATGAAGAGTGTCGATACATTCTTTTAGAGAGGGGGCTTGCTGCAGATCCGATGGCCGCGGATAGAAAGGGAATAAGGGATTGAGCGTTTGGTGTGAGAAGGATGACAGCGGTTAAAATGGAGGTATTGGTCGTGGTTAGTGTTTTTTTTTGTGGACGGAGGTGATGAATATATTGTCCTTAATTTTGATATTGATATCCAGGAACGTAATTAAGGAGTCGGAAATGGAAAATGTGAAGGAAACTGAGAATGAAGAGTTCAATGTGGAAATGAAAGAAGATAAAGAATCACGGTCGTGAGGCCAGAGGACGAATATGTCGTCAATGTAGTGGGCCCAGAAGAGAGGTTTAAGTGTTTGGTTTTTTAAGAAAATTGTTTTCAGATGGCCCATAAACAGGTTGGCATCAGATGGTGCCATGCGAGTATCCATGGCGGCGCCTTTAGTTTGAAGAAAAATTTGATTATTAAAGGAGAAGGCATTTTTTTAAAACAATTTCGTCCTGGCGGATGATGAAGTTTGTGGAGGGAAGGTGTGGTTTTGGGCGTTGGGATAAATAAAACTTTAAAGAATTAATGCGTTCATCGTGAGGAATGGACGTATAAAGAGAGGTAACTCCTATAGTGGCCGTGAGTAAAGTGGCAATAGAGACGGCGTGGAGAAGGTCGAGGAAGTGGTAAGAATTTTTGATGAAGAAGAATGTAGAAATGCAAAATCTCGGTCAAATTCGTCATTGAAAAACATCGGACCGAAGGGGTAAAAATGAGGAGGCTTTTTTTAAAATCAGAAAAACCTCCATGTATCCCATATGAATTTTTTAGGGGTAATATAATTTCTATGAATATTTAAAATTATTTTTGTTTCAAACATTTTTTATTACACCATCAATTAGCTCAACGGGTGGAAAAATAGGGTTTGAAGGAGAAAAAAAATACTAACTACCTTATTATTTACATTACAAAATCCGTTTAAAGTTATCTGAAATTGTCAATACCATATATCTACAACTTTTGTTCCAAACATTATTTTGTACAACCAGCCGTTATTGCAAGGGTTGGCAATATTACCTTTTTGTATTTAAGGGCTTGAAGGAGAAAAAAATCATTACTTCCTTTTTATTAACTCTAAAAAATCCGTTTAAAGTTATCTGAAATTGTCGAAACAAAATCTTTTGTTTCAAACATTTTGTTATACGTCCAAACGTTATTGCAAGGGGCGTCAATATTACCAATTTGTACTTTTAAATAGGTATTATAAAATATTTAACTGTTGCACTATAGTCTTTTAGCGCTGCCTTAAATACGACAAATTTCCGAGTAGATCAATTTTCTTTTTCTCATTAAAATATGAAATAATTAAGCTACGAGTTTGCTTTTTGAACTAAAATGAAGCTAAAGTCTATTTATTTAACTAAAAAGTTTGACCTTTTCGTGTAGTTAATGGTGTAGCTTTTGTCATTTTCGTTGTACGCATTTATTTCATTGTTACTTAGCCTTGAAATACGCATTTCAGGCTAATAAACTTATGTTTCAGTACAAATAAAATTCCAAACATCTAAAATATATCGTAAAAATAATAAGTGTCGATGAAATGGAGCCTACACGAACAAATAACGTCTCGCTAGTCACCGAGGGAGGTTTCAGTTTTGAAAGGAAGCGGCCGCCCCTGGAACTTTCAGTCGGGGTGAATATTTTGCGGTGATTCAGCGCTAGTCAGCGGCAGAGAGCGTCCTGACGTCATTATTTCCAAAGACATGTACTCATTGGCTGATTTCCACCGCCATCTAAAGCTCATGCATGTACTACAGTGCTTATTTGCCTCCAATGCAGCATGTTACAGAATCAAACGATTTTACCATCCAGGTGGCGCGCGGCAATACATATCGGCCATGATATCGGCCAAAATCTAGTGATTGCGCTGAAACTAGCGCGCATACTTCATCCGAGTGCAATTTAGCTAATTGCGTTGTTCGATAGTATTTAATAAAAATAAGAACATTAAAATCTACGTGCGCCTGTAGGCTAATTCCAAAAGGGAATTTTTTAATTATAATATTATTCTAAACTAAAAAGCGAGCCAGAAAATCTTTCTTAATGCAAGATATTTGTGTCGTGATGTAAATTGTTTGACTGTTATATCAGTAACTCTGCGTCTTTTTTTGCGCAACTGAGCGGATCATCGATGAGAAATCACGAATAAAAAATAATTCGTGATTGGTTTCAGGCGACTTAACTGCCTACATCTCACGAACGATCAAGTAACTTACGCATCTCACGTAAGACAAATCCATCAAGATTTATTTGGCCGGTCTCACATCTCATGATCGATACTTGATGTCATAGGGTGCTTTTGATTTGCGGTGGTCGCCACAAATCGAGCTCGCTTTTGCGAAGAGATTCAAGCTTATTTCTTCACAGCTATTCGTGTGTACGCGATACGGACTGCGCATGCGTGAATATACGCTTTGAGCTATTTATTTCATTTGGTCTCCAGGCGATCGACAATCACTACCGTCAATAGCCGGCTATCGCATTACTCTATCGGAAGTACCCATACATTCATTATTATCGTGATCGGTAAAGATGAACTCCTCGGTCATTCGAGAGATCCAGTTCATCAATCAATCTTTTAAAAGAATTTTTGATTCTATCAATCACGACCGACCCATCACTAGCCCAAAAACTCACAGCCAGTCAGCAACTAACAAACTCAATAAATGCCGTGTTAACCCGCGCCAACTACCAGGGGAATAAGCTCTTACTTTTTTAAGGGATTAGGGGAGGGTGTTTAGGATTAGTGGAAGTGACCGACACACTCCAGAGATCCTTCACTATTTAGGCGATTGGGGAAGCAGCTTGCAAGAGGCGTAGGATAAGACAAACGTTGGATAAAGGAAGCCTCATCTGTGACTCATCTCTTCCCCGTCGGATTCCGGTCTTCCGCTGTCCAACTTGAAATGCCCGAAACAATTTGTTTCCGAAAAACACAGATCTTGCTCGATGGAGAGAGACATGCTTTTTTCTAGCATATAAATGCTATGCAATCCAATACTGGTACAATGAAGTTTAAAATCAAATTCTTTGTTTTATCTTTTGCTCTAGAGGGAGGGGAGATTTCCCCCTCCCCCCACCCCCCGTGCATCCACGCCGCTGATAAAGGGATCCCATTATTAAGTAATGAACTACTTATGATAACTAAACGTAAAATGATCTGAAATACATTTATCTTTCATGAGAAGTTAAGCATTGTATATAGGCAAACTCAATAAAAGAAGAGGGAGCGAAGCTATAGAGGAATTTTTTGAAGAAGGTGCTCTGAAATTAAGACATTCATTATTTTATTAAATCCTGAGAAAAAGCAACAAATGCTCTCGTGTTCACCATTCACCATGTTACCTATCTTTAATATGGAATGTATCTATGTCTTTTTCAGGACTTTGCCACAGGGTGGAACGTGTACGCTATGAGCACATCGCTCTATTTTCACAGCTGGAACTGCATCACCTATTCTGGAACTGCGATAACTGCTAATTTGCAGTACAGCATTACATTCTCTGGAACCAACAAATTGTAAGTGTATTTTTAAGCATGATTATAAAAATAAAAATACGAAAAAATGCTTGACTTGTACAGAAATTTCCTTCAATGCTCAGATCTATTTTAAATCCCTTAAAGGTGACGGAAATTTCACACAGATATTCTTGGTGTGGCTTAAATTGAATTATGAAGACAATTTTACTGCCGTTTGGATATTTATCATGTCTGAAGGAAAGATTGACATCAGTGAAGGACAGCGTAAATGTCACTCCTAAACCATAGGCGAGCCATAATTCTCGCTAATTGACTACCATTACAACAAACATGTAGCAATTCCTATATATCCTTCTGTCGGTCCCAGTGGCGGTGGGCTAAAATCCTTGCAGGGTTCGAGTCCGGCTTGGATGGATATTTCATCACCCAGGACAAAGTTATTTGTTTGACCTTAAAATGAGTGATAATGTAAATGAAGACCTAATATCGCTTAATAAAGACACTTAATTTTGCAGCAACCAGCGGCGCGGTCATGTAACTGTGATAAGGGTGATAGTGACTTTGTTGCCCTAATAACGATGACGCTCGAAACTGATGGTGATAATCGTGATAAGGTATCGGACATGTGCGAATACGTTGAATAAAATTTAAATTACAAATGTCCATGCCCAATTAGCTACCTTTTCGTCAATGAAAGACCTTCATGAAGACCTCAACTAATTATGCAGAATAAGAAAATGTTTTAGAGTGCTATTCTGAATGACATTACGTCCGGGGACAATAAATGGGAACAACTCACTTAACCGGCTTGAAACATAACAAATTCAAGAGAAATAGGTTAATTCGCAATGTAAAAAGCTTTTAAAAATAGATGTGAGAACTATCGTCTATATTACATTCAGTCGCGGATTATTTCCCATAATGGATTGAGCATAATATGTAATTGCTACTGACAACAAGATAACATTATAATATACGAAAGAATAATTTCATACTCCGTAATGCAATTTTCCAGCACAAAGGCATATTTACCATTGCTTATTCTTCAGGGAAGACGGACACTTCCTTAGAATATCCCAAGCATATTTACGCACAAGAATACAAGGGTTGAATTAAAAAGAGCACAACATTTTCGTGTATCGTAATGGTAAAATTAAGTAAAAATTAGCTCAAACAAGTTCAATGTTGCCCCGTGAAAATTATAAAACCACGTAAACGGGTTCTTCTACAGGGAAAATAATTCATAACTTTTTTCATTACCCACAAAAATCTCAGGTGTTTATTTAATAGCTAATCTTCAACAGTTATAAAAGCAGTCAAATTGTATCTGTATCATTTTAATTGAAACCAATATTAACATTTTTCTACGCCCAACTCAACTCTCGCTTACATTTATCTTAAGCGGTCATACCACTAAGAGCTTTACAACAGTCAATGAGAACTCCCAGCCAATTACTGCCAGTTGAATATAAAATCACTGAGTAGAATAACGTGGTTTACAATTTAATGTTAGTTCTCGACCGAAGGACTATTTGTAGTACCTGCTTGTCAAACTGTTGGTCACAAATGTGCATATGTCAACACGAGATATATGACTCGTTGATAGCTTATAAGGTTCAGTACTATCACAACATTGATACGGAGAAAGAGGAAACTCTATACATTATTTAATACTTGGGAATGCAGAAATTTTTAACTTGGATAACTATAAATATGTAATGCTCAAATCTTATTACAGCAGAAGATTCACCACTCCGCCATAATAAAATCTAAGTCATTTTAATGAATATGTGGAATATATTGATTAGAGCATGTAAGCTACCTGTTTCAGCTTATTATTCATAAGAAACATATATAAAATATATAATAATATATTAAATTAAAAAAATAAAGATTAAATGTAATTTATTTGTAATTGTACCTATTTATGAATGCGTTTCCGATTTTCATTGGTTCTTCATATTCTCTGTTGATACCAACCCACTAAAAGTAAGTTTTAAAACACGATTCAGATCTGAGAACGTGACGTTAGCCAATGACCGTCGTACGTTCTATGACGATGACTTGCATGATCGCTCGATGACGCCGACCGTCGTTGCAGGCCGTGATAAATATCACCCCCCGTCATTGCTATCAGATTTACATAATCGGGCCTCAGGGAATAAGACCGCATAAACATATCAAGCAATGATTTTTATTGAGCAGCGTATTATGACTCATAATGTGTAATTTTTACAGAATACTTTGAATGACAGTGTCAATTGCTCACCAAAAACCAATGCCTGAAGAACTTTATGTATGCAGACAAACTTTGAGCGACAAACTTTTGTTGCTAAGCAGTTTTTCTTAGGACTTATTCAAGCTCATAAAAATGATGCCGCAAGTGTCGTAGGCATAATATTGTAACAACTGGTGGGCTATTCTGAATATCGTTTCTACGGAGCCAACTGCTAAAAATAGACTAATTTAGCTCTTTTCTCCCGATGGTATTCTGAATTTCGGAGAAAGAGCTAGCCGCAAGCGCCAGGAGACTATTTAGCACCTATGTTCCAATCCGTATTCAGTAATCGCCATGGAGCACCTTCCGGCTCTAAAATAGTCTCCGATAGGAGCCTCGCGAAGGATGGGAGGCCGAGGTCGCGTTAAAAGTTTTCTCCAGGGGAATCCATGCGCATTCCCGCATTGTTTCGTAGATTTTTCGTGAAATATGCATGTTGTTGTGAATCCAATGATATTATTTTCTCTTATTTGGTAGTTTTTCGTGAGGTGATGTCATTGTCTACCACGGTGGAAAAATCAAGATACCCGTAAAGGATTCATTTTTAACCAATAAATCCCATCTCTGTTAACATAATGGAAAAATAATTTCTATGTTAATCTTGCTGCCTTAAGGCCGTTTTACAACGACCGTATGACGTAAATCTTAAGCCATAAGACGCTGACCGTAATCATTTTCTATTTTGCTAATCTCCAATGGAATCCATAAGTTGTAAACTCTCGCACGAGATATCGAAAACAAGGTTAATTTTTTAACCTACTTGCAACAGGGAATTTTTAACCACATTATGTTCACCTTTTCTGGACACTATGTGCATTGTTAATAAACTTTAGAATGTGCAATTACGCCAATATTAAGGGAATAGTAAAGTGAAAAACATGAGAAGTACGTTTTTGTGCTCTCTACCATCTTGAAAAAAGAGAATTTTTAATTTCACCCCAACAGAAGGTGTATCGGTTGGCCTAATGCTCTTCTACTCTATTAATATTGAAATCACCAATATTCTTTTTTTACTTACTTACAACATATATTTTTCAACCACATTTAGTACACCTTTTGTACACACTATGCGAATTGTTACAAATCTTTTAAATTGGCAATTACGCCAATATTTAGGGAATAGTAAATTGTCAAACTTGAGAGGTGAATTTTGGTGCTCTCCACCATCCTGAAAAAAATCGAGTTTTCATGTTTCCCAAACAGATGGTGCAGATGTCAGCGTAATGATTTTCTACTCTATAACCACAGTCTATACAGTCGCGACCATTGAGTTGACTGGAGGTGATAACTTCCCAAGGTGAAGCCAGTCCGTTTTTCCCGCTTGCGCATTTATCCATGCTGCTCTACCTAGCTATCCAAGTTTTGCATTAAAATATGTATATGGCTTGACGCGACTGAATAGACTGTTTTATAACTGTTTAATCACCCCTGACGGCGCGCTCTGATTGATTGGTGATCAGGCTTGCCGAAAGCCTGTTGCCGTAAACATGGGAAATGGCCTTCTTCATTACGGCTGGCCGTAAGAGCGTACGACAGGCCATTGCGGCTCGAGTACGACTTAAGACTTACGTTATATGGTCATTGTAGAACGGCCTTTACTTGTCTTTCGGAGATCAATTGGTGGACATTCATCGATAAAACCGTGTTCTGCATGTTTACTATGTTATTCCATTGAATTTTCTTTGTCATGCTGACTGTTCAAAATCCTTTTTAAAATTAATGAAACTGTAGGCATTGATCATAGGTAGGGATGGGCAAGTATAAAAAATATATCGATAGATATCGTATCAATATTTAAAACATGTATCGATAGTTATCGAGCCAAAATAATCGATATTTTGATATGTCGATAATTTTTCCAAAACAAGTGGTTCCTTACATTTTCACCAAAATATATAAAAAATGATAAAGTAAAGTTTGGAAAATTATGGACATGTAGAAGTAATAAAAAAATCTTTTACTTTTTTATTTTTACAATCAATTTTAATCAATCAAACCAGTATTTGTCTGATATTGACATCAGAAGAACTCTCTGTTTTACATGTTCTCCCGTTAATCTACTTATGTTGTCCGGTACCACCAAGTTAACTGCAGAAGCCACTCTTTCGGATGGAACAGATGAGGCATGGCATATTAAGTACTTCAGCGCGATTTCCGAAAGAACCGGTGTGAAGTGTCGGGAGTTCACCCAAAACTTTATTGGAATTGATTTCCTCTCCAGTAGTGGTTGATCCAGATACTGCTTCAGCTCATTAGGGACAGAGCCAGAGCTAGGAACCTCTTGCGTAGTAGTGCTAAGAGATAATAGGTGCTCATTTCTGGACCAAATTGAACTTCTATCAGCGTTTTCTCGTTCTGTTTGTGCAGATCGTACTTCTGGAGAACGTTGTCCCATTCGCTTATGTTCTAAGCGAATGTCATCACTTATTTTCGTTATAGCACTAGACACCGCAGCTGGAGAAACAACTTTACAACGGTGACGTGCTAAACAAATATATCGAATATGATACTAGGAAAAAAAATCAATTTTTGATATATCGACACGAAAAATATCGACGATAATTATCGATAGATTTAAAAAAATATATCGAGTTTTTGATATATCGATATTTTTGCCCAAGCCTAATCATAGGAGCACTTCCTGTGTCATAAAACATATGCTGTGATGTTTTCACGCATGAACTTACTTTGATGTTGTTAACCCGCAAGTGTATGATCGTCAATTCCATTTTTATCAACTAATAATCAACTATTTGATTATTGTTAAGCAAGCTCTTAATGTGTAGTACAATACGATTATTGCACTTACCTATTAATAACATTCTTTCCACTGCAGTTCAGGGTACTAATCTTTAAATTTACATTGCTGCGTGGAGAGAAGGAAAATACACGATAGAATGAATAAAGGTACGTTGTGGAAGTTCAAACGATGAAAAAACCTATGCATATAATTAATGCATGTAGGTATATACGTGTATATGTTGGAGTGATTATACGCTTTAACTAGCAGAATGACTGCTCATATGCGCATAAACTTAAATAAAAAAATGATTTAAATAAATTACTATGCAGCTAGTACGTTTCTTATGAAAATGTGAGCGTATATGAAATACAGATTCGTTAAGTACACGCGCCCTAACGTAGAACCTTAAGTTACTTAAAAGTATTCCTCTTTGAGTGTAGTTCCGTAGGACTTTGCTTTGGAAATTAATTCGATAATTTAATAGAAATATAACAATAACAAAGATATCACCAGTGAATGGCCGATCTGTTGCATCTATCATCATACACTACATCGCACCAACGATCATCGTATACATGATCGATTGCTGATCTACTGATTATAACGACTGCTGCAGGTTTAATGAATTATTTTACCTTACGTGTACATAAGTTAACCATCAAGAATTTGAAAATAAAGGAAATCGTATTATTTTTAATTCGCCGTTCACATTCTACAGAAAAAGCTGTTGAAAATGACTGTCGTTAGGGTCAGACTGCCTAAGAGAACGCACTTTGTATTTGTAATAACATTTCTTCAACTTTAGTCCAAATTGCAGTTGCGGAAATTATCTTAATCTCTTCCTTGTTAACTTAGTGAAACAATTTAAGGTAGGCTCGTGCGTTAAACGATTTTGGTCATCGATTTTCGAAGAAAAAAATTTCATCAAAATGTTTCGATGACGATGGCTGTCATCGATCATCGTATAGAGTGTACACGATGATCAATGACTATCGATGAATATCGATGATCGATATATGTCGATGATCGATGAATTCCTATGATCGATGAATTACGATGACTCACGATGAACTGTGCTGTAGGGATGAGCGATATATCGCTGTGATTGAATCACCGATACTGAAAAGTAACAATCACAGCCTGTGACTAAATAATCGAAATCACTGTGACTGTGAATTCGGTGAATTTAGCCGATTTAGCTCAGGCTGCTACCGCTGCTACCAACTACACCAGTGCAACCAACGAATACAATTCTACCACTGCTACTGCGTATTAACTGTGATTGAATGGATAGCTACTTCTGTATCGTCCACCACAAACTTGAGGAAAAACATGAATTCCAAACATCCCACTGTGGCCCTGCCATCGTCCTCAAGGCGCAATAGCTGGGGTGCTTATACTACATACATACGTTTTAGATCTAAGGCGTTCAAATGAATGGAAAAAAGAAGAAAAATTAGTGATATAAGGATATCGATCATTCTCATCGACATCTATGATTCGCATCAACTCAACGGGATCGATGATTCTCATCGACATCGATGATTCGCATCGACTCATCGGCATCGATGATTCTTATCGACTCATCGACATCGATGGTCGATGATATTCATCGTCATCGATTTCAGTCATCGCAACCGCGATGACCACAATCATCGCCGATGACTTCGATTAATCGACTCATCTCACGAGCCTAATTTAAGGTGTTAACTCAATGAAAATACCTATTTAAATACTAGGCTGCCTTTAGTATGCAAATGCTTACTCTTAGGCATACTACGTCCCAAGAGCACGCATTTAATGAGCACAAGAGTGCGCACTAAATAAAAACAATAAAAACGAAGTTCTATAAGGAAGAAAATTATTTATTATTGAAACCAAAAACTTTTGCATACACAATTCACATTTGTACATTTTTGTTCGACGTACAAAAACCGGGTATATGATTGATTGATGTTCCAGCTGGTGATCTGTTCAAGTTGCCTACGATCAATGATCTCTCATGAAAGTCGTTATTGATACAAAATCGTTACGAACGCTGCTCTCGCTAGCCAGTCGTGATTCCTAATACTATACAGCCGCACGTGTGACTCACTCACTCACGTATACAAATTCCCGACCACTTCCAGACAAGCTAGGAGTCTGAAATTTTTCACGGATCTTCCTTGAAAGAATTTATCAGAGAAAAAATCCCGAAATCATATAATTTTTACCCGGAAGTGACCCAAAATAATTAAAAATGGCGGATTTTTTAACTTTTCGACAAGTAGACTTGCAGTTCTCGCTTCATATCTTTTGGACGGTGGGTTGGATCTGAAATCTGACGAAATTTTCATAACCGGGAATTGTATTTTTTTAAACATGCAAAAACGTTGGTTTTCTACGCTTTGTAGTTTTCTCACCAGGCACAACACTTAGTGGAAGGTTTCCATTTTTTGTGTTTTTTTTCTATAGCTCCTTAACCAAGATTCCGATTTGAAATCTAATTTCATCTGGGATTTATATCTCATCGTGATCTACAACTTCATGCTTTTGTTTTTTTCTAACTCTTATAGTACTCTGGTAGCATGGTGCCAAAGTCGAATTTTGGTAAAACTCTCAAATGTTTCTGAAGCTTGACATGGGAATGCGCCTTGACATGCCCTTTGCAAGTAATTAGTAAAATGCTGGATTTTTTCAATAGATGGCAGGTAACATGGCGCCAAAATAGTATGATTGTGAAACTTGCTGCTTTTAGACTAAAACTCCTAAACTAGAAGTCAGATCTCGAATCTATTGGGCGATTTAAAAAAATCTCATTTTGGCCTACAAATTTATTCTATTCGTTTATTTCCATTCCTTTTAGTTATCTGGTAACATGGTGTCAAAGTCGACTTTTCGTGAAACTCTTGGTTTTTCGACTATAGCTTCTAACGTAGAATTCGGATCTCGAATCTGTTGGGCTATCCCATTCGATTCCCATCGCTCACTGATGTCCATTACGTTAATTTGAAAAGCAACACCCGATAAAAACTTACTCTACTTAAAAGAAAGGGAAAATTTGAGGGGGACCGCTGCGTTGTTGCCATATTTCCCGCTGTTCAATACCACGTTTGTAGCAATGTTCGCAAAATTGTTAATGTTCATCTTAGGAGGACGATTAAAAGATGTACTTACTCGTACAATTTTCGGGAGTACGATGAAAATATGAATTTTTTTTTATATCACGTAGTTGTTAAAGTTTAAATTGTAGTGAGCACGGTTGGTTTTGGTGAGGGAGCCTCCCGCTGTGTGGGTCGCGGAGAGATACCAGCGTTGGGTCTCCGAGCTCGGGAAAGGGTTGCGGATTAGGACCCTCGCGAGATTGGGCCCCACCCATCTTGCGAGTACCTGAACTCGGCCCCACATGATCGAGTTTAACCCGGACAGATTTAAAATGTCATTTTTCCCACGAACAATAAGAGGACCATAACAGCTGACAATGAGACTTTTATCTACGTATGTCGATAGGTAGTGTAGCTCTTAGTAGTAGCAGTACTCCCTAATACTTGAATCCTTGTCTGTTACCAAGTAATAACAGCACGCCGTGCATGTTTTCAACATAGGTCTTGAGTATTTGTCCACTTGTTTAGTTGCAAAATACATATATATTAACGATCCCTCTCCATTGTGAGCATATCTGTAGTGTAGTGCATGCTAGTGAAGCTCGCCTCGTGACAAGCATTAGCGATTTATGCTAATGCATAATTAGTCGTAGTTACACTAAATTTAGGGTATTCTATGCTAAAACCGAATTGAATGAATTGTTGTGTATGAATTTTCATCCTAATCATTAGCAATATTTTCCAATAGTTCTACAAGGTGTTTCAGTTTATCATGTTTCGGTTGAACAGCTTATACTCTGACACTTCAACGAGTTTCTGACTCAGACTCCAATGATATTCCAAAAACGCTCAGTCTTCAGTCTCTTCCATCGAAGAGTTGACCGCGGAAAAGAAACATATCATTTTCAAACACACTAACACCTGCTACCTCATGACTTACTGTACGAGTCCCCCAAAATAAATTGTGTTTATCACGGTTAACAAATGTAGCTTTTGAGTAAAATGTATCAAGTTTTTCTTGTACTCCGTAGCCAGACATTACAGATACATTTACATAACTCTGTCATCGAATATCTTCGATTGGTAAATTATCCTTTTCAAAGTGGCCAATTCTTAAAATTGTTTCTCCGGAGCTAGGCGCTACGGTTTTCTCCCAGAGTTTTCTTCCGATCCTATTCTGAAAATCGGTGGAGCTAACTCAAGCTCTGCATCGGGGTGGAGAAAAGTCAGTAGACGAAGTGGTTCCGGCTAGCGAACGATCCGCCAATTACAACTGCTGTTTCATTTTTGTGATGTTTTCCGGCTTGTACTTCCGTAAAAGAGTAGACATACCCTGCCGAGTTAATCGTGTTTGCAGTTGGGAAGCTGGGAATACCTCAACTTAATTCATCCAATTACATAATTTTTTGTAGATTATCATCGACAGTTAGCTCCACCGATTTTCAGAATAGGATCGGACTAGCGAAATCGGACTAGGAAACTATTTCTGAGTCATGGAGAATTTCAGGTGAGAATCGCGCAAAAATCTGAACAAAACTTGTTAAAATATTTTTACATGATTTCTGATCATCTTCACGCCTTACACGGCTGAATATGGTCCTATACTTCCGCATCAAGTACGAATAAATGATATTGGCTGGCTGTCGTTGACTAGATTTTCATGTATGGATTAATATGTGCCCAAAATTTCGTGATTGAATAGAAAAAACTTTGTTCGTTCCACATAAGTACTTTTAATGCCGACCTAGGTTTCGTCGCTACGAAACCTAGATGGGCATTAAAATTATTTATGTGGAACGAACAAAGTGTTTTGTTTTCAATCATGAAGGAGTTCCATAAAGTTACGCCTCAAACCATTAAGTCCCACAATTCGTAAAAAATGATAAAAACAGCCTTATACATACAACTGGGCTGTTTTTTTCGCATAATACATGTACCTAGTCCTTCATCACATGCATCAACATATCTTTAATATTACTGCTGAACTGATCTTTTCTTTTAACTTTCCGTATACCAGTATCAAGCCGAAATCCGAAGCCGAAGCCACTAGGTGCTAGGTGGTTTTTCTTTCCGAAGTTCCCACTAGTATTACAAATATTTATATGAAATGTATTACTTTGTGCGCTAATGAAGGGGCCTGGGATCTCATGTCCCCTAGGTTCAAGTGGTTGCTGTAGTATAAAAAACAAAGTTGCTGATTTTCACCATCTCATTGAGAGCACGGACGCTGATGTAGTAAAAGGAACAGAAATTTGGTTATCGAATGAAATTTCGGATACCGAGATAGTGGTATTAGTGAAAACCGTTGTACTGACTATACATGGAATACTTTTCGTAGCATCACACGACCAGCCAGTACCAATACCAGGTAAATTCGTAGCATCACACGACCAGCCAGACCAATACCAGGTAAATTTAAAAAGGTGAATACTGAACCTTGGTGGTATAATGCGGACGTCCGGAAATCTCTCAAGCGACAACGAATGTGGCACGCAAAAATGAAGAACGCACGTCAGGATCTCCCCGAAGAAGAGTATAAGAAGTTATACGAAAAATACAAGAAAGCGAAAACTGCAGCCAAGGCGGCCTTTCACAAAGCATTAACGGAATCCAAATATAAAATATTGGGCGAATATTTAGAGGATAACTCAAAGGAATTTTGGTCGTACGTGACGTTCAAGGCTGCAAATCAACAGTAGCGTCACTAAAGAACAATCTAGGAGAAAGAGCGAACAACAAATTAGATAAAGCAAATATCTTCAACACGTTTTTTCAAAGCGTCTAAACAACATGCTCTCTAAATAACATCGCTACAATGCCTAGGCTATATAAGCGCTCAATGAAGTCTATTAATATCACTAGTCGTGAAATAGAAAGTCATCTAAAATCCATTATTTCCAAAAAATAACCCGGTCCCTATCAAACTCCCGCCCGAGTTTATAAAGAATAAAGGGTATTTTGTAGATGTAGATAAAGCTGTAAGACTATGGAATTCCCTACCTCAACATACTCCTTAAGCATCGTCCATAAATTCATTCCAGTCAAAATAATTTCAATATCTCTACTCATGCTCAAATTGATAGCTCTGATATTGTTACATGTGTTATATTTATTGTCATATTTTGTTGATTGATATGTAACGTGTTCATTTAATGTTCATTTAATCCAACTATTTATTTTTGTTTTTATTTTGTTGGTGATATCATTTATTTTATATCAAAGCCGAATCAATAGATTAACAAATGCAATGTTATTTAATAATTTTCTCACTTTTTTGTATTGTTCCACATGAACCTAGGGGACATGAGATCCCAGGCCCCTTCATTAGCGCACAAAGTAATACATTTCATATAAATCTTAGTAATACCAGTGGGAACTTTGGAAAGAAAAACCAGCGAGCACCTAATGGTTTCGGCTTCGGATTTCGGCTTGATACTGGCATACGGAGAGTTAAAGGAAGACATAAGTTTAAGGGTAAAATTAAAAATATTTTCTTGCATGTGATGAAGGACTAGGTGCATGTCTTATGCGAAAAAAACAGGCCAGTGGTATTTATAAGGTAGTTTCTTAAAATTCATTTTACGAAGTTGTGGGTACATATACATCCACATACGAAAATCTAGTTAACGACATCCAGCCAATATCATTTATTCGTACTTGATGCGGAAGTATATGAACATCTTCAGCCGAATAAGGCCTGAAGATGCTCATAAATCATGTAAATATATTGTAACAGGTTTTGTTGAGATTTTTGCGCGATTCTAACCTGAACTTCTCCATGACTCTGCAATAGTTTATCGCTTGGTGTTTCAATAGTTGAGCCTCGAATTGTGATGTGAATTCAATCGATATGCAGTGCAGTTTTTTACACAGCTTTGTGGCCTGCGTTCTATCTGAATTAGAAAGCGACACAGGCTAACGTAAATAGTTTATTTCTTTTCTGAGCACATTCACAGAACAGTGTCTTAAAACTAGATTAATACTACGAATAACGGTAATTGTAAAAGCTACACCATTTGAAAACCTCTGCAAGCTTACTCAACTTAAAGGAAAGGGAGCATTTGAGGGGAACCGCTGCGTTGTTGCTATATTTCCCGCTGCTCATGACCACGTTTTTAGTCATGTTCGCAAAAATGTTGATTTTCATCGTCGAACGGCGATAAAAAGATGTACATACTCGTACAATTATCAGGAGTACGATGAAAATATAAATTTTTGTTATATGTCGTAGTTGTTAAAGTTTAAATTGTAGTGAGCACGGTTGGTTTTGGTGAGGGAGCCTCCCGCTGCGTAGGTCGAGGAGAGAGGCAGGCGTTGGGTCTCCGAGCTCGGGAAAGGGTTGCGGATTACGACCCTCGTGAGCTTGAGCCCCACACATCTCGAGAATACCTGAACTCGGCCCCACTTAATCGTGTTTAACGTCTGTCCGTTCTGCAGTCTAGTTCCCTTATTTTATTCTCATGATCAGATCTACCGTAGTATGCTGGATTTCATAATATATTTTCAATGTGATCAGAGAATAGATCGGTTTGGAACTTAGATATCACATTGAGTCTAAATATTTAACGACGGTTTGAAAACGTTACCCATCCCAGTTGCTGCAAAATGTCAGTTACACTAACGAGATTATCATAACGGCATTTAAAGTATCTTGCCGATTTTTACTGCAGGTGTTCTAACTCAGGTTCCAAGCCTATCTCATAAGGATCCCAAATACTGGAAGTATATTCCAAATGGGGTCTAACGAGGGAGAAGTAGCTGATTTCCCTAACCGATTCGCCTCATGACAAGCATTAGCGATTTATGCTAATGCATAATTAGTCGTAGTTACACTAACTTTAGGGTATAGTGTAATGCATGTTGGTGATTACTCACCCCCTGCCACACACCCCTGAGGTGGCTTGCAGGGTATTTTGTAGATGTAGATGTAGATTCCTCGTGCAAGATATTGTATTGATAGATGTTCGTGCAAGATATTGGAACATATAATCGTCAGTTCGATTATGGGGTACTTGGAGAGTTAGAACTTGTTAACGCCAAATCAGCACGGATTCCGGAAAGGCAGGTCTTGCGAAACCCAGTTGGCCCTCTTCCTTCATGACATTCTTTCCTCGGGAGAAAAGCTTGTCCAAGTAGACGCAATATTTCTAGATTTTAAAAAAGCTTTCGATAAGGTTCCTCATTCAAAGTTACTCGTTAAGTTGAAAGCATACGGAATTCACCACGACGTATTATGTTGGATAAAAGAGTTCTTAGCCGACCGCGAACAGACAGTAGTTCTAGATGGCGTTAGCTCAAATGTAGTGAAAGTTACATAAGGTGTACCTCAGGGAAGTGTCATTGGTCCGTTATTGTTCCTTTAATACATTAATGACATCACTATCGTTGTTACTAGCAAAATTCGCCTCTTCGCAGATGACGCAGTGTTGTACAGGGATCTTGACAATGAATCCTACAAGATTGCGTTACAAAAAGACCTAGATGCTATAAATGAATGGTGCAATACTTGGCAGTTAGAATAAAATTTTAAAAAGTGCGTTGTTATGAAATTTTGGAAAAAGAATAACTCGGTTAATGATACGTACACAATTAATCAAACAGACTTATCAAATGTAGAGTCAGTTAAATACTTAGGCGTGACCCTTACTCAGGATCTGTCTTGGGGGAAACACGTTCGGGAAATCTACGGACAGGCTAGTCGAAAATTGGGATTTGTCAAAAGAATATTAGGAAAATGCGACGAGAAAGTTAAAGAGCGATGTTATTTTTCACTCGTGAGACCTCACTTGGAGTACGCCGCTAGCATATGGGACCCTTACGAAGTAGGACTAATCTCTGAAATAGATAGAATACAACGGAGAGCAGCAAGATTTGTGAAAAGTTGTTACGATAAACTTAGCAGTGTTACCGAATTGTTGAAGGAATTAGGGTGGGAATCTTTAACTGATCGAAGGGAGAAATACAGGTTAAATCTTTTGCGTAAACTCGGAGCAGACAGTTTTTTGTTGGACGTTCAACATATACTGCTAGAGCCAACGTACTATAGTAGAAGTGATCACAGGAATAAAATAAAGGAAATTGATTGCCGAACCGATAGATTCAAAATGTCATTTTTCCCACGCACAATAAGGGATAATAATAGTTGCGATAGATCAATCACATGAAACTCCCACCCTCAATAGGTAGAGTAGAATTTTCATATGTGCTTATTAACACTACATCGTTACTCTTCACGCCGGTCGATTACTCCGGCATTATTTTATTTTGTTCTTTGCATGTTTGCATGTTCATTTACGTATCACTCTCCCAGTTTCTGGTTTGACTGCGCACTGTGCTCCTGACAGCTTTTTGGCCTGCGCCTAGCGCCAGGGGGAGCGTGCGAGGTTCTGATTTGTTCTGGGACGAGTGCTGCATGCCTGGTGTGGAATCACCCCGTGCCACACACCCTAGTGGTGGCTTGCACGGTACATCGTAGATGTAGATGTACTGTCTCTAATTTGCTGTTGCTCATGCAATAGCTGTTAGCAATAGCAAGAGTTTTCCGTTTCCAAATATTTATAACGCATTTTTCAGGTTTCATACTAGCTGCCACGCATCGCACCACTCCTGTGTTGCCTCGAGGTCCTTAGTGCTAGCTTATCATTAAGGCTACGGACATCTCTATTCACCACTACGTCGCCTGCAAATAATCTAAGCTTACTGTAAACTATTTCACTAATATCGTTAATGTACAAAAGAACAGAAGTGGGCCTATGACACTTCCCTAAGGTTCACCCGATGTGACTTTTACTTCATTAGAGATAGCACCGTGCAATACAACCCTTTGCACGAGATTGCTTAAGAATTATGTAGTCCAGGAAATTGCGTCGTCGTCTAACCCGTAGGATTTTTATTTCATGAGTAGATTTCCGTGGGACACTTTATCAAATGCCTTTTTAAAGTCAAGAAAATTGTATCAACTGGAACGTTATGTTCACCCGAGACTAAAATATCGTGGGCAAAAAGTGCTCATAGACTTTCGCAAGATCTTCCCTTTCTGAATCCATTTTGCGTTTTTGTTAAAAGTTCTGAATATCGAGGTGTTTCATAGCTGAACTTACAATTATATGTTTAAGGACTTTGCAAGCTATAGATGTGAGAAATATCGGTATGTAGTTGGATGACTGTTCCTAAATCACCGCTTTTGAATATGGGAGTGACATTTGCAATTTTCCAGTCCATGGTACTTTGTCTTTGTTTATGGATTTACTAAATATAGTCTGAAATAAGGGTGCAATTTCACATGCTAAGTCTCTATACACGCGGTCAGGAATTTCTTCGGGACCTGGGGAATTACTTGGAGTTTTTGAATTTGAATAATTTTTCTATTTTGTGAGTGTAAATATCATTAGGAGGTATCTTTTGCTGGAAGTGATCATTTACTTTTATGGATGTAATATGCGATGTCTTGGTGAACAAAATTTGAAAGTAGAAGTTTAATAAATTGGCTTTGTCTTAACAGCTTGTAAATGATTTGCCCTTTTCGTTTCGTACTGGAATAACTGTTGATATATTGCCTTGAACGTCCCTTACGTATAACCAAAATGCTTTTGGTTTATCCTGTAACTGTTCTACTAATGTTTTTATTTTAAAATCCATGATTTTATTCCAAAACGCTTCTTCTGTAGCGGCTATTGACAATTTGTATTTTTAAATTATTAAATTTTGATCACCAGTGGACAAATCTCTTCGGTGTTTTTTCATCTTGGCGTGGCATATTCTCTGTCGTCCTTACGATTTTATCACTTCTGCATTGTACCATCTTGGTATGCTGCTCTCTTTTTATTCCCTTAATATAAGCTCACACTGTCTGTCTGCTTGCCTGTGCACGTACAAACCCATTGGAGCGGAAGGTGTGGTGTGCGATTCCCTGCTGGGGAAATTATTTTTCTACTTTTTTTCATAGCCATTCTCACTTATATATTTAGAAATTTTGTTATCTTCAGAGCATTACCCTATTTTTGGCAATATTTGCTCGCTAATTATTTATTAATGTCGGCGATCATAGCCAGCTCTTAGCCCTTAGACGTTGTGTGAGATGGATCGTGGTGAGCCAACAACTGTGATTATCGCCATTGAATGTTCAACAATGAATGTAAACGCCATCTCTATATATGTATATTAATTTTGTAGCGTGTCAGTCAGTCAGTAAAACTGCTAAACAATGATGAATTTATTTAGGTTAGCAACGGTGAAGTAAACAAACAGTACTCATTAAATTACATTCAGTTACAAACCGTATGGGCATATAAACGTTGTTGATTTATCTATTTCAGGTAAATGTTAAAAATGTCCTCCAATCTACACAGGGCGTATTGAAATTTCCACCTATGATTAAATTTATCTCTGTGTTTCTGGATGTGATGTTCTTTATTTGTGTTTCGAGTTTCAGGTGACGTCGGCCTTAGGTGGCCTGTAGTATGTGCACACGAATATTTTTTTTATTTATGGAATCTAATTTAGCACCATATAGATACTAGGCTGGTATCTGGGACGATTTCTGTTTGATTGACAATGTTATTCTTTACAGCTATAAATACTCTGGCTCAGGTTCGGTTGGACCTATCTTTTCTGTGAACGTTGAATGATTTTGGAAAAATTTCACTATCAGAAATTTCGTCCGTTATCCAACTTAATGTGCCAATAATGACGTTACACTCTGTGCTATGAATAAGGTGGTGAAATTCAGAAATCTTATTTTTTAAACTACGGCAGTTAACTACTGCAACGAATACTGCTTCATGATTCTTGTTTATATGTTTTGGGGACATTTCAAGATTGCTGTCTTCCATTAAGCTATTCTCGGGCCATATACTCGGAGTACTCTTAGCTAAATTACTAACTGGCAACACGTAATTATTGACATCCACTAATTGACCTTCCCTGTTGCCTACCGTCTATGTTAAACTCGACGAATATGCTTAAGTATCCTGCGAGCTACCTCCTGCAATACCTCGTACGTATAGTTGACACCCGAGCGATTTATAGGCTCACGACACGATTCCAGCACCGGCCTGAAGTCCAAGAACTCCACTCCCTCGCTGTCACAGACTTCACTGAGTCTCTGGTGAGTCCCTTCCACTCGGCTCCAAACCATCGAACCCCGATCCGTCCTAGTTACCAAGCTGCATATGGTAAGCCTCAAATTGGTACCAGATCCTCCGCGAATACGGTGAAACTCGGAGTATAGATCTCTCACAGAGTCTAAAATCTCCTCTGATCCCCTATTCACGGCATTATTGGTCCCAACAACGGCAACTACATGTAACTTGGAGCAGTTTTCCCCCCTGACCACCGACTTCATAGCCTTTGTCACCTTTCCTCCCGGTATACACCAGGAGGTGATCCGTGGTTCGCCTCCTTCCCGTGGGGCATTTCCACGCAGCAGGGACACTACACGCCAGACATTAGAACTACCTATAGCTAAAATGCCCTCCATTCCCTCTCGACTCCCACTCGGCGACCCACCTCCCAGCTCTAGTTCCGATGGCTCAGCCTCCTCCAGCACATCGAACTTTTTGCTGACGGGGATTGACTCAGCTTCCGCCGCTGCCAACCCTTGTTTTCGAAGGATGACTTCGGAGGAACTGAAGTCCGAGAAATGTCCTTCACCCTCCATTCCGTGACAGAGCCTGGGCTACCCCTGGCTTTGACGTGTTCGGAGCGTTTAGGGCCCTCCCCATTCCTCCGCGACCTTCCAGGACCTGCCGCCAATTGCTCCACTAGGGCACGGAGGTTGTCCACCGGCTTCATAAGCCCAGCGATCCGGACTCCTAAGGACTCGCAATCGGGTGAGCTCCTGAAGTAGTTAAGAGAAGTCCTAATGGGAGTATTCCTAATCTCGTGGTCCTTTTATTCTTATGTCGTGTCCCGGGGTCTAGGCGTGCTCAGATATGGCAGACAGCTGAAATTGACGATTTTTTGTGGCTCTTCGATAAAATTTGACGAAGCCAAGGTGATAGTGAGAGAGGGCAGATATTATCCTAGATTAATTAGAGAATCTATTGAGATAGCCCGGACTGACAATTTTAACAGAGACGAGGGATACCACCTGCACTACACTTGGAGGAGAGTTCTGAAACGAACCAATGGGAGGGCAGCAGCAAGAATTGGCGGGAAAGAAGCGCGATATAATGAGGCCCAAAATTGTGAACCGGCATCTTCGACCTGAAGACGCTGGCAGTAGTGCCAGCGAAACTGTTGTCATCAACACAGCAACCTACGCCGCAGAACCCGAAAATATGAAGAAGTTCATAATTGATTAATTTATTTATTAATGCAATATATTTAACCGTAAAATGTAATTTCCCTCTATAAAATTTCCTTGCAAAAATTTGAATGTTAAGTTTTTGTTTACCTTTGCAAACATTGAGATTAAATGCCTCAATTGTATAACTATTCTGTGCCATGAGAATATAAAATAACTTAAATATGGTAAAAAATGTAATCAACTGAAAGTAAGACACTTTGAATGTTAATAATTATTGAAAAGTGAAAATTTGGCTTGATAATAATACATATATGTTAAAAGTTATTCCTGCGAAACCTTTAAAATATTAATTTAATATTTGTAGTTTTATTAGTAATTAGAATATAATGAAGTTTTATTTGTATAAAATGAGTAGTTGATATTGTAGCATTTTATAAATTAGGATTCAAAGAGTGTCATTTGAAAATTTGTGGACATGACACTAACATTTAACTTGAGCGAACATTAGCAACTAAATTTCTATGTCCTCACCATTATATTGATTAATTTTATATTTATATAGCGTGCGCACATTGATTACGAAAGTTCAGAGAATGCCTCATGAACATCAAGTGGAATAAATGATTGTATCTATTACAACTTTTTGCAATTTAAACTTCATGCATATTGACCCAGTTTTACAAAACTCGATTGCGCAGGTTTTTAAATATTTATTATGTTATTATTACAGTTCAATGCCTGTTTCAAAATTAAATGAAAAGCTAACAATGTAAAACAAAGCCCAAGGATGGTTTAGGTGGAGGGGACCTTCATATAATTAAAAAAATGTTTAGTGTAATTATGTGACAGAATTATAGAGATTAATTATGCTTGTGTAAATTTTCTTAGTGATTAAATTATGAATCAATTACTTCCCAATAAACAGAAGGAATGAAAGCTATGGAGTTAACATATTCAGATAACTTCTTTTGAGTTATCTTTATTTTTGTAAAATTATATATGCGTAAATACTGCGGGCGTTCAGTTAGAATGATAACAATTTAGGTACCTTTCTATCATAATCGTTTATTTGCTAATGAATTTCTACAGTAATTGGAAACATTATCAGTTAGTTTAATGGAAGTGGCTTTACAGTCGGCTCCTATTGCTGGCTGGAGAGTGTGTTCATAAAAATTATACTTGTCGACTATTTTACATATTTTGTAGCTCTACTCTCTTAAAAAAATATACATTTCCTGAGCAAAATAAGTATCAATAAAAAAATGAATGAAACGAAAAAGGAAATTAAGAATTATAATTAGTAAAATCTTCTCGGGTTGCCACCGGGTAAGGCTTTTAAAGAATTATAATCCTTCATGCGCACCCACCTCTACAACTACTCCACCTTCCTGCTGGCTCATCTTCCAAATCCTCGTTGGCATAGTAACCACAAGAAGAGGATGGGGGCACGAAGCCTCGGGTGGTTATTTAGAAGTCAGCTTCCTCCGCCCACAACCCTTGCTGGGACAATTGCGACACAATACCATGTGCATTGGAGTTCGATATTAACTGTACTTCGTTTGACTTACACATTCGCTGAGGAATCTCCATTGTAAGTCAATAATGTGGTGAAGTTGTGTCGTCGCCTTTTTTAATCACGAGTTTTAATTCATTTTTCACACTATTTGAACTAAAAGTACTTTGCCGTATTTACATCATGTTGGATCGCATATTGCTTGGTTTTTATTTATCATTAAAGGCCAACAGAGAAGGATTATTTATCTTGGCCGTATATTTACATCAGTAGATAATGAACTTCAACAAAGGAAATACCGGTACCAAATTGATCACGGTATCTCATTATTAAAACGAGTAGCATTTTTGAGGCAATAGTTCATATTGTCTCAGTCTACGGCTCCTAACCCGTGGCACGCCCACCTCAACGGGTACGAACTATATGGCTTAGGGATGCGGGAAAAACTTCAATAATGGCAGATTTAAGTTTATATGGCAATAAACATGGACATAATTTGAGTAATTTTATGTCACCCCACCCAGTGATTCAACCCGAAGGTTGGTTTGGCTAGTTGATGATAGAGCTAAAGCCGGACTAAGCCACAGGCGAGTGAATTTCACACATTCAGGGTAAGGGGGCCAGTTACTTTCCCTGGGCAGCCTCGCACTCCGAGGATTTTTGTTCGGGGGTGTTCAAAGGCTTCACCTGGATTTGAACCCGGGACCATTCGATCATTAGCCAAGCGCTCTACCCACTAGGCCACCACGCTCCCTTCATTAAATATAACGGGTACAATTTATGGAAATGGGTTACTAAGGGTGATGCAAGGTAAAAGAGGGAGGGAACAGCTGATTAGGTTGATAAAAAAGCCACTTTTACGAGATTCGATCCGTATCTACAAGTGTATCAAGTGAGGCTGCCACTACATCGCCACTGTGGTCTGCCGGTGGTTCGAAATGTGGCTGGCCGGAGCTCAATGACGTCATGCGAGTAAAATTTGTCTCGTATCACCAAAAGACAATGTGTATTACGTCCGTGATGAAAATTATAATAAAAATTTGTCAGCTTATGGCATTTAATGGTCGTTAAACTAACTAGTAAAATTTATGATGAAATGGCATTGTGAATGTGAAAGCAAAATTATTAATGCAAAACGCCTCTCTTTCAGAACTGGAGCGCTGCAGTCCAGTACTGCGTTGTTATATGTGAATGGACCTGCGATAGGCACTGCGGGCACTGCATCTGCCGCAACAAATTATTTCACCATCTCAATTCCAAATGATTGTAAGTAGAATGATCCAGGAGCTATGTCAAATTCCAAATCACATAAAGAATGGAAACCCATTCCTTTAATCTGGCCAAATGAGAAAAAGAAATATTATACAGCAATCGGCCTTCTAACGTTTGGGTTTAGCGGTGTCTGAATGATCCATAAATGATGTTATTTAACATTTAAGACATTATAATGTGATACTAACCTTATGGCAAATTATAACATTATATCAACGATTATTTTCAGGGAAATATATGACCGCGAATTACTATGCTATTGCCTATGTAACAGCCCAATACTTGGTGTTATATGCCTGTGAAAACGTTGCATTCGGTAAAGTACGTAAGTAAGATTTGACTACATATTTATGAAACATTTATTTGGAAAATATGTACTAACTCCGTGACATGTAATTGAAATGGGTTAAGTTTTTATATTATTTCATTCATGGGTATCCTCATTGCCGTTCCGTAGTGTGTATTGTTTTTATTCCCTTGTTCCTGGTTTTCAAATTCGGGACTCGAGAGGCGACAAGAGGAAATGGTTGGAAGGGGATCCAATGTTAACGGACCGATTCCTGAAATATCACCTCCAAAATATGTAAAAATCTTCATCCTATCTCCCTTTTCTACAGCGACCCCTTGTTCTAATGATGACACTGGCCTTGGCACAATATCCACCGTGGTGTGCGTTCTACAACGTCCCACATTCTACATGAGCATCCGGACTCAATATTGATGACGGTTTTACAGTCTACTGATTCTAGGAGTAAAATTATATTTATAGCACTGCAATTTCCGCTGCGTATTTTATTGATCATGGTCATGATTCGTTGAAAAGTCACATCACATGGTTGGTTATACTGCAAGGTAAACAGTTTATTAATTCAATGTGGTGGGAGTGGAAGGAGGGAAGAAAGGATGTGATGAGGTTGGGGAAGGGAAAAGGACTGAGGAATGTTAACCTTCTTTGATTCTTACCGAACCTATAAGGTCCTTCCACTACCTCCATATTGAATACATAAAATACATTTTTGCTTAACTCACCTGGGGGATTATTTTGTAATATCACTTAATTGAGAATACGTCATAAAGTGTGGAGAACTACGTTATTTTTCGTAGTTCAACTCCGCCACCCTTGCGGCGTGACCATCTTCGGCTACCAAGTAGTGAACTTCCGGTCTATTCATTTGATTCATCCGCTCTTTCAACTCTTGATCCGTATCTTTCGACTCTTGATACGTTTAATTTGGATCCGCATTTCACTGGGGCCTGTTTCTCAAAGCTACAAGTCCACAAGTTACAAGTCGGATCTTTCAAGTGTGACTTACAACTGCTTCTTAAACGAAAACAGAGGATTTGTATATTATCCACAAGTAGACAATGATATTACAAGTTAGGAAAGATAAAAAATTATGCGAATTTCACAAAAGTTGGTTTATTCACGACCCGGGTTTCAACACATTATGTCATCTTCAGGTTGATGATACCTGAAGATGACATAATGTGTTGAAACCCGGGTCGTGAATAAACCAACTTTTGTGAAATTCGCATAATTTTTTATCTTTCCTAACATGGAAAAATTTCACATAATTCTCCCTGAAACCGCAAATTTTCTTGATATTACAAGTGAAAATGGTGGACGCCCAGTCCATATTTAGCTTTAATTTAATATATTTCGCGATATATTTCAATATATTTCACGAGTCCCTCTAGCCATCTTCAATAACTTAGATTCAGTGTTATGTTACTCGGTGTCTATAAATGCGTGAAAACAAGATAAACCGTATTTTTAGTTCTAAATTTACCTTAAAATATCCCAAGCGAGGACGAATCATCTGTAAAACTTGAATGTCATCAGGAAAAGTCGTTCCATTCCATCGTCTAAGGATATTCACAATTATTACATATCAACATCTTGTGTAGTTTATCTTTCATAAATACGAGATAATAGCGTTTTATTGTCTGACAAACGAACACTACGTGCGTTGACCAGCCATTTTGAAGGTTGAATAATACCCATGGGGAACACTGATACTTCAAATTGTAAGTTGGCATAGTGGTAACGTGTAGTAAATCGAAGTTAAATGTTGCGAGGTCAATTCTCTCAGGTGATAGTTTTTTATCTCATTTTGGTAGGTTAAGAAGAGGATTTCACCACCGAACTATACAACTTCGTATTAGGACTTAGCAGAATTTCTTTCATTTAACTTGTCCCGTGCCATACTCCAGTTTGGATAGCTGGACGGCAGACAGCTTCGCATAAAAGGCGATGGATCGCTTATTTTATAGTCTGTCATTCCTGTATACTCTCTAGTCTAACACACAACTACACCAGCTTCTTTATTTACGTACATTTTCGTAGTTCTGAATAGGTTAGTAAATAACAGACGGACCGGGCGGGACTTGATTTTATCCTTCCACTAACCTCAGTACTAATATATTTACAAAATGGCAAACCAATATTTTTGACAAAAATCAACATTTACTCGTTTATTTCCTGCTGTCGCAGGAAGTGGAGTGCTGCCTTTGGGGTGGTTATCGTAATAAAAATGGTAGAAACAGAGAAAAGTGTTGCACCAAGGAAATTGGACATTTGACTAGGGTGCTTAGGAATACCTGAAGCAAATTAGCGTAGCATTTGCATCTACTGCATCACATAAAAATGACGGCTTTAAAAAAGGCTTATCAACGTAAACAGTTTCTCATTGAAACTTCAAGGCTGAATATTTCATAGCGATTTGTCATTTTAGTGCGGGAACTTATGCTCTGAATATTTACCTCTCTATGCATAAAGTAATAACGTGATATGAAAAGTATATTGTGTAATAGTAATAAATAATACTAACAAACTAGTGTGAAACTTTCGCATATTCAACCTTTCCACCTCCTTAAAATGATTTATTCTTTATAAAATGAGATCATTTGTAAATTGAAGGAAAGCCATGTATCCTGTCCGAAAGAAATCTGTCGTCATCATTGTTTTTTCATCAAGTCTCCGTGGGGCTGTTCTTGTCTCATTACGCTTTAGCCTAAAAGATATTTCTTTTAACTTTAAATTTTAAGCAAACAATGTGTTTTCACGTAAACTGAGCAAGTTATGACAAAAGTTGGTAACAAATCCTTTCTATTGATAACTTATTCGTCGCTATCGCTTTCGTATCAGTTAAGAAGATGGCAAATCGCTTTTCATTTCTTTTCTCAGTTATTCTTTTCGGGGGGTTACTTCGTAATCTCACTTTTTTAATGACTCTTTGCCGGAAGGCGGGAGACCCAATTCGCCCTCTTAATGATCGGCTCACGATCGGCTAAGTTCCGATGGTGGCTCTATTTCAACGTCGTAACGACATGAAACTAATGAAATTCGGAGCCAAATGAAACGAATCAAGAGTCGAAAGATACGGATCAAGAGTTGAAAGACCGGATGATTAAAACAAAATAGACCGAAAGTTCACCACTTGAGAGCCGAAGATGGTCACGCCGCCTTGGTGGCAGAGTTGAACCACGAAAAAGGACGTAATTTTCCACATTTTATGACGTACTCTCACTTAAGTGAGATTACAAAATAACCCCCCTCCCAGATTTACTGCGATTAACTCACCTCGGAGGACTAGTAGAAATTTCCTCACAAGTTACTAGTACTTGCAATTTACAAGTCTGTTCAAAGCCCTGGTTACACGTTTCATTAACATGGGCCCGATTCTGATCTTCCACCAGTGAATGACTGGTGGAAAGTTCCACCATTTGTTCATTGAATGACTCTTGATCCGTTAAATGAACGGCTCAATGACCCCCTCTGGAGAGCCGAACATCACAAACTTATGCCGATTTCCAACTTACCGCGAAACCGCGAACAAAAAAAATGTCTACCTTCCGTACGCTTACTTCCGTCGTAAAGTTTTCAACACGACACTAGCGCTGTTCCACCAAGTAGATGACGAGTGGAAGGGAAGCTTGACTTTCCACCAGTCATTGAACGATGTAGTGAACGGTTTTTATGGTGGAAGGTGGAACATGATGACGTAGTGTCGGAAAGTCATGACGTTTTGGTGGAAAATAATGACGTTTTGTTGGAAAAGTTGAACATCGGGAAAGCATCAGAATCAGGCCCCATGTACAAGTTAATGTGTGAATGTATGAACGCGATAATGAACGAGAAAATTCACCGTGTAAACACACCAAAATGTACGAATGCACGAACGCGTGATCAGCAAATAGAACCTGCTAATTTGATTCATGCATTCGTACAAATTGCGTTCGTGCTTCAGCGACACCTGGTGGTAGAAAAGGGAATTAATTTTTTCTGCTCGTATGGTGTTTGTATACTTCTAAATTTTGGTTTGTTTGCGTTTGATTCAGCTATTAGTATTTATTCTGACCTCTGATCCAATAGGACCTCGCTCTACTATTTGAACTTGGCACCTTGAGCACTTCCTGGAATACCTGTGGGCTACGTTTATTGACCTCTCGCTATCGTTGGATCTCTCCTGTTATTACCCACGCTTGGACTACCCTCCTACACATTCCGTCGGATTAGTAGAATAAAGATTCAAATACATTAATTATAAGAGCAATCCTTGTTATTCGCGTACTTATCTATTTATTTTCAGAGCTAAACGCTTTCTTAACAAGGTCATGAATGTCGAGAGGGCTAGTCCAGTACTAGAACAGTGAATTACAAAATGTATTGTTTGTGCAGTGAATATTTGAGAAGCTCGCGCCACGAATGTGTGATTGGCCGTTAATTACTTAAATTTTACTTTAACAACAATTTATGCTTGCATGACTCTCACATAGTTATATTTTATCGGATACTTAGTTCACTGGCGGAGCATCCAAGAAACAGCTTCGTGCTCGAAACTGGAACAGCCGTTTTTATATACGTCCAATTCTACATGACAAACTTAAGCAAGTAGGAACCGGAGAGATAATTAAAGATTACCGCCGTGTACATGAGGAAATGATATCCATTTAAGAGCAAGTTTTTACATTTGTTTCTAATACTACTACCGACTTCCTTTCCAAAACGTGCCCAGAATAACTTAATCTATGTTTTAACGATCCATTATGTTACTACCCATGATAGTTTGAGTTTATTCATGAATTTCATTCAATACATATATATTCACAGGCGTTCTTATCGATCCTGTATAAATAGGGTTTTTATCGCACTTTTTTTCAACAGGAAATACCTCACGTATCATACATTTAACATTTAAATAAGATTTTGATCAAATATATTCGTTCTACTGCAATAATTTGATTTTTGAGGTAACAAATATACCTCACCATAACTGCAATATAATTCCTAAAGCGTATAAAAAGAGACTTAGCACGTCCATTCGAGTATCTTTCATCCGAAGAACTACCACTCGAGAAAACAAATGCGGAATTTGCGATAGTTACTGCTGAAAATCTGAATTTGAATTAATAAGTATATATAATTCTAATATGCTATATAGTAAGTAGTCTATAGGTAAGTTGATTTTATGAACGCTTGCATGGTTTGAATGTTGCGCATAGTAAAGAACAACAACAATCGCAAATGCGTACCCTGAAAATTGTGCGAATGCATGTGCGGTTTCATGTACCGTGTAACCACAAATTCATCCATTCGTTCACGCCAAATGTACATGAATCCATTCACGCAAATGTACATGAAACCATTCACGCGAATGTACATGAACTCGTACGTGTTAATGTATCGTGTAACCAGGGCTTTAGAAGAGAACTGTGTCCTAACCACGAAAAAACTTGTGTGTAAACACTTGTAAATTGAGAAATGGACTTATAACTTGTGAACTCGTAATTAGTAGACTTGTATTTTTGAGAAACAGAATTTCACAATTTATAAGTGAATATACGTGTAACTTGTAGACGTGTAGCTTTGAGAAACATGTCCCTGATAATGTTGCCTCGCAACGAAACCATGATCGTGATATATGATATGCATTGTAAAAATTGCAGTGTTATCAATTCACCTTATGTATGTCCTACGGTGAAAGATTTCCATATAGTTAAACCCGAGACCGCGAAGTAATACTAATCAAGATTTCTCTGACCCTTCCTACCCTTCCGAAGAGCCCCATCAATTATTAGCCACAAGTGGGAGTTAGCAACCACTTGTGCCCTTAAACATTTACCAGCGGGAAATAACTTTTCTTGGTTGAATACCGGAGTTATTATAAAAAATGTAAGTTTCACTGCCACCTTTGCGTGCCTGCTAGTCCCTGTATACCATTTTTATAGCCCATCCTTCTCAGCTTCGAAATATCAGTATTTCCTATTATCATTCCTATTGAGTTGATCAGAAAATAGCAAGGAAATCAAACTTTTAGTGCATCATTATTAGTAATCCACGAAATTGGTTGCCTGCTGCCACTATTTTGCCTTGTCTCCTGCTATTTTTTGTAATTTTTCAATATATCTGCTGATTGACAGTATGGAGGGAGGCTGGTTTAAGATTTTTTTTTGCTCTTCCCGTGGGTCTTCCTCTTCTATTACGTATATTCTCTACCAATTCCATGGGTCTCAAAGTTTCACTTAAATCATCTGGATTTTCCTTCCTGATTCTGCACCATTTGCTTTTATACTCTTCTATTCAAGTGCACATTATCAATTCTGAAACTGTTCTTCCATTTGATATACTGTAACTGCCTTCTGCACAAAGGTTCGAAAGTCACTTCATACCTTATTTTCCATCTTTCTATTGGTCCATTTCTCTGGGATAAATTGCACAACATTCCACACGAATGTTTTCAGGCACGAATCACTTAACAATGGTTATTTCTGATTAAATTGCTTTCTTATCTTTAATATTTCCTCATTTGATGACCGTTTCACTTTTTTTTATCCAATGTCAAGTGAATTCCCTGGTAGGTGAAGGATTCCACTTACTCACACACTTCCCTTTAACCAGTTTTGCCTTCCTTCAGACTCACGATTCCCTGCTCTGATTGCGATCTCATTAGGACGTTGATTCATCCATTCTTACCCTCGTACCATAATTTCTTTTTATTCCAAACTAGCTGTGCCTGGCATGCGTTGCAATGCCTCTTCTTCATTCTAAGTAGGCACACATATGTATACAAAACAGACACATTTATATGTACAAAATAGATGAAAGAATGATTTTTTGTGTATTAAATTATTTTTAAAATATTTATTCTATTGCTTTGGGATATCAAATATTTTTTGTCTTACCACCAACTCTGCGAAAACAAATAAATTATCGGCTGTTTCACTCGTGAGCATGAGACATATAATTGACCAAGTGAAAAATATGGATTTGCCTGATTTAATCCACACACTTGAAGCGATTGACATTGTGTCTTGTTGATGGTCATTGAGAAGGCAAGGTGAACGGAGAACTGTAGTCGTTTGACTACAACTACCAAATTAGTCACTGAAACGGGCCTTTAAATGCTGCAGGCGTGAATAGTCATTCATTAAATCGCTATTAAATGAATATTCACGCCTGGTTGCCAAGGAAATTTCTATTGTTGAAGAGGAAGACATATTTATGAATTTAGATATATAAACGCAATTATTGGACAAAAAAGCGTAAAAAATAGAATAAAAGAATTAAATACTGCATTCGTTTATGCGTTCTATGTTATCTATTTCCATCCAATATCCTGAGTGCAAGTAATTTAAATAAGCAAATATATAACCACCTGCAACGAATTCAATGCTTTTCAAATGGAAATTAAAGAGTTAACCATAATGGGGTAAACACAACCCAAAAAAATTCATTTTACTAAATAAGCACGCGAGTAGTCGAATGCAGTGTTTTTTTATTTCAAAGTACCTAATCGGTGAAGAACTTTCGGAGATTTAAGGTTTCGAACAAACGGACATTAACATTTTTATTTATATAGATTCTTAAGCTTTTTGACTGCTTCTTCCAGTAACTCTTTAATAAATGCCGATGAATGTTAAAATCCTTGTCATACTCAGTGGTTTTTTTACCTTATTTTTTTCTTCCACTTGAGTGATATTCCCCAATATGAGAATGCAGATCTGCATTCTGATACTGTGGAACGTGTGATTCGTGATACTGTGGATACTGTGGATACTGAGTCGTTGAATCATTGTTTAGTCATTGTAATTAATAATATGTCTTTCATGCGAACTTATTCCATATATGGTTCTCTTCAGCCTCGGGAATTGAGAAACGTCACAGGGGGTCATGTACGGCGAATACGGTAGCTGAGGGTTTGTTTTTTACCAAACGGTTTGTTTTTTATAAAAAAATCACGAATTAGCAGGGAGGTGTGAGCGGTAGCATTATCGTGGTGCAATTTCCAGGAGTTGTTTTGTCACAACTCTGGGCGTTTGGATCGCACAAACGGCGCATAACTTCCAGGATGTATTCCTTAATGACCGTACGACTATATGGAAGGAAGTTATGATGCACTACACCACAGCAATCGAAGAAAACAGTGAGAAGAACCTTCACATTTGTTCGAACTTGTCGAATGATTTTCGGTATTGGCTCTTTAAACAGCTTCAATTGGGATCAATCATCCCAATTGAAGCTGCTTGAAGAGAAATACCGAGACGGATTACAATCTCGTGAATTGAGACTTTGCGGGGAGAAAGAAATAGCCCATAATTATCAGAAATGAATATGTTTTGTTTAAATTAGCTTTCGCTTATGATATTAATAGGTTGACGATAACAGAGAAATAAAGCTGTCATAGAAAGAGGATAAAGACAAAATATGAACGGAATACATTGAAAATCTAGATGAAGGACCGGACACGTTGGAAGATGGACTGATGGAATGTAATTTAAAATGAGAACGAAGATCATAAATGCCTTAGTATCCTTCAAAGTGATTTTGAAAGTTCAGTAACAGAGTTGAAAAACAAGGAACCCAGAGCAGAGAACTCACACTGAGAAATCATCCAAGTACTAAATGGTTCTGGTATAGAAATCATGAATAGGATAATCCATCACAGCTAAAGCAGCGAAAAGATACCGAAGAATAAAAGAAAATGTTGTAGGCTTAACTTTATGGAAGTTATCCTTTACGGAAGAATTAAAATGTATTAAATTATTTAAAATATATAATATAATATATAAATAATATATTTTATTATTTATTTAATAATATTATATAATTTATTCTTCCATAAACAAATAGACGTTATCGACGTGATACGGAATTTGATGTAAATTTTGAAATAAAGTTTAGCCTGTTCTGCCTCACGACTACTTTTCATAATTGAAATGGTTGTAGGCTTTACTTTGTGGTAAAATTAAGATGTCAATTTTTTCTAGTAAAATTTCAATGTATTTCAAAAGTTTCAAAAAAATTTCAATATATTTTTACCTGAAGATGGCTCAACCCGGGTTATGACAATAAATCATACAAGTGGAATTAACTAAGGTATTTTAATACCGAAGGATATTGAGATGGATATAATAATATGCAAAGTTTCAGCTGCCTGGCTTGAAAAAATCACCTTTTGAATTTTGGCCAGCTTTTTTTCGATTTCAGCCCATGGTGCATCGTTCCAATTTACCCATGATGATCCCTTTCCCCCCAAATTGAAGACTTTTTCTCGCTGTTAACATCTTATATTTCTCCTTCTCTATGGTTGTAACTTGGTGTTTAGATATTTTCTTCTCTTGCATCCGTACAATTTCATTTAAGCCTCGCCATCAGCTCTTCTCCAATTCTCTTCTCTCCCTGTCTTTCTTCAGTAAGACGACCACTTCTGCTGTCATCCAGTCGTCCATTGTGTACTCTTCTCTGGAAGATCATTTTCCCCAGCCTAATTACGCTGACGCCGAGTATGCCCATTCTAGACCTGACCATCTCCATCATCGCGTTATCTATCTCTTCACTCATTCCTAAGGAACAAACATCCCACGCTCCAACCCTGCTTTTGTGTACCCTCACGGATGTTGTACTCACCCCAAGATCCGTGTGGGGGAATAATATACACCAGAAATATTTCATTCACGTCTTTGAATTCAAGACTACATCGTCTGGGGAGAATATTGTGGAGGTGATTTCCTGTTGCTTTCCAATGCGCAGTCTTTTGTCCGTTTCCGTGACTTCACTCTCGCTCGCAAGTGTGGCAGCTGATAACGGAACAATCATTTTTATTTGTGCCATTAATTCATTCTGGTGTACGTGATAACATGCTCCAGTGGTGCAGCATAGTAGTGCGTAGGGAGTTATCTCTTTGCTGTCTCGTCTAGGAAAATTTGGATTAAGGAAATTGTAATATAGAAATTTCTTGTTTAATAATTCTATTAAATGCCATTGAATTTCTATCACGGCTGATAAATGACCGCGACCCTCATCCCGCGGAAAGATTCGTTTCTGATCTGGTGCAATGTGTGCTACTCCCTGGTCAGCTTAGGAAGGTGGAACTAATCCTACATAAGAATGGTGAAAAAAACACAGCCATTGCTGGATGGTTAAGGCATTTACCCCCCGAGGATTAAATAAATCAACTAAGGCTCCTTTTAAAACATCCCTCGCATAAAAAAAATCAGACCTTGAATTCTCAGCATCTCGTATGAGAATTTCCAACTCACTTTTGCGCTTTCGCTACTATTCATTCTCATTTCAGTTAAAGATGGATCGACCCCCCGATTATGGGTGACGCGAAAGCGAGGTTAACGAACAGCATCAACCTGATCTTCAACTCCAATTGCAAGCTCAATTCATCGGTGCGTACGTAGACGTTTTCGATCTCGTGATAGCGTCAGATGGGAACGTCAACGGTGTAAAATGTCAGGGTTCCTGCCCTGTTTAGATCCTGGATTTAAACGATGAAATCGTGTAGGCGAAGATGAATTCGTCATATCCTTAAGGAACTCGGAAAACTGTTAATTATACGCCGGGAAACTCAGCGACTCAAAAGTAGAAATTACCACTCGACGCGACGACCGCAAACAATTAGACTAATAGAGGCACAAAATCTAGTAAGCGCGAGAATAGAAACACATCCAGGCAATCTCGTAATGAGTAGACACGTGGAGGGTCTCATGCTAAGAAGTGTAGGCATGGGGTAATGAAAACGCGCAGAAACGCAATTTTGACCGGCGACAACTGACGACGACGAGTAACGGTATCCGCAAACGAAAGGTTTGCAACACGATTAAAAAGTAGCATGTTACGACCACCAACAGCATTTCAAACACCCCAGCATTTGACGTTCACGATTGATGCCAGCGCATGTGCGGCTCGTTTTTTTAGTATAATAATTTGAAATTGGGAGTATCACACGTTTTCGTGGCTCGTATGCCATTAAAATGCTGCTAATGTTACTAGTATTTAAATAAAATCTGCGCAACTATTTCCATTCACTCTCTGCGTATCTAAATAACGCATTTTTATGGTATTCATGCTTACATTCACAGTTGTGGTATGTTTACGTCTAAAGGTTAAGCTGAAGGTTGCTGGAAATGGACGACGATTGACGATTCAAGTTGAGATTAATCGTAAACCAGGCTTAGGCTTTCTCGCGTCTTATTTGATTTTTTTCTTGTGCCAGTCGGTTCATCTCCTATCATCATATTTTAAGTATCACCCAATGGCTGCGATGTATTCATGCTATCCCGCACTCCTCATGCCCACATACTACCCAGAATCCACAATACCATTTAAATCGGAAGACCCTGTAGGCTGATCCTTAACCTCTCCAATGGAATGCATCTCCACTGTAGCCGTAACTCAAATACATTCTAAGATAACTTTTACAAAACATTATAAAAGTTAAAATAAATATTCTTGCTATGGAATATCACAAAGCTCTCAAAGAAATTGTTTTATTCGTCAATTAAATTCATAACCTAGTCCTTTCACTTTACTTCTTATAGCAAATATATATGTCATGTTCTGTCTCTACAAAGGTCTTCACTCCACTCCCCTTCCCGAAGAGAAGGACATCAAAATGCCTTTCATTGATGTCACCTTACAGGGTCAATTATACACGCATAATGCCTTTCTTCTCTTCGCCAATGCCAAATAAACTCCCTGTTGCAATAATTCTAGGTTATGGTTTTATAATTGTGTTGCCTAATTCTCCTTATCCTTATAACAAAACTCTAAAGTACATCTTTAACTCTTTCCCTACTAACGCCTAATATATTCGGCTTTAAGTTTCTTGACCAGGGAGACGAAGGCCGAATATATTCGTCGGAGATTTTTCTGTCCAAGGGAACGAATGCCGAATATATTAGGCTTCTTTCTCCCCCCCTTTTATGACAGTCGCGGGTACGCGAAGGCTTAGTTTCGGGACCCAACGCAGCTGGGGTTAGGCCTCACCTACGAAATCCGGGAGCAGGTACCCCTCGTCCTGTACCCTGTACCCCTCGTCGTATATTACCCCTCTTTGTGGAAAGGGACCGCGGTCATACAATTGTTTATTCAGTCATTTTGCAAAATTTATGTTTTTTTTATTTCAGAAATTATAAACTAAGAATTGAATTCTCTGTCTTTTGAAGAGCGTTTATAATTTTTAAACGAAATTCTACGATAAATATTAACTGAAATCTCAATTACAGTATGATACCAACATTTGATAATGCATACCCGAAATCGTTTAATTGAATATTTTGTTGTTAAATGAGTTAACATCCATTAAATTTGTTCTTTGCATGAAGTAACATCTCGTAGTATTCATAATTAACAGTATCAGTAATATTAACCACTAGATGTGTTTATAGCATTTCTCCACATGTTTGCATGTTCATTTACGTATTACTCTCCCAGTGTCTGGTTTGACTGCGCACTGTTCTCCTGACAGCTTTTTGGCCTGCGCCTAGCGTCAGGGGGAGCGTGCGAGGTACTGATTTGTTCTGGGACGAGTGCTGCATGCCTGGTGTGGAATCACCCCGTGCCACACACCCTAGTGGTGGCTTGCACGGTACATCGTAGATGTAGATGTAGATGTAAAATTTATTTTCGGATTGGAAATGATTGTTGCATTAAATCCGTTAATATTGACCGTAGAGCTTCGTTTAAAATTTGACAATGCACAGAAAAAAACTAGAAATTCAGTCTAAAGTCTGCAATTTAAGAGCAAGCAAGCATTATGCATGTAGCTAATACATATAAACAAATCATAAGTTGACTGCGAAACAATGCCGCAGGGAGGGTTTTAAACCCGGAAAGGAGGTAGCCCAACTACCCTCAGAGTTCGAGATAATGCGGAGTCCCTGCTGAGACGGGTCGAAAAAGGTTGGGGTCTGGGGGTGTGTGATTACCTGCGAGACCCTTCTTAACGGATGCCCCGCAAAAATGCTCCGTACAGAGGGTACGAAAAAGTCTCTTGGAGCTCAGTGTAGCAGTCATGCTAAAGAGAGAATTCCACTGTCTCGAAAGGGTTAATACACTCACTCCGTGGAATTACCTCGTCTTAAATACTTCAACAACTTCATCTTTGCAATCCTGCAGCAAACGTCTCAAAACTGAATTACTCTGATATCGTCAGGATAAGTAATAATAATAAATACTGTATTCCTCAAAAACCTTTAAAATGATCAACAACATAAAATTGTCTACTCAGCTGAAAATATAGGTAACCGTTAGAAGAAACTCCGTTACAGGGCATTGAAAGAAATGGAGTAAGAATGAGCATCAACTCCATTTGGAGACTAGGCACGCCAAAAATGGAGGTTGCTGATAACGTACAAATTTTAAATGTCTCAGGCCTCAACAAAATGCCGCGTAGTGTACGAAAACGAGTCGAACATACATACATTCTTGGCAAAGGAAGGGCTACTTAGCATTGGAAGGCTTATGAAGATATTTTCAATTCAGCCTTAAAGAGCGAGGAATAATCTTGCATAGTAATTGCCTCGTGAAAAAATCCACCGTGACCGGGATTCAAACCACGACCCCTTGTCTTGTCGGGCCAATGCGCAGACCAAATGCAACCAAGGTTTCTTAATTATTAATGCAATTTTGGAAGGAGTTAATAAGTGTTCAGCCATATGGCATTTCCATTGCTTATTGAGGCAGAGCTGAAAATATCTTCATACGTAGCGAATCACGGCATAAGTGATGAAAAAGAATTAGTCGTTGAAAAGCGGTGTTGGGGAGGAGTTCTGGGAAATATGGGGGAACTGGCGATCTCAGGACATCGTCATTGAAAGCAAAATCAAAGCGGGGGAATCAGGGAATAACCAAGCAAGATATATTATTGCTAATAGGTATATTATAAGTGAGATCAATGAATTTTTAGAGATTAATATAAGTAAAATTAACTAAAACCTTTCCCTCAAGCACGGCATACTTCCCAGCCACCTGTTCTTCAAACGCACCCCGAAGAGTATTTTCTATGCGAAAACCTTAACGCTACCAACATACTTCCCTGAAAATTCCTTCCTCACATTTCGAAATTCTTCAAACCTCTAAACCCTCTCTACCTCTAAATCTCCAAATCCTCTAAACCACCAAAATCCCTATTCAAAAACACCACTCACATTAAACGACAAGCTGCGACACCCAATAGAGAGGATAATATTCTTGATTTATTGGCAACAAATATACCACAACAAGTGATTAAGGTTGACACTGCTGAGGGCATTAGTGACCATCGAATATTCACCGCTTGGTTTTACATAAATATCGATAGAGATTTTAAACAAAGAAAATAATTCTTTTCTTTAAAACTGGCTGATTTCATTGGGTTTAAGAGCCAGCTAAAAATTGTTTTCCAGACTTCTAAGACTCAAGCGTAAACCTAAACCCGGAGGGTAATTGGAAAGATTTTCTTTCGATGGCATATTTGGGGATCAGAGAAAATATCCAAATCCAAGTCAAAGTAGATGAAAAATATTTTGCGATCAATTAACGGAAAAGGAAAAACGCTCCTCATTGAACCTATTCTGTACAGCATACCCAATGAGAAACTGAGGAATCTGTCAAAACCTCGGAATTTGCCTGACTAATGATCTCTCGTGGAGTAAACATATTCGGGAAATAACAGCTCAATTTTCTAATCATACATTGGGATTTGTTTTAAGAGTACTAGGCTAATGCGACGTTCAAATTAAGGAAAATAGCTACTTATCCCTTGTTTTAGGAAACCGGGACTAGCCACGGTAGTAACCTTTACGGAGTCACCCGCAAGTGCACAGAAGTGCGATATTCCACAGGAGAAAATTCATTTGCCTTGACCGGGATTCGAACCGGGATCCCTCGATTTCGCACCAAGTGCTTTAACCAGTTTCGCTACCGAGGCGTCCTTCTCCCCTGTGGATTATTTGGTGGCTTTATAGGAGCATGGTGGTCAGGACTTCGGTCAGGACAGGAAATTAGTCAAGAGCGAACACCTCCCTGTGTTTTATGTATGGCTTTATCCTCGCGGACTATGGCGCTTAGCGCACAACTTGGACTGCTAATGACATCATATGTCTAGCAGTCATGACCACTGTGGCGAGTTCACGTGAAGGAACATTCACAAGCTCCAAAACATTCGCGAAGACCCTGGAGGCAGTCGGCGAGCGATGATGTACGAAAGCAATTGAGTGGCGCCAAGTTCGCCGGATTGGACGGGGGACTCCTATATAAGTCGGAGACCAGCTTGGAAGAAACTAGCATGCATATCATCTTTGGCCGTGTGTGTATCGAATTCACATTGTATTGACGCTGCACTCACGCAGTCGTGCTTGCCGAAATAAATAACCTCTCCCGGAAAAGTCGCGCGTATTAATTATGACAACCTCGACACAACCACCATGCTCCTATAAAGCCACCAAATAATCCACAGGGGAGAAGGACGCTTCGGTAGCTCGTGGTGGTCGAACGTGTTTGTTGATCGCCCCCGAGTGCAAGAACTGACGTAAATCCTTGCGGCAAGGGAAGCCTCCCTTGCCGGCGAACGTGCGCGAGACCGGACGGTCTCTCGCCCACCCCGTTTGACAGAGAGTGTTAACTTCGAGAGTTTTTCTCATTTGTTATGTGAGCGTCTGCTACTTCTTTTTTGTTAATAGTGACAGATCTTCGAAATAAATAGTGCCTTTTTTTTAGTTATTGTGTTACACACCGAGTGGTTTTCAGTTTTCTTTAGTTAGTTTTGGCACCCCATCCGCCTGTCACATGTCGTGTTAGGAGAGGGAAGTACCCTCAGTGGAGTGCTTTGTGCTCTCAGTGGAGTGATTTGTGTCACCCCCTACTTTTTTCTTTTTTTATCACGATCCCCTTGTTTGTTCACCATGATGGTTCTCCGGGTGAACACGCTATTGGTCCATACGGACGATAAGGAGAGAGTTCCGACACCGCTGGAGGTCCACCTCTTCGTCAGGGAGACGTTGGGCCTCGCGGATGCAGAAGTAATTGCGATCCAATTCGGATATAACATACGACACATCTTCGTGAAGATGACCAGCTAAGATATCCTAAATAGAATTTTTTTCTACGAAAACTCAACGGCTCCCGTTTCCCACGGAGGCCAAGAAGTTCATGACATGCACCATAGACCACATGAATGGCAGCCCAGCCTATGTGAGGGTACTTTACCTTCCCGTTGAAACAACAAGAGAAGACATCGAAACGGAGCTCGGCCGATTCGGTAAAATTATTAGGAGTTGGGACGCTAGATGGGAGGGAAATGGACTCGTTATCTCTTGCGCCGGTACGCGGCATGTACGAATGGTGGTCGACGGCAACATTCCCTCTTATGTCACCATAGGGGGAAACCACGTACTAATTATTTACGATGGCCAAAGGCGGACATGTGCCCGATGCAATGAGAGGGCCACGAGCGCAGAAATTGCCCCCGAAATGACGTGGGATGGGGTTATGCAGACGTCATGGCGACACCCGCGGAGGGGGCGGCAGTTGACGACGAGGAGACAATAGAGCAGCGGGCGAGAGATCTAACAACGATAGAGGTGTACCCGGGGTCGTCTGGGGCCACTGCCATTGCCACGAGGGTAAACGAGGGGGCCGTCAAACGGAGCCCTTCCCCCTCCAGCACAAGGGGAATCTAGAGATGAAGACACAACGAAGTGCCTGAGGACTAAGTCCCCTCCTCAGGCCACTTCCCGATCATGTGGAGGTGGAGATCCATGTCCCACAGCTACAGGTACAACGCTGCCAGCCCTCCCTCCCCACCCACCGTGAGCCAGACATTCCACAGACGCCACAGCATTGCGCCGTGCGCCGAGTCCTGCGTGGCGAGCGAGGAGATGCTGGAGGAGCCGATTGAGGAGGAGAGCGGAGGGGAGCTCGGGGGCGACGGGCGGCGATATGACGTGGACGGGGAGCGGGGCGGGGGGGGGGCGGGTAGGGTGGTGTGTGTGATGACTCATCCCAGGCCACTTATGCATCAGATGAAGAAGAAAACATAACGGTTGAAAGTCCAACCTCCCCCTACTCCCATTCACACTTATCCCCCACCCAGGAGATTGGTGTTCCTCTCCCCTCCCTCCCCAACCCACCCCCTGAAACCCCGTCCCTTTCCTTCCTCATCCCCTACCTATTCCGATACCTGATGGAAGACGTCGCACGAGAGAATGAGTCAAACACAGAGTCTTCCGGAAAAAAGCAACGTCCCGGGAAGAGACGCAACACGCGACGGAGAACCAAAAACTCCGACCAAAATGGTAAAGTAAAAGTTAGACCTCTCCCAATGCCGATTATCATGAGAGTCCTAACGTTATACATTGCGGGGGCGACTAGCGCCCTCAAGTTCAACCTAATTTCGGCCTTTACAAAATCTCTTGATCCGGACATCATAATGCTCCAAAAGACGGTGGAGGGGATCACTTGGCCTGACCCACACTATCGGCCTTCTGTGAATTGTAGTTGCTCACGCTGCCGGACCACCACCCAAGTGAAAAACTGTCTTACCGTCAGTACGGTATGCCTCCATGCCTCGGAGAGGATAACCTCCCTCCAGACACAAGGCATCACTTAGGTTAACATCTATGCCACGTCAGAGGAAAAGAAGAGACTAGAGAGAGAAGTTTCTTAACGAAACTTTAGTCCCGTACCTGACTCCCTTCATGGGGAAAGCCTTCTTAGCGGGTGATTTCAATTCTGTTTATAGTCGGGAGGACACCGAGTCCAATCGCGTCAAAATCTTAAACCAACCGAGCCTGGCCCTTAAAAATCTAATCGATTCCGCCTGTGTAACTGACGCGGTCTTAGCCAGATCCGCGGGCCCCGCCCCTTTTTCGCGTGTTGGACACAACTCTCGCACGCGAATCGACCTCCTCCTATTTCCCCGCAGCCTAAAGACCCTGCTGTACGCTACCAACACCATCCCCGTTACTTTTTCAGATCATTGGGCCCTATTCCTCGACCTTAACGTTCCTTTGACCTCCCCCTCCCCCAGAGACCGAGTCCCGCCCACATGTGGCGTTTGGACATGCGGCCGCTTGAGGACGAGGGTTTTCGCGAAGCCGTCCGGGCACAGGTTGGAGACCTTGTCTTCGCTCTCCGTCCGGACGTAGATATTTTAAATTGGTGGGAGAGTGTTTTTAAACGAAAAACTAAATCATTTTTGAAACTTCAAACAACAGAGTGGAGGAGGGAGCGAAACGGTACCATTCACTTTTACCGGTCCGTCTTAAGCGAGTTCTTAAACTCAGACCCTCGTCCGCCGAACATTAAAGTTCAAGTGTCTTCGTTAAAAGACACAATTCTCATGCACGAACTGAAGCGGCAAGCTCCCAGCCGGTGGTAGAGGGAGGTAAACCCAGATACCTAGGGCCCGCACACCCTCTCTGAACTGCGGAGGGTTATTCGACTCCGCGGGGATGCAACACCTGCGTCGCCATCGGCAGAGTGCCCAGGCGGTGGTCTCCTGGAGGACGCCGTACGGCACTTTGCGAGCGTATTTCACCGATATAAGCCCTGGAGGGAGGGTGACGCCCCTCCCCTTCCAACCCCCCCTGCCCACCCTATCCAGGGAGGAGACTGACTTGCTTTCGGGCGAGATTACGGGGGAGGAAGTGCAAACTTTTATCCGCTACCTCCTCAAAGGAAAGGGCCCCGGCTCAGACGGCCTCCCATATAAATTTTATGCTGCGTGTTGGGACGTTCTAACGCCAGTTTTAACCATGGTTTTTAATGCCATTACTAGTGCCTCCGGCGCGCTTACTCTAAGTGATCGCACTGCAATCATAACTTTGATACCAAAGCGAAGTCTGCCAAAATCCTGTGGTGACTTTCGGCCGATTCCGCTTTTAAATTTAGATTATAAAATGTTTACTCGCGTTCTAAAGGCTCGTATCTCGGCCATTGCCGATTCGGTTTTACACCCATCCCAACGCGCAGTGTCAATTAAAAGAAATATCTTAGACTCCACAGTTTTGATACGTGACCTTTTTTATCCGTGTCCCCTCTCCTATGAAGATTTTAATGCAATTCTAGCCGTAGATCTGTGTAAAGCTTTCGATTGTATCCGGATTGAATGTATTTTATTTGTTTTAAGAAAGACAGCTTTCCCTGAATCCTTTATTTATTCCATTGAACTATTGTACACTGATGCTAGAGCACACCTGGAAATTAATAGGGACATCTCCCCTCCTATTGCTATTAAAAATTCGGTTAGGCAGGGATATCCTTTATCTATGATATTGTTTGCGTTCGCAATGGACTCCGTTATCCGCTCTCTGCAGATTGCCGGACCGGGTGTACAAAGATGCGGATCCAAATACATGGGTGCCGTTTATGGCGATGACATAACCCACTTTACCGGAAACTACCGGCAATTAAAACAGGCCGAGAACATTATTAAATTATACTCTCCCGTGGATAGTTATTGTACTAGATATAAATACACAGAAATCGAAGGCAGTAAAAATAAAAGGGAAGAAAACAGCCTTGGAGATAACTTGCAGGAGGGAAGGCCCCATTTAAAATTCTTGGGTTCTGGTGGGACAAATCGGTAGACGAAACAATAGAGAGAAATAGGAATGGGGTGGGTCGGGCCGTGCGTTGGAGTTCGGGGCGTTACACTCTGCCTTATCTCCCCCTCACCGCCCGCGTTCGACTCCTCACACAAGTAGTACTTCCCAGAATATTTTTTCTAGCTCATGTTTGGCCCATTACGCCGCAGGTAAACGCGCAAATAATAAACGCCACAAATTCTATGCTATGGCACGGATATACAAGGAAGGTCGTGCTCGAACAACTGCATGGCCCGCCGGAGCAGGGAGGTTTAAACTCCCCCAACATTGAATTAAAAACAGATATTGTATTCGCAAAGTTAAATACCAAAGTGTTGGAGGGCGCGGACGTAGAGAGAAGACCGCTAATTCGCTCGGCGTGGGACAAGGCGAACGCGTCATCGACAACCTTCACGAGGGGGATTAAAGGCACCAGGGATGTCGTAGAAAATCTTAGGCAAGGAGAATCATTTATAGTTAAAAACTTATACGAAAGATTGAATGCGGGAAGGAGATCTCCCACTGCATCCATTAATAACAGTTGGAGGAATTGGGCTTCTTGCGGGAAGGGGGACGTTAGGACTGTAAGTGCCATTTTTGACGTTATTGCGGGCCTCTTTCCCACACGAGAAATTAGGCATAAGATGGGGCTAGAGGACTCTCCTCAGTGCCCAACATGTAAAAAGCTGGATGATGTCACACATCACGTACTGGGATGTGAGGACAAGCTAATGGCATGGGAGGCGATTAAAAAAATGTATAAGACTTGGGACATCTGTGATGGTCTCGTAAATAATGAAAAACCACTGAATCTGAATTTTTTACTATTTCCAAATTTTAATAATAAAATCCATTTGGCCACAATCGTAAAATTTGTAGAACTACAAATATACCACAAGGAATTGGGCAAGGGTCTACTGCGCTTCGTCCAGGAGACCCCATTCCATGACGCACCTCCTACCATGCGCCCGTGGCTGTGTATGCTGTTTGGGCGGGTGGTGGACGCTTATCAGCGACGCGAGGCGCCGTTGTCGCAGAAGTTGGAAGACATGATCAACTAAGGGGCAACCTGCGGGCTCAGCTCGCGCCATTAGCGAGAGGAGCCACCGCTCATGTGGCAACACGTCATCCCTTGGGGTGGCATGTGCCCAGTGCCCAGTGGGTTAATTAGAACTGTCGGTGGCAGTGAGAATGGAGTGCACGAGTTGACGGCAAAGGATATCGTCAGATGCGGCCGCTTCGAGTCCGAGATGGAGACAAACTCTATCGACTATTTTTTTTATTTTCCATTCTTTTTCTTCTCGAATATATAAATTCAACTGAAATCATAAAAGCTGTATCTGAGAATACTCTTGGAAAATAAATATATTTCGACCATAGCTTTACTGGTTAAAGCACTCGGAGTGAAATCATGTGATCTCGGTTCGAATCCCAGTCAAGGCGAATTATTTTTCTCTTGTGGAATATCGCCTTGTTTTCCCTTGTTAGACCCCACTTGGAACAGGCTGCCACAATGTTTGATCCTTATAAGGTAAGTTTGAAAATCGAGTTAAAGCGCGTGCAGCGAAGTTTGGCAAGGTACCTTAAAGGCCGTTATTATAACTTCGTTATGTGTTACTAACTTTATGAAAACTGCGATGGAAATCGGTTTCAGACCGTCGCGACTGATATCGAAAAAAGCTGGCCATAATTCAAAATGTGATTTTTTCAAGCCAGGAAGCTGAAACTTTGCTAAAAAATTTTCAAAAGACCTGTGGATGCGATGAAGCAAAGTATTATCCTCAGTACTCTACAATTGACAATTTGCATGAGGTCAAATTTGTACAAATTTCGCAAAAATGGTCTACACTCAATGTTCTCACATCGTTAAAATCAAGACCTTGTTAATCATTTATGGGGAAAGAATTGGAATGATAAGTGACGCAGTAACATTAAACTGTTTTTCATATTAGTTTTAATGTAGTATACTTACTTTTTTTCATTATTTACCACAGATATTAGAAAAATATCGGTCCTTCATTTTTGGTCATTTTAAAAATATATATAGAGAAATAGTTATTTGCATCGCCGAGCTTCGCGAAGTAACTCATATGGGAAACTGTACAAAGCTTCTACAGTGCGAATACGATGAGTTATGCTGCGACTGTTTGCGACGCCGAATTTCACATAAGTTTTTCGATCGCGCGGTCGAGTCTGGTCCAACCCGCCTGAAACGGGGAGTAAGGTGGCGTTGCAAGTGTGTGGAATGGATTGTAGCCGCATACACTCCGCTATAGAGTATTTCGAGATACAAACATTGAAAAGAGCCTCCATGTATTATATTCTGGAGAAATCGTGGAAAAAAATCGCATATTGTGACATAGGGTAAAGGTTTAGGAGGTACTGAAATACGGTTTTCTTTGGGTGCACCGCGGGCGTTTCTCTTTTTAGCAACTTGACATCGCCTATTGACGAATACGTACACTTTCAACGGAGAAAGAATGCACACCACACAGGATTATTGTCTCTTCGACGCCATCAACCCACAGCTGGTGTCGCACGCCTGCAACCCCCCTCCCCCTGCACTGCGGTTGGGGTCGTTCGTTTAATGGCACCCTCGCGGAGTCCTTTTCTCGGTTATTTGTTGACATATTTGGAAGAACGTTTTCTAGCCTCCAAATAAACGCACTTAAGCATTCAGTTTCATTTTTCAGTGGTGTGAAGCAGTAGTTTTTTGAAACTTAAGCTCGGGTTTCACTCGTATTGGTGTCAATATTGAATCTCTTGAAATGCCCTCTACAACTCGTAGTGGTGTGGATGCTTTGCTAACCACTGCAAGGATCCACACTTTTTCAAGTTAAATACTCTATTAGGACAACCATATGTCTATTTTTAATGGTAAAATTGTAATAACGTTTATGACGTTATTTTTATATTCAGTTGCTTCGATCCGCAATACGTAATAATAGTGACGTACGTCACTATTATTGCAGAATCCTAAATATTATGCCAATTCGCTTTACGAATATCTTTTTCTTTCGGAATGTGTATAAAGTTGTACTCGCCTATTTCCTTTTATAATTATAGTTTTGGCTCTCTTTTAGGGGTTGATGGTGTTAATGAACAAAAAACCCCTCAAATGGTTCACACGTTTACAAATACATAAAATAATAATGGGTGTGAAAAATTCGTTTCGTACGAAGACAAAGTACTTGTTACACTGACTCGTTGAAAGTTTGCATATAGGAAAAATTAATGAATTTAAAAGGATTTAAGTGATTACGTTAAGAGGTTCTTTCTAAATGGATATGCGTGATAGGTCCCCCGCATGTGGGGTGGCTTGTAGGTTATTAGATAGATGTAAATTAAACCCTACCCACCCCGTGCATTCACGCGAAATGCAACACGCGTCCTATCCTCATCTTTCCACATCTACCTCCATATATTTCCGCATTTTTCCTTCCTGTTCGTCCTTTCGCCTGCTCTCCTATTTTCTCCTTCACTGCCGATAATGTATTCCATCACCTCCGTTAACAATGCGCCATTATTGACATCGTTTATTGCACTACTGTCCGATACATCCCCTATGAATGGTCGTCGATCCGCTAGCAATCCTTCCTTTCAATCGGTCTACCTTGCTGTCTCCACCAATTTTTCTTAAAATCCACCAATGCTTACAAGTTAGCATACTTCCCCCCCACTGCCTCTCTGCTTTAAGTCTTAACCCTATTCATTAATAGTACCATGGATTTTGGGCTAAATATATATGCTATCGTTGGTTTATCTCAGAGCATTTTATGGAACATAAGTAATCCATATCACCGTTGGAGAATCCCCTAAGTTTAACAAATTTTTATTTTAGTCTGTGATTACAACTTCAAAAATTAAATTTTTGTTATCTCAAACCAAGGTGGGAATTGCAGAAAGTGAATAATGCATGAAATCAAAGGTTTATATGTTTTTATGACAATCCCATTGCTATCAATGTGGTGAGGTTAACAATATTTCCAATTTCAGAGAACGTGATAGTGCTGACTAATACCGCCGCCACCACAGCACAGATCAACACAGCTCTGACAGCTTTAGCGGCTACGGGTTATCCTACTCATGGCCTGCGAAGAACCTACGTCGGATGCATATAAATTCAATGTATTCAATGAATATACAGTTAGTTTCATAAAATGGATCACATTAATAATTCTTAAAAAAAGAGCACATCTTCAGAGTAAAAGCATGGAGTATTTATCACATAGTTTATACAAATACGTTTATCGCTTCGGAGTATCCTGAATCGTTAACCTATCTTCTCAAACGATCCCGCACACTCTTCTCCTCTGCACAACATCTATAGGACTACCGAAACATATTGAACATCAATTCAGGTCGGAAGAATATTCAGGATAAATTTAACATTCTTTGACATAGTATATTTTTAATTCACCACTAATAAATGCGTGCATTCTAAAAAGAAAAAGAAGAAAAACACAGGAAATGAATTATGAATATAGTAATGCTTATGCATTAGCATTTCCATAAACATGATTGGTCAAGTGTCATTTTTTTCTTTTGATTTTAAGAATTTACGCATTATTTACCGGTGGTATTAAATTATTCAATTTCAAGAACATTGAATTGTTTCCGAATATTCTTCCTTGAACTTCTTGCCTTGAACTGATTTTCAATATTTTTCCGTAGTTTTGCAGGTGCTGTGCGGGGAAGAAGAATGTGCTGGATCGTTCGGAGGATGGAGGTTAACGATTCCGGATACTCCAAAGCTATATTTATATTTGTAGTATTTGTGAGTGCATGCTTTTGGTCTAAACAGATGATCCTTTTATATGAAAGATAATAGTAATTCATTTTATGGAACTAATTTTTTATTCATATCTGAGATATTTGTGAAATTTAGCATATTAAAAAGTTATTCCAAATCCTCGAGTTATCATTCCCTATCTTCCCTCCTATCTTCGCCCTGCTATACGCAATCCTTTCTACGCAATATTTGTAAATGGGAGCTTGCAGTTTTCAAGAAGGAGGTTTAATCTTTATTATAATACATTTTAAATCATGAAAAGTGTGGGAAATATGTTTAAATACTTGTGATATTTCTTAAGTATGAGGGAAATTGCCATACAAATATAATAACTATGGGATTGTGTCTATGAATGCTTGGGTCCATGAGGGGTCCATGTTTTTGTCATCATCAATTCAACATCGTGATATTTTTCCTCCACCGCAAATGCCATTTTAGCAGCATTGGCCGCTTATATGTATGTTTAAAAAGTATACGAGAAAAACGTTATAATAAATAGACAAATTGAACGAATATATGCAGTTCAATTTGTATTTACTTAATTCTTTGATCATACCTATTAGTAGCGCAATATTTGGCATTAAAAGAAAACTTTGTACCACTTTAAATTCCGTATCTAATAGTGAAGAGGCATGAGTACTTTTTTAGAACTCCGTTTTCACATTTCTACGTTAGGTTAACAAAATTTATCATAATTCTTTCTATTGACAAATAGCATCTTAATCCATCTTTTCGGTAGTCGTGAAATTATATTTTCTTTTTCAATGTATTTCCTCAACGTCTACTATGCCCTTCGTGCCTTTTTGTTTTAGCCTATAAATAACTAATTAGAGATTTATTTCTTTCAAAATCGAAAAAAAGTTGAAGCCTCTATGGTAAGCTTTAAACGATCTAAAAAAAGATTACTTAAAATTCAACGGATTATTTAATATTACGATTGAATTTAAAAACTGAGGAGTGCATGTATCAGTCGTAATTTAGAAAGTCCAAATGATTGTTGTAATGGTTAGTAATGAATGTATTGGTCTTGAATCAACCAGTCATGTAACGAAGTAATAGTTAATGCTTTTTCGTAAAAAAATGGAAAATGCTTGAAAACATGATAGCACATTTCATCTAATAGTCGTTTATTTTAAAATTTCACTTTTTATATGTAACTTAAATTTATGATTTCTAAACACGACCTAAAACCAAAGGCACATAATATCAAGACACCATGAAGGAGACATTTACTTGCACTCGCATACCTACGTTCAAAAACTTGGCTAATAATTCGTAAGGCTTCAAAAACATTTTAGTCTCTTTAAGAATTTCTTCGAATGAATTCTCCTTCACATATTGTGGCGTCCACCAGAACCGTAGAAGTATATTTATTTTATGCCGTGTATGTGTTGCTTACAAGTGAAATCTATATGCTTCCACAATGATGTTTTTCAAAAAGAATTATTATGCGATTTACTTACACATCCACTCGTTTTCCTTTCGGACAAGTGGCATATTGAACTCCTTTCACATCCTAATATTCTGGCCTCTTATATATATTATGACACATTAATATAATTTTGGAACCCAGTCAGGTTTGCGACCTATACCTTTCTTTCATTCTAACGTCCGGCATTGTTGCCAAATTTCGTATCTGTGGAAATGATTTACTACTTACCGTTCCTATGATTAGAGGAAACGTAACCTGCTCTGAATGGTCGAAGAAATAAGTATTTCTTGTGGTTTTATCCTAAAATACTTACCGGAACCTCACTAGAAACACGGATTTCGTTTTTTAGATAAAACAATTATGGTCATTATATGTATGCACCAATGACATTGTTCCTAATATTAGGCACTATAGCAAATAAATCAGTTAAACTTAGAGCTTTTGATCAGAGAAAAATATTGCTGAGTAGATGACCTTTTCCAAATTGTACAAGAAAACCATGTTCTGGTAATTACAAAATACTATACTCAATAAATTCAAAACTGTATATATAATGCCTCCTGATAAGCTACATACGTCACAAAAACATCAAAAGATGGCAAAAAATACAGCTACTAATTTTTTTATTCAAAGTTATTATACAGCAGTAATTATAAAGTATTACCTTATTTTATTGCTTAAGGAAACTCTGGAGTCAGCATTCATCTGTAAATATTATTATATTTTAGTGATCGTTTTGAATTTACGCATAGATTTTTCTTAAGTGTTAGCAACCAAATTGATTGTTAACGACCAAAATGTTACTTTGTAAAGATATCAAAATATTCCCTTAATGATTACAATAAAATGGTAGATAATAAGGTAGCCGAGCATTAAAACTTCCGATAAATACGGTACTGTCTTGCAAAGACAGTTCGGTTAGGCAGATATGACGTATTCGCGACGCCATCGTGGATGAGTAGAATTTGACGCGATTTTCAATTAACTAAATGTGAGGTCATGCTATTTGATGTTAAACGCTGATTACTACATGATTAAGCAAAGCGTCGTAGCTAGGGCCATGAGCGCTCCTGGCTAGATTCGAATTTTGCGCCCCCAAAGACTTATTTTCTAGGAAGAGAAACAACACAATGACTTTGAAAGTGTAATATAATATATGTATACATTTTATCATAAAATTAGTTCTTACTTACTGTTATGTACGAAGGGAAACGATATGGTACGAGTTCGATCATTTAGACATTATAAAATCTCTTAAAAAGTTTACTTCTCTGGAATTTTCTGCGGCCAATTTGTCAATAATATGGTCTACACTAACACTTTTTGCAATGGCATACTAAATCGATAGTATAGCAAGATTACTCAAACGTTCTTGACCAATCTGCGATCATAATTAATTTTTTCTTAATTTTAATTTGCTGAAAGATCTGAATAAATAGATAATAATAATAATTAGATCTGACAAGATAATAGACAATAATAAGATCTGAATCTTACAAAGCTGGCAGAAATCATAGGTAGCGACAATTATAGGCGAAGTGCAATCCCAATATTGGGAAAACTGGTCACTAAGTCATATTCTTAATGGCAGTGAAGAAGTGCAATGAAATATACGTCTTTTAAATCATGCAATAATGATTTTATTTGTGTTTGTAGCTTTCAATATCTAAACACAACTCGTTGGCATTTAAATCATCTTTGTATTTTAATGCGAGGTAGGATGCGGATTTCCTTGGTTCTTCAGTGGCGGTTTCGTGCAACGAAAGTCCTGTTAGGTAAACAAAATCAGAAGCTACGGCAACTAAACTTACAATCTCCGTCCCATTTGCAGAATAGGTGTGTAAAATGTACAGTAAAGCTGAATTTTAAACTTTTGTGGAGTCATTGTGGCGGCATCATTCTTGACCCTTTCGTCAAATATTGTTTAAACCTTTCGTTTACGCCTCTTACAAAATTCCGTTTCTATCGATAGCTCGTTAACTAGATTGTTTGCTGAATCAATACACAGCTCGTTTTGACTTTTTCAGAAATCATTCTAAAAATCCACAAGGCCCTGCAAGTGTTTTGATGCAACCTCAATGGAAATTCCGATTTCGATTAGAGCAAATTTTGTGTTCACTTCGCAAATAATTAAATTAACATAAGTATTAACTAAAATTATAACTTACTTTTATCGCACTATATTGACTTTAACTCGAGGCATCTAAAAATCAGAACGAATAAATTGTGGGGATTCCCCACACAGTGTTTCGCTACACTCGCTGTTCGTTCTCACAGAGTATGGTCAGCTGACTCGGCCGGTTTGGCACCGGCACGCCACCCGGCCGCTTTTTATGTAAATTTTATTATTTATTTATTTTTTTGAAAATTTTACCTCGCGTTTATTTTTAACTTCCGAGACAGGTCAAGAGGTAGCTGGAGCACACTCCACGCTGGAGCTGGAGCTCGTAGTAATTAATTGTTAATGTAAGCTGTGTAGCAACACAGATTCTGCGCAGAAAAGGTTATTACAATTTTTTATGTAAGATCAACTGTTTTCTCATAAAAAGTAATTTTTTATTTTTCAAAAATAAAAATGAATGTCTCAGTATGAGGGTTTTGCAAGCGCATATTTATATGCTTGACATTATTTGCGTGGCCACTGGATAATTCTAATAATAATCAATACATTAGGCACTGAGAAATTAAAAAAAATATCCCCTTTTCCTTATGTTGTGCCGTAGAAAATTGAAAGATAAAATGTACCACTATAGTTTTAAACTTTAATAAAAATGCTGTGGAATAAATACAACTTTTACAGTTCATACTGAATGAGTGGAGACAATAATACTTGTCACGCCTACAATTACATTTTTAATTACAATCATCGTCACTTACAATGCAAATCTCATTTAGACATAAATCTTCATCGTCGTCCAGCTCGCACTCTCTCATACTGTCACAATGGTCGGGATTACCTTCGCACTTGCACATTTCAATACACCAGAGTCCATTTGGTTAACATATAAATAGGGGAGAGCAACGCCTTTTGGAGCAAGTGCAAGCGACAATGATCCAAGATAAGCTCTGGCGCACAAGGGTTGGTACACGGGTTGGCTCGTATGCACTCCCTACTTTCTTCCATCCAAAATCTGAGGGTGGTGGGTTATTGGGATGCTGAATTAGATCCTGATTCAACTCAAAACACTGAAGGCGAGTTTTTAGCAATGCCGGATCCAGTGCAGATCTTACTGGAGGAAGGTTCTCATCTTGACATTGTTTCTGTGAAAACAACAACCATCGCACAGCTCCTATGTCGGTCAGTGTTGTTTTTGGGATAAAAAGCTGACAAATGAACGCTTCCAAATTTGTCCTGAAATCTTCAGTGAGTGACAGTGTAGTCCCCCATTTAGTCAATACTTCTAGCAGCGTATCACTTGCGGAATTAAAAGCTTTCCACCACTTTATTTTACCTTTGCCAGCAAATGATCCTGTTAAATCAGCTCCTGAAAGTGCGTGTAATCTAGGGAGTGCAGAGGAGTCCAGTTTTACAAAAGATTGACACGCCTAATGATGGCTTGGACATCTTCTGGTGATGGATGGAGACAGAATTGCCAAAAGACGATGGGAAAGGACACCACATAGTAGCAGACCAAGAGGAAGAGATGGAGTGAAGCTGTTGAAGCGACCTTGGGGAGGGACAACATACCGAGATAGGACGTTTTCCGATGGGATCTGATACTGCTAGACAGAAAAGATTGGAGGAAGAGGTTATTCCGACTGACAGGGAAGAATCTCTAACAGGGAGCAGATGCAGATTCAAATTTAATTGATCACGGTCATAAATCGTTGATAAATTACATCATCAGGTGAGTCAGAGAGTAGGGTCGACAGTTTATCAATTCCATGTGGTGAAAGTGGAAGGGGAGAAGATGGTGATGGGAAGATTGACCTTCTTTTATTCTTACTTAACCTTAAAGGCGTTTCTTTCTTCTTCTTTCCACTCGCACCACAATATATACGCTAAACGTTGACCTCACTGTCTAACTCAGCTAATAATGCTGCTTTGTTAGGAAACCATGGTCGTGGTAAATAATATACGCTGCGAAAACTGCAGTGTTATAAATTAACCTTTTTCATCTCCGCCACACCGTTAATCCCGAGACTGCAAACTACTGCTAATTACGTTTTCTCTGCCTCGATCTTCCGAAAAGCTCCATCAATTTAAGCTAATCTGGAGATTAGCAAGCATTTGGGCCCTTAACGCTTTATCTGCGGTAAATAGGTTTCCTAGGTCGAATACCGGAGAAAACGTAAAATAATGTATGTTTCGCTGCCACCTTTGTCCTAAATATCTTCTAGTCCATTAAGCTACATTTTATTACCTGTTACTCTCAGCTTTGAAAGTCACAGGCATTCAAAGATGATAAGACGAAGGACGAACTGACAGAGTTGTAAATGGTGATCTCTTTATGTAAATGTAAATGATGATAAAGTAAAATGGTGATCTCTTTAAATTAAGAAATTTTGAATATTAATAATTGTTGAACAGAAAGTATTTCACTCAAATATATTCCTGTAGTACGAGCATTATATTAATTTCATTTTCTGTAGTTTTTCTTAGCAAGTAGAATATGATCTTTTTTTAATAATAATAAACACTTGGTTGTTATTCCACACTTTATTGGAAACAAAAAACGACCCGGGTTTCAGCATGTCATGCCATCATCAGGTACAAACAGTTGGGTGGCTTACACTTATATAGGTGTCCGTGGGTGGAGGGGGGGATTTGAAAACAGGGGAGGAGGGTGGGGAGCACTGTTAACGGACAAGGCTGTTTTTTGAAGGAGGGTGGGGTGGGGGTGGCCTTGGGATTGCTTCCATAAGAAAACAACAAAGGACGGAAGGGTGGACGGAGGGATGAAGAAATAGATTCCCAAAAAAGGTTTAAAAGCATGAGCAAATTAAGGTTGAGAGTTGTGAAGGGATGGTAGTGTGACGTGAAGCAAAGGTGACTGGGAGGGGAACATATGGTCATTACAAAGTTTAGTGGGGCAATTCACAATTTCAAACTGTTCTAAGAAGTCCATTTTACGCCCCTTGTCAATACAATGTAAAATCCGAGGTTCAAAATTACACCAATGGTTTTCGTCACATAAATGTTTGGCTATTCCAGAGGATTCGTCATTATTTAAAAAACATCGTCTATGTTCTTTTATTCTAATGTTAAAATTTCTCCCAGTTTGTCCAATATATTTAATATTACAGTTATCACATTTCAACTGATAAACACCACTTTTTTGTAAATTGTCATACTTGTCCTTTGTATTAAAAAGCATTTTACCCACTGACACATGATTGTAAAATGACACTTTGGCATTATGGATTATATTATATAGCTTATATGAGACCTGAGGTATGAAAGGTAGCTTTCGGGGTATGAAAGGTAGCTTATGAAAGGTAGCTTAAGGGGCGTAAAATGGACTTCTTAGAATATTTTGAAATTGTGAATTGCCCCACTAAACTTTGTAATGACCATATGTTCCCCTCCCAGTCACCTTTGCTTCACGTCACACTACCATCCCTTCACAACTCTCAACCTTAATTTGCTCATGCTTTTAAACCTTTTTTGGGAATCTATTTCTTCATCCCTCCGTCCACCCTTCCGTCCTTTGTTGTTTTCTTATGGAAGCAATCCCAAGGCCACCCCCACCCCACCCTCCTTCAAAAAACGGCCTTGTCCGTTAACAGTGCTCCCCACCCTCCTCCCCTGTTTTCAAATCCCCCACTCCACCCACGGACACCTATATAAGTGTAAGCCACCCAACTGTTTGTACCTGATGATGGCATGACATGCTGAAACCCGGGTCGTTTTTTGTTTCCAATAAAGTGTGGAATAACAACCAAGTGTTTATTATTATTAAAAATGAAGGAGTTCCACAAAGTAACGCCGGAGACAGTGTCTTATATTAAAGAATATGATCTAACTTTATTTGTATCAAATGAGTAGTTAATGTTGTAACATTTTATAAGTTGGCATTAAAACGTTAATTAGATAATTTGTGAACATAGACACTAATAAGATTTAGTTTTATACCTGCGAATTATATTCAGGAAGTCTTCTAGGGTCCTCCACCGGGATAAGCTTTTTACTGCCGACGTTTCGGAGTCCGACTCGTACTCCATTTTTGAGGCGAATGATGATATTTACGAAAGCTTTATCCGTCACATGTTGTGCGTTGTCAACGGCTGGCTGTTACGGCTTGAATATGTCAATAGTTTTAATAACGGCTTCCATGCACGGCTAAGGGAAAAGCCATGGTCTCGGTTGAAATTCCTTCATTCTAATCAAATTTAAATGGCTTCCCAAATAATTCTATCCCCATAACCTTGGGAGCGGGTGAGCACTTAGTGTCATGGAAATAGTGGTCCATGGTTATGCTGTGTTCAGCAATGGCGGATTTTTCAAATTGTGCCAGGTGTCGATGTTATTTACCCTTGTGTCATTGGTCCTACTCGCTTCTCTGATGTACAACTTGCCGCTTTTACAAGGCACTTGGTAGACGCCTGGTGTCTTTAGGCCGATAGGGTCTTCTGCTTGGACGATGAAATCCCTGATTGTTTGGGGTGGCATGTGAATCATCTCGATCTTGTGCCTGACGAGTATAGTACTAGATATTTTTCCAGAAACCGTGGCCACATTAGGTAAGCAGACTCTTGCAAAAGGTTTATTTTTCTCTTCCTGAGTATTTGGTGACCGATGGTAAAAAGACTTTTTAAGTTCCAACGATATTTCATGTCCGCTATATCCATTTTCGAGGAAGGTCCTGCGGAGGTGGTCAAACTCCTGAGTTACGCTATCCTTGTCGGCAATAGACCTGGTGCGATAAATTAATGTGATTAACACTGCCCGTCTCTGAGAAGGATGATGATGACTACGGCCGTTCAAATACAGGTTGGTATGTGTTGGTTTTTGATAAACACTATGCCGGAGTGAGCCATCCATCTCCTGTTGAATCAAAGTGTCGTGGAATGGGAGCCAGCCGTTGCATTCCAATTCCACTGTGAAGGAGATATTTGAATGTTGGTTGTTCATGTGTATTAGGAATTGGTTGAGAGGAGTATTCCCGTGTGGCCAGACCACAGGCTTCGACATAGCGAAAGAAGTACTTAGGGCGTAGTGGGGCAGAGTTAAGTGCCTTCTCCTCAAAATCTTCCATGAAGAATTTCGCTATAGCAGGGGATAGCGGGGACCCCATTGGAACTCCATCTTCTTGCTCGAAGAAATACCCATCGAACATAAAATAGGTGAACGTTAGCACATGATGAGAAACTTCACCGTTTTGTGGTCAAATGTGGCACTTAAAATGAGTTAGGTATCTCCCAAAGGTATCCGAGTAAAAAGTGAAACGACGTCAAGTCTCACTAAAATATCCTTCTCATCTAGGCAAATATGTTTTAACACCTCTACAAAATCCTTTAAAATTTTAATGTGATACTCACATGACCCTACAAATGGCTCCAGGGTTCCAATTAGATGTTTCGCCAAATTGTAGGCTGGAGATGCAATGGTGCTCACAATGGGCCTTTGATGAATGCCCTAATGTATTTTGGGTAGGCCGTAAAGCCTCGAAGGAGTGTGCTCGTAAAGTCTCGGTCTATGGCCGCAGTGCGGTAGATGACTCGGCGGGTAGACCCGTACCTACAATGAGAGCTTTGGTGTTCCTTGCGATTGATGCGGGGGGGTCCCGGGCTATGGGCACGTAGGCAGCATCCTGAAGAATACTTTGAATCTTCCGATGGTATTCCTCCCTATACATAAGGACAGTGGCGTTCCCTTTGTCAGCCGGAAGTACGTGGATGGCAGTGGTTTTCCGAAGATCGTGGAGGGCGTCCCGTTCGTCCTTGGTGGTATTGGTTTTAGGTGGCAAAGCCCTTTTTAGGATTAAGGTGACATCGTTACTTACCTCCTCTGCTGTTTACTCCCGGAAAGTTTCTGAATATCTTCTCCTATCCCTGCGATGAAATCACCGTACGGATCTTACAGGGAGTCAGGGCAAAGTTTAGTCCTTTAATAAGAACTGAGATGGTTGGTTGATTGAGTTCCACGTCTGTTAGATTGATTACCAATCGGTTGTGGTCGAGGCAAGGTATTGGAAGTCTCGGCACTAGGTAATCGTAAGAACTTCTTTTTCTGCCTCTCTGTAATGTTAATAGGGAGCATTTCTTCCATTACCGTTGTAGCTCGATCAACATGGTCCCAATCCAATGGAGAGAGTATTGCAGCCAATCGAAGGTGCCTCTGTGAGTTTATGTCCAAATTTCTTCGAGAGTGGGGAATGCGTTCACGGACCAATGCGTGTCCACATCGTTTCATGATGTGTTCCGCCGCAGACGACTTCCAGGGTGATCGAATAATTGCAAATGCAAGGATAGCCTTTTGGTGAGGGTAATTCAATTGAAGGGTCAGAGAACTTAAAAGTTTTACCTTCTGCTTCCGTAAGTGTTCGAAAGTTTGTATGCTTCGGTGTATTTCCTCCCCGTAGAGGTATGTGAAGTAAGATTTACTTTTTTCTCGTGAGCTGAAAAGCTAATCGTGAGCTATAAAAGCTAATCGTGGTGGAAGACCCGAGAAGACTTCCTGAATATAGACTAATGTTTAATTTGAGTAAATGTTAGCCATGTGAAACATTTAGGACTTCACCAACGTATTGATTAATTAAATATTTTTCCTTATAACGTGCGCACATTGATCACGAATGTTCAGAGAATCCCTCATGAAAATCCAGTGGAATAGGTATGTACTTGATTCTATATAAGCTTTTTGTACTTTAGGCTTCAAGCACTTTGTTCCGGTTTTTCAAAACTGGATTGCGTCGGTTTTATAACATTTACCTATGTCAAATATCACAGTTCAATATCTGTTTTAAAATTAAAGGAAAAGGCTATGTATATAATAAAAAAGCCTAATGATGGTTTAGGTGGAGAGAACCGTCATACAATATATAAAATGCTTAGTTATATTGAGTGACGTAAAAATAGAAATACATTATGGTTGTAAAAGTTTTCTTAGTAAATACATTATGAAATAATGAATGCTGAAAAAATAGTAGGAACAAAAAATAGGAAATTAGCATTCAGAGAACTTCATCTAAATCATGTTTTTTGTGCTGTTTAATAATATATGCGCCAAAATGTTCGGATTCAGCTTGTAAAATTAAATTTTATGGAACTATACATCATAATGTTTTAGCTATTATTGTAATTATACTGTAACGGTTGCCCCCGCTAAATTAGGTCGCCCCCTCCAATATCTTAACTATTGAAGGACGCGGGTAAGCCGGACAGTGCCGCATCACTGCCCTGCGACCGCCAGGCCAACCCCGAAAGGCAATCGCACATACAACAGGACAGGAAAACACGAAATAACAAATATTCAGGTCCCGATAAAGAATTGGCGATCAGCTCCCACCTCGTTGGGAATAAAATGCGGCGATGCGCCGCGTCCAAGTTCCCCGTCTGGCCCAACAACTAAATGTGCGCCTTTTACCTCAGGACCAAGGAACTTCAATTCTCAATGAAAACATGTTCGTATCCATTCGATGACACAATTTAATGAACAACGACATGTATAAAAAATACGTACCCTGATGAGGTGAAGGATGAAATGGAGTGAAATGAAATGAACAATTATATGACCACAATGATGAATAATGGCGAAATAATACCCTCGAGAAAACACAAAATTTACAAATATTAACACTTGGGGTGCGCAAATTGCACAAAAAAAATATGTTGATTTTGTGATTTGTGATCACTGATACAATGTTTTACACTGCGTACTTTGCGCCAACTGATTATCGGACAGATTCCGGAGACGTACGAGAGGGAAAGTTTCAAACTTAACACGGCAAGACGATGACACGAGACATTCGGCGAACGAGAGGAGGCTCACCGGATCTGGGGTTTTTCACCGACGCGTCGCGTCGCACAGTGGGCTCAAATCGAAAATCGCCGGACAAAAGTCCAAAATTGCTTTTTTTGAGATAACGTTTCGAAACTTGGCGCATATACACACACACGATTAGTGGTTATGGAACAGTAAGCCATTTCTCATAGGTCTGACCCGTTACTTGGATACATAGACTCAAACACGACCAAATTTCCTAAAAAGCGCCCGCTCTCATTTTTCTTCAAAATTCTTAAACGTTGAGCAGATATAGGAGTAATGGAAGGATTTATGTGAAATAAAAAACATTACCATTTGTAAACAGGGTACTTTACCTATACTATGCATAACTCTCAGACATATTTGCTAATATTTGAGTTCTATTATGTCACAAAATGGCGGACCCTTTTTTTAGACAAAATTGTACATAAAGTAGACAATATAATCCTAATTCGGAAAATGGTCTCTGAGATACTTCATCAGAGTATAAACTAAATATATTTATAGATTATTCCGTAAAAATATTTGAAAAAAGTTTGCGACGCCGAGAATAAACTCGATTTTTCGATCGCGCGTCGTGGCCCGGCTCCGCGCGGCGGGACCTGGAAATACAGTGATTCCGTTAGATTGGACATTAAATCCTCAAATTCAGCTTTTTCAGGCTATACATGTTGTCACTGATTTGTAAAGATTCTAAACTGAAGATTTTGCGAGGCTATTGAATCGAGAGAATGGATTAGTGCACGCGTAACTGCGGTACGTTTGTTTTTCTTTGGATAATTTTCGGAATCATACTGCAAATTATGAACGTATTTCAACTCTTGAGAAAGAATGCAGGTTCTCGGGGTACCATTTATTTTTTTCATAAAAAAGGCAACATTTGGGTTCCCTTATTTTCCTTCACCCTCTCCACCCCCACTCCGAATAACACCCTCCGCCTTTACTCCCCGAGGAGGGTGGCGCGAAAAGGAACGTTTTACGACACCGGGCTGACGTTGACGGTATTAAGCGGATATTTCCAGTGGCGCCCTTCCTTTAAGAAATGCATATTGACAGGCAGTTGTAGTTTGTTTTTGGTGAAGTAAAGTTGTGCCTGTGCTCTCGTGAGTTTGGAAAATCCATAGTATCTGGTTATTTGGATCGTGAAATACTGACATATTTCCTGCTCCAGTTCCCTGTGGTGACAGTAGTATTGTTTAATTTCTTAAAAGTATACCTCTTTCTTAAGGTAAGCAATTTTTTTTAATTTCTTCTTTCTAACCAATGACGTTTTTGACCCACATTATGCGTCGTAGTTTTCTCATCTATGTTCATAAATATTTTGCTATATTCTCTTGGTTTTTCTTTTACAACGCGATCTTACTCTTTACTTTAATTTCTAAGTTTCATCATTTTTTTCTTTTATCCTTCTTATATTATATTTTCTTAAATTTTTGGACCGTTACACATGTTTTCCCTCACACGTTAGGTGATATGCATTCACACCAGATCACGTGTCTTGAGCTCCATAAAAAAGTAACGGATTTGAAAGGAAAATAATTAATAATAATAATAATTAAATGACAAAAAAGAATATTTGATTTATTATTCGTCATGAATATTAGATTTAGGGTCACATGAAGACGCTCTAAATAGTCTTCGTGAATTCATTTGAATAAGGGTTTTGGTGCCCTACATGAAGAAGTGGGAAAGGTTTTCCCGAAATAACGAGCGATTTTTGCTGCATCATAATGATTGGCTCAATGATTCAATCATTTTGCCTGATAACGTGCGTTATTATTTACCAAGTACTTCTACGGCGACTGGTATGTATTTTTATGCAAATCTCTAATGTATTAATTAAAATACATTATTTTTACTCTTTTGCCTTTATTATTGAAAATTTACTTTATCAGGCACATTGGGAAGGCCAGAAAAAGAAATTAGGTGTTACATCTGCGGAGCAAAAACCTCCGATATGAATATCATAACAGCCATGAAAAATCGACCGGCAGATGTAGAAAAAATATGCTTATGGTTTATCGACGCTGCATTGCTACATTGGTTTTTTAGTGTCTTTTGCATATTTCGTATCGACTGGGTTTTAAGTAATGGCAGGTGAGAAACATCAAAGCTCAAGGTGGAACATTTAATTGCTTAAATCCAAATTATTCTGAAAAATAAATCGCTAAATTATAATTAAATTCCTTTCTAGTCTCGTGGTTATCTTAAAATACAGCTGTGCAAAGGAAAGACTAACAATACAGAAGACTTTCAGATAAAGGATGGGTTTAATCGTAGATGTGCTTAGGCCTGGAACAGAAAATACGAATGACGGAAATACAGCTAGAACGTTTTTTTGATTCTCCGAAACTAGCAGCTGATGTAACAGGTAATGGTGTAAATCCGCTTATATGCTCAGAGATAGCTGCTACATATGGTCAATGCCACGTATTACACTCAACAAATCAACAGTGAGGTTGCTTGATGAGTATTATACTTCTGCTATCGAGGTTAATTCATATTTTTTATATTTTCATTTAACCCTTAAGGGGTCGCGCACGGTCTAAAAGACCGGGTGGCTCCAACAGTTGCAATTTCAAAAGTAACTATCATTTTGTAAACTCTGGCCTTTTCAGTACCTTATTAATAGTCAATTTTGCATCAGAAGACAAAATATGGGATCTCTCTGTGCGACAGTTAATTTTTTATCATTACTTTTTCCCCATTGTGTACCTTTTTTCGATATGTGAACGGGAGAGGTCGCGCACGGTCTAAAAGACCGGGTGCTTGAAACAATTTTCATAAATATATTTCAGAATTATTTCACCCCAAACCTTTAAATAAAATCATCTATAAACTCTATAATTGCAGATGATAAAGTGTAAGGGGCTATTTGTGCAATCTATTTTTTATTATGCTGTTTTTTTTCGATCCATGTTTGACAGGGATAGCCCACGTACGGCCTGAAATGTGAATCCGATGCCGTTCCCGCCTATCCATCTCGTTGCCTGACCCTAATTCATTATCTTACTTGGATTTCATATCATTACATATACATAGCTATAATGAAGTCACATCGCAAGCGTTATATGTATTTACATTGTGGTGTCTGCATTTTTGCGAGCGCGTGGCACCCGTCCGACCCGCCTCGATTTCTGTGCTTTGGCGAATAATGAAGTTCTGGTGAAATGCCTGTCCATTCTGTCTCCAATCGTAGTTGAGAGCAGTTCACTTCGCAGTCTTTTGAAGTGTATCTTGAGACTACCACTTTTTTATTTATTGTTCTTACGTTTTATAATTGTTGGGCAAGCGTTTGCTGACTCATATTCTTATTATCCTTCGAAATAAATTGATGGTGGTGGCCTGTAGGTATTCATCACATCTCATTATTGTACATATTTTCGTCATTTACAATCATACTACTATCAACCATTTTTATATCCATTTTTATTGGCAACCCAATCACATGTGTTAGTTAGATTTTTATGAATCACAAAAATATTTTGTTATTTTTACTCTTGTGATTTATGGAAATCTAGCGTCAAAATACGTTAATTGTTCCAGCAGAAACGGAAGGAGCGAATATTGTAAATCACTAATTATCTTACTTATTGATGCCACATTTTCGTTGTTTGTGTGTAGGTGCAAAAGGCTTTGTGTATAAAATTTTCTCAGAGCTCCAAACACTCGCCATGATTCATTTAGAAGAAAAGGAAGAGTAAAGGATCAGGATTCTTCTGCAAAGTGAGACAGGTGATGAGGAAATAATTCCAAATGATACAGATGAGGAGGACATCCTAGAGGAAAGCGACCATGATACGCTTTGTGAAGAATCTGCTGAAGAGTGTGACAATGACTATGTGGAACAATCTGATTCAGTGCATTACACCGGAAAATACGAAACAAGTGAGTGGAGTGCTCTTCTCCCAAGTCGATCAGTGCGCAGCAGTATAGCAAATATAGTGACAGATTCCACAGAGGTATTAGGGATTGCGCGAAATGTCAAATCTCCAACTTAGTCTAAGGCATTATTTTTCCCTGACATGGCCATTGACGAAATTGTCAAGTACACCAATACATGCATTGCTAAGAATTAGCTTAACTATTCTTGCGAGAGAGATGCTAATGACACTAATATTATTGAAATAAAAGCCTTGTTTGGCCTTCTATATTTGGCATCCGTTTTGAGGTTTTCGCACCAAAATCTTGAGGACCTCTGGGCAGTAGATGAAACAGAAATGGAGCAATTTCGCGTCACTATGATTTTGAGAAGATTTAAGTTTTCGCTGCGTGTATTGCCATTTGATAATATACATTATAGGAATGAAAGGAAAAATATTGACAAACTAGCTCCAATACAAAGTGTTTTAACTGATTTTGTCAACAACACAATAGGGAAAGACGCGGTCATAGATGAGATTTTAGAATCTTTTCTCGGTAGATGTGGTTTTGGACAATATTTGAAAATAAGCCAGCAAGGTATGGAATCAAGATGTATTCTTTAGCAAATCTCCTCATGTTTTCCACTCTAAATATGGAAATCTATGCTGGTAAGCAACCTAACGGAGATTTTGCGGAAGGTTGAAAGTTGTGCAAAGATGGATACGTCCAATTTCAGGATCCCGTCGCAATGTAACTTTAGACTATTGGTTTTCCTCAGTCCCCCTAGCAAAACAAGTTGTAATTGACAAGATGACACTTGTTGGGACTTTCAGAAAAAACATACGAGAAATACCGCTCCTGTTGGTAAACACCAAACACCGTGAACCGCATAGCAGCCTATTTGGATTTGAAAAAAACTTGTACAATTCTAACTTACGTTCCGGAAAAGTACAAGGAGATTATGTTGCTGTCCTCAATGCATGATGATGATGATAAAATTGATAGAAACACTGATATTTATGCTACGTCGGAAGTACTTACATTTTATATTGCAACAAAAAATTGCATTGATACCGTTGATCAGCTGTAAGGAACGTATTCAGTAGCAAGGAAAAGTTGTCGTTGGCCATTGACTGTATTTTTTGCGATTATTAACATATCCGCAATAAATGGATATATTATATTTCAAAGTAACTCTGGAATTAGATGAACAGAAGAAAGTTTCAGAAAACATAAAGTAAAGAGCTTTGCATAGATAACTTAAAAATTAGAGCTGCCTCAGAAAATCTACCTACCAGCCTAAAAGCAAAAAAAAAAAGGAATCTCGTTGGTATGCTCAATGAGAAAATACCGCCACAGTGTGATGTAGGCCCAGGGAGATGTGCGTTTTGCTCATGGAAATATAATATAAAAAGCAAAAAACACTGTGCGATATGCTCAAAATGTATTCGTAAAGAGCTCTGTGTCACTATTTGCGTCGGTTGCGCTGAAGTTGAAAACAGAAAGGAGGACGATGTGGTGGAGCAACACAGCTTTGACGGTGATAAATAAACACCAATGTGATTCACATTATAGAAATTTTGCATTTTTACCTCATATTCTAATTCTTAATTTAACACAGGGTACAACATAATTCAAAGTGAATTTACGGTGTAGTTAAAATGTATTCATCATTTAAAATATATAAAAACAACGTAAATAATATTGTATAAAATTTATTACTGCTCATTTAATATACTGTAGGCATGTGTTAACTTTTAAATAAATTAATTTTCAATAAATATATAATATTTTCAAATTTTTGTTAACACGGTCTTTTAGACCGTGCGCGACCCCTTACGTCCCAGTACACCGCGCGACCTCTTAAGGGTTAATGAGTAGAGTATGAGCTTATAATAATATTTTCAATTATTCTGTAGGAAATTTCAAGTGGCCTACCACTAAACGACCAGGCATTTTCACTGTACTGCATGAGGACGGCCGAATTATACATTGAGCTCTATCCCTGGTACTTGCCGACTACGGTCCATAAAATGCTCATACATGGCGCGGAAATTTCGAAATGGCCAATTCTTCCATTAGGCCAGCTATCCGAAGAGGCGATGGAGGCTCGCAATAAGGACGCCAGGATATTCCGACAAAGATTCACGCGGAAACACTCCATGATGGCTACCAATGAGGACCTATTCAAAAAAATTTTGATCACGTCCGATCCATTGTTTTCCTCCACCAAATATTTGACTGTCAAGGCTAATAGGAGACTTCCGAAGGAATTACGGCAACTATAACTAATAGAAAACAAAGATGAAGCAATAGAATCAAACAACGAGTATGAGTTGTAATTACGATTCGTCCGAGGACTAAGAATTTAGCTTGAAATGAACAATCAGCAATGGAAGTTGGGTCAACGGTGTTGTAGTGACGGATTCGTGGGGATGGTGAGTGGTTAACGTGGTTAAGGATAGGATAGTGAAAAAGCGATCGCATAGTCAGGAGTCCGCTACCCACCACCCTTGCTAATCCCTCACTAGAACACCGCCGACCCAACTTCCTCTCCTTCCATTTTCTCCGGGTATTCCCTGCTTGAGTTTTTTCCCTTCATTGCCTCAAACAGACCTCTCACTACATCTATCTCTCTCATGGAGCGCGTCGGTACACGTGCGACCAACCCATCTTCTCTAGCTGTTTCTTAACCTTATTACCCATTCCTAAATATACATATGGTGTGTGCTTTCAGAAATTTGTCAATTACCTGAAGATGACTCGGTGAATTAAAACCAAGGCTGCTCTGAGAGTGAAAATCATTTCGAAAAATGATATTTGACTTCTTTTCAGTATCTTACAAGTTATGGTATTCATATTTCATTTATGTTATTGAATAAATCAGTACCGGTACTAACAACATCAAAACAAATTCAAGCCATTCTCGTTTATTGCCATCCTATTTTCAAAATACTTTTTCTCTTTTACCATATTACGCGTAAGGTTTGTCGCAGCAAATTCTATGCAAAACAACATCAGTTTTCCAGTTTTGTTTAATATATTGTCGATGAATCTAATTGTGTTTTCATCTATGTATATTCCTTTTCTATTCGTCGAGAGCATTTTAATTACAGTTTGTGCTCAGTATTGCGAAATAAAAATGAACAACCACTGGAGACTTAAGTTTTTTAATTAATCCATCCCTAAAACATAATGATCCAGTTTGTCACTCAATACAAAGATATGTGCGCATAACAGAGCTTTTTTAAAAAAAACTCATGAAATCAGGCAGATTTTAAACTCAAGCTTGAATTTCATTGTAAGAAGCTATAAAGAATGATAATATGAAAATGATTCCCTTTAGGTAATTTCTTAAAATTAAATATTAATTTACATAGATTATCAGTTCCAAGTTATTTGTAGGAGTGTAGCTACTATTATTATTTCTGGTGCATCAAAGAGTCAGATAACAGAAAAGTGACAAAGAGTGACATCAAGTTGTAATTTGCCAAGCAGGCATGTTTTTTTTTAGGTTACACATTGTCATAAATCGTTCCTTTTCGCGCCACACACCTAGGGAAGTTAAGGCGGAGGATGATGTTCGTGGTGGGGGTGGAGAGGGTGAAGGAAAATAAGGGAATCCCAAATGCTCCCTTTTTTATGGAAAACATGCATGGTACCCCGAGAACCCTAATTCTTTCTCAAGAGTTGAAAGACGTTCATAATTTGCAGTATGATTCCGAAAATTATCCAAAGAAAAACAAATATACCGCAGTTACGCGTGCACTGATCCATTCTCTCGATCCAATATCCTCACAAAATCTTCAGTTTAGAATCTTTACAAATCAGTGACAACAGGCATATCCTGAAAAATCTGAATTTGTGGAGTTAATGTCCAATCTAACGGAATCACTGTATTTCCAGGTCCCGCCGCGCGGAGCCGGGCCGCGACGCGCGATCGAAAAATCGAGTTTATTCTCGGCGCCGCAAACGTTTTTCAAATATTTTTACGGAATAATCTATAAATATATTTAGTTTATACTCTGATGAAGTATCTCAGAGACTTTTTTCCGAATTAGGATTATATTGTCTACTTTATGTACAATTTTGTCTAAAAAAAGGGTCCGCCATTTTGTGACATAATAGAACTCAAATATAAGCAAATATGTCTGAGAGTTATGCATAGTATAGGTAAAGTACCCTGTTTACAAATGGTAATGTTTTTTATTTCATATAAATCCTTCCATTACTCCTATATCTGCTCAACGTTTAAGATTTTTGAAGAAAAATGAGAGCGGGCGCTTTTTAGGAAATTTGGTCGTGTTTGAGCCTATGTATCCAAGTAACGGGTCAGACCTATGAGAAATGGCTTACCATTCCATGACCACTAATCGTGTGTGTGTATATGCTTAAAGTTTCAAGACGTTATCTCAAAAAAAGCAATTTTGGACTTTTGTCTGGCGATTTTCGATTTGAGCTCACTGTGCGTCGGTTTAAATTTAGGCTTGATCTTTTATGTAAATTTCAAGTTCATCTATTTTCTAATGACGTCAATAGAATATTATGAAGTCCGACATAATACTGTAGATTAGCCCCTGAGAATTAAATTAGGGAAATAGACTGCAGAACGGACAGGTTTAAAATGTATTTTTTTCGTGATCGTTTAAGACAATAATAGCTGTCAATGAAACTTTAAACTAGGTAAGTCGATAGGTATCTTAGAAAATTAGTTTATTATTTCCCCAATGCTTGTTCCTTAAGCTTTAATATAGCACTAGCACCACCTTTCGATTGTTTTATATGTGCCCATTGTATGTCTGTTTGCTTATGTAGTTGTAAGTCTGCATGTTTTATTGCAGTAATATGCATTAATAGAAATATTTTCTGTTGCATTGGTGGCATTCATACAGTATTTTCAGGTATTTTTCCAATTTTATTAATAGTCGTAGTGTTTTTAACTTTATTAGGGTAGTGGGAAAAGAACAAACTATGCAAATTTCACTCGTTTTTATTCCCCACCCGGGTTTCGACGGTATATGTCATCTTCAGGTACAAATTACAAAGACTTACAAGTGAAATCCGCATAGTTTGTTCTTTTTCCATCATGGTAAAATTTCACAAAGTTACCCCTGACATCTTTTGTTTTGTTTACTATGGTGCATTGAAGTGCATGTGGGTCCCACACCAATGAGATAGCTTGTAGGGAATTATATTGATGAGTAATTGAATCCTACTCACCCCGAGTATTCACGCGAAATGCAAGACGAGTCCTATCCTCATCACTCAACATCTACCTCAATATATTTCAATAGTTTTTCTTTCCATTCGTTACTACCTTCTCCTGCACTGCCGATAATGTATTCCATCACCTCTGTTAAAAATGCGGCGTTATTGACATCGACCACACCACTAGTGTCCGAAACATCCCCTATTATAGGTAATCGATCGTCTTGCAATCTTTCTTTCCAATCGGTATCCCTCGTTGTTCCAACCAATTTTTCTTACAATTCTTACAAGTTAGTGTACTTGCCTTCCACTTTCTCCCTGCTCGAAGCATAGACCCTGTGCAGTGGTACCTTGAATTTTGGGTTACATATACGCTATCGTGGGTTTATCTCTGAACCTTTTATGAAACATGATTAATCCATACCCCTCCATTTCCGTAGTTTATCATTTTTTTATTTTACTCCGTGAATATCACTTCTACTTTTTATATCTAGTAATCTCAAACGATGTTTGATATTTAAAAAAATGACGAACGCATCAAATAAAAGGTTTATATTTTTTTATGACAATCTCACCGCCATCATATTGGTAAAGTTTACAAAATTTCCAATTTCAGAGAACGCGATTATACTGATTTCCTCCACCGCAACCTCAACACAGATCAACACAGCTCTAGCAGCTCTAAAGAGTTATGGTTTTCCTCTACATGCACTGCGAAGGAGCTACGTCTCGTGCCCTGTAATTGCATAAAAACAGCGAATTTACAATTAGTTATTGCGTAATACAGTGTAATTACAAGAAATGAACCGCTTCACTCATTCTTAAAAAAATAACACATGTTTAGAGGAAAAGCATGCAGTAAAATTAAAAAAAAATATGCAAATATGTTTATCGCTCCGGAGTTTCCTGAATCGTTAACCTCTCTCCTCAAACGATGCAACACAACATTTTCCCTGCACAACATCTACAGGACTGCCGAAACATGTGGAACATCAGTTCATGGTGGAAGAATATTCAGCAATAATTCAACATTATTTTATATGGAATTATATTAATGCAACGGGAATAAATGCGTTCAATATTAAAAGTAATAGGAAAAAAGACACGATCTAGAATGCATATAGGAATGGTTATGAATATTTAAAATCATCATCGATGAAGTTGTCATTTTTTCTTTTGCTTTTAAGAATTCATGCATTTACTACCAGTGAATATCCAGTATTCCACATCAAAGAATGTTGACTTTTCTCTGAATATTTTATCACCTTAACTGATGTTCATAACCTTTTCTCTTGATGTTGTTCGAGGAAGAAGAATGTGCTAGATCGATCTGAGGAGAGAGTTTAACGATTCAGTAGACTCCGAAGCGATTAACATATTTGTATAATATTTGTGATTTGTAATTCATGCTTTTACTCCACTACATTTTTTAAGAATAAGTAAAGTGATTCATTTAATGAAACTAGTTGTCTATTCACTGCTGAGAAGTATGTAAAATATGGCAAAATAAAATGTAATTTCAAAAACCTCGAGTTATTTTTGCCTATCTCCTCTCCTATCCTTTCACTGCTATATCTTAATTTCTACGAAATATTATAATCCATTGCCTTTTATTAATAGTGAAGACAATATATTTATAATTCCCATGAAATTTGTTAAATGTGAAGACAATGATCAAGCAAAGGTGATAATTAAAGGATTGTAGCCTCGAATGTTTGGGTTCATGAGGGATTTATATGTTTTTGTCATTGTAAAATCATGCTGATGATATTTTTCCTCCAAAGCAAATGCCTTTTTGGCAGCATTGGCCGCTTGATTATATGATGAAATAATATGTAAGACTACGATGCTCTATCGGTATTTCTTTTGGATTTTGATCATATCTAAGAATAGCATAATGATATAATTAAAGCATATGTTGAGGCAGTTAAATTTTTTATCGAATAGTAAAGAGGCATAAACATTTTTAAAAAATCAGTTTTCACATTACTCCGATAGGTAGACAAAATTAAAATTATATTTGGGTCATTCCACGCCACTTCGGACAGGAGTTGAACATTGGTTGAACCTCTCAGATTTTGATGAAAATTGGTGAAATTGTTTGCCTCACCAAATAAGAAATACTGTTTTCATTGTTTTGCGAAAATAAAAAAAACAGATGGATTACGGACATTTTTCAAAATGGCTTTTTTCGATTTAACGAAATTTTCGTTATCATATATCACGGGGAAGACACTAGGTAAAAAAGCACTTGATGGCTCATTTCCTATTAAAACTTTTTGAAAAGACATAATCAAATGAGTATTTGTTTAAATAATGTGATGCTAAACAATTAGAAGATTATACTTTTGAATTTCTTCACATTTTATTGTTCTAATTTTTTAACTACTGTACCTTGTAATATTATTAATATTATATAAAACTTTGAGAGCGTCTTTTTCCATTTAAGAGAGAAAAAAGCTTTTAATTTTCCCCTGCAACGCCCATTTGATGTAAAATTACGAAAACTCCACATTTGCCTAGTTTTTATCACTTCTATATTGAATTAATATTTCCGCTTGACAACCAATGGCATATGAACTTAGATAAAAAATATATGGTGGGAATATGACACCAAGAACTTAAAAAAAATGAAATAAAATAGTTTTGTGAATCTCGTTACGGAAGACTTCAAGTTATACAGACTTTAAGAAATTGAATTGACATGATTATCTACATCGTCATAATTACGTATCGCAAATAAGGAATAAAAAGTCTTATATCCAAAGCTTTGCTGACGGCATTAAATTTAAATCTTTCATTATTGATTTTACCTAAAATGCGAAAATTCATTACTTTGTTGTGGACACAGCTTATAATTACTGCCCGTAGCTAATAAAAGTAGCTTGAAACATTAGGAAAGATATTTAGCGAATAGAAGAAATTTCATTTTACGTGATTAATAGGCTATTTTATTAGAACTCTACCTCGTCTGAACTCTAACTGGTTTCTCAATATACCCTCTACGGGGATGGGTTTTAGTTGTCCCCTTCATTCATACCAAACGCTCATCGGTACCTCATAATAGTGCCTTTGAAATGAAAAATCCATCACTCGCTGGTATTGCTTCGTGGTACGAATGGATTCCCTTGACAACAGGAGCTTGGCGATACCTTCTTATTGTACATTTTTTCTTATCCTCCTCTTCCACATTAGGCACGTATGCAAAAGTCATACCCTTAGTATTTTCTGCAGACCACTTATGCATCTTACAAGCTCAGACCGCTGGGTATCAGGCCACTGTTACAGCCCTTCACTAAGTCTGAGAAGTCAACCCAGTCCTCCTCGTGGCGTAAGATGGGTGCCGTTTACGGTAGCTAAATGGGCTCTGGCGAAAGGGAAATAAAATACATCCTTCGGACCAACATGCTAGAGGAAGAAAATCGTGAAAAAAAATTACCTGGCCCTCCAGGTTGGGGGTTGGTGCAGTGGGTTAGCTCCTCATTAACCGAAGAAAAAAAGAGTGAAAAATCGCTCCTCATTTTTTAAACTACGGAGCGTGAACACGGTGTTTTGAAAACTTTTCCTAGTGAGCCTCCATCGCCGCCCATTTCACGCCACAAAATACAACACAATTCGTAATAACACTTCACCATATATCAAAGCACAGGACCTTGGCTAAAGATAAGTCAGCAAAACTCAAGACTAAAAGGTAGACTGAATAGAGGAATAGTTGCGGGAAGCAATCGCCCGTACAGCCGGTATACAATTTCTGTTATCAATTTGTATCCACATATTTTAATACCTAAAACCTGTAGCATATTATGTGTTTAATAAGTATGCAATATCATTGTACGATAGAACACCGCCAGAAAGGAATAACTGAGAAGTCCATATGACATGAAGTCATCGGTTACGAGATCTTTTTTCACAGGATAAAATTATTCCATTTTTGCAAAAAACATACCTTAAGAAGTTCTTGGTGTCAAATTCTCACCATATATATTTTTTATCTAATTTCATCTACCATTAGTCTGTCTCTCGGAAATGTGATTTCAATAGATAAGTCAAAAACTAGGCATATATGGAGTTATCTACATAAGTTTAGATCAAATGGGCGTTGCAGGGTTTTATAATTTTTTTCCTCTCGTAAATGGAAAAACACCCTCACAAAATATTTGCATAGTATTCATAATACAAATAGGTACGATAGTTCAAAAATTAGACCAATAAAATATGAATAACTTCAAATTTTTATCTTTTAATTGTTTAACCCTTTGAGTGCCAGCCGAAATTCCATAAAGGTGTCTTAAAAGTGCGAAGGGATTTTCATGAAAATTGCAGACTTTCAATAAAATGTCATTTAAAAGAATAATTTTTATGATAAACAAGTCAAATTTGGACAGTTTATAGATAACATATCCCTATATGATATTGTTGACCGTTTTTAAAATTTATTACAAATTATAATTACAAAGACTTTTTAAATGTTGGTGACACAAGAGGAGAGTACGAGTCTATGTCTAACGCATAATACTGTAATTGCTTGTATTTCGTCGTACGAATAGTTTTAGTTCAAGAACAAAATAAGATTTTACATCTTTAATTTATGGTGACTACACTTCAAAATTTATTAGTCATTTTTCTTTTACAAACCACATTTATGGTTTTTATTTTGTCGTTATACATGTTACTGATTAAGGTGTAAAGCTGGACTTTCTAAAACATTTTTTAAATAATGCCTTATTCTAAAGTTATTGGAACGAAATTCTTGAATGGTTTCATACCAACAATTGCACCAACCTTCACGTTACGTACCTTTCCATTAACCCTGAGTAATTTTTAGTTAATTTGACATTTAGCCTGTTTTTTCCTATTGCACTTAAACATTTCTTTTTTTCAACACATTTGTTTTTCACCCAAACCACTAATTCATTAACGTCCTATTTTTCTTACGTTCGAATGAGTATAAATACGAAATCGCCACTGGAAAAAATGTAACCCCATGAAGAATGATGCGAGAGCTTTGAAATCGGTCGCGGTTGCGAATAATAAAAGTGACGGATGTACAATGTTTGATTATTTAAACATTTGTGTCAGGGAAAAATTTCAATTCGGGGACGGAGGCTATAAGATGACCGGCAAGCATTCCACAGAACACCCCGTTCAGGAGGAATGGGCAATTCGGTGAAGTACCTAATTAAAAAAATTATGCTACCCGAATCCTTCTCTTCCTTATAATGAACGTGGTAAGGCGTGGCCAAATCCGTAATACTAAACTCCTCCCAACTCCTTCCACCTAAAATTAGCATGAAATACCGTCAGTCCTGAAGCTTAGAAAAGTTTGCTTGCGTCATTTCTATGATTACTAGTCAACAGACGCCACAACCTTTGAAAATATAGGGGATGATGTAAAATTTGTGAATCGGCATTTTTTTCGAGAGATCTCAGGTTATTTGAGGTATTAAAGAACATTTCAGTTCCTTCCGAGCCATTTCACTGTGAGGGGCGTTCTTCAACAGGTAAGTGAGAGATTTCGTTAGCAGTTGCATATTTTACGCATGGTCCTTCTAACAATTTTTTCGAAGATGCCTTAAAGTATTCATATTATTTTTCATTCCGTTGTATTTCATTGCAATTGTTATGGGAGCCATTATACGTCACGACGGGAGGTAGTGGCAATGATATTTTATAGAACTGTTGATATAAAGTATCATGGGGAAGTATTGCAGACAATTTTAAACATGATACATTAAAATTTATGCGCAGAATCCTAAAACACTGATAATTTTTAATTTTTGTGGTACCGAGCGTATAGATTTCAATCTGTGAAGTGAAGCCTTTGGTATCGATTTTCTTTCATTGAAGTAATCTACCGGTTGAAGATAGGCTTTATTGAAAGGTCAAAAAAAAACTTCCCAATGTTTACACGTGCAGGGTTCATCTACCTCTAGTATTCAATTCTTCATCTCAATAAAACCAGTTGTCGGCTTTACCCTTCCCCGTTTAGCCCAACATCTTTCTTTCTATCACGGCCTTAAGCAACCACTTGCCCCTCATAACCTCTTCTAACCACCTAATATTTATAATCTCAATCTCATTCAGAACCTTCCTTTTCTAACCAACCAGACCAAGCAGTTCCACGTTTGTATTCCTCTCAATTCAACTCTCCATTCTCCATCCTACTCCTCACCCACATCTCGAATGCCTTCAGACTATTCTACTAGTTCTCTCTCAGAGCCAACGTTTTTCCCCTTAACACGCTACACACCGCATCAAGCTCTTCATCAGCCTCTTCTTTATATCCTTATCTCGAACTCCCTCTCATCAGCATCCTCCTACTGCGGAACGCTTCTGTCACTTCTATCCTCCTAATGTCTTTGCAAATTTTTCCATTTTATTTTTCCGCACAACCCGAGTAATTTAATTGTTACTGCTCTTATTGCCTTAACTCTTTGGTCACTCCGGGGGTATCTTATCTATTCCCATCGGTTTTCTTGCCTTTATCTCTCGTAATGTCTTCTCTATTTTGCTGTCGCGCATCTCTGGTCCGAGATTTTCATAATCTCTACTTCTCTCATCCTTTATATCCAGGTTCACAGGTCTATTACCACTGTTATATAGCTTATACATTTTCTCCATCTTTCTTAATAATGCCATCTTTTTCGAGTGATATCCTACCTGTTTTGTCCTTAACCTTTAGTATAGTTTGCCCTCTCTCTCCGCTCGATAACATTTTCACTCTAGCGTAAAGCGCACCCTTTCTTTCTGAATCTTCTCCAATTCCTCGCATTGTCCTGTCCACCAGATTTTCCTTAGCCGATTGGTTACTCGCCGGAGTTATTTAGTTCCTTATACCTCCTCCTGCCAAGCTCGTTGTCGGCTATTTTCTACTTTCTTCCCTTCCCCCATTTTCCTTATCAATTTTCGCTGCCCCTTCACCCTTAGGATTTTTAGTCACTTTGACATTTAGCCCTTTTTATTGCATTGCACATAAATGTTTCATTATTTTCAACACCTTTGTCCTTCACCCAAACCACTACCGTATTCCATACTAACCTAATTCAATAGCGTTCGATGTTTCTTACGTTCGACGGAGTATAAATTAAAACTCGCCTCTGGGAAAACTATAACCCCCATTAAGAATGATGTGAGAACGTTGAAATCGGTTGTGTTTTCGAATAATGAGAGTGTGGAGTGTACGTAATTCAATTATATACGAATGTGAGTTTGGGAAACATCTCAATTTGTCGGAGGCTATAAGATGACCGTCGAACAGTCCACAGACGACTCCTGCCGGGAGGAATGAGACTTAGGTGGCACATTATCACCTACTCTCTCGCTTCATTATGATGAACCTAGTAGACGTGGCCAATATCGCGATATACAAACCATCGACGTATTCCTTCCTCTTACAATCGGCATAAAATAACTTCAGCCACATGGCATAAAAAAGTCGTCCTTACGTCATTTCGAAGATTTCCTGCGAGAAGACGCCATGACCCTCCAAAATACAGGGGTGCTGTAAAATTTGCGAATCGGTATTTTTTACGAGAGATCTCCGGTCCTCCGATTATAACATTTAATTTTTGGCTCCACTCGAGCCATTTCTCTGAGGGGCATTAATCAACACGTGAGAGATTTTATTAACACTAGCATATAATTTATCCATGTTCATATTATGTTTCCGAGGTAGCCATAGAATATTTATAATACTCTTTTATTCCGTTGTATGACATCGCAATTGCTATATAAGCCATTACACGTCACGATGGGAGGTATTGGAAGTGATACGTTAAAAAGGTAGATTTAAGATGTCAAATGTAGGAATTGCTGAACATGTTTAGAAAGATACATGAAAAGTTTGGTACAGAATCATCAAACACTGAAATTTGTATTTTTTTGTGGTTCCTAGTGCATAGATTTCAACCTGTAAAGTGAAACCTTTCGGTAACGCTAGACCATTTAAATAATATTGGGAACCCTGCCTACGGATTAGGATAATTTTCAATAAAAATTAAAATAACGGTTATCGTAAATTTAAATTGTCGACTTTTACTGTGATGTTAAAAAGTATTAAAATGATAAACGAGGTCAGGTCGTATATAAAATTAGTAGTCAGGTAGCCTAGATATTATGTCATCTTGTTATATCGTGAAACAAAACGAATTAAAAAATCCATCAAATTTTATATATTAATTGCATTACTGCTTACCTAGAGATTTTCTTTTTAATCTCCTATCCTTCCTGATAGAAAGTCTCAGGGCCATAATATATAGGCTTATCTCAAGTCCCGGTGTTAAGGATATGTCCTAGTATCCCGCCCGGTTGGCAAGTTAGCCCCTGCTAACACCGAAATGACCCTGATGGCTCCGTTTGGAACCGCAGTCCATCCATTGCGCGGAGAAATTGCGCTGTTACGTTAATTTTCAACTTTTCTTGAAGGGTATTGAGGTATTACTCGGCGTGGGCAAAGAAGAGCTAGGTTCTCCAGGACTTAAACCAGCATTAGATTATCCACTGCACTTGCATATAATTTTGTTTAGGAATTACTTTTAAAGAATGAATGACTGGACACAATTAGCTAAACTTTTATAAAGTATGTTCCAAATTTTTCCGGTATTACGCTCTTCCAAACTTGGTATTTATCCGATTTTGAGGTATGGTAACAAAGGTGATACAGAAAATCACTCAACCCGAGTGGAAACTAGAGCTTCCAACTGAAAGGCCTTCTCGACTCGGAGATTTTTTCTGCATATTTTTAATGTATTATGAAGGTCATCTCACCTCAATTCAACAACTGATGGTCCATTAGGGCCTCCGATTTCGCTTAAAATAAGCTTTGGGAAGGATGTCTCCACACTCGAAATACTCTGGAACCGTGATACAGTTGGAGAATTTAAACAACCAGAAGATGATGTTGATAGCATTGAAATCTAGGTCGTAATAAAGTCTTTTAACAACTTTTAACTGTGGAACATTTCTTTGAACTCCCCAAACGTAACATGTACAAATTCCACGCCTTACGCCTAATTCTTCGGAAATAATTGACTCTGGAACCGTTATGCGAAAACACTTTTGATGTATTTTATGCGTATTTAATATTTTTTCACACTTTTGGCAACAACTCACCGTATTTTATTAATTTTTCTGCTTCTAACTATCGTAGTTTAAAAAATATACATGCTTCTTAATATCGTATGCTCACATTGAAGCTGAGATTTTAGAAGACAATTTTATTCAGTTTTTAAATTAAAAAGTTCATAAATAACCTTTCAACATTTGTCGTGTTATTTGTGTATTGCCTCTCTGCCTGCATGCAACTCTTCCAAAACGTCGCATCTACATGGTGTTGTTCGATGTCTAGCATACGGAAATGCTGTTTAGTTTTGCAAGAAGCAAACTTCTGGAGAAAATATTCCTTTTTTATTATTGTATTAAATGAAATAAATGAAATTGAAGAAATAGTTCTTGGGGTATCTCATCAGAATCATTAGCGCTGCGGGTTCAAAGCATGTAAAGGCAGTTTTACACGGGGATTTCTACTGCGCAGGCTGAAGCAACTTCAGCTCTCGCAGTAGAAGGCACCAAACTACACTGCGAGAAGAGAGCTTTTCACAATATGAAAGCTTTACACGACACATGCGTCTGCGCAAGTCTTCGTGAAATTTCTTCGTAAATAACGTTCGCATTTGACGAGTGTTTTGTTTTGACAGTGAAAAGGGTTTGTGCGCATTATTGTTTATATTGGTTTGCTAGTAAATTGAATTCTATTCCGTGAATTCCGTGGGTTTGATATCTGTTCAGTTTGCAAGGGAAGACATGGATATGGAGGATGCAAGGTTATATTAATGCGTCGCCAATAAAAGTTGTAATTTAATTTAAACTCGGTAATTAGGGATAGATTTAATGTTTTGGGCAGACACTTCTCTTTAAAAATGTTTCTAATCTTTGCGTTTAAAAATTATACGCACGACAATAAATCATGACATAACAAATCTAGTGAGCATTGACCCGGTGTACTTCATGATACTAATCTCCTGCGTTAGTGACTACCTAAATGATCAAGTTCCTCTTTGTATTTAAACTGAATTAAATGAGTGACAAATAAATAAATATGGTGAAATAAATTTAATTTGAGTGGAGAAAGAAGTAAATTTGCAATTATCACTCTTGGTTATTGTACGTGTACCTACTTGGTGTTGTCCAACACATTGTTTCAGCATTATTTGATGATCAATCTGAATTTTATTAGGGTAGAGTAATGATTGACAGTTCCATGCAAAATATTCTTTAAAAAAACATAACTGCTTAACTACGAAAATAGAGGCAGAAAGCAACAATCATTAGTTAAAATACGAACTTTCGTTACCCTGGCCCAAAATCTGGGGCTAACATAAAGCAACCAAATTACGATGCTCACAAATGTGCGACTTCTCCTATTTTCTGAAATCATAAGCTACTTTAGTATGTAATCTTGCTAAGTGAGTGACTGCATAAACGAAATTTGATTTTAATTGATAAATTTCAAGGGGAATCATCCATTTAAGAGCAATTATTATGAAACATTTTCCGGTTATCGAGTGCAATTTTCGTTCACGCTTGCGGAATGTAGTTGCTTTTGAACATTACATTTTTATTGTGCGAGTAATTACAGCTTAATAAATGTCATCCATGATTTCAGTAATATACTAAAATGCATAAATCATCATTGTACGCCTAAATAACCCATTGATAGTTATTTAGAAAAGGCGATGTGACGGTAAGCGAACCCCCATTTCATCGGTAGAAATATTTAATTATTAAATTCTGCCATATTATGCCACTAACAGCCTGCAAAAATCTCTGTCTTCTTAACGCACAATGGCAAGAGCATGTCTACATGTGTATTTGTAGCATCAAACAAGTAATGTTTTTTTTAAATTATCAGTATAACATACGAGGAGCTTCACGGACTGCGAGAATGCGGGGACCAAATTAAAGCTGGGGCTAATTTCCTCGCAGTCATTCATACATTCGCGCAGGCGTTCGCGTAGTGCACCGCTTTACACGACGCAATTTTCATTGCGAATGCATCCATACATCAGCCTGCGCAGTAGAGAACCCCGTGTAAAACTGCCTTAACGCAAGGGACGCTCGAGAAGCACACGGCGCTGATTCTGTTCACGTTTGACTGGAAGGCAGTACAGTGCAATTGAACCCCATGCGTGAAATTTCAATTCCTGTGTTGCCCTGCGATGCCAAATATTTCCCTCTGGATGTCTGGATGGATGGATGGCGCCTGTTACCGGCGCGGCGTTTTTTTATGATTAGAGGTGGGCTGCTCTTATGCCTACGAAACTCACAACAAGTGTTTCAAAATTGAATGTTAAGTTGATATATGTTATTATTGAATTCCCGATAAATTCCATGGTATATTATGCAAGTATTTTGGAAGGACGGGCAATGTTCCTCATCTTTTGGTAGTGTTGACGATCGTTAGAGTTAGTGGTCAGAATTATTGTTGGTGCTTGACTCTCAGCTTCCGCCGCTAGTTTTTGTTTGTCTTTTTGGCATATTTTCATAGAAATACCTCAAGTTTCAACTTCTGGGTCAAAATGGCATAAATTATTTTAGATATTTTTTCACTGCCGCACAATTGATTACACCCTCAAGAGAGCTACTATCTAAAGACGTTTAAAAAACTCGTTTTCACGTTAAGAAGCCTCAATTCCATTTGGCACAGCATTCAAGCCTCTTCCTAAGCACAACGCAAACCATTTCCCAAAGAATGTGAAAGGCTAATTATTTCATTTTTCGCTGTACAAGGAGAAATGCTTTATTGCCGAGCAACCCAGAAAATTTCATTATAAAACAACTGTATTTCATAAAGATCCTTGAAGATTCTCATACATGCATCTCGTAACGAGTAAAAACTATATTAAAACTAATAAAACGTTTCTTTTATTTTAAAAGGTCTACAAGACCCTCCATCCCAGAAAATGTTTTCCATTAAATTTTAATTTATTTATCAAAAAATGTCCCATTTTCTCAGAAGTTTCTATTGCATTCCTTTCCAGCATTTTATGACAGTTTTCTTGATGTACTAGTTACGGCTCCGAAGTAGAATCAACTAGAAGGAAATTTAATGGTAATTTAAAATTAAAATACTCCAATATGATCTCCAAAACATATCTTGCAATTTAAATAGGATAAACAACGTAACTTTGATTGTTTTTATAATAACTTTTCGCACCAAACAGCAAGTTGACGTGCTAAATGTCGCATATTTATACGACGAACGCCAATACTGGTTGGAAGGGCGGTATCCCTCGAAAATAAGAGGAGTTTACAAGGAAACCTATGTAATTGGCTGTTTGCCTTATGTATTACAACAAGTTTCCCAGCTCTATTCGCGCATATTGACGGCTCTTGTTAAAGCCCTCATTCTGACACAAGTGCCATACGTTTAAAACTATCTGACTGTAAAAAGCTTCCAGGGGTGTCATTTAACCCGGCGTTACTCGCGCGCGTTTTCCGATCAAGGTTACTCGCGCGGGGTGCTCCTGACACCCCAATGAACATTTTTGTTTCAGAATGGGTTACTCAATATTTTCTTTATAAAAACCATTAATGTTATTTAAATATATGTTTTTACTTGTAGTTTTTATGCTGAGGAGGAGTAGTTGTTCATTCTACCTCGTCATCTCTAACCAATGGTGGATTCAAGTGGGGGAGTGGAGAAATTCCCACTTCCAAATCCACGAGAAAATATTTTTACTGAGGCTAAGTTCCGAGGCTCATTACGGGTCTCAACAAAGTCTATCTTGCTGACAATGAGTGTATGAGGAGCTTCTTGGGTGGTACACCAGGTTACAATATTAGTTGTACCCGACGTTTCATTACTAATCGAGCGGCGTTCTCAGGGCATATGAAAGTCACCTCTGCTCTGAGGACGATTCTCGATTAGAGTGTTGAAACGTCTGCTTCAATGAACACTGCGACCCGGTGTACCACCCTAGAAACTCGTTGTTTTCTACATCCACCGGGAAACTTAGAATGTACGTAAGTTGTTGATTTCTAATTTGGGGGGGGATCCCCCCCAAAATTTATGTCCGGATCCGCCTCTGTCTCTTACGTAAATTACTTTATCAGAGTTTTAACTATGAAATACTGATAATACATTATTATGGCATAGGCACCGTAGTCCGTTATCATCTCGTACTCACAAATTTTCCCATAACGTATCAAAAATACATCGTCCAGATTTAAAAAAAAAAAATAAATCACAAATTGTACTTTTGGCACTTTATGTTTAGCTTCAATGATCCTTAGATGATCAATTACCTTTTTTGATTGCAATCACCCATATCTATTCATCATATGTTTCGCTCACATCCACTTACCACACGAGAAACAGAAAATTTATGTTTTATTGTCTTTATTCCTCGGACATACAAAACATCTACCACTTTTTCCCTTTCTCTTTTTCGTTGAACTTTCACACGTTGATGAATCACTGAAATAATCCGTCTTTCTTTTCAGCTCCTTTGGGATAATTTATTTACGATCTTCTTCTTATAAATGATTTTTTCATTTCCCTCGCAATTTCTCGTAGGAAAGTTGATCTATACATCTTGCTTCTTGGATTTACGTTATTATTGTTGCCAAAAAGTTATATTTTTACCTTTTTTGGGAATATAAGATAAGATAGTCATGCTCTTTCTAATTTCAAAGGCACTTCTATTCTCGTCCCTGTTTTGTGCAAACCATCTGACGTAGCATTTCCTTTTTTTCATAGTTCCTATCGGTGTCAATTTACTTTGTAACAAATTCTCTGCAAGGGGAACACTAGCAACCAATTTTCAGTAGTGACACATCTCCACGTCCCAAAAATTGGTTCCACTAAGCGCTTCACCACCTCTTTAGGAGTATTGTCTACTTTGTAGCGTCCTTCGCGTTGACTCCCTGCCTTTACCTCCAAATTGAAAGTATAGAATACATTATCGTCAACCAATGCCAATATTTTGAAGCCATATCTTACAGGCTAATTTGACTGAATGAAGATCTTCCCCTAAAGCAGACTAATTAACCACTAAGACAGACAGACAGTGGTGTACTCTGAAATGGCAATGTTATTTTGAAACTTTCTCATCAGCATTCCAAAACATTGACAAAGCGGAGCTAATTTGTGTATAATTTTTCTTTCTACCCTACTTTTTATGTCATCAAATCTGAGAATCTGCAAAAGAAAACAGAATCTTTGATAATTCTTTGACGCGTAAAATATACCAGCACCCAAGACATCTCGATCCCATCAATTCTTTATATTTGGTCACCCATATCTATTTGTTCCCTCGAAGAGCAGATGCCCTATGAAGCATTCAATTTCTCCCTCGTCAGTTGGCCTGAAATCTCTCGCACGCGAATTATTCACACCTACGAGTTGAATTTGAATATTTGTGCATACAGTAATTGTATTTACCACTTGCCTATCAAAAGATAATTGAAAGCAATCAATAGTGCTCTTGATATTTTCTTTCCTAAATTCTTTCTAACATGAAATTATACCGTGCAAAGTGGTAACCTATAAATACCGTGTTTCTGAATTATATTTTAGTAGTAGGTAAATGTAAAAAAATTAAACTTTCAACATAAGGTAATGGCCTCTTACTGGGTGACCTACTACATTCGATATGAAGTTATATATGGTAATATGGAGTTGAATAAAATAATATTTTCGAAAAAGTTGTAGGTAGTCATCTCGAGCAGAAAATTTGAAATTTAGATAAGATATTATGACCAATAAACCATAAATATATTTACTATTTCATCAATATTGTTCAATGGTATGATAATATCAAGAAACATCTACCTCACAAAAAGCACATGCCGAGGATTCTACGGCGCGGAGACAACTGGGGTGTTCAGGACACCCCGCGCGAGTAACGCCGGAAGCGAGAACATAGCGAATGGTTTGAGAGGCGTTCTCCAGCAGATAAAAGTAAAATACTAGAATGCATGTTATAATGTAACAAACATTTCACAGTTACACAATTGCAACAAAAAAGAGTGAAGTTTGGAGTAATCATTGGCCGTAGGAAATTGAGTAAAACGAACATTGTCCTCTTTTGAGGCTACTACGCGGGTTGTTTACAATGTATGCCTGAAAAATCTGGTGTCATTAGAAAGAAAACATATCACATTCCAGCTACTGAAGAAGATAGGTTCATGAAATAAATAGTAAAAAAATGATACAATGAAAAAAAGGGTGGGGTGTTCAGGGCACCCCGCGCGAGTAACGCCGGGTTAAACCAAAACAAAATATAACTTACCTTATCTTAGTCCAGAAAAGCTCACAAAACTCATTAAGGACCTGAGCTACTTGTCCCAGGTATTTCAGGCCATTGGCTTCGGAGCATGCACAGAAGAGCTGGTCGCCATGATCCCTGGAAAACGGAACAAAGCTCGCTGTTTCACTATTGCAAGCAGAATTCTAAGATTATACATTGCAACTAAGAAGCCTACTAATAAATTCATCTAAATAGTGAAATTCATTGGAAATAAAACGTCACTTTGTGCATTCCACACACAAACTTTATTGAAGGGCCACACACACTTTATTTCTAGCATGGTTTCGAAAAATTATTGTCATTATCAAGGTCAATAATTTCGACAATTATTTGTAGAAACCATGGTCGAAATAAAGTTTGTTTGTGGAATGTTCAATGAGACGTTTTATTTCCAATATCTTTGTTCCACAAAGTGAAGCCTCAAACATTAAACCGAGTGAACTTCATACTTACAGTTTATGTGGTTAGCTTATTAAAAGCACACACATTTTTTTTGGAATAGAAGTATAGTTGGGAGGAGAGAATATCAGAATTAGCATTAGAAATTGGCAAATTAACGACATTGCCCCCCTTCACGTACCTACCACATGCGTATGTATAAATCGTGACTTGACTTTAATTACAATTAATATTTTGTAGCAAAGAAATCCATTGGCCAAGAAAGCCCCTGTTTTTAAACATTTGAAAAATCTCCGTATTTTGCAAGCAATGAAATCACACGCACAACAGCTAATTTTAAGCTATTCAGAACCGTTGCGTAAGAAGAGAAATATCCTTTACTTAAGTGCCATGGCATAGCGGCATGCTCCAAGTGAGGTCTCACGAGTGAAAAATAACATCGCTCTTTAACATTCTTGTCACATTTTCCAATTATTCTTTTAATAAATTCCAATTTTTGACTAGCCTGTGAGCATATTTCTCGTACGTGTTTCCCCCGACACAGGTCTTGAGTAAGGGTCTTTACTCAGGATTTAACTGACTCTACTTTTAATAATTAGGTATCATTAACAGTGTATGTTTCGTTGACCGGGCTATCCTTTTTCCATAAATTCATATCAATGCACTTTTTAAAACTTAATTCTAACTGCCTAGTATTACACGAACCATTTATAGCATCTAGGACTTTTCGCAACGCAATCCTGCAAGTCTCATTTCTTATATCCCTATACAACATTGCGTCTTCGAATGTATGAACTTTACTTGTAAAAACGGTATTCGTTTGATCAATATACTAATACTTTAGGAGTCCTTCACAAGAAAATTAATTTTAGGATTAGGCTTCTACTCTGTTCGCCACCGTCAGAACTGAAAACCGGGTCCTCAGGATGAAAAACGAATACTCTTCCCTAATTACTCGATATTGTGTATTAAGCTTAGAGAACTGTTTGTGAACCTGGCATCTAAGACAAAGGGTTGAATCTCATTGAGAGGAGAGCAGTAGATACGCTCAGCTGAAATTGTCAGCGCAAATAATGAAAAAACTAAGTTTTTTAATTGACGTGCTTTCCAAATTTTGCGCAAGTAGAAATTAATAATTCATTGATGAATATCCACCACTTTAGGGATTCGAAATTAAGGGCCCCGAGGATAGGAAGCCGCCAAAGAAGATGTAATCCGTCCAGTAAAAAAAAACCCGAAAGACCTTGGAGTTCCAACAAGAGATTCGGGGGGGAAGCGAAGGAGGGGGGAGGGTGGATTTCGACCGAGGAGCAATAGAGAGTCAAATTCTAACCAATCTATCGAAGGCAGGAACTCCCTCCCAAACAAGAAAACCTCGCCAGATGATTCAGGTCATTAAGTGTTTGACCGCCAGCTCGTTGGAATGAGGACATCCGTCTAACTATCGAGCCCTCGCCTCTCGTTCATTATTTCGGGGTATTGACCTTTAAAAAGTGGTTTTTGATGGAATGAGTCTTAAAATCGGTCGAGGGAGGGGGGTCGTCGGCAGAAACTTGTGCGTCACGAAAAATGTTGATATCTCAAAGCCCAATAACACCAGGGGAAAGAAGCCTCTTATGACAATTTACCTTCCGCCGTGTGGAGGAAGCCTCGTCGACGGAGGCTATGCTCGAAACTATACGAATCCCATTAATATGCGGTCGGCGTTTCGTAGGGTTGAATCCGTGGGGGTCCCGTACGAAGAGTACTTAGGTACTTCGTATGCTCCAATTACACCGCCTAGATAATGAAGGCCTGAATGCTTGAGGTTGAAAAACGTGTGACGTCAGAAGCTGGCGGCCGAGGTTTGTAGCATCCGAGGTGCTGTTTTCAGCGAGAATAACGGTTGGTAAAATGTGTTGTTGCGTGACACTCCTTGTTGAGGAGTAATTTTAAAGACATAAGGTTATCATGCAAGTGATAATTATAATATAACTTTGGACTACTTTGCATCATTTATTCTCATAATAACTTACAAGTGTTGTGTACCGAATTTTCGGGGTAACTAAGCAGGAAGTGAAAATTTTACCGCAATTAGTTTCCCCTAAGGATGCAGAATTGGAGAAGAAATGAATTCGGAGCAAACCAAGAAAACATTTGATTCCAACATCAAATTCGCGGAGCCGACCTTATAAACAAGTGCTTTAGTTGCTTTATTATTGTACACGGCTTCAAGAAGTGTAACTGAATGTTGGTCATCAGTGTTAACATTTGCGTAGATGCAAGATTGAGCACGCAGGCTAGAATGTGGCGAGATGATTAAACTATTCTTTAATTTTAAGTGTTTCATTCGATCTAAATTTCTTTAACAATGCACCGTATTTTTTTTACTTTCCCTAAAACCACAGTGTTAACTACCTTAGAAAATGTTAGCACCTATTTTGCCCCCCCCCAAATACATTGGTAATATTCTTTTGCGATGTTAATGTTGATATGCTCGTTCACGCCGAAACGTTGTACCAATGGTTTTATTTCTATAAAGTATAGATCTTTGCAAAGCATTTTAATCATAAAGATATTTGTATGAGAGATAATGTATGGGAGAATTAGGGTGGAGTGAAAAAAGTCAATATTTTTTTCGGAAACGGGTACCCTTCAATGACTGTGTATGAGACCTAGTAGCAATTCTGTAAAATATTTAATTTTTACGACGTCATCTTGAGTCTGCTCATTTGGCTTTGTTGAAGTTTGAAAATTTTTGAATTTTTTTTACATTTTTACAAAATTGTTTTAAGTACTTGAAGCAAAAAAAACCCTGACGGGTAATCATTAAATAGTTGAACAAGGCCTTAAATATATACAGGATTTTTAAAAACATTTTTAAGGTGGTGGTTTCAGTCTGCACATTAGGCCTAAAGTTCGCCAAACTGTCCGAAATTTCCGATATTTACAATTATTTATATAATCAGTAATATTTTAAAATAGCATGTATGTATCATCGAGTCACGTTCTTATAATCAGTATCCAAGCTTATAGTAAGGTTTTCATAAAACTAGAGAGGCATGTAAACTATAATGTGTACGTGTAGTAACGAAAGTGACGGGCCTGGTGTGAATCATTTTGCATTGCAGCGCTTCATCCGGGAGCGTTGACCTTGGTAAGACAGGCACGTGGCGATTTGATTCTCCCTTCCCCTCGCCTCTCTGACTGCATTAGTCGTTTTTTGACAGCGAGAGTGATAGGTGGTGTATTATATCTAGTCGTCGAGTTTTATACGTTCTACTGTTCTAGTTCAGTTTTATAGTACTGTGTGTTACTGTGCTTTGTGTGTTTATCACTGCGTTATGGCGTTCCCTAGGACTCGTGACAAGGATTTACCTCATCCTATCATAGGTAATGGTCAAGATATGGGCAAGTCTTTGCTTCCTATCCGTAGAGATGTGTTAAAATACTACATTTATGTTTGGAACAAAGTAAAAATTTAACAAAATGGCAAAAACCCTAGTTTTTAGAAGTGTCCAAGATTGTTGTTGACAAGTGAAACTAAATGTGGGGAAAAGCTTCCATCTAATGCATAACCTCTGAAACTATTACAATTTTATAAAAAAAGTTGATTTAGTTCAAACACTCAACAAAACATACAAACGTTACAAAGATAAGGACAGTTAAAAAAACTAGCCGACTTTAACAATAGAGTTGAGGTATTGTTCGATGTTAGTGCATGTAAATGTAAAGATTTTCAACTTTGTAAATGTGATCCCGCTAAGAAGGTTCCAATACATGAACGCAAATTCTTGACCGATCAAAGAACTGTTCGGAAAATGTCAATTGGACGTATTGATATTAAAGTGACATCAGCAAATAAAAAGAAAAAATCAAGGAAAATGATAGAAGAAGAAAGATTGTGTAAAAAACGTAGTGAAGGATAGGAAATTGGCTTGTATAGCGACAATGAGGACGCTATGGACTTAACTGTGCCACTTCAAGAAATGGGCTGTGTTCCAGAAGATTAGGAGGTTGTTTTAGAGGAACCAGTTCCTGGCCCTTCCTCAGCTACTACCATTCATACTCAAACTAGGCTAAAAATACCATCGTTTTCCCGAGTATGTGATAGATATGGCGTACCTGATCGCGCAGCAGCAGCTTTAGCCTCTGCTCTTTTACACGATGTACAGTTCACTTATTCCTTAGATAATGTTATAAATGACGCTGTGGTGGACGGGAGTAAAGTAAGACGCGAGCGAATCAAATCTCGGCATGAAGTTCTAAATAAGGAAACAAAGGTAGAAATACAAGCCTTATACTTTGACGGTAGAATTGACGACACTCTTCGTATTCACAAGACAGACGATGGGAAAATGCACAGAACAACTGTTAAAGAAGAGCACATTTCACTCATAGAGGAGCCTAAATTGAGATTCATGGGTTACACAGTTCCATTGTCTGGGAAAACCATTGACATTGCTAATTCTATCGTCGATTACTTTTCTGAGCACAATCTTACAATATCGGAAATAGTTTGCTTTGGTTTTGATGGATGCCCTACAAACACAGGAAAATACAATGATGTAATTCGCTCGCTAGAAGAGAAACTTGGTAGACCTCTGCAGTGGGTTATTTGCCAATTGCATACAAATGGACTTCCATTACGGCATTAGGTGGTAAAGCTGGATGGACCTACTAGCGGACCAAAAGGGTTTGTTGGACCTGTCGGTCAAAGTTTTGCAAGATGTCATGCATTGAAAATAGTTCAGTTTTAGCCCATAGAGTTTATTACTGACATAATCGATCGTGGTGATGAAAAGGGTTTGTGTACTGACCAACAATACCTTTATGATATTTGTAAAGCTGTTTCGAGTGGGAAACTATCTCAAGAATTAGAAAACAGAAGTCCAGGAAAGCTCTCCCATGCGAGATGGTTTACTACAGATAATATAATTTTAGGATTATACGCAGCTACAAAAACTCCATCGCAAACATTAAAAGAGTTGGCAACCTTCATCGTGAAAGTTTATGCACCTATCTGGTTCAGTATCAAGTGTAATCCATAAGCTTATAATGGAGCTCAAAACTTGTGGGAAACCTTAAAGAGTTGCACTTACCTATCTGAGGAAAATCGGAAAATTGTACACAAATTTATCCAAGACAATGGATACTTTGCTCACCAAGAAAACATGTTCATAGCTATGTTGTTTGATAAGAGAGATCATATAAAGAAACTGGCTTTAAGACGTATCATCAAGGCTGGATCTAGAGAATAAGCCAGTAAACCACTAACACGGTTTGAAATCCCAAAAATAAATTTTGGAGCATCAGAGTATGTCAATATGATTGTTTGGAATGATGTGGAAGTGACAGAACCTCCTCTCAAAAGTCATTTGACAAAATAGGATTTGCAAAGTTTACTGTAAACCAAGAGTGTAAACATAGCTTCTGAGTGCACTCTTTTTGAAATCCCATCACACACTCAAGCGGTAGAAAGAGCCGTCAAAGAAGTCACTGCTTCCTCAAAATTGGTCTGTGATCAAAAGAAAAGAGAAAGCTTAATCAAAACTAGAATGTTTGATAGAAATATCCGTCCAATATATGACACAAAGAAACAATTTACTGTCGAATATTTTTCTTAAAGATATAAATACATGCTTTCATGGTTGGGTGGTTGGGAGGGCATGGGTGGGACTCGAAGTGCAACTACTTCCCCGTGGTGAGTCCTTGGTAGTTTAAACCACCGCCTAAAAATATTTTTTTAAATCCTGTCTTTATTTAAGGCCTTGTTCAGCTATTTAGTGACTACCCGTCAGGGTTTTTTTTGTTTCAAGAACTTTAAAAAAATTGTAAAAATGTAAAAAATTTAAAAAAATTTCAAACTTTTAGCCAAATGTGCAGACTCAAGACGACGTCGTAAAAATGAAATGTTTTACAGAAATTTTACTAGGTCTCATACACAGTCATTGAAGAGTACCCATTTCCGAAAAAAATACTGACTTTTTTTTACTCCACCCTACGAGTCCTCATGATGATGAGCAGGCTGACAAGCGGTTTGCAAGTGACAAATTACCTTCACCCAAACTGAGGCCTGGTGCTATACCATGGTCGATGCTCCCTTGGATGGTATGCGGTGGTCGCTCAACATATTTTTATATGAAAACTACTATTGGAAGGTACCCGTTGAAATTCAACGGGTGTAAAAAACATATAACTAATTTTATAAGAAAACCACAGAGGCTGAAGAATACTGTTAGCGTGGTCATTTGAGGAGTTCGCAACCTATCTTGTACGTTGTGTTTGTTGAAGTAGACACGCTGACCGTTTTCCAAGATCACGGGAAGTGAGTGATTGTTGGTCCACATTCACGCATGGGAAACCCAAAAATGAGTGGATGTAAGTTAACTGCACTTTAACACTTTTAAACTTATATAAATAATTCGTAACGTTTGTGAAGTGGAAATCAGTTTAAAAAACTGTTTGCAATAGTAATGAGAGGCAGACGGTTCCATTACCTGTCATTCATCTGAGTGTTAAACGATAATTAACAACGCTGTATTTGTTGTAAAAATAGACGCATGATTAACATTACTGTTCGCTGCACGTAAGTATTCTTTCGCATTTAAGAATAGACATTGAAGAGTATACTTGTTTTCAATATTCATTGAATTTATCCATTATCGCAATCTATCATAAGGACCTTGAGACTCTGGGGCCTTCTTATACAGATATTTATTCTACGTGCTATCATGGGACTGCAGAAAAACTTTTAAGTGCTAGAGTCGTCAATATCCTTTGAAAATAAAATCTCTGATTGCCAAGGAAATATACTATTGTTGATTTCAGAGAAAAATTTGAGATTTTTTAGCTAAAAACATGATTTTCAGACAAATACTAAGCGTATAACAAACTCGATTGAAGTAATTAGAAACTGAATTCATTCATCTATCCGATATTTAAGAAATCCCAACCCTCTATCTTTAGGGAAAATATTTTTAAAAAGCAAAATATGAAACCACAGCACTGAACCAAATGCTTAATATGGACCACCAGGGCGGGCCTTCGGGGGCGCTGAGGGCTTCTTAATATAGCATATGTTTCTTTCTATCTACATGCCATATTTCAGCTCAATCGGTCCAGTAGTGTTTGCGTGATGGAGTTACAGACAGACAGAGACCATTACATAACATATATTAGTAAGGATATACTTTATATTGAAAAATAGTACTCGTTATGATAGAGCATTCACATTTACTCAATATATTGTGTAGTTTATTATCAGTACTTGCGGTACGTGCACCCTACGCATTAACAAGCTTCTTCTTCACACACATTATTGTCAACACATAATCAGCTAGGCTTAGGTATGAAGGTTCAAAATATTTGATATTATCTACCGAAATCTTGATGAAATGAAGATGAAAACCCGATTAAACTAGATAAAATGCATGGCTGGTCCTATGGAGGCTAGTAATTTCCCATAATCTCTCGCGCATTTTCATTTATCTGATATTATCTGGACGTAGAAACTAGAGGGGATCAAATTGCTGGAAGATGAAAATCTTTTTTTCTGCCTTCTATTTATGGTCTTTAAAGTATTTACTGTTCTTACGTATTTTTCCACAAGTGATGTGAATAAAGAATGTTTTGAATTTTGCGCGGGAATATTCAGCGAAACAAATTACTCGCAAACGTACGAAGTGAACTTTTAAAAAGATGATGTTTCCTCGTTTATCTACATAGTAATTGCTTTCGCATCGAGTTGTCAAGACAAAATCGAACGTTGATGAAAAATAAGCTATAATTCGTTTCCGAAAGGGCCGTTAAAGGGCACATCGGCGGTGGAAGCCGTCTTGCTAAGGTTTTCCAAAACGATAGGGCCACGTGAAGGGCCATTTGGAAAAAATCGGAGCAGTAGGTGCAAGCGATTCACAATTTCGAATTGCTCTTGCGCTCAAAGCCATCTTGAGGCTGGAAATCATGAGGCATATTTTGTAATTGGTGCCTTTTGTAACTGAGCTTCAAAGTGCGGTGAGATAGCTTTGATCGTGCTTTTTGCTATGGTGATAACTTGAGCTCAAACTTCGACATGGCTTACAGTTGTCAATGCCATAATCAGACAGTATTAAGCATGTTATGAATTATTGTCTTCAGTGTTTCTTAATTTGAAATTTATCAAACATATAAAACGATGCATTATGCATAAAATATTTCTACCAATGTCTTACATTGAATGAATATCACTCAAAATCTACTCTAATCTGTAACATTTATGTACATAATGAGGACAGAAATAGCAATTTCCGAAAGGCAGACCAGTCGATGTTTACTTGTGGAATATTGCAATTTCTGTCTGTATAATGTTAAAATTCTAAACAATATCTCGTCCGATACTTCTCGTTATGTATATAACACAAACTTGAGTTCTTAGGCTTAATTAAAATATCATTTATCAAAACCTCGCTCAGACATATATAACATCTTAGCATACAACATCAGACATAAATTTATAAGAATATTTATTGATACTTAAATACTATCCTCGAGCTATACCCCAGCATAAACGTACTAATAAGCCTTCACTACTATTTAAACGCAACCTTTTCCCAAAAAATCGAATAAAAATACCTAAATAACTCACTTTTGCAAATCCATTTACTCCCTGTCAAGGGCTTTCACGGTATTTTTTGTAGCATATAAGGTTAACTATAGTGAGATATATCAGGCACATTTAAATAATTTCCACTATTTATCCAGGTAGACAGTGATATTCAGATAAAGGAGCAATCCTAGCAAATAAAAATACATGGAATAAATGGAAAGACAACTTTTGAGGTAGCAATATTTATTGAATGAAGCATAATGAAACAACATAAATAGCATAAGAAGACAGAAAATCATCACACTTTTACCTGGACGTAAAAAATAACACAAGCAATTTTAGAGACTCTCAAATAATATACAATAATCCTTGCCAAGGAAAATCCAAATCAGTAATGCTATTTAGTCATTACCTGCCTTAAACGTAGACGGATATATTATTTCATCAAAATCCCAGAGCACAAAAAAATGCAGTGAAAGAAAAAGATGACACTTGAGGTGGAAAAACTTACTTAATGAAGAATAATTAAACACTACAAAGTTTATACTTTACCTGGGACGTAAACAACCAAGTAAATAAGCATAATCACCAACTTCATTTCAATTTACATAGATTCCATATACTAATTTAGAAAATAGTATAAACCATGAAATGACTGCTGTTATGTCTTCTCTATCACTTTACGCGTATTTGTAATACTTAAAATAAAATGCCTGACATTACACGTCACAAGAGATGACGTACAGCTGATATAAACCTTTGTACGTAACATTATCACTACTTACATGCACACAATCCAGCGCAGCACATATATGAAACTTGTAATCTCTGGCATGCCACAATATACACATTGAAAACACACGATTAAACTTCATTTAAACATTATCACAAAAAATGACACCAGGTCTTCCTGCACACCGAGACTTAGTGATGCCAACTCTAAGTAAAACTTCAAATTAAATGCTCCAGATGGATAATTTGCTTTGAATCGTCACAGAAAACCAAAACAAGTCGCGCGAATGAATCTTTCTTAAAATATAATGCTGCACAGCATTGTAGACCACAATTCACATTTGAAGTTAAAGAAAAGTATTTTATCAATAATTTGTAATTCATAAAATATGCCACGCTGCGATCTTCAAATATAATTCAAATGAAAAACTAATACTAACTGTTCTTCGATCGATAATGACCGCTTAGGCATATTCTTAGATGCCGAAACCGAGGAGTCAAGCGCAAGGCAAAAAACATTCGAACGTGAAGTTGCAGAATCGCGATCGGCGATTGTTATCGAAATATGTATCACTCACAAAATCAGTGGGAATGGCTCTATCACGCTTGAACGTAGAATTATAAAAAATCCTTGCCCCCTGCCTGGCCGCTTACCCACTCCCCTCCTCCCCCTCCCCCCGCAACCCCATCCCCTTTCACCCGCTCGGATTGGGGACATGAGTCACATTTTGTCCCTACGCTACGCTGGTTAACAGCTCTAATTATAGTTCTAATCATCTGATCGTTGCGAGTGAGATTTAATTGAAGAAGACGAATTCAAGAGTTTCAATTAACTAGTTGACTGTTTAAACCAAGAACAAAGAAGTCAGCGGAACAAATTGTTTTGACGTTTATATGATGAGATTATTTATTTCTGTTGCTTTTTTCTGAAAAATGTGTTAGCATGTAATTATTATTTTACGGTTTAGATCTCTGCATAAGCAGTTGTAATGTAGCCTCGTTCCTTTTGTGGAAATAGGGTATCACAAACATACTTCGATACTTGTTTTTACTAAGTGTAACCGTTGTGAGTAACCTGGAAAAAGGCTATAGTAAGGACAATACAGTAATGACTGGTGTTTGAACGATATTATACAAATATATCATTTTCAAACAAGTATCACTGACTTTTTACATGAAAAATTACAAAATACCCCGCAGATTACATCGGCTGTTACCTGAAGATATTTGGCTTGTTTTGCTCACACTAATATCACTGTGTAATTGTGATTTGTTCGTGCTCAGTGATAACTCTTATGGAGGCATGCCCTGTAACGTAGTAGATTGCCTTATATGAGAGAAGCTGGTTAAACTTTCACTCATTGACAATAACTATATGCACAAACAGCGTAGGAAATAAATTTCAAATCGGTTTGCATGCTGATAAAATTCTTTCATATACCTACTATAATGAACGAGGGATGTGGCTGATAAATATCAATAGTGCCATCCTCTCATATAATAAGGTTGACCAGTTTAAAGCAATTTTCCACAAGCAAAAATATTTAAAGACTTTATAATTACCTAGGTTTCGATGTTTTGCACAGCGTTTTTAGCTGAAGATGATGTGTAAAGCATTGAAACCTAGTTCGTAATAAAGTCTCAAAATATGCGGAAAAACGCTTTAAACTTCTTTATCTTAGTTTGTGGAAATTCCACGCCATATCGCCTGAGTCTTTGGAATTCATCCATTCCCTCAGATTCTCTTAGAAATAACAGTTATCGTGGTTGGAGTTGAAGACATGCTGATGGAAACACCCATTAGGAGTAGAGGTAAAGAGACCTTGAATAAACTTACTTAAATATGTTTGGAGCAAGAAATCTCATGAACTGGAAGAAAATTCACCCGTCATGCTTGGGAGACACCATATAGGGAATGGCATCGGGGCAGAAGCCTTAAAGGCCACAGGAGTTCCACAGAGAAGGTTTAAATTTCAATATCTTATATACCCACTTTCGGTGCCACTGGATGAGATAGGTTGTGAAAAATATAAAAGGTTGTGGAATTGCTCTATACAGTGATCAGTGACTTGTAGATTTTACAATTCCTCGCATTTTTTTCCACCGGTTTTTCTTCACCCGATTGGTTATTCGAGTTTATTATTTTGTTTCTTATACTTCCTCCTACCAAGTTCAGAGTCAACGTTTTCCTCTTCACTCCTCCATTTTTCTAATCTAATCTTACGCAACGAATTTCTTCTTTATCTTCTTTTCTTCTTTATATTCAAGGATTGTTTAGATGTCTCCAACGCTCTTACTTTACCCGTTTTTATAATCTTCAATCTTCCCGTGATTGATCCCATCTGCTTAGTGTTCCTTTCCAATAGCTCATCCTATCCCCTCTTTGTTTTCCCTATCAATGCAACCACGTTGAACTTCTTAATTCACTTACTTTTAAAAAGCCTTTTGAAACTATCATCGCATTTAATCATAGCTTCATTGTTATCTGAGTCCGCATCCTGCCCCAGATATCTTTGCGAGTTTTAGGCGCTGTGCCTGAACCTCTGTCTTCCCATAATCTAATTTTCTATCTATATATCAATTTGATATCTCCCTGGGTCCCTCGTCTATTTTATGTGTATCTGCGTTAGTTGATATTTAAACCACGTTTTTGTTACCACTAATTAATTTAAAAAACTTTTAAAATCTCTACTGGGTTCTTCCCTCGGTCATTTCTCGTTCCTAACCCATACATTCCCACTTCATTTTGAGTTTTCTTTTTCCACATCATTACATTCAAATTGCCCAATATTATGAGACTTTTAGTGCCCGAAACTTCTCTAATTATTATCTGCAGCTGGTCATACACCACATACACATCTTTCTCGCTATGGATACTTGTAGACATACGACCTGGACCAATACGAAATTCGTCTAGCGAGGTTTTATTTCTACCGCAAGTACCCTGTCACTCATTTGCTCATCATTGTTCTAACTTTAAAGGTTCCAATTTCAAAGTAATTTCTTCAAAGTACTTTCTACATTTTTTAAGTGATGTCCTCCTCATCTTATTTTTCATCTTCTGACTTGTAGCCCCTGTAAAGGATTCTGAAGACAATGTTGCGCTAGGATTTCGTGTGATGACGACCGCGGAGGCCTTGACTTCCCCGCTGCCAGACACGATACCAGCCCTAGTAAATGGCATCCCGTTGTTGCCAATAATCAATTCTCTTTGAACGATTTCCTTTCCAGATAAGAACACAGGCTTTGTCATGTCCAACAGTATTTTTGAGGTGACACCATCACGTGAACTACTTTTCATCTGGCTCCTACTCTTCCACATATCTTGCATGAATGGCCCTAACAGGAGCAATCGCAATTGCTCCTGCCAGTCCAGCTCTAGGGGTCATTGAAATGCGCAACCACTTCCACCACGTCAAGGTTGTAGTCTAAGGGAAGGGGGTAATGCTGTAGCACTTTAAAATATTAAGAATCTCGATTGTTGATTCCATCAAATTTCACAGAAAATATAAATAACTGCTTTTCAAAATTTAAATTTTCGGCTTGTACTGTGATGTTTTAAATTGTTATAATGATTTGAAATTAAAATGAGTAACTTGAAGGGCTTTACCTATAGGGAAGGGAGTTTACCTATAAGGAATTTTCCCCCATTACTCAATCTGCCTTGATTTGCGTAAATTAGGAGCCATTCCATCGCTTCTCCGTCATTAGATATGCATCTCATTTTCGGAGGTAGAACTTGATCGCAAATTGTAAGAAAAATTAACTCATCGCCACCGGAAATGGCAACCATAATAAACAAAGTAGTAACTCGGAAACGGAAAAACAAGCAATTGAAAACATCCGCAACTCTTTCACCGTTTATTCTCTTCCTAAGCAAATCCACTAATTTGTCTTGCGTGAAAATTTTGTCGCAGAAATTGCGAGAATAATGAAAAATTTAAATTTTAGTTCTTACAATCATATAAAAAGTGAACGGTTAATTTTTAATTCTTAAGACTGTTTTAATTTTCATGACTGAAGTGGAAAAAACGAGTTTAGGTGTAACACACAGGACTGCAATTTTTTGCATTTGCAACTGGCATAAAAACGATTTTGTACAATAATCAAAGATCATTTTAACATTTTATTGATTGTGGATGCATTTCAGTATTTGTTAATAATTCAACTGCTTTTAAACATATATTTGATTTCTTTCTGTGTTTGTACATATTACTGTCAAAGATGCAAAGCTGGATTTTCTAAAGATCATTTTGAAATACTTTTTTTACTCTAAGGTTGTTGGAATAAAATTCTTGGATGGCTTCGTTCCCACCCACCTCTATGTACGTTTCTGTCCCTCCAACCTGAGCAAGTTTTAGTTAACTTGACCTTAAGCCCCTTCCATCTTCTTCCAATGAAACATGCCCTTATCTACAACACTTTTATCCTTCACCCAAAATCACTTATTCTATAACATCCCATATTTTTTATATTCGACCGAGTATTTATTTGAATTCACTAGCGATAAAAATATAACCCCCATGAAGAATTATGTGAGAGCATTCAAATCAGTTGTATTTGCGAGAACTAAAAGTGCGTAGGTAGGAAAAAGGAATGTACGAATATCGATTATAAAAGAACGGCAGTTTGGAATTTTTTTTCAATTTGGTGCCGGAGGCCATTAGATGACCACCGAACAGTCTTCAGACGACCCCTACCAGAAGGAACTGGCACGGAGTCTTAGGCAAAGCAATTACATTATTTATCATTATTTTCTTCTTCGCTTTCTCATGATGAACCTATTATACATGGCCAAAATTGCTTAACACTAACCTCCACCTTACTCCTTCCATCTAAAATGAGCATAAATTATCTTAAGCCACATGGCATAAAAAGTCGTTCTCTACGTCATTTCGAAGATTTTTTGTGTGAAGACGTCTGGTCAAAATTTAGGGGTGTTGTAAAATTTGTAAACTGGTATTTTTTTCGTCAGATCTCAGGTCCTCCGAGGTATAAAAGAATATTTCGGTTCCTTTCGAGCCGTTTCTCTTAGGGAAGTTCATCAAAAGGTAAGTGAGAGATTTATTAGCACTAGCATATTCCATCCATGGTTATATTATAAATTTGTTTCCCTGGAGGAATTAGACTTAATTTTATTTTGTATTACGTTGCATGACATCTCGATTGTTAAGGGAGCCATTATACGTCACGATGGAAGGAGGTGGAAATGTTATTTTAAAGAATTGTAGAATGAAGATGACATAGGAAAGGATTTCAGGCGGTGATAAGAACTACACTTGAAAATGTAGGTACAGAAACATCAAACTCTGATAACTTGAAATTTTTGTTGTACCTAGTATACAAATTTCGATCAGTAGAAAAAAGCCTTTCGGTTACGCTAGAGCACGTCAAAAATATTGAGATTCCTGCTTGTTGATCCCGTTATTTTTCACTTAATAGTACAATAACGGATTTAACGAGTTTAAATGTTCAATTTGTACTGTAATATTAAAAGTATTCTAGTGATATGTGAAGTTAGGTAGTTTATTTCATACATTAAATAACATTACTGCGCACCTGGATTTATTGGTTTATATCACCTATTTCCCTTACCCCTTGCCAGTGCCTCAGGGACTCAGGGCCATAATGCATATGCTTATGAAACGACCCCTTTTTAAGGGTTCCATTGTCCCGCCCAATTACGTTTGTAGCCCTGAATGACATTAACATGTTCCCAAATGTCTCCACTTTTGGTCCACTGCCCATTTCATGGAGAAATGCGCGGCGACAAATGTATGGCCAGAAATGTGCAAATCAAGAACATTGCATAAAATTATAACTTAACGGCTCTCAGCTGATTTTTTTGAAGTTAACGAAGTTAATGTTAATTTTAATGAAGTTGAACGAATAAACGTTAATATTAAACTTTTCCCGAGAGGCCATAAGGTATTAGTTGGCTGGGGCAAAGAAGGGTTCAGCCAATTACATTAGAGCTCGGTACTCCAGAATATGGTACTACATAAAACTATAGCAATTGCAGCTGTAAGTAATTTTATTTTGTTTTAATTTATTTTAAATGAACAACTATACAAACGTAGCTTAAATTTTATGAAAAAAGTCCCGATTTTTTCACGTTTTTAGAATCTTCAAAACTAAATATATCCCGGTATTAGGACATCACAATGTGGTAGCCAAATTAATACAGAAAACCACTCATTCCGATTGGGCACGAGGGTCACCAACTGCAAGACCTACTAGCATGGGTGTATGAGTAAAATATTACCTCAAACGAAAAACTCTGAAATCGTTATGCAAAAAAGCTTTTTATGTGATATATGTGTAATTACATTTTTGCAAAAAAATCGTACCCTGATTCGTATTTTCCTCATATATATGCGGCTATTTACCGTAGTGCAATGACGTATGGATTGTATTGTTTCGTTTAAAAAATTCATTTATTTTAACCGATTTTATTAAATTTATTTTTGTTGCATTATAAAGTTCAAAAATTGTTAAATAATATTTTACAAATACCCAATCTCAGAATCTGCCAAAATTAAAGAAAAACAAATTTGTACGCATTCAACTAACTACATCTTCGTAAAGCATTTATCAAAGGCTACCAATAAATGCGTCTGTAAGTAATGCGTCTAAGTATTTCAACATTTATATTTTTCTCCACCATTGGCTCCACCCTGAAGTACACACGCCACAGGCATGACTTTTCATATTGACGCTTATTATAGGCAATATAACCAGCTCATTGTATTCAGAGTGAAAGACTGCATAAAAAGCTACAGATAGTATCTATTTTTTTGTTATTAATAATTTAACTAAATGAATTTTGTGGAATTTACGTGACAGTTCATTGAAAGGTTTGATCTTATAATTGGCAACTTATCGCTGGAGTGTAACGAGTTCTAAAGACGTATACTTTTGTTAAGTTTTAATAAATTCCAATTCAATTTTATCAGGCAATGAAAATAAATTTATGTTTGAGTGTAAAAACTGGATTTATTATAAAATAATTATGCGATAGATATGTGTAACAGTTGCGTAAGTGAAATATTTATAGTATGCATCGCACACGACACTGGCTACGAGAAATTGATTTGAAACCCTGATCCCGGAGACACATTGCTTTAGTCGGAGTCTCTGGGTTAAAATGCTCCAGTCGGAACCCTAAAGCCCGTTTTACACAGGGCACGTAATTGCACAATCTGATGTATATACGAACGTGCATTTCAAATTGCATCGTGTAAAGCCGTGAGTTGCAAGAACGCATGCGGTAATGCATGAACGCGAGATGGCAAAATGGCCCCTGCTCTAATTCGAAAACTATTGCACTCCCGATTAAGAAAAAAGTGCAATTTGAAGTGGTGCAATTTCGTACCCCATTTAAAATGGCATTAATAATGGCCCCAGCCTATTCGTAACTTTTCCGAAACGTTCCATTGACTTAAATGTGTTCGAGGACTAGAACGAGGAGATATCCTTTAGTTCTGTGAGAAAAAAACTAGCCGAGAATATTTTGCAATTTTCATGAGTGGAATATTATAAAATTCATCAAAGTGAAAAAGGCTCGTTGGGTACCCCGTACGAATCTTCAACGCTGCGGAGTTCAAATTATGGCGGGGCGGAGCTCGAAAAGTACTTGGCGCTGATTCTGTAAACGTTTGACTGGAAGGCAGTGAAGTTCAATTAAATAAAATGTGCGTGTGCTTAGTGCGTGAAATATCAATTCCTGCGATGTCCTGCGATGTCCTGCGATACCAGATATTTTACTCCTTCATGCAAATTCTTGGCTTAATTTGTGGCCATCCACTCAGGGTCAGACGACGTTTGCAACTTCCCAATCTAGGTTCAGACGTTGTAGTTGTGCTAGTTTTGATCCAGTTCGGGTGTTTTATTTCTCCTGTACCCGCAATCCGGTGAGCATTTTCGTACCCGAGGCGCCTGAAGGGACATAAAAACTCCACAAGTAATTCACACACTCCATTGGATATCCTTAAAATTCGTGGATTCAGTTTGCATTTCCAGATTCATGCCGACGTCTTCCGGACAGCTTTTGTATGCTGAGTGAGATATTTGTATATTACGTTTCTTGTGGACCTTTCCGCCATGGAACCAATATTATGCCATTAACCAGCCGTCACTAAGGTATTTTAGGTTCTAAAAGAAACGCTTTACCATAAACATTTACGTTTTGTATACAATATTTAATACAAATTGGAAGAAAAATTATAAAATTCGAAATTAACAAGTCTAGTGAATAGTTTCTAAACATAGAACTAAATATATACATTTTTAATGCATTTAAAACATTCATTAGATGATGGTGTCTTTGTGGGATCTTTTTTTCTTTCCTTGTCTTCGCCTTGTCCCACTCATATGGGGTCAGCGTTCTCTTCTTTGATTCTTTTTCTCAACCACTCCCTGGCAAATGCCTCCTCCTTTTCCCATCCTCTCTCTCTCGGATCCCTCCGTAACTTGTCCATCCATTTCATCTTTGGTCGTCCTCTCTTCCTTTTCCCCCTCACCTGCAGCTGCATTAATCTCTTCCCCACATATTCTTCGTTCCTGCGCTGAACGTGCCCAAACCATTTAATTAACATTCTCGCATCTTCTTTGCTAACGGTCCCATTTTAACAAATCCTCTTATATAATATTTTTTGACTTTATCCTTCCTTGTCACCCCACACATTAACCGCAGCATCCTCATCTCTGCGACCTTCAACTTCTTTTCCTAAGCCCTTGTGATTAGCCAGGTCTCTGCACCATAGAGTAACGCAGGCCTCACCGCAGACTTATAAACTTTTACCTTCAACCTGTAAATTACCTCCGCATCACAAGTCACTACACTCATTCTTCTCCAATTTATCCATCCACCATTCACTCTGTGCTGATCTAATCCTAAATAGCTCTGAAGAATTGGCCCTTAATACTTTAACTTCTTAACCGTTGCTTAACTGATACTCTTGAAGCTTTAATATGAGACCTTCAGCCTCTGATGTAGTCAAGAACTCCGTTTTGATCCTGCAAATTTTCATTCCCCTCTCCTTCGGTACCTTTCTCCAAGCTTCCAGCTTCTCCCGGGTTAACTCGCAAATTACGATATCGTCTTTGTCGGATATATAATGAACAATGAAGCGCATGTATCGCTCAGAAGCCTTGCTATGAAGTGTTTCCTTCCATTCATGACCATGGCCTCAGGAAGTAAAAAGCATTATATGGCCAAAGACACAGGTGTGACACAGGGGCGGATTAAGAAGGGGGCGGCCGCCTCCCCGTAATTCCTGGGAAAATAGAAAACATGGTACTCATTAAGATGGTTCTCCAATGCAAGTTTTTATTTCACCAGCTCAATATACAGTGTTCAGATTATTGAAGATTATTGAAGACCATCTCGAAGAGAAAGCATAGTGATTGAATCCAATCCAGTGAATTTAATCAGCAGAAACATTTCCATTTGTTAGATATGATTTTCACGAACATCTATAAATTCATTTCTACAGCTCTATAACAAATTACACCACACAATTAGTACGGAAAATTTACTTACTTAAGCGAAACCCTTACAAGATGTATTAAGTTTTATTTATATCACAGTAAAATCCAAATTCCAATGTTAACTAATGTGAGGGAGAAAAATGAACAAAATTGAGCTTCTCATGATATGTATTAGAGTTTATAATACATGCTGTACTACATATACAAGAAGCATACTCATGTCAGAGACGAAAGTGAGTCTCTTTATTAAAGCATGTTAAATTTTTGTCTCTAACAAACACCGTTTGACCGTGAAAACAAACATACAATGACGTATCCAGGCGGAAATTCTCACACCTAAGGAAGGTCAGAGCTAAATTGAGATCTGAATTCAAAATGAGTTTTATCTATTTCAGTAACCCTATAATCTCTGGGAAATAGCAGCTTCCCAGACTTCTCATCCCCTTCACCATCCACGATTACCGCCAACGGTATATCTTAGGTCACGATGCTCCCGAGATATAAAAATCCATTCCAGTTTCTTCCGGCGTCAGTTCTTTTGAGGACGCCAGGGAGAAGGTACGTGAGAGTTATCTGTTTCATCATATTGCATAAACCCTTACATAATTTTAAACCTTTATCTTCCTAAATTAAATAAACATCACTAATTTTATTTTATTCTTCAGCAAGTATAACTTTATTTAAATGGTTTAGTCGCGCGTCAAAATGTGATGGAGGGAGATTACTTTTAGTGAACACTCGATTTCAAGTGCTATAATGAAGGATGTTTAAATGTCGTTAAGTGAACTTAAAATGTGAGGTGGGAAAGTGTCATCAAGTTCATTATCTGTTTTCCACAACCGATAAATTATCATAAATTCTTATAGCGATGTATCTGTTTTTCATCCAAATGAATGCCATCGTCAGCATGGAAGTTTAAAAACAAAGTTTTAGAAAGTTCATTAATTCGTTAATTTTATGAGGTATTCATATACGATAATAAAGTTTAGAAGCATTTAATGTAACTTGCAGCTCACAGAACGGCATCGACATTCGAAATGTTCTACTTACTGTCAATTGTAAATATACGCTAGGATTACCGACACCATGAAAACTTTCTCGACCCAGATAATTTGAATAGGTAGAAATCTGCCCGTTGTTACGAAGTGTCTGCTGCTTTATGTACTGAGTAACAGGTTGAATAAGGTTTATTTAGGACTTATTCGTCTGCGTTTTTGTTACATTCTTTCAGTATTCAGAATATTACATTCTTTATCATTTAAAAATATAGATTTTACATTAAGAAATGAAATGTATTTATTACTTATCAAACTAAAGGTTACTTTGTTCCTCAGACAGCACAGTGAATGAGGTATCACGCAATCACAAAGAAATGGAATATTTTGAAGAAGATGTCATTTTAATAAGCGCCAGCGGAAGGTATCCGTTAAAATTCAACGGGTGTGAAAAACGTTTAACTTATTTTATATGAAAACCGCAAAGCCTGAAGAAAAACTGCATGCATGGTCTTTCGAGGAGTTCGTTACCTATCTTGTATATTGTGTTCGTTGTAGTAGACACGATGGCCGTTTACCAGGTGCACGAAGATATGAGTGACTATTGGTACTTTTTTATGCACGGGTAACACCAAAATGGGCCACGCAGACTCATTGCTACTTAAATAGCACCCAGGTTGATAGATGGTCACCTCGTCCCTCCGGTTTCCTTGAGCCGTCATCTGAGTGAATAAGAATTTCATCGCTGCCCTTGTGTACATAAATACATTTGCATTCAATCTCTTAATTGAGTTGCGCAATTCAACGTTGATATGTGCGTTGAGTATCTTAATCAGGATTAAAGAGTCGGGTACAACCCAGCGGTTAGCAACGTCAAAAGGAGCATTTGTAGCAGTAGCTATGTTTATTTAACCTATGAATCCTCCATCACCCGTCTTGCGCCTTCGGCATAAAGGGTAGTCATAATCATTGGTGTCGGTAGCTAAAAAAATAATCTTTGGTGATTCTTAGTGTACTTGTCGATTTTCATGCACGGATGTCATTCATTGCGCAGAATTTCCATTCTTCTTTCGGGTAAGAACATGTAGTGACGTCATTATAATTTCTGCCATCTTAAAATGGAATTAGAGTTTGGAAACAGATGGTTTTAGAGGTCTATTTATGAACCAGAGTTATAGTTGGTTACCCGTCCGTAGGTTGGGTAATAAATGAAATATGTGCGGTTCTTAACGTAACACGAGAAACACCACGGGGAGATGTTCATGAGATCGCTGGTGGGAATGTCTTTGAGCATCCAAATCAAACCATTACCGTTTTTCTGCAAAGACTCAATTTATTGCAAATAAGACATTCCTTTTTCTTCAGAAGATGTTCTCGAAAGGTTATTCTTTTTTCTATTAGGCATGTTGATGGATACATTTTTAAGTCCAAGGAGTAGAAACACAGCGGCGAATGAGAGTCTTGAATAGACAATGCTATGATTGAGTGAATATAAGTTAACTGCATATTAATACTTTTAAATATATATAAATAACCCGTGACGATTAAGATGTGGAAGTTGGTCTAAAAAACATTTTCAAATCGTTATGAGAGGCAGATGGTTCCACAACGTGAAATACATCTCAGTATTGAGCAATATTAAACACCGCCGCATTTGCTATCGTAACAGAATTTTTTTCCAATAGGAGAAGGGCTAATTCCGATTCTTTTGTTAATAATTCAAAGCGAGCATCAAGGATGAAAATGGTGCAAAAATAGATATTGATTTAGAAAACCTGGTATCACAAGAAGTTCTGCATAAAATTGAGTTTGCATTCTTTATTCAATCATAGCCTTTAAGGGCCTCCTTCAAATGTTTCATAATTTTGTTATTTTGTAAGTTTTGAAAAACTCTACCATGTTTACTTTTGCGTTAATTTACTACGCCGCGAAATGCCACCAGGGAAGGTGGAACTGGTAGTTCGGATACCAGTCATTTGAAGGAATTATTAAATTGTAATTTTTTTCTAGTCGATGTAGTGCCATGATATACTATTGCTAAAAGATTAAATAATGTGTTATAATAAATAAATACGTTCTGAATTACATTAAATATATCCTAAATTATCACATTTGCCGTTCCTAGAGCGGCGGTGCAAAACAATCCACCATTTCGGCATAATACTCTCAAGCTAAGAATTTTCATGTTAATCTTATCCTTACATGGACCCTTCGAGTCTCCCTCGTTATAAAATGTCATAATAGTTTTTTCATATTTTCTGTTTACATGCGGTGTTTTTTCCTTATAGATTGCATTGAGCTGCTGATTATATCTCTCAGTATTTTATTATTGCGTTGTAATAATTAGGGTGCCTGAATAAAAGAATTGTGGTGTTCAAAATTACTATGATAATGTACGATGTCACTCGATCGAGACGGTTTAAATTTTGAGAATAAACATATGCCTACACCTGTAAATTTGATGCTGCGTAATTATGCATTCATATATAGTACCATGAGGTTGATTTCAATTCGTTCCTGAAATTATTCCAACTCTTCTTCATCAAATGTTATGTACAGAATGTAAATCGGTCGGTGTAGAAATATAGAAAAATTGGATGTTTACCTTTAGCGGGAAATAAGTGGTATGTAAACGAAACCGATGATTTGGAATTTACTTCTCTAATTCGAACATTCTGGAGAGTGGATTGGTATTTATCTATGGATTTGTTTATTTGGAATGAATGAATAAGGAAGCAATTTTCCGTGCAGAGAACATTTCTTCCCATGATAACAGCGGTGAAGTATTATAATACGTCTCTGAGGTTCAGATTTGCAGAGTTCCTCTTAGAGAAGTGAAATAAAATAAACGTTTTTTTTTTATTTTTCATAATGAACAGTATCAGAGGTAGAAGAGGAATAATATCAGCCTAATAATACACACACCTTCTGCAATGGTCCACTGGGTAAGCTTTGTTCAATTAGCCATTGTTGACATAACGATGAAATGGATCCTTACCTATGGTGGAAATGGGTCTCAAAAATATATATTGACTTCTCGAGGCATAGTAAAATAATTTCTTTATGTCAGTTATTAGGCAGGTCATTGAAAGTTCGTCTCATTCATGTCATTCGCCCCTACTTTTTGCTATTTTTTGCATTACTGTAGGCAATTTTGGTCCAAGAATTTAAACCAAATGTATCCTTGTAGTTAATAGTTTAAACCTATCTCGCAGCCGAATACCAAAACATATTCAAATTTGATTCCCCAATAAACATAGGAATATGTTATAAATCCTGAACTCCCATTCAACGTGAAATATGTTCACGGCCAATGAAATCTTTACAATTGACTGCCAAAGGGATAAATATACAATAAGTTTTCCTTTTTATTTTTTTCAAGGTACATCTTGGACTTTTGAAGAGAGGTTATAATCCGTTACTCCACCATAAAGGGGATTTTCAAGAAGAAAATAGTGTTAATTTTCCTGATTATAATTACTCAGAGTTGAGGTCAAAACTTAACCTTCGGAACTTGTCCATCGCTGTCTTCCGGGACCACTTTTATTCCAACCGTAAGTAGAATTGCTGAAAAATCATCGTATTTATTATTGGCACATTCATACATATTTCGAAGGAAGACCTTGTAGTAGGGTGGCTTGAAAAAAATAAATGATTTTATTTCGGAATGCTATAGCGTGTAAAAGTTGCCATTGGTATAGACAAGAAAAAATAATATTAAAATAAATTTTTGTTGATATATCTTCCGGTCGCGCAAAGCCGTTTAAGTTAAAAAAAATCGTTAAAAACCATAAATTTTCAATATTTTTTAAAAGTATTTAACGGTGGTATGACTACAGTCCTATTTTGCGTAAACGATTAACAAGTATTTTAATATGACTAAAAGTTATATATATTATATTTATTTAATATATTTTGGTCACGCATCGCTATGTAATATGTGATAAATTTGTGATTTTAGTAAAATTTCAATGTTTTACATTTCATAACAAATCTATCTGAGACGCTTTAGTTACATTCCAGTACTTAAAAGAGGTTAGAAAAAAGTACAGTAAAATTATTATCATATTTTTATATTAACCGGTCGAGCAGCCGCATTAAAAAGTGAGTAATGGTGCATTGCCTTATAATTGTCTAGTTCTTTCGCGCGAATATTCTGTATGATTTTAAAATAAGATAAACGTGCTATATTTGAATACAAAAATAAGACTGCTTCAGTAACTCTATTATTTGAATTATTTTTTGGCTTAGCAGCTGAATGATATAGAGTTCCAATCATAAATTTGGCGGTATTTTTCAAATTATATTGTGTGCGCAGTTCTTCGCTCATTTTGCTTTAAAAAACGACAAAAACTCATTACGGGCAGGTGGCTGCATTTCGCGTTCCTCCCACACCCTACCCAACCAACCATTTATAGATTAGGGTGTGTTATATACAATATTTACAAGTTTAAAACATATACAAATTTATATTGTTTTCCTATGTACTTCTCCATGGTTTAAAACGTTTCTCATTTTTGTCCGTCACTACGAATATATATTCATATTTGTGCGAAAAGATAGACATGGCTAATCTTGACAATAATCTAACTCAGATGAAACCATCTCTATCACTGAGCCCGCATACTTCACAGGAAGCTTCTGTAACAAGCCTGACGCACATGTCGACAGCTTGCGTATGGCATGGTAATATTTTTAAATCCATAAGAATATTAAGGTCTCTGCTTACATACTGTTTTACCTCGTCATTAGTCAGTGCTCGTAACAAACGAGGTTTAGTCAGATTACAAGTGCCCCATTGTATAATTTCGGTGTAGTCTGTAGCTTTAAAGTTTAGGTTTGGCGGCATAAAAGTTGTAATATGATCATCGTCAGAAGTTGCTTGCCTTGCCTTCTAGATTCATTTGTACTCAAGCACTCGAATGAGGTTTCTATCAACAATGACCATCGCCCAAATTTAATTTTCAGGATGGGCAAAGTAAGCATTCCGTTGTATAACAGAGTCAATAATTTGAAGCAGCTCTTGTGGTTGATACTGTGTTGTTTGAATGTTCTTATAAATATGTTTAGGTACGTCAGTGAAATTCTTGTTTACCTTAATTGTAAACCACATAGGCATATTAGACTTTTAAAAAAGTGACTATTTGCCTCATATTTTCAGGACTCTTTACACTACTATATAGGCGCAAAACCCTGTTAGTGAACCATCTTGAGTGTGACGTAGAGCTATGGTCACGGATTGAAAAATCTTCTGAACAGAGCCCTGGCTGGATGACTTTTGACATGTATAGTAAAATTAATTGATCTTTGCTGAGTATCTACCTATCTACTTCAGGAATCACACAATCAATAGGTTCAAATTCAATTACCGTTATCTTTTCAAACCCAGATAGATCTTTTCCAATTGGCCCTGTTGGGACTTTTTTCATGCCATCTAAGTGCTTGAAAAGGTGGCGGAATGGAAGTTCATTGAAATGAAGAAGACAAATATTCCATTCCAAAGGTCTTCCAAAAAAACTCATAACAGTGCCATCACTACCGATCACTTCTAATTTGTTAAGTGATTAGTCATTTTATGATTTGAAGTCTTAAATATATACATAGCTCGTATATACATGATAGATACATAAGTCGTAGCTCCAGGGCAGGGATTTATTTTTCTTTTTCACACTTGCAGTTAATAAATTGGACACACTCACAGTCATCTGGAGTTCTCTTGCAAGTGTAGTCATAAACAACAATCTGACATTTGCATGCAGCAATGTCAAAAAATAGGAACCCTTTTAATTCGTTTAGTCTCAGTGTGAATGTTGCTATGTTTTTGTCACGATTGTATGATTTTCTGGACTTACAATATGATTCATTGTAAGCATTAATAAGTTGGACCACTATGTATTCCGTCACATTTGGGATAGAAGCCTTGCCATACAAAAACTTAATTTTCTATGCAACTGCCGTGGCTACGTTTAAAAAGGAGACACTCTTGTTGTTTGTTTCAACAGCCAAGTTAAATATCTCTTGAAAGCAGCAACGAAGAACATCATCATGTGTTGGTAGCTTGTTATTCAATAAGTCTCGCCGGTGGCCAAATATAGGGCATTCAAAATATTTTATACTTATTACAACTACTCATACGTTATATGGCGCATCCATCATCGCAGTAATACACTAGCACTTGTAATCACTAACACCTAATGAAAAAGCACACGTTGCTAAATAAATAGACAAGAACAGTCATGTACTAACAAAGGAGCAACACCACGTCCATTAGGTACTAAATGAGGCCTACAGCAGACTAACAGTTGACAATAAAACACAAAATGGCGAAAGGCGGACAGACGCGCGCGCAGCCGCAGAGAAGGTTTGAGCGCACGCCTGCGTCTCGTCATACCGGGATTAGTCACTTTTGATGCGGCAACGCGAACAGTTAGTATTGAAATATGAGGAATATTTTCCTTAACTTTTTTTCTAATCACCTCTAAGTACTGGAATGTAACTATGGCGTCTCAACTAGATTTGTTACAAAATAGTTATAAAATGTAAAGCTTTGAAATTTTACTAAAATTGCATATTTATCTCGTATTCCATAGCGTGGCGTGACCAAAACGCATGATATAAATATAATTTAAATAACTTTAAGTCATTTTTAATTACTTTTAAAATCGTTAACGCGATATAGGACTGTTATAATACCACCTTTACATGCTTAGACAAAATATTGAACAATTATTGTTCTTAACGACTTTTAGCGAAATTTAACAGCATTGCGCGACCGGAAGATATAAAAATAATTTTTTTCATATGATTTATTTTTGTCTATACCAATGGCAACTTTTGCGCGCTATAGGATTCCCAAATAAAATAATTAATTTTTTTCGAAACACGCTACCTTGTAGTTCCGGTAAGTTCAACATTCAATACATGGACCGAGCTTGGTTTGTTCGCATCAAATGTTTTTTTATTCAGGGAATTGATCAACAGATGTCATGTTGACATGGGCGAGGTTGATGCCAGTGTATAGTATAAATCTGTTATATATAGAAGTCAGTAGCTTGAATATATATGCTGATTTTCCACGCAGAGACTACAAGTAAAACTTTAGTAAATAGTTCCCTGGCTGAACTTATTCATTATGTGATGCTAGAAACCAAAATTCCTAAATTTATTTGAGCTTCTTCACACAATTTCACTTCAGGATAGAATTTTATTTTGAGGAAACCAGGACTAGCCACGGTAGTAACCTTTACGGAGTCACCCGCAAGTGCACATTAGTGCGATATTCCACAGGAGAAAAATCATTCGCCTTTACCGGGATTCGAACCCGGATCCCTCGATTTCGCGCCGACTGCTTTAACCAGTTAAGCTACCGTGGCGTCCTTCTCCCGTGTGGATTATTTGGTGGCTTTATAGGATCATGGTGGTCAGGACTGCTAGACATATGATGTCATTAGCAGTCCAAGTCGTGCGCTAAGCGCCACAGTCCGCGAGGATAAAGCCGTACATAGAACACAAGGAGGTGTTCGCTCTTGACCAATTGGTCAATTTTTACGCTGAAGTGTTCATGTATGTTTATTGCCTATAACACTTCATTTGAAATTTCTCTAATGATATGAGTAGTATAGTTTTAACTACAGCGGTAATTTGCCAGTTTTATGATTGGACCTTTTAATGAACTCTCGCGTAAATTTCGCTGTTAGCATTTTGTTAAAATCAACAATAATAATCGCCGATGTGTATATATACTTGTCAGTAACTTTCACACAAGAAATATACGTGAAGATTACTCTTCATTACGTGGCAGACCTTTTTTATTACCAAAATAAAATATGAAATAGCGGTTTTCTGATATTGGGAAATGTACCGATAGAAATAAAATAAAAAGAAGATTTCTTCAATAAAACTGTGTATTCCGGTCATATTTCCGAAATGTTTCCTAAAACGTATCGATTTTTCGCACTAATTTAGCATTTTTGAGTCATCGTCCCCATGACGACCATACTTATTGTTTAAAAGTTGAGATTTCGTGTATATTCATTAACTCCATGATTATTTGCACAAAGTAAGATATGAATGGCTTGTTACAATCAATGTAAACTTTTATATTTTAAATGGTAAATCAACATTTTATTTTTGCTATTTAATGATAAAACTTTAATAAATTTCATCAAAAAATTTGACGCAGCCACGCGCAGTGTTGATTTTTTTCTTTCCCGTTGATATTCAACGGGCACCTTCACTAGTTATTCATAAAACATAAAAACCATTGGTAGTTTTGATATAGTTCATAACGACTAATACAATGATCTGGAGCTATCAGTATATGGTTTGGCCCGTACATGTCTTCTCAATGCATGCTGCAGAGCGGACCCCGAGACAGATAGAAATTTCAAAGCTGAAATTTTTTTATAGACCTATTAATGACTATCTATGGATAAATGTTTTTAGATGAGCTATTTAAATACATACAGAATGTTAAACAAAGATTTCCCCCAATTCTTATGTGGTATTTTAGAGAAACATAATTTAACATCTTTTTGAACTAAAAAGTTTAACAATAAAAAATAAATTGACGAAAATCGGTTAAAACAAATTCAAAGGTTTTGATAAATAAAATTTAGCTTCAATATGAACAATACGTCATTGTTCTGCGATTATCAGGAGTAGAGATATACTGAACTCAATACTCAATAAAAAATCCGTAAAATCAATTTATAGAGGGTTTTTTTTACACTATGCTTTATAATTTAAAATATTTTAGCTATGCCCCCCTACCCTTCTCTTGGACTACAACCTTGTCGTGGTTGAAGGGCTTGCGTGCTCCAATGACCTCTAGAGCTGCACTGGCGGGAGCATTGCTCCTGGTAGGGTCACCCATGCCAGATTGGTCGAAGGTTAGGAGACAGACGAATGGTAGTCCGCGCAGCGTCTGTACCTCAGTGAGGCGGCTGCAAAAGGCGTCTGACCCCAGTGGGGCGGCCTCTGTAGTGATGGTGTCACGTAAAAAACCCTATTGAGTAAGGCCACGGAATACTATCTGCTTTATCTGCTGCTTTATCTCAAATAAAACAAAAACCTTGAAATTATGGACAGTTCTCAATTGATAATGAATCCTGGCAACTACGGGACTCGGCCAAGAGGGCAATAGTGTGTCGTGGTGACTACTCCTCGGCCAAGAGGTGTCGTGCCCGGCAGCGGTGGGAGCAAGGCCCCTGCGGTCTTCATCACACGAAATCCTTGCTCAGACGTAGCAGAAGCAGAGGAAAAGAAGATAAAGAAGAGCAACGAAACTATCAGAATAGGTACGTGGAATGTTAGGACTATGCTGAGAGCGGGGAAGCTAGAGAATATAAAGCAAGAAATGGAGAGGGTGGGTGTAGACATCATGGATCTGGGTGAAGTAAGATGGAAGGATGACGGGGATTACTGGAGCGGCGACTATAGAGTAATTTATGGTGGAGGGAATGAAAGTCAGCATGGGGTTGCATTCATAATGAATAGGAAACTCGGTGGAAAAGTAGTGTGTTCAGAACAGGTGAGTGATAGGATAATAGTCGTGGAACTAAAAGCAGAACCAACGAATTTAGTTATTATTATATGCCTACCTCTAATCATAAAGAGGAGGAGGTAGATGGGGTGTACGATCAGCTAGAGGAAATAATTGGTAGGATACCAGGTAGTAAGCACCTGGTAGTAATGGGGGATTAGAACGCTGTAGTGGGTGAAGGAAGAGATGGGCGGGAGGTGGGCGATTACGGGCTAGGAAGGAGAAACGACCGGGGCGAGAAAGCTGTGGAGTTTTGCCGCAGAAATAATCTAGTAATTACAAATACATGGTTCAGACATCATCCTCGACGTAGGTACACTTGGAAGAAGCCGAGAGACACAGATAGGTTCCAGATAGATTATATAATGGTATGTCACAGATACAGGAATAGTGTTAAAAACTCGCATACTTATCCAGGAGCTGATGCAGACACAGACCACAACTTATTAGTCATAAAATGTCGGGTAAAACTGAAAAAGATAAGAATGGGAAGTAGGGTACGAAAGTGGAATACGGAGGCATTAACTGGGGCAATGTAGAAGAAGTATCGGGAGAAGGTGGATGAGAGCATGGGTGAGGAGCATGGAGTTAGATCAGTGGAAGATGAATGGGGAAGTTTGAAAAATGGAATTATAGAAGCGGCGAAAGCAACGGTAGGCGTAGTGAGTGCAACTAAAATTAGAAAACCGTGGATCACAAAGGAGATGATCAGGGAGATGGAGGAGAGAAGGAAATGGAAGAGCGTAAACTCAGAGCTAGGTAAGAGAAAATACCGAGAATTTAATAACAGGCTTAGAAGAGAAACAAATAAATCAAGAGAGGCGTGGTGGAGAGAACAGATCGACGCGTTAGAGAAATACCAAGAAGATTTTTTCTTAATGGATTCTAACTCCCGACCATCCACTCCACATCCCACAACCTTACCCCTAAGCCACCGGCTACTTGGGATAAGTTGTGGAAAATTTGGCTTATACTATGCATTTCTTATATCTGCCTATCATAATTTTCTATTTCAGATTATTGTTTTATAGTTATTGTTAGGTCTATGAAGAAGCGAAAGGTATAAATCTTTAGGACATTGTAATGGCTACACAATGAAGTAGTCGAAAAAGGAAAGCTACTAACCGTTTAGGAGTAATTGACGACTAACCGCAGGCTTGCGCGTCCCAGCGGACGAAAAATCCGAACTTGGTGATTGCGAGGTACCTTCGAGGTAAACTTGCGAGGTAACTCTTCGGGCAAGCAAAACAAAAAGTCATCAAAATTTACGCTATTTCAATGGCTACTAGAGGAATTCGTAATATTGGAAATACGTTTCATACTTTAATAACTACAGACTGATAGCCAAAATCTACAATACAGCAAATATACTGCTTTGCCATGGACTTCCCTAACCCACATAGCAAAGCAAACTTGCTGCAAGCCTACAGCAAGCTTGTCATTGCAAGATAGCAAGCTTGTATGAGCAAAATGTAAGCTTGCAGCAAGCTTGCTGCAATATTGCACTGCAAGTTTCAGGCAAGCCCTGTGCAAGCTTCATGCAAGACTGAAACCTGCCGTAACCTTGCAGCACCTTGTCATGACAAGACCCAAACCTGCTGTAACCTTGCAGTACCTTGTTATGACAAGACTGAAACCTGCCGTAACCTTGCAGCACTTCGCCATGTCAAGCTTGGGTGAACCTTACTGAATCTTGTTACGACAAGACAACTCAGGTAGAAATATCTCATCTTAACTGTTTTTAATTCTTTATCTTCACTCATTTGGAATTCATTTGTAACTGCTTTGTACATTGAAACACGGGAAAATTAATTCCTGAAACAGTTGAAAATTACTTCTAAAAATGCTGAAAAAGTTAATACTTGGGCCAAATAATGTTTAATTGAAGCACACGTTTCACTAACACCAGCAAAAATAGGTATCACTAACACCAGCAAAAGTTGACGTGGAAGTCAGCTATTACTACAATTAACTAACTTGACAATATTTCCAGTCGGCCGCCATATTTTCCGATTTATCAAAAAGCAAAATCGGCTGCTCAGGCATTGCCTACGTTGAGAATGCAGACTGCATTGTTGGAATTAAAATAATTGTAAACTTTAATTAAAAATTTACAACTATTACTTTTCTTATCGCTGGAATAGCATACATAAAAATCACAAATGTAAAATATTTAACAAATTAAATAAAATTTGAATCATATAATGCTTTCCTTCAACTGCTGCACACAACAAAAACAAACACCGTGCGAATGAGAACAATTCATTTTGCTAATTTCACAGCAAGGGTAATTTGTTTTCATTATTACCTCTTGAAATGAAGTAGTAATAGGTTTTTATGGCACTGCGAATTCTCTCCCAAATTATAAAAAGGGTTCCTGCTGCGGTTTCATCCTTATAGCCGTGAGCCTCGCTTCAACACTTATTCTGAAAAGTAGGAATGATGATGTTACGATTTCATACGCAAAGAATCCCGCATGAATTTTCTTTACCAAACAAAGCTTACAAGTTAAATTAACGATTCTTAAAAGAACAGGAGAGGATTGATGTTTTGTCTTACCAGAAATCGGTGACGTCCGTCTTTCAATACTTCGCTCACACTTTTTGTAGGTTACACCCTTGTTCCACTGATTACACGGTAGGCTTCCCATGAAATTTCCGATGGAAATAGCTCATAGTATGATGGAAAAACATCGACCTTTGGCTCCAAAAAGTATTCCAGAACTTCAATGGAGTACCACAAAGTCCATGGACAGAAAGGTGATACGAAATATTTAATGTGGTACAAAGGATGTTTTAGAACTTAGATTCTTAATGAACCACGATTGTTAAATCATACCTGTGAATTTCTTTCCTTCCATTCATTCTTCTTGCAGACAATGCAAACAAATTTGCGTAATATACCGCAATCCTACTACTAAGTAGTTGTAGGTAAATATCACAAATAAACAAACGTCACAAAACACACCAACGGCTACTACTAACTTCGCTAACAACAAAAAATGAGCATCTAAATGCACGCGCCTCTATCCCTCTATCGTCAAAATTCAATTTTGGGAAAATTTTTCAAGTTCATCAATTGAAAATGAAATTTTAATCAGTTGCAAACGCTGCAAATCTGTCTAAGTAAAAATGTGTTGAAAATAGTTTTTACATGGGACGCAAAAATGAGTGAAAATCATTTCCAAAAGAGTGCATAAAAAAAATGAGGAAGAAAATCAGTAGAAATGAGTTAAAAATCAGATGCAAATGAGAAAATCCTTGTAAAATTAGTTGCAAAACTATAACTAAAAAAGGCACCATATAACATAAATAAATAAAAAATAATTTTCAACTTGGCACTTGCTTGGGCATTGCACCGTTGCTACCAATATTGCCAAGTTGCCAGAGTCCTGCGGCAAGGTTGGCACACTCCATGCAGGTTGAGTGAAACTTCTCCTTCTCCTTTCACCAAACGTGATAATATTGGCAAGTTTGCAGCAGGCTTGCATCAATATTGCCAATCTTGGCAAGCCGTAGGCAAAACTCAAGCAAGCTTGCCGCAACCTTGCATGTTATGTGGAAATATAGTCTACAATAAAAATGTAGGTAATACGAATGAAGATTTATATCTATTCAATAGAGGGGGAAACATTACGACTGCATGGGTTAAGTTTCGGTAATAAGGAAGTTTGAAAATCAATAGATTCAGAATATGAGACACATTGAGTTTGCTACATATTAATGCAAAACTTTACATGCCGACTCGTATTTTTGGCGACTGAAGCCGTTGCGATAATTTAGAACTATTTCGACATTAATCATACTTGAAAGCTGTTTGTACATCAGTTTATTTTTTCCATAGTTGTATTTTAACAACAAAGCAGCTGATATAAGAGAACCGCATAATGTGTCGCATGAAAAGTTAGGTATTAATAAAATTATGGGCTGATGATAATTTACCGCAGTCGGTGGATAGGTTATTATATCCTAAAAATAAACATTTATAAATTTATATGTTTATATATTAAAACTTAAAGTTTTTCTTATGCATATAATAGTTTGCTTCCTGCTCGCTTTTACTCCACGCATCTCTACAGCGACGAAACAATCGCTGTTTTTCAGGAAGGCGGCCACCATAAGTGAGTCAATCATCGGTAAATTATCCGACTGTGCCTTCTTGAATCACACTTCAGTCATTTCTTCTATCGAGAAATTACCAGAATAATTTTAATAGCATATTTGCTCCGATAACTTCAACAAGGCGCCTATCTCAGCAGCTGAGAGGACTTCATTCCGTTCGGTGACGTCAAGCCAATGAGAAAGCGTTTCGAGCCACGTGACTTTCGTCGATTTTTGCTAACTTTTAATTAGTATTTTACAGCAGTTGTAATTGACGGAGACAGCTTTGGCTTACATTTTCGGATTCGAGAGAAAATTCTCTATATTGTGGGCTACAGTAACGGAGGAACAAATTCCATGCATGTTCCCCATTACATATCCCAAAACCTTAGTACTGTAAGCGCTTAGCTTAAATAAAAGGATTTGGTCCGGAGAAGACGCGGTAAGGGAACAAGTCGGAAGTTCTGTTTTTACAATTTATTCACGCACACACACTACATGTTTTATCGGTCACCCGCGCGAGACTCTCCGAGTCTCTCTTGCCACCACGCAGCGCCCAGCACTGCGTCACCGCGTGACCCCCCTCGAGGTCTCCCTATTGGCCGGCAATTGTAGTAGCTTTTCACCTTACCCGTGCATCTTCCCACGGAGCAAGATCCCACGGCAAGGCGCCGCCGTAGAGGAGCCACACCTAAATGTGATTCCACATCCGGCGGCTACCATTTCAGCTGAGACCAACACCGGGGTGACGCTAGCGCTGACCGCTGCGCGCACGCTTACACCACTTCCCCCAAAAGTGAATCGCTGAATAATAATGAATAACATGTTGTATTCAGCGATTCATTCAACAACCAATCAATCAACCAATGTTCTAAAAATAACAATCAGATTTTAGATTAATTATTTAAATGCAACCCAGAAAATAACACTGCCCCTGAAAAATAGTTTTCACTCAACAATATAAAATCTCACCACAATCGTTTTGCTTATGATCTACATAGGTAAACAAAATAAATGGAATGGGAATGACAAAGGGAAACAAATACATACACATGACTACACACATACAGTCCCAATTCATAGTCTATGCAAACTAACACCCTCTACAATTCACTACTATTCATGCACTGGTTGTTATCTTTAGAGATTTGTTCTAGAAATTCTTCTTCTATTGCACATTGACTGTTTATAACACTTTTATCATATAGTCCATTTAAACCTGTTATTTTGACATTTACCAATATTCATTTAATTATAAAATGTTCAAGTCTAAGTGAAATCCCTTATCAACATCACTATCAAAACTTATACACCAACTTATTCATCTCAATAATGTGTTTTTTTCTTGAAATTAGCGGAATGATATGTTCCGTTCATGAAAATAAAATAACCCCTGTAAGACATTGCATCTACCCCAACCTCAGGCTTAATTCCTAATTATTTCATCGAGCTCTGCTAAGACTATTATAAACGCTGTTTGCTAGCGACATCCTTAGCCCTTCAAGCCCTCAATTCTAACATTTACAAGAACGTGCCCAATTCTGCCTCAACGCCTCCTCGGTCGCTCTCAGTTGCCTCAACTCATCCCTGAATTAATTTTCGGCTATTGTTCGCTTCGCTAATCAATTCCGAAACTAAATTTCGTAGGAATCGGGTATTGTTTGTCACTCTCTCCTCTAATCCTGCCATTATTATAATTTGATTGTCCAAATCTCCCCGAATCCCCAAACCGTTCTGCTCTAATTTATTGATCTTTTCCTCAATCCGGTAGAGATCCTGTTCATCCAGCGTTCCGAAACTGTTTTCAATACTTGGCCCCAAAATTGATCCAGCCCCGTCTGTTTCGTCGTTTCTCGACCAAATCCACAAATGTTTCTATTTCCTCCTTGACCTGTTGGTATTCCCTATTCATTCTTTCTAACGCCAAGAGATACCCCCGACTAAAACTCTGCCTAACTTCCCCTTCCATTCTACCCCTTACGTCATCGAAAATTTGTCTCACCTTTTTATACTCGTCTTTCACGGCACCCAGATCAAAATTTATTACTACCTTCCACGAATGTTCAGTAAAAATACATCTGTCTTTCAAATAATATACCACTTTTTAATGGTGTCACTTCTTGACCCCTAGTAGGGTCCAAACCACACCCCACCTTCCACAACAACCAAACCCAACACTTTAAAGGTCCTCCAGATCCTCTTATTCCTCCTCCCATCGTGTCAGCTCCTCCCGCGGGCGTAGATAATAGCGATGAGAGGATGCAGGCGGGGGGATCACGTAAGGTGGGGATAACTCACCACGTCCATTTCTCGGCCGCAAACGATATGGACAACGTCGGGGGAGGGGAGGGGGATGAGGGGCGGCGACTCCTTCTACCTCGAGCGGAGAGGCGGGAGGGGGATGAGGGGTGACGACTCCTTCCACCTCGAGCGGAGAGGCAGTGTCTTCTTGATGAGGGACAGGGGTTGGAGGGGAATGGCCAACACAGGGAGAAGCGGGGAGGAACTTTTCCTCGTCTATGGCAACGGTGTCCTACCTCTTCGCTCTGACGTCTCCTCCTGTGCTTCGAGTCACCAGGGATTCCCCTCGACCTTCCACCCACTCGTCCTCCCACTCAGGGGGGGTCGGATCAGCTGGCTCCGGAACTCGCGCGGTGATTCGGTTTCTTCTTGGCCGCCCACGGGGGCGATCACCAATATTCACTGCATCAGGGGGGAGAACAGGACCGTGATAAGGCTTAACACGACTTATGTGCACAATAAGGGTTCGAAATGGAAGCTCCAACAGTAGATTGCACTTCGAAGTTACCTTCCACACGCAATACGGGCCCTTCCACGGTCTATGAAACTTTTTCACTTGCCCTATTTTTAAACAAGGGTCACCTAAAAATACGTAGTCGCCTTCTCTATATTCCCTCACCTTACCCTTTCCTCTCACCGTTTCCCTCCTTTTCCTCACTGCTAAACGATCATTACGGGCGCATTGTTTCCACATTCCTTTCAATCTCTCTCGTAGTCCTGTCACACCAGGGTGTTCCTTTCCTGAGCTACTCATTCCGAGACAATTGAAAGGTGATGCCATCTGTTGTCCAAAAACCAACTCGTGTGAAGTGAACCCAGTGCTCCTGTATTTACTCGTGTTATACGCAGTCACGGCAAATGCGAGGTGCTTTTCCCAGTCGTCGTTTCGTACGTTCACGTAATGGCTAAGAATATTTGCGATTGTCCGATGAACTCTCTCAACTCGGCCATTGCATTGTGGGTGGAACGAGGAGGTCCTTAGCTGTTTTACCTTCAATACCCCACAAATCTGTCGGAACAGATCGCACATAAAGTTAGTCCCCTGATCCTTAAGCAATAACTCCGGCACCCCGAATTTCAATATCCATTGTTATACCAGTGCGACGGAAATGGTTTCGGCCGTTTGGTCGGGTGCACCATTACCAAGTATCTTGTAAAATGGTCTAGGATAGACAAAATATATCGATTCCCAACATCGGCCTTTGGAAGAGGGCCCACTACGTCAATGGCAATGACCTCGAAGGGTCTTTCTGCCGCTGGTAGAGCCTGTAGAGGGGCCCTGCACTTAGGTACCGTAAGGGCTTCGCTGGCTACAAGCTATACAACGCTTCACATACTCCTTGACATCTCCCAAAATCGTTGGCCACCAGTAGTCCCTTCTGACCCTACTCGCGGTGGTGTGTACTCCTAGATGTCCCGAAAGTATGTGATCATGACACTGGCGCAAGACTCTCTCTCTGCAATTGCGTGGTACCACTATTTTATCTCCTCCCTTGTGTCTTTTACAAATAACGTCCCCTACGACAGCGAAATTATTTTCCCTTCCCCACTTTACACATTCAGGGTCTCGTTTCTGCTCATCTCCAAAATTAATTATTTCTTCGGCAGATACATGGCAAACCTTCCTGCTCAAGGCAGCATTTGCATGGGTTTCTCCTGGCCTGTGGACCACCCGGTAATCGTATTCACCCAGTCTTAATGTCCACCTCATTAATCGGCCGTTGGGGTCCTTTAAATTGAATAGCCACGTGAGGGCTGCGTGGTTCGTCACAATGGTAAATTTTCTTCCACCCTGCCGGGAAGGCCACTTAGGAAGGCGTCCAAAGCCCTCTCGTTCGCCTCCGACCGGCGAGCGGCAGCCACGGCAGCATCACCCTCCTCCTTCCATGTATGGCTATTTATATCGCGGATGTGATCTGCAAACTCCTCTATTAGCTCCCCTGGGCCCATTTGCACGTTTGCTAGCATCTCCCTGTAAAATCTCCTATTCTTCACCCCCTGATATCTCTCCAACAGCACCTTCTTTGCTTCGGGGTAGTTCAAGGCCCCCCCCGCCCTCGTCTTCGCCCTCAGGAGATCCGCGGCTCCTCCGCGTGTGCGAAGTGTGACCACGCTTAGCCTGTTCTCATCATCCCAGCCACCCAACCTTCCCACTTGTTCTAATTGCGAGAAAAATGCTTCAACGTTTTCCCCTGTGGATCCCGAAAAGCTTTCAATCGCCGATATCATTGAATAGGACTTACTCGAGTTCTCCCCTGCTCCGGCCACATCTACCGTACGGGCCCTAAAAATCGCGTTTTCTTCTTTAAGATGCGTGCTGCGTAGCTGCGTGCAAAGTTCATCCACCGCCTGTTGGAGCTCCATTTCACGACCCGATAAACTAACGCGACTCGCCATTGTCACTCACTTTTTCACAACTTGGTATTACCGCACTTCCCAACGCCTTGAGACTATCCCACTTCTGACACCAATTGTAAGCGCTTAGCTTAAATAAAAGGATTTGGTCCGGAGAAGACGCGGTAAGGGAACAAGTCGGAAGTTCTGGTATTACAATTTATTCACGCACACACACTACATGTTTTATCGGTGACCCGCGCGAGACTCTCCGAGTCTCTCTTCCCACCACGCAGCGCCCAGCACCGCGTCACCGCGTGACCCCCCTCGAGGTCTCTGCTGTGGAAGTCCTATCCCGGCAAACCAACACAGCAAAATTCGTGATCTCCGACGAGTGGTTCCAAATGTTTACGGCTATTGGAGACTCCCATTAATTTTTGTAGAACCAATCTTGTTTAAGATTCAATGTTTAAACTTATGGCACAACCGAATACTAAAAATTATCCCAATTTGTATCCCCACTTATCCCAAGGCTATGTTGTAAAACCTGAACTCGGAATCAACACAAAAACTGTTTGTAACCAATGAAATCCTTAATGCTGACAGCTAAAAGTAATGAATATACCTTCATTTTTTCTGCTCATTTCTTTTCAGATACCGCAAGAATTTTTGAGTTTAGATTGGAAGCCGGAACTCCACCATGAAGGAAATTTTCCAGAAGAAAATACTATTGCTCTTCTTGATTCTAACTCCACAGAGTTGGGGTCAAAAAGTTACCTTTGGAAGTTGTCCAACGCTATCATCCCAAGCCATTGGCACTGCAGTAAGTTGGTTCAGTACAGTACAAGTATTTTTTTAATTATAATAATATGTAAGATCATCAAAGAAAGACCCTGTAGTTCAGATTAATATATCAGTCATTTAACAATAATTCCCGAATATGACAAAAGAATGTAGTCTTATTTTCATCTACTATGATTCTTAAATATGTCTTCAGCTAGATTTGTTCTTATCAAACTTTTGCATAACGGAATTGAGCAACAGATAAGAAATGGTGACGTGGGTGAGGTCGATGTCAGAGTAAAATGTCATTGGTTAAACATAGATGACAGTGGCTTAAATTCATGTTAATTCCCCATTCAGAGACAAAGAGAAGAAACTTAAATAAATAAATTCCTGGTAGTAGGTACTTATTCATAATGTGATGCTTCAAACCATTAAAATGTCAAAAATGTTCGGAATTCAGGAAAGAGAACTTCAGTTAGGTGAAAAAATTCATCGGCATAAAGAATTGTATATTAACTTCCATTTAATGTTAGAGGGTTTAAAATTAATATAGAAAAAAATGGTCTAATTCCGTTTGATGAGATCATTTCAAGTTTTTACCTGCTTTTGAAGCCCCGTAAACTTTTACAAATACCACACATTTCATTCATTCATTAGAGTAATCCACCAGTTAGCGGTAGGTCATGATGAAAGTTGGAGAATATCGAACAGACTCTTACACGTGCCGAACCCTATCCATTTCTTAGTATTTCCTTTTTCATCTCTGCGTAGGTTCTACCTTTCTTTATCCCGTCCATAAAACCTAATCTCTTTCTTCCCCTTTCCCACTTACCCAACATCCTTCCATCCATCACGGCCTTCAGCAAACCATCGCCCCACATTACCGCTTCCAGCCACCTACCCTGCATTCACTTAAAGCCATCACTCAAGGAAGTGATAGTTGAGAGGTATTCCCACACCACTCAACGGTATTTTTAATGTGACACCATCACGGAACTACCTATAGTCTGACTCCTACCCTTTGACCTATCTGTCATGGGCGGCCCTACCAGGAGCTATAGTACAGTTCTGTTAAAAAAATCGTACCGCCGAAGATTTTTAAGTCTCGAGTTTATAGCGATGCGGAAACGTGGCCGAAACACGTCCCCCTGAGAGAGCAATAACCTCACCAAGTGGCCCTTCCTCCCAGTAGCTGGGCGAGTTGAACCACCCACGGGAGGAAAATTTTGACTTGCAAAAAGGATTATTTCCGAGGGGAGGGGTTGGGTTTATTTTCTTGTGATGTGTGAGTAGGAAGAAAAGGGAGATCTGCGAAGTTCAGACGCGCCCTCCCTCGCACAAGACAGATGCAAGCAGCCACGGAAAACAAAAACCTATCTTTGGTCTCAATCCCTGGAGTTCCTTTTGTTTCTTATGAGGATTTTAATATATACGCGTAATAATTAATGTATATTTTTTTCAAATGATTGACACATTTTTGTTATCTGTAAGTTCTTGTGATATCGCCATCTAAATTATATTTAAAATGGTGTAAAATGTTCTGGATCGAAACTAGATCACTCAATTTCGCTCTGGAGTAACCGATAATGTCAGGCTCGAATTTGAGCGCACAACTGTCCATGAAAAGCATTATGGGAAAAAATTTCTACGGGAGATATATTTTGCGCAAACAATTGTTTAATTTAGAAATGATGAGCTTTGAATTTCACATTCTTTTAGCAAATAATTTCGTGATAATTCGAGGCTCAGAAAGAAGGACGTGCGGATTGAAAAATGCACCTTTCACACTCAGCTCACCCTTCTTGTGAATGCGGTCGTTCTTTTTTCCAATGCAGAACTTCAAATACGTGTATGTTATGTGATCTCCAATGACATTATACGGTATATGAATGACATGAGCTGGCTGATCAAAGATTAATTGTTGTATCAGGTTCAAGTGGTCACCCTGCTCCTTCACCGTCTTTCCTGCGTTATCCATTCGTCATAGGTCCGATTTTTTTCATGCGAGATCTAAAGAAAAAAAATTCATAATAGCACTTTATACAATGCGTTTTGTGGCTTGTTTTCCAAACTTAATTACCTAAGCAGCAAATATTTTATGGCTAAGTAAAGAAAAATTAATTAATTTCATGTAAAAAGTGCAGAATTAATTATGACGTTTTGAAAGAAATAGGAATTTTGATACCGCAAGGACTGCCAGACAAATAAAATTTAAATGCTATATATTTAGGATCAACCTATTGTAAGCATCTATCGCAAATTAATACGAGTAGGATTCGCATATTCTTGTAGCTAACCTAGTATTGTAATTCCACCTACACCAGATTTATCCACGCACCTAATTAGATTAAAGAAAACGTTATAAGTGCACTTCTGAAAGATGCGTTTCCTGGCTTACTTTCGGAACAAATTATTAACTAAGTACAAGTCTACGTATAAGGGCAACAACATTTATGCATTTTCGAGGGAAGCACCTTAAATCTTGGCTGTTTAAACTGAGTTTAGTCGATATCCATGATTGGCTGAGTTTTTTCTCCTAGCTCATATTAATTCAAAACGCCTCTACCCTACAGTGATCGTATAAGGCCTCCTTCGTACAGGGTATTCTATTTGAAATACCGCGAATTGTTCTTAGCCATTTAGTTAGTTTTAGACATCCATTTAACTTCTTCATATGGCTGCTTACTTTTTCTGAAAGTAATTTATTAAAGTAAACCAGGAAACGCAATTTAGGAAGTGCGCTCACAAGGTTTTCTTCGATCTAATTAGGTGTGTAGATATATCTGGTGTAGTTGGAATTACAATACACAATTAGCTACAAGAATGTGCGATATTGACAATAAAAAACAATACTTTGGATGGGATTTAAAACTGGATCACTCTGTTTCGCTCTGTAGTAACCAATAATTTGCTCAGTCAGGCTCAAATTTGAGCGCACACCTATGCTCCTGCAAGTCCAGCTCTAGGGGTCATTGGAACGCAAAAGCCCTTCCATCACGTCAAGATCGTAGTTCAAGGAAGAGTGAATATAATTATGCCTTTAAAAAATACTAAATATCACCAACCCATAAAAAGAAACATCACTTTGAATTGTACGATTCTTACTTTGTCAAGAGATCTCATAATTGAGTAGTGAACTACTCAATTATGAGATAAATTATGAGATCTATATTTAAATAATGATTAATTAAAATAAAATCATCTGAAATGCAAATCTATATGTCCTGTGAAGTTAAGCACTTTTTCTTTGCTTAATCAATAAAATAACTGGGAGAGAAATTATAAGAGTTCTCTGAAATTATTACCATAATTGTTTTATTTGAACCTGAGAAAAAGTAATGTCCTTGTGTTCACCATTCGCCATATTAACTATCATTATATGGAATGTATGTCTATTTCAGCAATTTGCCCGAATATGGGGGGTGTATGCCCAGACCCCATCGCTCTACTATCACAACTGGAACTGCGTCACCTATGCTGGTACGCAGGTTACTGCTGATATGCAGTACTCCTTAACAATCGATGGAGTTGACAAAATGTGAGTAAATTTTTAAGAATAATTATTAAAATAAAAATACCAAAAAAATGCTTGAAATACACAAAAATTAACTTCAATACTGAGGCCTATTTCACATCGCTTGAAGGTGACGTAAACTTCACACAGATATTGCTTGGTGTTGTTTGAGTTGAACTCTGAAGATGATTTTACTGCCAGCTGGATATTTTCATGCCAGAAGGAAACTGTCTTCTGGGAGGGAGAGCGAAAATGTGACCCCTAAACCATAAACTAGCCATAAGTCTTGCTAATGGAGTATCAAAACCAGAAACATGTAGCAATTCCCATGTATCCTTATGTCGGCCACAGTGGCGGCGGGGTAAAGTCCTTGCCTCATAACACATTGTTTGAGTCCTACTTGGGTGGATTTTTCACCACCCAGGACATTGTTATTTCTTTGAAGTAAAATAAGTGAGATTTAAGCGAGGCCTCTGGAGGTCTAATATCGCTCAATAAAGACATATTTTGCAACATCCAGGGAATAAGAATGCATTAGCATATGAAGTAATGATTTCAATTGAGCAGCGTATTATAACTCATAGTGTGTAGACATAAACCTTGAGTAAAAAACTGTTGCTGTGGAGAGGTTTTTCGTGGGACTTATTGAATCCCACTAAAACGATGCCGCGAGTATCGTGGACATAATATTGTACCCACTGGAGTAAGATAATTTACCATTCTGACTGTCATTGACAGAGTTATAAAAATGAATCTGTAATGTCTGGCTACAAGTCAGGAGCGCAACAAAGACATGGTAACTTCAATCAAAAGTTACACTTGTAAACTGTGACAAACATACAATTTAGCCTAGGGGCTCGTACCGGTAGTCATGAGGTAGCAGGTGTGTCATTTTTTAGCATAAGGCAAGCCAATTTCTTTTCAAGGCATAGCAAGACTATGTTTTTTTTTCGCAATCAACTCTTCGGTGGGAGAGGCTGAAAACCGAGAGGTTTTGGTGTATCATTGAAGTCTGAGTCTGAAACCTGTTGGAGTTCCAGAGTAGAAGCTGTTACCTGATACATTATCAACTAAAACACTTGATACTTCAACTATTGGAAAATATTTTAGATGATTAGGATGAAAATTCAGTTACAGCAATCCACTCTATGCAGTTTTTTATTGAATTTAAATATTTGAGCTTTTGGTTCCTCTTTGGTTCTGGAGTAATGTACTTGCCAAGATATACCAGATGCAGAAAAGGCTTAAGGACCGCACCATAGATTTAAATAATGCTGCTCAAGGCATTCAGGCTTTTCAAGGGAGTATCCTTTAAAACAGTGAAAGCATATGCAGGAACTCTCTTGAAGAAGCAAAGGAACTCTGCAGTACTTGTGATATCCAAGTTATGAGACGGGAGAGGTTGAAGAAGAACATGCCTGGAGAAGCAGCAGAGACTGTAGGGCTTACACCACAAAATGAAATGCAACGACTGATAAAAAGTATGGTAGACTAAAGCCGCGTCCGAATTTGTTAGTATTCAAGAAATCAAGGATAGGCGGTAAGGCAAGGTGTCAATGTGTTTCTCGAGTTCGGACGTCCTCGTGCATAGTTCTCCCATAAATGAGAGAAAAATATCAAAGAGAAAAAATTGAATACTACAAAACAACTGAATTACAGTTTATGCAGCATCCCGCTATACCTATATTCATCGTTATACATAGTTGATTTAACCAAACTAATTTTAAATTTGTTGAATTCAGAAGTTGTTTAGCTAAGATCAATTATAATTTAAGTTTATTCATTTCTCATAACAGAGTGTGTCAAGCATTTTGGTGCATAATTTCTTTTGTTATTATTTTTCAAAGTTATAGCTGCTGTATCTTTTTCTCAAGGTTTAGTTTGTTTATGATAAATAGGCTTGAATTCGTTGCATAATTAGCTTTTCAACCTAAAAATGTGTCCGATAACAGTTATTTAGGTATACTTTGTATTTTTCTCTGTATTTTCTTAGCATGTATATTCCGGTACGAGTTTGTATTTTAGTTTTAACAACAAGTAGGCACTTTAATTTACATACCACTTCAGAAAAATAAAACTCCCAAATAGAAAATACACCGGAGAAACTAACGCTTGAATTAAATAAAAGTAAAGGATAGCGTTACGTTGGCGAAGGTTAATTAAAAGCACCAAACTATAACAAAACACACCTATAATAGATATCTACCACATATTTAAGTTATATTGAAGCTCTTGATAGATATTTCGTAATTTACCCTCGTATTTGTTAAGCTTGTATTTAATTTTATCGAAATTAAACGTTTGTTTTTCCGGTTTAACTCTATTTGGGAATTTTAGTTTATCCATTTAGTTGTCCCATTCTTTAGGTCGTTACTTTTCGCTCACACACTCCAACGAGAAATTTCACAACGATATCTTAAATATTCATTCTGTAAAATCACCCTTTAAAACAATAATGTCACTAATCTTTTCTTTCCCTGGATATGCTCCACTACGGGAAATTTTAGGCAGTCCTACTAAATATAATTTTATCAATCCTGCTGGCAAAAAAAGATCTATTTCTTTTTATCGATTCATCTCGAATATTCTAAAAACTAGCGTGGTTCCGATTTTTACCTATAATAGGTAATAACAATAATTGTTGTAATTTTCAAGTGGTTGTTAAATCTCGCCACTTGGTGTTTAATATGGAGGAATGCGCAGTATTGTTACTCTTTAAATATGAATAAATAGATCTGAAATTGAAATATTGGCGTTCTAATTTTGCAAATTTAATGTATTAGAATAATCTTGGTCACCTTCTGTGCAATTTAGCAGCCGGGGTTTCAAAAGTATTTATGAAAGTTTTATACGTCCGATCTTGCTCATATATGAGTACGTTACATTTTCCCCACGAAATATAAGATGCAGTTAACAAATTATATCTTTTGAAGCCTTCAAAAAGAAATCTTCCTGCTACCAATCTAGAAAAATATTACTAAATGGCTTTTTAGCCCCAATGCAACTCCTCCAAAAGATTGGAGCCCCTATCTCTATTTAACTTCACCGTAGACGACCACCTTTACGACACCTTACAAGTCAAAACATACAACATGTTATTACAATCTAAAAATTACACATTTAAAACTAGTCACACATAAAATAACATCAGTTCACTGAGTACTAACCCATCAAAGTATACCATAACATAAAATCAAAGTATTCAATTTGTCACTCCTGGAATCCTTGCTCCACATAACACTGAAATGCATTCAGACGATAGAAACAACACTTCCTTCGACAACGTGCCCTTATATTTGTGAATAATGCGCCTTTTGCGCGTTACTTTTTTGATTTATTACTCCACTCTTTTGTATACAACACTTCTTTGCTGTGTTGTAATTTTCACGTGGTCGTGAAAATTACAACACACCAAACCACAACACATCACACCAAAATTGGTTCTTCTGCCGCCACTCAATCAGTCATGCGACATCATTGTACGTAAAAACACTCACATAAATCAATGAAATCCGTATACACAAGGCACCTTACATTTTATTACCCTTAGGCTACATTGTAACATGTGCAGTCGCTCTTTCAATCGTTCCTCACATTACCTTTCGTGAACGCCTCGCGCTGCAGTCCCTACAATGTATTCGCTTGCAACCTAACTTCTCCCTACTCGTCTCCTTCCTGGTTAAACCTCTGTAAGTTGAATACGTGGAAAACATCCTTCACGTTCCCTGTTCCTGTGGTTGTCTGAAACTACGTAAGTACGTACAAATAATTGCATAAATGTCCCTAAATTCACTACTATTTCCGGCCTTTGGCATGCGGGAACCTTCATCATGCCTTTCCGCATTCATAATTCCATCTCCTTGGTGTTTTCACTGACGTCTATGACGATGGAATTCACGGGTCTGTCACGTCCTCGTTGTTACCTTCCGTCTATCGCTTCGCCTCAGTTATGCCGGCGGTCAGCTGCTCGCTCGCCCGGGCTCTTCCCGCGTTCATTGGCGCGGGAGTGATTGTACAAACCGTCGTATATATCGAGTAATGTCAAGAATTCCGGGAGCATATTAACGTTGTGCACTATCATTCCCATATTTACTTCCACGCCCGAAATTTTGCCTTAAGAGGTAAATCAGTTTTCTATCCTCGATTGGCGGTGTTAGTTCCTTGACTGTACTTTTTCTAGCGGTTGTGTATTCCATACGAGTTTGATTTCCACTACTTTGGAATCTTCCGGTGTCCAGAGCTCTTCTTACTCCCATCCGTCGCTCCTCCACCAATACTGCTTCTGGAATATCGTCTGAAATGTTGTGAGGTTTTCATACAAATTTTGCGTATCGGCAAACCATTCTGCAGTTTTCGCCTTTGGTCTGTTTATGGCATACGCCTGAACGAATATAGAGAATACGTCGATGCATACAAACACGTATTTGTTGCTCACCTTTGATTTCGGAAGCGGCCCGTATATTTCGACAGCGACAGGTCGGTTTGGAGCATCAGGGATTATTTTTGCCATAGGACCTTGAAAATGTTTTGAGGGATACTTCGTCCGTTGACAGATGTCGCATTTGGCTACCTGCTGCCCAATTTCTCGGTCCATATTGGACCAAAAATACCTTATTTTGTTTGCCGCGGTTGTTTTTGCACCGCCAAAATGAGCGAATTTGGAATTCGCGTAGTCTATGATACTCTGCCTGAGCTGAGCTGAGGGACTCACTCTCTGGTAGCCATACCCTATAGTTAACCCTTCCGTCCAGTGACGGTAGTCTCTTAAACAGAATTCCACCGCGTAGTAGAGCAGATTCTGCTAACTTCCTCACTCGCTCGCCTTGTGTCGGATCCATCAGCGTATGGATTCCCTGCAAGAAATCTATGACTGGCCGTAAGGATTGGTCGTCGTGTTGCCTTTGTCGGATGTTTCTGAATTCGTCCGTGGGGAACGGCGTAACCCTAAAATCGATTTCGGCCATGGAATAATGCCCCGGAATTGGCATTCTCAAAGAAACCTGCTCCGATGGGTATCTTACTCAACCAGTCTGCCCATGGGATTTCTTTTGCTGGACGAAATTCGACTCTACAATTATATTCCTGGATTAATAGAGACCAACGGTTTAATCGACAGTTATTAAAATGACATTTGGATAAAAATGAGAGTGCTTTATGGTCAGTTATTATTACTATTTCTCTTCCTAGTAACACACTTCTGAATTTCACTAACGCCCAGGCAATAGCGAGGGCTTCCTTTTCCGTTGTCGAATATGCCAATCCAAAACCTTTTTGATGATCTGATGATTAGACATCAACCGTGCTTAGCACTATCCCTCAATCTTGTGTTGATAATTGTAAGCTTTCCGCCGTGTTGATAATTGTAAGGCGGCAGTACCGATTTTACAGAATAAACTACCCAGTCATGTCTTGTCTTCAACTGAACTCATTCAGAAACTAATAAATAAAATTATCACAATTAGGAGGAAATTCCACTGTCATTACAGTTAGCAGGATTTAATTTGACTCAATGAGAAAAAGAAAAAAAATAAAAGCAACGAAGCAAGACTGTTGACACAATAATTTTATTGAGGCAGTATATCGAACGACCTAACACCAACCTCTAAACTTTTGGAATGTTAGCTCTTTTTTACTAAGATTCTATTACCAATTTCTGTAGGATTATTTTCATCGTTCTTATTACACCAATACTTTTTTATGCAGGTGAATGGTCATGAGTTTGCTTTACTTCCAAGATGTGCACTGAAGTACGTTTGTGTTCCTGCCACTTCTGTGCCATCAAAATGTATTTTAAGTAAATCTGGACTAATCATATCAAATAGAAGGTCCTAAATTAGAAAGAAAAACGTTTATATGTTATTTTTGGTAAGTTTCTTTTGGATTTCTGCGATTAAACTGAACTTTTTTAGCTATAAAAGTTTAGTTTAATCGTAGAAATTCAAAATAAACTTACTTAAATTAAAATGAACTGCGAAAATATTCGAAAAAAGTAAATATGTTATTGTTTCTTAATCTAAATAAGTGGCTTATACAATGTCTATAAGTAACTACATGAAGATTCATAGTTTTGTAATTTTATTTTTCAGTATGGTTATTTTTGTAATGTCTGTAGTTAAACAAATTTCCATAATATATATGACTTTAATATAAGCCATTCTCCCTCTTTCTTTACTGTTTTTAGCAAAATCCTCCAAAAACAAATTTTTTTTTTACAATTTTATAAACTAATTGGAAATTTTTTAAACTAACGGAAATTATCGATTCCTATCGATAGCTGGAAGACGAACTATCGATAACTATCGGCGGTTAGGACTATCGATATTTTTCCGCCTCTACTCTTAACTAACAGTGCAGCCACCCAGCTAAATAAAGTGTGTTTGTCAAAGATAACCAGTTTAGCTTTTGATTAAAGTGCAGTATGTCTTTGTTGCCCTCCTGATTTGTAGTCAGATATTACAGATATATTTTCAAACACTGTCATCGACAAACAGAATGTTATATTAGTTATCTTTCACTAGTTGTTACAATATTATGCCCACGATACTCACAGCATCTTTTTTGTGAGCTTGAATAAGTCCTAAGAAAAACTTCACAACAACAGTTTTTTACTCAAAGTTTATGTCTACTCATTATGAGTTACAATTACACGTCATGAATCAAAATCCGCTAGTAAAGTTTAAAAAATCGGTCTTCCGGGTGGCGGAGTGGAATTACGAAAAATGTCGTAATAATCCATACATTATGACGTATTCTCATTGGAGTGAGATTGAAAAATAACCCCTCAGGAGGGGAAGGTGTGAAAACTGACATTGTCCCCGTACGTAAATTTCCGGTGAAACATGATGGACCCCTTATTGCGCGCACATATTGTCACGAAGGGACCAGGAGGGGTCGTGAAAACTGGCACCGTCCCCGCGCGTTGATATCCCAAGGTACACCTCTGGGAATAGCAAATAAAGCAAGTTTACAACTTGCATTTTGTCTCACAATAAAAAATTAATGAAAATAGATGTAGAATGTGAATTTCAACCTAAAGAACCATGTGATTCTCTTGATTTTACTACACCAACCTTGTCGTGGACTATGTTGGACTTCTACTTTGTAGAAAGTCCCAGGAAAAATGTTTTTATATTCGTGCCTATTCAGTTTTGATCACGGGTGACATACATATTTCCAATAGGTTTAAGCGTATTCTACATTTTTTCAGAGTGCAATACTCTCTTCCTTCATTCATTTAAATAGCAAAATATGGATCGAATTCTCCTGTTTCTGTTCTAATAGACCGCCAAGTCTCTAATTTCGGTTATATTTGCGATGCTTTTGCGTTTTTCAGCAGACCTTTTCATTAATATGCTAAATCGTTCCAAGATAATCGAATATTTTTTGTATTACTAAACCTTCATATGGACACCGTTGTTTTTCCTCCGATACAGGGTTCTTAAATTTAACTTTGAAATAGGAGGATTTAGTATCATTATTAATTTTTTTCTTGTTTTATTTGCTATGATTTCAACCAGAATTTTGTTGAATGATTATTTAAAGTGCTTTTTCAGCTTTCATAAGCCTATATTCAGACAAATTCATATAAGAATAATCGAGTATTCAAGAATGTCTGACGAAATAATAATTGATGTATTTACATTCGCCATATATATTATTATGTAAAATAAATTACTATATTGTGCAATATCAATACTGCTATGTGTTCTTACTGAAGTGAACACGGAAGTATGAAGTTTAATATCACACTGTATTAATCCATGACCATCAAGGCACTAATTATATTGCTTTTTGCGAATGGACAAAGTTAAAGACTAAAGTGTGTAAATAATTCAAAGACAATGATTCGGCATGTTGAAATTGTTGCTTTTGAGGAAAATTTGAAAGATAGACAAATGAAAGTACTTATCCTTAAGGCTATAATGAAACATTATCATATACTTTGAAATACTAGCATAACATTATCATTATATGTCAAGATATTCCGCTGGTATTTTATTTATAAATTTGTAAATGCAATCTTGTCAACCATGAAAAATCCTTTCAAACTATGCTCCTCTATGAGAATATAAAATAACTTCAGCATAGTAAAAATGTGATTTGACGGAAATTAAGACAGTTTGTATGTTAATAATTGTTGAGGTTAATTATTTTGCTATAGTATTATGTGGATACTTTAAAAACACAGGTTTACAAATTTAATGACAAGGGATCCCACATTGACTCAAACATACATTTCCGCAGTAATTTGGTGCGCTGAATTCAAATCTGGCCTCATATTTGTTCCATCACGTCATTATTTTGAAATATTCTAACCTCAAACCTCTCTACCTTCCTGCTGGCTCCTCTTCCAAAACCTCGTTGGCGTGGTATCCGCTACAAGGAGATGGGAGGGTACAAAACCTCAGGTGGTTAATTTGCAGTCAGCTTCCACTGTCAACAACCCTTACTGAGATAATTGTGACAGAATGCTGTATGCATTGGAATTTTATAATTACAGTACTTCGTTTGACTTACACGTTCGCTGTGGAAGTCCCATTGTAAGTTGATGGTGCGGTGTAATTGTGTCTCTTTTTTAAAAATTATTAGTTTAAATTTAGTTCAACAAAGGAAACACCGGTACCCAATAGATCACGGTAGGTTTCATTATTATAATGAGTGGCATTCTTGGGTCAGTAACAGTTTACATTGTCTAAGTCATCGGCTCCTAATCCGTGGCCCACCCACTCAAACCGGTACAGACTTGATGAATTAAGGAGGCGGGAAAAGCTTACAAAACAATAAAAGCGAAGTTATGTTTACATGGCAATAAAAATGTAAATAATAAAGAGCAATTTTATATAACCGGTACAAGTTACGGAAATGGGTTATTAGGGGTGATCCAAGGTAAACAATGGCGGGAACAGCTGATGAACCTGATAAAAAACCACTTTGACCTGAATCGAACTTTATCTATAATGGTATCAAATGAGGCTACCACTACATCGACACTGTGGTCTGTCGGTGACTCGAAAGGTGGCTGGACGGATTTTAATGACGTTCAAGTGAGTGAAATTAGTTTCGTAATACCAAAAGCAGAGATAGACTACGTCCCTGATGAAAATAATTATGAACATTAGTCCGCCTCATAGATTTTGGTCGTTTAATTAACTGATAAAACTAATGATGCATTGGCATTATGAATGAGAATGTGAAAACTGAAGTACTAATGTGAAACGCTTCTCTTACAGAACTGGATCACTGCTGTCCACTACTGCGACATTAACTATAAACGGACCTACAGTAGACGGTACAACAAATGTACTTGCTTCAACAAATTATGTATCCATCACGTATACAAATGCTTGTAAGTAAAATGATCCAGGAACTACTTCAAAATGCAAATCACAAAATGATTGGAAATCCATTCCTTTAATCTGGACAAATGAGAAGAGAAATATTAAACAGCAATGGTCCTTTTAGCTTTTGGGTTCAACGGCGTTTTCACGATCCATAAATTATTTTATTTAACGTATAACTCATATTAATTTGATACTAACCTTAGGGCAAAAAATAATATTACATGAACGATTATTTTCAGTTGGCGCTCCGAACGTGGTGAATTACTACGTTCTCAGCTTTTCTGCAGGTGCCTACATGGTGTTATATTCCTGTGTAAACACTGGATTCATTAAAACAGGTAAGTAAGATTTGGCAACAGATAAACAAAAGACTTGTTTGGGAAGTTAATTAGCACTGTGGCATGAAAGTGAAGTGGGTTAATTTGGTATATTACTTCATTCCGCCGAGCGACCTCTCCTGGGTATTCTCCCTGCCGTTCCGTAGTATGCAATTTTTAATATCCTGTTCCAGTTTTTCAAATTTTGAAACTTGAGATGGGCGAAGGACTGGAAGAGGATACAATGTTATGGGACCGATTTCTGAAATATTACCTCCAAACGCGTAAAAATCTTCGTCCCATCTCATTTTTCTGTAGCCCCAATGTGGGGACCAATGAAGACACCGACTAGTGAGCAATGCCCACCGGAACGTGCATTCTACAACGTCCGGCATTCTACATGATCATCACTTAACCAGATATGAAGATTCACAATTTGTGATTAGCATGCAAGGATCAACCTACCAAGTTCACTCCTACGCACGTGAACACTGACTCAATATTGTTGACTGTTTTCTAGTACTGATTTTAGAAGTGAAATGTCAACTTATAGTACTACAATTCCCACGGTGTATTTTATTGATCACTGTCATAACTCGTTGAAAAGTCACATAATCAGATGAGTTAGGCAGTAAAGTAGACAGTTTATGTACTCAATATGGTGGGAGTAGAAGTAGGGAAATTATAGGATGTGAAGGGCTTGGGGAAGGTAAACGGACTGGGATGATTAACCTTCATTGATTATTACGAAACCTTTAAGGTCCTTCCCCTCCTACTCCATTGAATACAAAAAACGTACACCTTACAGCCTAACTTATCTGATGATGATGCATTCTCATGTTGGGAAATGTCTCTATCGACTAGGTCAGGGGTCGGCAACCTTTTGAGACGGAAGAACCAAATTTACAATTTACAAAATTTCGCAGTTTTAAAAGAGCCACTAACATTTTTATTTCAACATTATGGTATTTGATTAGAATTAAATATATAAATTTGATTTTTCATTTAAAATAATAGCTTTAAATATGAAATAATATTTATTCATGTAAAAACATACAAATGTTTCGCACAAAACATATTAAAGTATTTTAGCTTGCTCTGCTAGAATAATAAAATTAGTAATCAATTAATATAGGTAACTATAATTATTGAATAATATTTACAATGGTTACATCAATGGGAGCATTGGCCTTGCATGCCTTTTGAAAGTTCGGTTGAATCTGGCTCATAACTTGTTTTTTTTTTCAGTTTCAAGCACGCCTCTAGATATTTATTTGTTAGTTGGCTTTTTACTTTACTCTTTATTATATTCATGCAAGAGAACGCTTGCTCGCACGAATATGTTGAATCGAAGATCGTCAGCACTCCAAATGCCAACTTCTTCACCTCACTGTAGCATTCTGGAAGACCATTCCATGAGTCAAATATGAGTGCCTCAACTCGCGGCATTTCTTTTAGAGCTGTCCACTTGTGCAGCATAACTAACATGTCCAACTATTCTAACTTGCTCTTGAATTCTGTGAACTTACCACTCCACAAATGTTTGGTTTTCAAATCCAGCAATTGCATTTGAAGCGAACCAGCATCAATTTCAAATGGCTCAATGTTGATCTCATTTGTATTCGTGTTGAGACGATTTATTATGAACGCCAGAGTACTTGCGTTTGTTTTGAATTGCTCAAATCTCTCAGCGAATCCATCCTTTATTTTGTTTATAGTAATGCTGAAATAATTCGAGTCATTAGTTGCATTGGTTTAATCGCGATATTGCTTCAGATTTTCGAAATGAAGTAATTTACCGCTCTCCATGTCTTCAACAAAAAGAAGTAATTTATTTTCGAAACAAACCACTTCTTCAAGCAAGGCATAGGCTGGGTTTCCCTTTCCTTGCAGTTTTAAATTTAGTTTATTTGCGATATCCACCATGAAGTTGAATTTTTGCAGTCATGTCTTCTTTCGATTCGGGATGAACAATGCCTTTTGCATTGAAGAATGTTATTATTTCACTCAAGCAAGAAGCAAAACGTTTCAATACGTTACCCCTGGAAAGCCATCGCACTTTATTATGCAGAAGTAGGTCAGAATACTGCCTTTCTATTTCTTTAAGAAATTCCATAATCTGGCGATGGTAGTGATTTTTAAAATGCTGTTAATGATATTAATAACCAAGTTCATGACCTCTACCATTTCGGTCGGAAATTTTTGGGCACAAAGCGCCTCTTGATGAATTATGCAGTAAAACGTTTAAATTTCGTGGTTTAGTTTTTGCCGAAAAATCGTTGTTACCCCTTTATGTATTCCTGTCATACTTCTGGCTCCATCAGTTGCTATGGAAACGACAAACCTAGATAAAATTCTCATTGGCAGCTGTTATGGTCCCTTATCGTTCGTGGGTAAAATGACATTTTAAATCTGTCTGTCCTACAGTCTAGTTCCCTAATTTAATTCTCATGATCTGATCTACCGTAGTACTTATGTCGGATTTCGTAAAATATTATAAACGTCGTCAGAGAATAGACCGGTTTAGAACTTACATAATTGATTGAGTCTAAATTTTAATCGACGGTTTGAAAGCATTTCCCATCCCAGTTGCTGCAAATGGTCAGTAACACTAACGAGGGTTAAAGGTAGTTTTCTGGGACCATGTCGCAGGTATACGCTAGTTGGGTGTGGTACACCTCGCGAAGGGTCGAAATGCTAGACCCTTTCTCGAGCACTCGGCCCAACGCTGGCCTCTCTTCCCGACCCACGCGGTGGGGGCTACCGCAACAAAAACTGACCTTACCCAGTATTATTTAAACTTTTACAACTACGCCATATTGTAAGAAATGCTATTTTTCATCGTACTCCTGATAATCGTGCAAGGACGTACGACGTCTTTTAATCGTCGTTCTACGATGAAAATAAATATTTTTATATATTTTGGTAAATTTTTTAATGATTTTGTAGGAAAAATGGCACCGTCGCGTCGCAGTTAAACGGAGGTGGTTGCGCGAAGTTTGAATATGTCTCGGGTATTTTCTGACACTTTCATCATTTTGTGTACGTACGTGTGTTGAGAATAATTTTGTTTTTGGTGTTATTGACGTTGATGAATGATATTTAACATTGTCTTTACAGAGTTGTTACCGAGTGAATATTTCCAACATTATCTATCGCCCATTTTTATAGGTAAAACACCACTGTCCGCAATCGCATTACAATTCCCTGATCCAAGAACTGAAGTCTTTGTCTAATCCATAAAATAATGTTTTTAAATTACTTTTAGTTGGACAATTTATCAAACGTATTCTTCCACATCTGCAAAATCCCTGCAAGTTCCTCAAGGGTGTATGGCAGGGTGTGAGTAGTCGCCAACATGCATTCCACTAAACCCTAAAGTTAGTGTAACTACAACTAAAATTGATGCATTAGCATAAATCGGTAGTGCTTGTCACGAGGTATAGGCTCACAAGCATGCACTGCACTACAGATATGCTACCTATGGTAGAGGGACCGTTATTATTTATGCATTTTTTAACACATAAACGGACAAAGATTCAAGAATTATGCTGAAAACATGCACGGCGTACTGTAACTACTAGGTAGCAGATATAGATACAAGTATTAGATAGTACTACTACTACTAAGACCTGCACTACCTGCACTACCTATTGACAAACCTAGATAAAAGCCTCATTGACCGCTGTTCTGGTCTCTTTTCGTTCGCGGGAAAATGCCATTGTAAAACCGTCCGTTTTGCAGTCTGTTCAGAGGTAACTGATTTCCCTAACTCTATCGTCACAGTTATACATTTTTTTACCATTATTTACAAATATATGTTGAAGGACTTTGCAAGAGATAGGTAGATAGATGGAGCGATATCGGTCGGTGGTTCGATGGCTGTTCCTTATCATCGCTTTTGAATATGGGAGTGACAATTGCAACTTACCAGTCCATGGGTACTTTGTGTTCGTTGATGGATTTACTAAATATATTCTGCAAGTAGGGTGCTATTTCACTATCTAATTCTCTCTACACGCGGGAAGAAGTTTCTTTAGAACCTGGTGATTTGTTTGGACTTAATGATTTTGACATGTTTTCTAATACGTGAGATCAAATATCGATAGGCGGCAACTTTAACTGGAATTGATCATTTATTGTGACATACGTAATCTGTGATGACTTGGTGACTAATTTTTTTCTTTTAAATCCTGCAATGCATTCCTGAACGCTTCCTTTTTGGCTGCTGACAATTTGTATTTTCCAATTATTAAAATGTGATCATCAGTGAACACATCTGTACTGAGTTTTTTTTCATCTTGGTGTGGCATGCTCTCCGTCTTTCTCACGATTTTCTCGCTTCTGCCTTTCTCACACCTCCATTTTGGCACTGTCTCAACAATTTTTTGTGTGCATTCTATCTATTGAGGCTTTTTGTATTGCAAACATTATAAAGAGGTGTTTCGTTTTTTGTATGAAGGGCGCAGTCTTCATGTCGTCGGCTTATCTAGCCTTTCAACCTCTTCTGCCTCTTCCATCGGTAAGTGCAGGGGATACTGCGCTAGTGGGAGTCTATAATTGGTCATTCTCCTTCTCGAGAGGGGCCTAGCATTGCAACTATCGATGTAATAAAATTAAATCTTGTCATATCTTTTTTGTCTTTCACAACCGCCGAAGCACAAAATAGTTGTCAGACAAAATATCCAATATCCTGAAAAACACTGCCATTGGCCACCTCGTTGTTCTTTGGCTGGATGAGTAGCTACAACACATTTTATCCTATGTATCTACGCCACCCTTAGTCACGTTAAAAATGCAATTATTTCTGGTTTTCCTGACTCGATGTCGTCGCTCTCCCTGTGGCCAATTGAGGATACCAAACAAGCAGCTCTGCTTCTCTTCGGAACATAGGAAACTAGAGTCATGTTGGCCAAGAATCCGTACAGTGAAGAGCCTACTATACGCCCTTTGGATGACCCAAAATCACTAGGTATTTCCCTGTTATTATTTTCTTATTGTGCCAACGTACGTCAGTCTTTTCGCTTTTAACTTTTCTACCAGCTCAAAAGATGTGAACCAATTATCCGCTGTAATGTTTCCATGAGACCCCATGATTGGCTCAGAAAGACGAAGAACTGATTGAGCTGGTTTCAACAACTTTTGGTCTTCCACTGACAGAACAACTTTCCCGACTTTCTGGGGAAATACATTTTGAAGCTGCATCGACCCCTGGAGGCTATTAACAGTTCATCAATACAAGTTGAGGTGCCCAATGGATAGCAGCGTTGAGAGTTTTTTATTACCCCTGTGGTGGCTTGCAGGGTATTTTGTAGAATTGTAGATTAAACAAAACAATACATCGGACATCGGGCTACCGGGTCAGTTTTGGATCGAGCCTTTCTGTCGGCATGGTTATCGAAACGGAGACTCGTGAGAAGTAGATTAAACCGTTTTCCTGACATTACTGATAGAAAAATTTCCCTGGCAGTGCCATCTGTGGCAAAATAAATACTGCATATGTCTTCATTGTTTGATTTTAAAACCGCAGATTAAGCTAAAAGGCCTAGAAAGGCTTTATCATTGGGTAGGTAGGTATCTTTGTAAAGGTAGATACATTACATCTTTGAGGATTACGAGCACTCCGTGGTGGGTTTTGAGCGAAGGAAGTCTCCCCCGTTTCGATTTGAGGGCTACGAAAACCCAAAAGGTGTGCAGGAGGGAACTAAGATTCGAAAAGATCTTTTCAAAGACAGAGAGATGAGTGACTCAACCCCACCTCGACGTTACCCTTTTCCCCACCATTCACCTCCCGCTGTCTCTAAAGCTCCTCGCACGCATGGTCATTAACTAGGATAACAAGTCCGCGTTTACTCCCCTAACCCCACCCTTTTCATTCACTCCACGCGGCAATGGCACCCACCCAGAGAAAGGAGACTTCTTATCGGTTCTTCCCATAGACCTTGAAAATAGCTAGATGGCGCTTTCCAATGCTGGGGCATAGGCGGCCGGTGAAGTAAACATGAGGTCACGTGCTATGTGGCAAAAAAGTGGCGGCGTTCAAATGCGTTGAACCACTTCGGAGCACAAACCAAGAAATTCCTGTACTACGACACCAGTATTTACTTTGAAATTGAAGTCGCTTTTTATACGATCATTCTCCCTACCCACTGATCCATGATAAACCATATATCATGCCGGTTTTTTCGCATAATTTAAATTTTCCTTTTACCTTAAAATTCCGATTTTTTCCTGATCTTAAAAATTGCATCCGTTTAGCTATAAACTCGTTTCATGATGCAGTATTATATTAAATAATGACAAGGATGGTTAGAAAAATAAGTTGGTGGCATAAAAATGAAGCTGACGGCTGTTCGAATAAAATAATTGTTTATAAACATGAAAGCTTATAACCTTGAGACTGCGAAAAATATCCGTAGCAAGTGTCAAAGGCAGTGTAATAAAAAATTAATAATATGATATAATTAAAACGAAACGGTACTTCAATATTAAATCAATTTTGCCACATGCAGGAGCTCACGGAAGAGTTTTTACAAACAAATGTAACGTGTAAAACGGCCTTCAGACCGCATGTAGGTATTCTGCCAGCAAGTGTTTGCAAATACTAATCACCTATCTTCCTTCATTCCAGTAGTTAAACAATTCAAAAATTAGGGATCCTCATGAGATATGCTTGAAAACCGAGTTGGAACGCATACAGAGAAGGTCGCTAAGTTAAAGGCCGCTGTGATAATCTCGTTAGTGTTACTGACCTAAGATATAGCCTCAAATTAGATACTGTAGAATCGGTTAAATACTTCGGAGTTAAACTGACTAATGACCTCATGTGGAGTAAACATATTCGAGAATTTACCGGTCAAGCTAATTGTAAACTGGGATTTGTTAAAAGAGTACTTGGCAAGTGCAACGACAAAGTTGGAGAAATCAGCTACTTCTCCCTCGTTAGACTTTACTTGGAATATGATGCTAATATTTGGGATCCTTATAAGATAGGCTTGGAAACTGAGTTAGAACACGTTGAAACAAACACGTTGACTACGGTAAAATAAATCTTAATATTTTATGGTGTTGCAGCCTTGCACCAGCAAGTTATTATTGGTAAATTTAAATGGCGACAACCCCAACACAGGTATTCTTTTACCTAAAGAGTGTCTCTTGTTCCAGTAATCAATTGAAAACATGTATTTTGTATGTATAAGTGGTGGAATAAATACCGATATCTATCTATTTATCTATAGGCAAGTGCTAACAAAGTACCTCTAGGCTTTCAAAAGTGGTGCAATGCGTGAAACTTAGAATTAAATTTGAAAAAATATTTTTAATGAATTTCTGGGATTATAAAACTCTCCTCATTACATACCTATTCCGGCCAGTATAGCCAATAAGAGACAGTGAAATCTCATATTCGGAATTTAACTGAGTAATGCGATCTCGAAGGGTAGACATATTCGGATGGTTGGCTGGTCAATTTCTAAACTAAAATTGGTATTTGTTAAAAGTGCAATTTGAAAATGCGAAAAAAAGTTGGGAAAATTAGCTACTTCTCCCTTGTTAGGCTTCAATAGAAACACGCTGTCAGAATTTTTGATCCATATGAGGTAGGCTTAAAAGAATAGGTAAGTCGATAGGTAGCGTAGAAAATTAGTTTATTAGTTCCCCAATGCTTGCTCTTTAAGCTTCAATATAGCACTAGCAACACTTTTCGATTGCTTTCTATGTGCCCCTTGTATGTTTGTACGCGTTTATGTAGTTGTAAGTCTGCATGTTTTATCGCAGTATATGTATTAATAGAAATATTTTCTGTAGCATTGGTGGCATTCATACAGTAATTTCAGGTATTTTCCAATTTTATTAATAGTGGTAGTTTTGTTAATTTTATTAGGGTAGAGGGATAAGAACAAACTATGCGAAATTCACTCCTAAGTTTTTTATTCACCACCCGGGTTTCGACCAATTATGTCATCTTCAGGTGAAAATTACAAAGTGAAATTCGCATAGTTAGTTCTTTTTCCATCGTGGTAAAATTTCAAAAAGTTATCCCTGACATCGTTTAATGCAAGACGAGTCCTATCCTCATCACTCTACATCAACCTCAATATATTTCCATAGTTTTTCTTTCCATTCGTTACTACCTTCTCCTGCACTGCCGATAATGTGTTCCATCACCTCTGTCAACAATTCGACATTTTTGACATCGACCACTTCACTACTGTCCGAAACATCCCCAATTATAGGTATTTGATCGTCTTGCAATCTTTCTTTCCAATCGGTCTCCTTTGTTGTCCCAACCAATTTTTCTTCCAATTGGGTTTATCTCTGAACCTTTTATGACACATGATTAATTCATACCCCACCATTGCCGTAGTTAATCATTTTTTTATTTTACTCCGTGAATAACACTTCTACTTTTCATATCTAGTAATCTCAAACGAAGTTGGATATTTAAAAAAATGACGAACGCATCAAATAAAAGGTTTATATTTTTATGACAATCTCACCGCTATCATATTGATAACGTTTACAAAATTTCCAATTTCAGAGAACGCGATTATACTGATTTCCTCCACCGCAACCTCAACACAGATCAACACAGCTCTAGCAGCTCTAAAGAGTCTTGGTTATCCTCTGCATGCCCTGCGAAGGAGCTACGTCTCGTGCCCTGTAATTTTATAAATACAGTGAATTTACAATTAGTTATTGCGTAATACAGCGTAATTACAAGAAATGGACCACTTAACACATTCTTAAAAAAATAACACATTTTTAGAGGATATGCATGCAGTCAAATTCACAAAGATGATGAAAATATGTTTATCGCTCCATAGTATCCTGAATCATTAACCTCTCTCCTCGAACGATGCAGCACAACATCTTCCCTGCACAACATCTACAGGACTGCCGAAACATGTTGAACATCAGTTCAAGGCGGAAGAATATTCAGCAATAATTCAACATTATTTGATATGGAATTATATTAATGCAACTGGAATAAATGCGTTCAATATTAAAAGTAATAGGGAAAAAGACAAGATCTAGAATGCATATAGGAATGATTATGAATATTTAAAATCATTATCGATGAAGTTGTCATTTTTTCTTTTGCTTTTAAGAATTCATGCATTTACTACCAGTGAATTTCCAATAATCCACATCAAAGAGTTTTGACTTTTTTCTGAATATTATATCGCTTTAACTGATGTACAAAACCTTTTCCCTAGATTTTGCTCGGGGAAGACGAATGTGCTAGATCGCTTGAGGAGAATGTTTAACTATTCAGGAGACTCCGAAGCGATTAACATATTTGTGAATTGTAAGGCATGCTTTTACTGTACTATATTTTTTTAAGAATGAGTAAAGTGATTCATTTTATGAAACTAGTTGTCTATTTACTGCTGAGAAACATGTAAAATATGGCAAAATAAAAAGTAATTTCAAAAACCTCGAGTTATTATTGCCTATCTCCTCACCTATCCTTACACGGCAATTTCTTCAGTTCTACGAAATATCAATTAATGTGAGTTTGCGATTTGGAAACGGAAGATGAAGCGAGTATTATAATCCATTGCATATCATTAAAAGTGAGGGCAATTTATTTATTATTCCCACGAAAGACCTTAAACGTGAAGGCAATGATCAAGCAGTGGTATAATAATAGGTTTGTATCCTCGAATGATTGGGTTCATTGTGGATGTAAATGTTTTTTTCACTGTAAACTCACGTTTCTGATATTTCTCCTCCAAAGCAAATACCATTTTGGCAGCATTGGCTGCTTATTTACATGATGAAATAACATGTAAGACTACGCTGCTCTAGCGACATTTCTTTCGGTTCTTGATCATGTCTAAGAATAGCACAATAAGTGAAATTAAATGCATATGTTGAGCCACTTAAAATTCTTTATCGAATAGTAAAGAGGCATAAACATTTTTTTTAAACTCAGTTTTCACATTATTCCGAAATGTAGACAAAAATATCATTATATTTGGGTAATTCCACGCCACTTCGGATAGAGGTTGACCCTTGGACTTTTTATTTTGATGATAATTGGAGAAATTGTTTGCCTCATCAAATCAGAAATACTGTTTCAAGTGTTTTGCGAAAATAAAAAAAAACAGATGGATAACGGACATTTTTAAAAATGGCTGTTTTCAATTTCACGAAATATTTGTTATCATATATCACGGGGAAGATACTAGGCAAAAAAGCACATGATGACTCAATTCCAATTAAAGTTCTTCCAAAAAACTAAATTTTTCGTAAAAATAGTGATCAAATCATTATTTGTTTAAATAATGTAATGTTAAACAATAAAATATTAAGCTTTTTAATTTCTTCACACTTAATTGTTCTATTTTTTTAACTATCGTACCTTGTAATATTATTAATCTTTAAATATAGTGACTGTTCGAACTAGGGTTGATCGTAAAAGAAAAGACGGAGGGATTGTCTCCAGATTTGTTGGTAATGATTGTTGATTTGTATTGCGCGCGAGCGCCTGTCGCCGCTTCGCGCTCAGCTGTCCGGCGGGAGTGCGAGTCAGTAGCAGTTTAAGCTGGAGTAATCGAGCTCAGCGTCAGCTTCAGCACACGGACTCCTAATTCAGTGTCGCTTCATTGAAATAATGTTCTAATGATACTGTCGGTATCAGTATGTTTACTAATCGACACATAGCAACGCATTTCAAGCCCGTCGAGGCGTAGCCTCCGAGCGAAGGCTACGGTCAAGCCGTCTGTGCAAACATTTGAATTTTAATTTCGGAACAGATATAATCGTGAGGGTGAGACTAATGGAAACATGAAATCAATGTTGTTTTTAATTTGAACTCAGAAAAAAAATATTCAGACGATATTTAGAAGCTACAGAGATATGATCTTATTATATTTATTGTAACTTATTCACTGAATCGTAAATGAATTATAAAGAAATCTGGTGTAGTCATATTTCTGTAGTTTCTTACTAACTTCTATTTTCTAAATTTTGCATTAATACACTACCTATACGAGGTGTGATAAAAAATAACGGAAATTTTTGTTTTTCTTAAAGAATATTTATTTATTGGTCAATATTAATTTTGTTCCATTCAAAGTAATCCCCCTTATATATAATACACTTGTGCCAGCGGTTTTTCCAATATTTGAAGCACTGCTGGAACTCACTTTTCGGTATAGAGTTCAGCTCCTTCAGCGATTCTGTTTTTATCTCATCAATGGTGGTAAAAAGTCGTCCTTTCATGGTTCTCTTCAGTCTCGGGAATAGAAAAAAGTCACAGGGGACAATGCCCGGCGAATACGGTGGCTACTCCAAAATAACGCTTTGTTTTTTACCAAAAAATCACGTATAAGCAGTGAGGTGTGAGCGTGAGCATTATCGTAGTGTAATTTCCACGAGTTGTTTTTCCACAATTCTGGGCGTTTTCGTCGGATTGCTTCACGCAAACGGTGCATAACTTCCAGGTAGTATTCCTTATTGGCCGAACGACCATGTGGCAGTAACTCGGAATTATTGAAAATCGGAATTATGAAGCCCACGAAATTTATAAAATCCCCGTTATTTTTTATCACACCTCGCATATTGCGATTTACTAATTCGAAACGGAAGTCGAAGAGTCGGATGACATTCCTACCATACACTATTGTGTTGCAGGGGAAAAACTGTCGTCTATTTTCCATCATGGTTAATTTTATTCTGGTGAAATTAGGCCGTAATATGTGCATAGTTTTTCGTCTCGCGAAAACGTACCTAACCATAAAATAACTTTATTGTCAGACTTAATCATTCATCAAGAAACAAATATTTTACGTCAAAATGGGGTAACATTTAGCCACCAAGATTAAAAGACACATTGGCTTTGTTAATTATTCACTTAATTTCATAAAACATATGGCATCGTATAAATAATAATTGACATCTATTAAAAATTCATTTTTGTGCGAAATACGTGTGACAGGGTAAAACATTGAACGTCATTAACGAAGCTAATGATTTTGTAATATTCTTAGCTTACTATTCTGTTTTGGTTGTCATCATCATTTTGTTTGATCATCTGTGGAACCATCCATTTGCAAAGCCTTTTTTGTCATGCACACAAATAACAACTTTACCGAGAATTGCAAATGGTTGAAGCAGGCTCCTTCTGTAATGCACTTAACATACTTGTGTAACTTGCGTTGGGCATTTTTCCATAATATGCTGATGATATTTCTGTTGTTCATATTTTCCTCAAAACACACTTCGAACACCCATCAGTGCATATTTTCCTATTTTTTTGAATTCTTCTGAAGGATAGAGTAATCCCGAATGACCATCCTTTAAATTTGGAAATGTTTTATTGAGAATAAGTAATTGAGTTTCATCATTTAAGGATCGCTTCCCAACAAATTTGTCCCTGCATTTGAAACACCAGGATTTCTCCCAGAGCCTCTTTACTAAATATCCTAGAAAATATGTTTCAGACCACTGCTGGAGACTCACTGTCTCAGGCTCCTTTGCCGTGAGGCTAAAAACTTCATCTTCAGATGATGAACCTAAATAGTCATCTTCTGTGCATTCATTGAAATTCGTAACGTAGAATTTGCCCTCACCATCATCTCTCAGGCAAAAAAATCTGTACTGTGGGTGAACTGCGACTAAGCTAAAACTGGACTAAACTGGGCATTTAGTTCAGTTCCAGTCCAGTAAAGTGTGCTGGACTGTACTGTGGGAGATTTAATCCCGGGTGAAAAACACTGTAACTGTACTGCAGCAACTGTACTGTGTATAGGGCTGCACTGTAACAGTGCTGCATCGCTGTGCTGTAACTGTACTATAGCATTAACTGTACTGAAACAGTGCTGTAACAAAGTGCTGGAAGTGCACTGTGGTGCCTACTGTACTGTAACAGAGCTCTCCTTAACAGGGCTTGAACTGTACTGTAGCACCAACTGTACCGTAACAGTGCTGTAACACAGTGCTGAAAGTGCACTGTGGTGCCTACTGTACTGTAACAGAGCTCTTCTTAACAAGACTTTAACTGTACTGTGGCATCAACTGTACTGTAACAGTGCTGTAACACAGTCCTGGAGGTGCACTGTGGTACCTTCTGTACTGTAACAGAGCTCTCCAGGCCGGCCGCACACTGAAGGAGCAAGCTGTCTGAAGCAAGTGTCATGAGTCATTTTGTTGGAAGCATTTTGACTGTTTGCTCCTCCAATGTGCGGTAGCTTGCGACAAAGAGACATTTTGACTCGAGTTGAGAAAAATAGCTAGTTGCCCGTTCACCCTGTTAAGAAGATGAGTGCAGAAAAAGATCTTAATGTTGCCATGTGCTTATGGCAGTTTGTCCAAATTTTGGATATGTCTCCAGAAAGGAAGCATTGGGTTCACCCCATTAACGAAATGAGAGATATAAAATCATTTATATCTGAACTGAAGTGTTTCTCAGACAAGTTTTACAATTACCGCAGGATGAGCGAAAGAATTTTTGAGGAACTGTTGAAGATAGTTGAGAACGAGATTACCAAGAAGAATACAAACTACCGTAAAAGCATAACAGCTGAAGAAAGGCTTCAGCTGTTATGGTCAGTATCTCGTTCTATTGACATTTTTAAGAAATACATGTCATAAAACAACACAAACAAACATACGCCGGACGCACAATGCTCGAAATGAAGTTAGAAAAGCCGCCGTGCGCATGCGCGAACTCTTTAGCTTCCGACTGTTGTCGCGAGACATAAAATTTCCGCTAGGCGTCCGACACTGTTTCAAGCGCCTCGAAACGTCACGAGGCGCCTCGTAACACGCGTTCCCTCAGTGTACGTCGGTCCGTTGAAATACATGCAGAAATAGGTGTCCGACAAAACTGTAGAAACAAAATGACTCGCGACACTTGATTCAGACAGTTTGCTCCTTCGGTGTTCGGCCAGCCTAACAGGGCTTGGACTGTGCTGCAACACAAATTGTACTGTAACAATGCTGAATCACAGGGTTAGAACTGTACTGCAGATCAAACTGAGCCATAGCACTGCTAGAAGTGTACTGTGGCACAAACTTCAATAAAACATCTCGAATATAGGATTGAATTGTAGCCTACCTAAAATATTTCTATGCATACTAATTGGTTCCTACACTGAACTTCAAATGGCCTTACACTTTGAGGATTAGCAATGTAATATAGCGTCTCTACATTTTTCTCATTGATGGTAGGAGGCATAATATTATGTCCTGTGGTATTAGGGATGATATTAATAATTGTTGTACAATTATGGCTTCCATATCTGCATGGCATCAAGTGAAGTAACTTATTTAATACATTTACTTTCAATATTCACTTATGCACATATTTTTTGAAAAAAATTCCATCCTTATCTATCAGTAACCCCATGGAATTGTTCCAAAGTCATGGAAAAACGGCCCACCAGGAGCAAAGGCACCCCTTTGAAACAGACCACCCTCAAAGTCCTATAGAGTAGTGAAGAACCACTTCCTAAAACATTTGGTATCACGTGATTTATACTACCATCACTCCGTGTTTTCAACCCGAAGGCTGATTATGATAGATGAGGGTAGAGTTAACCCCGGACTAAGCCACTGCCGTGTGAAATTTACGCATTCAAGGATTGGGGGCCCGTTCCTTTCCATGGGCCACCCATGATTTCTGATAGCCAGAAAATCGCACCATGAGGATTTTAGGTGGGGGTGCCCAGAGAGACTTTCCCATGATTTGAACCCGGGACCCTCCGGTGCATAGCCCAGTGCTATTGATGATTGAGGTCATGGTGGCCTAGTGGGTAGATTGCTGGCCTACGGACCGGAGGATCCCACGTTCAAACCCTGGGTAAGTCTCTCTGGACACCCCCACCTAAAATACTCACGGTGCAATTTCCTGATTGTCAGAACTTCGTGGAAAATTGCAGGTTGCCCAGGGAAAGGAACTGCCCCCCCTGCCCACAAAACATCACACAAGACAGGTATTGCCCAGTAAAGAAAAAAGTATTTGTAGTGAATATATTCTCTAGTTTTGTAAAACTTGTTGTTGTTTTCACTTGTCTTGTTTTTCTTCAGAGTTTATCCATGTCTTTGGATGAATTTTAGTCAACGTTCCAGTTGGCTTCTTCGGGTTCATTGAAGTGTCGAAGGAGATTCGACTGGACATAAATATCAGTCTGGCCAAATCTGCATCGCCACTTCAGTGGATCTGATGAAGCCAGCTGGAATGTTGGTGATTTTTCGTACAGAGCCATGGATACCCTGCTAAAAATGTCTACTGGTTTCAGTAGGATTTTCTACTAAGTCCTACTGAACTCTACTGCACTCTATTGGACTCTACTGGATCCCAACTGTTTTCTACTGTTATGGGTACAGTAGCCCACTGAAATGTAGTGGTTTCTATAAACTAACTGAACTCTACTGTTTTCTACTGTTCAGATAGGTAGGGACAGATAGGTACATGCAGAAATATCCCAGGTAGAGCCAATGCACATTAAATGTGCATTAAATTCACATTCATATAAGCATTTAATGCACATTTGAAATGTGCATTAAAAGCACATTTTTGTCCACACCTTTAATGTGCATTAAATACGCATTATCAATGCACATTTGAAATGTGCATTAAAAGCACATTTTTTTCCATGCCTTTAATGTGCATTAAATGCACATTTTTCGTGCATATACAGTGCATTACAGATGCACCTTTATAAGGCACTAAGGGTATATTTTAACTGTGGGGCACCTCACAATTATTCACTAAGTAATACATAAACTAGAAAAGAAAGAGCACAAATATATATTACATATGTACACTTCTGCCGTGGATTACAACTAAAGGGAATGATTAAATATTCCGAAGAAGATAAAACTCTCTTTGCTCGAGTATGGTGACATTTATTAAAATTCATTTGGAACAATTTTTTTCAACCCAAGTAGAAACACATCAAATACCTAAATAAAAGGTGAGACTTCAATGCAATTTTGCCTTTTTCTCAATATTCGTCCCTCATCGTTTTACATAGCTCATTCACAAGAGTTATTTAAACACCGACAAGAACATTGGTTAAGGTGAGCTTTCGTCTTGCCAGCTGAAACGCACTTTTCACCCACGTGTAACAGATCGGGAACAATAAAATTTACTTCACTTATCATGCAAACCTTTATATGCATTTATGAAATACTTTTAGGGAAACACTTACTTTCATGAGCACAACAATAGCCACAAAAGCCATCACGTTTTCGAGATTTAATGGTACTTTATCCTTCTTACATCAGCGTTGAACAACTACTATGATATTTTCACCACCTAAAGCCAAATTTCTCGTTTATCACTGCACTCACAATGAATCAAAGCATAATAATCACTGAACACAATATAAGAACATTTGATTGACCCTAAATTACCAACAACTAATGTTTACATCGGTCTTTATCACGCTTTTGACATTTAATGGTACTTTATCCTTCGTACATTAGCGTTGATAACAACAACGTAAAGCCAAATTTCTCCTAAATCACTGCAGTCACAATATATATAAGCATAATAATCTCCAAACACAATTTAAGTAGAACATTTTCTTGACTCTTAAATCACCGACAACGCATGATTACATCGTCCATTGGTGGCAGCGGATTGGCGCTTGTGAAGTTAGCACAGCTAGCGAGGCATGGCAGGGAACCAATAATGCGCAGGATACAATAAAAGAGCATCTCCCTTCGCGTTTAAGACTTAAGAAACCAAATCAATACAAAACTCATGAATATGGATATCTATATTCATGACAAAACATTTTTACTGAAGTAAATTACGGCACAGATGCCAGAATAAAATTATAACATAATCCATGAACTAGTCTACCTCTATTTTTTCTCGGTAGGGCAGGAAAATATAATTGATCTGTCGCCAATATGTGGCAATCCAGAATCCAGGAATTATTTATGGAAATTTAACAATACCTTCATTGTTGATAATCAAGCCTTTGCAAGAGCCTGAAAATGAGCTTGACTATACTATTGAGCTATTAAATTTACTTGAATAACTACTAGATTTTTCCAACAATTTATGACGCAATGAATGAGTAAGAAAGGTTTTTTGATAGAGATAATCCAAGCTTCAAGTATGATGATTAACGCATGGTACCTGCGATAAGAATGATATATCTTTCGATATCTTCGAGAACACTTCCAGGTCGATATGGCAATCACATATGCTCACATACTTCTTCATCACAACATAACCCTCGCATTAATAATGCGCGTATTACGCGAGACTAATGCAGATTCCGGAACGAGGTGGTTTTATGTGCATTCAATGGACCTTGGCGCTTCTTGGGATATAGGTAGTTAATAAATGGCACTACAAAATTTAATCAATAGAAGAGCATTGTATTTTGGTGCATAAACAATCAAATAGGTACCTAATAACCTACGTATACATGATTAAAAATTCAAAAAGACATACAAATTTACATATTTAAACAAAAGTGCTAAAATGGAACTGAGCTTACATACAATTATCAACCTGAATGTGAACTGCGACACATTTAAAAGTGGAAAATTGTGCACAAAACTTCCTTCCTCTACCAACTACAATTTTCAGGTTGTCTAGGCCACAGACATTTAATTTGCGAAGCGGCTTGAAAACAACATAAAGTTCCACATTTTCATCCCCCACAGCAACTATATGAACAATTTTACCGAATGATCCCTCAAAAAGTTCATCATAGGAGTCATTCTTCTGGCCCAAGTCTCTCCCTGGCGAAAATGTTCCGCTTCCTCGACCGGTCACGAAGGGTACACGGTGATTCGCTTAAGTAAGCGAATCAACGTTCGGTTTAGGTACGGTTCTTTGACTGTTGAAGAAACGTATGGAAGTGGTGTTCTACGCGCCCACTTCCTGCCGCTTCGTATACGGTTCTTTGTCTGTTGAAGTAGCGTACACGATGTACCCCGCGATATTACTCCACTTACTGCCTTCGTTCGCCTATATTGCGCCAAAATACAAGTTGATTCTTGCACATTTGAAACGAGTTTATACAATGTGAAACGAGGTAATGTGTTGCTAGCTGAAACCATACAATACGAGATGAAACAACCTATTCCTCTCTAGGTAAGACAAGGAGTTTCAAGAAGAATCAAGCTGCCCTGAAACGACACCGCCTGGCCAGCCCCTAGCTACGACGCTGAAGCTAACGTGCGGGAATTAGAAAAATCTTGTTTATTCGCAGTAATATTGCATTTATATTCATACTATGTGGCAATATAGAATAACAGTGATCTGGCATTAATTAATGGCAAATAACTTTTGTCAAGATTGTATGGTATTTCCTCAAATTATCACGGAATTTTCATTTAATGATTGTAGTTCTCGAAGTCACATTTATCCACGGAAGTGACTAGATATATACGTCTTTCTCAACTCCGGCAAGCATAGGTGCGTAGAGTTATAATGTAGTTAGTTGTGTAGGGAATGAAGTGAGAGGTAGATGCGAGATAGTATACTGTGACAAAGTAAATCATGCCATTGCGCAATAGCATTAAATTGATTAGTGGCAAATTATTTTTTTTAGTAGTAAAAACAGTAGCAGTACAGTAGAGCTACTGTAAAGAGTAGCAGTGCAGTAGACCTACTGTAAAAAGTAGAAAACAGCAGTGTTCCAAAAAGGCTATAGGCTGTAAGTAAACAGTAGGTGAAATTTCCAGCAGGGTAATTACACGGAAGAAGACCCAAAGAAATCACTCTGACTGTACTGTGGCGAATGCACTCTGACTGTACTGTGGCAACTGCACTCTGACTGTGCTGTGGCAACTGCACTCTGACTGCGCTGTGATAACTGCACTCGGACTGTGCTGTGATTACTGTACTTGACTGTGATCTGGCAATTGTGCTGTATTGTTTCAATTAAGTGCAGTCTTTAGTGCAGCCCCAGTTCAGATATTAAGTACAGTTAGAGTGTAGCTCTAGATTACTTAGAGTACAGATTTTTTTGCCTGAGCTCCCACCTTATCTTCTCCTTCTAACTGAAGCATAGAGTCCTCATATATGGAGTAGCTTCCAGTTTGGGTTTAATAAGTTTTGCAAAGTAGCTTGCCTGTAGCTAGCCCGGAAAGCTTTTACTGGTAGGTTTCTGTTAAATCCGCCTCTCTGTCGGATGGCAGAGAAGACATTTTCCAGTGGGTCTTGATTTAATCGACCTGTTAAAATGTATTTATTCCCTAAATCAGTAAGTAAACCAAGAGCTGATGATATTGTCAAGACAAATCCGTCAAAGCAAGAGGGGCGACTGTTATTCACTTTTTTTAGTGTCTTAAATATTTTGATTACTTCATTTAATATTTTTAAGATAAATGTATTATTAATTGAGAGGTCACTTTTGTTTACATTAGCTGAATATAAACGTTTACTATTAAGTGCATCGAATAAATTATTGACGGTTTTCAAAAACTATGCAGTGGGAAGAGCAGAAGATAAATGTAGTTCTCCAGTGGCATGACACGTAATTATGGCTGCTGCTGTAGAGTAACTAAAAACCAGTTTTTCCAGCTTAACAGACATTTTTTGGAAGGGATTTGGACATATATGTGCTTGGGTTAACTTCCATATTGGCTCTTTCGTTCACTTGACGAATATTTTCGAAAGAAAGTACATTATCATTCAGAATAAATTCTTTACTCATCAAATTGTTTCTGAGAGATTTAACTAGGTGAGGGATATCATACAAAACAATAACCTTTTTGTCGTCAACCTGTATGAATGGCTTCTCGATTGACACACCAAGGTCGACAATTGTCTTCTTATTCACGCTCGCTTGATCACAGGTGAACGCTTTTAGTCTTAAACCTATGGAATAAAGGCGCTTCAAAATCAAAATGAGAAACTTCTTGAGGTCTCCGCTGTTAATTCCACTTTCAGAGATGAAGTATGCTGCAGGTATCTTCCATTCCCAGCCAGAACAAAGAAAGAGTTTACTTTCAATTTACTTGAAATTTTCGTAAATATCTCGTAAACCATTTACTTGATTACCAGTGGCTTACGTAAACTTCAGAGATGCAACTCGTAAACATTACAGCCACATGTCCTCATCCTATAGTAAGCAACAAAGAAAATGTTTACGTAAACTTCCTCCCTAATGCATACATACTATATATTTCCTTGCCAAATTTAATATTACCTCACTACAAAATAAAAAACCTACCAGCTTGACCACCCTGGCGATATCATTGTAGAGGGAAGCGGATACTAACCGTTGACGAAGTGGAGATTTAACCGTACACGAAGCGAATCGGAATGTGAACGAACCGTAACTAAACCGTCTCCGAAGCGAAATGAAACGTAAAATGAGACAAGGAAGCGTACAAACGAAGCGTTCACGAACCGGAATATGGTATTACCTCTCCACTGACTTCACTGCTCTCTTAAAACAAAAAAAGAAAATTTGCCAAAGTTCAAATTGATTATATTCTACTTCGCAATTGCATGATGCAGGTTGTCATTTTACACTAACTCATGTCTACCTACCGTTGTGATATCAGAATCGCATATTCCGAATTCTTACCAGACCTACTACTCAACGCACCTATTCCCGTTTCGATTACTAAAATATCGGTGTTGAGAGATATGAAGTCAACCCCGTGGAAAAATGTGACTTCGAGAACTATAATCATTAAATGATAATTCCGTGATAATTTGAGGAAATACCATAAAATCTTGAAAAATGTTATTTGCCATTAATTAATGCCAGATAAACTGTTATCCTATGTTGCCACATAGTATGACTATAAATTCAACATTACTGCGAATAAACAAGATTTTTCCAATTCGCGCACGTTACCTTCAGCGTCGTAAGGCTAGGGGCTGGCCAGGCGGGCGGCTGCCAGGGGCGCAACCCTCATGTTGCCATGTGTAATCTTCAACATGTACAGTAAGAACTGCAGAGCATGGAAGTGAATGATGAAATGAACGTGTTACACTTAGCTAATGGTATCACTGTCTTAGCAGTAAACGAGGAGTACCTACACATCTTACTGGATACAAATGATGGAGAGTATCAGGGAAAAAACGTGTAAATCGACAAGAAAACCATAGAACTTGCAAGTAGAACTTTTTATAATGCATAAAACTTGTTTCTCTTTTCAGCTCTCGCTCGTAAGCGCGAAGTAAGAACTTCATTAATTCGTTTACGTGTGCATCATACAATCAACTTACTAAAACGTTTACGTAAACATTAAGCATGCGCGTTTATGTGTTCGTAGTTACGAAATGCTTACCTACTGCTTACGTAACAATTTAGTAATCCTGAGAGATTTTGTTTGCGTATGCATGCCACCTTAATTTTACACCAATTTTACGTAAACTCAATACCTCTATTAACCCAGCCAGCCCAGCCAGCACAATATTGTGCTGGCTGGGTTGGGAATAGAGGCCTCTCACCAAGAAAACTCCTGAGGATTTTCCCAGTTTCCTCTTTCTTCCAAGGTGGCCCATATCTACAAAACCCTCTATCAAATCCAAAGATTGCGAGCATTGTAAGTTCCCAGTCGGCATAGAAAATGCGACCAAACTGTGGCCAAGCTATGGCTAAGCATTGTGGCCATAGTGTGTGGCCATTATGGGCCTATAATGGCTTTGACCCCCTGGCCAAAGTGTCAAATTTGACATTCGTGCCATTTCATCAAATAATAATAGTACACAGTCTCGGCTATCATCTGGCAGTGTATTAATCTTAATTTGCAGACGTCTAAAAAATAGGTCATCAAAACCGGCTAAGCACTTTATGGTCGATGAATCCACCTTTTCAACTTCTCCATAGAAATTTCAGGGGAGAGGACCCTGAAAATATCTACGGGGTATGCGAAACCCAGGTTGGTGGTTAAATTTTATTGTGTGGAATATACAAATTATTTTAATTTTATTTTCAGGTTGTGGATGCATGTCAAGGTGGATCGATTTTCAATTTTTTATCTCACAATGCCTTTTGGTAGGAAAATTACCGAATAGGGGTGTTAATATTTTAAGATTTCAGGAAATTCAAATTATGCTATACCCTGCGTACATATGTATGTTTGTTGAACGTTTGCAGAAAAATAGGTGGAATCTGATAATATACTCCAATTAAACTAATAACCTGTCAAGATAAAATACCTCACTGGATAGGAAATGTATTATTGAGGATCTGAAAATATTAATTTCTTGCACTACGAAGTATTGGCATGGTGCATAGGCAACCCGCATATGAGGAATTAGGGGCACATGCAACCCGCAATATGATACGGCGCGCCGGCGCGCCGCGGCGCTCCTATTGGGCCTGCATTAATTTTCTTTTACACCACGATTCAGAAGTTTCAATATTCAAAATATACCATTTACTTTCATGTTCCCCTGCAACAGCTGTGCGAGTATCTTTTTCAGCTTCAAAGCACCATATTTATTCCGAGAACGAGAAGTATTACGTCAAAAATAGATGATTTTAAAACTAATTGTTCTGCTCTCGGCTAGTTTGCCCGCATCCTCACTCTTCAAAGGAGTTATTAATTTTAATTATTTTATCTTTCCCTTACAGATATGTTAGATTACTTTGGGATGACCAACAGCTGCCAAGATAATTCAGATTATCTTTTTAGAATTTTTGATTAATGAAATATTTATGTACTTTGGCTGACATTTTACGATTTTCAACGATCGTGACACCAACTTACCAGTTCTCTATTACAACATTGCCATTCAAACAGTTTTAAACTGAGGGTTTTTAAAAGCCTTTGTTTTGATGGAAGAATAATATGTCTTCAAGGTAGGGACAAATTGAATTTCCCACGGATATGTCGTAAAAATACATTGTTCTTATCATTGACTCGAAGTGTGAGTATGTGGACTACAAAGTTTCGGAATGTGGAAACACTGTTGTCAGTACATGTAGAATTGTGGCTTTGCTAAAATACCGGCATTAATATGAGAGATCTGGAAGCCATGGGTTTTGACATTACTGTGGTTAATGCAAGTCCAAGAGTTGGAGTGATTCAATTAATGGTGAAGAGACTTGGCGAAGCTTATCAACATACAATGTACTTATTGCATATGAATGGACTTAATCATCACCATTTTCTGTAAATTTACCCGGCCTCCATTCTTATACAGGAAGTAAGGAGAAAATGTTGGAATGCCCTGAGTTTGATTGTTGTTCAATCCAATAAAATTGAAGTACGTCGTCCGAGAATCGAAAACATCAAACTGTCGGGCCAAAACTAAGAACCTACTAAAAATATAGAATGCAAATAATTAGGGCAAATATCCAGCAAAATTTGCAAAAGAGAGCCCTGAAATATTATATTCCAGGTAGCTGCCAGCTGCTCATTGCTTTTTAGTTTGTGCATATCAATAAAGTTATTCTGTTATTAAAGTCTGCAAACTTATTGCACTGAGAAAATATGTGGCAAAGGTTGGTTCCTCAAAGACATCACAAAAACACCTCATCTTTAAAGTGGGACAAGTAAATAAAATTGCATAAAATAGTTTCACAGACATAATGGCCGGTGACTCAGGAGGGGTTTGGTAGTTTTCGCAGCCACGTCGGACACCCATCGGATAGATTCACATGCTACATTCTGGTCATGCGCGCGGAGTGGATGGAGTGACCCAAGGGTGACGGTCTTCTGCATTCGTGCTGTCCGTGATTCCACCTGTTCCACGGAGGCAGAAATGCACTTTATACCGTTTAGCAGCGAACCCTTAACTCCTACAAGCATACATATGCTGAGGACGACTAACTTAATAAAGTGTTTTGAGTACATTTATAAAAGTTCAAAGAACAAGTCTTGATACTTCGTCCGTTTCATTGACTATTTGCTTCCATGTTCATTTCAGTTGGGATGGAGAACTCGATTAGGAATATGGAGTGTGTAAAGTGGTCGCGGAGAACAATTTCAGGCCTTATTGCCTCCAAATGCATAGTGGTGGAAAAGGAGTTATTCCACTAGTTCATGCATGCTACTTTCTCAACGACGGACTCGATATCTTCAGGGGCATAGGAGGGTACAGGTGTTTTGTCGATGCCATATTGGTGTCGGAGGTGAAAGTATAACACCCGCAGAGCTGCGTTGTGCCGAGCTACATACGCTGACCTAGCGTAGTAGCTGGCCCAAAGAGAAGTCTGCGGCTGGGCTCTGCACACTCCTCATATCCTGTCTGCAAACTTTGCCGTAAATATGAGGTGGCGACGAATATGTTTATGACACCATCTTGACACCCCAGGATGAAATCCTTGATCTTGACTTCAGACAGGGGGAGGAGGAAGACAGGGGGAGGTAGGAAGACAAACATCAGTTTGTTAGCCCATGTTTTTTCATGTTTCGATAGATACTTCTATGCATGGCTTATGGGTATACCCCTGAAGCAAGGACTTATGCTTTTCTTTTTCATTACAATGTGTTGGATACACATTGTAATGAAAAAGGGGGGTTAGGGGATGTCCGTGATCACCTTTTCCGTCGCTTGTCTGTTTCGCACAGTGTTCACCAGCAACTGAACATCATGCAGCACTGTTAATTGCTAAATATTCTGCATCCAAGACATCTTCTTCTTCTAACTACCCTTCTGCCTTTGATTTTGCTTTCAAATATCAACGGCAAAAATTGTTTCTTCATTTTGCACGATATGTCCTCTCTGTATCTACAATTTTTTTATGTGGCGCACGTATTGTGTCAACATAACGTGCCAAGGATGAGGAGCGAATGATGGCCCTATGTCGTTTCAAAGTTGGAGAGAATTGCACACTTTCTTGAAACAAAAGTGATGTCTGCCAGACATTTGGCCAAGAGAAAATGCATGACTTCGGACTCCTAAAATATTTTTAATGCTTACCAATTCCACAGAATTAGAAGGTAGTGCCCCAAAAAAATGTCCAATGTCCCTCTATCATGGTATTATGACAGGTATAGCATTCTGGGGCTTCTTATAGTATAAGATTAATGAAGGAAAAAAATATCTAAATATGACTGGTGTAAAGTAGGCAACTTCGCAAACCTCAATTTCAAATCCTGTGTCAAATCCATGGCCGAGAGCGGCATATCACGCCCTACATATTTATTTTTTTAAAAGGTCATTATTAACATTAATTTTTAAAATATTTTTATGCATGTGCAGGTAACATTCTATGCACATTTCAAAATAATTTGTATTGAGCCACGAGATATCAACCAATGAAAAACGGCCCCACACGGAACGTATTAAAAGTTGACTTCATTAATTTTGACAAAAGATTAATAGAGAAAATATAATCATGCTCCGCTTCGCAGATGATATCGCAGTTATAGCAGGAAATCCCGATGATCTTCAGAGATCACTGAACAAATGGATCAAGTTCTTCAAGATAAATAAATTAGAAGAAGAACAAAGTCATAGAATGTAGAAAAGAGACGGTGAAAGCAGAAGTCACGCTGAGAGGAGAGTAATTAGAGCAAGTGGAATCCTTCACCTACCTCAGAAGCACCATCATGTGGGACGGAAGAAGTACGACTGACATCAAGTGCAGAATAGCCCAAGCTAAGAAAGTGTTCATGATGAAAAGACTACTACTGTGTTCGAAAATGAAAAGACTAGAAACAAGGAGCATGGAACTCTATGGATCAGAAGCATGGACCATTGGAAAAGCTGACCAGGAAAGAATAGAAGAAGTTATTCAAGCTGCATTGCCAGGTGCCAAGCCATAAGCCAGGTACAAAATATGAATGGTATCACCATAAAAACATCGCCTATGTGAATTATGAAATCTTATATCTTAGATAAATATCCCAATAGATACATATAGAATGCATCCTCTAATGCTTTCCACTTGTATTAAAAGTAGTACATATAGCAGTATTCAATCTGCCCTAAATACATATTGAATAATTTATTTAATCCTTTCACAATTGCCAATTTATATACATTGTGCTGAGTATTCTTAAATTAATACATTGGTACCTTATAATAGAAGATTATATATAGTATCACTTTAAAACATTCAAATTTAGAGGCAGTCACCTAAAGTAATACTTTAACTTTTTGTGCCCATATTTTCATAAAAAGTTAAATTTTATAATTATAGTCCTTTGTCAAATAAACTTGGTAAGTAAGTCGACTCAAACTCACACTGGAATTTACCTCATCACCACTGGCAAGGTCCGTGGCATAGTGAAGTCCTCACTTTATTTTATTCTAGCTCCATGGGTGGATTAAGGTTGTTGTTTTGGGGGTAGATTGCTATTTTGTAAGGTTCAGGGATATAAAATTGTTACAATTATCCCTATTTCACTAGGAATTACAGGGGGGAAAACCATCACCTCTGCACCATGACTTGGTCTGCCAATGGCTAGATCTCCCTAGAATGTTTTCTAAACAGCCAAAAGCATCTTAAGACAGTAAGCCAAACAGTAGAGTAAAAATCAAAATAATTTTTAATTTTCACTTTGAAATTGTCAATGGCTTCTGCATATAAAGTGTAGATCATTTTAGATCAAAGGTTCACCTAAGAAAGAGCCAGGATCAGCTTAAGAAAATGTTGTAATTTGGGTGCTCATTTGATCAAATTCCTGAAGTGATTTGAATTAACAAATATCATTACCGTGACAAATGCATCAAAAATGAATTCTTGGATAATCTTCTAAAATGCTTATAAATACAATCCTGACATAGTTTTGCCAAATTTATTCATCTCATGAATCATCTGAACTTATGAAGCACAGACTAGTAAAGACATGGTTCACTACAGTAGCATACGCAGGATTGACTTCTGGGAGGGATTTCATTAATATTTATGTGCATCATCATAAAATGATATTTAGATTATTATTCACTAAAACAATAATTAAATTAACATTCTCTTTCGTGAAGACAATTCAACTATATATTTTTCAGCCCAACAAGCAAAATTCGAGATGCTAGTTCAGGTAAACGAATGAAAACAAATTCAGGTAAACATGTTTTGGGGGGGTTTAAACCCTAAACCTCCCCTCCGTACACCATTGGTTCACTACCCTTACTTATCTATTGATGTGCTTCTTTAAAAATTTTTTGGTAAAAAAAATTACACTGTAAGGAAGAATGAAGCAATGAAGTTTTGCAGCCAAAGTGTTAATTACCCAGAAAAAGATCTGCATATTCAAAACTAAAAGAAATCTGGATATTTAAACTTACCTCACATGACATAATCACACAGGAATTATTTAGCTGCAGCTTGGATGTCTTATCTATCTTTGCATGGGTATGGAAACTATCACCACAACCCCTCTATATAGTTCAATGCCACTACTTTGTGACTGTCATTCACATGTCAATTTTTATTCAGGATGTTTGGTGCCACAACTTCCTCTTCAAGGATACTTCCTACCTATTAATTCATATAAATAATTTATCAATAATGTTGAAACAATTTCAATAACTGACCAAATTATTCAGGCTTGTTACATGCCCTCCAGATGATAAGTTCATATGTTGCCCTGGATGAAGGCATGGTATTAACCCCTGTTATTCAGCTTAAAGGAAACCAGATAAAAATTTTAGTGGCTCACTGGGATTCCATGAATACCATGTTGTACTATGTTGCTAGACACCTATCAGTGTTCATATTGCGTGTACCCTGCACATCTACCCATGGTCTGCATAATTTTTCCTCTGGATACTTTATTTTAAGCATACAGCAAGCTATAATTTTTCATGTTGGCATATGATAGCACTGGGAAGGATATATGGGCTAATTAAGAAAAGCCCCCCCAAAGTGGGCCCTCCAGGCAGTGGCAGATTAAGGTTGGGTGTGGGGGGGGGGAGGGGGCAGGGGTTGGTGGGGAGAGGGGGTGCCCCCCTATGGTGCCCCGATAGTTCCTGGTAAAAAAGAAAAAATGGTGGCCATTAGGGTATTTCATACTCTCAGACCTCCGGGAAATAGCAATCTGCCCACCCCAAAATAACAATCCTGATCCACCTCTGCCTCTGGGTGTCATAGAATTTTGCTTAACTAGAATTCTCCACAGTTTTGAAGCTGTGTGCATGAAAGATTTGAAAATCAAAACCCCAACTAAAAGAGTGGGGTCCTGATAAGCCTTGTGGCCTATTCAAAAGTTTTTCCTAAAGGTGGTGATTGCTATGAAACACCTTTAAACCTCCAATCGGGCTAGATGGTCCTAGCCTTGATAGGTAGAGGAAACTTGAGTTGTCACAAATTCATTAAATTTCCCAACTGCTATAAATTAAAATTAATGCCTTTCTATGTTTTACTTTCTAATCTGTCGGTGTATTGGGTACTTACAACCACAAATTCATCAAATTTGGATCAGCTATTAAGTTCGAAAAACATAAATATGCGGTAAAGCAAAATAACAAATATATATTTGTAATTTTACGTAATTCTGAGCATGTAATGGAGAAATTATTACATTAAAACAATTAAACAATAAAATAGTAAAAAATAAAATTATACAAAATAAAATAATATCTACAAAATAAAATCAAGGCCTCAACAAAATATTTTGATGAAATGTCAAAAATAATTTCGTCATAATACATTTTTACAAATCTTCCCTTTCACAAAGAGCACTGGTGCACCATGAAATCGCCGTAAGGGTACGCAGTGCTTGGTAACACTAGGTAATTTTAAGTTATCCTAAATCTTGCCGTCAGAGCAGAGCGTACTTGTGAGCCCTGGCAAAACTCACAAATTAATAAAATCCCTCAATTTTCGTGGCGACTTTTGCGGTATACCAGTTACAAGGTTGGTAGTTCTCTTAGACCATGTATACAAGTAGACCCACTCCACCGTCAGCACGCATTACTCCTATTTACAAGTAGACCCGCTACGGCATTACTGCCATTTGCTACAATGATAAGGCAAACATTCCTATGCACAAGGTCAACCATCCAGCAGTACCCGAGTATCTTGAAAAGTAAGTGAAAGGCCACAATCCAACCTAGGCCCTAGGCCTACTCAAGTTTCCAAGATAGGTGGACACTAATTACATTATAATGTTCAAAACAAGGAACATTATAATGTTCCTTGTTTTTCCACTTTTTTCTCAGAGTGAATTAATTGTAATACCCAAGAAAAAGTTGACAACCCATATCAATTTTACAATTGCGATTTTTTTTCCAGATTGGTTAGTATCTTCTGTCAGAATTTTTGCCTAAAATTTTCAAAATTTAAACAAAAACAACAAGATTGTCATTGATTGTTTTCGGTCAGAGTGACCATATTTGTATGTAAAAATATATCAGTCACAATGAAAATTGGCATTGAAACCTCAAAATGCCAGTTATATGCCCATTTTTCATCAAATTAAATGACCTTCTACGTTGCCCCCCGAGGTCATCATTGTACGCAGTAGGCCACCCGCAACACACGTTTGCCTTTTCTTTATTTCTGCAGTAAATAACTCGATCAAGGCATTTTTTCCAGTCGATACCGTAAAATTCATAAAAATAAATTGTCGAGGAAGTTTAAGAGATGGAGAAGTTAGTTGATTCGGATTTATTACGTGACTGGGAAATATGCATTCATCGGATCATTTGATGCAGAAATAGAGATAAAGGCGGACATGTGCTGCGGGTTGCCTACTACATACCAGCCATACATATGCCAGCCGTTCATAGATTTGATTTTAACATTAAAAGGATCAAAGTACCCGTTTGCCAACTTGCTTTGGAATAAGTTGGAGTCATTCAGCTGGTCACTCAAGCAGTATGCCAATAGCTCCTTTCCAGAAAAATCATCTTGGATTTTGGCTGAATTAAAGAATACCAACAAAAAAGCATTGACAGCCAGGAGCCTGACATCAGCATCTGAAAAAGGCTTACAAAAATTGATACATCATATGAAGCCATATGATGCAAATAAACTTTACAAAGAGGCAGAGACCCAACTTAATCCGACAATTGCAGGGTAGAATCTCCTGGTAAGATTGATTTTTCATCTGTATGTAGGTAACTTGTATGTAGGCAGCTTACTGGGTCAATATCAAAAATACTAAAATTTAATTATTTTTCTTGGTGGATGAGGCAGCAGGTTAAAGTACCATGCCAAGTTTCCCTGCATTTAAGGTCTTGAGCATGGATTGCTTCATACATGGCTACAGATACTTACACCGCCATCCACTTCGATAGTTTAAAGAAGATACCTGTAACGTCAAACAGATTCTGTTATCTACAAAATTGGTAAACCCAAAATTTTTTAATGCTGCTCTGCGTACAATATGGGCTCTGCGTACAATATAGGCAGTGTTGATGCTGAGCGTTTTTTCAGCCAGTATAACCTGGTCTTAACAGACCACTGAAATCTGCTCAAGGAGTCCTATGTTGAGATGTACTTGATGCTAATATTTGAAAACAACAATTTGGACTGAGCCCTCCACCCTAAGTTAAAGTAAACAATTTTCTGTGAGCTACTTAATGGTAAGGTGAGATCTATCATTCACACACCATATTGTTCCTCTAATTATTGTATTCCTCAACTTATTAAATAATAAGATACTTGTAGGATATAACTTTGTGTTTTTAAATTGGATATATAATTTTGAAAAACCGCAGATTTTTCCAATTTGTTGCCGCATAATTATTGAAATTAGCTAAAAAATAATAGATGTTACAAAGTGCGATAAAGTAAATTTGAAAGTGCTATAAAATTAAATTTGAAAATGCGATATCCTAGTACCTTTAATAATAAGTTTTGAAGTATAGTGGTAGTGGAACTTGGTGAAATCGTCAGCTTGTGCCGTACACTAAGGAAGGGAAGTCTCGTGTGGAAGCAGCTGTATAAGTTATGGAGGGAAGAGGACAGTACATTGTTTAGACAAAACGCTGCCATCTTAGCAATTTAACCCAAAAGAGGGGCTAAGTGTCAGTGGCACGTTAAAAGGCAATATTTACGATTCAAACAAAGCTGGAGGAAAATACTCTGAAACTGTTCGCAACCCATCAGATAAGCCTATTTAAGTAATTAGATTTAAGCCATGGAGAGCTAGAGAGTTGAAATGAATAAAAGATTGAGCATTTTGAAGTTGGTGTTGAAGGTTTGTGACCTTGGGAAAAGTGGGAGTCAAACGAAGAGACTACCTTAATACTCCCCCATGCTGAGCTATCTAGTATGCAACTCTTCCACTGTTTTGGGTCTTCTGTGCAAATGCCACCACGTTTTGCTAGCACTATTCTGGTGAAACTGATTGGTTACAAATGTACGATGCCTAATTTGAATATAGTGTTTGGATATATTTTAGTCATTTTTCTTGCCAGCTGACCACGCTACAAACTTCAAACCGCCGACAGTCATTGACAAAAAGCTCAAGCGAAAGTTCTTGTTATGTATTGCTATTATTGGGTATAATCGCTAGTAAGTCTTGTTTTGATAGTGCAGCACTACTGCGTGCCACAACTACACATACTAATACTGCAAAAAAGAGAGATATAATCATCCATGTGCAAACAGCTTTTCGTTCTTTGCCTTTGCTAATTTCTTTCACGGCTAAAATTCTAACACCTGCTACCATGTGCCCTTACAGCCACTCACTGGTTAGTATGTAGATGCATATATTGATTACGGCATCTTCTAGTTAAATTATTCAATGTCCTGATTATTCAAGGCATGAATTCTTCTTCCGCACACATATTCCATTCAAATATATACTTATGGTGACCAGATTTAAGATCTGCTACACAGGAAAAGTTTTTATGTTCTCCTTTAGCATAGGCAATGTTTCATACATGTTTGGAAAACAATTCACGTTTGAATCCTACACAACTCATGTCTGTTTGTCTGTATGTATCAACTGATCTGACCATGCTGTATGTCAAATACTTGACCTACAGAACAATAAACTCATTTATCTAAACCTCAAATTGTGTAATTTCTTTAAGAGCTTATGATTAGAGGTTTTCACTTAGTGTAAATAGAAAATTTCAAGACCTATGCATGTTTTTTATTTTTTTTTCTCCTATGGGGCTCCGGTACTCTACGACAAACACCCCAAAGCTGCTACTGCCCCAGCTGAACCAGTACACATGGCCACTTTAAAACATACCTACCAATCACAGCATTCTCTTCTAGGGAATTTACTGACAAAAATATTTTAGTCTAGGTGATAGGCCTGTGAAGTTGACTCTGCTTTGATTAATGTCTCCATTCAGTCCTATCCTTGAACACCTTTTTCTTTCTCATGCAATGATGCGTTGCTTCAAATATATCATCCTGTTGTTATAGACTCCTAACCTCCCAACTCTTCCACATACAGCATCTTTCTCACCACATTCACCCATGACCATGGCTTACCATTTCACCTTACAGGATTCATTCCTCTATTACAAATATCCTCTTCTGTTTTACTCTCATCCACATTGCCAAGTTAACAAAACATGCTCCTTTCATGACACGTGCAATCTTATCCTTATCCATTCTGCTCTTAATGGAAACTCTTCTAAGATGCACACATTCTCCATATTTGATAAAAACTATAAATTGATACCTTGACTTGAATAATGCTGGCTATAAATTTGTGGAAGATGCTCATGTCCTGCCCTACTGCTAATAATTATATCATTTAGCTCTGATTATATCTGATCATTTATCTACTAAAATCGAATTTCTGAACCTGTGATTTGCATTGAAAGTAGATCAAAATTATTATTTTCTCGGGGGGTGACCCAACAACTGTTGCCTAAAGAATCATGAAGGACTACTTCGTAGATTGGAGAGGGAAAGTAGGGGAATAAGATGAGATGGACTAGGCTCCCCGAGGTATTCATAGTTCTGGCTCATCTGATGAATGGGAATTAAAGTGCACTCCATGAATCACTCAATTCATCCAATCCAATCACCCATTCGGATTCTGCTGTAAAGTATCTGCCACAGACAAGAAGGGAATTCAGTGTCCTAAGATGAAAAGCCAGTTTTTTAACCAGTCCCATCCATGGGCGTTCTGTAAAATGTAGTGTCTAAATATAAATCTTTGATTTTTTAGCAAAACTCCCAGGTCATTTAAATGCACATGGAAGCAATTACTCATAGGAAATATGCAAACCCTCATAAACTCCTAGCATCCTCTGGGTAGGAATGGGTAACAAATTGCACACCTCAGCCATGCATAATTAATGTAGTGGGATCATTCGAGGGTGGTGTGAATACCATTGAACTCCATGGAACTGTGATTCATTATTTGTTAGCTTGTTTTATTAATTACTTGGGGAGGTGACCAACTAGAGAGTTCATGTGCACCTTCAAGGATTATTTGGGAAAAGAGAAATAGTGAGAGAAAACTGTATTATCATTAGTTTACTCTTAATGAAATGCACCAAAGAGTTCCCACTTTAATCCCTCATGTGATAAATTGAATATACTGGACTAAAAGTGCTCTTCTCCATGGCACTTGAGTAGTAATCTGCATTTCCTCTATAATAGTTTTCACCACTTCCTTCAAAAATTGAATCCAGGCCCTCTGGAAGAGTTCAGTAATCACTCCATTCACCCTAACAAGCTGATGTCTATTCTTGATTTCACCTATAATTTTTAGCTATGTGCTTACAAAAATAAGCAATTATATCTCACGTCTGACTCCCTTTCTCAATACCTAAATTTTACACCACTGCACATAATTTCCTCTCATTGGAAGTCTACATTCCTGTGGTAGATATGGATTCCCAATGTGTTGTATTCAGGATCAAACAAGCAAGTAAACATTTCTTTTTAATGTTTCTCTCAGTGACAATCCATGGTAAGCAATTCACTGCAAAAAAACGAAGGCTCCTCATAATGCATTAAAGTTTCCATAGCAGATTACTTATTATGACACTGAAGTTATTTTCCTGTAATAACCAAACCAGTAATTTCATTTTCAATCATCATCTTTATAATCTATCTGGAGACAAATGTAGCTTGGTAACTTTTATTTATATTGTTGTTAATGTACAAACTTTTGTCAACTTATTTTGAGACCAGAATCAATATACATGTAATTATTTTTTAACTCTGGAGATTTAGGTCCATCAACAGTTATTCCTTCCCTATCAAAAGAGAATAAATAAAACCCATTATGAAATTCTGGTAGAAAAACTATTCAAAATGCATTTTTGCAGAAAAAGCATGAAATGATTTTGCCTCTAATGTAAGGAATTCACTGAGCTAAAAACTATCTGTGATTCCAAGTTTGAAATTCTCAATTCAGCGATAGTCAATTTAATTATGTATTAAATAGAATGGCTTCATATAGGTAGTCACTGACTACGAAGTTTACTCATTTAATGACTAATACATAAGTACCAAAAGTTAATTATAATATTTGGCTGAGGAATTTGATGGGCTTTTGCATTTCACAGAGCACTCTGAATGACTTACTAATGAAAATAACCCAGCCACTGCAATGATGTCCATTGGACATCCATTGGATGTCCCGGCTGACATCCATGGACATCCATTTGATGTACTCTGGACTTCCTATGGACTTGTGGACATCCATAGGATGTCTATTTCAGGATTTTTAAAGGGTTTGGCAATTATTTCAGATTCTTGGTATGTACATGGTGCAAACCAACTGCAGTATAGTAATAAGTGAGAAAATCCTCATTTCCCTAGCGAAAATATTGTAGAGGGAAGCAGATACGAACCGTCGACGAAGTGGAGATATAAGGGTGCACGAAGTGAATTGGAATGTGAACGAACTGTAACTAAACCGTCTCCGAAGCCTAGTGTATGGAAGTGTTCCAGAGCCGGAAACCTAGCTGACGAAAACGTTCACAAGTTGGAATATTGTATTGCCTCTCCACTTGATTTCGCTGCTCGCTCAAAATAAAAAAAGATTAATTACCATTTATCACTTTGATTATGCTATTGCGCAATGGCATGTTGAAGTACATATAATATATCCTACCTCATAGCTACCAATCGTTGTGGAATCTGTATCGCATGTGTACCTAACCTACGACTCAACGCACCTATTGTCGCACCCATTATTATAGATTCAATGTTGAGAAAGGTGAATATATGAAGTCACTTACGTGGATAAATGTGACTTCGAGAACTATAATCATTAAATGATAATTCTGTGATAGTTTGAAGGAAATACCATAAAATCTTGATAAAAGTTATTTGCCATTAATTAATGCCAGATAACTGTTATCCTATGTTGCCACATAGTATAAATATAAATGCAATATTACTGCGAATAAACAAGATTTTCCAATTCCCGCACGTTAGCTTCAGCATCGTAGCTAGGGGCTGGCCAGGCTGGCGGCTGCCAGGGGCGCAACCATCAGGGGGCACACTTTGCAGACCCACAGCTATTATTACCTCGATTTATGAGGTATCAACCAGTAACTGTCGTTTCTTTTATTTCTAATAGGACTTTATATTATTTACGATTTATTTTTCATCATGTCCATTGGATATCATTCTGTGGCCTCCGTATGGATGTCCCTATAGGGACCTTCATAGGATATCATTTGAATGACATCCTATTGATGTCCCTACCCACACAGCACATTTCCGATTCGAAACGGTTTTCCCTGGTGCTCAAATAGGAAAATCCCGTTTTTCCCCAATAACCCGAAAGTAGCCTCGTAGAGAACGTTTTCATTTACTTGTGCGTGCACCTAAAAGAGAACGTTTTCATCGCACCGTTTCAAAAGCATTTTCATTTGGTTTTTGTTCTGGCAACGAAAACTTTCTCATAACGTTTCCAAGGTTTCCAAAAGTATATGCGACAAAACGATTTTTAAACTAATTAATAAATAATTCTCGGGTTTCCAGCCGAGTAAGGTTTTGGTTTGCTAACGTTTCAATGGAATACTCCTCCATCGTCCTCAGAGCAATAAAGCTTGTAGGGCCTTTCGCGTGCGCTTATATAGCCGTCTCATCCGGAGGGCATTGTTGTCTCTTGTTTTCCGTTATTTTTTGAATTAACGGTTTCCATACTCTGATAAGGATGTACCCAGAGTCTCGATTTATTGTTTTTTCTTCCAACCTTATTTCAACGGCCTCTTTAAGGAGACGATCCCAATATCCATTAGCTTTGGAGACCAAGCGAGCCTCATCGAAGGAGATGATGTGATCTTCCGATAAGCTGTGTTCAGCCAAGGCAGATTTTTCCGGGTGGAACAACCTAATACATCTACTGTGCTCTTTTATTCGGGTCTCTATCGTGCGCCCTGTCTCTCCAATGTATATTTTTCCACACTGACATGGGATACTATAAACACCAGGTGTTTTGAGTCCCAATTCATCCTTGACTCGCACTAAAACGCCACGTAGTTTTTTCGGTGGTTTATGAATAGTTTCGATGTTCCATTTGGATAGGATCCTAGAGATTTTTCCGGCGACGGTTGAAACATACGGCAGACAAGCTCTCACGGTGGGTTTTTTCTTTTTGGGAGACATTTCAGGACTGAGGAGACTATCAACGCGGCTTTTCTTGTGACTTGCTCTTTTCAGGCCCAGCGAAATCTCTCTCTCCGCATACCCATTTTGGCGGAAAGTTTCCTGTAGGTGTTTAATTTCCATTGGCAGGCTTTCCTTGTCTGCTACAGTATCTGCACGATGCAGGAGCGTAGAGATAACAGCTCTTTTTTGGGACGGATGGTGGTGACTTTGGCCATTTAGGTATAAGTCCGTGTGTGTAGGTTTTCGATACACTCGGTGACCCAAAGTACCGTCCTCCCTTCGTTGGATTAAAATATCAAGAAATGGTAAGCTGTTATCTTTCTCCACTTCCATCGTGAACTGAATACTTGGATGCTGTTCATTCATGTGTTTAAGGAAGTTCTCTAGTTCCTTGGGCCCATGTGACCAAATAATAAAAGTATCGTCTACGTAGCGGAAGTAGTGCTTCGGCTTAAGCGTGGCTGATACCAGGGCTCTTTCTTCGAAGTCTTCCATATAGAAATTCGCAATGGCAGGAGAGAGTGGTGATCCCATTGGAACGCCATCAACTTGCTCGTAATATTTTCCATTGTGGAGGAAATACGTAGAGGTCAGCACATGATGAAATAGACTGACTGTCTTTTGGTCAAACCGGGCTTCCAGGAGCTGAAGCGTTTCTTTCAATGGAACACGAGTGAATAAGGACACGACATCGAAACTGACCATGATATCCGTTTGAGCAAGGTGGAAATCTTGAAGGGTCTTCACAAACTGTGCCGAGTTCTTTATGTGATGCTCACCCGTTCCCACATAGGGAGCTAATACCCCGGTGAGATGTTTGGCTAGGTTGTAAGTGGGAGAGTCAATGGCACTCACAATGGGCCTCAAAGGTATCTCTTTCTTGTGTATTTTTGGCAGGCCGTATAGTCTTGGTGGTACTGGAGCTTGTGGCACAAGATTTCTTCTGGTTTCTTCCGGGAAATTTGCTTTCTTAATAAGCTCAATAGTCTTTCTGACTTTGCAGTCAGTGGGGTCACGGTTTAAAGGACGATATGCCGCGTCTTGAAGGATCTGTTGAAGTTTTTCCTTGTAATCATTGATCTTCATCACCACTGTTGCGTTTCCCTTGTCAGCTGGAAGGATGGCGAAGTCAGCATTTTTCCGTAGTTTAGCCATGGCAAATCTCTCTTCTTTGGTTAAATTCGGTTTTGGAAGAGCAGCTTTTTTCAGGACCATCGAGATCTCCCCTCGTATCTCCTCCGCGGTTTCAGACGGAAGTTTTCGAACGGCTTGTTCAATTCCTCCCATGAAATCTCTACATGGAAAACATCTCGGGGCAGGAGCAATGTTGAGCCCTTTCGAGAGGACCGATAATGTAGGTTCATCAAGGACTTCATCCGTCAGATTGATCACAATTCGATTTATATCCATCGTGGGAGCAGACTTCTTTTTTGGTGAAAGCCGAAGAAATTTATTTTTCAGCCTTTGAGTATCTTGGCGAAACTGGATGTCAGCTTGGGCAGTGGTGGTGATATCAATGTAATCCCAGTCCAAAGGAGAGAGAAAGGTCGCGAGGCGTAGGTGTAACGGCATCAAATTCCTAGAAATTTCATCTAGGGCTCTTCTCTTGTCGTGAATACGGTCCCGGACTAGAGCAGCACCAGCCCTCTTCATGATCCGTTTGGCTGAGGGTGAGTTGACTCCGGTACGGACTTGGGCGAACTTTGGTAAGACATCTTGGTCCCGGCATCTTAGAAGAAACGCGAGAGAGCTTAGAAGCTTCGCTTTTTCTTTCCGTAGATGTTCAAGTCGGCGAATTCTGTGGTATGTTTCCTCCCCGTAGAGGTGCGTAATAAAGGATTTAGTTCTTTCTCGGCGAACGATATTAATAAATAATTCTCGGGGTTCCAGCCGAGTAAGGTTTTGGTTTGCTAACGTTTCAATGGAATACTCCTCCATCGTCCTCAGAGCAATAAAGCTTGTAGGGCCTTTCGCGTGCGCTTATATAGCCGTCTCATCCGGACAAAATTGTTGTCTCCTGTTTTCCGTTGTGTTTATAGTATCCCATGTCAGTGTGGAAAAATATACATTGGAGAGACAGGGCGCACGATAGAGACCCGAATAAAAGAGCACAGTAGATGTATTAGGTTGTTCCACCCGGAAAAATCTGCCTTGGCTGAACACAGCTTATTGGAAGATCACATCATCTCCTTCGATGAGGCTCGCTTGGTCTCCAAAGCTAATGGATATTGGGATCGTCTCCTTAAAGAGGCCGTTGAAATAAGGTTGGAAGAAAAAACAATAAATCGAGACTCTGGGTACATCCTTATCAGAGTATGGAAACCGTTAATTCAAAAAATAACGGAAAACAGGAGACAACAATGCCCTCCGGATGAGACGGCTATATAAGCGCACGCGAAAGGCCCTACAAGCTTTATTGCTCTGAGGACGATGGAGGAGTATTCCATTGAAACGTTAGCAACGTGTCCCTCGTGGCTTCCGGTGTTTGGAAAAAATACATCGAAGGTGCATTTGTTGGAAGTGTGTTTTTTATCGTTGTTGGCAAGATTATACGTGTGCTACGGTTAGAATTTCGTGACATCTAAGGGGATACATTATATATACACTGGATTTTGTGAAGTTATACTAGTTCAACGCAAATGTTAAAGTGAAATAAGTGATTATTCTATGGCGATTGTCAAAGTCTGAACCCTTGTTGTGACTTGTGTAAAGATGTGTTTTCAAATTTTGTTTTCTATTGAGTGACTAATCTGCATTCCATAATGATGAACAAAGAATTGTGTGTCAATTTTCTGATATGATATTTCATAACCATTAATTAAATCATTAATGTTATAAGCATTCTGAGAACATATCTTTCTCCTGACCTATAGTTGTTAAGAAATACGTATTACGTACGCAAAGTACATGTTGCTTTGTCGTTGTGCCTTATTCCTTAGTGTCTTAGGGATTCACTCGAGTATGTTTTATACGTTAAGTAATTATTTTTTAGCGTTACCATTTGCTCACTGCAAATAATTGCCGTTGTTTTGGTCCCAGACCGGTAAATCAAGTTGAAGAACATATACGCATGTTTAATTAAGTTACTGTGCAGTTTTTTAATAAAAGTTTCCCTAGTTTTCTATCTTTATAGAAAATACGGTCGTTTAATTTCATATTTAGCAGCGACTTGTATGTGATTTACGTCTCGGAGTTATGTCGTTGTTCACTCTTCCCAAGTGCAAATGCTCCCTGGTTAGAAAGAATGTGATAAAGTGGTCGTAAAGTCATTGAGTGAGTGGTTATAATGGTGAGACCAATAAGGGCGAGTGATTTTAATTGTAAAAGGGCAAATAATTTTACGTGCTCTCGGTACTGCATTTGTGGCTTGATACCAGCGTAATTATAACGCTCGTATCAAGCCACAAATACGACGTAACGTCATTATTATGCCCGCATAGAATCAGTAGAAAAACGTATTATACCACCGAGAAAGCCGTTTTAAAACCGAAATTTACGGCTTCCACTCGGCTGAAAACGGTTTAAAAACTGTCTTACTCGTTTCGAAACTAGCTAGAACCGGAGAGGTGGCGATACGAAAACGTGTTCTGAACAATCAAAGAAACATTTCAAAGACGTGAACTTGACCAAAAGTGGCGGACATTTGCACCATTCCAGCATCATTTCAAAACGTGAATGGGCCAGTAGAAAACGTCCCCGGAAAGCGGGATGAATGCGGAAATGAAACGATTTGTGCTATGTGGGTAGATGGACCTTCATAGGATGTCATTTGAATGACATCCAATAGACATCCAAAGGATGTCCATAAGGGACTTCTTGATGTCTGGATTTAAAATGGACGTCCATTGGACGTCATGCAGTGGCTGGGAAAGGCATTTTTATTTTTCACCCTTTTCCCAGCATGGCCAGCATTTAGCATGAAATGTATGAAACATTTTAATACATTGGTGAAAACCATGTATGGGCATTACTTGAAAGTGTGGAGGGCTACAAAAAATTTAATTATCATAAGGCTAGCTATACAATGTTATCAAGGGTAAGTGGACAGGGAACAAGAAAAGACAATCTGAATGACTACTCTGTCCCTAGGTACCAAATGAATTCACTTTTTTCATTTTTTATAACAATCTTAAAACTTTACCAGATAGATTCTTCCTGCTCAGAAAATGTCCACCAGAATATTTCTACACAAACTTTTCCATATGGGCAGTGGCGGATACATATGGGGGGCACGGGGGGCGCGCGCCCCCCCCTTGCGGGGCCGTCCGCATTCCCGCCCGCGCCGCCCTCGCCAGTCAGCCCGCACGCTATTCGTTCGTTTCTTTCGTCAGTCGACTCTGAGTCGAGTTATTGAGTAGTTGTACTTTCTTATGTAGCACGCGCGCGCGTCCGCGTCATCGTATTTTATACGTTTCTGTCCGGCTCATATATAGCTAACCTACGAGAAAATTCGCGGCCTTCATAGTGATCTCGATACGTTATTCTGTCTGGAATTTGTTCGATAAAAGAAGCGAATATTCGACTGTTAGTGTTTTTTCACACTCCTTAAAAGTCTGGAAGCGAACATTCTGGCACCGAATGTTCTCGAAACAACCGAGCTACATATATAAGGAAAGCAGAATCGCTGCCAGGCAGTAACCCTGAAGAGGAGAAATCCTAAAGCGGGTGCTATTGTTGTAAATTATATATGAACTAGCTGAATCCGGCAGACTTTGTCCTGCCAGTGTATATTTATTTCATCATTATACAAAGTCATAGAAAACGTTGTTCGTGATTTCATTTGTAAATTACTCGAGAAATAATTATTATCGAGGCATCAGTATGAAATGAATGCGTGATTGAGCAGCACCTGTCCGAGATTTGATGTCAGTGTTGATGTTGAAGTCACTTCAGCATGTCAGCCAGCATCTTTACAGAAAATTCAACAAATGTAGGCCTATTCTTTGGTTTGATTTCATGCCTCAGTTGAATATTGTAAGCATGCAATTTAAGACTTCATATATAATTTTGAATAGTTATTTTAGCAATGCCAAGTTCCAAACTGCGTCGAGAAATGGACATCTTAGGACTTCGTATACATGACTTTCTCAATCGCTCAACATTCTCTTCCGACGCGACGTGGTTGGATTCTATATAAATCTAGCGAAAATGCCAGGCTTCGCTAGTAGTAGTCGTAGTATTTTAAAGCCGGCGACCGACAACTAAGGTCATTTGCGCCAAGGGAAACTATACAGAGGATGATGGAAGGACACCTGGCGTCGGCATTAGCCTACTCTTGCGAACGGCGCCAAGGGGTCCACAGTTTAACGTCTCATCCGACAGACGGTGTACTGTACTTGAAATGCCCCCAGCTTCGCTCGAGGTCATTTCAAAATATATACACTTGACGTGGATAGTTACTCAATCAGTATAATAATCACAGTTATGCATAGTTATTTATCATGGGTAAATGTTTAAATTGAAGTTTTTCTTCATTTTCAATGCCCTATTTTTAAATTTCCCATTGCAAATTGATATATATTTTTAATAACTGTACCTGTCCACGTGTTCCGGTGGCACAGTCTGATTAAATGGAAAATAAAGAAAAATTAAATCACTCGTTTTTAATATGTTAAGATAGATATAAATATAAAAAAGTCAGAATTTAATGTCAACCAAATGACTTATTTTCTCCCATTAAATTTGAAATCACACGAATCTCACGAATGTGTAAACTTCTATGGCGATATTCTGATAGATATAATATATAAAAAATATTTCATTAATTGTAATATTGTGCATTTTATACAAAGGTGTTTGTATTAAATAATTCAGCTACGCTTTAATCACTCTTTTGTTCACTACGCCGCCGTGCAGAAAGCTAGACTTATGTATCCCTTATCTCTTTATGTGAACGTATATACAGTGATCATCATTGACATTTTGCGGTAATTTACTCACCATTGTATTAACCTCAAATGGAACGTTAGTTACTTGACCATAAACCCCAAAATGACCGTGGATATATCGCAGTCGCCTTCTTTGCATGAAAGGAATTCGGGGTGATATTAATCTTTCAGTCACCAAATCTAATGGGAGATTTTTCAAACTATCTGGAAATGGGGGATATTTGAGACCATTATATACTGATAGTTGTGGGATATTATTTTTGTGAATGCTTGTGATACAGGTTGCACATATCTGAAATTCCGATTTCTGAACCGGAATTATTTTCCTGATTAATATTATGCTTTTTGTACTGTCAATATTGGTAAATGATTGGTAAATCATTTTGAAACCAAAGTATATAACAAGCATCGCAAGCATGTCCAAAATCATTATTAAAAAATTGCTTTATAAACTCTTTATGTGCCGACAAATGTGTTGAGAATGAGCTGTACATTATTTGCTGATGTGGTTGTGCTTTTATTAGAGGTTCGTTAATATTATTTTCGTTTGACATGTCTTTTTCATTCCGCCGTTGAACGAAATCGTGCACAACCTTATCAACATTTGAATTTGACTCGCCCCGATTCTCTCCTCCATCAATCAGCATAGCCGGAATATGAAGATCTGGAGATGGTCCACCACTTTCAGAATTAGGATAGGTAATGTCATTCCGCGGTATAAATGGCACTTCTCTCCTAGAGGGACCTGCTATTTGTGAAAATGAATTATACGACCTCTCTTGAGAATGAATTGTAGTTTTTTGGAGGGTCCCGCTATTTGGCAATCAGTCATTTCCATAGTTTGTAGTAAATCATCGGTCCCTTGTCTCTCCCTGTAATTTTTAGAACGAATTTTATCCAGGCTCTTTCTATGAGCAGCATCTTCATTTCCTCCACAATATTTATTCTCGACATCAGCTTTTACCTTAGCACGATAATTTCTGGCATATTCGGCTTTTTTCCTCTTGTTTTCCGCTTCTTGTGCTCTGTGCACATTCATTCTTTCTTGCGCGGCAATTTCTGGCATATTCAGCTTTTTTTCTCTTCCGATCCATGTTTGTTTTTTTCCAATTCGGGATCCGCGTCAATTCTCCCCAATTCTTTTTTTTCGTGCGATAGTTTGGGACATATTCGGCTTTCTTCCTCTTTCTTTCTTCTCTCTGTCCTTCCGCTAAATTATTCAATTATAAAATCTAACCCATTTCGTCTATTGTTTCATTACCCTTTTGATCTTCTTGCCGCTCTCTTACACTTTCTGCATTTTCTAACATTGCGGATTCAACACACGTTGCGTTGCCTTCATGACGTCTGTCCATGTTTCCGTGCCTACAAAAGAATTCCAAATTAATAAAAATTCTCGCAGATATAGCAGATCAGGTGCGTAGGTCAAATTTCCGAAAGAATTTCTCATAAACACCTATCTTTTATGAAAACCATTTTTCCCCACATTTGTCGAAAACACTTTTTGACAAGATCAGAACAAAATCTGAAAGAAATTGTCAAGAATTGTTCCCAAAAAAAACACTCCACCATTAGGAACAGATCCTGGGACATTCGGTACGTGGGACGACGACTCTAACCACCACGCCATCTAACTCTGTTAAGGAGTTGGCGTTGTCACGAGTTTACATTCGGTATGCTAAGCGGGGCCCCGGAAAGAAGAATCTGACGGTACGTGACGCGAGTTTGCTCTTTTACCCCCATGCCAAAAGTGCCCAACGGGCCAAAAGATGTTTACACTTCAAAAAATGCCTTGTTCCTATTTCTTTGCTGTGGCATCAATATTTTTTGTTAATGCAACGCTGTATGATACACAACATTTTTTGTTTTTTTTTGTTTGGCGCGTAAACATACAAAGCTGATGATTTTCCGACACGGGAACAGGCGACATACAATTGACCATGCGAGAAGCATGAATTTTCAAGGTTAATGCCGCAAACACTCAATGACTGCCCTTGCGATTTGTTTATTGTCATTGCGAATGCAAGCCGCACTGGAAACTGCAAGCGTTTGAAGTCGAATGGCATGTCGGTTAGAATCATTGGGATGCGTGGTATCAAAACGTCTTCTCCTTTGTACTTTCCTTAAAGAATTGTTGCTCCGATGACGTTGTTAGACAGTTTTTTCACCGCAAGCTGGGTGCCATTTCAGAGACGTGGTTGGTTGATATTCCGCAACATTATGATTACCGATCCGACTTTTAATTGGGGATTGTGAGGTGGCAATCCGGGCAATTCCAGTGAGTTTAAAAATTCGGTTGGATAGTTGACGACATCATCTTGGGTTGTAACGGAATCCATCGATTTGTACGTCAACAATTCGCCAGGAATTTCGCTTTGAATCTCTAAATTCAATTCGTCTACATCAATGTTTTTCGCAGCCAATATAGCACGTTCGCTCAACCAAAAATGATTTTTGTAATTTTGAGCAATGTTTGGGAACACTTTTCGGATGAGTTCGGTCTTTGATTCGGTGAACTGGCAAAAATCGACGGGGAGCGTAATGCAGCCAGTGGGAGTGCCAATGGGTATTTTTCCATTTCCAATGTCCAGCAATTGTTCAGCAAATACCTCTCCAGATTCGTCTTTCTGCAACTCGACACGCATGTTTGTGCCTAATTTGAGAGTCTTGACGTTTTCCACAAAACGGACCACTTCAAACATCCATTTAGTTCATCGGCTGGCGTTGACCGTGGAATCACTGGCAATGTTTGGCGAAAGTCACCTGACAACAGAATCATCGCACCACCAAACAGATTTCGGTTGTTTCTTAGATCTTGCATCGTTCGGTCTAATGCCTCTAAAGATTTTTATGTGCCATCATACATTCATCCCAAACGATCAATTTGCATTGCTGTAAAACTTTGGCCATTGCACAGTTCTTTGAAAGGTTGCACGTTGGAGTTTCATTGATATGTATATTCAATGGTAACTTGAGTGCTGAATGAGCTTTTTGACCGCCTTCCAACAACGTAGCAGCAATTCCTGATGAAGCAAGTGCAAGTGCAATTTCATTCTGCGATCGAATCGTTGCCAAAATCAATGTGATCAAAAACGTTTTCCAGTTTCACCGGGAGCGTCCTAGAAGAAAACTCCGCCAGTTCCATCATCCACAACTTTCATGCACTTTTTGAAATCTCGAAATTCTTGGTTGCTACAAAAATAGTAAAATAATCATTATTTATAGCCCTCTAGCACTAAATGTGGTGTTTGTTTACATCAGAAATGGATCGGAGACAACAATGAAAGACCCATTTAAAGCGCTACAAATATCGTTTAAATTGCGTAATTAATCGTTAACTGGATGATTTATCATAGAAAAATCGAAAGAAAAAGATAGTTCAGAGTTTCGAAGGGAAAATAAAAGCGATCGGTACAAATTCAAGTATTTTAATGAACGAAATATGAAAGCACTGCACCGTGAAAAATGTAAAACTCCGTGTAATCTTGTGGGAAAAATTGTAAATGTAATTTAAAATTCATGTATTATTCCTACACTGTATATTATAACCCGTTTAACGTCCCAGAACGGGAATGAACAAATTGTGAATATTTCAGCGAAATCGGTCCAGCCATTATCCAAGTTAACTGCTTACCAACAAAATGCGCAATCCATTTTTATTTATAAGAATATATGTGTATATATGTAAAAACAATGAGACAATAGGGATAAACACCTTTTGAATTTAATTACTGCCAGGCAGTCAGTTTGAAAGCTACAATCGTCGCGATAACTTGCGCCCCCCCCCTTGAGTTTTTTCTGTATCCGCCACTGCATATAGGTAATATCCATGTTGATACTTTTTAGATAAAATATGAATAACTTAAATACAGTGCATTCCCACATGAACATCAATGAAGAAAGAAAATCAAAACAGTTACTACACTAAAATGGATGTAATGCATTCCCAAATTAAAATTGGTTCTCTTAAATCTTGGAATACTGATTTTTATTATGCTAGAGGAAAGAGAATGTGCTAACATAAAAATTCAAAGCTAATAATAATGAGAGGAATATGTAATAGGAAATAACTGGAAAAACCTGACATGAATAAAAAATGCTTAATTGATAAGTATATCATTACATTCATCAGACATTTGGCCGCTTTCAATTTTTTTTATTTATACACAGCTTTCTTATTGGCTTTATGCTCTGGATGAGCCTTAAGGGCTGCTCTTGTCAAATAGAGCCAACATTTTAATTGAGGAAATGTCCCTGCTGCTTTGGTAACATTGTTATATCTAACAAGTCTGCAAAACATCCAGCCTGTAAAGAAAATCAGGAAAAGAATGAGAATTAACAACAGGCAATGATGGCATCATCAAAGGTCCGAGCCTATCATAGTCTATACAAATTGAGCACATGGATTAGTTTAAACCATGAATATTTTAAGCAAATTCTAAATTCTCATCTATATTACATTACTCCGATGTACCTATGCGTTCATGAAGACATTGCCTCAGACATAACATAAGTAAAATTTTTCAATCCAAATTTAAAACAAATGATTTTTAAAAATTAGTGAACTGCAAATTTACCATCTTTATATGCAAACCAAAATCATGGTAATTCACATTGGCAACGGCAAACATTCAGGACTTTCCACTGACTCTACATCCCAAAATAAAAAATATTATCCAGTTACTATCCATCTTGTAAACACCAGGGAAAAGATATTTCAGGGAAAACTGAAATTGAAGTAGTAAATGCATCTCAGCCAAAAAGATATACCTTTGATGTAGCCCATGACATTTTGCCATCTAGATTATCCATGTCATTTTACAGTAGAAACTCGAAATTACGAAGTTGACGGGACCGGAAAAATCGGCACTTCGTAATATCAAATTTCGTATGAACGAGTATCTTTCAAAAACATCGCGATGAAGCTCTTTTTTTGTTTCGTTAGATTAAGATGTACTCTCGCGATGTACTTGCATGATTTACGAAGTTATAATTCATGAAAGTATATTTAAATGTGTATTCATGCCCACAGGGTGCACTCATTGTCAGTTGAACACAACTTATTTGTCGGAGTTTTATTATTCTTATTTTCGGGAATTTCAAATTTGGCGCCACCGGATAAGTTTTTTTGCCGTTGCAGCTGGCGGTGCGGCATGCAGCAACTCGCGGATTGGTACTACCCCACTTTGCCGTGACGAATTCTAACAATATTATCTGGGTATATCAATTTGCAATGTATATTGTTTACTTGCGTCATAAATTTTTACGGATGGTTCGGAAGTAAGACGAAAGCCGCGTTTCAATGGAAATCGACTTCCGACTACCAAGCTACCTTCGCATCAAATCGATGCATTATTCCGTTCACTCATTCGTTTTGAGATGACAAATGATTATTACCGGCAATACGAGGCTCGATTCGGGTTTTCGTGATGAATGGTAAAATATTCTTTACAGGATATTTGGAAATTGCCTGACGAGCAGTCCTTCCATCCAGCTATCCCTCTCAATCACTCAGCCGGAAACATTAGAGCTGTCAGATTTTAGGGTGATACCTCAGTCAGATCTGAACAATTGGCGCGTCTAAATCGGTTTTTCCCAGAAGACCCTTCAAGAAAAAAGTTCTTCGTTCCTTATTCCTAGGCGCGACGACATTCATCTGCGAGGGATTCATTCAGCGAGAAAGAGAAGGGGGTAACCCGAGAGGATCACTCCTTCACCTTATCTGTTATTATCTACCCTCACCCAGTTTCGCTTTTACCCAGGTGGCTTTCACTAGTGGGGGAGGGGTTGGGCCTTCTTTCAGCGGCCTCGTCAGCCAACACTAGGTTGATACGGCCGATGATCGAACGAGGGAGCTGTTATTTCGATCGATTCAAATTGTAACCTTACCCCGGTGGTAGCTATGAGGTTGACTTCGCACTCCTTCATGATTTTTTCCACAACCTGAAATTATGTTGCGCGGCGCCCGAAAGAGCTTTGAAACGCATCGTCATATCAATGGGATAAATAACGTTGTGCATCGGCGCATGCGAAGAGAGAATCAGAACTCTAATCTGTTTTTACTTACTTTTATAGGAAGCATCATTCACTTTTGGAAGTGGATACCACGCCAGGAAATCCATTTTTAGACCGTTGACCTTTACATCGCCATGCTAATAGATAAAGAAATTCTGTTTTCACCGTTTTGCGCAAGAAGGATGTTGCTAGAACTTATTTCACAGGTCTTGATACATACTTGTGCGTACTTCATATCAACCACATCGGAGAAAAAATTAGTTAACTTGCCTAAAATAGATCATTTCGCGGAAATGCTACTCGGCTATGAGAAGTGATACGAAAATGAGCTTTGATATAAATTCTAGCTGCATCGTTCATCTTTCAATGCGGATACTCCTCAAGTTGGTACTCAAGTTTAATACAATTACTGTAGTCGTGTAAAGCAAAGGTATCCAGCACTTTTTTCCAGAGGCATTCGTGCCGAGCATTGGCGCTTCCGGCAGTCCAGCGAACGGCTACGCGTCCTTGGCCTGCCTCTTCCTTTCCCCACCACCTCTCTCCCCCCCCCCCAAACTCGTCTCGGCGCTCATAGTTAGGGGGTCGGAGTAAAGTGATATTTTTTCTCGAGTCAGCATCACATTTCATCATAAGTATCACGTTTAACTCATCGCTTTCCCACGCCCTAACTTCCCAAGTGGCTTCCAAAAGTTGGGTGGGGGGAGGGGCGTTGCCCTTTGGGAGTCCTTTATCAGCTATGACAGCGAACCAAACGTATCACATTTCACTCATCGCATACCCGCCCTATCTTCTCAGTTGGTTTCCACTAGTTGGGATATCCTTTTAAGGACATCCTATAGACATCCTTTCGAGAGCATCAGCAGCCAACTTCCATGGTTCCAACTAGTTCCTACATCGGCCGCAACACAGGATGACCGTTATTTGGGGCGATTTTAATGGTATCCACTCCCCAGTGTGAATTTTTTTATCTTATCCAGATCCGATTTTTTAAAATGAATTAGGATCCGATTTCAGTATCCGGAGAAACGTAATACCCGCGGATCTTTAGATCCGATCTGACCATCCCTACATAGTATTTTCCCGGCGAATCAGCTTGTTTCTTAGAGGACGAACGAACAATTTAAGAGCACATTTTGGAGCAAACAAAGTGCATCTTATGGGCCAAGAAATATAGTAACTACAATTTTCGATGCCTGGCTAACGTTTTTCAACAAACGAACAAGTTCTCGGAACGCATCTCGTTTGTTAGTCGAGGGCTTACTGTACATTGGATGAGTACGTCAGTGACTTCCGACTGCTGGACGGACGCCAGACGCCCCAGCGAAACCACACCTTTACTATTGAAGCATTGAAAAATGAGATATCGTCCAGGTAATACATTCAGTGCGTAATGTATTCGGCGACAATCATTAATTAGATGTTTAACTCTGAAAAGGAGCGCCGAAACGTTACTGTGATCCATCACTATTCGTATAAACGAGTAACTTTTTCACGTCGGGACCAAGATCCGAGGTTCGTAATTTTAAAACTTCGTTATTTCGTAATATCGCGTACTGTTACATACACTTAGATACCCTTTTGGTCGGGACCGAAGATTTTGTTTCGTAAAATCAAAATTTCGTAATTTCGAAGTTCGTATTTTCGAGTTTCTACTGTAACTTGCTCGTGGTATGCCATGCCAGTTGTAAAGGTAAATCTCTTCACTTAACAGAGTCATGTGCGGAATATCCCAACCATTATCATGGTCTTGGTAAAGACTCCCACTGCACCTCGGTAAGCCAGCACCCATGGCCTGAGTAAATCTGCATGGGAAAATTTTGGTGAACATTGATTTTAATAAATAGAAAATGACTAAATATATCCCTTAACCCTTTTACTGCCAGCCCATTTCGGATGGGATGTGCGAAGACTGCCAAGGCTATTTTCAGGTTTTTAAAGTTGGGCCATAAAATTCAGGTATTCTAAGTTGGGCCAATAAATCGGACTGTGGCAGTTTTCACGCATCTAATGTTGGCCAATATAATTGGCCCCCTAGCAGTAAAAGAGTGAAGTTAATTGCAAAACTCTTACCACAGTAAACAGTATTACAACACTAATCTAAGCTAGACAATGACAGGCTAAGGAAAATACCAGTATGTATTTCAATGGGGACTACATTTGTGACATTAAATATAACGCTGGATTGAATGTGAGCATGCCTCAAAAAGTTAATCATGTCATAAATTGGTAATTTTGAAGATTACTGAATATCAAAGCATACCAGAGTGCCATGTGGCAAAGGCACTAATTCATGGAAAATAAGAAGTGCATAAGACCCAAATGTTAGTGTGAGGGTCGTGGTGCAAGTTTCCCCCTCTAAACCCTGCTGGATCTGTGGGCTATGACTTATTGTCAGTTGTATTTAAGGCACATTAACCTATACTGCACTGTTTTTGTTGGCTTCACTTTGTACAAGGTATGAATGTCAGTATTGATAATTTTCTTTATTTTATTTATTTATTTATTTATTAACAATAGCCACCAGAAACAGCTTTATGGCATTTTAATGGCGTACTAACAATTAACAATGGACAAGCAGACAACCATGCCCTGGGTGGTAAAATATCCTCTACAGGCAGAACTCCTTTCGTTACCTTTGGATTAGCAGGAGAGGACATTACCCCACCCCCATTGAGGATGGCTAAATAAAAGTAAAACCAACTACTCTATAATTAAATAAAGCAAATACTTAAGGAAAATTGAGTACAAGTATTGATTACCCTGTCCTGGGCTATAGTACCTCTATGTACATATATATTATACTTCCATGGCTGTTAATGGGGATGGATCATTTTTTTACAATAGTGTGAAATTTACTACGAAGAAATAATCTTTTCCATATCTCCCAAATGCCTGTCAGGTGTGCTAGGCAGTTACGCCACCAGGTGTTTGAATCCAAGATCACCACCAGGTGTTTGAATCCCAGTCAAATAATTTATTTTTTTATGGATAATTTACGAAACACTTGCACGGGTGCTAAAATATTCACGCGTGAGTAAGGATTTCGGATAGCGGCTTGGTCGAAGAGTACACGTAGTACCTCGAGGCCTGCGCCACGCCAATAGTGGACTTCGAGTTGACTGTCGCAAAAAGGGCTAAAATCGAACAAATCTGGCCAAAATTCCATTTATAATTTATTTCAGTGTGGAAGTTCAAACTTTCCATGGTCACTCCCTACTGATTGTTTCATTGTGGTGTCCTATTTAGTGTTGCATAATGACATAATTTTTTTATGTTTTACATTTAAAATTAATTAAAGTTTCACATAGTTGCATGAAACTTCTAAAAATTTGCTCTATCTCCAAATTCAATAATTTTCGTGAAGAACGTCCGCCTCTGAAAACCTCCGAATTGAAACTGCTGCAGAACCCTTGAAATTAACAAACGGGTGCCTTCCTTAAAAGAATTTTAGATCCCAGGGGGATTTGCTTGAACTTGCTCTTCTCCCAAAAACACGGGAGAAATGAGACTCGTGGGGCGCAAGCCTTTTCTCCCATACGTAGGCTGTAACGCCTGAAACAAATCTCGTTAGGAGAAAGGAGTCATACGAATTTCCCGGAGAGTACGAGTCGCCCGTAACTCGGGGAAACGCCATTCTGGCGCCCCATATCGGTTATTCGACCCCCCTAGATTGGCCGACGTAAGTTTTCTCCCAAGGAGAAAAGTACCTACGCATTACGACAGTGATTTTACGTTTCGACCGATGGCATAATAGTAGGTATTCGCGATGATTTACTTCTTCTTGTAAATCAACATTCGCGTATATACACGTGCGAGAGTATATCATCTGCATTCTGTTTCAAATCGAAAGAGCAATCATGGCACATAAGCATATACCTCCTATTCCACATTAATTATTATAAATGAAGCGTTTATCATTTACTTCCATGAAATTTCAATTTCAGGCGTCATATTAAATTGTTTGAACGAGAAGTGATTCATCGAGTAGTACATACCTGAAAGCCTGCCTGAGGCAGGGGTCGATTGTGAGTCCACCGGTACCTTCCTTTGGATGCTAGTTCCCAGATTTTCCTTTGCATTCGTATAACGTACAAAATAAGAAAATATAAGTTGTCCTCCGTGTGTTTAGAGGGGAAACATCGCCCCAACAGTATGAAAACATGCTAACTATAATTTCTTTTACTGTGGAATTTACTCTGATGTTGCGCTGGATATTTCTCGTTAATTGGTTGTACAATTTTGATCTAAATATCCCACGCAATTTTGAAGCAAATCTTTTATCTCACGTCATGCGATCTTCAAAACACCACGGTAGCACATTAACCAACATTTTATCAGAAAAATGAAGTGCTCGACGCGCAGTTTTTAAATTTCTTTCTTTTCGCCGTCAAACAATGGTCAGAATAGTGCTCCACAATGGCTAGATTCATAATTGTCCGTGAAGTTCGGAGCATCTACGGATTCAACTTGATCATTAAACCGCACCCAGTTAAACAAACATTTGAAAAGCTATTACACTCGCAACTAATGGAAGCACGTCTTGCATGCCTGAATTACTTCTCAAAATAAAAAAGGTCGAATTGCATAAATGTTTGTAGTTTACTCAATAACAGTTTATTCCTATATAATAAATACCTTTAAATATTATTTCACTTTATTAATAAGTTCAGCATATTAATATTTTCGTTGCATTTTACGTTGCGGTGGCGAATAATACCATGATAGATTTGAGGTGGTTTGCAAGTTACTCGGTCGGCATAACCTTTCTTTACGAGCTCACGATTGAAGAATTTGACAGTAGACGAGTTTTGAAAATGTGGCGAATGACTAATTCGTTGAAGATTTCATGCAAAGTCCAACCTGAACCCGGAAAGGAGTGCTTATTAAAGCACTATTACAATACGGATTATTGCTTGTAATAGTGCTCAGCACTATTACAATGCACTAGCACAATTACAATAGATACATGTCAGAAACAATAGATGTGTAAAGGACATGTCTTATTGAGCTCGGGGTTAGAGTTCCACGTGTGACTCAGAGCAGAGGAATACCCATCCGATCGTAAATTGTTATGTTCGTCCACCTGGGACGTATAATCACGGACTACATGACATCTGTTCATGTGCATACATCCTCACCTCTTCTGGCGTCATCACCATAGCAGACGCCTTGCACATACGCAGGCAACGTGTGACCTGGAAACTTCGCTACTCTCTGTCAAATACGTAGTTCACCCCGAAATGGATTATTTATTTCTTTATTTAACTCTAAGCTCGGAGACAAACCTTCCTCTGGCGAGCAAGCCGAACTCCGGGACCACCCACCCCTCCAGTTTGATGTCGTGGCCGAGATAAGAAGGCGAAAGCTATAAGGAATGAGAAGAATGAGAACACGATGACACATCGGAGAAGTATCGGAGATTTTTAAGTGCACATTCGGCCATACCCCGTTGATCAGCCGACTGCCGTGGACATGGGTTCAAATCTTGGTGATAATTTTCGCACGCGCAAATAGAAATATATCTTATGGTTTCATAGAAGAGACGAATCCAGAATGCCGAGTCAACGAAACTATGCGATAAAATTAATATTTTCGAATGCGGTAATTATCAGTGTTTCAATAGTAGACCTCCTGGAGTGGGAGCACGGTTCCTTCTTTCCTGTTGTCATCATCATTATTCAAAACGCAAACAGCTCTAAAGGGGCTATGGTCGCAGTAACCGTCCTAAGAATGCACTCAATCGATTACAACTGGTGATTAAAAGCACCTGACAAAATTTGAAGAATAACGAATACGTTTCCGCTCTCATAAGTGCAATTAAAAAGTAGCTATAACGCTAGCGCACGCGTTATGGAGAACCGTGATCGCACCCCAGGACTCTCACGCACTGGCCAGGCAACGTGGATGTCGTGGAATCGAGTCCCACTTCATGTGGTGCTCAGCATATGGTTTGGGTCTTAGGTTAAGCCCGTTTCACACGATACTTGATCCAGCAAAATACTTAGTATGCTAGCTTGGAGTAGTATAGTAGCTACTTAGGATTGAGCTCGGAATTCACTGTATTTCAGCCGTGCTAGAAGGTTTCACATGAGAATTGTTCTTTTATTGGCGATGTTGCGGTATTTTCATTAATGTCCACTATCATTTTAAATCAACCAATATACCATATATAATACCAATCAAGTCACTATGATAACATATCTTAAGCTTTATTGAACCAAAATACTTAACATTTATTGAACAAAATCACTTGATAAAAAAAAGTTAAATGCCACTGGAATGCCTTCAGGCGAAAGCAATTTAGTCTGGATGGATCCATTAACGCAAAAAACAGGCTTCACCGTGCCAAGACCCCATTTTCTCCCGATAGATTGAGGCGTTTTAGCAATAAATTTTGAATTGCAAATCATTCCGGAAATTAAATAACATGGTATGAGTCATCACGACGATTATCATAAGCACGATTAAATACATTTCTTTGGAGGAGCCGAGCAAAATTATTTCAATTAATCATTTACTTTTTTAGAGAAGAGGGGTTTTGGGATAAATTGATTGGGATCATTATTAGCTTATCGTTCGTAACGAGGTTTCGTAATGATTTAATTTATTTTTAAGGGCTCAAATTCATAGAAATTTAAACATTGGTAATTTATATTTGGTGCAATATTTAATCAAAAGTATAAAGGAAATGGAGAGAAAAATACTTCAGAGGTACCTATTTTGCATCTAATATATATGACCAATTTTGTAAATATTGTGAATTCAAAATAGAAGGTAGCCCTGAAGAAGCAATTTGGAAACGTCGGTGATGACCTAAAGACGAATTATTATTACTGAGACTTATTCTCTCATGAAGAAAAATTGGTGAGTTTATTGTAAAAAAAGAGGTGTAGAACGTCCAACATCTGAATGTCAAAATTAATGTATTCGCATAACGGTCGTCATCTTATCTCTTATTAAAATCAAGCACAATATGCCCTAGATGACAGAAACAGCTACGCATCGTCGCACAGTGGTCCCAAATCGAAAAAAGCTGGCCAAAATTAATAACACTGTTATTATTACGTATATATTTGATGCAAAGGTTTATATCCATAGCTTTTGATCCGCTAATTCTGAATTTTTAACTATGTTTTACGTATTTGCAATATTTTTATTGTTATTTCACATTTGGTTTTAACAATTTATTCAAAAAAACCCAATGAAATTTAAAATTACTTCCGCGATAGTAAATACAAATTATACGTCTTATCAAACTGAATTTAAAAGCATGTATATATTGAATTGTATTGTTTATTTTTGGACAATCTTTGAACAGTTACTTGTGAATGAACCAAGAGAACATTTTCTACTTTCTCATATGCTTCATTGTATTTCATACTGAATTAATCTTATTTTAAAGTTTATTTTATAACTCTATGATTAATATTATTGTACTGCATTAATTTTTTAAAATTATAATAATTATTTCTTTAAGTGGACGCAGTCAATTCTATAGTTCCTTGAAACTTATTGAACTTGAAACATTTCATTATTGCCAACTATCTCAAAAATTTTAGAGAAGTTAGTGAAATATAGGCTGATTAGGTTTCTTGAAAAAGGGGATTATTTTAGTCAATATCAATACGGATTTAGATGCGGAAAAAGTGCAGAAGATGCCCTAGTCAATTATATGACAAAAATATACTGTGCAATAAACTCGAACAATCGAACTGGGGGCTTATTTATAGACATAGGAAAAGCATTTGACACCTTGGACCATGAAATTCTATTATTGAAATTAAGTGATGCCGGAATTAGAGGTGTTCCACTGGCTTGGTTTCAAAGTTATTTAGTAGAGCGAACCCAGTGTGTACGTGTAGGTAAGGCTTTCAGTGATTCCAATTTGGCAAAAACAGGGGTACCCCAAGGTTCTGTACTTGGGCCTATCCTATTTCTCATCTATATTAATGACTTGTGTAACTTTGAATTTAAAGGATCACTCACTGCTTTCGCAGATGATGTAGCCTTGTGTTACAGCGGAAGTAATTTTAACAATGTAGTAAAAGATGCGCAATGTGACTTGAATGCATTACGAAGATGCTTTGATTACAATGGTCTAGAGATAAGTGAAAAAACCAAACTTATGATTTTTGATCCAAAAAATTGTTATAAATGTAATTCCTATTTAACTTACCACGACTCTGACTGTCTGAAACAGACTTGTGGTTGTATAAAGATTGATCAAGTTGATAGTATAAAATATTTGGTAATTGTTATTGACAAATACTTGAAATGGAATGATCACATTACTGGACTTTCCAAGATTCTTCGATATTATACGTCCAAACTATTCTACATTAGAAACAAATGTCCTGTAACTTTCCAAATAACCTTGTATGAAGCCCTAGTAGGGTCTAGATTGGGGTATGGCCTGGTCTGTTGGGGAGTATCTTATAATAACTCCTTGCAGCCAGTTGTGTTATTGCAGCAGAAGATAATAAGAATTGTTACCAAAAGCAAAAGGTACGAACATACTTATCCCATATTTGTACGGTTGCAGATACTGCCAATTAAATACTTGCATATTTTTAAAGTATTAAAATTATTTTATTTAAAGAGCGGCAATATTCCCGCTTTTACCGATAGTGATGAATACTATTTAAGAAGGAAGCGATGTGCAACAACTCCAAAACCAAACCTAACATTATTTAAGAGGTCCTTTGTCTACTTAGGACCTAAACTATTAAATGATTTACCAGAGTATTTAAAAATCTCAAAAAAACAAAAGAAAAAATCTAAAGCTGCTAAAGGAATGGATACTATCCATAAGTAAAATTGAAGTTTTGTATTAGATTTGCAACTCAAATTATGTTCTGAATTGTAACTAACCATGTTAAGTGTTTATATAATATAGCTTGATGTATTGTAAAAAAAAGATGCATGTATTTTTCTTTGTTAAAAAATTGGCATAAATGAAATGGTCCATATTTATACATATGTTCGGAAAACTTCAGTTTTTGTACAACACCAGCAATTGCATGTATGTACTTATTCAAGGAAGGCAGTCTCGATACAGGTGCTTGTACCTTTGAGGCTGCCTAAAGCTCCGAAATATTGTACCTAAAAGAATGTAATCAGCTTTGGAGTAAATATACATTATTATTATTATTAAACGGGCCAATGGATTTGGAAGCATTTTTAAACTATGTCCCTTCTTTACAATTTTCAATGGAGGCATTAATACAAGCATTGAAATGTCGTAAACAATATTTCATTACTCCTATGAACTCAAGTTAAACGCCAAATTTATTGTTTCGATTGCAATAAGCTGTTTTCGCGGTGGAGGATCAAATTACCGGGCACATAATTTGGTACGATAATTTTAAAGAGATTTTCCATTCATTTGGGTTTATTTAACCGTCAAAGAAATAAATTAACATTTTTCCTTATCTTTCACAGTCACAGAATAAATTCTCAATAAACTCATAATCATTATCTGACAAACCCTCATCACTGTCACCCTCACTCTGCTCACTCAATTCTTCCAGGATTAGTAAACTCTTTACCTCGGCAGGTAATTGAAGTAATTTCCTTCTTTGAACCTTTGAAATACTAGAATTCAAAGGGTCTGAAGTAAGGAGTTATCTTCTAAACAGGTCTTCATTTGTTGCGATCCTGGAAATGCTCCCTGAATCTTCTTATATCCTTATTCCTCGCCTCCATTGACTCCTCGGCCATTAGGAAGGGAAGCTTCTTTGGTGATGGCTGATCATGCATCTCATGACGCGTGAAATTTCTCATATCCACTGAACTCTTACCCGAGTGGTTTTAAGGTAAAAACAACGATAGCGAAATCAAATACCCTTATTGCACCAAAAATAATCACAGAATTGTAAACTACATTACACCAAAACACTATGGCCTCTCTTCTTCAATCCTGCAGTCTTCTTTTCAAAACTTCGAGAATACTCGACCTCTTCCACGCTTGAAGAAACTCACTTTCACGTCTTTCTTTGGGCAAACTCTGAGTAAAACTGAATTTTAGCAAGAAAATTTCGGACAAGCGATGTCTAAAAGTAATTTGGATTTTCCACAGGGTGAGGTTCGTAATCCTATTATCTCCAATTTCCAAGAAAATTCACATGTGAAGGGTGAAAAGGCTTACTCCGTTCATCCCCGGTGGCCGAAGTGCAATTCATTACTAGTGTACAGAGAGGAGTGGTTGGGTTTTCCCGGTGGGCGCAATAAATAGCTTAGGCCTTCTCGGCACTCGTTTTGCCCTGCATGCGGTTGAGGAGGCCGCTACGGAGGCGACAGAGGGTCAATGTGCCGCGTGAGGACGAAAACTAATCCGTCTAAAGGAAGGACAGGGTTGAGTAGCATTTTGAGGGATTTTTTTGTTCTAAATGCATTGCAAATGGCACATTAATTGCGATAATAACCCTGGGCAATCCATGGGTTGCAAAGGTGTTCTGCATTGAGTTTATAATAGCAGTTGAGGATTTACTAGGTAAGGGGCTCAATTTTATCCACTTGGAATAGAAGTCAACCAGGATGAAGTCTGTTTGTCCTGCAAAGTCAAGGATGTCACATGCTACTTTTTCAAAGGGGAGTCGAGGTACTTTGTGTGGCAGCAGAGGTTGCTTTTTTAGCTGGCTTAATGCTATCGCAGATGTGGCATTTCATTAGGAATTCCTCTATCTCAGTTGACATGCCAGGCCAGTAAAATAACTACCAGGCTTTAGTGCGTGTTTAATCTATATCTCCATGAACCCTCATGTAACAGGTTTAGCACTTAAGGCTGCATTGTCTTTGGCACTACAATCTTGTGATTTAAGAAGACCAACCCATCTTCAACATAAAGGTCCCCCCTTACTTTAAAAAATGGCAACGTTTCTGTAATACATTTACCTTGGGCTGGCCATTTTTCTTTACAATATTTGCTAGGCATGTGCGATGAGTCGATTAATCGAAGTCATCGACGATGATTTTAGTCATCGCGATGCAAGGGGACGGAGTTTCTGCCCATGAGTACCTTGGCGCTCCACCACTTGGTCTGCTACTAGAATGTCGCCGTTTTATAACATTGAGTGCCGAAACTGTGGTCCAGTCTAGACGTGTTGTAGCTTGTTTCCCAGTGTCAGTCTCACTACGCTGCATTCAGTTGATCCCGGCTAGGTAAATCGCGGTCATGTTTTCCGCCAAAACCAAGGCGAAGGAGCACAGGCTGAAGCGCGGAAATCTTTAGACGGGCTATTTGCGAAGAGGCGCCGCACCAGTGATGGTGTTGTTCGTGCTGCTGACACGAGAAACGCTACCTCTGCTGACGACCCCTTCCTGGCGGAGCTCCACAAGTACGAGGATGTCCCAGCTCTATCCAAATCTTTGGACGTCCTACATTGGTATAGGGACAGGAAGGATGTATATCCCCGCCTTCAGAAGTACGCGAGGAAATACCTCTGTATTCCTGCCACTTCAACAGCATCAGAGCGGTTCTTCAGCGATGCAGGAAACGTTGTGTTGGACGCCCGATATCTACTCACCGACGAAAATGCGGAAATAAGAATTGTTTTATACCACAATAAAGAGTTGTTGCTAAAATTGTAACTCGGAGATTGTTTCTCTCTTTCATAAATAGGCCTTGTTTTACTCAATTACGGTTGACCCAATTCAATCTTCACTTAATAGCCACACCAAACTGCCAACCGAGACATCTGCACAGTAGGGATGGCCTTAACTGTGACTTTATTGTCACCGCCTTAAATGTGACTGTTTCGTTACAATAACTGTAATCATAAAATGTAATTGAGATCACATTTTAGAATTGACACGGCATGGAAATGACAATCGCAATCACATATTAGGGGACTGGCCATGTCGGTACGTCAGCATTCCAGTAGTTCAACTGCACAATAAAAGAGAAAGACTCTTCGATCAAGTGATAAAAAATACTGTTTATTATAAACTTTTGGAGGTATATACCTATACGTATATATATGGCTGAGAAATGCAACCCTTCTCCTTAAATGGTAACTTGAAATGAAATTATAAAAATGATAAACCTTTTTCACATTAGTTTTCAAGAAATGCCTCAAACTGTATAAACAATTTAACATTTACTCATAGAGGCTCTACTGGCAAAAAATAAAACTTTTAAGTAGGTACCCAAGCAGCAGATAATGTCCATAAAATATCCATAGAATGTTACAAAATAACTTACTTAATATCCATAAGATATCCAGCATATCCGTATAACCTTTTATGGATATCCATAAAATATCCAAAGTTCCCACTTTGAAATATCCAATGAATATCCAGTGCTAACATCCATACAACATTATCGCACAGTTGCGTGGATATCTATACAATATTCATGGAGCACCAAAAACCACCCCTCCTAATTGTTTATTCTATTGAAATTCAAATTTTCTTACACTGTATCATCCCCTAATGTACCAACAAATATTGCCAGAAACAGAATCTTACCATCTCATTTAAAAATCATAAGCCATCCAAAGTGACATTTGGACTGCTAAAATACTTCAGAGGCAGAACATTTTAAACCCAACTTCAAGCTCCTGACATTATAACATATATGGTTCACCATTTTATAATACCACGTACCTCCATAACGATTTGCTTCTTATATCGCCTGATTATCGCACCCAATTTCTCATCTTATGCTGAATGAACACCGTTGAGAAATACGTATATATGCAGTCACTTCCGTGGATAAATGTGACTTCGAGAACTATAATCATTAAATGATAATTCCGTGATAGTTTGAGGAAATGCCATCAAACCTTGATAAAAGTTATTTGCCATTAATTAATGCCAGATAACTGTTATCCTATATTGCCACATAGTATGCATATCAATGCAATATTACTGCAAATAAAAAGATTTTTCCAATTCCTGCACGTTAGCTTCAGCGTTGTAGCTAGGGGCTGGCCAGGCGGGCGGCTGCCAGGGGCGCACTTTGCAGACCCACAGCCTACGGGCCATAAATCGAGGTAATATTACCTCGATTTATGTGGTATCAACCAGTAACTGTCGTTTTTGAGCAGCTTGATTCTTCTTGAATCTCCTTATCGGAAAGTTGAATGCACCGCTTCCGTACATTTCGTGCACACTACTGTGACCGGTCGAGGAAGTGGAACATTTTTGCCAGAGATACTGTTTGGAATAACAATTTTTTAAGGAAATAAGTGCCACTTCTTGAATTGATGGTAAAGGTGATAAAGAGGAAGGAAGATATGCTGATTGTTTGCAACGTGATATAAATGAATCATTTTATTGATAATATCATATTTTTGAAAATTATAACATGTTTAAATTTTAAAATAATAATTACATTTTATTTATCTTTATCAGTTTCATACATATGGACTATCTATTTAATGTCAATTAAGAATATCACGGATATTACAACTTGGATATCTATGTAACGTTATTTTTACAACTCATCGTGGATGTTGCAAATAGGATGTCTATGTAACGTTATTTTTACAACTCATCGTGGATGTTACAAATAGAATATCTATGTAACGTTGTCAAAATATCATCGTGTAATAGCAACGTCTTTTGGATAAATCAACCTTATTTAGATATCCGATGGATATCCTCTGCTGCTTGGGTATGGATATTTCGATGTAATATCCATAGAATGTCCACATAATGTTACAGGTTGGACCTAACGTCTTTTGGATATTGGTAACCATTTATGGATATCCATACAACATTGTCTGCTACTTGGGTAATTGCACAAAACTTTGGCATATGAATAAATGTTACTTTTGGTTTGAGACTAGAAGATTTCCGTTTCTTACGTAATATCACAAAGTAATAAAGAATTAAACAAACAACTAAGGAAGAAAACATGCCCTACGCCAATGTCACTCTTATTCCATGCATTTGGAATTCGCATTTAAAAACTGAATGGCGTTCACTTTATCATCACCCTATTTCTTCTTGAGGATGACCTGTCTGTGGTTACACACACACTTTTGGCTGCCTTGAGTAATTGGCGTACGCAAAATTCGCATTCCTCATACATGGCAGGGATCATGGTGTTCGAAATGCGATGCCTACCAGGAATTTCATAATTCGGCAACGCCACTCCCATTAATTCTTTAAACCCAACATCTTCCACAATGCTGAATGGCTGCAAATCAATTATGAATAATCCAAGTATCTTCTGTTCAATGTACTGCTTTCTTTTGAGAGAGCATTTAGGAACCAAAAGAAGGAATTGTTAATTGGCGTTGAACCGTGGTCGAAGAAGACGGACGTGGGACGGCGGCTGGCATTTGAAGGGAGCTATCATTACCATCATTACTTGTTGATGGAGTAGCTCTATCCATCGAAGTTACACAATCTCCGACATCTTCTGCCGGTGGATCGTCTTCACAAGATAGTGTAACATTCTGCAATAAGCATATTGAAATTTAGCAATATCTACGTACTTCGACTCACGGAGAATAGGACAATTTAAATAATGCAGACAAGGAATCCGAAGAACAAGCGGGGTTTAGAGAAGGAAGATCTACCGTAGACCATCTGTTTTGTTTAACACAACTAATAGAGAAAACCTGGGCATACAACAAGGAACTTCACCTGTTATATGTTGATCTTAAAAAAGCATATGACACGGTGCCACAAATGAAACTGTGGGAAGCCTTGGAGAGATCTAACATAAGCTCATACTTAATAATAGCCATAAAAAATTTGTACAAAAATAGTGCAGCCAAGATCAAAATGGGAAACGACTTCTCTCAGGGATTCACAATAAATAAAGGTCTAAGACAGGGCTGCTGCATTTCCCCCACACTTTTTAAAATATATTTAGACCAAGTGCTAAAGAGTTGGAAAAGGAAATGCAACTCCATGGGAATACCTTTGAAAGAAAGTACCATATACACCTTAAGCTATGCAGACGACCAAGTTATTCTATCACAAGATTATGAAGATTTAGAATATATGACCAGAAAAATAATAGAAGAATACAAAAATTGGGGTCTTGATATCAGTATCGACAAAACAAAATATATGTGTATGGGAGGAATGCAACAGAATCTTATTTTAGAAGGTGGGCAACAAATAGGACTTTGTAAAGAGTATAAATATCTAGGGATGCAAATTGCAGAAAGTAAAACAATGGAGGTAGCCATTAGGGATAGATGCAATAAAGGCAAAAAAGCAATAACACTATTAAATAGCTTATTGAGGGACAATACAATATCCATTGAAAACAAAAAGAGAATTTATAATACCATAGTAAAGAGCATAGTAACCTACAGCTGTGAAATATGGCCAATAACGGAGAAATCAGAAAAACTGTTACTGACGACTGAAATGGACTTCTGGCGAAGAGCAGCTGGTAAATCAAAAAGAGAAAGAGTAAGGAATGAAAGAATTAGAGAAATAATGAATGTCAATGAAACCATAATAGATGAGATAATAATGCAGCAGTTGAGGTGGTATGGACACGTAAAACGAATGGGAAATGAAAGAATCCCGAAACAAATGCTGCTGTGGAACCCGGAAGGAAGACGGAGGAGAGGCAGACCGAGGAAAAGTTGGATACAAGGGATAGAGGAAGAAATGAGAGAAAGAGGATTAGATGAAGAACTCTGGAATGATCGTGAGGCATGGAAATTGGGAATTGGAAGACGTAGAACGTCGTAAACCGATATATATATATATATATATATATATATATATATATATATATATATATATATATATATATAAATTCAAACTTACAGGAGGTAGGAGAAATAGGAAAAGATAAAGAATTCGTTCTTACGGAACGTTTCGAACCAGTTGGTCCTTCGTCAGCTCTAGATATATATAGCTCTAGATATTATATATATATAAAGTAGATATTAGGAAAAATAAATGGAAAATATCTCAAATGAGATGCAAATTGTTTTAAATATATGCATGATGGAAATCAATCAGAACATTTTAGTCAACTACCCCGTCAAATGATTTCAGAATTATTCCACATTTCAAATCAATGTTTACGGTAGATTATATGAGTCAAGTTACGTATCATTATACGAGTATGTCACGAACATGTAATTATGCTTCACGTACAGTTCCATATATCACTAATTTTTCGGCTAAAGGTACTTTCGTGGGGCCCCCCAAGACCTCAGGTATACGAGACCCAAGGAAGGTGTAATTAGTGCGGTCCTCGCTCGAAGAAGACCCCTTTCCGAACCCTTCCTCGAGCTCCGAGAGATAATCCGGGTCGTCGGACACAGCGTGAGGTTACCCCGGCAGACATGACCATCCGTAGTACATTTTTTACTTTAATAATTCGGATGCTTAGAGATTAATAAATAAAGTAATGTTACTCCTGACGGCGGAGCGATTAAGTACGTCTTTTGATCGAGGTTCTACGATGAGAAATAACGATTTTACGAAAATTGATATGATTTGAACCGATTGCCTCCAGAAAATTGGCAACGCCGAAGCTATGGGAGGGGAGGGGGGAAAGCAAGAGGCGCTTTTTTCTCCCCCGACTCCTATTTGAAGCTAACCCACGTGGGATGTCCTGCAAGGGTGTTTGGAGGAGGGTGTGTTTTCACCTACTTTCACTATTTTATCTATTCCTGTATTTGCAGAGTATTGTATAAACGTTAAAAGAAAGGCAAGAGGTGCATTTTTCTCCTCCCACTCCGCTTTTAAGCTTACAGTATTTTATCTAATCCTCTAATAGCAGAGGGATGGATAAAAGTAACCGAGCTAATCGTAGATCAACCATACGCAGTGAGTTGTTCGGCTTAAAAAGTAGTTAGTCGAATTTTGAACATAATAGAATTACAGAAAAAAACAAAACAAGAGTACCGGATATAATTTTCAGGGACGATCAAATCTCCTTAGTAAAGAACACTAATACATTAGTAGTACTAGTCAATTAGCGTAACGTAAGGAATTAAATCGCATGTTTACATCATCTTGTTGATATTACAGGAGCAGGTGTCATAACTGGAACACAATACTGGCTCACCGCCGATATCTACATCTACATCTACATGTTACCCTGCGAGCCACCTCTAGGTTGTTTGGCAGGGGGTGACAAGTCACCAAAATGCAGCATGCAAGCGGACTGCCACATGCACACCGCACGGTCATGAATATAAAGGATACTAACCAATTCCATCATGAACTAAAAACCATCATGCAGTATGCAAGAGAATCCCCACATGCACGCCACACATATACGATGACACATAATATTCTACATGCTACTTAAGAGGGCAATCTGCCTATGAAGCTAGAACATGCTGTTAGAAACACCATAAAACTCCGTAAACATGCTTTAAGAAATACATAAGTTAGTAAGCTACACTACCAGTCAACTAATCTATTTCTAAGTCCTTACACAGCCGTTATAGTCTCTTATCGCTCGCGGAAAAAACGACATTTTAAATCTATTTGTTCTATTTAAATCTAGACGGCAGGACAGAAAAAACTAAGGTCTAGTGACTATCCTTAAGAGGATGGGCTAATGGGCTGACAGCGGGTGGTAACTGACTTTCACTGCTAGCGTGTTGTTGTAAATGTCACTTCTCAATTTTTTTCATTCAGGCAGACATGGAATTCATGACGAGCATCTCCTCGTTCCGGGACCATATCGCTCTCGTTGGAATTGTCAAATTCCTCCTAACTTTGGGCATCATTCCCAAAAGGAAGAGATGTAGATGTGGGAATATGCGGGCAGTGAAGTCCAAAGGCAAGGGTAGGCCTCCTGCTTACCGTTGCAAAAATTCGACGTGCCTGCAGTTGAACACCATAACGACAGAGACCTTCTTCGCCAACTTCAAAACTGGAGTCGAGAACGTTATGGCGGTGGCTGTCGGCTCCCACGTGGGTTAGCTTCAAATAGGAGTCGGGGGAGAAAAAAGCGCCTCTTGCTTTCCCCCCTCCCCTCCCATAGCTTCGGCGTTGCCAATTTTCTGGAGGCAATCGGTTCAAATCATATCAATTTTCGTAAAATCGTTATTTCTCATCGTAGAACCTCGATCAAAAGACGTACTTAATCGCTCCGCCGTCAGGAGTAACATTACTTTATTTATTAATCTCTAAGCATCCGAATTATTAAAGTAAAAAATGTACTACGGATGGTCATGTCTGCCGGGGTAACCTCACGCTGTGTCCGACGACCCGGATTATCTCTCGGAGCTCGAGGAAGGGTTCGGAAAGGGGTCTTCTTCGAGCGAGGACCGCACTAATTACACCTTCCTTGGGTCTCGTATACCTGAAGTCTTAGGGGGCCCCATGAAACTACCTTTAGCCAATTTTTCTTCTTTTTTTCCATTCATTTGAACGCCTTATCTCAAATGTATATATAAAGTATAAACACCCCAGCTATTGCGCCTTGAGGACGATGGCAGGGCCACAGTGGGATGTTTGGAATTCATGTTTTTTGTCAAGTTTGTGGTAGACGATACAGAAGTAGCGATCACGTTCAATCACAGTTAATACGCAGTAGCAGTGGTAGCATTGTATTCGTTGGTTGTACTGGTGCAGTTGGTAGCAGCGGTAGCAGCCTGAGCTAAATCGGCTAAATTCACCCAATTCACAGTCACAGTGATTTCGATTATTTAGTCACAGGCTGTGATTGCTAATTTTCAGTATCGGTGATTCAATCACAGCGATATATCGCTCATCACTACTGCACAGTTCATCGAGAGTCATCGATCATCGTAATTCATCGATCATCGGCATTCATCGATCATCGACATTCATCGATCATCGATATTCATCGATCATCGGCATTCATCGATCATCGAAATTCACCGATCACCGAAATTCATCGATCATCGAAATTCACCGATCACCGAAATTCATCGATCTTAGAAATTCATCGATCATCGAAATTCATCGATCATCGAAATTCATCGATCATCGATGATCGATGACAGCCATCGTCATCGAAACATTTCGATGAAATTTTTTCATCAAAAGTCGATGACCAAAATCGGTCATCGCACAAGCCTAATATTTGCTATCTGAGGCTAGCACTGGGTTCCTGCGAGTCTCTGTACGAAATGGTTCCCTTCTCTCTTAGGACATAGGTAAATATTTACTAATTACATGCACCATTTAAAGCAAATCAGGGTCATCATTATTCTCTTTCTTAAGATAGGACCGAGACAAGTGATCTGCAATGTGCAGGTCCTTGCCTGGCACATAGTAAACATTCAATGGATATCTTAGGAGTTTCAGCCTCAGTCTCTGAAATCTTGCAGATTCTATCATACATATTTCCTATTTCAAGACAGATACTAGGGGTTTGTGATCTGTATGGTCGTCCACAGTGAGACCATATATAAAATTGTGGAACTTGGTTGTTGCAAAATAAATTGCTAACATTTCTTTCTCAATCTGTGCATAGGTATTTCTTTTACACTCACTTAGACTCCTGGAGGCAAATGCTACTGGTTTCATCCCTTTCCCTAAATGTCCCTCTTGCATTAGGCAGCATCCCAGCCCTGACTGAGATGCATCACATTGAATCGTGACTTTCTTTCTTGGGTCAAAAATTGCAAGGGTTGGGGCAAATGCAACACTGACTTTTAATTTGTCCAAAGCCTTTGCATGGCATAGTAGCCATGTCCAGATAACATTAGCCTTTAATAATTCCCTCAAGTGAGCTGTCAGTGTAGCCATGTTTGGAATGAAATTACGAACATAGTTGAACATACCCATAGCCCTTTCTAATTCTTTCTTATTTGTAGGGTAATCTAAGTTTAGGAGGGATTCTACTCTGTCTGGGTCAGTTTTCATTCCCATCAGTGAAAACAAATGGCCCACATACTTTTCCTCTCTAACTTTATATTGTAATTTGGCAGAGTTAAACTTAATATTTAAAGCCCTGGCCTTTCAACAACTCTGCTGACAACAATGTCGTGCTCTACTTCTGTCTTTCCCGTACATAACAGAACATCAAAGTAAATGGCAGTCACTGGAATGTCCCCAAAGTTTTCCTCTACCATTTTTGAAATACTTCTGGGGCATTTGCTATACAATAAGGCATTCTCAGGTACTTGTAATATCAAAAATGGCTTGAGAATGCACATTTCAAGGCTGACCTTTCATCTAACTTCACTTGATGGAATCCCTCTCTCAAGTCAAGCATGGTAAAGAATTCATCGCCACACAATTTTTCTGAGGTTTTGCTTACAGTGGGGACTGATTTTTACTTCATTAAGCTCTACTGGGTCCAGGCATAGCCTTAATTCTACACTCAATTTTTCATTAATTACTTAATTGTTACCCCATTCTTTGCCTGATGGTTTTTCAATATTTTCAATTATATTATTTTTCTGCGACCGATTAATTTCTGTCTTCAACCATTATTTTAGCGCTGAAGGCACTCGCCTTGGTGGCCTGCCAACAGGCTCAGCACTTTCTTTGGTTCTGATAGTACATTTTTGTGGTAAACAACCCAATGGTACACCTTTGTACATATTTAAAAATAATATCTATGTGATCCGTCTTCTACAACAAACACTATTTGAACTAAATTTAGTACCTACTACACAACCTAGAAGCTCCAATAGGGGTTGTGAGTCACAGTTCACAACAATGAAATCTAGTGGGATTTTTATGTATTTAAGGGGTCAAGTCATAGAGGCAATACCCTTTGGCTTAACTTTCATGCCACCGTATGTTTCTATATGGTCACTGGTGTGTTTAATTTTTACATGTTTACCCAATTGGTTTAACAACTTACGTGGAATTACATTCACTTGGGCCCCTGTATCAAGTTTTAAGTCCACATTTTTCTCTTCAATGGCCACACATCCGTGCCACTCGTAACTACTTTTGTTACTTTCTATCGCACTTACACAGATTTTCAGTGAATCACACGAGACTGACGATACGTCAGAGTCGGTGTCATTGACATGACTTTTCAAACTTTTCTGGCTCTGCATGCCGCAGCAAAATGATTAGCTTTACCGCACTTAGCACACTTTTTCCCGAATGCCGGGGACTCTCGTGGACCATGGGTGGTACTACGTCTACTACACTGAAATTCTCTTCGTGCCTCTGAGGCTTTCTCCTTGGCTTTCCGATAAGCACCGCTATTATTTGAACATGAACTTTTAACGTAGACACTTGTCTGTTTATGCTTTCCTTTCCGCACAAAATCTACACTAGCGGCTTCACCCCTGGACCCCAAGACAGCTGCTTCTTGGATCTGCTTTGCCTGCTTCCGGCTCTGCTCTATTACTCTGCAGTGCGCCGCTGCCCTCTCTAGAGACAGGTCCTTCAAATTTAGCAGATCTTCATCCACCGCTTTGTCTCGGATGCCGTACACAATGCGGTCCCAAAGTACAGACTCCTCCTGTGGTTCAGCCCTCGAGAATCCGCAGTTCCAAATCATCCGCCGACAATCCGCAAAGAACTGCTCAAAACTCTCCTCCTCTTCTTGCACCCTTTGATAGAAGACGAAGATTCACATGTTTCGTTAATTTTGGATGACACAGTCCTGAAATGCTTTATTTACCTCAGCGTACTTATTCCGCCTGTCTTCGGGGAGGTTGAAAGTGGACAGCAGCTCTAATGCCCTCCCGCCAAGGATATTTAGGAGAAAGGACACTTTCACTTTGTTCGACTCTTTGTCTCTTTTGGTTGCCAACAAAAAAATTTCGAATTCTAAGACAAAGCTGGTCCATGCTGCTTGCGCAGAGGGGCCATCGAAATCGACGTTCGCAGGAAGCTTTACATGCTAACATGCCATTGTGATTTATCCGCACATGTGCCTCCGTATATTTCTAACATTTCACTTTTCCCGCGTTAACAGAATTATCCACTCGACTGCGCCATGTTATATTTACGTTAGTAACCTTTTAGGGTAAAATAAAAAGGCTGAAGTCACTTGATGTTAAAAGATACTTATTTATTTTATTGACACAATCAACTTGGGCCATGCACCGAGCATACAACCAATACAACAACACCCGGGTATATCTAGGGTGTCACACATGGTAACCAATCTGACCATACACAGGCCTGCTAACCTAGGTGCTTTATACAACAATTTTAGGTACCTACCCAAATATAATTCTGCAAACTTGCATTCAAGAGTTTAATTAACCCATCTTTCATTGAATTAAAACTTCAATGAAGGACTAATCACAGATGAGAAATGTATTTCAAGTTGGCTAAACTCATCACCAATTAAGTTATTCTCAGTAAGATATTTGAAAATGTAGGTAACGTTTTCATTGGACTTACAAAATGGGTGGTAATCAATTTGTATGTGAAGTTACACGTTAAGTGCTACCTACATTTTGGTCATGAGATTCATGGAGTAGGTAATGGGCTCAAGGAAAAATTATCAATAAGTAAAATGGATAAATAGCCCAAAGTATATGAAACAATACTTGGAAATAAATATGGATGAGGATTGTTTATCACTTGATGACTTGATAGATGAAATAAATTTCTTCCAGAAAAAAACTGATTTTTCCTGTCCATGGACATGAAAGAACCATTCCTCTTCACTAGCAGTCTTCATTAATTAGCAGTCCATGATGGGTTTCTTCCCATGAATGATGCAAAGTATGTTGCACCTTTGGAACAACAAAGAAAAACACAACAACACAATAAAAATCTGTTCCTAGAGCAAAAACTCTAATTTAAAACTTGAGTCTTGACTAATTTGATGCCATACTGTGGGACAAAAATCGCATCTTCATGAAGCATCTTTCCAGGAAATGGCCCTCAGAGTATGCAACCTAAAAGCAAATGGAAAGGATTGTGTAATAAGGGCATTTGAATCTTTTAGCAAGTCATCAAGGTAGTACATAAACATATATTATAATGAACCACTTACCATCACTTAAACATTTTAAGTGAGAATTGATAGATAATTAATATTATTTCTGAATTTAACAATTTTATTCCAAAAATTTTGCTTTACTTCACTTGATAATAACTTTATAAAAAAACATTTTTAGTTAACTAATTGAAAACTCTTTTATATGCCTAGTTATCTTGAAGAGAATCGAAATAAAATTTCTTTAAAAATATGATAACTACAGAAAAACTATCATTTAAGTAAATGTAATCTTTAGAAATGTTGTAATTCATTATTTCACTGATGAAAAACTTTTAAGCTCATTTTTTTAAATAAAAAAAACTAAAGAAATAATTCTTTATCACCTATAATAACTTTTTGAAAACTTCGCCGAAGCTTTAAAGTTCCACATTGACTTTTGAAAAACTTAGTAATTATTTGCTACACTTTTCAAAAACTTTTCAGTTCATTAATTCCTTAACTATTGAAAAACTATAGAAAAAATTCAATGTCACCCAATACCTTTCCATAATTTCACTAATACTTAAAAGTTGACCATCAACTTTAGGAAAAACTTAAAGTTGTTTCTTTTACTCTTGGAAAACTTCTCAATTGGCTCTAAGCTTTAGAGTAACTGAAGACCTCACTTAAAGTTATCATATATACTGAATTGAAATCACTTTAGAACCACTTTAGAGATCATTTTCCCTATTAAATATTTAGAAAAAATTAAATTAATGCTTCCTCCTTGTATGAATGTACAATTGTACAGGCTTTAACTTTTGTCGCATGGATTAATATAAGTGCTGCAGGTACTGCCCACCAGATTTTATGTAGAGCATAAAATGCAAGTGCATCATTGTAATATGTTATTTCTGTGAAAATATCTTCGAGAAAAATTATTAGGATCAAGAAAAATATGGTTAGCATATGAAGGCAAAAGGTCATCCAACTTTTGATCTAAAATCTTCATGGCCGGAAAATAAAATGAAATCACTCAGCATCAGAGCTGAGTAAGTACTTACCAATAGATCTTAACAGTCTCATCAATGCACTTTCCTCTTTGTCAGCTGCCTGACTGACTGCACAGCTGTGGGAGACCCTCGTATGCTTGACCTAACTTTTGCCGTGAGCTTAGGGAGGATGAACCAAAGTACACATGAGATGGCTGATAAGAGGGCCATGGCAACGAATAGGAAAAAGGCCATCACATCCACCCCATATGCCTGCACCACGCTGAGGTTACGAATTGGTGACTGGAGATGAGTGGCTCCTCCATGACGGATAACATACTCTGTCCAATATACAGCACGGTCCAGTGGAGCCTCTGGCTGGTCGCGTAGGAGAAGAGAACGATGACGAACATTTTCCCTGAACCTGTAGAAGAGAATATCAATATCTCATTGTCTGAGTTTACCTTATTCATGTGTATAAATGCCTATACTTTTCTTGAGTAAAAAGTGAATTCAGTGTTCATCATATCAACCTCCGTTTATGCAAATGGATTAATTTAAATTTAATTTGATGAAATTAAGTGAAGTTCGGAAACCAAAAAACCAAAATCTATTTGTGACATAAGGAAGATGAAATATTTTTTTTATTTCTAACCTTACCTCAATAAAACTAATCCAATTGTGTGAAATTCACAGTGAAAAAATCATTCACCTGGACTGGGATTCGAACCCAGACCCCCCGAGTGCTCTACCAGTTAAGCTACCCAGGCGTCAACTACCACCGTGAATTTTATGGAGGCTTTAAGGAGCGAGATGTCTTCACAGGTACCGTGCAACTGCGGAACTGGCCGTGCAGTAACTTTAACGGAGTCACCCACTAGTGGACACACAACTGTGTGAAATTTACCGTGAGTTCTTTGAATTTGTCAAAGTAAACACCTTTGTGTTTAAAGTTTAGCTTTACCTCGTGGACAGTAGCGCTTAGCATTCGCACACGGGTACTTTGGCATTGTATGCACGGTACCTGTGAAGACATCTCGCTCCTTATAGCCTCTATAAAATTTTCTCCCTCTGGGTAACTAAACCGATAGAGCACTCGGCACGAAATCGGGGGTCTTGGTTCGAATCTAAGTCAAGGCGAATGATTTTTTCACTGTGAGATTCACACAATTGTGTGTCCACTAGCGGGTGACTCCGTTAAAGTTACTGCGCGGCTAGTTCCGCAGTTCTTTGAAAGTTAAAACTAATCCATTTAAATAATAATAACCAAACATTTTAGATGATTATTAATTATATCAGTTGGAGTTCCCATTTATACACTAAGGCTTCCTAAAAAAGAAAACTAAATATGCATTCTTATATGGCTTATATACTTATGTATATCTTGTATCCTCGAGTTTTCCTCTTCTTCTTACAGTGGCCGTTAAATATTTATTTGGTAACCACTCTGAACAGATGAACTCTTATCTCTAAAACATGTTATAAGGTTAATTCTTATCCAGCATAGAATACACATAGATGGTGTCGTAAACTTATATGTTTCAAGAGCAAGCCTATTGATTTCTAAATATTCATTAAAGATACCGTTTACACTGAAGGCAACCTATGCCTTCTGAATATGAAATGCGCTCTCATGTTAAATGAAAACCAATATAGCATTTATAGACGATGGCTCGAGTCTAACGAGTTAGAATCAATGACAGTGCAACGCCTTAATTGCTTCTGGGCCAACGTTTTTTTTTGTTGAGAAAGGATTTTTCTCCGCCGCAACATAAAATCATAGAGCTAACAGAAAAAAATCATTGAAACTGCTTTTTAATATGTTTTGCAATTTCTATACACAATGATGGACTATACATATTACCAGACGTTCATTTGAGTTAGGGCAAAGCTTATCATTTTTAGTTATTAAGTGAATGGGATGCTTAAACTACTGGTGACTCAGGAACACAGGATTTTGTCTGCTAATTCACACAAATTAGGGAGAATGATTTTATTTAAGTTTTGACTTGAGTGATAGACTACATAAGTTACCAAGAAGCCTTAAAAATGTTACAAAAAGCAACCATATAGTTGCATTGCAGAAGCAGTTCTTCCCCTCTCTCTGAAATTCTAACCCCTATGTCTGTCCAAATGTGAAATTGGAATGATCTTTATTTGAGGAACTTGACCGAATAATTGGCTCTGTTCTATATAACAATTACGCCTACTCTCGTCTTCATAATACCATCATTTTGTTTTTACTTTTACTGCATTTTTTGAGATCTTTTCTCTTTGCCAAAATTGATTCTTATTCTTTTATTATAGTGATTGGAAAATTTAAAAGTAAATTAACTGTTTACAGACCAAATTCATTTCTTAGCTGATTTTAATGATTTTTTTAATTTTCTTATTAATTAAACAGCTTATTAAGATAAATTCTGAAGTAAAATATGAAAAAAAATTTAATATGTTTTGCGCATGTTCCCAAATGGGAACATTAGACACTCAAAAGAATAAAATGCTGAAAATTTAACTATTGACAAGGCTTTTATATTTTTCAAAAATAGCAACAAAGCTCTGAAAAATACAGAAATTCATTATGACAGAGAAAAAGGTCATTGATTACTAAGGACATTATTGCCTGATTTGGATAAAAATCATTCGTGTTACATTGGAAAACAGTGAAGTTGCATTTTTTTGTCAAACACAGTACTATTTCTGCAGACTACATATCTACCTTGAAAATCTTAAAGTAATGTGTGCCACCTTGTTTATCGTCCTTTCTATGAAGCATGCGTCTTAGTCCTCAGGAAAATTTACTTTAGATTTTATAGTTAACTATTAGTTAACTAAAAAACTGAAAAATTTTCCAAGAGTAAAAGAAACAACTTAAAGTTTTTCCTAAAGTTGATGATCAACTTTAAAGTGTCAGTGAAGTTATTGAAAAGTTATTAGATGACACTGAATTTTTTCTCTAGTTTTTCAATAATTAAGGAATGAACTGAAAAGTGTAGTAGTATAAATAAATACAAAATTTTTCTAAAGTTAATGTAGAACTTTAACGTTTCAGTGAAGTAGTGAAAAAGTTATTTGGATATAAAGAATTGATTATTTAGTTTTTTAAAGTAAACAAATGATCTTAAAAATTTTTCATCAGTGAAATAAATAATTACAAAGTCTTTCTAAAGCTTACCTTTAGTTAACTGATAATTTTTCTGTAGTTAACTTTTTCTAGAAATATTGTTTTGATACTCTTTACATAATTAATTGAGTTGTTTTAATTAGTTATTTTAAAGTTTTCTTATAAAGTTATAACCAAGTTAAATAAAAAAAAACTTTTGGAATTACTATGCGTTAACTACAGAAAAAATATCAGTTAACTAAAAATCAGCTTTAAGTTAACTGAAGATCTCACTTAAAGTTAAAATATATACTGAATTGAAACAACTTTAGAAAAACATATGTTCACTAAAAGAAAACCTTTTTTAGAGTTAATTCGAAAAAAAACAAAGGGTAAACTAGTGAAATGCAGGTAAACATACTAAATGAAAACTTTAAGATAACTAAAGACCACACTTTAAGTTATCTTAAATTGAATTGAAGTAAAACTTTAGGGAGCAGTAAGTTAACTTAAGAAAAAACTTTAGGTTAACTAAATACATTTTTTCTAAAGTTTTTCTAAAGTTAACTTAGTGTTCCCTCCCCTTGGACTACAACCTTGTCGTGGTGTAAGGACTTGCGTGTTCCGATGTCACTTAGAGCTGAACTGGCGGGAGCAATGTTTCTGCCAGCCAGGTCACCCATTCCAGATTGGTCGAAGGTTAGGAGAGAGACGAATGGTAGTCCGCGCAGTCTGTATCTCAGTGAGGCGGCTGCAAAATGTGTCTGACCCCAGTGGGGTGGCCTCTGAAGTGATGGTGTCACGTAAAAAACACTATTGAGTAAGGCTATGGAATACCATCTCAATTGAAACAAAAACCTTGAAATTATGGACAGTTCTCAAATGATATTGAATCCTGACAACCACGGGACTCGGCCCAGTGGGCTGAGTGTCGTACCCGGCAGCGGTGGGAGCAAGGCCCCTGCGGTCGTCATCACACGAAATCCTTGCACAGACGTAGCAGCAGCAGAGTAAAAGAAGATAAAACAGAGGAACGAAACAATCAGAATAGGCACGTGGAATGTTAGGAATATGCTGAGGGCGGGCAAGCTAGAGAATATAAATCAAGAAATGGAGAGGGTGGGTTTGGACATAATGGGTCTAGGTGAAGTAAGATGGAAAGATGGTGGGGGCTACTGGAGCGATACTATAGAGTAATATATAGTGGAGCGAATGAAAGTCAGCGCTGGGTTGCATTCGTAATGAATAGGAAACTTGATAGGAAAGTAGTGTGTTCAGAACAGGTGAGTGACAGGATAATAGTCGTGGAACTAAAAGCAGATCCAAGGAATCTAGTTATAATCTAGGTGTATACCTCTGTATGTCTACCTCTTATCATAGAGAGGAGGAGGTAGATGGTGTATGCGATCAGCTAGAGGAAATAATTGGTAGGATACCTGGAAGTAAGCACTTGATACTAATGGGGGATTGGAACGTGGTGGTGGGTGAGGGAAGAGATGGGCGGGAGATGGGCGATTACGGGTTAGGAAGGAGAAATGACGGCGGCGAGAAAGCTGTGGAGTTTTGCTGTAGAAATAACCTAGTGATTACAAATACATGGTTCAGATATCTTCCTCGACGTAGGTACACCTGGAAGAAGCCGGGAGACACAGATAGGTTCAAGAAAGATTATTTAATGGTTCATCACAGATACAGGAACAGTGTTAAAAATTTGCATACTTATCCAGGAGCTGACGTAGACACAGATTACTACTTATTGGTCATGAAATGTTGGGTAAAAATGAAAAAGATGAGAATGGGAAGGAGGGTACTAACGTGGAAGACGGAGGCATTAACTGGGGCAATGAAGAAGAAGTATCGAGAGAAGGTGGGTGAGGATCATGGAGTTAGATCAGTGGAAGATGAATGGGGAGTTTTGAAAAATGGAATTGTAGAAGAGGCGAAAGCAACGGTAGGCGTAGTCAGTGCGACTAAAATTAGAAAACCGTAGATCAAGAAGGAGATGATAATGAAGATGCAAGAGAGACGAAAATGGAAGAGCGAAAACTCGGAGCTAGGTAAGAGAAAATACCGTGAATTAAATAAGAGGCTTAGATGAGAAACTAAGAAAGCAAGAGAGTAGTGGTGGAGAGAACAGATAGACCCGTTAGAGAAATGCCAAAAAGCAGGAAGAGCAGATGTATTATATAGGAAAGTAAAGGATCTGGCGGGAGGTAATAAGGGAATTACAGCGATAACAGACAAGACGGGAAAGGTGATCATAGAACCAAATAAGATCCAGGAGTGGCGGAAGGAGTATGTTGAAGAGCTGTATAGTCAGAAAACAAGGCCCAATATGTTACACATAGAAATGGAAGACGACATCGACAGAGATGGCATCAGACCAGGTATCCTAGATAGCGAAATCGAAAGAGACATGAAAAGGAATAAGGTGGTGGGAATAGATGACATACCTACAGAGTTTTTAAAAAGCATGGGGAAGAACGGAAGGGTAAAACATTTTGCGATTATTCGTAGGATTTATGAGGATGGAGAGTGGCCGGAGAACTTCGCGAAGAGTGTACTAATTACTATACCAAATAAGAGCAAGGCAAAAACGTACGAAGACTTTAGGACAATAAGCTTAATATACCACGCAAGAATTATAAACAGAGGCTAAAGAAGAAGGTAAATGAATACCAGGGTGACGACCAGTTCGGGTTTAGGAGGGGGACGGGAACGCGAGACGCTATAGTGGTGATGAGGACGCTAGTAGAAAGAAGCCTAGAGTATGGGCAGGATGTTTTTGCATGCTTCGTAGATTGCAAGAAGGCGTTATATCGGGTGGAGTGGACGAAATTAATGGGAGAGTTGAAGAAATTAGGGGTCGATTGGAGAGACAGGCGTCTGATTCGGAATTTGCATGTGAACCAGACGGCGCGGCGCAGGTTAGGGTAGCTGAGAATCGGGATGGGCCACGATATGACGGCGAGTACGGCAGGGGTGCCCACTATCGCCGTTGCTTTTTAACGTGTATTCAGAAGAAATGGTAAAGGAGACATAAGGGAGGAGGATGTAGGAATAAAGGTAGGAGGGGAGCTGATAAAAATCAGTGAGATTTGCAGATGATCAAGCATTGGCTAGTCAGTCTGCCACGGGGTTTACAGTCAATGGTGAATACGTTAGAGGTCGTAAGGTATGGGATGAAGATCAACCACAAGAAAACGAAAGTGATAAGATTGTGTAGAAGTAAGAAGGCGGGGTTGAATGTAAGGGTGGGAGGGCAGAAGATAGAGCAGGTCAAGCAGTTTACGTATCTGGGTAGTATTTTGGAGGAGAATGGGTTTAGTGGTAGGGACATCAGATGCAGAATTTTGCTCGCTAAAGAAGCATTTTCGAAGAGAATTACGAAGGGAATTGATGAGAGGGGGTCTGAGAAGAGACGTAATGAAAAGGCTGGTGAAAACGTTAAAATGGAGCGTGGCGCTACATGGGTCGGAAACTTGGTCATTGCGAAGGGAGGATGTGCGTAAACTTGAGGAGTTTGAGATGTGGGTTTAAAGAAGGATGGAGAAAATGACCTGGGTGGCGAGGAAGACGAACGAGGAGGTATTGGATATGGCTGGAGAGGAGAGAAAGCTTGTGTCGGAGGTGCCGAGAAGGCAGAAGAGATGGATGGAGGAGGTTTTGAGAGGAGAGTGCATTTTGAAGAGAGTGATAGAGGGGAGAACACTGGGGAAGCGCGGAAGAGGAAGGAAGAGGATAGGAAGTATGGAGGAAGTAAGAGGAGGTAGAAGATATGAAGAATTGAAGAGGGATCTAATGGCAGGTTATTCTTTGGAGGGAAAGTGAGACAATGTGTATGAAATTGCGATTCAGAATGGGGACTGTCCGAGAACCTTCCAATAAGCTGGTAGAATACTGGAAAATCTTAGTGTTCCCTAAATTTTTGTTTCAATTCACTTTAAGACAGCTTTAAGCGTAGTCTTAAGTTTTTCTTCGGTAACTTTATAGATTTTTTTTCAGTTTTTCATAAAGTAAATTTTCCTGAGGGAGGCCCTGGACGAGTCAATATCTTAGGGCATAATCGCATGAGACTCATCCCTATGTCACGTAAGAATTCTAAGTGAGTTTTTGTCCCCTACTCAAGGATTTCCCTATGCAAAAGCCTTGCACAGACGTCACTCATATTTAGGGCATTTAAATTCCACCTCTATTTCTTGCTTCAAAATTCTGGCCTGTAGCTACTTATAGAAGTCTGTCCAATACATAAACTCCCCTCGTTCCCAAATTATATTTTTTTAATAAAATGCCATTGCGTAAATATAATCCTCTTCCTGTCCTTTTCAGAAAACCTTTTTAAAGTACATAATTGTTCATGAGAACAGTTATTTGATGCTAATATCACCACTGAATTATCATTCCATCAGCACATAAATACCACTCCATTGCATCAAATTTCAAAATCCCCTCAGTCAGATTTTGCCATATTGTCTTTGAAGGTTTTAGCGAGCATTTGGCTATTCCTCCTTCTCGAATAGTACCAGTTGTTTTTATGCTCTTATCTGCCAGCAATGGATATGAAGAAAATAAATTAGCAAAATATCCCTCAATTCGCTTAGGGAACTCTTTGACTGCCAAAGGATCAGATGCTATTTTATCACCCAGCGGACCAGTGACCGGTTTTCCGTCACAGCACATATCTGCATCACATATAGGTATCCTGATGATGTGCATAGCATTCAAATTTTATTTCCAAAATTAATTTGTTTTCCTTTGAAAGACAATTTACTTGAATGACGATGGTAGCATAGAGCCGTAGAGTACTCAAAGCTAAATTCTGTATGAAATATGCCAAATTGCATCATGGAAATGCTTATACAAAGGTGAAAATTTTCCTAATTTGTCACCCTTTTGCAACTTGTTGCTTTCGGACAAGTGAAAATATCGCTTTATCTCTTTGAAGCAATAGTTACCTAGGTGTCACTGAAGGAATTGCGGGAATCAACATATATTCTGCAGAACGCTATTGCAAATTTTTCTGGGGAACCATGTGATATCCAGCATACGAAAGGGTTCCAAAAAGTAACCAATCTCTTCCTGTGTAACACCAAGGGAAGTATATTTTTGTTGAGTTTAAAGAGAGGACATCTGTAAAATGACCGAAATACTCCTGTGGTAAATACATCATCAACAGTTCAATCGGCGAATATCTTCTTCCAAATAATGAATGTACATGATACATTCGGTCACTTACTTTCCTGATTCATGCATGAATGAAAAGAAAATATGAACAAAGTTTTGAATTTCATGAGGCGCTGAATCCTCATTTTATAAAGAACATAACTGTGCAATGACGGAGAAGGAAATATATTTTACCCATCTTTCCCTTTAGCAGTGCTTTGCCGTGAAACCCTTTTTTGTGTAGGTAGCTGGTCTCTCAAATCCATTTATTTTTATGTGGTAAAGTTAGGTTGATTTTCCCATGCGTATCAGCAGAGGTTGTTTCTCTAAGATCATTTTCATTGACGTCTTCTTCATAAGTCAAACGGTGGTCTTCATTAGAAGGAAGCTGGAAAAATTTGTATTCTGACATTTCATAATCACTTATTACGTCCAAATACTCTTCTACTTTTTCTATTGTAAAAAACTTCAAAAAAATGAGATATGCACTTCAAAGAATGAGAACTCAATCCGGAGTTGTGGAGTCACTAAATTGAGGAGAAAACTCGAGAAGCAACAACCTGAAGGAACGGAGTGCATCAAAGGACTAACTCGACGAACTACAGCCAAACGTTTGGTTCAGCAGTAAAAAAGCTTGTGAAAACTCTCACCTATTGAATTTTTAGCAGCATATACTAACAATAAGTAGCGCTATATGATCATGTGAGACGATGAGTCACAATCTGTTATGTGCACACCAAAACTCGACCCTTCCTCGTCTAGATAGAAAACAACAGAACCTGTTTAAACACATTTCTAACATCAACCCAGGTGAAAAACGTTTTCCAACGAAATTTTGAACTAGATCTTTGTGGTGCCATCATAATTTTTTCTTGAAGTGCTGGGTTGTCACTACTAACTTGAGAGTAAAAAGTGTTGACTAAACTAAACTACTTTGAGTTCCTCACAAGTTAATTTTGAGGCATCAACAACTTAAGACAAAAACTGTTCTGTGAGCTTAAGTACTTTCAGGCTCAGAAAATTTCTTTAAAGTCGTCTAAAGCTTATACAGAGAAACTGTTGAGCGATCTTAAGCATGTACTTATAAAATCTTAAAGTAACTTTGATGGTATCTAAAGAGTTTCTGAGGAAACGTAGAGGATTTTCTAAGTTCCCTCAGGAAAATTTACTTAAGAAAAACTTGAAAAAAACTTCAAAGTTATCTACTAAAGAAAAACTAAAGATCACACTTAAAGTTATCCTAAAGTGAATTGAAACAAAACTTTAGGCACTAACTTACCTTTGGAAAACCTTTAAGTGCCGTCTTCAGTTAACATAAAGTTTACTTTTAGTAAACTTAAAGTTTTTCTTAGGCTAACTTAGTGCTTACAGTTACTTATAAAAGCTTTGTTAAAATTCACTTTAAGATGAATTTAAGTGTGGTCGTTTATAGTTAACTAAAAGTTTACATTGAGTACGTTTGTCTGTAGCTAACTATTTAGTTTTCTCGAGAAGTAAGAGTAAATTTGAAATAGATCTATTTCAAATTTACTTTAAAAAAGGTGTTTATTCTACCTACGTTTTCTATTAGTTAGCATATGTTTTTCTAAAGTTTAAATTCAGTATATATAATAACTTTAAGTGAGGTCTTTAGTTAAATAAAAGCTAATTTTTAGTTTACTATTATTTTTTCTGTAGTTAACGCATAGTATATTTATTCCAAAAGCTTTCACTTCATTGACAAACTTTATTTCACTTGATGATAACTTTATAAGAAAACTATGAGTTAACTAATTAAAAGATCTCATATATATAAAGAATATCAAAACAAAAATTCTAGAAACATTTTCTTTACTACAGAAAAACTATCTGTCAATTATAAGTAAGCTTTAAAAAACTTAATAATTCATTATTTCACCAATGAAATTTTGTAATTCATTATTATTTCACTAGTGAAAGAATTTTAAGCTCAAATGTTTACCTAAAAAAACAAAGAAACAATTCTATATCATCTAATAACTTTTTAAAAACTTCACTGAAACTTTAAAGTTCCTCATTGACTTTAGAAAAGCTTTGTAATTATTTTCTACACTTTTCAAAAACTTTTCGGTTCATTCCTTAACTTTTGTAAAACTAAAGAAAAAATTCAAAGTCACCTAATAAATTTTCAATAACTTTGAATTTAACGTTAACCATCAACTTTAGGAAAAGCTTTAAATTGTTTCTTTTTCTCTTGGAAAACTTTTCAGTTTTTCTGCTAAATATAGTTATAAATCATGATAATAACTAACTATAAAAATATAAAGTAAATTTTCCTTAGGGGATACTATTTATATAATTAATTGAGTTCCTTTAATTAGTTATCTAGGAATTAGAAACATTAAAGACAACTTTAATCGTGGAAATTAAATTTTCTTTAGTAACTTAATTTTTTTTTTCAGTTTTTCTAAAGTAAATTTTCCTGAGGGAAAACCTCACTTAAAGTTACCATGTAAAGTTTTCATTTAAATGAAATGAAACCTTTAGGTTGGCTGAGTTAACTGAAAGAAACTTTACGTTGGCTATTAGAAAACATCAAAACCAACTAGAATTAAGTTAAAATTATCTTCAATGGATTTTAAACACTACTTTTTGAAAGTGTAGGCAAGTATTTTGAATAATCAAAGTTTTATACAGGAAACATTTATGTCAACGAAAACTATGATTTTCTATTGAAATTCCTACTTAAATTTACTTACATAGAAGTTTATTTTTTATTAAAAAAGTGTTTACTCAATTAGTGAACTTTAGAAAAACTAAAGATAAAATTCTATATCACCTAATAAGTTTTTAACAACTTCACTAAAACTTTATAAAGTTCCCCATTGCCTTTAGAAATAACTTTGTAATTCATTATTATTTCACTAGTGAAAAAATTTTAAGCTCGAATTTTTACTTTAAAAAAACTTAAGAAACCATTCTTTAACGCCTAATAACTTTTTATACCCTTCATTGAAACTTTAAAGTTCCTCATTGACTTTAGAAAAACTTTGTAATTATTTACTACACTTTTCAAAAACTTTTCAGTTAATTCCTTAACTATTGAAAACCTAAAGAAAAAATGCAATGTCACGTAATAACTTCACTAACATTTTAATGTTGACAATAAACTTTAGAAAAAACTTTGAGTTACATCTTCTACTCTTGGAAACCTTTCAGTTTTTTAGTTAACTAATAGTTAACCATAAAGATCTATAGTAAAGTTTCCATAGAGATGACCTAATCGTACATAAGTCATGCGTTTCATTTTAAACATTACTTAAATGCATAATTTAATCAAGAAAAGCTATGAAACAATTATAGATGTGAATTATAATTTTCATGAACATTCATGAATCTGTTCCCAAATAGGAAAATTGAACGGTTATTGAAGATTTTCAGTTGCACTCTTAATGATGAAAATTATCATCTTTACTGGGGTGAGATTAGCACTGATCTGTCCACCTGAGCCTAATAAAAATAAACTTAAAAGATAAACTTGATAAAAATAAAATATGTTGGCGATTCGATATCTTCAACTTTAGATTATATGCTGAATACTATAGGCACAAGAAAAATGAGAAAAGAAAACACAAGCGTCTGATTAATGATTATGCGAAAGAAAAGTAAAATTAAACTTCTTTGAATGGTTATTGACCACTTTAATAATACATTGGTTATTTTATAGAGATTTGGTCATGTCTTTTTTAAGAAACTCAACTTCCTTTTTCCGCCAACGTTTCGCCTTTTTATTAAGGCTTCTTCAGGGATACAGTACAACGCAAAGAAATACAGTTGGTAATAAAAATAATTATAATACTACAAAAATAAAAATGTTTTCAATCATAAATTTAGTATCACAAAGAATTAACTTTCTTACTGCGACAATGGTAACACAAAAACAAACTCTTCCTCTTACCCAGATAGCACAGAATTCACTGTATCCACTTTGCACATAGATACCATCTCATGGCGAGCGGGATACCGTATCGCATTGCTGCTAGTCGTCACTAGATACCATCCATTGACGGGATGCGTACTCATTGGATGCGAACGCGTGCAATGTCCGCTACGATTAGGTGCCCAATGAGATACGAGATTCCTACGCCAGCGGCGCAAGAATACGGCACCGGTGATATCGAATATATCGATAGTATTACTCGATCGATAGTGATCGACCTTGGTTAATTTCGATATCTTATATTTATTATTCTTAATTAATAATGAAACTAATACATTGAACAATGTGATAGTAACATTGTGAAATGTATTAGTTCCAAGAGCTTGCTGAAGGAAAGCTGAAGACGAACCCAGCATGTGCAATTACATTTTATTACAGCACAAACGTAGAAACTAAGAAAAACATACCTATGCTTATGGGCAGCAAAGAATTTCAAATAGTTGGACTCCTCAAACACATAACAGCGATTATCCAAATTCCCTGAAGAACCTATTGCTGCGTGAAACGTGATGAACGTAAAAGATAACTTCAGCCTGTAGAGAGGCTCCAGGTTGAATATGAAATGACATATTTAAGCATTCACCTGACATGCAAACAGTAAACAAACTTTTGACATGATCTAGATAGTGAAATATAATCCATTCTTATAACTATTACCAACCCTTTCAAGGAACATTCTCCAAAAAATCAAAATCTGCCTGCAACGAGTAATTTTCAGAGTATACACTTTGTATTGGAGATAATGATGATAAATACCTTAAGTATCAGCTGTGAAGCCACAAACATGCCAGGGAAAAACAACAAATATCAGGGTAACATAGGGAGAACAGTTATAATAAGGATACAAACGTATTTATTTTCATTTCAAGTTGAAATTAAATAACAGTCTTAGATACATAGGTATATAAAAATGCGTCAATGCTTAAGCATGAATACATTTAAATTGAAAGTAACATTGATTGGATAACGGTTATTTATATCACTAATGAAACAACTGGCTAAAATACATTCCATTACGATGATAGACTGCCACACATTCAGTAAAATGCCTATATAGGTATTATCTCGTCTCGGTGCAACATATCACGTAGCAAAAGTTTATGAAATATGTGCATGCAGTCATTGCAAGCAAGCATATCCACCTGCAATTGAACAATAAATAGCTCATTAAACACTTTGATTATTTATTATCAAAGGATTTCTAATTGAAATCCATTACAGTTGTTCGAGGGAAAGGAGTTCAACTAAAATCATTCTCGCTAGGTACCGTATAACTTTGTCTATTTTGAAGTATCCAAGCTTGACTATCAACCATATATATTTAGCAGTCTCTCTATTAATCAGCTAGCCTGTTGTAACTACTTCATATTCTATACTATTAGGAGATCCACTTAATTTACAGGTCTTATAATTTATTCTGACAAATCCACATCGTATGTAACAAAAATAAACGTCTTATAACTTTGCACATTTTTCCGAAATACACGAAAGTACACTTCCTACATTCACCATATCTTCCTTCCACATAAAGAACGTTTTGTAAGCATATAAAAAATGCTAACAAACACTGCATTGGAAATTTCACAGGCAATGTATCTTTAATGAGTAAGAGTTCTAAGAAAAGTCGGTAAGGAATAGTGTCAGCAAATATCTAGTCTAGCAATTTTACAAAGAATTCTAAGAATATTACGTTAAATTAACTCCATCCAACGAAAAACATTGATTTATTATAAGGATATAGAAATGCTTTAACGCGAGAACTACACATCGATGGCGATCGCCATTGGGAGAATAACTTCAAGAGACGAGGACAGAACTAAAATAATATTATGGATAATTGACGGAATTAATTGGAATTGCAATAACATTGGCCAAACTAAGAACAATTTGAAATAATTCACTGGTTCATTCTAATAAATTTTAACAAGATCACATTTTTATCATGGGACAAAGATATGAAATGATTAATTTTACTTCAGTTTTAATATGTTATCCACATCCACGAATTAAGAATCAACAGATTACTGTCTCCAGCATTAAAATGCTTGTATCAAGGCTCCACAATAGATCTGCGTTACATATTCAACATAATTGAAACCACTCACCTTTCTTTTACAATGAGATTCCTTTCTTTACTGTGATTCTTCTTTTAAGAACTCCGGCAATCTTGAAAACCAACCGACAAGTGGCCATAGCTCCATGTTTTCACAAAGCACTATCACAGTCTTCCAGCCAAATTATGACTTCGAAATGATGAAATCCGTATCTCTCGGCGAAAACACTTAGTTGGTAATTAATCTGGCTATCTAACTAAGTGGAAATCCTCCAGGAAAACTTTGCGTATGCTTAATGGACGACGAGTTTCGACACAAACAACTACACATAAATTGTATATGAAATCTAACGCCACTTGAGAAAAAATAAACACTTTTTTCGCTCAAATTACTCGAAATACATTTGTAGGCTATACTTAACCAACAGTTTTAAATTAGAGGTAAGTAAATACTACAGATTTCCGACTTAATATACGGGGAAAGAACTCTCACATCAATCACGATGTCAACAAAGCAAACCAATCTGTGACCGCTCAAAAGAAGTGAGCCTCCGCGCCTGCTAAAACAAAAAATAGTCCCGCGTACGAGCCATGGCAAAACAAGATACTAGTATTCAATACCGTGCAATACGAGTTGGATACGTTGTATACAATGTCTTAATTTAGTGTGTAGTACAAAAATAGATGCACTTGCACATTGATTGTTGTTATACTAAAGATGTGCATGCTTCTTCTTCCAATATACGCCAATTCGTAAGTTAAACAATGCAAAATTATCATCACAATCATAACACAAACATCAAATGTGAGATTTCTTGTATATTAATTGTCGACCATCGTCGCTAGATACAAAAATCGCCCGCACGGGCCCGTGCTATCTGGGTAGTAACAAAATCAGCATCAAAAACAAAACCAAAATGGAAAACCAAGCTAAATTTTGTTTAAAAACATAATTTTTAAATAAATAATAACTGCTTAATAAATATATTATGTAAAAAAGACATTACCAAACCTCCTTAAATTAACCAATGTAAAATCAAACGAAAGCGGAAAGTGATGCACTTACTCTGGTTCAAACATAATTTTCTGAATGGCGCCAACAAGGATGTCCGCTGTTAGTTCCTTTAGTTCCAGCTTGATGGCGTAACCGTCCATCTCGGCTTTGGCGGCGTTCGAGTCGTGGTCACAGAATACTGGCATTGTGACGACGGGGACGCCGTGGAACACGGTCTCAAACATGCTCAGAAGTCCACCGTGGGTCACGAAGGCGCGTATCCTAGGGTGCCCTGTTAAAAACGAAGGGTATGAGATTTATGTCACAAATTGCTCCAATATACCATTTAGAACTGCGGGTTAAGCAGCACAAACTCAGACGTAACTTGATTAAATTTTGTCACAATTATCACGCTGACGATAGACAGACTAATTTGCAAACTTTTATATTGCACCGACGGATTTTGAAGGTTTATAGAATCATTTTCAAGGTGCTAAGAATAGAATGAAAAAGTATGCGGCACAGTAAAATGTTGGATTTTATTCTTAAACGTAGCGACTGCATTATTTGAACAATTGATTACAACTAACTATATTTATAGGCGTTCAGGAAATAGGTATATCATATTCCGTATGCGATTAGGCGCCACTCTACGATTGAGGAAAAAAGGTCGTAAAAGTATAAAAAGGTGGTGTTTTTTTAGGTTTTCTCAACTATTTATAGAAATAAATCTATTACTCACCACATTTAACCTACGGCGTGAAAAAAATGAGTCAAGTTATAAACAAGTAAATACATATTTATTTAATTACTGATAATTTTGGACATATATAACTATATTTTTGCGCCATTTATATTACAATATTTACTTCATACTTCTTACTGACGTTGAAATTAAAAAATAAAATTCGAATATGGACTCCGTAATGACACAAAGGGAAATATCTCGCTCAAACTACCTTAACGTTTCCTCAGATAAATATATCGACTTGTCTCTAACTTGGCTCATTTTTTCACGCCGTACGGCTAAAAAGCCTTCAAAACAGCAGGTTTTTTTACTCAGTAAAAATTACCGCGGTAGAGGGTTTATTTTTATAAATGGTTAAAAATACATACAAACTACACACCGTTAATTCTTTGACGAAATCTAGGTGTCAACAATTCCTAACTTTTTCAACATTCTCCCTCTGGAGCGCACAGCAGTAGTTTATCCCATGTAAAACAGTTTGTATTTTCGGACAAATCGTTCAAAAAGTAGTTTATAAGGGGTTTATATTTTGATATAATTGGAAAGATGGGAAAGTTTTCTTTAAAATGAGGTAAAATTCGAGAGGTAAGTTTTTGTTCAAAAAAATAATGCACGAGATTTCTAATGCTCTTTAGCTGAAGAGGTTTGCCATAAGAAGTCTCTCCCGCACATTCATCATGAGAATCGTCTGCCGGTCACACGAATCGTTGTCTTAGATAAGGAGTTAAGGTACGCATTTGAACTCCAAAGATGAAGTTGGGCTGCAAGATAGAGAAAATCCCGCCATTGAATTTAATCCTGTTAGTGAAATACAGCACGGGGATTTCATTATTCTTCTCTGTCCCTCCCGTGCCCAACTTACGCGCTCCCATTCAGAACAGTGAGCCACTAAAACTACGTATGTTAGACACATGTACTAAAACTTCTGTTGGTCGCGTTCTTCTTATGGTGGGCCTACCGTCAAGGTCTACTTTGAAATTGATTGTTGCAAAAAATAATGTCGCAAGGAAGTGTGGTAGGAGGTTTAAGTACCATGGGGTAGCCATGGACAGAGGAGGATTAGGATAAAGGATCTGAGAAAGGAAAGGGACGAATAGTGAGGTATATTTTGTTTGATTAGCGACTCGCTCTATTCCGGTGGTTACGGACACATAGTTGATTATTTGGGGAAGGACAGAGTACTGCACTTGAAAGTTCTCCAAAAGGCACCAAGGCAGGGAAAGAGATTCCTCTGAAAAATAAATGCCTTTGCCGGGATTCAAACCCTGACTCTCGGGATGTAAAGCCAGTTTACTTACGTGGCATTTCATCCAGACATTTGGACCCATTTCATCCCGTGGTACCTCCAGCCACTACAATAATCCGATCTCCCTGACTTTATCTCCCACTTGAGTGATATTAGAAGAGCACTTCAAGTACAGTATTTCGTTTGCCGGATGGGTCCTTAGACCGTGGTTTCCTTGCTGTCTTTCTTAGGAGCTTCTCAATTATGTATTGCGCAAGGCGATTTAGGCCATTTTTTAACTCTCTCCTCCCCCATCTACGGCAACATAAGATTTCACTAACCCCTCTCCCCCTCAAAACCTTGCGTAAGCTTCTTACATAGATGTCTGGTTCCATGGACATGGATCAACAATTCGATTAACAATGTTTCGTACTATTTCGGCTACACATGGGAATATTCAGCTTAAGGTATTGTATGTTTTTGCGTGAGCTTTGCGGTGATGAAACTAACGTATGTCATCGGCTGGCATTAAATAATGGCTGGAAATGCAAATTAGAGGCACGCCGCGCTGTGTGGACAGCTTAAAAGGAGGGATACTGCACACCGCTGGTAGTAGATGTTTCTAAAGACGATATTTGTAAAATTGATACAAATCTCAGTACTTACATAGGATCTCGGACCTCCTCTCCCTCTACGTAAAACAATGTAAAAGGGGCTCAACCTTCATCCCCAAAAATCATCGTATGTAAACCTGAATGGCCCCTTAGCAGGCTAATGCCGACTTTCCAACCCTTCTACCAGACCTTCCGCTCCTATTATAAAAAAGCTTTCTCCGGATCTGAAGCGCCGAGGGCTCCTGTCCATGGCGCACATCAGTGTCTATCTTTTCCCTCTTAAGTGCTAATTTGGGGAGCACATATAGTACTCCGACCATCGTAAGGCGAGCTACATTGTGTACCTCTTGGAAAGAGTTACACAATTTACAACCAACCCCATAGGCACCAATTCTTTTGGGACAGACTTGAAATACAAGTGACTAGTGACATTATTGAGGCCGCTTTACTCGACAATTGTTTCAGAACTGAATATCATTTAGCGTGAATGTAGGCGAAGTAACTTTATGGAGTCCTGGCCCTAAACAATAAATCACTTTTTAATATTCCAAAGTTTTAATATAAATTACCGGTCTAGAACTAAAGCCTGAGCTACATCTTTTTAGAAAAAAACTTGAGCTTGTTTCAGCTTTTAAAATGTGCAGCCATTGAATTTTTTTATGACTTTGTTCCGGAAAAATTATCCCCATTTTTTACCGTCCCTATTCCCTTATCATTTAATCTTTGACACTTTCCCTCGGGTATGTTGCCCTTGTGTTGAATAATCGACCCTCCCCCTCCCCATGATCAAACCAAATTTAATGGACTAAAAATCGTATCCTGTAAGATCCTTTATCGTATTCTATGAATGCTTCGAAGTTTAATTTCAGAACTATAAACAGTGAAGAGCACTATGTTCATCCAAGTCTTGTACTACCAATCACAGGTGAGTATATTGTTTCAATGGAATTCCGGTGGCGGAGATAGAGCGAATTAGACACTGTTTTCATCACGCAACCGTGTGATATCGTGTGCGGTAATATTTCCAGTGTTTATAAAATGTGCTCCTGGATCAGAAAAGTTAGCTTAAAATAGATCGAATTAGTGCTAAAAAAATAGGGAGTTTTTGTGCAATACAAAAAACGTCGATGATGTGCGTTTGAACAATGTAAGAAAAAGCAATAGCCAACTGTCTCAGGCTTAACGATATATAAATATTTGGGATTGAAATAGGAATTTATAGCACTGCAATTTCCGCAATGCATTTTATTAATCAAAACCATGATTACGAAGCAAAGCAGCATCATCAGATGACCTGATATTGATTTGATGGTTGATAGGGACATAATGTGATGGACCTGATGAAGTTGCTTGCAAGGAAATCATGGTCGTGATATATAACATAAACTGTGAAAATTACAGAGTAATTTCACATTTCATTCCTATGAAAACACAACAGCTTCTGTGAATAAGCAACTCTGAAATTGAATGAAAGTTGGACCGTATCGAAGAATGTTGGATCGCATGAAAGGTTTCATCCGAGACTCTCAGTATTTGATGTTTAGTTTGCTGAATTGAGTTCGATTATCACTGCTGATGTCGTGGAAAACGGCCTATGGAAGATAAATTCACATTGCCAACTGTTTGTTGCAATATAACACCTATTCCGAGGCCCGAAAAAAATTAAAGTTTAATGAAATGATAAATTAATATAGAAAACTAGCTAAACCTGGCCACGCTTTTCTGTGGCTCATTCTGACATAAAATTAATGGGAAAGTAAATAAAAGTATTCTAGCGAGCAAAGATTCACCGAGAAAATACATCGTTCAATTCAATACCCTGCCTTTCGTTGCTGTGGCTATGTTGTGGAATGATAGGAAAGGAAGAAAAAATAAGTTTTTCACAAAAAAAAATTCGTTCTATGATAAACATGTCTATCCAATATCTTGAGTGAAAGTAACTTACAAAAGCGAATAAAGAAACACCTACACCGAATACAATGCTTTTCTTATGGGAGTAAATGTTAACAATATTGGGGTAAAAACAACCCAAAAATTGGAAATGTTTATAATTTATAAACCTTTTTGGGTGGGTGCACAACTACTCACCAAAGTTTTAAAGTCAATCGACCGACTACTGTTCAAGTTTTGCGGTCACTAACATACGCAGGCTGACTTTTTATATATATGATTACAATTAAACAATGAAACCAAGGGCGCGCAGATAAATAAATATTGGGAGAAACTGAAACTAGGATATGAGAAAAGAGGGATGATTGTTAAAAAAGAGGGAAGGAGAGTGTGTACGAAAAGAGATACCTATCCTGGAGTAAAAGAAGGAGAAAACTAAGGTGCAGAAGGCAGAAAGTGATAAAGTTGCCGGGAGTGAACGGAAAAAGGAGCGAGGCCGAGAAAGAATATTATAGTAGTATTTCGAGAGGGACCAGGAAAAGAAATACGTAGAATAAGAGAGCTTACGCCGGTGGACACTTCCAAGATCACGATAAGTGAAATCATTACTAATTAAATCGAGCTGAACTAAATAAGATTGAAAAGATAAAATATATAAACAGTATCTTCAAAATTTAACCAGTGAAATTTGAAAACTTACGTAATTCTATTTGTAAATTGGATCTAATATTATTACTTGAGGAAACATTGGTTATTTGTGTTGTTGTGCTTAAATTTTGCCCCATAATAAATGTATTTATTATTGTGAAGTGTACTATAAAATGTTTTAATGATGTATATATATGTTTTATGATAACCATTTCCTTTTAAAAAAGGAGAAAAACGTTACATTGTTCAAAAGTTTTAATTTTTACTTGGCGGAAGGTCGTCATACTCGTATTGACAGTGAAACGAAATTTGTAACGCAGTTTATTTCAGAATGTACAACGGGTTTTGGCAGTTACATCATATTCAGGTACATTCCTAAAGATGGCGTAGCTGCCGACGTTAATTGTTCATTTTGAAATAAACTGTGGATGCTACAAAGTTCGTTTCACTATCAGTGCTGACTGATTGTATAAAATTCACGCAAAAGTTTGACGAAAGTTTTCTTCAAAAATCTCTTGACTGACAACCCTTTCAGTCTCTTACCGAGGATATCCTGCTGCGGCAGCCACCGGGAGACCTTGACGTTGGATGGAAGTCCGTCAACGGTGGAGTCCTCCCACTTCCAAAGAACCCTGATGGGAGACAAGCGGGCGAACGTCTCGACGAAGAGTGCCTTGAGGACGGGAGACATGTTGGCGGCCTTCACGGAGGAGCCCATGCTGAAGTACACGAAGCCTTCCGGACCTTGCGAAACAAAGTCTTCCAGGTCCTACGAGTGAAAATGAACGGAGATTATATGAAAATTCTACATACTCATGCAAGAAAAAATGGAACGGTATTCCGTGAAAAATACAGGGAAATTAGTGATGATCAGCACAAACATTAGCATAGTGGATGAAAAAAATTGCTTTCTGCCACAATTTAATTTGTGCCACGGAACAAATTTCACTACGTGGTGACACAATCATGAACATGGGAAGCCGAATTCAATCTGTTACGCATAATTTCGAAGCTGGGGTGGGGATCAGTGGAAGTTTGTGAAATGATGGAAAGAGACTGAGTCTAAAATCATATCAGTTTTCAGCAGGAGAGTATTATCTACATGATAACCATTTCAACCATCTTCATGCCAATTTGAAAATTACGAATAATTTTTAATACATGATTTCATTAAATTGCACATTATGCGGAACACTTTCTTGCACAAAGTATTCACCGCATGTCATTCGATTTCTCTTCATCACAAATCTCTTCATGAAGTATCACGTGGTATAAAGGAAGCTTCATGAACAAGGCCGTTGGAGACGTCTATCAGTAGAAAATGCTTAGTCATTTCGTCTAAGACTGATCTGAGCGAGCAAATTTCTCAATTTTATCATTAAATTACGTGTTCTAATAGGTTTTATGGATTTTAAGATCATATTTAAATCGTCCTAAGACCAAAAAAAACAAGAAAGCAATGATTCATCTTTTAATCGAGTAATATGTTGATATTCAATTTCAAATAGCCTACTATCTCATCTTGAGGAACATCTTTTTAAGGCCTTGGAATTAGAAATGAAAGTACAGGGCAGTGGAATTATGGTCGTTATTGACGTCAAACTTTAATTTTAGAGTTTCACGAAGGATATTTTTACTAGTACGCACAATATCCCTATGACTGATAGAAGCGAAGAAGTAAGTTGTGCACACCGCCATGCTGATAGGCACACAAATTCCTTCTTTTCACGCACCATTGGTGACCACGTAAAAAATGAAAGGATACACCGAGGCACTGCGTCAACATACAAGTTACTCTCGTCCTTTCCCTCTTCTTATTTCTTTTCCCCATACCCTCTCTTTTTCATGGCCAGTGCCTTAAAAACCTTCTACCACGCACTGTTGCGGTGGGTCGCAAGGTTATAAGTAGAAGAGTAGGAGACCAAATCTCGAATGAGGTAATCCGACAATATAATAAGTTTTAAGAGAATAGACGGAAGGAACGATTGGGGAAGGGGGTGGGAATTAGTTGCAAAAGGAAAACACCGTTACGTAAGAACACTGATGATTCTTTTGTGATACCAAGTGCGTTGTCCATGCCCGGTCACTCAAGGAGGAAGAGAGGCCAGTGACATGGGTATCTATATAATTAGGGAAACAGGATGGAGGCGTTAAATTGGAAAAGAATCTGGGGGCTAAGTAGAGTTATTAATTATTCAACCCATAGTCGTTACTGTGCTAAAAATTGTTTCAGCGAGAATTTTCTCAACTTTAAATGATTTTAAAGGTGTCCATTTTGAGACCATTGTACAAGCATCGTATTAATTTATGTGCTAAATCACAGATATGATAATTCTCCGCAGTCGCTAAAGTAAGTTTGCGTCTTTTATTCGATATATATATATTTCAAATTTCATTCACTTTTTCATGTCGCTCACAATTCACTCTTGCTTTTCATGTCGCTTAAATAAATTGGAAAAGTACAAGGTCTTTTATCCATCATTAAAATCGACAATATCCCCAAAATCCAGCCTGAAGCTGCTAAATTAATATCAAATTTGCGTTTTAAACTGTACATGACTCCAAATAAGCCTCAGAAATAACGAACCTGGTGTTTGGCTTAGGAAATGGCATCAACTAAAGGCAGAAGTGCGTAATTTTTGTCGCTGGTTGGTTGGTTACGTATGGAGGCGAAATACAACTTAGGCTATTAGTGCCATTTTACTTCTGCTTAGTACCTTGCATTAAACCTCACTGGTGTGCTACAGGGAGAAATTTTTCGCAAACATTCACTACACAATACTTAAAAAATTTTATTGAAACTACGAGTATTGATGTATTAAAAAAATCTACAATTACGACTCAGGAGGTGAAGTTTCACGAGCATGCACCACACTTAAGAAACCAATTTTATGAAAACTGAATTAATATAATTTGCAGCTACATAAATGGACATAGGCACAAGAGTTACTTCCGACCTGAAGATTCATACTGCAATACCGGTGAAAATGCCGTCCGCAAGGATGAACCAGCGCGGAATAAACCCGAAAATGTTTGAGTCATCGTACAATCACCGCGGAAGTCTACGTAGCAGCTTGATGGAGTGCGTTCTTAGGATGGTAATTGTAAAGAGATAGGTTAAAGTTTCCGGTAACGAAAACGCTTAAAAAGGAACCTTTCTCAGGTTAGCTATGGAAGAATCATTTGAGAATTGGAGGAAGGTCAACCCAGCGTCGGGAATAGCCTTTCCTGAACGATTGATATCAATGGGCCCACGGTTTTACTGTCCAACCGACGGACGGAGCACAACGCTTGGAAAGCTCTTGCGCACTCAATCGGGGATCGGGATTCTACTGAATAATATTCGCCTGTGCGGGGACTCCATCTAATGCCTTAGGAATTGGAGGTCACTACTCTAACCTCCCGATTTATTGGTTGGCTACTTGGATACTGACAACGAGAGGTTTTTGGCCCCATGATGGACCGCTAGGCTGGTTAGTTTGCGAGGGATCTTTAAGGGAATGGAAGAAGGGTGGAGAGAAACTCGGCGTTGATTTTGATCTACGCCTAAACGTAAGGTGGAAACTGTGTATCAGATCTAATATAGCTGGTGCAAAATTGGAAGTGCTTTCAAAATTGCATCCAACTACAGATTGGGATTCCACAAAAATTGCCGCAGCGGCTGAGATTCGAACTTGGATCCTCCGAGTGGGAGGTCTGTCTGTACTCTACTAAAGCCCACCCACTAACCCAATCTCCAGTATTTTTGTTTGGAGTGGTAGGGCACGCCGGTGTATATCCGCTGTGATGGTGGGTGACCCATTTTCAACCATGAAACACGATAAAGGAAAACAATAACTATCCCATTGTTATGATTTATTACAAGCACGTACCACGACCTGCGTTCTCATGTTTCTTGGATTTCGACGCTGATAAACGTAAATACATTTGACGCCTTCCAATTTTATAGGTGTTTAAATCTTTCTACCTCCATTACGAGAGGAATTTTGGACCTCAGCCAGAAGTGTGAAGGATTCCCAGCCATCAAATATATACAACACATTTTCTTTTTTTTTGGGGGGTTTTGGTTCTTTTCTTCTTGAAATCTGACCCCCTCCCATTTGACTGTTCTTCGTCTTACTCGCTATCTATTCTTTCGAACTCCTCAATAATTAACCCTCATTGTCAGATTTTAGTATTGCATTGTGACTATATTTTATTCCTTATAATAATATAATATTTCCTTTATAATAATATACTATTTCCTTTATAATAATATACTATTGCCTTTATAATAATATACTATTTCCTTTATAATAATATAATAATTCATTTATAAATTTTAGACATCATCATACAAATATCAGTATTTTGTCCTCTAAAATGTTCAAATGATTAGTAAAACCAAATCTTCGCAAATGTTAAATAAAATCAGTTATCTACACGTTATCCCTCTTTCAAATTTTTGCGACAATAAAACAGAATGCCGTCCTTCAAGCCGGAATTTAACGAATTGTAATGTTTCATGATCATGTTAGATTCTCACATCCAACAAAATGAGAAGAATGCTATCCATTGAAGTGACCAACTCTTCCCCCAAAGTTTCAATTTATTTGATTTAATATCGACACATTTAGTATTACTTGTAATCACGCGAGTCGATTCCACTGGAAAACTCACAAACATCAGAGATCGGTCAATACGATGGCTTATTGGGTAATAATCAATTTTTCTCAATGAATGACGCATTCGGAAAGAAATGAGTCCGCTTGCGTTCCCATACAAATGGTAGATACCACATTACATTGCTTACGCTTACATCCTTGATTTAATCTTTGGATTCAGTGAACAGAAATCATAGAGTATTAACTCTCCGCACTCGTTTAATCTTATTACAGGAGAACTAATTCACGCACGCAGCCGGGAAAGGTGAATGAGCTCGCCTTCTTTAAACGACTATGATTGATTAAAATGGGTAAAAATATTGTGGTTAATAGCTATTTAAAATAAAAAAACTATATCTGAGATACCGTCAATATTTATTCACGATGATCGATGGTGATACTGTAAACTCTTTTTATAAGATTCAGTGTCAAAAAAGAAGGAATAAACAGAAGGCACCTATATTCTTATGTGAAGTTGAAGGATGATCTGAAATAAAGGAAATATCCATCGGAAATATAAACCATTATAAATAAAATGTTGACGGTCGAATGATACCACAATGCACATTTTGTGAGAGGCAATTTTTAACCTAAGTAACGGTAACAATAAAAACGCTTTGGCGAACCTGTTGAGTTAATTGTACCAGGTAAAGAGTATATATGTATGCATATTTTTAAACGTAAGTTGCTAAAATTATTTCAATTTCAGTGGGCAGTGGACATTGCAGACAAAGCCATACATTGAGAAATATAGGATTTGGTGTTTTTCCGGCTTAGGAATTGAAATAAGACTTCCAGGGTTTCCCAACAGATAAGAAATTCTAATTCCAAATTCTAGATGACTGACAAGCCCTTTGTCTCTCACAAAGGCTTGTACTACACGAAATCAAGAGAATTAAAAAGAGCACAGGCGGAGAACCGGAGCGGGACAAAACCCAATGAATAGGTATAGGTAGGAAGGGATTACAATACAAATTCAGGAGACGATGCGGAAGTCGGCCATAGAAATATAGCAACTTCTGAAATTTAATATAAAGCCATTTTATTTACTAGTATTGATAGAATTCACCATTATTAAAATAAATTTTAATACAGAACATTTGTGGATATTTTACTACCATGAGTACAATCAGAGATTCGAAGAAAACAGAAAGAGAGGAAAAAGGCAAAGTTTGACAAGTAGATTCCAAAACGATTCCGGACTAAAAAACAATTTAAAATGATTTTTGAGAAAGGAGTTCGTCTTACCTTCGGAAGTGGATTGGCAGGTTTGCAGTGGATGCAGGCCACCTCGGCGACGAGCGGCAGATAGGGACGAGCGTACGAAACGCTGGCGTGTCCGTTCTGCAGGATGAAGCTGACGTTCCTCTCTTGCTCCATGATGTTAGGCACATCCGGGCCGAAGGCATCGCGAACGATCCCCTGCAGCACCAAGTCGGCGAACACCAGCTGCACCGTGCTGATGGAGAGGTGGAGGAACGTGTTGACCACCCTCTGCACGAAGGTCATCTCCTCCGTGTAGGGGCGCGAGAAGAAGGGTGTGACGGGGTACGGCACGGGACCACCGGAGCGGGACATCATCTGCACGTGGAAACCCACCGTGTTGATGTACATGAACGGCACGCGGAACCTGTAGAGATTACAGAGAAAGCATTAAAGCTTAGGAAAATAAAACTATTTAAATGAAAGGTCTATTTGATATTATAAATTAGTGATTATTACCCAAACTATTGAAAAATATAATGACAAATGGTATAAGTATCATTTGAGGATGTCGAACAAAAGATTACCTCAGATACATCTAAACAACAGACCATCTGTTAAAAGAGATTGCAGAATACCAAAGGCACCAACTTTCGACCTGAAGTGGAACAGAGCAAATGCCCTTATCCTAGACAGTTATCGGTAATGGTTATGATAAATTAGAGATATGTGAATCTTGGCTTTCTCCAAATGCATGTAATCATCATCAATAGTCATGCAATCCGAATATATTGACTACAGCCCTCAATTCTACCTAGTCCCCTGATAACTTCTACGTGTCTTTTCAGTTCTCCTGTTTTGAACCCCGAATTAAAATGAAACACGCGTTCTTGGTGATTCCACAATTTTTAATTTAAAAGGACAGCACGACTCGGGTTACTGCCCTTTTAGCTCTCGAGCAATTAGATACTTGACTCCAGCATTTTGTTTTATAATGGCTTCTTCACAGACCTTTTCGTTGAAATCAGGACCTTGGGAACGTATTTAAAACATTTTCCGACAAGCTTACTTCATTGGACTTAAAGGAATGTTTAGAAATATTTACAACTTTTGAGAGACAATGGCTCTGACCATTTGCTCTCACGGTGTCTGAGATTTCGAATTCAATTTTGGGCTTTACATTCTGAAAGAAGATTAAATATGGTAGCAGTTGCTGGCGAAGACATTGGAGATGGGAATGGAAAACTAAATGGACTGTTTATGACTTTAAAAATGGGGTACTTTATGACATACAGGTTGCATTTCCACACATATTGTCTTCTAAAAGCCTAACATATCGTAATAGGGCTCCTTATGGCCGTCGAAAATATATGTTCGTATTTTTTTCAGCTGGAAATAGAAAATAATGAAAACTTTTTATGACTTGCGAGAGTATTTCTAGCGCACTGTTTCCTATCCCCTTAAATTACGATAAGTTTAATATTAACTAACTTATTTCCATCGTCTCTTCTAGGGTTAAAATCTTCTTTGTGAGTGAATATATATATATATATATATATATATATATATATATATATATATATATATATATATATATATATATATATATATATATATATATGTCTTGGTCGAAAATCGCTCTCCGCGACGATGCACATGCATAAATAAAACAGTAATACACTAAACAAACACAGAAACACGCAAAAAGGACACTCACAAAAGAAAAATTGGACGTTTCGGCGGTCAGGCCGCCATCGTCAGCGGCAGAAGAATGATAAAAAGTCCGCTCTGTTCCCTTGGGAAGGAAAGGGCAGAGAGGAAGGAGTAAGTGCGAATGGATAGTGGTGGGGAGTTGCGCAGTGGTGGGGAGAGAGAGGTGGCTATTGGGCTATTAATTTCAATGGGCTAGGTTTAGCCCGGGCTTTTCGAATGTCCTTGTTACCCAAATATGGGCGTATTCTCGGATTTTCACGTCAACATTACCGGCGGATTCGGGAAGGGCTTCTAAGATTTCTAGGGAGAAACAATCGTCAAAATGTTGAGAGTGGGAGGCGGTATGTTTGGGGATGTGATCAAGAAAAGGTGGACGTTTGGTGGCATGGCGGTGATTGTTCATACGGATATTGAGCATGCCCGAAACGTTCCCTGTAAGTCTTCTCTCTTTTTACTTTTCTTTCCCCACCCCCTGTCAAGTGTATTTTTTATTGTTGTGTTCTATTGGCGAACCATTCGTTGAGTGTGTGTGTATATATATATATATATAAATAAAAATAAACTTTGCCACAGGTGGGGCGGAAATAAATATAGAAACACAAAAAGAAGAACACTCACACACTATACGTTCTGATATTTCGACAGCCGAAAAGCTGCCTTTCTCACAGAAGGAAGGATACAGAAAAAAGTTTATTTTTATTTAAATTATCGCGTGTGTGATTTTCCACGAACTCGTATATATATATATATATATATATATATATATATATATATATATATATATATATATATATATATGCTAGCAACAAGGCGTTGAGGTTGGGGAAGGATAGGAAAGTAAATCAGTGGACACTCACAGGCAGATGATCAATGACGACACCGGTGTCCACTGCTTAGGGGTAGCTTTCGGGCTAAGGACCCTTCTTCAGCTGGAGGAGATAATCTCCTCCAGCTGAAGAAGGGTCCTTAGCCCGAAAGCTACCCCTAAGCAGTGGACACCGGTGTCGTCATTGATCATCTGCCTGTGAGTGTCCACTGATTTACTTTCCTATCCTTCCCCAACCTCAACGCCTTGTTGCTAGCATATACTTTTATATTTATTTCCTTTCCTTTTATATATATATATATATATATATATATATATATATATATATATATATGATATATATGAGAGCTTAGCCCTTTTTTCAATATAGCATCCATTTAAGAAAATATTAAGAAGTTGTCAATATATCTTAATCTACACCAGAATCTGCTCATCGAGAATTGAATCTAGCTCTGAAACACTGAAGCACTATCTCGTTCGATGGAATTTGATGGATCACTGTCTCATGACTATGGATGTGATATATATCCACAGTAGACAGGACATTAAGCCATAATTAGGGTAATAAACCTGCTAGTACCACATTGCGCAGAAGTCGTCGGCCTCGGTGGCGGCGGGATAACGTCCTCGCCTGCTAATTCAAAGGTCGCGGATTCGAAACCCGCCTGGGGAGGATTTGTTACTTCCCAGGGCCTGATTGTTTGTGCTTTTCCATTGTTGGTTGTTAATACCCCGATTTAAGGGCAAACGAGTGCTGTTTTCGGTGGTAAATAAATAAATAAACTAAACTGCTAGCTTTAAAATTGTGGTTCATGGACTTGTAAGGTACTTCATAAAGAGTGCTCCTCGAATTTAAAGAAAAATGTATTAATTATTAACAAGGAACGACGAATTAACGAACTACATAGTTTCCATCTTGGAATTTGAATTGTATTGATAAGACAATCATAAAATGAAATATCTATGTTACTCATCTTGGGCACGTTTTTGTGACCATTTTATTGGTAAAAAGGGTTGGATATATTAAGAAAAATTCTTCTTCACCAATAGTTTCAAAGAAAAAAATAACAATCCCTAATTTCCTCTTTCAACGGTGAAATAAATTTTTGAAGAATGTGAATAATTAAGCATCCATCGATCCTATTGGAATCGTAATAAATATATATTCGGGCGTATCAAGCCTGGTGGTGGAGCTGATTCCCTAAATATTTCAATTAACTCTCTGATAATCGCAATTGTTTCATTATTCCCGAAACCCATTGTCTATAGAAGATAGCCGAGAATCGGAATTTTTTTCAATTCATCCGTTTATATTTATGCTTCGTCCATATTTATGAGATATTACAATCACACCATGCTGGACAGCAGCAGAGAAGAGATATATTAAATTTTAACATAGAAATACCACAGATCTAGTATATAGACCTGTGGAAATACTTGTAGTATTAACCACAGAATCTGATCCGAAACTAAAAGCTATATTTGAGACAGTCCATTACAAGTCGTCAAATTATGTTATGAAAACAGAAATGAGCTAAAACGGATGCGTGGTTGAAAAGGCTTGGCATAATTCAGGAGGAAACCACCTCCTCGTCTGGTATTCTCGATATTTAAAATTCTGATAAATGCTCGATATTCTCAATCTCGTGGCTTCAGAGAAAACATTCACCAATTTTTACTATTAGAATGTTCACATTTATTTGTTAACTGTCAGGATAAATTCCTAATCTAAATTTCTAATATCTGAAAATAAGGGCAACAACAATAGTAAGAAACAACATTAGTATAGCTTAATATAAATGCACAACTGGAATAACAAGATTAATAGCAAAGACACTAAACATAAAAGGTGATAACATGAAATGAAAATATCACCAGAAAAATTGATAAAATCCCTGGATATTGTCCTTGGTCTATAATGCAAATATCACTACGAGTATAATTTTATTTACATGCAAAATATATCTAATAGTTACAATATCCTTTTTGCTCCTTGTAATTTCCGTCACTACCTGTAAGATTCAGATGAGGCGAGATTTATTACGATATGGGGATATTATTTTGAACCAGTATATATCTTTAGAACTGATAGAGGATACAGAATTCCTTTTTGCCACGTACAATTAGTGATTACAACAAAACAGCGTGACACATTGTAAAACAGAAAGCCACCAAGGAGGAAGATTTATGAGCATTAAGTTTTGTTCCTATTTTATTTTTCCTAAGCGAAATACGTCTATATCTTGAAAGGAATATTGAAGTATGAATCACTCCATCTAGTTTGAGTTCCCCTTAATCTTTAAGGTAATATGACTGGATCTTTTCACTTGGCAATAGCACGGCATCCCAAAACGTTTTTGTCCTTCATTTAGTGGCTAAAAAAACTACAAAAAAGGCCCTGGGAATTTCTGGCTCGGAAATAATTAAGACGCGAAGTATAGAAATACCTCAGACAAAATTTCCGCTACTGGCTGTAGTTGAATCCGGGCCTCCTGTATGAGAAGCCACTGTTACAGACAACAAACCAGCCTGATATGCAGATACTTGAAAGTCCCATTAGTGGACCACGTCCAAGTACACCGTTGGAGATACATTCGGCTACCTCGCTGGGCTACAATACCTGTGCGCGAATCCGACTATGCAATCCGGGAATGCCCCATCGGCCACCAACAGGTCGAACGTCTGACTGGGGTCCCGGATGAACCTCCTGGTCACGGGGTCACCCAAGAAGACTCGGCACGACTCATACGCGTAATGTAAGGCCTCCGGGAGTTGACCGAGCTCCCATCCGTGGATTCTGCGCCCCAGCAAGTCCCAGTCAGTGAACTCGCGGACGAACTGCACGAAGCTGGGAGGGGCGATCTCCACGAGGGATGCCGTCGTGTGTTCGTCATGGGCCGAGGGTGGCAGGGGCGGACTCAGGAAGCCCTGCTTCTTGGGGACGCCCCTATAGGGAACGGAGGCGATCACACGGCTAACTGGAAGGCCAGTGGCGTTGATGTACAGGTTGGATTTTTCGGGGACCGAGGCGTAGAGCGGGTGCCGCCGAACCCTCGCTTCCTCGTCGGTCGACCTCGGTTCTGCCGCGGGGATCGGGGACACGTCCGCCGGGAAGGCGCTCATCATGATGACCGAGTGACCCCTGTGGGTCAGCGCACGGCCCAACTCGAGGAAGGGGATCTTGTGGCTCTTGGTGCCGCCCATGGTGACCATAAGGATCCGGGCACCGTCCGTCGGGCCCTCCAGGAGTGTCAGCATCGCCACCAACAGGGGGAAGAGAAGATTCAGGTGGGGACGCATAGCGGCGTATCCTTGCCTCTGGTTAATAGCACTTGCTCAGGACCAAGCGACTGTATGGGGAAGAAAACGAACAAACAATGTTATTCACGAACTTCCGCAATGTTAAAACAGTCGATTGATCGCCTGTTGCTCGCAACAGAGTGTTGCCATTTGCTTTAGGTCAAGTCAGAAAATGTAGTTATTGCCGTTAGCCCTAGAAAACTGGCTCTCTTTCAATAATTTCCATCATAATGCCTTATCCTTGCGTGCTTCTTTCACTTTTCATGCATTACTTAATACACGCTTTCCTTTTATTAAGATTCCTAATATTAATCCTCTTCAATATCTCTTCTACCACATTCTCCCATGACTTTCACCGTCTACCCCTTCCTTTCACACAATTCACTCTACTATCATATACACTTTTCACACTTTCGTTATTCAACTCTCTTCCATTCTCTCGGCATGGCCAAACCAATGGAGCACACTCCTTTCAATTATGTCCATTACTGGAGCATTTAATCCACATTATTTTATCACCCACTATTTCCTAACGCTATTTATCCTACTTTTATCTATTTATTGTACTACGTGCAATATACGTAACTCTGATGAACGTCAGAGGTAATTGGAAAGCTGACAAGGGCGTATTGGAAGTAATTGGATTAGAGGATAGGGGTAAATAATGAGGAAGAAAACTAATATGATGCTCTAAAAGTGGATTCATACAGAAAATATTGGTTGGGGTAGTTTCGGATTTTTCAGAATCTTGGTCTTTGATAAAGTTTATTCTGAACTACTTTTGCTGCAAATATTATCAATAATAATGATCTGTACACACTTACCTCAACCTGCAACCTTAAACGCAATATTAATATCGGCTTTTTGTCAGCGGCAAGCTGTGATGGGAATATTGCACCGGTTACCGCTCAATCAGCCCAGTTAAGCATTGTTTTGCTCAACGGGAATTAGGAGGAATTTCCTCCAATTCTGCACGTCTGCAAGTGATTAGTCAAGTCCACTAACCCCTGTGACTCCTCATCATTATCCTTATGCCTACACGTTATTGTGTAGTTTTAGGTAGTTTGTGCGACACATCATTTCTCATTAAGGACAATAATTCATAATTTTCTTGATACAATATTAATAACTATGAAATGCACTACTTTTCAAGATATATACCAAACAATATAAGCCGTTATCTATGGAATATGTTACGGCTGTACGCTCAGGAGACATTTAAAAAACGATGAGGAAGCTCCGACGCGCAGATCGCGTCAAAAACGTAGCAAATCATAGTTCACATTTTTCTCAATTTTTTAAAAGTAAAAATGTATTACTAACCTTAAGAAATGTTTCACAAATAACGAAAAAGTCTTTGGTTTTGAATGCATTTTCAGCGCTTGGATTAAAAATAACTAGTCAAGTTAAAGACTCAAACACGTATATTAAGCTCATTAATGAGAAGTTAGTCTAATGAAACTAAGTTGTTGGGTCATTAATACTATTTGATTTACTAAAAGCTTATTAAGACTGCCAAAATTTTAAAATCAAATTCAAAGGCATCTAATGAAAATGGAAAAATCTCGTGCTAACTACCTTAAATAATTTAAAGCAAGAGCAATTAGTGCAATAAATTACGACCATCATTCTGAGTTGAAACTTCGGAAAATCACCAACTCCGCCACAGCTACAGCGTTTGCCTTGGAATACGTCTGAGAAAGGGCGATGGCACCATCGCCTCATCCCACGGGTGGAATGATGGGTAAACCGAAAGCACGGCTAAGTCAACTATTACATGACACAGCTGCTCTCAGGCCACGGATACTTTAGGACCAATCTACATAAGTACAAACATGATAATTATTCAGAATGTCCCGTTAGATGTGGTGTTCCGGAGAATGCTGAACACGTGATTTTCTGGTGCCCATGTTTCAACGAGGAAAGAAACGAACTGGTTGATATATTTGGGATAAAACCCGACCCAAAAAACCTAATTGACCTTATGTTGGCAAGAGAGGAGAACTGAACCGCGGCGAAGAGTTTTGCTACCGCTGTCATGAAAAGACTTCGCCAAGAAGAATACACAAGAGAAAGAGATGTAACGCCTTAAGAAGTGGTTCCTTCTGGGTGATAAGATGAGCTGACCAACCTCACGAGAAGTGGAAATGCCAGAAAGGCTACGATCAGCCCCGCGAAGTAATGCTTTGCGGCGGTCCCGCGGGGGCAGAAAAGGTCAATGGAGAAAAGAGGCTAGGATTTTAGTTGGTATGGTGACTAGTCATCTGGAGTCCAACACTATGTGCATAAATGTATTTCCTCCCTCTTACAATACAAAAAACATTTTACACGGGAGTCAAGTCTGGAAAGATCTTCTGGATCCACGCGTCCACCAACCATCCAAATCTACCACTGCTTCAGCATCGACCGCAAAAATATTTGCCCTTCCCCTCTTCTTCCTCCTCCGTCCACTATCGCAGCCCATTTCATTTGCCATGAACCCAAACCTCCGCGTCTCCCACCCCTTCCCCGCATCCCTGCCCTTCCCTTATTAACCCCCGAATCTCCCTTCATTGACCCTAATTTACAGCCACCGTCCTCCCGGCCTCCCATATTTTCAACTATTCACTCATTTGCCGTTATTTTTTCCTGCGCCTTTCGTCTCCTTCACTTCCTGATAACAGGCATTTCCCATTTTTTTCCATGCATGAAAAGTGTTCATTTCTTTATCTTGCGAGTACCGTATTCACGATTGTTCTTTTTTAAGTTAGTATAAAATAATCAAGTGTGCACAATCTGATGCAGGAGGATATGTACGAAAGATCATTCCCGTGTTGCCAGGCAGCTTGGCTTTCCATTGTGATTCTGGCATAACACAAAATACTTTTTCATGTGTGAAGAAATTAGAGGACATGTTCTTCATTGCATTCACTGATGGCTAGGTCTTCTTTCAAACTCTACCGATTCCTTTACAATCACTTAGCGTGGAAAAGTATGTTTCGCCTTTTTTATTTGTAAAAATTGCCATTTGCGTCTTACTCAAGGGAGCGCGGTACTCGTGTCAATGTGGAAAATAAAGGACAATTTGGCGGGAAAAACGCGAACTAAAAATTGAGCTTCTCCCTTAAGTACCCTCAATCAGATTAAAATTAATTAAGCGGCCTCTAAATAAAGATGCAAAGAAAGGATTACTGAAAGTTTTAACATGTGATTCCTCTTGTCGTATTTCTATCTCCCTTAATGGCTAGGGAATGGGCATAAATTGTAGAACTTGGAGATGCATGTATGGATAAAAATATTGAGGGAATACTGGGCAGGGATGTAGACAAACAAGAAGGAGGAAGAAGTGCTGGGTTCAGTGGGAGAATCAGAAATATTGATGGGTGGAGTTCAGAGGAAGGAGTGCAAGTGGACATAGGGCGAGAATTAACGGTTTACTCGAGACTTTGATGGAGGAGAGAATTCTGGGGAAAAGGGAAAGAAGAAGAAAAAGAATGGGGATCTTAGACGATGGGTAGGGTGATGAAAGATATGAAAAGCTTACGATCGACTTAATGTGGAACCGACGGTGTCTTGGGCGAGGAGAAAGGTTATGGATGGCTCCACGATGGGAAAGAAAGAATTCAAGGAAGAGACGGTTCATGAGGTGATCAATACTGGCAGAATTCCCATTGTAATATATTTTGGAGGGAAAGCTCGATGAATGAAAATAATGGAGATAATGGCACATAGGGTCGTGAGCAGGTAAAGTAGATCTGCATCAGAAACTGTGGTATTTGTATTTTCATATTGAATTTCTTCTTAGCTAATAGAGTTTTGAATCGCGAGTGTATGGTTTGACACAAATGAGACTCGAATCAAGCAAAAATACAAACAATCTAAAAATTCATCATTGCTCAAATTCTCATGAAATATTTCACACCAGCCTTTTAAAAACAAAAGCCAGCACTCTCTAATGACCTCACTACAAGCCACCGAAAGGTGAAGTTTGAAAAAGAAAATCAGCCAACGGATACAGATTTGAGTGTTGCGATTTTCAGGCTAAGTAGCCAACCAACTATGCCGTCATTTTTGAATAACTTTCGCTTGTTGCTCTTTATAAACTAGTTAACTTCTCAGACTTATATCATATTGTAGCCCTAATTTACTTGAAACATTGTTTTCAGGAAAAATACAATATTTCATGCTAAAGTTTCATATGAAATGAGATTATATCTGTGTATCGATAAAACTGCGTTTTTCTACGCACGTCCTCTCGTATTTTGGCCAGTTTCATTTCAAGTGTAACGTATAGAAAGAGTTTTATATAGAAGTATGGATCCAATTTGCAAATAAACACCGGAAAAATCTGTCTACAAGAATTAATCGTGAGTATGATAAAGTGCATAACTCACATTAAATCAAAACCTTCTTAATAATCTTAAAAATATATATTTCGAAACTTAAAAATATCTTGAAATGAGAATCTAATAATTGAAAGTAGGGCAACTGTAGTATTGCAGACTCCTAGCCTCAAATATGCAGATGACTATAAATTTTCAAACAAGTAAATTATGTTAATGACAGCATTACTCTGCAAAATGCTCTCCATGCCCTGGCTGATTGGTCCAATAGTTGGTCCCTAAAAATGAACCCATCCAAGTCTTCGGTTTTAATTTCACGCTCCCTAAGTCTCCTCAAGTGCACAATTATAAAATTTCAGGCCTAGTTATTCCTCCAGTCACTACTCAAAAAGACTTGGGGGTTATATTTGACACTAACCTTCTCTTCCGTGATCACATAAAACACATTTCCTCTCGTGCTATGTCTTTAGTTGGCTTAATTTTTCGCCATGGTGAGATAGCTGACCTAAATGCTCTCTGTACTTTTTACTTTGGCTGTGTTTCTCCAGTACTTGAATACTGCTCCCAAATTTGGGCCACTGCCACGATCTACGCTCAAACTCCTGGAAATACCAATGAATGACTTCCTCTCCATAATTAGGCACCACCATATACAGTTCCGCATCTACTCCCTCGATAAATTAAGAACATCTCTAGGCATATCCTCCCTGACTGACCACCATCCCCCACTCGACAGCAAATATTTCACGAAAATAGTCAATGGAAACTATAGGCCATCGGAACTTTTTTCTCTTTCCTCCTTACGTGTTCCTTCACGAACTACAAGACTGAATCAGCAATTTCATTGCACCACCGTCCGTATCTGTCGCACTCCTCCCTCATCCTAGATCTGCTCTCGTCTTTCGCTCCCTGTCTGTTTGGTTCTTATTTGTTCAGTGTTAAATGCTACGTTTTTATTAATTTACTAGCTGAAGTTACCCGTTAAACTTCAATGGATGTGAAAAGCATTGAACTTATTTTATAAGAAAACCACAAAACCTGAAGAATACTGTCAGGGTGATCATTTGAGGTGTTTGTATCCTATCTTGTTTGTTGTGATCGTTGTAATTCGTTCGTTTTCCATTTCGTGCACGGAGAGTTGAGTGATTGTTTGTCCTCTTTAATACACGGGGAAACCCAATAATGGGCCACGAAGACTCATTACTACTTAATAAATAGCACCTAGGTTGATAGATGGTGACCTCGTCCCTCAAGTTCTCTTGAGCCGTCTTCTGAGTGAATAACAGCTTGAGCACTTCCCTTTTGTACATAAATATATTTGCATTCAATGGCTTAATTGAGTTCCGCAATTCAACGTTGATATGTGTTTTGAGTATCTTAATCAGGATAGGAGAGTGGAGTATAATCCAGCGGTTGACAACGTCAAAAGGAGTATTTTCAATAGTAGCGATGTTTATTTGTCATATGAATCCTTCAAAACCCGGACTATGCCTTTGGCATAAAGGGTGGCTATATTCATTGTTTCCTAAATCATAATCATCGGTTACAAAATCACTCAATATTTGAACCAGATTTTTAGCTGGTTACCCGTCAGTAGGTTTGGTTAGGATGAAATTAGTGCGGTGCGGTGCGTAATCCGAGAAAAACCACGGGGAGATACTCATGCGATCACTGATGGACATGTCTTTGAGCATCTAAGCCTAACCTTAGTCGTTTTTCATGCAAGGTGTCATTTTCTTGTAAAGAAGATATTCCTCATGCTTTAGAAGTTTTTTTCAAAAGGTTACCCTTTATTCTATTAGGAATGTTTATGGATATATTTTTAAGTCCAAGGAAGGGAAACACAGAGGCAAGTGAGAGACTCGAATAGGCAACTCGATGATTAGGTGAATGTAAGTAAACTGCATTTTAACACGTTTAATTATACATAAAAAACTCGTAAATTTTATGCAGGAATTGGTCTAAAAAACAGTTCGCAATCGTAATGAGAGGCAGACGGTTCCACTACGTGTAATACATCTGAGTATTAAACTATACTAAACGACGCCGTGTTTGTTGTAGCAACAGAGGCATTATTAGCATTATTATTCGCTGCGCGTAAATATTCTTCCACGTTTAAACCCTTTATGTGTATCGTTTTCTACATAAGTGTTCTCTCGTATGCAGTTCCCTTATGAGACCTACTTTGAGAATAGACATTGAAGAGTATACTTGTAAATATGCATTGAATTTATCGATTACACCCCGAAGCAATCTACCATGAGGCCCTTGGGACTCATTGGACTTGGGACTTGGGACTTGGGCCCTTCTTATACAAATTTTCTTTCTACGTGCTATCATGGGCCGGCAGGAAAACTTAAATGCCAGACGCGTGAATATCCTTTGAAATTCAAATCTCTGGTTGTCAAGGAAATAGGCTATTGTTGATCAAAGAGAAAAATGTCAGATTTTTCAGCAAAAAAGATAATATTCAGGCAATTACGAAGCGTAAAAGAAAATCGATTGAAAGAATTAGAAACTTCATTTATTCAGCCAACCTTTAAAAAAAGTTCCAGCCCTCTATCTTGAGTGTAAGTACTTTTAAAAAGCAAAAAATGAAACAACTGCACCGAACCCAGTGCTTAGCATGGACCATCAGGGACCACCAGGGGGAGCCTTTGGGGGCCCTGAGGGCTTTTTAATATATAGCATATGTTCAACCCATGTACATTTTATCTCTATATGCAAAATTTCAGCTCATTCGGTTCAGTAGTGTTTGCGTGATTGATCAACAGACAGACAGACAAACAGACACCATTCAATTTTTATATATTAGTATGATTTAATGCTGTTATTTGTTATATGGTTCTTTGTTGATTTGCGTTGGACTAATGTTGTTATTTGTCCATTTTAATTGGCCTTGAGCTGTTTTTGGACGTGAATAATAAATAAATAAATAATAAACCATCAAGACAGAAAAGCTTGACAAAAAGGAGCAAGTCTACGGAGCATAAGGTCGGCAGTTATATTTCAGGTGTGTGCATGGGTAAGTACATCCAATTCGATAAATAAATTCTGTCCTCTGCTCATCTCTCTCCTAAAAAAACAACCGACAACACCTTTATACTACCTGCTTCTTCATCTCAGCAAACGTCTCACCTCTCTTCATTCCATCCATAAAGCCTTTCTCCCCTTTTCCTGCTTACCCAACATCCTCCCCGCTATCTTGGCATTCTAGCTCCCTTATCGCCTGCTTCATCTACTAATTCTGACTCCTCCTGATGTCCTACATAAGATCCTCTCCTAACCCACCATGCTCATCACTTCTCTGTTTGTTCCCCCCATCTTATTATCACGCTTTCTACATCCTCATCCACATATATATCTTTAATGCTTGCTGGCTACACTCTTGACTCCTAAATAAATGGATTCACGGTTATCGATGTGATTGAAAGAAAAACGCGGAGATCAAACTGAATCTTCAAGAAAGAAGTTATTTTACAGTTCATTTGCAGTGGAATCTGCCAAAATCGTATCATGACAAAATCATTATCAAGCCAGAAATCATACTTGTTTACATTCATAAATAAACACGGAAAATTTACCATTTTCCGCGATGCGCTCTGTTTACAGCCATTTGCATACAGAATTTATTACTATTTTTACTCTCCATTTCTATCATTATTGCTATTTAAATAGGCGTCACGTGAAATCGAGTGCTGTAAGCTGCAGGACGAGGCTATGCGCGATTAGTGGTCCATGGGCCCATTGGAGTGAGGACAAAGAGAAAGCAGAGGAGTGAAGGAGAGAACGGAGCAAAGCGAATAACGCCAGACGATCCGCAAAAACCCCAAACCGCGGCGTACCCACAATTTGGGTGGTGGGGAGGTGCGAGGAAAGCAGGTCATTGCTCAAGTGAAAATTCAATACTTGGTGGAGAAAAAATACGCGAGAGCATAATGATCAACCAGCTGAATGATGGACGAAGAGTAACAGGCGAGAAAAGAGGAGAGACGCCGAAGAAGAAGTAGATGAGTTAACCGACAACACCTACCCAGAATGAGAGGGGTGCAAAGAGATTTAATGTTAGCAAAATGAAAATAGATAAGAAGGGAGTGCAATTGGGATACAAAGAAAATACAGATTTTATTGAACTTGGGCAGAAATGCAAAATTATCATTGTAACGATATCAATTGCTAATTCACATCCACTATAATAACCACCAATGTATATATATATATATATATATATATATGTCAGTAACAAATACATGTGAAGTTGAACCTTCATTTGACTGCAGACCTTTTTTTATTTGCAAAACAATATTAGAAGTAGTGGTTTTATGTAATTGGGAAAGGTACCAATAGAAAAAATAAAGATTCTTATTGCTTCCAATGAATTTTGTATTCCGGTAGAAATTCCGAAATATTTGCTAGAACATAACGATTTTTCGCAATATTTTAGCGTTTTTGAGTCATCGTCCCCATGACGCTCATACCTATTGTTTAAAAGTTGAGATTCCGTGTATATTCATTAACTCAATGATTCTTTCCACTGAATAAGATATGAATGGTTTACTGCAATCAATTTAATGATAAAATTTTAAATGATGTATCAAAATTTTATTGTTGCTATTAAATGGTAAAATGTTAAGTAAACCTCATCGAAAACTTTGACGTAGCACGCAGCCACGCACAGCGTTGATTTTTTCCTTCCCATTGATATTCAACGGGAACCTTCCCTAGTATTGCAGAAGGGTCAAGATGTAAAACTATACACATGTTATTTGGTTGCATTACGCAACATCCCTTCCTACCTTCAATCATGTTGACGCCTCTTATTATTGCCTTTTCTTCACTACATTCCAGTATCCTACTGTTTTGCTCCTGGGGTTTCTTGTTACCTCTATAACATAGAGATGAAATATTACAAAAGTGTAATTTGGTATTGCCTCCTTATGCACATACGTCTTCTCACCACGATGACAACGTTCTTCGAAACTCGGCCGATTAAATCACACTTCGGACACCAGATAGCCGATTTCTCGTTGACCGACGGAGGGTCGTCTGAGTGACGTTGAGGGAACGTGAGGAAAGTGGTCGACGGGATATGAGCAGCCATCGGGATTCACTTCCACCACATCTTTATTCCACACACCCATAAAACAGACTGCCTTAATTTTTTTAAGTAGCGAGCAAACGGTAAGAGGGGCGGGGGAGTGGGAGGAAGGGTGGGGGGAAAGGAATGGTATGCTTCTAGTGTCTACCTAGCAATGTTGCGCTCTCGGAATCTGCTGATGCACCGATGGGCCGATTTCACTCTCTCGAAGCGATAGACACGACATTCAAGGGGAAGGGAGGAGGAATAAGGAAAGGAGAAAGAGCACAATGCAGCAATTTATTACAGACTTACACAGCAGAAATCATTTCTATCATTAGAACTAACAACCGATTTTCTGTTGCTGTCATCAGTATTTTGGTGTGAATTGTTTCAGATGCTCTTTCTGACTCATCATGGCATACGAACCAGAAACAAGGGTTTATACAAATTGCACCAAAAGACTAATGAGAACAACCAAAATATGGTTGTTCTCATTAGTCCAAACCAAACCAAACCAACCAAATGAGAAATATCACGGAAATGCACTCCTGGGTAGAAAGAAAAATGTAGAGGTAGGGAGAAGACAAAAATAAGTGACGTCGTCAGATGGTCAAGAGAAGGTACTGGGACTCGCACGTATGTAGCATGACGGAAGACAGAGTCCCCCGTATCACAAAGGATAACATCCTTCATGGTAGGATATCAAAAGGAAGACCACCGAAAAGATGGAAAGAAATTTGAAAATCCACCTCCAAAGACCAGGAATTATTTCCACTTAAAAAAGGTGACTCGCTTATTTCAAGAACAATTAGCAACAAAATTAAATATCGTGTAACCAAAAAGAAATACAAAAAAACTTATTTATTTTTGTGTAAAAACACTTGTGCTTTCTGAAAAACCTTGAAAAAATAGTGAACTGACAGCTCATTGTAGCGGAATTTGGAATTGTATGCATTGGAATTTTAAGATTCAATTACGCACTATTAATTTAGCAATTTCTATTTCTATCAAGATTTATTGTGATTGACTTATTTCGGCAGGCAGGGGAAGTAAATGCTAGAGAGGGCCAGACTTCTTGGGAGTGTTTACAAGTGTGAATTTTCTGTGTGACCCAAAAAAGGTCACTGCCATGGCAGTCGTCAGCTGGAACACATGCAAACGATCTGAAATGAGTACACTTGAAGAGGAGAGTAGACTAAACATTTATTTAATTTCATTTTAGTATCTATTATAATTAAATATTTGGCGTGACGAATTTGGCACATTTCCCTGGAGTTATCTGAGCTCATTTCCAATTCCAATTTACCAATTCCAAATTTCGGTGTAATAGAAATGTATAGAAATTTAAAAAAATATTAAAAGCAGTTTCAACAATTTTTCTGTTAGCTCCATAATTTTATGTTGCGGCGGAGAAAAATCCCTTCTCATTAAAAAAAGTTGGGTCAGAAGCAATCAAGCCGATGCACTGTAATTTATTCTAACTCGTTAGACTCGAGCCATCGTCTATAAATCCTATATTGGTTTTCATTCAACATGAGAGCGATTTTCATATTCAGAAGGCATAGGTTGCCTTCAGTGTAAACGGTATCTTTAATGAATATTTAGAAATCTATAGGCTTGAACTTAAAACATACAAGTTTTAACATGTATATTCTATGCTGGATGAGAATTAACCTTATAAATGTTTTAGAGCCACGAATTCATCTGTTCAGAGTGGTTACCAAATAAATATTTAACGGCCAGTGTAAGAAGAAGAGAAAAAATCAAGGATCATAAGTTATATTCTCACTCTGAGTGGTTTTTACACGTTCAGGGTAGAACACCCGAATGACCAGATCTTACTAATGAAATACTCCACGATAGCCTTCACAAGTATTACCTTATATCGGATAATCTGGTACTCTGTCACAATAAGAGTGCGTAAAATTAATGCTAAATACTTTACTTCTTTCAAGTACTTATAGCTACTTGCGTATAACGTCAAATAAAAGTGAAATACTAGAAAGCCATTAATTTATTTATTACGTCTTCATTCCAAAAATTACAGCAACAAACAGTTTAGAATGACACTATTTCCTATTCTCTGAAATTAATTTTGCTTGAATCGTCGTTTTCAATAGTTACAATGAATACAGCCATGGTGTGAGGGATTCACTTAAAGGGACAATATGAGTCAATTTAACCCAATTGAATCAAGACAGATCGAGAGTATATTTCGGTAAACGTCTACATTGACTTGTGGGTATTTAGGGAACAGAAAATTCGGTTGATTGGTTCGGTTGATTCGGAAATTTGTAATTGGGGCTGGGAGCGGTTAAAACACCTAATAAGCGTTAAGGAGCAGCGCTCAGTTCGTGATGGAGTTGGCAAGCCCAAAGGTTAACAAAGATTATTTCGTAGCGAGCTTGGAAGCGAGAGAGGAAGATACGGAGAATGAAGAGGTCCCCACCAGAGTTAGACGCTCAACTTCGTAGAGTGATTCGTAAAACTCGAGGAAAAAAAACTTTTCCTAAAATTAAAATAGTTTAAAAAGACTAAGAAATAACAGTGAGACATCTTATTGAAAAGTAATAACCAACGAAGTGGAATTTTTCCATAAATCATTGTCTCTTAAATAATATTCGAGCGAGGAAAAATTTAGGCCCGGAAAAGGAATCATTTATGAAAAAAAAGAGGAATTTAAATAAAATATCTGAGTCTAAAAAATCACTAGAAAATAAATTGTTTATTAACAGACCGTCAATGATTGAATAGTACAGTTACTTATCACAAATATACAGATATATTGCAGCTATTTATTTAAGATTCTTATTGACATATAGTGTTTTGCGCGCGTTTATGGACGGTCGCGTTACTGGAAGTAATTTTCAGCCGGATATGGCCAACTTGAAGGCATATAAATAATATACGTTATTTGAAAGTTTGTCCGTCGAAAGTAAATTCTTAGGCAGCCCAAGAGTTAGAACTATCAACATGTACCCCCAAAGTAGGTAAGAGAATCCAAACTTTATGTATTTAAATTCAGAAAAAATATGGACTGGGCTGGTTACTTTAAAGCTTGCAAGACCGTGAATAATAGGTTGTGAGGAAGCAAGTTAATGTGTGAAACAGTAGTGATTAGTTAGTGAGAAAGCAAACTGTGACGCAGGGAGCGTAGAGAATGCTTGTCGAACACATAATTATTGAGGTTGAGCTGAAGGTTTGGACTTCTCAACATTATTGAAGAAATAAAAGGATTGTTTATTTTTGAATGAGCAGCGAGTCAAGACTATATTCTCAGTCGGATATGGGCATGCAATCAATAAATAACCAAGATAAGAACCATAACCTAGGAAATTATTAATTGAAGTGAAATTTATTGACAAAAAAGGAGTGAAACTTTTTCGTTACATTCTAAATAATATAATAAAATAGAAATTGCCTTCGTTTCAACATTGACACATCAACTATTGGAAGGAACCAATTTTGAGGATACCGGGACTAGCCACGGTATTTACTTTTTAAATAGTCACCCGCAAGTGCACATAATTGCGATATTCCACAGAGAAAAAATCCCGGTCAAAGCGAATGATATTTCCTCTGTGGAATATCGCACTTACATCGGAAGAGGCTTCAGAGAGAAAATAATTGTAAGTAAGCCATTGAACTGATTGCGAGGCTTGAGGAAAGGTTTAGAGGAATAGGTACCAAGGCAGCTAGCAAATGTTAAAGCGCAGGGACTTGGAGGACGCTTGTCAAACAAAGTACATGAATGCAAAATTACAAACTTTGAGATGGAATATTAGGCTTGCTAGGCGCGTATGCTCGACGGAACAAAAAGGAGCTTCATCACACTTTCTCGACTCTTTCGTCACGGCTGAGAATTCGACGCGGAGAATGTGAAGGAAAAACGTGTGTCGAAAACACTATTTCGGAGCTTCGTGCGGCAGCCGTTGGATTTGCATCACTTGCACTCTCACACTCACCCAAGCTATCTCGAGTTGGTTCACGCAGAGAGGAGCCAAGTCGTAGGGAAAGGTTGAGCCGAAGGAGGACGCTCTAAATTGCACCACTGGCTGCTGCTACCACCTCGAGTAGGAAGAAGGTAGTGGTGAGGATCCCAGCTATGATTGAGGCTGAAATAGGGAAAGAAACACCACATGAAAATGCTGCTATCTTAAGCCGTCTCTGGCAATCTCTTCCGGCTGACGCCAGAGAGGATACGAATTGCTGTACTAGCAATGGTTACGGTGCTGGGGACGTGTAACACGGTGGATATTTGGTGGACTTTGTCACTTGAAATGAGCTAATATGAAATCTCATGACGTCAAATTCTTCCCACTTAGCCATGCCTGTAGAGGAGAGCTTTAAAGCATCATAACTTTCAGTCAAAGTAAGTATAAAAGTAAGTAAATGGTTTCAAGGCTCACGTTAAATATTTTCCTGCAAGATTCATTTGAACGTAGCTTTCAATTGGGCAATACAAATGTTACATACTTCACAAAATGGAATAAAACACAAATTTCACAAATAAATGGAATATCTTAACATGAACTTAACTTAACCAAAAATTAAACTAAATAACATTTCATTCAGACTCTTTTGGTTTTGAATTAGATCACATCAATAAACGAATTGATCAAAGAACGCTAGGACAGCCCACAAAAAATTTGAAAACATCACTTATAGGGAAATTTTCAAAAAGAAATATTTCAGGAAGAACTAAGAAAAAAAAGCTACACATAAGAGAAAAAAAAACAACGTGCGTTATTGAATACTTATACCCGATTTTATAATGCCTGATTAACGTTCAACTGCTAGAAAACGTAGCTTTTGCGTAGCTGATATTAACCGAGAGTTCGGGTTGTGTCACTTAAATCAAACTGCCAGCAAGTAAATGAGAGCGCAACCGATGGGAGATCGTATTAATGTCGATTATCATATGGAAAAAATATTTAACCAGAGTTCACAAAACAGGTATTTAACGTTCTGCCTCCGTGAAATGAATCCAATTCTGTGCGTAGTGTAGTATATTCCCTACGTCCGTTCATTCGCTAACTTTATCAAGAGAAACGCTACGTCTACAGCTAGCTTTTCCCTAGGCATTTATGCCCACCGCGGAATTGAAGATCATGGGGTCAAAGAGAATAAAGAAACGCGGTTGAGTGGCAGGCGAGGGCGAGGTCCCGGTCGGTGGGAAAGGCAGAAGTGACGAAGGGGTACGGGGTGGGCATGTTATGACACAGGGAAATGGTGGTATACCTTCTCTCCATTCTTTTCGAGCGGGCGAAAGATAACCATATATATATTTAGTCAATTCAACCGTTCTTCTCCTTTCGCTTTGCACGCCGGCCATGTTTCTTCCCGACCCTCCCTCTCACGTGCGTGAGAAGAAGATTTGAGTTGAGATGGAATGGGGAGAGAAAGAAAGGAGGGAATAAAGGAAGATTGTTGGGAGGGGAATTGAAGAAGGAAGGGAATTTAAATGGAATGGTATTATGGTATTACTTCCCTATCTAATGCTACAGACACGATTAAGCATTCGAAGCCTCAAAACAATATTATGTAGATGATTCCATTTCATGACCTTTTTTTTATTTTGTACTTTCTTCTTTTTTTCAGGATATATAGGTCAAATAAGTGTTTTGAAGGTCATATAAGATTTTTCATTTTTAATTTCAATTTAAAAATAATTTTTTTATAAACTTTTTAACATAAATATGTACAAAGCATTTTAATCTATATTCCATTGATGTAAAAACGCCCAATATTTTCATGGTAGTCCTGATGAAGCATATATAATAAAAATACGAAACGTTGGCAAGGAGTAATAAAAACAATTTCAACTTAATTGACCTATATCTCCTGAAAGAAGAAGAAGAAGAAAATACATCACAATATTATTAGTAGATGCAGAGTACCGATTAAGAAAGGTTTCGATAGAAATCACATTTACTATACTTATTTTGCAAATACCCTCAGGATCCTAGCTCCTTGCACTCTTTCCTTCTCTGTCTATGCAACGTCCCACATATTTCTTAACCCCACCAATAAAACCTATACTAAAGGAAAAGGTTAGGTGAGCCATCCAATTTTTTTGGGATGACAAAAAGTTGGTACGAACATCAGCACTAATCGATACAACATTTGAGGTGCTTGGGTCCATCCAATCCATTTCACATGGATGCTCGCTGTGATGAATTCCATGTCAGTGTTGGTCTTTGTAACATTCGCGAGGAGCCCAGGAACAACCAGCTAGTTTGATATCCAGAGAGATTTTCAGAAAAATAGTGGTGGACGAAAGACTCAACTATGAGGTTAATTATTTTTGTTTTGCGAAGTCGGTGTTGAACTTAACAGAATAACGAGAAAAATTGCGAAAACAGAGTGAGTTTTGACGGAATTTGTAACATAACTTGAAGTTACCCTATTCCATATACGTACTTCAGTATTTTACGTCCTATTTTATGCCTAAGATTACATATTGTTAATATGGGAGCAGTTATTTCAGTAGTTGTGTAAACAGACTAGGAGCTGAAGATTATAGAATTACGACTGATCGTAGGAAAATAATATGTTCCTCTTTACATTTTATTTTTTTATTTTTCCGAGATTCTATTGATTTTAGTTGGATGTTGCATCCAACTAAAATGGCTGCCTTACCATATGAATTGAATGGCTCGTCAGAGTCCACGAAAATTGGTTATCTCATCTAATTTATTGAGTGCGATTATAATGAAATATATATTTCTTTTTCTTTCTTCCTGATTAACACTAGCTCAACATTCTTCCATCCGTCACTACTTTCAGCATCCAATTTTGCCTGTTTACCGGCATCATCCAATCATTTTCTCCTGCTTCTTTATAATCTCATTTAGGTACTTCCTCTCTTCACCTGAAATTCCTAGATTTTCGTAATTTTTTCTTCCTTGAATCCATAGTATCTTGTCAATTCTCCTCCTCACCCACGTCTTTAATCTACTCTAACCACCATTCTTTAGCGTTCAGGATTCTGCATTTCCCAGCGCAATGCTCCATATTTGACTCTACAAAAGCCTTGTCTTCACATCCTAACCAAAGCTTCCAATCATCAACCCTAGTCTCTTAGCAAACGCCTCTTTTTCGGACATAATTATTCTCCGAGAATCCTTACTACTGTGCCCATTTTCCTCCAGGATGCAATCCAGCAAAACCAAAGTACATTCCTTGAAAATGTAGAATGAGGAATCTCGATAAAATGGAGGGGTTAAAAAACAGGGCAAAATAAACATGAGCAGTAAGAATATGATTTAATATAAGTGATGTAAATAAACCCTATATAATTATACAATCATTACGATTTTAGGAATTTTCTTTTGTTTTTTGAACTCACCTTATGAAGACAGCTCTTTTATACATAATTACCTTAACACTTCCCATCAAAGGAAATAGTTATGTAATAGATTTATATTTAAGATATATCCGTCGTAATAAATTAGATTTTTTTGTATTTGCGCGTGTTGATGTCCTATCGTATGCATTTCTTCTTCATGGTTGAGACTTATCATCCAATGAAACATTAGCTTACTATTATCAGGCATTTGTATGTTCTCCGTACCCCTCTACATGTGTGGTTGTTTTTTTCGTTGTAATAACTTTAATAATAATAACATAAATACACGTTTCCCTGAAATGTATACATCTTTTTCAATATTTAGTAAAATATTCGAAATTACACAAATAATTGCTATACATTAGTTTTCTAACTGAAAAATGTTCTACATTTTATTTTAATTCTAAAAAACATCATTTTCAACTATTTACGAATTCATTGACGAAGGGTTGTTTGGCAAGGACTGTCTAAGATTCTTATCTAGCGCCATTTAAGGCGCCTTATCACTATCATTATTTTCAGCTAAATTATTATGTTGCAATTGGTCAAGTTTATTATTTCTCCACTTTCTCCATTTTTTTTGTTTTCGAGGTACATATATTTCGGTTTGCCGACCCTTCATCCGGACCCACTCACAGCTCAGAGGGGTGGATAGCGGTGAAAGGTGTGGAAAAAAATAGTAACGTCAAGCGCTTGGTCGAGCTTTACAGATCACAACCTTCCTAACCGCTATTCTCTTCGACGCCGGCTGGAGAGCTTTCTCACAAATCATTCCCCTCTTTTACCCTTCCCCAAACTCTTAACTCCTCCTTCCACTTCCTCACCCGTTCCGATTCCTCCCCCACTTCTCGCCTCATCCCTTTCCCCCCCTGCCGTATGTAACGTAACGGCTTCATCGTTCCGCTACCGCTTGGAAAAAAATGAAGGATCTCTTTCTGGAGAATTTCCGCTTCTTTACCTCCTCCTTTACCTCTCCCACCGACACCTCCCACGTCACGGAAGCGGGAAACGATTGGCGCTTTTCAGGCTGCCAGCCGATGAGTGTCGCATTCGTGCGACCAGCTTCTTACCCCGGTTATCCTTTACAAGGGTAAGAGAGAGTTATGCGAATTGCGGTGGCCGTGGGAGCATTTTCTACCCAAGTACTCTTACCAGGGTTGGCAATCTAAATAATGTTTTTTTGCCATCTGAATGCACGTTGGTAGCAATGGTTGAGAAAAATAGTCAGTATAATCATCATGCATCTCAGGAAGGCGATGGTGACGTTGAAGTAATAGGTGACGCGCACTAAGGTGATTCCGCCGTAGAATGGACTTAGTTTCATTGAACTCAAACTCTGGCTACTTTTAGAAAAACGGGTCCTTTATTTTACAAGAAAAAACATTTTACCACAATAAGCTAATTTATTCTTAAATTTAAATAGAAATAAAATGTTCACTGTGGAAATGGAAATGATGAGGAGCTATGAACGGAGAAAGTCTTGATAAGTTGAAAAAGTTATTTTTGGTGATCAGATCTTTATGGACTCAGGAAGTAGAGTGATTGGTAGAGAAACAACATGGAGATCTTGATAAAGGTTTTCCCCGTTTTGTGGTGTAATTATTTTGCTGTATGGGACGTAGGACCTCCAGTGATGGAAGGAGCGAAAAAGGTAGAGTGAGCAGAATAGCTCAAACGAAAATGGGGCATTGTATCAGAAGAAAGGTCTAACGGTCATGGTTGACAGTAAGGAACATCAAAAATCAAAACTGAAATACATGAAAACGTATGAGTGGAACATACCGTTTGATGGCAGAGAAGTATCATGCGTAACGAAATTGTTTGGAAGCAACGGAAATACAGTATTACTCTATAGAGTGATGAATATCTAACGGTTGGAGATAATAACCGATGAAGAAGTCGCACCAAGATTTTTAGAGAAAAGATTTTTATTGAAAAACATCAGAATGAAAGAAAACAAACTTATTGAACCCATTATAAAACATGGCAGACTCTTGATAAAAGTAAGGCACGACGATTATGAAATATTTATATGGAAGACCAAGGATGGTTTACATCGGGGAAATGATTACGATCGCAAAAAAAGACTAATGATGGAATAAAATGGCTAGCTGCAAGTAAAACGATCTGGAGAGCTGTAACAAATCGATCTCCGGATTGATGGCTACTGATAATGAACGATCATTTAAAACCAATATATTGGATTTTTCTATCAAATAATTGGGATTAAAGGTCTTCCCGGTATGGCTCCAAAAACTCGAGCGCATTATTCTCAGATTGAGGCTTATGTTATTGTATAGTAGTCCCAGAGAGAACAATGATTATATGAATACCAAAACTCTGCGAGAAAGCGCTGGTGGTAAAGAAATGTTTGTAGTCCTTGGAAATTTCTGATGAGCTGATTTCTTAATGCATGTACTCACACAATGAAGGAATAGCCGTAATCCCTTCTCAACCCAGAACAAATCTTTGGGTTAATTATAGCAGATAAATTCGTTTTTAAATTTAAACACTCTAACTTTGAGATACAAAAGTTTTAGAAAATGTGTAGTCCCTCTGAATATTTAGGGAGAGGGAATGGATATATTCCATAAGGCATAAACACATTTTTCATCGACATATTTCATACGTATGTAGGAATAAGGAGGTGGTTTCCATTAATGTTTTTTTTTTAATGTAGAGAAGTGTTTTGGGATAATAGCTGATTATTCCAGGAATTAAAAAATAAAGATCTATCAGAGACATAGAAAATGTTGAGAAAGAAATGCAAGCGTGACGGGATCTTTGGGGAAACTAGGACGCATAACTCTTAAGTGTGGTGATAGAAAGAGAGATCAAGACGCATAGCGAAGATAAGGGTACTCAGGTTTTATCTTGAATCAGCTGGTAGTCAAGCTGTACTGTCTTGAAAATTTCATCCATTTCGGATAGAATAAATGCATAGGCGACGTCTTTTAAAATGCTCATGCTTCTCACTGTCAAAAAAGCAAGGTTTAGCCATACAGCAACTCATATGTAGAGAGATAATTACATTCTTCATTCATTCAGAGGTACGAGTAGGTATTTACGGCCGATAAATCATCCATAACGGACATGAGCCCTTGACCGGAGGTGTCTGCTTATAAGGTGAAACGCATGTCTAAATCTGGGCACTTAACCTCCATAACCTGGCTCCTTCCATGCGTTTAATTATGAGTAATTGATCGTAAGTGAAAATTACAAGTGAAGAAAAACACCAGCTGCTCACAAACTATTCGATTATTATTATTAAGCTAAGCATATTTTCCATGGAGGAGTACATATTAAGGAGATGTGAACTCAATACGGTCCGCGTACAGAATAAAACTTGAGTGAAAAAGTGACTGTGCCATTATTATGGTGGAACATTAACCAAATCCCGAAGTATGTGTGGTCTAAACGAAATAGGGTGTATGAACGAGTGGTTAAATAAATATCTTTGTCTAAATTCATTTTTGTGAGTCTCGCAATCTTTAACGTATCATCTATTTTCAATAAAAATATTGAGAATTTCAGGGGCTAATTTAATAAAATGTTAGCTTTTAGAAGAAAAGAAACATCAGGTGGTAATGTTCTAAAACGTGCAGTTATTTTTTACTCTCTATATTTAATAGCTGAAAAACTACTAATTTTACTCATATATATCACAGGAAAAAATTAAAATGAGATACAATGATTGAATCAATGTAGTAGTAGTAGTAGTATTGTTTAACTTGCTTCGACGGCTAAGGTCATTTTGCACTTTCTGTCTGTCACGTGCAGACAGGGGCAACAGCACTCGAACGAATCGAAGGATCACCCATCCAAACTCGAGCCGAGCCCAACAATGCTTAACTTAGGTGACTGGTCGGGAACCAATGTTTCCAAGGTGGCAGACCGTTGCCCATCGTGTGCATGAGCCGATATATTCCGTTCCAAAATGGGCTTTTGACACATTTTTTCTTTGAATCTGAAGCCGATTTAACTGGTTATTACAATAACTAAGAAGAATGATGAGCCCGACCCTGAAAATATTCCTTTTCACGAGTACTCAATTCTCTACTGTGAAAACAACTATTGCATTCACAATAAAATTTAACGGATAATTTCTCGAAATCCCGAGGTTCAAGAACTTTCCGTCACACACTACTATGGAGGATGGCAGAATAATACTCGAATATTCGTCCGTCCCCTAAGAACCAATCAATGTCGTTTGTTGCCATCGCTTCTGCCGATCTTTTTCGTGAGGAAATTTTCGATTCAACTTCACTGTCCGATGTTAGGTTGTTCTTCCACTATCCACTTACCACGTCATGGAAAATAAATGACCGACATATCGACCCAGGCAGTTTGCCCTTCTCCATTTTTTATCACTCCCTCTTATTTTAATTTTGAGAACATTTATCCAAGAAAATAATGCCCAAACTTTTGGTACTGATCGATAAAAACTATCCCTCGATACTCTCGACGTAGTCAGGTCTGCTTTTAAATTGCCCCTTTATATTTTGCCATCCTTTTGCTGGATCGGACAAATCAGAAAAAGCTATGGTTTTACCGTTCATTACAAATTAAAAGTACGATTTGTTACGTTTCTATTTCGACTAATTAATTATTTTATATTTTACTTTATTAATTATACTTTGTGTATGTTTATTAGCTTGAGAACCAAGAAGATAGATCAGACGACGTGATATAACCTCAGCAGTTGCAGTGCAAATAAACAAACTTACTATCACAAATATCAATATCGACGCTTTAATTTTAATGGAATGAAAAATTCGAATGAATGTATGCCCAATACTGTTGTTGATGACAATGTGAACTCACATGAAGCCCCACATAAAAGAGTGAAAAGATTGATATTTGTGTTGCCTTTACGAAGCATTCCGCGACCCACTTAAGCGATTACAAAATTCGAGGCCTGGAAAATCAAAACAGCAAAAGAAAACAGATTCGTGTGCTTTCCTTTCATTTGATATTCTGAAGGCAAACTACTCCTAATGTGGTGTAGGTCAAGGGCAAGGAACATTTAAGTAAATTGTTGGGGCAATCGAATGATAAAGTAAGTGAAATATAGTCAGAGAACCCATTAATCTGTAAGAGCAATGCAACCAATATGGTAAGGATTAATCTTTAATTCATCGGCGTCAAGCACAAGTCCTTTCGTCATTAATACTCGAAATAGACGTGAGAACATATGATTGGTAGTAACTCAAAGGGTTAAGTTTTAAAAGAAATAATTAAAACTCAAGTTATGTGTTACCAAATAGATAAATTATAACGAGATTTCTGCAATTCTTCATTATGAAGGCATTTCTAGGAAAGGATACTCTTATGTGTTTTCAACCAGCAACAAAGATCACATTTTAAACGCAAATACTCTGAGTTTGTAAGAACATCTGCTGGTAAGTGTACGTTTCTCTGTCAGACAATGCACGAAGCTGTAAATTCACCTGAGATCTATAAAGGGTATTTGTTATTCGTCCTTTCCATTACGCGATTGAATCACGTGATAAAACATCAAAACTTTCGAAAACCATGGCTTTTCAGACGGCCTTCTCCAAATCACCCACGAGACGAACCAGTTTAAACTTCGTGTATTTCAAGGTCCCTTGTGATTTAACCGAGATGAAAGTTTGGGAAGACCGATCGGTGACGTAAAAAGAGGTGAGGATAGACGGAAGGTGTTGGAAGGTGAAAGCGGCGTTGGTCCAGGTGTGTACTATAAACTAAGTGTGAGAGAGATGCACAGCCTTCCTCTTCGAGATTGGGGATACGTCAAAGGCTTGCCTTCAAGAACAAATGAGCTCACTGCAACTGGGACTGAGAACAGGATCGGATCAAGGTCGGCTCCATAAAAATATGATCTCCTACCATCGAGCAGTAGGCGTCCAATTTACGCGCTTGTCTGTCCTTGGACGAGAGGATTGCTCTTGTAGAAAGTGAAAACATGCTCGGGCTATTAAAGTTTTGAGTGAAATTCCAGTAAAAAGACTCTGAGCACACAACGCTCGCCCAGAGAGAAGCAATGCGAGAAACAAGAGATGAAGTGGGATGGAGAGAGGTAGAGACAGAGTTATCGCGAGGGAAGCACAATGGAGTGATATGGTTCTGCGTCCGGTGCTTTTTGGACACTCGACTTCAAAGCAATCCGAATTGGGTCCAGGCTCTCCATTGAGGATCGATGCCTCCTCACTCAAAGTACGACATAACGCCAGATCCAAGGCAAGTTTCCTTTGTTCTCGATTAATGAGGATTTGAGGGATATATTTCCATGACCGCCATGAATCTCATAGGAATACACTGACTAACTTAAACCTAAGGCTTATATTTGATGAAGGATGAGGTTGCAGTTTTTCACCTAATGAATTTCTTCATTAATGCGGAGCAGTTTCATCACATTAGTCTATATAAGCGATATATAAGTCTCATGTCTATACATGTCTATCACTTATATAGATATAAGCGATGACATGTGACTAAATAAGAAGCGTCGGTGATTTACCTTATAGGTGCGATATCCCAGTTTTTTTTCGAACCTTTACAATTTTGAATGGAATAATACATCATAGGTTTTAAAAGTATACGGGTTGTGCATCAATGACAGCTTTGTAGATTTTCTCTGTTCTATGATTTTTAATATATCAATAATTGAATGAGTGAAAAAACAAGGGAGGTAATTCAACCTACATAATTCAGTCATCAAAGGCAGTCTTCAAGTAAGAAAAGACTTTATCTGTGAGAATCGATAATGACGACCAATCTCTCATTCCACCTATATATGCACACCTGGTACAGTTAACTTGCGTATTCGGAGCTGTTGAAAATATTTGAAATGATTGTGAATTGATTTATGTTACCTATGCAACTTGAAATATTTACTTTAAGTAAGAGCAGTTATTATTTGTGTATATCTTCATCAATATGATTTGATGAACGGTGCCCCAGAACAAGATGCAAATGGCTGTTTCCCCATTCTGGGATTGCTGCTAATCACCTGGCGCCATAAATTCACGTGGGTAAGTAAGGATGGGAAGATTTTTTACATAAAATTAAGGTTGGAGAATTATCTAGGAACCAAGCAAATAAGACGGATGGATAAGTTTGGGAAAGCTGAATTGTTAGGTAAAGGTGGATTTCAAAGTGGCTGGTAATAAAAGTGTCTTAAGTAACCGATCGATTTTTTTATTCACCGTGCAATTTTATTTCGTGAACATCCAAATCGAGACCTCATAAGTCTACGAGCAAGAAATTGAGCTTCATAGAACTATACAGTGTGGTTCCTGCAATTCTTTACAAAAAATAAAGGCGATTTTCAGTTTTGGAATATATTTTATGCATTATCTCCTCCTGGTATTAATTTTAACAGATTTTTTGCTCAACTTTCTGATATTGATTCAACCACTAGCTTCTCTAACCTTTGGGGGAAAGAGAACCGTTCCTGCTTTTTCCGGCAAAGTTAAATCTAATTTAATGTCAAAAGGAGTTTCATTCGAAGTTTGATATTCTATGGCTGACAAAAAAGGCATAGGCTAGAATTTAGATGAATTCAGCAACGTTAGAAATCTACCGATTAGAAATTACGTTGAAAACATTTAGACTAGCTAACGTGACGGCAAACATCAATCTAAAAAAATGAGAAAAATGGGTTTCCTCTTCACCTAAGGCCATCAAGAAGACCCTCAATCTTTATGGACACAACGCAGACCATGGATGAGCCTAAAGAGAGGTAACTATCATCCTGATGCTCAACGTAATCGAGAATGAGTTGACTCTTGAATTGAGGGCACGTAATCCCAGCATAGAGTGCGGTGAGGCAGAAAAATTTAATGTACCTAACCAACGATAAAAGCTCTGAGACTTGAATAAATACCAAATATGACATTCTCCAGCAATTACGGTTACTCAGAGTAGGAAATTTGAAAGGTTGTAAAAATAACGCAGTGAATAAAAAACTTTCCGCGAATTTTTTCCCCTTATTTCAGTAACTGAAACTCAATTTCGTAACACTGCTTCGTAATAACCAAACTTCCTCCCTTTTACCCTGAGATTATGGGGAGCATTGTCTGAAAACCATCGTGACACTGGAAAAGTACCAGCTGGTTCCAGACTTTTCTGCGTTTTTATAGCGATCAAGAGCTCTCAATATTTGATTACAAATATTTTTCCCCGGAAAATGCGGGTGCGAAATATAAATAATAATAGCTGTCGCAAGGAATTCACTGCGTTTTATTTCAAGGTCCCCCAATCGAAATCCCACGCTCCATTGGATTGAATTGAATTGAAAGATTGCGGTGAATTACTAACTTTAGAATAACATGTGCACCAAATGACGAGGTAAATACGAGGAAGCCACCAACGCCTTTTAATATTAGGAAGCCCCTACCTCGATACGCTAAACGCGCCCAATAGCGTGAATAAAAAGAATGAGGACACGCCTACGATATCTAAGAGAAATCTTTTCCTTGATGGGAATGTGTTTTAGACGAACTTTTTTATCACCCGAGCCTGAAACGAAAGCATTGCCGAAAAATTCGAATGCATGCCCTATATATGCATGCATGCACACACATATATATATAATAGAAAAGCAGAGAAATCCACTCTCCACGGATGTACATGAGAGCAAAGCAAAGCAGTGGAGGATGGAAGGGAAAAAAATTGCATCACGCCAGAGAAAGAGGGGAATTTGTGTATTTTTTATTCTCATGCACTGGAGACAGATCCCTGTGCTCCAGGCTCAGCCGATGCCAGGCTGCTTGCCTGTGACTCCCTCCCGTCAAACAATCCCGCCCACACGAAAGCCCTCCCCCTTGCGTGGAAAGTGGACGCGGCGTATTCATATCGCGCTTGAATTCATCCTTTGGTCCATCGCACGGGTTGATGCAATTGCAACCTGATTAACTCGGCGTGTTATGGGGAGGGACCATCGATTTGAACACGGGAGAACCATATATGCATGAAAATCCATGTATGTACACATATGTATTAATGTATGCATGAGTATTTATGTAGGCAGGTGTATCTATGAATGGAGGAATAATAGAGCATTAACATGTGTATTATTATTAGTGCCGAAATACTATGTTTTTATATAGTCAATGGCTTGGTCAGGGCACCTATATGAAATGTAAGCAATAAACGCATAAAAATATCCAAAAATATTCGAACATGTTTTTTTTAGATCTAAATGAATAGAAAACCGGGGCTTAATTTATCAAAATACTTTTTCATTTCCTTCTATGAATTGCCTGACGTTGTCAATGAACCTATAATCGCCTACGATGATTGGCTCATGGATTTCATTGGCTTTACGTCTGTCAAGGAAGTGGGTGGTTCCCGTGAGTATACGTTTCATGGTGAACCGAGTTCTGTAGGATTCATACAGGGTTTCTAGTACCAGGGAAGGTACCTCACCTTCCCTCGAATTATCCATGAATCCATGCGTGAGTCTGGTGTGTTCAATACAGAGCCTTGCGAGGATCACTCATTCCCGACGATATCTTAGGAAATTTCTCTGCCAGTATTTGAGGATCCTCCTTCCGTGTCCGATTTCCGTGAACTTAATGTCCTATTTTTAGTTTACGTTCACGATGTACGTTTGGGTAAATTTCAAGACAAAGCTACGTGATTCGCTGATGATACAGCTTTCAGTTACTCAGCGAAGGATTCATGTCACACAAGTCAAGCCGACACGCTATCAAGTTACTTGCAATATGACCTGAATCAGCTAAAATAATGGTTTGTAAATTGAATGTGCCTATGTTCCAAGACGAAGATTATCCGCTTTCATTGAGAGCACCTTCTGGCAGTTTGCATAAAATGTACTTAAATGAATGCATTTCTAGCCGAAATATTCATTGCAAAGATTGTCTTTTAAACGAGCAAGTAGATAAAATTAAATACTTAGGAATACATATCGACCAATTCCTTGGCTGGGATAATCATCTAGAAAAATTTAAAAACTATACGACTTCCTCATTACGAAAGTTTTACGTACTGAAATATGTCTGCCCACATTCAGTATTGAGAACAGTTTATTTTTCGATTGTTAATTTAAAGTTGCAATATGGGATAAGTTTCTGTTGTGATGCCTACCAATCTAAACTGAATCTAATTATTGTGGCGCAGAAAAAATAATGAGATGCATAGTGGGTACAGTTAGGTTACAACCATAATTTTCATTATTTCATTCCCTGGTAATTTTATCGTTAAAACATCTATATGTTTTTAGGGTTTTGCCTATTTTCTATGCCAGATCTGAACACGTATTAGGGAATCTAAAAGTGTTTTCTGATAGGTAAAGTCCAGAAACTTAGTTACAAAACTGCGACCCTATAAGGAGTTTTACCAACGTTCATACGAATGTAATGCCCAAAAATGTTGTAATTAGGTTCCAATAGAAATATCTTCTGCTACAAACAAACACATATCTTTAAAAAATTAAAGAAATGGCTACTACAGCAATAATCAGTGGATTATTTATTTCAAATAATAAACTTAAATGATTTAAATAATGTAATAATGAACCTAAGAGGTATCTGTTTCATTTTATATTCCTTTTTTTATGAAAAACTGTAATGTAATGATTTAAAAAGAAATATGATCTGCACGGAGCACTCTCTTTAAGATTGACTTTTTTGATTTTGAGGTTTGCCTGATGTTTAATTTTCCAGTGACATCAACACAACATGTTATTGCTCATGAGGTATACTTAGTTCATGTAATTTACTCTTTCCAATTATTGTATTAATGTCGTAATAGTGTATGTATTGTGTTGGTAAATTACTGAATTAATAAATCAAATTTAAAAAAAATCACTTATTTGTATATGTAAGCGTGCGTCCATCTCATTGCCCGGGTAAGTCCTGATACATCAGACAGGCGAGCCTTTTACGGTGAAACTACTTTAAACTAATCCTTCACTCCATCAAACGGGGATGCATTTCAAGGGGAATGACATGGTGGATATGGCGTGTGGAAACAAATCATCGTTTCGGAACCGGTGAGGGGAACCAAGGTCTAACTTTTGTCGCGGGAAAGCATCTTCTTTGAGTGTCTGCCTGGTTCTAAAATCTCTTAAAAGTACGTCCAGGATTTTTTCTCCACCGCTTTAATCCTACAGTTTTAGGCTGATGCTACCAAAGGTATTTCTGACCTAGAGTCTAGCAATTTAGAAAATGGTGAAAAATTGTTACACGGCCCTTTTTATGCAGATACGTTTGATCAGATGCAGTGAACGAAATATCGGCATCCCAAGCTACATTTTGGGTGATTTTTCCGAAAAGAAATTGCTCTTTAATATCCTCTGTGCTCTTTCGTTCATTTAAAGAGGGGGATCTACTTCCGGGAATAATGAGCATTGCATTAAGTAATCATTGATCTTGAATGTATCATGTGATATCAATATAAAAATATAAAATTCAGCCGCAGTTTGGTTTATGCATTATTTGGTTATTCATTGGCTTTAAGACCCAAGGGTTATTGGTAAAAGTTATAATCTGCAATGGAGTATCTTGATTGGAAAAAAAGACTCATTTAGAAGCGACCGTAATATGGTGAACTAGAATTGCTGCAGTAAATGATGCTCCATTCTTCAGAAGGTGATTAATCTTCAAGTCATTGAACTGTTCACCATTGAGCATATTATACTTTTTATATCCATACCCTACCCGTGGAGAATGAAGAAGCAGTTAAACCACCATCATAGAGGAATTTTGTGGGGATATTTAAAGACGCTTGCTAAGGGAAGTTTGCTGAGTTATAAAAACATGAAAAGAATGCTTCGAAGTTACTACCAAGAAACAATGCTGGAGGCATGACTATTCTCGAAATGTTTGTTATTATTAAGTTATCATTATCCAAGTAAGAGCCGCAGTTAAATCTCTTGAACGGACGGGTAATTCTCCGGGCAATGAAAATCGATCGATGAAAAATATTGAGGACGATCCATGTGGAATGCTTCATTTAGGGATTGTAACCCACTCTTTTCATCCGAAAGCTTTCTTCTCCTGGTTAATTTCACCTCTTTTTACAATGAAAAGGTTTGAGGGAAATATTTCAAAGCCATGTGCTGAAAGATTCCCCGAGTTATTTTATCAATGATGCTTTAAAAGAATTTTTGTGAGCATTGTAGGCATAAAATTAACTCTGCATTTGTTCAGAAAAATGAATATTTAACCAGTTTCCGGGGATTTACTGGTAAATTTAATCTCGTTTATAAGCAAACGTTACAACAAATTTAAGTACAAAAATTTGAGACACAAAATAGGAAAGAGATTTTAAAGGATTTCTGTTGCTCACCAGCTTCCTAATTAAGGGCATGAAATACATTTAAAAAAAATCAAATAATTGACTCATTTTTTCCTTTTTCCGCAAACTTTCGGGTCCTCTGTGCGAATACCTACCTTAATTACGGGCGTTGCCAAAATATTTCTTTGGAAAATGGTAAAAAGTTTCTGCAGTTGTGGTAAAAAAATTAAAAAAATAACAAAAAAATTGACCAATACTCCAGAAAGTTTTACCATTATTCATAAAGTGGTCAAGATCCATAAGAGTTTTATTTATTTAGAGTTTTAAGAGAGAGTTATGTGAGCACATACGAGAATTCCCTTTTCAGAAACCAAAACCAGTCAATGATGAAAAATAATTTTTATGTATCTATATTTGTTTCCCTTCCATCGCAAGCAACCATTTCGGTAGAAATGCATTTATCTGTAATTCATCTCACCTTATGGGAATGGAAATTTTCATAATTATGTAAGTACGCTCTTTATATCTCGCACAGTCATCCATTAAACAGAGATTTCATCATTGAGTGACTTTGCCTATAGGATTTCAGCTATTAAATTTCTACATTACTTCTGATTTAGAGCGTTTTCTTCACTAGGCCACGACCGTTTATCTGATTAAGTGCGCATAAGAAACATAAATGCTCAAATATTCAAACAATGAGTACCTACATTATGGTATATCAAAAAGGGCTTCCCGCACTCTTTTCCTTCATAACTTCCCAAACCTTCATCCCTTCCCTCACCGAAAGGACGAACCCCTCCCTACTTTCCTCCAAACCCTCACATCTGCCATTATCCTGAAATAGGTTTTCAGCTGTCAAATGAACCGAATCTGTCGATAAAATAATGCATTCACTATCGTAAATTTGTATATGAAATGAGTTTTTGTACGAGGAGGTAGTTCTAAAATTTCCCGATATTTTCCTTTACTTTCAGCACACATTCCAAGTTTTGATGTTGGGTCGTGTGATAAGATAATATAATCGTAAAAACATTTTGAACTCTAGAAGTCAAAGCATAACGATCCCGAAAATGCGGAAAGAGTTGCAACGAAGTATTAAAAATTCATCTGATATTTAAATGAATATTTAAAAAAAAACCCAAGGGGCAATCATTTTTTGGGCTCATCGAACTCAACCAACGTTCAGTTTACTGAACTGTAAACTAAATGTCAAGAACGGGTGAATGGTTTTAGATCAGATCCGAAGAAATTTTCGAACTGAACAAGTATTTTTCCCTGCTTTCTTCTCTAGGGATATTTTTTTATTAATCCGTCGTTACTCTTCCTTAATTAGTGCCGGTTTATTTCATTGAATGCACGTACGACATTCTGGTAATCATCAGTCGAAAAATGTATGAGCTACCGAAAATCTTTGTGTGGAAAATGCACCGCCGTAAATGAACGACGATGCTTGAACTATGAAGCACCTTAGACAAATGTGTGGCTTGCCAATTGTAATCAAAATCATTTTATTTCATCTGCTAATATATTCTCTTATTTCTCGTTCAATTATCTTGCCGCATTTCATGCAGCCTGCGTAATACCATAGAGTAAGCATATTATAGAGGGCTCACCGCACGCGCAAAATTAGTATACATTTTTTATGTAGTTCGGGAGGGAGACCGTAGATGGCGTCGGAAGAAATTCTGTCAAATTATGAGTTTGCTTGTTCCACAAGCCTGAAAACATATCCTGAAGCAGAAAGACTCGCTACGTTTAGTGGTGACAATAGTTAGTCGATTTTGTTCATAACAAGAGTTAAAAAAATATTTCCTTGAATTTCGGGTAGTAACTTGGCTCTTCCGAGTTTATATTCCTAATCCTGTTGCTGGCAGACTGTTCTAAGTATTAAGTTGAAACTTGCAGGAAACGTTTATTGTACATTTTATTCCATACTGGTGAACTTTAATTTGTGCTCTACTTAGTTTCAACGTTGTTATATTTGTTTATATATCTTTTGGACGAAAAATCTAGAATTTTGCAACGTAAAAAGCGATCGCCTGCTAACTTTCGTATCTTACTATATGAGTCCATATATGCTGTGTATGAAATTTGGTGAAAACTATAAATGTATTTTTGGTGAAAAAAGTGTGACTTTATCTCGAATACGAAAGGTATTCTTACTCTATGGTAATACGTTTGAATATTTAAATATATTAATAAAAGATTGTCAAAGTTTATTTTTGTTTTTTTATCAAATTCATTTTTGATAATCTCGATAAAAAAATATAACATGTAAAAAAAATAATTCTCAAAGCAATACTGTCACATCTCGCATAAAAAATAATACATTATTTTTTGTTAAAACCACGTTTGAAATATTATAATAATAAAAATGATAAAATAAAGCAATTTAACAATAAAAGCAGAGATAAACTGCAAAAATAAACAATAAAAAGGTAGGAGTCAAAATGACACCATTCGGTAGTTCTAGGAGGGGTGCCAAGTCCCGTATTCTTAGTGTTAAGACATTGTTAAATATCTAAAATATTATATCGTCGAAAATTAAACCATTTAAAGAAAGTTGGGGTCATGAAGTGAACGAGTTCCAGCAAGGATACAATGCTAGTATTAAAATGCAATTTGGCAGCACGCCATATTTTCTCAATACTCAAATATTATTTTATTTCTCGAGACAGACGAGATGTATTATTTATGTTTATACTTACAACTATTCAACCTTCGAAAATACTTACATTGTTTTTCCATTAGGACTAGTTCAAAGTTAGATCTCGTACTGTCATTAATATAACAATTATCTCAATTTCAATTATTCTTTTTTTTCTGGTAGAGGAAATGTTTATGTTCTAGCCTTAACCTTCGTACTTCTAGCGTCTTCGATATCAGGATTCCATAAAATCGGGATTTTCTTTTTCATTCGTTAATGATCATGTTTTAACGAACTGACCTCTTTCATTAGTATTTCCTAAGTTTTGAGAAATGAAAATATTTCTACCAACGAGTCCCAAATACTTGAGTCGTGTTTAAGATGATGTCCCGCCAATGAGAAGAATAACTCCACGTCAAAATTTCCTTGAAAATATTTCCTCGCCTTCCTTTCCTCGAATGGATGTTCTCCTTTGTTTCAGCTCAGCAGATATATTGATGCAAATTGTGCCCGATATCGGTGTGACACCCGATACACTTTTTTAAGAGCCTGTTGTCATAAAACTTGATGGGAGCATTAAAGCCACAGACGTGATGTACTAAAGCCCGTTTGCACTAAATGTAAATCTATGCAGCACGATGGAGTAGCAAAATCAGTCATAAGAAATTCAGTGGAATAAAATGTCATCCCACCAATATTACTACAAACTTTGGTATGGAGAGTTTATTTCACAAGAAAGAATGAACGATAGAAGAGTACCCAAGCAAATATGTAAATTAGAGCGATAGACAAAAGATCTCTGGGACGTCCACGCAAGAGATGGAAATATCAAGGTTGAAGAAGGCCATAATGATGCCTAATACTTGTTGGGATAACATCAGATGAAGAAGAAGAAGAGTTAATTTCACAGCTAAAATAAAAATAGAGTGAAGAAATAACAGGTGGAGTCTTCTATCTACTTTCTCTCCCCCAATCTCCCAACTCCTCTTGAGTTAATATTTGATAGTATTCAGAGACAGTTGGTATTTTATAAGAGGAAAGATCTTTTTATTGTTACAGAGGATGTTTGATACTTCATGTACCAGTTTATGTTTTGTTTAATGCCATTCACAAAATTTATCTTGTAAATGGGAAATATTACACATGCATATCCTTACGATTTTCGTACTTACGAAATGATTAAGAAGGATTTGTATGGCCCATTTTGACGGAAAAACAGATTTTATGGGAATTATTCAACAAAATTATCTAGACAAAATATTCAAGGATTTGATATCATTGATCACAGTATATGTGTGGGAAAAGTAATCAGTAAATCATTGGGCTCTGAAAATGAAAGAAACGAAACTTGAAACTATTAACTGCTAATTTTTCGTAAAACATGTTAAGTTAGCATTTAGTTTGAAGGAATAATTGCATTAGAAAATAGACAGTACGTATTAAAAGATAGATGAGCGTCTCTGGTAACTGAAATTAAAGCCTCTTCCTACTTAATCAACTCATGATTGCAGGTTTTTGTACTTTTGTGGATTCGATGCCTAAATCTTGCTCGATTAGTTGACCCCGACTGGAAGTGGCTCTGTCTTAAGGTTTTTAAAATACGAGATGAGGTGAACAAGGCAATAGGCCGGGTCGAGGTTATAAAGGCCCAACAAAATTTCACGAAAGGTTAACCTCCAAGAAAAGGTTTGATGGCCACATTCTTGTCTCGGTCTTCCAAGAAAAGGTTTGAAGGTCTCATTCTTGTCTCCATCTGGCAAGTTCAAAAACCTCTCTTCATCCCTTTTTTTCAAATTAAAAATGTTTGTAAGAGCATTAATATTTTTAATGCTCAAGCTGTTGATCAGTGAGTTAGAAGAAAATATTTTCGTGGAATTTACTGTCTGAGTTGTTTCATTGCTCCTTTCTTCCATAAGTTTTTCGAATGTATAGTGAGGATATATTGACAAGCAACCAATAAAAGAATTACAGTTAATGGAGCAGTTTTTATGTGATATGCGAAATAAGCTATTTTGTAAAAATGGATTGTGACAAGAAGAAATATCATGAAAAAATGGGCTACTTCATAAGTCATAAAAAGCCACTGCTGTGCGAACTTCACAATGAAAAAATCATTCACCTAAACTGGAACTCGAGCCTAGATCCTCATAATCTACGTATATATCCTCAGAGGGTGACTTCCGCTAAAGTTAAACTGCTGTGGTAGTCACTTTCATCAAAATCTTCATGAAACAGAAGAGATATAAGAAAATTTGCGGTTTCAGGGTGTATTACGTGAAATTTTTCCATGTAAGGAATGATAAAAATTATGCGAATAAACTATCTTTTGTGCAATTCGCATAATTTGTTATCATTCCTTAGAAGAGATATACAAAATAAATTCAGTCGAGAGAAGTTTTTCATTATAATACCACTCGTAGATGAAGAAATCAATGCGTTACCACTTTGAAATGAAAGAGTTTTTGTTAGTTAACTTTGTATTCTGAGGCTATGGGACTACATGGTATTCATGTCTTGAAGTGGTGCTCCATCATCGCAGTAAATTTGTAGGAATAGTATTCGGTTATCCACCACACTCTGTACATGAGAGAAAATAAACTAGTAATATTAACTGCTAATTTTTATTAAAACGTTTTAAGTAAGCATTTAGTTTAAAGAAATAAAAACAATATAAAATAGACAGTACGCATTAAAAGATAGATGAGCCTCTCTGATAACTAAAGTCCCCTCAGCTATTTTAACACCCGAGGAAACACCCGAGTAAAGGATACTTATCTGTTACTTTCCATATCAGTTGAATGAGCATTGGAGAGTAGAGGTAGGGTCAATAGTAACATAGTTTGCACTTCATTTTTTCGTTTACTCATTTACCGTATAATTGACCTATGATATTTAAGGTAGTTACTTTCATATTTGTCAAAACTTTGAGAAATATTGAGATGTCCATATCATTATGAATAAATTCCATATTCGAGCATTTTTATGCCAGGGTATAACGATGTGAAGCATTTTTACGCAAAATTACGTTTTAGAGAATTAAGAAACACAGGCCAAATACAGTAATGCAACAATTGGGGCCTACTAAATTTACTACATTTGTTCCCTTGAAGAATGCCACAATAGACGCCATAAATCTATATTTTCGTTGAGTAAGGAGTAAACTCCTTTATTTGATCAAGTAACCACTGAGTATAGTAAGACAGCAAAAAGTATTTAAGGTTTTGACGTAAAGGCAACGTAGTGTATGCTTAGCACGATAAAAATAAAAAAAGCCAGAGTAGTGAATTTAAAAAACTGCGGAACTGGCCGCGCAGTAACTATCGGAGTCACCCGCTGATGGACACACAATTGTGTGAAATTCACAGTGAAAAAACTGGACTTGGATTCGAACCCAGTCCATAAAGCCTCCACAAAATTCACAATGAGAGGTGACGCCTGGGTAGCTTAACTAGTAGAGCACTCGGAGAGAAATCAATGGGTCTGGGTTCGAATCCCAGTCCAGGCGAATGATTTTTCACTGTGAATTTCACACAATTCAGAGTAGTGAAAATATCACTCGGCGTATCTTAATGAGTTTTAGTTTCATAAAATAGCTCGCCGCAACCGAGGTTCACCGAATCACGTAACCTGAGTCATTTTGGTTTGATTTATTAACTATTATATCATGAATATCATAGTGGCAACGCTAGCAAAGATTTTGTAAGAATTATAATTGCCCGTTTTACAATTGCTTCCAGTCTCTCTTAAATTAGATCGTAATGTGAAGTCGTGCATCGCAATGTGAAACATTATTTGTGTCTCATTTAATAATTGATTATTTTAGGCACAAATATTGGAAATTTTGACAATTTCTGTTGTATCTATACCAAGTGACATTAAGATAAGGGCATGAAAGTGTGTTGGATACATTTATCAAGTAAAAAAATAAATACGTAGAAAAAAATGAATGATGAACCAAGAGATATTTCTAGGCTGGAGAATGATGGGAATTGGTGAATTAAAAGAAAAAGGATGACATGCTGAAGGCCTCAAACGAGGGAATGCCTCGTCAGCAAGGAACAGTTAGAAAAAGAGTATTAGTTTTCATTGAGCTTTAGGGGAAATTAAGAAGTATACTTAGATGAAGAAATAATATTAAGTGACAATAGGGTTGTTAAGGCGAAAACGTCTCTTTAAAAAGCAATTTTGCATTCTATTCCTGACTGTGTTAATTTGAAAATAACCAGTAATTAAACTTATAGTTCAACTTGAGCCAAAACCTTTCGCGAAATACTCGTGTAATGGTGTAAAAAGAAGGAGAACGCTGTACGACACCAAATTTCTATTCGGGACATCTCTCATTCTCAAGGATTGCGTTTTCCTAGAGAGAATTTTTATTACGACTAAAGAATTTTGCCTTTTTAGAAATGGAGCTCATGGATACTTGGGAACTCAAAATTTCAAGCGCAAAACATTTTGAATCACCCTCTTCTTCTTCCATAACTCAAATACCGTAGCGCAGGAAATTCCAGATAAAAATTAAGAAATATTTTTGCAAACACTAAGGTATTCCTCAGGCATGAAGATAACCTTTACCCAGGAGGGTTACAGGGTGACTAGGAAAAAGAGAAAATAAATTTATATTTTTTAACGTTTTTCACCGTCTATTTATGCCTCGAGTTATAAATTCTATGATAGAAGATGATATTCTGATCTAAGCACGAATACAGAATCTATACGACGGAGAATGTATCACTGAGTCAGCAAAATATTCAAAGACTTTTAGAAAATTGATTAAGATTTCTCTAGAGACTATTGAGGAAAGGACAAAGGAAATTTCAGCTTCTGTTATTGCTAGGATCAAGGGAAATATGTGGACGGCCTTTCGTCTTAAAAAAGTACGGGATATGGGTCCCAAATGGGATTGTAAAGGTCATATTTAATGCAGCTTCCATGTAAGAATAATATGTTGATCCAAATGAATAAATCTCCTTTGGAGAGGCTCAATGTTCTCCAACGAGAATCTTTTGCTTGGATTACGGCATTATTGCTTACGGCATTCCTTTTTATTCAAAAAGATTAAATAAAAGAAAATTGTAGAATGCCCCCTGAGCTATTCTGAGGACTCATTAAGGTATGGAGTGTAATGCACTCCGGGTAGTAATGTTTCGTATTCATTATGAGTTCTTCCGCTGTAATAAAATTCCGTGTTTTGGTTTCAATCTTTTACGGCGTATAGCTTTAATGTGATAGTTTAAAGAGCTAAGTTTGTGGAATGATGTCTACGGAGCGTTATTTCTGGCTCATTACCTGCAATAATATCCTGCCTCTTTATTTTGCGCTATTGAAAATTGCTGCATTATATTCTAGATTAAGTTAACCACCACGTATAGATCTCATTGATGTTTATTTAGTTATTGCATCTACGTAATTTCAAAATCATCCATATCAGATATGTCATATATCCATATCAGATATGAAGCAGTGGACAAAAAATACTATTTTTGCAAGATAATCAGGACTTGCGTTCTAACAAGTTTACATTCGACTGAATTGTCGTTGAAGCGCTGGCTTTAGTACAGGAAAAGTAAATGGGACACAGAAGTACTGAACCAATCCACTCAATCAAACTTCCGCCATCTTCTAAAGCCATCAAAAATAAAAGTTGCAAAAAAAGAGAAAATGCCGTAGTTTTTTTTTCATTTGGCCGATGTCTTACTAAATATGTCCTTTAAATATAGAGAATTTTATCTTTATTTAAAAAATAACTTTATTCCTACGAAAAACTGTGAGGGCGTAAAACAACTATTGAACACTTATTCACTCATTAAGTAAATTTTTAAGATGCGGATTTTTGCTCATCGTTATCAGGGACTTAGTAACGATAATTCAGGGCACTGAAGCCTTTCCGCTTTTCAATAGAGTCACTCAATGGATTTAATTGTTGTGACTTCATCTTTAAGTTTTACATAAAGTTTATTTTAGAATTTAAAGATGAAAAGATTTATTACAAAAATAGAATTTTAAGCAATTTTATTCACAATTTTGTTTTAATTATTATTGTAATTAGTAAATAATTACAATAATAATTATTGTTTCACATACGTCGAAATGAGTATCTAAGATAGTATGAGTTAGATATGAAGTATGGTCAGTTTGACAATGTCTCCAGATATCATTCAAAATTTCATCCCGGAATTATGAGAGAGCGATAAAATGGTTTGTAGCTATGTTGGAGAACGGGATTGCATGGTTATAGGTGTAGTGAAACTTGGTTGCACTCGCTTATGAAGATCATGACGCAAAGGAGAGGAAAGCGTACATGAGACGTGGATTGAAGCGGCCGAACCATTTTCCAGAGGACCCTGCGGGAATCCTTATATAACTTTTCCCGCTCATCAACTCTTGGTTTACGGTCAGTGTTCTCTATTCCTCCGCTGGAGAGTGCCACTAAGTTTTGCTATACCTATAGATGCAAGGAGAGATATACGCGAGCGAGGCAAGATTAAATAAATTAGGAACGAACGCGTTGGGAAAACTAGCTAATTTTGACACATGGGATCTGAAGCATCGTTCAAAGTAAATCACTTACGTAGAGCACACACGGGAAATTCTAGCAGAAAGAGGAAAATTCAAATTTGGTTATACTATTATCAGGTGAAGATTTAGGCGCGGCTTCATGCAGGTGGGAACAGTGATGCGGTGGGTGGATGTGAGATGGAATGATAATTTAGTACCACGGAAATTCAATGAAAAATTCAAAAGAATTCAGACTACAATGAAGGTGTATTGGAGAATATTAAAATGAAATGAGGAACTACTAAGCTCATGGGCATCATTTATGAGGCCAGGGTAGGACATTTTCCACTACATCCGGTATTAAGAGCTTCGCTTAAAAAACTCTGCGTTCGGCGTCAAAATGTTTAATTTCCAAGGAAGCTTAAGAATGTACAGGATAAAATTCTTTAGAGATATATGTGCCACTAAAAAGAATGTGGACATATGCGCCCCACCATTAACTAACGAAAAATAATATTCCTTCACGGCAAAGACACTGAAATGGTGTCACTATAAAAAATTGAGTATTCCATAGAATCTCAGAAAATAAGATAAACCAATCTTTAGGGTGTAAAAGAATTAAATACAGGAGAAGAATATTGTGAATATTTCAACGTTATATGGAAACACTTTGATTTAGAGGAGAATTAATTAAGAATTTCACAAAAAAAGGAAATGAGAATATTCTGGAGAGAAGGCCAAGCATGGGAGGACTTTTTTTTAAGTATTGAACTCAAGGTGAGAGATTTGAAGAATTGAAATAAAAAGAGCAAATTAAAAACGTATGAAAAAATTGTTTTTGGAAAAATGGAACATGCAACCAAAGATAATTCCAGCAAGGGCAACAGGAACAAATTATCTCACAAATTGCCTTTTAAAATGTAATTAGGTATTTAAGTTTAAGTTTAAGGCATATATGCCAACGTTTGGCTTTCCATTTGTCAAAATTTCACTCAATATTGATTGATTTGTTACGAAGCCGTAGCATATTTCAGTTTGGTGAAATGATGGCTATGGCAAAGAGCTTACAGAAAATGTTTCAATGACAAACCCAGTGCATAAAAAGGAACGAGGCAAGGAGAAGAACATTTTTGGTTTCTCATCCATTTCGGGGCCCTAAATATATCTTCAGGACTTATTTCAATACTTTAAAAATTTGCCTTGTGAACATTCCAATTTTTGTAAGAATTTGGTAAAAATAAGTCATAGGCAATTTTACGTCCTCAGGTAAATTGTTTGTTACATAATATACTTCAGAACATTCATATTATAACTGACAATAAACTCAATTTCACATAATGAATTCTTCATGAACTGCTGATTCCCACAGAAGGAAGCATTCATCTTGATCTATCCTTTCTAAATCTCACACAAAATTTTAAACTTTCCCTAAATTAACTCATCCGGTTTTATCCAGAAATTAGGTACCTCAGCTGAATTATTCCATTCAATTTTATAAATTCTGAAATTTGAGCAGAATTGAAATTAGTGCTTTCATTGGGTAAGAAGACTCCGAGATACCGTTCTAGTTTACTTCGATATGTTTCAATTTATATTAATGCATTTCATGGGCTACTTGGCGACATTTTATCACGATGTATCGTAATTTCACTTTGAAATGTATAATTTTCTCCCATTTTAACAATATTTTCGTCATTGGAGCAACCGGTACTTTATGGTTTTCAGTAACACGTAAGTATTTTATTTGGTCATTTTGGATAGCAAAAAAACTTTTTATGCCATTACCTCAACAAAATGAAAACTGGATAGTACTTCACACGTGCTCTTGTCATCTCTAAGAAGAAAGCTTTAGACATATACAGTAATTTATTTGCTTTTTTTATTAAACAAATAGACAATTAAAAGACATGTTGTCGAGTAAAGGAGAAGATTGGAAAAGAGGGCCTTATTTGTAACCTCTGCATGGACCAGGTTGTGTTTGCCGAGCATCAAGTTTCATCGTGACACCCATGATAATGCCAGGAAAATGGCAAGTGTGGCGTGAGAAACGTTGGCAGTTGAAATATAGGAAGATAAATAGCTGATTAAATGAGTCAAATTTGCACATGATAAAACTTTAGCCTTCTAAAAGATTGCAATCACTTATAATATGACTTGGGTCTTAAGTTAAATGGCTGGAATGAAAATAAAATATATTTTCATTATCACAGAAATTTATCTTCATTTAAGATTTAACTTAACGTCTTAAGACTAAACACATTCAACAAAGCCCTGAGACTTTCAAGAAGTTTGAAAGCTAAAGAGGTTTACCTGACAGAGGAGCTGGAGCGAGTGGAACTACTAAAATGTTGAAGCAGTATATCCGGAGACGTTTGTCAGAGTATCTATCATATCTCATGGAGACTTTTGTTGGAAAGAAATTTATCACGATGAAGTAGGAATTCCATAAACGATTTGAAAATACGGAAAGAACCACGTTCTGAAACCGGCCAAGTCTTCGATCTACAATAAATATATATTGGCTCAGTAATATGATCTGAAAAAATACAATCGGAGTACATCGGAGGTTTTCAAGTAGTAAGGATTGAAAATTACGATGGAAATAAGTCACATAAATAGGCAGAGGTGTGAAAACCTAGTTGGGAAGGTAGAGCATGCTTGTTGGAGGATTTATAAAAAGGCAGAAAAACTCATAAATTTTAGAGAAGTTAGACTTTGAAGATCGTAATCGATGGGAGAGAGTCGGAGGACGTCATAGGTGCAAAACAAGATGTGGGTAGTGTAGAGCATTACAAGGAGGGGTGAAAGTATGGAGTGCTTCAGAAATGATTTAGGAAAATAAGATATATATGGTGAGTAGAAAGGATCCCCTATCCCCTCTCAAGTCTAACGTTATTTGACTTTATTTTTAAAGATTAAATAGAACAGCATCATTTGGGCAGCAAAGTGTAGAGAGAAGAACCTTTGTGGAAGATTCGTTTCTATACATTTAATGTTTTGCACATCCAAATAAGCAGTCTCTCAAAATGCCTGGTGGATCAATGCCGATGGCGGATCGAATTATATCAAAGCAATTTGTTGAAAAAGAGACTGAAATTATGATGAAAGTGCCCTTTTTAAAAGCCTTCGAAAGACATTATGATTTTCTAGGTGTTGCCCCAACGCCTTCGGCATGGCGTGACGGTATACTAACATTATTGTCAATGTAAATACAACACTAAATTACTTAAATAAACAAACAAAATCTTTGCCATGTTGTAAAATCCCTATTTTCTTACGTAACTCTAATCTCCGGTAAACCCGTGGCCTCACCTTCTGCTGAGCTGTCGTGCCCGACACTTTGTGGAGCCAATAATGTAACACTTTATTTTTCTCTGTTATTTATTATGTTACACTTTTTAAGTATCTTAAATCTTGATTCTTTTCAGTCTGATTATTTCTCAACCGCCGATTTCTCTTATTCCTTTTCTTCTGTTGTCTTGTTTATTTTTGTCCTTGGCAACGGCTCTTGAACTCGCGAACGTTGCGACGGCTCTTGAACTCACGACGTTACATTGTCAAACTCAAAAAAATGTAATTCATTAGTAGCAGTGAAAAATAAGACTAAGGTAGTTCAAACGGGAATTTTTCTGAGTCATTATTGAGTCCATATTAGAATTTTATGTTAAAATATTTAGCAGTCGTAGGAAACATGAAGTAAATAAAATTAGATAAAAGACCCTAAAAATCTTGTTTTATATGACCTGCATAGTAATTAATAAAATGCACGAATTGAAAGCTTTAACTGGACTTTTTGCGTCGCGCCGTACGCGGAAAATACCTTCACACTTGAAGACTTTTTGCGAGTTAATACATTACGTATTAAGTACGTACTTAAGTAAGTATTGCGGCGAATAAAAATTTTATTCAGAGCAATAATTGAGAAAATTAAGTACGTACTTAAGTAAGTATTACGGCGAATAAAAATGTTATTCAGAGCAATAATTGAGAAAATAGACGCCCTACATATTCTTGCATTTGTAATTAAAATTGTACTCTCGAGAAACATAGTTTTTCCGTAATGTTTCTATGCAGCGAGTAGCAGTACTAAATCCCATCGAAATAAGCGGCTTTTAGTAATTTTTGCAGATTTTTCGAAAAGTAGTTAAAAATAAGGGGCTGATATTTTAGTATCACCCAAAAGGATGAATTCTTTTTCATTTCGAGACCGAATTCAGTAGGTTGAATTCGTTGTAGCACCTCGTTAAGCAACCTATGCTCGAGCCACATACTCGCATAGTAGTCGGTTTCTTTTCGTATCCGTGAAAATTTCACTGAAAGTAGTCGGATACGGACGGATAGTCAACGGATTCCCTCTCGCTCATTTTTCCACTCCCCGAACTCGCGGCAACACTGTAATTTTCTCACCAATCTTAACGGCACGAATCACCTCAGATGAAGGTCACTTTACCTGTGGGCCAACAAAAGTATTTTGATGGAAGCAATGATCATATCTTCGCCCGAGGCTGTCGCGATTGACGAGTATTTTCAAAACTTGACGAAATGCATCCGTGAAAGAGGATGCCAGACGTAGTTTGCAATGCGCCATCCGATTCGGCACGTAATACGTAATATTTACGTAATATTCCGCAAGATTCATCGCACGCGCAGAAAAGTTTGGAGCTACGTCCTGTTGGTGATTGTGTAGCCATGAGCACCTTTAGGAAGTAGGTTAAATGCTTCTGCTCGCACTCCGCGTCAGTTCAAGGCTTGATTGTAGTAAATAATGTGAACACCCTTTAGTTCTCTGATAATTTAGTTTTGCTTTAGGTCTGGTCAATGAGAAAAAAATAAGATGTCCTTCGCAATAGAACGTGACCGCGAAGGTTCACCGTTGAAAATAATTACCATTGTTACTTAATTTACGTAACAGTTCTTCTCCAATAAAATCGTCCCAAATTAAGGATATTAAAGATGAAATATCATGAACATTAATGGTAGTGAGTATTTCATTTTGTTGTTTGATTTACCGGTTTGAGATGCGGGAAAACATTGCCGAAGGAATTTGACCTGCTAATGCGCGAATCAAAACAAAATTTTCAATCTTTATACTTTTTCCGAACTAAGAAAATACTGATTTCAACGCTAAATATTCTGCCCATTGCATCCATATCCATTAGAAATTACCGTTGCCTTCGGGTTAGTTTCTTCAATTTCCTCCTTGATGATTTCACAAAAATTAGAAACAGCTTTGATATAAAAATATTATTATTGTCATATTACGCTTTCTCATCCCTATTATCCAGGTGCTTTTAAAAATGTTTTAGAAAAAAGTGAAAAAAATTTAAGGATCAACTTACGTCAAAAGAGCAGGTTTTCATGTACATGTAACTCCAGCAAAATTATAACAAAACATTCATCGATCGAGAATCATTTTGTCTAATATTTTATGAAGGTAGCTTCTACCTACCTAAAGGGGAAATCAGAGTGGAAAACGATGGGTAAGACCGAGGAATTACTGGTATGAGCATCTCTACACTGTCTACAAACGATTAAAGGGATGACTTAAAATAAAGGATAATAAGAGGTAAAAGTTTCGTTCTTCTCAAGTTCTACATTATAATAAAGGCTTGAAAAAATATGGTGCCCAGCACGGAAGAAAAAGAAACCCTCATGGGAACCTGAGTTAAAGTAACCATCAACCACATTACTCAAGACTTGGTTAGTGTTACCATTCCATTGAGCACGTATTCTACAATACTAATAGCGATCGTTTAATGTTGTATTAACCTAAAACGCTCATCATATAAACATTTATAAATTAGGAAGAAAGTAAATAAAAATTGAAGTCAGGTAAGTCCATAAACCTATCAATTAATTGTCAGAATAACATATTATGTTCCTCTATTAACGTCAGCCACGTTATAATACCTTAAAGCGTGTGGATATCTGCACCATCGCCACCTCCTTGGCTACCGATAATAGGGTGAGGACAACTACTAAGTCTAATAATTTTTGGAGCGTAACTAAGTTCAATTAACACCATCATCATAAGTCATCCAATCCTAAAATTGGTCGTCTCAGGTTATTCCTTTATACCCTGATCGTTCTACTCTTACACGTGCCGTTTTTATCTGGCTTACGAATGTATTTCTTAGTCTTTCTCGCGGGACTTTCCCTTGAAGCTTTTATTTTTTTAAGCTGTATTTCATTTTGTTTTTCCAACTTCCCGTGTGAACTCAATGCGTCCTAAGGCGAGACCAATCCATCGACCAGTTCTCTTCCGTAGAGTGTCCCATATAGTAACCTCTATTTCGTATTTTCTCTGTACTTTTTTGGTTTTGACCATTGTCAACCATTGAACCTTCAGCAACCAACTCACACACAACGTGTAGAAAGAGTTTTTTCTCTTCTAATCAATTTTTCCAACTGTGCATACATCCGTTAACTGCCTCACTTCACACGACTGTTTTAACGTACACTAATCAAGTAAGTACTACACACTAACGTACTGTACCTAATGCTACTTCATTGGCAATATAAAATGTGCACATAACAGCCATTCATCATCGGTAATGGTGTTGAACGAATCTCCTCGCATCGGATGACTGAAAGGAGGAACGAGTCGGTGTGATGGAAGGAGTACTGGCTAAAAACCACGAGGGTCCGGGTTCGAATTCGGGAGAGTGGTGAAAAATATTTAGTGAAAACACGATCCATTATTGGGTGCGATGTGATGAGAATTTCAATGGCTGTTATTGAACTGTTACTCCGCTCGTCATATGGAACGTTTAAAAGGTTACCCCTTTCTACCTTTCGTAAAATATTAGGCAAAAGTTGACACCGGGTATCTCTCCATTACGAAAGGATGCCATTCCTTACCTACCAATCCAAATGTCCTTAATTACGTTTAAATGACCTGACTTGTCGAGAGTAGTGCCCCTAAGGTCGGATAACCGGGCATACTCCCATGGCTCAGCGCTACTGGAGGCCTCTTACCGGGCTTTGTTATGTTCGCTCTTGTATATAGTATACACTTGTTGCATGAAAGTTATAAAAATAAATAGAAATTTTGTACTTTCCCCTTTATTGTAATGAAATATTTCTCAAGACTTAATTTTATTACTTTTGTATATTGGGGCCTCTCTCCATACTTACATCCGAGGTGTAATAAAATTAAAGGGCGGTCATGGTTTTCAATCGCCACCTCAAATATACAACTGATCAATCGGATGGCTCTGTATGAGTAAGATTTGAGTTCTGTAGCTAAGCTGTCCCAGTCCCGAAATGGTGATGATTCATGCTGTCTTGCTTGCCCCCAACCATGTCTACTTTTCGTGCTCTTTCTCCAATTCCTCCATTACTATACACGTGTGCCATCGAGGAAAAGAGCCTAAATATTCGTCTCGCTCAGAAGTGTACATCCCTCTCACCTAAAATAAAGGAAAAAAACCATCATTATTCCGCATCCCTGGAGTCACCGATCTTTCTTTCCTCTGAAAACCATACGCCCCTTTCTTTCTTGCGTTCATTTTTTCGTCCCGAAGGGAAAAAAAGAAAAGTTATCCCAACCCCCTCTGAGAGATTGCTCTCTCCGTCTCCTTTCATTGTTTTCCTCTGCAATCGACGCGCTCGTGACGAAAAAAATGGCGACAGCGCGGAAGTGTGTCGTGTGCTCGCAATTCGTTTCCCTTTCGCGCTACAGGGAAGCACCTGTGCATGATGCAACCGGAGGAGGTGTGTGTGTAGCGCCACGCATCACTGAATTCTGTCGGAATGTGGGTGCTGACGTGAAGCATCCGTCAGTATTACATATTTGGGATTGGCCGCCGCAGATAAAAGGTCATGGGATATATAGAAGTGAATAAAATGGCGGGTATATACATTTTGTACTGCTTACTGAAACATTTTTAATAGTACCTTCTAAGCGTATCAACGTCTCAGTTGTCACAGTATAGAGAGTACGAATTTTTATTTCATTTATTCATCAGCATGGTAATTTACTATACCTCTCTCGGCATAACTGAAAATACCTACCTACATTTGACGGCTACTAGACGCAGGTAAATTACGAATGAGAAGCAGTAAATTTGTAATTTCACATGTATTTACTAGAAACGAATTAGGTTTCGACCTTGCCACCTGATGATGCAACATCTAAACCTAGGTCGTTTCTAATAAATACATGCGAATTACAAAGTTACTGCTTCTCATTCACAGTGCAAAGCAAATTCTATAAAGCTAAGCCTGATGCAACGGAGTTTAGCAGGTAAACTAGCTGAAACTAAAATTATATAAGGGCAAAGCAATCTTTACTAGCACTTTAATTCAATTTGGAGCTGCCTGCTGATGTAATTCACGTCTCTCTCTCCACTATGAGAAGTGTTTTCAGTAAGATATTTGCTTCCTGAGAAAATAATAGAGGTCAGCTCATTGTCTTCTTCATAATTAAGGTGGGGATCCTACAGCTGCTCACAAATTATGGCATTTTAATCTCCATTCTTCTCTATTTCTTCAATTTTCTTCTTCCAAAGCTCCCATTTTCCATAGCAGCTTTTGTACCATATTTTATGTTACTTCTTTTACCACCTGAAATGTAACTTCATGCTCGATTTGGCCATCGACCATTTTGCATCCTAACGACACATTAATTCCGTAAAAGCTACCTTGTTTATATTTTGCCTACAGAAGAGAATTATCTTCTCGTCCTACGCTGGAGTTCTTCTTCTCTTGAAAGGGCCAGGAAGGAAGCTTTAGTTGGCGTTTGGTTTTCAAGGAGTGAACGTTCATTTAGTGAATTTTTTCTTGTGAAGTTTGAGGAAAAATGGCTCTACCTTCGACTTCTACACATATCTTATCAAATGAATGGCAGTAAGTTGCCATCTTACTGTAAAGTTTTATGTACTTTATTTTATAATATGCGGCAAGTGACATTGAACACCAGTGAATCTTCCAACTTACAAAATAGGAGGTGCTACTTTTTTGGAAGAAAACTTAGATACCAATCAGACACATGAATGATTGTGTGGCTAAGTTTGAAAAAAAATTATGAAGAGTGGAGAAAACTCCCAAAATAAATGCTACCAGATCTTCAAGCGCCACTCAAAATTGAAAACCAGAAGCTTTCAAGTCAAACCTTGGCGACCTTTTTGACGTTGCTCATCAGAATGCACTTGAAAACACCACTGACGAAGACAAGCAGTTTTTGTTACTCCAGAGAAGAAATGGACGTACTGGCTGTATGAGGGGTGTTGACATGAAATTCGTAAAAGCAGAAAAACGCAGAGAAAAGAGACGAGCAGCTGAAATGATAGGATAGTAAAAATCAAGAGGAAATATTGTAGAGTTGATTTTTCTCACGTTATCATGTTATTTCATATTCCTTAAGCAGATGGTTTGGCATTAGGTGCCTGAAGTTATTTTTTTTTAAACATGAAGATTTAGAACTGGAATCTTTGCAAAGCACAAGCACATCAGAGGTAGAGGAGCCGATTTAAGATGACGTGGAGGATAATTTTCTACATAGAGGAAACAGGACCAGAAGTAAAGACGAGGAAGTACTTTCGTGGAACTGAAGAGATAAACACTGAAAAGTTTTCTTAATTGTTAGATACGGGTAATATTTCTGATGTAGATGCAGTGCAAATAATTTCAGCTACTCCAGAGGCGTTTGGTCATGACCCGCAGAGTTTAAGTGGAAGAAGTAGTGTAATAAGGCTCCACATACAGCTATTCCGAAGACAAAGGACGGAACATATTAAAAATTGATTCAAGAATGCCAATGTAGAGGGGGCTGTTTTACATTGGGGTGGGAAACTTCTTCCAGACATTTTTAATACAGATTTAGTAGATAGGGTAGCGGTCTTGATTAGTTGTGCGGATGAAGAACAATTGATAGGAGTTCCGGAACTTGATAATAGTACGGGAATTACTCACGCAAAAGCTGTATTTTTGGCGGTTGTACAGCGGGGATAGTAGGAAAATCCAAGCAATGTGTTATGATACCACAGCAGTAAATACTGGTCACTTCAGGGGAGCTTGCATTTTGCCATTCATCATGCCAGATGGATGGCAAAGACTATAAATTCTCTCAAAATATATCTCTTCGGGGATCAGTAAACTGATTTTGAGAAAAAAGCTGTAGAAGATATTTGATATTTTTTAATGTGTAATCAATATTTATTTAAACGCTTGATTCAATGCCGAAAAACCAAATTTGACCCCAAATCAAGACCTGCAACTATTAAAATCTTCTGTTGAATATAGGAAAATTGTCAAAGAGGTTGCAGACAAGGTACTCTCTAAAATGATTACCATCTGTGGTATCTCAACTCGGAGCAAGAGGGTTTTTCAATTTTCGATGATACTTTGGGAAAAAATATCAAAACAAGTATGGTTAGAAAGATAATTTGTCCAGATGAAAAAGAAGATTATGATTGTGCTGACAGGGATATAAACCAACACTAAGTCTTACACAAGTTGATCATTTATTGGAAAAAGAAGTAGATATTTTTGTTTCTCCTCGACCTCTAAATTTTTACATAGATTTGAAATCAAATCAGAATTTCAATATAATTATCCCAAGGAATGTTCTGAAAATCAGCATTATTCAAAAGCTTAGAAAGTTGTGAATGGTTTAAAATTTGTTAATGACACCGCTGAAAGGGGGATAAAATTAATACACGACTTCAATTCCCGTTTGACGAAAGATGAAGAACAACAGCAGTTTCTGTAACAAATTGTATCTGCGCGCAAATATTTCCAGACTCTTCAAAAGCCACCATATTTAAGCTATTACCTGTACTACTTCCATCCAATAATTGTAAACAATTATCATCACTTCGAATGAAATACATTTTAACATTATTTGTTCTCACTTTTAAACCTTACTTGCTCTTCTTTGGTCATAATTCATTCATTTCCAATTTGGATTTTGCAACATATATTTTTTAAAACACCTGTAACAAAGTCCTTCATACGGTATAAAATGATAAAATAGAAATCAAATCCTGGAAAGCGGTTGTAATCGAAAGATTTTTTGCTAAAATTCGCATTTTTCCTAACTTCTACCTCAATGAGGCACGGTTTAACGTTGTCAAGTTGAGATGAAACTTTGCCAATATCATTTTTTAGCCAATTAGCAACTTTTAGGCGGGTCCCCCGGAAAAAAATCGAACATTGATTTCTTGTGACCACTCTAAATTGTCCACCCCCAATTTTCAATATTGTTCTAAAAATGTAATTGGTGCCATCTTCAAGGCGTGAAAATATAACTTGAGCATCTGCAAAGAAGCGAGTTGTTAACACTTGGTTGCCAATTTAATAATCATCATTCATGAACATTTTCTCCTCCAATTTTCTATCGCTTAAGATATAGGTACCTATGTGACAGAAGCGCTAGACTTATTGAGGTCAGCTCTTCATAGAATATACCATTTTAAGAGGTACAAACATTTTTCAATATTTGTTTCATGACGTGTAGTCTCGAGTCGGATCAGCGCTAAATGGATCTTCTCGCCGGGAGGAAATATAAAAATATGGGAATGGAAAGGTATCAACGGAGTAGCGGTAGGCATCACGCGTAAGTGATCCAGCAACCTCAAAATTGAGATTGATTGAGTTACTAAAACTCCCTTATGAAGATTTTAAAACCCTAAAGTAATCCATACTAATGGAACCTTTTTGTTTGCTAACTTACGGTTTCATTGACTTAAAGTTGCTGTAAAAAACCTGTTATTTTTTAGACAGTGAAGAAAAACGTTTAACTTGGTGTGGAGAGATAACTGCCTTTTGTAGTATTATTAATCCCTCCAAAATTGTTTTAATATGTTTTTATTAATCATTCACTACATATTTACAACAGACATCGCAATAATCATTATCCACTTCCGGTTGTCACTTCAACTCTTCTCTGGCCACGTGACGTCATTTCACGTGTTTATATTATTACAAAAATCATTTGGAAGGTACAAATAGTTGCCCTTCATAGGATATAATTAGATTTTGTAATTTTTTGCTATTCCTTTCTTTGCTACTAATGATTTGCTTAAGTCTTTCATTGGCAGACACGTTCAATGGGAACTTTTAATTGACAACATTTAACGCAGGGACATCATTCACTACAACAGGATCAGCATCTGGTATGACAGCATCAAAATTTGGTATAACAGGAACACCAACATTTACAGTATCATCATCAAGCACAATTCTCCTAGAACTAGGGATTCCCACATTCTGGGGGAAACTGTTAGCTAAAACACTATAACATTACCACTTGTTTTCTCAATGTGTTTCTCATATTACTATTATTCTCTAATATTACCATACTCATTACATAACAAATAAGAGTGAGGCGAACTATGGGGTGCTATTAATAAAGCTGATCTCCATGTTTCATTATTTTTACATTTGAATGTTGCCTTTTCCCCATCTATATTGATCCTCTCTCATTTTAACAAAAATCACTGTCTGGTTTGGATTTCAATATTTCCTTGGTAACAGGAAGTTTAACGCAAAGTTACCAACTCATTAAGATTTGGGCAGAAGAACCTTGACATTTTGGCAAATTAGATATAAGATAATCTACAAGCAGATCAGTATAATCAACAGTACTTGCATTAGCTTACTTAAGCATCGATGTAGAAATATTTACACTTCTAACAGCTTATCCATTGCTTGTGAGATATCTTGGACTACTAGTGCTTAATTCAAATCCAATTTCCATACAGTCATTTCTGAGTCCCAATGAATCAAAGGGCATGCTGTCCACCCTTATAGTCTTATGCAAACCATGAATGTAAAAACATTCCATGCACTCTATTACATAGTAAACATAGCACTCACTCTATTACTCACTCTTGCAGTTTTATATTTAAGTTTACAAATATGATTTCATTTAGACGTAAAACAACACAATTGTAAGTTAGTCATGACTTCCATACTGAAAGATTTCAGTGGCTACTTTGAGATATGGAATACCTGTGGAGTAAGTGGGGCTTCAACTTTACTAGCTCTATCCTCCTCACTAATCTTACAATTTCTGACTTAACGTTCATCGTCATACTTTAGATTAGGCAAATACATAGATTGTCTGGGTATGTGGAATGTCTTTTCAACACCAGTATGTCCCTCATAAATTACAGTTAACATTTTTGGCCTCAACAGACTAGAGGTAATGGCTTTTTGTCCCAAAAATAACATATCATTATCAATAAAGATATCATCCTTCATGTTTAAATAATTCTTGATGCAAGCAGGAACATTTTTTAACATTATTAGGTCACCCATTTGTACACGTATTTCAGTTCATCACCTATTTTTACACATCTTTGATAGTACATACATTGTTGTATTTCTTTGATTAAATTATCTGACATAGGTAGAGAAGTACTAATGAAATGAACAGTTTCGCACAAACTAGGATCATCATAGACTTGGTCTTTCAAATAAGATCTAGACAACAGGTCTGCTACAAACATTTTATTACCAGGAATGTATTCCACTTTAAGACTATGCTTTTGAAGTTTTTGTGTCATTCTGTGCAATCTAGCTGATCTAATTTCAAATATTGGATTATTGAGAACGCTCAACAATGGTTTATGATATGCTTGAATTAGAACAGGTAAACCATTAATATAATTGTGGAATTTTTTCACTCTGAATACATTACTTCCTTCTCTCTTTGAGCATAATTTTATTGAGAATCTGTGAGCACTCATGAAGGACAACCTGATTGTAACAGACAGGACCCCAGCCCATTTTTTGATGCATCGCATCGTATTACGCTTGGAACTTTATAATTGAAATTAGCTAGGACTAATGCTGAAGCTACTCTTTGAATTATTTTTTCGTGGAGAGTAAGCTACACAAAGTCTATTTTGCCTTTCAGAAGCTCTCTCATAGGTCCAGTTAACGTACTCATATTGGGCACATAGTTTTTTTTTAAGTAATAAAAAAATAAAAAGCCTACTCTCTTGTTTCTTAGCATTCTTTGGAGGATCCAACACCATTAGGGCTCGAACTCTTTATGGCTCAGGCCTCATCCCATCTTTTATAAAAGAACTGGCCCAGATACTTCACCTGAATACACTTCTATTGCAACATTCTTTGATTAAATTTTTGTTTATGTTTCTCAGCTTTTTCGACTATTTGGGCCATTATTATATCACGTTTTCACGTTACATAACAAAGTCATCATTATAAATGAACACATATTTGCTGCTGTATTTGACAAGCCAATGAGCATGCGTAAGAACTTGAAAATCCCAAAGGGGTTTGACATACAGCGCTTACCCAACTTATTATACAGCACATGGTAAAACCCACCATTAATATCCAACACTTAGAATATTGTTTTACCACTAGTTTTTCTGTAATATGTTCAACCGTAGGTAAGAGACAATAATTTCTTTATTATGACCTTATTTAGGTCGTAAGGATCTTAAGGCATAAACGTATTTGGCCATTTCATTTTTCAACCATTACAATGTTGCTGATATAAGCGTCAACGTCTTCTTTTAAAATCTTGAGTTTTGGTCCACAAGCGTCAACACTAAGCATTTCTACATTTTCAATTATTTTTCTGGTTTGAAGGTCTTCTAAAGCATCCTTCAACTTTGGCATTGCAGTTGTAGTGAATCTGCGAGGGGACCTCTAACAGGTTGAACAGATTCATCTACTATAGTACCTAACACACTCCTCTTTGATATGTCCCATACCCATAAAAACACTGATATGCTTTCTATAGCATTTTTACTAATAATGGACTCCTGTTTAGAAAGTGAATTACATGGAATTTACATGAAAAACACAATTAACTAAATTCAAATTTAGACAAGCTTCTAGACTTAAAATGGTATTCTTGTCATCTTGTATGTATTATGAAAAAGTCCTCACACGATACCATGTTTCCAAACTTACAATGCCGGCGAACTAAACCAGTGACAGATACTGCTGAACCTAAATAGGTATGGTTGCACTTTGATTTTGGTTGGCCTCAACTCACCTTGAAATTAGAATTTTGAATGAATTTTGAGGCAGAATATTTATTTCTGATGCACTATCTAGTAGCAATTTTGTGGGTTTTTCATTGAGGAAAATTGTTTTCCACCATTTCTGATCCTGACGAGCAGTTAAAATATAAATACTCTTAAAATTAAACAGCTTCTAACCACTACTGTCATTAGGGTATTTACAGAAATTTATTTACCCAACAATGAATCATAATCATCATCAGATTCGAATTCCAACTACTTCCACCTATCGACTTCACCTTTCTGTTGGCATAAAACCCTTATCGGCAATTTTTTAAAAATATTATTGGGTTTGCTGCTCTTAACACTGATTTTGTGATACGAACACAATGCAGAGTGCAAAGATTTCGGTATTGGATTTTTGCACCATCACTGTCACTTTTAAAACTTGATTCTTATTCACCAGCAAGGAGCAGACTTACTTTAATTATTTCTGATTTATCGTCGTTTTCTGCTTCTGTGAGATGGATTTTGAATCGGTGTTTTCCACAAATGTCCACAAATAGAAAATTTTCCACAACTAGTTTCATTATTATGGTGCTGATAAAAGATAAAAAAACTAATGTCTGTATTTTTCAAATAAAGCGATCAAGTATAGCATAATGCTTTATTCTAGGTTGATACCTTTAGTTTGATAAAACATTTCAAAGAATCTTTCTGGGATCATTTCTAATCAGAATATCCGGAATATCAAATAGTTCGCTTTTATTCTAACAGCTACCCGGTCGTTAAAGGCTACGAGACGCCTTTCCTCGACGGCAAAAATTGAAGACTAAATTTACACCAACTGACAGCCAAACTCTCAGCTCTTTTTTTTGCATCCGCGTTTCCCATATTGGTCGCGGGCAATACTAAGGTGACTTTGACCTCTTAGGCTCCCCTTCGTAGTAATTTATGGCTTTTGGGAAATATTCTCCGCTGGTCTGGAGCGCGTCATTGGTGCTTTCGGTTAATACCTTCGGCCCAAGGACGCCAACGTCAGTGACGCCCGCGGAAGAAAGCGGAACCTTGCCATGTACGAATGAAACTTGAAAGAGGGAGAGCTTGACCGCTGCCTTTGAGAAACCGGTTTCCTCGACACTAACCTTTTAAGCGTCCTGGAAGGCGGAAAAAACCATCAGACCGACTTGGACACGGAGAGTCAACTTTGGCAAACAGTTCGCGAACAACACATCGATTCGTTTGGCAATCGCTCGGAGAATGTGGATCACTATATGCTGGAAATGCTCATGAGAGTTATAGAAGCAGCGCATCAAAGTAAAGGACACAATAGGAATAGAAAACATGCCGATAAAACAATTATGTGGCGAGTAGAGAATATTTTGAGGGAAAATTTCAGTACACAGAAAATAGCTTCTCACGCGGAATTTAAGTGCAATGTAGATGCATTTCATATGCTTGAAAGTAAGATACTCCCCTTTTTTCAATGGATCTTTATCGATTCTTGCTCCCTAAAGTTATCTATATATATTAATTTTTAAGCGTGTCAGTCAGTCAGTCATTCTGTATCAATTTTTTTATTTCTCTCTCAAGTTTTGAGCTTGAGAAATGATGTTTGGTGCATACAATGTGGATTCTCTGTCTGTATGATTTGGTAGTAGTTTTTTTATTTTTAGCAGTTGGTGGTGCAAAGATAAAAGCAAAAAACCGTGGTTTTTGAGATTTTAAATATAATTAGATTCCGGGGACTAAAGTTTTTCGGGACTCCCGGGTTCACTTCAATAGGTTAGCATATGAAATGCATGTATTATATGCAGAATTAAATGGTGAGCTATAAAGTTCATGATCTGTAAAAACTGAATTACACAATTTTTATGCTGTTTTTTGCCAGTGGGGTACCTAAAACAATGCAATGTACAAAAAATGCCTAATTGCTTTTCTAAAAACTTCATGAAATTATTTTCAATGTTTTTTCATTTTTGGGACACATATACACTCATTTAGCCACATTTCCTACTGCTTCCACTTGAGTAGTGCAGAAAAAAAGGAAAAACACCAAGTTCCCCTCAAGAGCACACTAGACATAGACTGCCTGCAAAGCAGACATTAGGTCTGCTACTCTTATGACATAAAATACTTCCAAACTGGCCACAACGTTTTTTTTCTAATGCTGAATTTCGCACGTTTGAATATCTTTTAACATATCTAACTGCTCTTAACCATTGAAAAAACAGCAGAAAGTGAAAAATAAATTGATCCTGAATATCAAAATGACGGATAAAATAAAAAATTAAGAAATATTGCTGCAGAAGAGGAAAGGGTCATTTTGGTATTTTATGCGATAAAGAATACCTAGATGAGACACTCCCTCGTAAATAACAGATTTATCCCAAGGGATAAGTAAAATATGCAAATGAATAAGAACGTAAGATAGAGGAATTACCCAGATCTATAGAATTATCAGTGAGCAGAGAAAAATGAAGTGATGTTGCTAACCAGTCATTGGATAGAAAAATTGATAACTTACTTCACTCCCGGGATATTAGTGCTCTTTGAAGTTATATCGGCTGTCAGCGAGGAATTCACCATCGCCAGCTGTGAGTATTTAGCGTCATAATATGAAAATGTGAGTACGAAAGATGACTTGCTGTACCAGATGATGACTTTACCTGTCGAGATAGAGATTTGGGATGTTTCTCCTAAAAGTTCTTAAAACTCCTGAGAGACCACCACCAAAAAATTGGCTGCTGCGGAGAGATCGTCGTTGATTTTCATTTGTCTATGGAGCAAAAACGCTATTGCTGCACTCAAAAGTCAAGTACCAGGTAAATTTTAAGTGCCGAGTTCCCCAAACGACTGTTCATTCTTCTCCCAGAGGACTTGTATCATTGATCCCCTAGACAATACACTTTACTTGGTTCCGATAATCGATTGGACGGTTTCGTCTCCGAATTACTTTGACTAGTCCATTGCTGTCTCACAACGTTTGGCCTTGAAAACCCCTTTTTGAGTGACCCTTAGCTTCATCCAATCAACTCTCTCAAATTTCTCCTAAAGTAACAAGGAGCACTCAAATCTCTCATTCGTCACCTTATTGACCTTATTTCTGGTGATCACAGAGTTTTCATCCATCTTACTTTCGAAGTGATTTCGTTTAAGGGATTGGGAGTACTTTGAACCGAAGATTTTTCATTCTCCGAACTATCCTGGCGTAGGGGTGCAATCCCATCGCCCAGCAATTGCCGCAGTCAGCACCAAGCTTTAATAGCTGTTTCGGGGGTTGTCCCCCAAGTACTATATGTATTCATTGGATGAAACACGTTCGTGTGGCAATCTAAATTAGTTCTCCTATTCTAACTTTCGTTAACACGTTTGGCATTAACCGGTTTCCCTTTGTTTCTGGCGATGGTGACGGAGATACGATGCTATGGGCTATATAAGGTAGGGGATAAAAAGGTGCCATTGGTAAGGAGAATAACATTTCATTTATCACAATTATCACTATACGGTCAATAAATGTTTAACCGCATGATCTTATCAGTGGTGGCAGCAGAACGGATGTTAATCACTGAAAGATCTGAACTGAATGCTAAAATTGGAGTGAAATACATAAACTTTTTTGATTCCAAAGAAGAAAAAGTTTATTTCAACACGACCCGGGATCCGACTAAGAATATCATATTCAGGAAGTTTTAATTGAATCACAAAGATTCTGTTTTTAATTTCAATATGAATCGATTCCGTTAATTGACGCCCGAAACTAGGTACTATTACAGGAATATGAATAATGTAGACCATGTGAAGAACTTGGCTTTTGGTGACATCTTTAAAAATCAGTACGCTCAAGTATTTACCTAACACCATCTCATTCATTTAGCTTAGGTATTACGTCTGCTTATGGTTGCCAGCTTAAGTGGTCTAATGATAACTCTTACGACCGTGGCACTCAGGGATTAAAGGGTTTTTTTCATTGCCCTCTGGTTGTGTCATTACTTGTCATTGTAACCCACATCTGCGATGGGCGCTCCATTCGCTTCCCACAGATGGAATAGACGTAATGCACAGCGCCATCACGTATCAGTCAGCTCGCTTTTGGGCGTGAGATACGACTGTGACCATCAATATCCTTCGACTGCGGCTTCCGCGAACGTGTCTTCGGCCGCAATGACTCGAGGATAATATCGAGACGTGGTTCACTTCCCAATGCGCAGTGCGCTCATCCGGAATTGATTGGAAAGCAGGTTCCAACTCCGCCGAAGCGATCAAGTGATATTCCATTCCCCCCAAAAGTAGGTATATGCATAGCTCAGAGAAGAGAATATTTGGGAAATCAGTAGAACGCAAGGATGGCATGCCTTCGATGCACAAGAGAAAGGACTGCGGCAAAAATATGACAGAGGATTTCCATTTCCTGAGTGCTTTTCCTTATGTCTTCATTTCGGAGGCCTCTTTTCTACCCCACTTTACGATTTTCCACTCCAAAGAGTCAAGAGAGTTTTATGATCTTTCTCGCAACAAAGGGTAATCCTTTCTAAGAATGTTGAAAAGTACTGTGCTCATTGTTTCCAGCACAATGAGAGGTTGTGAAATCTATACGAGAAGCCACTCTTTTTACCTTAAAAGTTAATGCTGAGGAACTAAAAAGTCAAGGATTTCCACCGTTCAAATGATGAGATAGAAATATTTCCTGCGCATCATCATGAGACCCTTTTTGGACCGCAGTCGCGCGTGTTTTCTTCCAGTTAACAGTGCTTCTATCCCATGAAATGAATGCCGAAAAATGCTATACGCTCCCCCGAATCAGGTCTTTTCAATTTCAAATGGAACGCAATCGTACTATTAATCATTCATAATTATTAAAATAAACGCGTATTTTACATATTAGCCTTTGAAAAAAGTCATTTGGAATAAAAATTTAGTGGAAGCAAAACTTACATTCTAAAGATATAGTAAATTGAGTAAATTACAATAATTTGGTATATGCAGCGTATCTCCTCCAACACAGTTTTTTGTCCGTTCATTTTCTGGGAATAATAATAATTTGAGTGTAACATATTCATAAGTAACATATTTTTTACTAATTAATGTATATGTCTATGCACGAAGTTATTTACTTCCCATGGATTAAAGAAAATCATGGACGGTCCCATTTATAGTACTTACACTAATAGTTATAAAAAATTACTGTCACAACTATTTTCAAAACTATGCAAACGTACGTTCTACGAATCAAATGGAAGACCATGTTAAAATCAAGGATGGCCCTAGCCTATGGTGTCAACAATCATCTCAGATGAATGTTTATTGTAGCAGGTTGTTACTCATTCTAGCCATAAAGTGCGCCAGTTCGTGCGATGACGTTCGTGCCCGATTGCCTTCTCATATTTACCCTTGGGGTCTATGCATGAGCAGATGTCAATCAATAATCCTTTGCAATACTTAATACCAGTATACATAGTTTCATTGACTCTAAAAAGTGGATACACAAAGTGCTCTAGGTACATGAACAAATTTGGCTCGTTTTTAAATTTCAGGGTCATGGCATCTGAGAGAATATTTTCTGTTCCTATTATATGTTTTTGATACGCTGAATTTTGTAAAATCGTTACAATAATTTTTATACTATTAGAGCGATTCTGTAGGACTTTAAATGCACTAAATGAAAAATGAAAATTACGTATTTTCAATTGGATATCAGAACTCTCTTTTTCAATTACCTACAGGTTAATCTAAACTCATGGAAAATCCGAAGATTTACCTTGGTTAAGGCTGAATAATCACCGAGTTTAGCCTTTACTTACGATAACAATCAGATCCAATAACCCTGAACGAATGGGTTTACATTGCGCAGGAATAGTAATGTTGATTACTTTGATCTGCACTCAAGGACAAAAGGAAAGTGATATCGAACGAATTTACACCTTTCAAGCTTTTTTAGACTTCAAGGATAAAATACTAACAGCACCGGAGATCGCAAAGGAAAACTAGAGCTCACTCGGGTTAAGAATCTCATGTGCATTCCGTTTAACATTCTGAATGTCAGAAGTGCCAATTAATGCCTTTTTTCTTCCTAGTTAGTTCATTGAGTAGCGAGCAACACTCATGTAATATATTTTTAAACTCATCCCCGTCTCAATGCTGCAATGCTAAACTAAGATTAACCCGTGAACAGGGCTAATTTCTGCCAGTTACTAACAAAATGCGACCTCATAGTGAAAGTAAATAGTTCCTCAAGCCATTTTTAGTTGTTATAATCAGCTGTACCGACGTGAGATGCTAAGTATAGTTGGAGATAAGTGTCTCTGCTTTTACTCTCCACCTCATATCGGGACTCTTACTCGACGATAAGATGCACTGTCAATGCCATCATTTTAAATATGCAAAATGTCTCTAAATAAAATAGCATACTTCTTTAGTGTTTTACAATTCACATTTTGTATCGAAAAATATCTATTCTTAATTTTCATAGTATTCCGAAGAGCCATATTTAATAATGGTTACAATTCAAAAATCTTGTTTTCACTTTCCATTCCAGCAAATAATGTTTTCCTTAGAAAACGAGCACATAAATACACGTGTAACATTTTCGATAGCCAAAAATAAAGTATGACAACCAATGTCAGTATTCAGTCGTGTGTAACAACAAAGTATAACCAATATGGCAACCAAAGCCAACATACGTCAGGGACAAGTGTATCAACTCCACAACAAAAAATGGGGATAATTGGACTTGTACAATCTGCGAAATTAAAAAAATCCACTTATATTTCACCAAACCTCGTACACGCGAAATAAGAAAGAACATTTTTGGCCTGGGTGATGGATGCGGATGGGCCGACCGTAGTTAGGCGAAAGGCGCTCTCCAGCACTCCGTGAAAATTAAACGGCATTTGAGCCGTTGGGGGAAAGGAGGGGTACGTGTTCGGTGTCGGGCAAGGAAGCGATGCAGGCGTCAAAAACACAATCACCGTCACGCTCTCATTGTCTCATCCATCCGCGCTGTGTTTACCTCTGAAGCCTACCCCTCCCCCCTCCTCTCCCCTCTCAGCCCCCTTCCTCACCTCTCGGGCGCCAATGACGTCCCTTCCGGGATAGCGATCCGCTTCCGTCTCTCGACCGCCAGCAATCGATGTAGTACATCATGCAGTAGGTAGATTACCTCGGGAAGTGGCCGACAACTGAGGTAACTTGCACCATTTCAAATAGATGGGATGGAAAGAGGGAAAGAGATAATGAGGAATGAGTGAAGGCTGGACAGAAACACAGCGTCACTATTAGCCTGCTCTTTACGAAAATACTCTAGGGGTTCACAGTTTAACCTCCAAACGAAATACTGTGCCTTGAAGCGCTCTGCACATAGGAGTTCCCTATTAGGGATAGGGATTTCATTGAGAAAGATCGCCACTGCTGGCATTCAAACCCGGGCCCTCACAATGGAGAGCCAAACCAGCCTGATCCCCTGAAGTAAATACATTGAGAGCGCTGTATGTCGGATAAATCGGCGTCTACAAGTGACTGGATTGAGTCATTCTAATAATTGCGAGTAGTACTTTGTATTTTTCCCCTTCTATTTTTCCTTACCATGGCCTTGGCAGTAGAAATGCATGTTTACTTTAGTACAACCATTATCCCTAACTGCCTGCAAATTATCATTCTTATGGTAACTGTCATTATCCCAACCGGCAGTCACCGTCGAATATTGATAATGACAATTATTAATTGATAATGGCAGTTACTGTAAAAGTGAAGATCGGAAATATATGAGTGTGAAAAAAAGATTTATTATTATTATAAGACTAATTTATTGAGTTACGTGAATGAGTAACACAAATTTAAGCCTGAAACATACGCTTCTAACACTGGATTCATCTACATCTACGAATTACCGTGCAAGCCACCATTAGGGTGTGTGGAACGGAGTAATTCCACACCAGGCATTCAGCACACGTCCCAGCACAAATCGGGACCTCGTACGATCCCCTAGTCACTAGGCGCAGACAAAAAACAGTCAGGAGAACCGTGCGCAGTCAAACTAGAAACTGGGATTGAGCGTTATGGAGCCACAGGAAGCTAGAAAGGTATGCTCTGTCGGAAGGTAACGGAAAACTGAGGTAATTTTCGCTATTAATGATTGATAGGAGGATGGTAAGGGCAGGAATTATATGATGAATGGATGAAGGGTGGAAAGAAATCTCGCATCGACTTTGGCCTACTATCAACGCAAGTCAGCGTTTAATGTACCATCCGGCAATTGGAATGTTTCCCTAGAAGTGCTCTCACATAGCACTCAAGTACGGGTCTATTTCCACTGAAAATCTCCAATTTCTCCGGGAAGTGAGCCCTTGAAATGAGAAGCCCGTGCTTTAACTACCTCACCAACCCGACACCTCAGCTAAAAATGTGCATAAAGTTCCATAATGTTGGACGTATTGTGGCCAATATTGAGTGCCGGGAAGAGTGATTTTATCATGCCAATTGCATGAGGAAACTTTTGCGACTACCAAAACATAATTACCAGACATATTTCAAGATAAACACTACCAGAGGATCAAATTGGTGCGGTGGCAAGAAAACTGACTTCCCACCCCGAAAGTCAGTGCTTGAACCCCGGCAGTTATGGATGATTTTCAGCAATGATCCTTATTTTGATTTTGTGTGGGACTTTTTTAAGTGTAGTACTCCGTATGTTGGACGCGATGTAAACCTTTGAATATCTTGGTGTCTATCGTTCAGAGCAGGATAATGCCAACATCATATTTCTCTCTACCCTTTCCCCTTTCACTAAATAACCCTTCCTATATCAACCTATCCACCTTTCCCCAATGGTGCAAACGAATACGGTTGTCAGTCAGCCTCCTCAAATAACTAATAAATCAACCTACTAACAGAATATGACGGCGACGGCTTTTTTTCTTCAGCCGGCAGAGCTCAATCCTGTATATCTCTGCCGCCACCCAATCGGACTCTCGTGCAATGCTAAGGCAATGCTATGTACTCTCGTGCAATGCTATGTACCATCCGGCAATTGGAATGTTTCCCTAGAAGTGCTCTCACATAGCACTCAAGTACGGGTCTATTTCCACTGAAAATCTCCAATTTCTCCGGGAAGTGAGCCCTTGAAATGAGAAGCCCGTGCTTTAACTACCTCACCAACCCGACACCTCAGCTAAAAATGTGCATAAAGTTCCATAATGTTGGACGTATTGTGGCCAATATTGAGTGCCGGGAAGAGTGATTTTATCATGCCAATTGCATGAGGAAACTTTTGCGACTACCAAAACATAATTACCAGACATATTTCAAGATAAACACTACCAGAGGATCAAATTGGTGCGGTGGCAAGAAAACTGACTTCCCACCCCGAAAGTCAGTGCTTGAACCCCGGCAGTTATGGATGATTTTCAGCAATGATCCTTATTTTGATTTTGTGTGGGACTTTTTTAAGTGTAGTACTCCGTATGTTGGACGCGATGTAAACCTTTGAATATCTTGGTGTCTATCGTTCAGAGCAGGATAATGCCAACATCATATTTCTCTCTACCCTTTCCCCTTTCACTAAATAACCCTTCCTATATCAACCTATCCACCTTTCCCCAATGGTGCAAACGAATACGGTTGTCAGTCAGCCTCCTCAAATAACTAATAAATCAACCTACTAACAGAATATGACGGCGACGGCTTTTTTTCTTCAGCCGGCAGAGCTCAATCCTGTATATCTCTGCCGCCACCCAATCGGACTCTCGTGCAATGCTAAGGCTTTGGAATGTGGCAATATTGATTCAATATTTCATTCAATACTGTGATATATATATATATATATATATATATATATATAATCTTTGGAAGTTTTCGCCAATTGGCCACAAATATATAAATTCAAACTTACAGGAGGTAGGAGAAATAGGAAAAGATAAAGAATTCGTTCTTACGGAACGTTTCGAACCAGTTGGTCCTTCGTCAGCTCTAGAAGTGACGAAGGACCAACTGGTTCGAAACGTTCCGTAAGAACGAATTCTTTATCTTTTCCTATTTCTCCTACCTCCTGTAAGTTTGAATTATATATATATATATATATATATATATATATATATATATATATATATATATATATATACTCAATCATACGAAAATGACGCTCAAAGGCGCGAATAAATTCAAACATTCATAGGAAAATGGGAATGGATAGGTACACATAAAAGGACGAACACAGGGTTTGGTGGGGAAGATGAAAATGAGTCAAATCCAGACAGAAAAAATTTCACCTTAGCCGGGATTCGAACCCGGATCTCCCAATTTCCGGTATATATATATATATATATATATATATATATAAATGCTCGACTATGCTCATAAATATGAGAAGTCATTGCATACGATGCTATTAGATATGAATAAAATGCAATTTACTAATCAACGCTAACTCCAATGCGACTGCGTTTTTGCGAATTGCATATAAATTGAATGCTAAGTTTTTGCAATGAAATGGACATTAATTTAATAAGCCATACTATGGCGATGAATGTTTTAACTAAGCTGCCATCCCATTAATGCGGCACCTCATGCGGCGGATATAAACTATTAGCATTATATGGGTTAGGCGCATGAATGGAATGGCCAAGCAATGCAGTATGCAATTAAAAAGATTTTCTGATTCATACTCCAGTGAGGCGGTACGCTATAATATTTCATAATTTTGACGCAATATAAGTTGGATATGAATGCAATATACGGTATGATATGCATAATTTTACGTTCATATTAAATTAAACGGGCAAATAAATTAATGCTAAGTATTTAATTATATGAGGGCAATTGAGTCACTAATTAGTTGAAGAATCGTATTTTGCTGTGCTTGATGGCCAAACGGAATGAAATTCCGGATGAGTAAGGTTCCTCACATGATGAGAACAACTGTATTGTTGGATAATGACGTGCACGAGTGTTTATTTTCCATAAATAAGCATATATTTGAAGCTACTTCAAAGGTCGTTTTCCTCGAGGAAATCAACAGCGCATTTGTCAGCGTGGGATAAGATGCGATAAAACTTTTTTTTGTGTGTGGCGAGGACGACTTAACGAATATACAAACTACAGAATGGAAATTTACCCCTTCCGCGTGACGGTTGCTGTTTGTTGTTGAACGCAGGTGCTAGATCCACTGAACTAAATGAGTTGGGCATGGAATTGTTGACATTTTATCACAAACGTTTTTAATGACCATTTATGGCTTGATTAGAATCGAGGTTACCTAATTTTTTCGGGATTGAAGAAATAAGGTAAACTAGATGCAATGATAAGATTGAGAAATTAAAGAGTAGCAGCAACTCTGCAAATAATAATTAACTTACACAGTCAAGCATATCTCAACAATGAGAAAAGCACAAACATTGGGAGAATTATTTTACAACTGCTTACCTTACTCATTTTTCCATTTGAAGTTAATTCATGATCAACAATAAAGAATTCGTAGGAGGATATTTAAATGAGAAAACATGGTTTCCGTTGAGCATATGATTAAATTCTATCAGAAGGTGAGAGGTGAGAAAATACGTCAATGCCTTGACTACGAAATATTCCTTTCCATTTCCTAAACATTTCTTCCAAAGTTCTCGCTTTTAAAGATTAACGGAGTTGCTGTATAAATCGCGGTGATTACAAGATATATAATTACTATTAATACAAATAAATTATACGAAAATGAAAATACTATACGCTAGATACTGTTGAAATTATTCGCTTTTTCCTTGGGAATTTTGTAGAAATATTTTTGAAAACGTTTACTATTTCTTCTTCTGTTTTTTTTATTGCGTACTCTCGGAGAAAAAAATTAATAATAATATTTTAAGTAAAAGTTTATTATTCACTGTATAATTTATTGTTAACCACGTGGGTGGCGAAGGAACGCTATTCGCGCGGTCCAGTGTGCAAAAAAACTACAAATCAATATCACTATTTATATCGGTATACTATATTACTATATACATTTATTTTATCGGTATCTCACTGCACGTTTGCGGTGGTTGTAGCTTCTGTGAACCTCGATTGATAGCTTCAAAAAGAGGTAAACGTTTTCTATTGTATGTTTATCTTGGACGGAGAACAAAATACTTCAGAAAAAAGATAAGAGCTTTTCATTACGTATTTAAAACTTTGTAACTTGAGTATTATACTGAAATCATGTTTTCCTACATATGAAATTCACAAAAATATCAGTACAAAAATATAATTACCATCAAACAAAAGATATTTCAGGTATAAATTATTTAAGTTCCTTATAGAAGAAGCCAAATACCTGGACTGGACACAAAAAGTTTTTCTTGCACTTCAAAAAAAGGTGTCCTATATAACCTAACATAGAATTAAATCAGAAAAATATTGATGTAACCCCTATGGTAATAAGCTTATTGGTTCCTTTGTAATCAATGCCTAATCTCGAGTATCCATAATAAAAAATCCAATTTTAGATTTACACGGCAATACTCGCATCAGTGTGCTAAATCCATGACAAGCAATGTTTTAAAAGGGGTTGTATCCACATGTTAGGGCATTCAGAATTCCCTCTTAGGCTCTATCCAAACACATAATGCACTACATTAATTCTAGAGAAAGAAACCCTTGCGTGGAATCATCCACATCCAAATACCCAACCATGACCGGACGCATATGTATTCTGATTCAAAAGGAGACTTAAAGATAAAGAGATATTATTTTCTTAGGATGAATAATATGAATGAGAATTGGAACAAATGGATGATCAGAGCAAATATTTTAATGAAAAACTGAAATTTTTCCGTTGTATTTATCAATTTTTTGTTAAATCATGTCGGCTAAAATGACTAAGTAATTACAACAACTTGAAATAGATGGTTAAAAAATGAATCCATTAATAACAGCCAATAATTTATTTTAAAGGCATTCGATGCATCTCTCTTTTTAAAATGTTTTACCTCGAATCATTTGGGCATTTCGAAATTGGCATGTTAAATTGTATTCCTGTTCTTTCTCCTACTGTAAAAGCGGCAACCAATATTAATGTAACCGAGTTCTTTGAGCACCATGCAACTCTTATGAAAACGATCTGCACTTTGAGAGCACCGCGCTCGTGGAAACGTGACACCAGGAGACGCGACGCGACATGATTCTCTCGCCTTCCTTGCGGAGATAAAAGGGAATGGATACAGAAAATGAGGTAACATATAAACATTTTTTATGTGCGTGAGTAAATAAAAATGCATATACTTGTATATATACGAAAAAATATGGGAGGGATGATAGCGCGAGGTAAGAAAGACGGTAACAGGTGACCGGTATTTCTTTCGGGGGACAGGAAGGGAAGAGGGAGTTACTTGCGGTGCCCGAGTCGGAGGAGACGAAGAAGGATGGGGATGCATGGTGCGAGGTGCGAGCGGCACCTACGGTCGAGTCGGCGCCGCGCCACCGCGTGAAAGAGAAGCCCCCTCACAAGCATCCACTTTCACTCCGCCGAGGAGGCGAACTCCCCTCGCCTCACGTCACCAACCCACTCTCACCATCCGCCCGTAACATTTCTCTCTTTCGCCGCGTTACAACATCTGGCCGAGCATCCGAAGAACTACCGGATTTCGGATACTGACACGACTCCCACGAAGGCATTGAAAATGCCCTCCGCCCAGAGTTTCCGGGAGTAACAAAAAATTATTACGCAACGCGTCGAGGGGCAATAATGAATTCCCCGTAAAAACATAACTGAATCGTTTTCGTTCCATGGGTTTATGCTGTACATTCTATCCTCTCGAAATACAATTGAATGTCAGAATATTATGAATAGTATGTCCAAATCAGCTTTGCCTTCTTTTCTCACATTGAATCCTTTTTCTCAAACTTTGGTCTAACAAACCCAGTCATTAGGTAGATACGATTTTTAATAGAAAGATAGATTTTTTTTTGTATACTCTGACCAATATCTAGTATATTATATCTCTGAAGTCATATTCAGTTGAAATGTTTAATTATTCTTCGAGTTATATCTGATAATATATAATCCTTAATCTCCATGTATTTGATGTGCTAGCACTATTTTTTATGAATAAACACATCAATTTAATACATTTTCCATCTCAGTTACTGAGATGGCCAAACTTACAAACTATTTTGTATCTTAAAGAGAGAAAATACTTTAAATTTTACGCAACCGAACCCTCAAACACAAAAAAACGATATTCTTTTACTATAAACATTGAATTTAAGTGTGTGAAATATACCAAAAGTATAACTCTGAATATGCATTGAACACTTGTATCCTGTTTAATTTGCAAATTTGTGCGTCGCCAAAAAACACCACTAATTTATTGCAGACCCTCGTGGAAAATTATGCACTAGAATTATGCAAAACAGTCAGTGCTTTTCTAGGCAGGTAATGTCATTGGCATTAATTTAATTCCTCCTGGTACTGCCTCATAATCAGTATTTCTAACAAGGAGTTTTGTATTTTACTTAGAAATAATCCTCTTTCAGTTGTGATTTAAATTATACCACGAGAGTACATAATTTTGTCTGGACATATAAGTAATTGGAACGGACCCTTAATAGCCCTGAGGTTGTAGGCTCGAGGTATCTCAGCAGCGACTGATATGTAAGCTCGGAACATTTTTTTCCTGGATAATCTGGTTGCAGCCGAGTGGTGGTCTGTGGCGATGTATGACGGTTGATTAACCCTTTTAGTGCCAGCCTCTTTTTCCTGGTATACGCGAAAAATGCCACGACTTTTTTGACGAATTTGCACGTTTGTACTAAGAAATTTATATTAATCTTCATACTTATTTTTAATAGCTAGTTTTTTTTAAATACACTCTAAATACTTTCAGGTATGGTAATAAAGTTCAATTATGTTGTTATCTCTTATATAAATCAATGAAAAAAAAAGTAAATTTTAAAATTTATTATTAAAAAATTTAAACATTTACATTCAGATTTGAATATTTTTTATTTAATAATTTTTTACAGTATTAATTTTGTTAGCATTAATTTATACTACTATTTTTGAGCTCACCAACAAATTTTTGTTTTTGACATTAAAAAAACAATATTTACATTGATTTTACCTAAATGTCCCATGCGTGAAAAATGCCACGGTTTATTGACGAATTTGTACGTTTGTACTGAGAAATTTATATTAGGCTTAATACTTATTTTTTGAAGCTAGTTTTTTTTACATACACTATAATTACTTGCAGGTATTATAAGAACGTTCATTTACGTTGCTATCTCTTCTATAAAGTTATGAAAAAAATGTAAATTTTAAAATTAATCATTAAAAAATTTAAACTTTTACATTCAGATTAGAATATTTGTTCTTAAATATATTTTGACAGTATTAATTTTTGTTTGCATTAGTTTCTACTACTATTTAATAGATCACCAACAAATATTTATGCTTTTGACATTATATGTTAAATAGCAACATTGAATTTACTAAAATGTTCCACACACAATTTATCACGCGCACTTATGTTCAGGATAGCATGCACCATGAAGACCTTTTTCACATTTAGCACACACTGTGCGGCTTCTTCTTCGCTTCCCTCTCCCTGTTTCACACCTTTTGCTGCATACACAACAGTCCTTCTCCTTTTTTCCAGGTAATGTTATTAACGGCTTCTTGTCTTGTGTCACATGTTCCTCCGATTTACCACATTTGCTATTTTTCTCTAGGAGCCATTCATTCCCAAGATCTTCAACAATACTAATTGTAAAATCCAAACGAGACATGGGGCTTTTCTCAGAGGGGAGGTTTTCTTTATAAATTATGTAGCTGTTGAGGAGCATTCGCGAAAATATGTTGAAACACATTTTTTTCCAGTATTTCACAGTCCGTCTCTCATCAAGATACGTGTACAACATCATATCTGATGTGTCTATTCCACCCATGTATTCATTGTACGATTGTATAATTGATGGTTTCACTACCTCTTTATTCTGACCTCTACATTTTCTTAGGTGTTTAGTGTTTTCTGCTTTTGATTTTGTCGATAACAATATTACTGGAAAACGTTGTGACTTCTTTTCCCGCACGGCAGCTGTGAGAATAGGGCCTTGGCGGAAATACTTCCTAACTCCTACAGCAAATTTTTTTGTCAGTTGTTCTGGTAAATATTTCCTACTTCTACGAATGGTACCAGTAACATAACAACCTAGCTTATACAAGTCCTTTGCCAGTGGAACAGACATAAAAAAATTATCCATGAAAATATGATAACCTTTTCTAAGATAATTCTCCATTTTCAATAATCTAATCACTACACTATATCCTAGGCCGTTCTTTTGGATTTCAGTTTTATCTTCTTTACATTTTGCTCCTCTATATACAAAAAATGCCAACAATAGTTAACGACAGAGTCGCACAACATCCAAAATTTTATACCCCACCGATGGTGCCGCTTATTTGGTAGATACTGCAAGAGTTGTGTGTGGTTCTTTGTTCCAACCAAGCTCTCATCAACACTCAACTGCATGTGTGGAGTATAATGGTGTCTGAACAAGATGTTGGCATGATCTATGAGGGGTTGGATTTTGGCACATGGGTCATATCCAGGTTCACCGGGTCGAGCAAGATTTGAAGTATCAGCTAGGTGGAAAAATTTTAACATCAACTGGAAACGGTTTCTTGGAAACATTTCATGGAACCATGGGAGACATTGGGATCTGTGAGAAAACCAGTATGAAGCTATTGTTGGTCGCCTAGTTACACCCATATTTATTATACAGGCAATGAAGCCTTTCAGTTCAGGTAATGTTATATTTGTCCATTTACGTGAACGAGATTCCGGAGAAAGATTTGCACATGACATGAGAAACTTATTTGCATAAGCATTTGTTTCTTTCACCAGTGTTTTCAAAAGAGCATTGGTAAAAAATAAATAAAAATAACTAATCGGAGCTGCAGTAGGGGGAGGTGCATGCTTTGGTCCTGGTAGCTCAAGATACTCACAATGGGATTTGGGGGGGTTATCACTGTTCTCAAATACTTCCTCCCAAATATCTTCCCCGGAATCAGAAACAACTTCTCCTCTCTCCGAATCTTCAGACAAAGAACTCTGGGAGGGAGATATTCTTCGTTTTTTTGCCGAAGGTCCTCCAGGACGGATAATTGAGTCATCACTGCCTGATGAACTGATATCTTCATCGTCGGTTTCCAATGAAAACTCGCTGTCATTGTCAGATGATTCCAATAGCACACTTTCAATAGTCTCTTTTTTTAAATGCTTCGCCATCGTTGCTTGCAGGATAAAAAATATCCTAAAGATAAAAGTTACACATTACATAATTTTTCGTATTCTAATATGGTAAATTATTATGTGAAGATCTTGAAAAAATTGTGGAATTATAGTTAAATTATATTTTTAAACGAATTATCTTACCTTTTATTACTGGAAATCCTTAACGCCTGAAATAAATGCCTGAAAGCACTTTTCAGCCCGAAGAAAAGCGCCTTTGGCGCGTCAACACACGACCAAAGAAGAGAACTCACTGCTACGGTCTTTCCGATGCAACACCAAAAGGGCTACTGCCATCTCCCATGAAAGCCCATGTCACAGCGAAGATCAAATGTTTCATTATCATTGAGATGCATAATAATGTGAGTCATCGAAAAAGTGTTTATGAAAAGAGGAACCAGCTTGATAGTGATACAAAGACGGATGATACAAAGTCAGCTTCCGTAGATATTGCCTACGCTAAAAAAAAGGCTCCGCCAAGGGCTACTTCGGATAAAGTCCATGGGACAGCGGAGATAGAATGTTTCATTATTATTGAGACGAATAATCATGTGAGTCATCGGAAAAGTGTTCACGAAGAGAGTAACGAGCTTGATAGTGATACAAAGACGGATGATACAAAGTCAGCTTCCGTAGATATTGCCTACGCTAAAAAAAAGTCTCCGCCAAGGGCTACTACGGATAAAGCCCATGCGACAGTGGAGATAAAATGTTTCATTATCGTTGAGACGAATAATCATGTGAGTCATCGGAAAAGTGTTTACGAAAAGAGGAACGAGCTTGATAGTGATACAAAGACGGATGTTACAAGGTCAGCTTACGTACGCTAAAAAAAAGGCTCCGCAAGGGGCTACTACGGAGAAAGCCCATGTCACAGCGAAGATATTTTGCTTCCTTATCATTGAGATGAATATTCAAGTCAGTCATCGGAAGTGATTACGAAAAGAGGAACGAGCTTGATAGCAATACAAAGATGGATGATACAAGGTCAACTTACGCAGATATGGCATCCGCTACGCAGTGAACTCAGGTACACTACAATGCAGAAAACACCATATATTCTACTAGCAAAAAAAAACGGACATGTATTTAATTTTCATGATAAAAATTAGACAATAATAATAAGAAAGCATGACAGATACTAAAAATATGTCTACAAACCCAATGAGACACACAGAAAAGAAAAGGCGTGAGCGTAAAAACTCCCGGCCGATAGATCGGCCCGTGGCATTCTTCGCACATGCCCCATGGGCCGATAGATCGGCCCGCTGGCACTAAAAGGGTTAAATATATCCATAAAGTCGTGTACGGCTGAACTTCACTTGATCAAGTTTGAAGAACTAGGAAGAAAATTAAGACGAGAAGAATATCCATGAAGGATACCCCTGAATGGAATGGAAACCGGAGTCAGCGTAACTTTAATCTTAAAAAAACCATGTCCATTGCTATTGCTTGAAAAGGTCAATTCATTTGGATCCATTCGTACTGAATGAGGAGGAAAGTCAACTCAGAAAATTTTACGACACTGTGAAGATGCAAACTTGGATCTTCGAAATGGAAAATCGGCATCCTAGCAACCAAAACATCACGATCTCAGTCTTGTGCGTTAGTACGCAGGTTGCTCTTTAAAGAATTTTTCAGCGAAAGTGATGGAAACGCTCATTGCCATTTAAGCACGGCCTTCTTAAATGTGTTAACTTAAATTTTTTTAACAATCCCTAATAAGGTTTTATGGCAGTGAATTACATACGACGGCTGAACCAATTCTCTTTCTGAACGTTCAAGTTCTTAAATTTCATATTAAAATCTGGAACAAGGTTATTCCCAGAATTCCGCGAAAACATTTCGCATGCATTAATTCGATACATTCAAATTTGCTAGCCCCACTGCCAAACAGGCCAAACAGAAGCAATGCTTTAAACTTTTTTGATTTTATTCGGCAGACAGTCGCATGAATGAGTCATGCAGACATGGAGGGGTAGCACATGCAGGGTTTTTCACGCATGCCTGGCTGATATGCATACCATTTAGAAAATTAGGTCTCTGACCGATGCTTTCATTTCGACAACAAACCGAAACCATAACGCCAATAGAATGAGATGTTTTTCAATCTCTTGCAATCTGAAAATTATGCATCACTGACTTTGTAACCTTGGATTACATCGGTTCATCTCACATGGGAATCAATGAGAAATTTTTCGTGAACTTTTTTGGGACGAATTTCATAATATGTATCATAAGATTGTTTATCCCGTTGAGTAGAAATTAAGTAACGCATCAGCTTTATTCAAAATGGCGATAGAGCAATTGAGCCCAATTCAGCATAATTTTTCCTCATATTGATTTTTTATAAACTAAAAGTTACACAAATTACAATTTACTATAATGAGCTAGATATAGTATTATTTAAATCTAAAGTAAAACGAGAAATTAGTATGAAATTTGCAAAAACTAAAATTTAACCATATGGTTTATCCTAAATTATATGAGTTAATAAAATAGTTACGGCTTAGGAATAACACTTAATTCTCAATTATCCTCGAGCTGGAATATGCAGCTGGCACTTTCACAAAGCTATGTACGATTGGATTCCGGTGAAGTACAGATTTATTCTCGAGAAAACACCCTGCGCCGATAATGATGACAAAGAGGTCCAACGATATGGTAAACGTAGGAAAGAAGAGACAGTATCGACCATTTCATTAATATTGCGATATCTGATTAGAAGGCATAGAACATATACAGTGACTTAACCGGGGATGGGTTCCATTGGTACGGACCCCTTCACCCCCGAATTTTGAATTTAAAAAAATAATAAAGGGAAAAAAGGAAAAGTTATATTTGATTTTAATCAAAGAGTGTTTATTACATTTATTTTTTGTTTGGAACAACTTTTTCTATTAAGATGCTGGTAATTATTTAAAAAAACCACGAGTTTTGTTTTCTTAGAGAAACTTTTGCAGCCAAATCTGAAAAAATTTGCATATACACTACAGTCGCAATTGGTCTACTAATTGGCTGATCACACATTCTTTTTTGTATTACAAAACGTTTCTCTCCTCCCCCTTTACTTATACTCAACATCAACGGGCCATAGCTTTATGATATATGAAATGGGCTACGTAGCATAGATGTTGAAAAAGGTTTTTTTTATATTAAAATTGTTTGTGAGCACGTTACCACCTTTTTAATTACGACAGTTATTGAAAGTAAGCCACATGCTCAGAAAGAGAGCGAAAATAAAAAAGAATGATTTTGCAGATCGAGTATAACCGGTGGAGACATGGAACGGAGACTAAGTGAAGGGTAGAGGGCATTTCGACCATCATTCACGAAAATATTTGCTAAAGCGACAAGTCAGTGGGTGGTCGAGATAAATTACTTTCTTTTGCTCCGAAAGGAAATTGACAAAACGCGAGAGATCTTTCTCAATCTCTCTTCGAGGATTCTCAATTAACATCAAAAGATATCATTCATCGCTCTTCATTTCTAGCGATAAAAACTATGAATGCTTTATTATGCTCCCGAAGTTTCAGAAATGCTATTATCCTGGAGTGCTATTTTAATTCTTTCTTGATCAAATTCTCTGCTCGTCAAAACTATAATCAGTTCTCATTTCACAAGAACAGAAAGGAAAGGAAAATATGAACGCAGCCGAGAGGTAATGCCAAATTTTTAATATAATACTAACTTAATGGCGTTAATACTTGGGTGAAATAATGGGTGAAATCAGCCGCTGAATAACAACATTCCGTATCGTCTCAACGCAAATAATTTGTTCGGCAGCACGGGTACTGCAGAAATGTTATTTTATGTCAATGAAAGAATTTAAGGGATTATGTAAAGTATTCTCTAATGGCTCTCCTAAGAAAAAGAGACATTTGTTAGCGATGATGGAGTTTCACTAAATCAAGCTTTACTAAATACAACGTGATCAATCGTGATGCATCTAACAATCCAAGCCAAACCAGAGTGAAGTTTTCAGTTTTAGAAAACTTACAGACGGTTATTTAAAATGACGCCATCCCGTTTCGTAATGGGAGTTATAGTTTTATCAGCATGATTTTATCGAACTTCCAATGGATGTAATCTAGATAAAACCTTGGTAAAATACAATATACCATAACCCCTCTTTCACTTTCTCTTGTGTATCGCATTATTTGTTTCATTGGCTGAGATATAATTCAAGCTCACTGACGCTTAAAATTATGAAATGAGCGTATGACCTTCAAAAAATATTTTGGCTAAGTTTAAATTTTTTCGCTTCATTAGTGATATTGACTTATTGCATTTTATACACGCAAATACACTACGCGAAATCCTTTCACATGCCACTTAGTTAAAACAAGATATACATTGAAATAAATGAAGTAGTTGAAAATTTAATTTATTCAATTGTAAATAAATAATGAACTATATTTTTGATTATTTTTTAACAAACACTTTCTATTTCATTAAATTCATTTCCATATTATTTAAACAACACATTTGAACCATAATTCGATGTTAATCACACATTTTTCAATGGGTGACAACGAGCTAAAGCTTATAGGAGAGCAAGAATTCGAAATGAGCGTCATTAAATCCCGTAAAAATCAAATCATTTTTGTAAAAATGGATTTTTAGCCTTTTCAAAGAAACATCATCAAATCTCATAAATTGATGACCTAGACAAAACGTACATTAGATTAAAGCATGTCTAAAACGATGACTTAAATGATGCTATGATGGAATTTTGTGAAAACCACCTTTCTTTCTAATTATGTTAACCATGAACCATTTACCCTCCCATTTTCAAAATGAGTATATCATTTAATAACTATATAACTTAAACTATATAACTTTTCATTAAAATCTGAGATTGTGAGGTTAAATAGGTATGTTGATCTTTATAGGTATGTTAAATAGGTTGAATGACCCATTGCAAACTGCAGTGCACTAAAAGAATGGATTATGAATGCATGGACCTTGCTAGAATGGAAAAATCTTTTGCTGGAAATATGTTTTTTTACGTTTCAATAGCTTCTGTGAATTTGTTAGAGAAACCTGAAGTAAAAACAATTTTTGTCGTAAAAATTAAACTAAATTTGAATGCGTAGGATATGTATAAAGATTTGGCTAAGGTTTCACGCCATCATTTATGCTTACAATTATCCTTAGAATTATTGACAGCCATCACATCTTTCATCACCGTCCATCACTTACATCAATCATAAAAGTATACAATTATTGCAGGGAAAAGCTTCTTTGAAAATAAAAGAAATTTTTGAAGCCATTATGAAAAATCGAAAAAACGCTTAGTTAAAGCGCTAAATGAATCTAAAATAACCTTAACTCAATGTCAAAATCATGCCGAAAAATGCTAATATCTTGGAATAATTAGTTATTTTAATACCAAGGGCTCTAAGACTCTTTCGTTGGGTGACCGTATGTTCCATTTCTCCGGAAATCATCACGATGTAGCAAATACTGCTTGGTAATAAAACCTTCATTTCTTCAAATATATAATAACTTTGCAGCTAAAATATTTAATTGCAAAAGAGATTTATTTTCATAAATCACGACCCAAAGACAACATGATAAATGAAAGATTGATAGAGCATTAAGTGAAATACGAGAATAACAATATTAGGCCATGGGGTATGTAATGTATATGGACATGATATTATTTACTACCCTAAACATCTTTGTAAATAATTGAGACATAAAATTGCATAAATTAGCTCAATCTTTTTAAAAAGTTATATAATGCAATGCACTGTAAGTTGCGTGTTATATCGATTGACAACACGTAGTTAAGTTTAGTGTATTTTACCCATCCTCGCATGATGTTTCAACTAGTAATTGGTTTACAAGTACATCTACATCTACATCTACATACTACCCCGCAAGCCGCCTCAATAGGCGTGTGGCGGGGGGTGTTAGGACACCAGCCGTTTACATATAAAAAGGAAACGCTCTATGAAATTACGCCTTGCATTTATTAAAGTCCCTTATTGTTCGGGGGAAAAACGAATTCCCATACCTATCCGTTCGGAAAAATATCTCTCTTAATTTATCGTTTCTGTCGGACCTGGAAATATAGTGGGGTTCTAATATGATGTTCTCCGTGTCGCTCTGAAAGATATCTATTCTCAATTGCTCAAGTAATCTAAGCCTAGCGCGCAGTCTCTAGCGGCTCCTAGCCTAATTCGTTTAACATCTGCGTAACGCTGTCTGTACGCCCGTAGCAGTTTTTGACGAATCGCGCAGCTTTCCTTTGTATTTTATTAAGTTCCCGAATTAAGTCTTTCTGCACCGGATCCCATATGCTTGCTGCATATTCAAGGTGTGGCCGGAAGAGTGCGAAATAGCACCTCTCTTTTACTTTTTCATCTGAGAATCTTCCCACAATACGCTTGACGAATCCTAGCTTCTTCAGAGCTCTGCCACAAATATTTCTTATATGTGCTCCCCACGATAGGTCCGAAGTTATCGTAACTCCTAGATACTTCACTTCATCTGTCCCCTTTATGTTAACACCTTCCACAGCATATACATGGGAATAGTTGGACGACCTCCGAAAGAAATGTACCGCCGCACATTTGCTCAGATTAAGTTCGAGTCCCCACTCTTGGCTCCACACATGAACGTTGTTTAAATCCGATGATAGAATTTCAAAGTCAGAGTGATCATTAATTTCGCGATAGATGACAGCGTCGTCAGCAAATAAACGTATTTTACTGCTAATTCGAGAGCATAGATCATTTATGTATATAATGAACAAAAGGGGGCCGATTACGCTTCCTTGTGGGACACCTGATGTCACTTTAACTGCATCAGAGCTAATTCCGTCAAGAACTACTTTTTGCTTACGATCACTCAGAAAGTCGCGTATCCAGTTTACTACTGTTTCGTTTAAGCCGCATGACTGTAATTTGTATAAAAGTTTGTTGTGAGGTACCGTGTCGAAAGCTTTCTTAAAATCTAGGAATAATGCGTCCACTTGTGTTTTCGATTCACCAGATTTGAGAACGTCATGAAGAAAGAGCGCGAGCTGTGTTTCACATGATCTACCTTTCCGAAAGCCGTGCTGACAGCCATGAAGGAAGTTACGACTGTCCAGGAACGTCATGATATTGCTAACGACGATATGTTCGAGTATCTTGCCTATAATAGACGTTAATGAAATTGGTCGATAGTTCCCTGGGTCATGTCTGTTTCCCTTTTTGAATATCGGTGTAACGTTTGCAATTTTCCAGTCTATTGGTATCTTTCCTTCAGACAATGACTTCTTGGATATTATGTCTAAGAACGGTGCGATCTGTGGCGCTAATTCCTTGAGGACACGCGCGGGTATTCCCTCCGGACCCGGAGATTTACTATTTTTGATCGACTGTAGCTGTTTAGTTATCCCATCACATTGAATAGTGATTTATTTCATCGGTTCCTCAGTGAATGAAATGTCGAAATAATATGGAGTATCGTCTGTAGTGTATACACTTTCGAAGTGGGAATTTAACGTGTTAGCTTTGTCAATATTATCGGTGACAAGTTTGCCATCTTTATCAAATAACGAATCTACGGTTGAAGATTTTCCCTGAAGCTCTCTCGCATATGACCAAAAAGATTTCGGATTTTCTTCGAGTAATTCACCAAGTACTTTTTTCTTGAAATTTCGCAATGCAGTACGCATTGATTTCTTGGTTTTTGAGCGTTGTGCAGCGTAACTTTCTTTTTCCTCAAGTTCCTTCGATTTGTCACCTAACGTAATGGACTTTTTGAATAAGTTGTACAGTTTTCTCTGTCTCATAAGGTCCCTCCTAACATCATTGTTATACCAGCGAGGTTCTTTACTATCACATTTCAATTTTCGCGGAATATATTCGTTGATTCCCTGGCGTAGAATTTCTAAGAAATATTTCCATGATGCATCAGTGCTTTTGTCCTCTGTTTTAGCTACGAAGTCAGTGTACGAATCATTAAGCATCTCGCCAAATTTTATGAAGTTGCATTTATCAAATAAATAAATATTGCGTTTCGGTTTTACAGCCGACTCTACTTCAAGTTTTAAGGCTGCAAAAATGACTCTGTGATCACTTATGCCATCAATAATATCGAGTTGTTTTATCAACCTAGGATGGCTTACTGCAAAAAGGTCTAATATTTTATTTCCTCTCGTAGGCATGTCAACTACTTGGGCGAGTGAGTGCTTAGTAAGTGTGTTGAGTAAGATCTCGCTGATTTCCCTATTCCTTGAATTTGGCTTTACAGTGTAAGAATCCCAATTTATAGATGGCAGATTAAAATCTCCCCCAATAATGATTACACTTTTACTGTCTCTCAAAGTAAATGCGGATATTTGATTTTCTAATTGGTAAATAATATCAGCTTCGGAGTTTGGAGGTCTATAAAAAGAGCAAACATGTATACTCCTTTTGTTTCGTTGTTTAATTGTACACCATACGCTTTCTATTTCATTATCAGTTATTTCATGGGCGGTGCTGTGTAAATGTGATTTAACTGCTATAAAAACTCCGCCACCTGTCCTATCGCTTCGATCGCATCTGTAGATTTTATATCCTGGAGGAAAAACTTCGCTGTCACTTATATCCTCTGTAAGCCAGCTCTCCGTTCCTATGACCACGTCTGCGTCCTGAAATATATGCTCGATTTCAGCGCGCTTGTTTTTAACGCTACGGCAATTAACTACTACAAAGTTAATGTCATAATTGAATTGTATGTATTGAATTTCTTTGGTATGCTCCCCCCAATAGTGGTTCACCCGTCATTTGAGTAAAGCTGACGATTTATGACCTCCCATTTGCATTAAGAAATCTTTCTCAAATTGCGCAAAAAATATAAAAAATAGACTTAAATGGAATTATTATCGAATCATCGAGAATTTTATTATCAAGAGTAACAGAAGTCCCAAATTCTCATGCTTCATCTAATTGATCAATTGATTGAATCAAAAACATTTATTGTAATAAATCAATTGATTGATGAAGTGCCATTTGATATTTATGATTAATTTATGGTGTTTAGAAACAAGTGTTTAGTCAAGACCGGGTGGACAAGCATTTAGAGGTTTTAAAATTCAACACTGTGTCTTAGTAACTTTTATTAGCAGCACGAAGCGTTTTAATGTTTCAGCGTCATTCTCAGTTACAGAATGAATTACTATATGTGCTTATAACATGGTTACAAATTTTTGAAGAAATTATATTTGATTAATTCATCATCAAAATTACCTTTCAATTTTATAAGTCCTTAAAATTCAAGCATATTATCTCTTATAATTCCATTTTTGTAATAAATACGAAATCTTACATACATTAATTATTCTAAATAAAAAAGATTCAACTTCATAATTATTCTTTTATTTTCAATTTGATCAAATTTTATTTTGCTAGTATCGTAGTTCTAAATTCGAACATATCCGATCTTACTATTTTCCGTTTATTCTAAATTCGAACAATTTAAAAATGTTCATATTATCCTAAACTTGATGCATCAATCTTCTCTCTTTGCATTTTTAATCCTAATCTTAAAGTCGATCCAGTTCTACCTTTAATGGATGGTTTTGTTTTAAATTTGGATATATTTTTTTATAAAACTTCCTTAACTATTTTAAGAAGCGTTAATTCCAGTCCGCCGCAGAATATATTTTGCACGGCCCACCGTCTGGCGTCTATAACCCCTGCCCCTCGCTCCTTAATCCTCTTCCCCCGCCCCCCTAGTGAAGCCTAAAACCAGTTGTGTCGGCAAGAGAGGCAGAGCGGGTCAAGGGCGCAGTTCCCCGCTCGCCATCGCCCACTCTCAGTCTAAACAGCGCGTCCGAAGCGATCAAGCAGCCAGAGACGCGCCCGCTGCCTGCTTGCTTCGTCCGGCCTTCCTCCTACCGTCCACTCTTCCTCTCCATCTCACTCGCAAGGCCACCTAGAGAATCTTGCCTCCTCCTCCTCCTCCACTCTTTAACTACGCACTCCTCTCTGACGGCTCGCACGTTGAGTCATTACGAAGAACACTCCAACTATCAATCCAGCGTCGTTTGCGCGTAACTTCGGCACTTGGACGTATCTCCGTTTGCGACCCCGACACACGCGGGGAATGAAGACACCTCCATTTAATTGACTCAAAGTATTTACACCTTAGGTACACGGTAGTACATGTGACCAAAGTTGATGATCACAGCATTGGAGCTATTATGTCACCATCTTGTCCCTGTTTCGGTCTTCATAATCCATTTACTCGCACTGAATAACTTGGCTGTGTGACGCAGGGTGCTCTGTAGAAAATTGACGACAGAGAAAAAAATGCTATAAGAATGGAATACGTAACTAGGAATCTGAATCTAGTGTGAGTGATTTGATATGATATTTAGTTTCCACTGACTAAATTCATACTCCATTGATTTTAGGTTGACATTTTACGTTTATGTGCTAAAACATTTTATACTCATTGGCATATTTTGTTTTCAACGAGCACTACTGAAAATTCACATAAGATTTTATCGCCATATACATTTTGCTATAGAAAAAACTGTTTCGAGATACAAACATGCATGTATGTATCACCTGAAAAAATATTTTGAAGGTTGCACCAATGACATGCAGCTTGGCAAAAATTAAACTGCGGAAAAACTAGAGACGATTGAGTTGATACGGTGGAAAGATAGTTGGCTTCCCGTTCCGTGAGCTCGGGTTCGAATCTCAGCGGTAGTGGAGATTCTTCAGTGGAATACTGATGCTATGTCGATACTTGGGTGTTTATCGGAGAGCACTCTATGTGCAGTATCTTGTCCATCCACCGCATCGGGTGTTAAAGGGTATACTCCTTGATGTCATTCCTTTGGGGTGGGCAAATACCGACGACGGGTTTCTCTCCATTCATCGTCTTTTCCCTCACCAATCTACTGAACAATCCTTTATTGCAAAAATCAACCAGGGTCCTCCTAAAAGTTACTAAACAACCTACGTCTAACTTACTTAAACCCAATTGTCCGATCATTATCTTAAAGACGAGTACGGAATTTACTTACTCCCAAAAAATTTGGCAGATGAGCGGGTGTTTTGTTTAGAATACACGCTTTTGCTCTATCCAATAAGCAATGTATTACTGCTAAATCATTCGCATCATGTTTTTGGAATCACTAACGAGATGGCCGGAGAGGGAATTAAAGTAGGTGAAAATATGAAGATTATGAGGATACATATCATTTGTTTATTAAAAAACAAGGTAGTGGTATCAGCATTTGATATCTCCGTCAGTGCAAACTCCTCTGTGTGGTATTTAAATGTTGTGGCTGTCAGTTGTATATTAGGAACAATAGACGGTGCAGGGAATGAGAATGAACTGGTATTTTCCCAACACCACGTTTGAGGGTGAATAGAGCGAAGTGGCCTTACTGACCCAAAAATTCGTGATACATATAAAAGCGTAAAAGAAATATGCATAAAATGTACGTATAAAAGACATTCTGTATGGTGAATGGCTGGTCAGTCGCGGTCATAAGCTTAGACTCATTAAGACGTATATCTTCTGCTCTAATAAAAACGCATACGAAAATATACCAGTCAGAGCAGCGTTTGAAAAGCTTAAATAAATGAAGCTCAGCAGGCACCTGACTAGTGTTGGAAAAGGCAGCATGGCTCCTTAACTCTTAACGTTGCATCCTATGCCCACTTCCGCTTCCAAAGTTAGTGCCTTTATTAATGTCTCTCCATATGCCTTCAAGACGACCGGATTTAAAAACACGATGGGCAACCGCACCATTGTTTGCAAGGTTGTTGCTCATAACTGCTTCCAATGTGTTATTACCTCAAAGTATAATACATAATGAGAAGTCGGATCATATTATTAATGTCACGCTCTTTTGCAACTTAACCTTGAGCTCATCTTAGCTTAGCTACCTAGAGGGCCATAGTTGCTTTTGATATGGAAAAGTGAAGGATGGCCGTTACTGATATCTTAATCGGGAATCGCTTTCAAGGTGATAATAATTATGTTCAAACGATAAATAGATACTATTGACTAACTGATCAAGCATAGCATGGACACAGATACTGCGGTAATGTTCTAATTCCTGCATACAGCTAAAAATCTTGCATGAAGACACCGACAAGAATTTAAGAGCGGGAAACTATACAACCTACAATTACGAAATCGAAATGTAACATTTGCAATCATCGATTAAACCAAAAGATTATTCATTTCTATTGCGTTTCACGAAGAAAGGGGATTGAAAACATCTCTTTTTGGTCTTGTTTCTGACTACTAATAGAATAGATACCACTAATGGCTTTGATTCACTCAGTAATTCAACCCGGAGGTTGGTTTGGATAGTTGAGGGTAGAGCTCACCCCGGACTAAGCCACAGGCGTGTGAATTTCACCCATTCAGGGTAGGGGGGCCAGTTCCTTTCCCTGGGCCACCTCGCACTCCGAGGATTTTTTTTGCTCGGGGGCGTCCATAGGCTTCACCCGGATTTGAACCCGGGACCCTTCGATCAGTATTTTTGATTCGACCCACTAGGCCACCACGCTTGTGACTTTGATTAAGCTGGAATATTAATTATATTAGTGAAAGGCAAATGGAGTTTGAGTTAAATTTATTACATACATTACACGTTACATTGATTCAATTATTACGTTTGTTGTGCACTTACCTTAAAAGATCTTGAATTAGCAATGTAATTAAAGAGAGATCGAAAAGTAACACGGATCGAATTGGAAGCGAATGTTTGCTCTTTGTTTTTGAGTAGTCGTTGAAATGGGACTGCAAAGATGAATTGGCAGATTTTAAGCTCTTCAACGGAGAATCTTTGAAAACGACGCAAGGTGTAACTAGGCGTGTAGCATGTAGGCGTGTGTAACGAGGTTTGTATGCGTGCTTTAAGGAGGCGTGTAACTGTTATAAATTTAAAATAATCCCATAGTGATAAAAAAATGAGTAGGAAATGAATTGGCGATGAGGAGGTATATATAATAGCAAAGCATATTCCACATCAAAGGAAAACTCTGACATTTCCATTAGTGCATTTTCCATGGAATCATATTTCCTTTGAGTTTAAAGCTCAGGCTAGGTATTTGGAAAAAATACACAGAAAAATATAACTATTGAGACTAACTCTAAGATAAATATTACACATTTCCTTAAAAATATATGATACATATATTTCGGCCGCACTTCCTTGAAGATTAAAAATATACAACATTTGGAAAACCACCGGGCTTTAACGTGCAAGTCCTGTGGCATCATTGAACTGGCTTATATAGAAAGCTTTATATAGAAAAGTAATGATTATATTATATGATATCCCTATTTGCTTGCCACTGGCTTTCCAAACTCTGACTTGAGTGTTGATGAAGTATCGTGCAGTGAAATATATACTACTGAGGGATTTGAAAAATCCGACCTTTGGAAAGGGTGTGGCTAATTATTTATATTTTCAATTTCAATCTCTTACATCAATCAATCAATTTCAATCTCTATGGAGTAAAGAAAGGATATTTCTATGAAATAACTGTACATGAATCTATTATTTTTGTGAGTTGAAAATTGAATGTGTGGTTATTTTTGATTGCATAATCTGCTAGTGCACATAATTGAAGAAGAAGAAAATAAATTATAACAAAAAGAGGTCATGAAAAGGAATCATCTAAATATCCATAATTTGAATCGTGATATACGATGATTTATTTCAGGGAACGAGAAAACCAGAACATTTAGCCAAGACTTGAGAATATGAGAAAATGAACCTTCTTTGTATTGCGAAGTCGCGAAGCCATTATCAGGTTCTTTTGGCTGTTGAAAATCATTTAAATGCGTTTAAAAAGCATGAATATTGTTATTTAATCATAGGTCGTTACTTGATATTGACTAAAAGAATAATATGAGAAATTAACCCGTAGATGTACCTTGGGCATTGTCATGACCAATGAGAAAGGAAGACTTGTAGGGCACAAAAAGATAAAATAACACTACGACGTTACTTTATTATCAAGCTACTTTTTTCTTATCATGAAAAAAAATTCTTATAGCAATGTTATAAAGATAAATAAAACTTATGGAGTCAAAGCAGATCAAGCTCGAATCAAAATACAAATACCAGGAGGATCAAATAACGGTCGCCATACCTTTCCTCGATTACTTTGCGCACACGAAATATCAACTTTATCTGGTTTGACCACTGCTTTTTTCGTAATATGAGCCAAAACTAAAGACATTGAATAGAGGGACCAGTTTTTAAAATGTGATACAGAACGAATGCAAAGAAAGGAAAACACTCAGCGGTGTGAGGCAACGCGAAGTAAAAGTTGTCACACTACTCCACCAACTTGACCGAGTTTTGACAGCATTCGAGCCAATTTCATATTATTTTTTTGGCAGCTGAGACCAGATTCCGAGGAAAAAATATATGCTGAGATTGGATGGAAGAATAGCATTGATTCAATCACGGTAACTTAGCGTGAAATTCATTTGGGATTATCTATGGAGAATTTCATTAACACTTTTCTAATTATAGTTGGAATTTCTCACACATATAACGTTACCACGTAGAATTGATTCTTAGAATTCTAAAATGTTGGTCAAGGCAAAATTGCAGTCCAAACAGAAAATGAATGATATGTTTCACCGAATGTCATGCTTGTTATTTTGAGTTTGAGCATGACAATACTCTCCTTGGCCAAAAGGTGGTCTTTGTTTAGGGTATCCAGCGTCATTCATTATTGAGGCATAGCTTAGTGTCAAAGGGGAAAATAATGAGGCGCCTTAATTTCAATCCCTTTTATTTTTTTGATGGCTGATGCGTAGCTACATGAACGGAAAGGCCATGGGGCAAACGGGAAAGAGAGTGGACATAATGAGTATTAAATTCAGATTCCAGGAGAATTAAAAATAAAAAGAAGTGAAAGCAGTTTATTCATTTAGAAGCCTTAATTCAATTATAAACCTAAAAATTAATGAATCAATGATCAATTTTATTAGAATAGGCAAAATATCTGATATTCTGCAGGTTTTTCCTTAATTAATATTCTATATTCCACAAATTACTTATCATTGTCAGTAAAAATAATAAAATACTGTTAACTCATGAAATATTCAATTACCCTATTTCACAGTATAAGAAAGCTTGAAAAAATATGAATGCATGCAGTACACTCACTTAATATTTGGATGGGTTTATCCAGAATGTAAACTTTTAAAAGTTTAATGGAGTTCACCAATTGTAGTCAAGTAAACCCTTTAAAGTCTTTTTATTGTAAAGAGATTTCCATTTCTTTTTGATGTTGCAGTTAGAGATATAGGCCTGTCATCTACATCTCACTTGAAACGTGAATCACTGCTCGGTACCTGCCACTGGTATGCCAAACCGGCTGGCCGTTTTTTGCATGCAAGTTTTTAATTACATATGACTGGGTGGACCACTCGTAGTAAAGCTGAATTATGAAGAATATGAGCAAGGATGTTAAAACAGAGAGTAGGCATGAAGCGGTTAGCAGGAAAGAATGGTGAGCTAGAGCAACAAAGCTGATAAAATACCACAACGAGTGGAACCGATAATACTTCCACTCCCAGCCAAAAGCTGCTCTCTCCCGGAAAAGCTGCCAGAAGTAACAGAACAACCCCGAGGTGTTATTATTGCTCGACGCTAAAGATCTGCACGGCCCATCAGGCCACTAGGCCGCGTTTACTTACCCAACTAGTGTAACGGGAAAGAAAGGCGAGCAGTTAACCAGCGCTAACCATTCCGGAAGCCATTATTCCCCTCTCTGATATTCGATCTGTCAACAAAACTCCCGGGGAAACTTCTCGAGTGGGTGATGAAGGGAGGAGGAAGAAGAAGAAGACGAAGAAATTTCAAAGAGAATACATAACTGTGGAGAGAGGGGATGGAAAAAAGGCCGCCGCGTTATGGGAGGAGAAAGGGCCGCTCTTGCAGAAAGGTGAACGTAATGACGAGTCCGGATTACGGTTTCTCGGAATAATTCGCGCCCGAGAACAAACACTAAGTCGGCAGCGACCCCTCCCCCACCCCCCCTTTCCCCAAACGTCCCCCTCCTCAAACCCTCTTCCCCCGCAACCATTACTTTCTCGACCGAACGGCTCCGACTTTCACGGTAAGGTGGAGTCGCCTCTCTTCCCCTTCCCCTCTGCTCATTTTCCTCACTTACTCCTATTGTCATGACGGAGAGGGAGGGGCGCGGGAGGGATGAGGAGGGGAGAGGGGAAGGAGGAGGATCTGGGTGGGGGCAGAGGTGGGAGGAGAGAAATGGAAGAAGAAGGTGAGAGGGAGAGAGAAAGAAATGAATTCGCGTACTTACCAATTGACGGGGAGGCATGAAAACACGAGAGTTTTGGGTAGCTTGACAAAGATTTTCTCTAGTCGTAATAGAGGCAATATTCAAATATTATTTTGAAATTTAGCATGAAATTAGTATGCCAAAATTAATGACGTAAAAACCTAGTTACCACACTTCTCAGTAATCAGCTTCACATTTGAAGATTTTTCTTGACATATTTATCTCACGCCGCTCGCTACAAACGTCTCTATGATAAAATGTTGTTTTGCGTTTCTATAAAATATCATTAAGTATGTTCAGTAATTAGTGAATTCTTTAATAACCGAGAAAACTGTGCACTGCACATCGTTACGTTTCAATTTGAACGTCTTAAATTCTCAATTTTTGATAATGTACCTCTGTAGCGCACTGCCGCACCATAGGCTACTGAAAATGCCTTCTAATTTTTTTATAATATCACGAAAATAGAGTAATAACTAACAGTTATTTAGAAAGAAAGTGGTACCATACTCTCATACATATAGCTTAGTGAAATATTGAGGTCATTAAAATTCGCAATCGGCCATGTTGTAAATGTTAACCCTCTTTCGGTCGGCGGTTCACATGAATTATAATGGCAAATCGAGTGGAAAAGTCTTCAGGAATATGATATAGTAAAGAAAAAGAACTTCGGAAAGTAAATTGAAGCTATAAATTATATATATATATATATATATATATATATATATATATATATATATATATATATATATATATATATATATATATATATATATATATATATATATATATATATATATATATATATATATATACAGTAAAGGATAATAATAGTTTTTTCCATTATTTCAGTTGTACAGTCCGTCCAAGCTTAGTAATCTCAGGAGCATAAAAAGGTTTATAATTCTGAGGAAATTCTTCTAGAAAGTTTATTTCTTTGTTTCCCAGTTGATTCTACATTATGAGAATTACCAAACAACTTGGTAGAGCTTTGGGAGAATTTTTTGCCATGAACATCTTACGCGAGTCATGAAATGAGGGTAAAAAACTAATATTCCTTGCAGAATTTTACTAGCTGTCACTATCACAGATATCTTTTTCGTTATGGCTACTAAGAAAATTTTATGCGAAGTCTTATTTTATTCAGCTTATTCATGTCACAAATTCATCCAGTTCCAACTTCCTCATCAAAGTCTATTCCGTGAAATTTTCAAGGAAAATCGTATAGGCATAAAATACAACTTCAACAATTTCAAAGAAGCTCACAAAAGAGGTTAATAAATTTTTCCCTAAATAAAAATGCTGTTCACATTCGATCATAGTAGAAAGAAGTCGGCAAACGATAAAAGCTATCAATTTACTTTGAAACATATTCTTCTTTTTCTATTTATACTTTCATTCATAGCTAATGCTAGGCACTTTGAAAGATATAGTTCATGTAAGGCTGTTATTTACTTAGCTTTTAGTTATATTAATTACAATTCGCTGTCGGATTGCATCAAGATTTGCTGTGCTTGCTGAATGGTCTCTAAATTATTCCGATGGCTGCAATTAGATTCACATCGGTATTTTCTGATCGCTTCGTTGGCAGGATCAAATGATGTGCATTCGGAGTACGGCGAGATATTTTCGAAGGTACCTATTTAAGAAGTCAAGCTCTCATACACTTCGGCCCAAATTAGGGAACACCCACTGTATGTCATTCAGTCCATGCGCGCATTTCCTCGAAGGGAAGAGGAAACACAGAGCAGAAAGGTGATCGATGGTGGGGGGAGATTTGAGAGGAGGCCGAGGCACAGTTTACAGAAGCCCGTGGCGGGGGAGGCAAGGTGGGCAGCGGTGTGCGTCGGGCGCTTGTACCTCGCACGAAGTTGTTGATGTTGTCTGTGCCTACGGCACGCGAGTTCCGAGCACGTGGAGAGGGGCTTTTGGTGGAAAGCGAAAGGGACGGAAGGAGGTGAAGTGACCGAGGAAGCGGTCAAGTGTGTGGGATGGTGGGACCGCGGTGAAGAGGCCGGTCGACCCGCGCTCGAAGCCCCCCTTTTTGGGTCGGCGGATGGTGCATCGACGTTGACGCTAGGAAAACAACAGGGGATTCATCACTTGGTCGAGAGCACTTACTGAGACTTGAGGGGCTGAGTCTGAAACTCGAAGAGCGTTCGCGTGAGAGGAAAACCATGGGGATGAGAGCGTGATGCTATAGTAAGCGTTTTGAGCACGCGAGTATCTCCTACCGTTCGTTAATGTACCACTGTGTTAAACGCCGATGTTCGAGTAATTAGCAAATAATAAAAACTCGATGATTATTTCACGAAACCTCTGTTTGTTGCTGGACCGAGCATACCAACGATTGCCTATAATAATGGTACCCACATTATAAGATTATTGGCATTTCTACTCGTTACGCAGAATTTATTAAGAAGGAATTAAGAAGAAGATGAAGGTTTTACATGTACTTCATTCATTTTGATATCTTAGGTTTTTAGCTCTTTGTATACCAGACAATGATTGGTAGTCGAGTGAGAATGGGAAAGCTCTCGACAGGATATTCTCAGATAAATATAATTCAGTAAAAGTATGCATATTAATATTATAGATTTTGACAATTATAACACCTAATTTACATATCTGAAGAATGTTTTGAAAGCATACTACATTACATACAATGGGTTACAAATGTATATTTGCGCATCGCCATTGTCGGATTCGCAGTATTGGAATAACGTTAAGTAAGTCGTTGTCGGATGGGATGAAAAAGTTGTTTACGACCATAACTATTTGCAATGATCATAATCAACGATATTTTTTTCTGTCGTTATCGCGACTGATTTCGAGAATAACATCCGCGGGACAACTGAAAAATTTCTAATAAACATGGTGATTGAGTACTGATGTCTGGAATAGGTACTATTACAGCATTTTAGACGGTAGTCCGAGATGGCGATTACAGAAAAATAATCAATCATTGAATTTATTATTAATTAATGACTTAGCTCTTATTGAGGATATTTATCGATTGAAAAAATCCTCGGCCATCATTCGACTAATACGATTTTACTTATAGCATAAATAAAAACGGAAAAGATAAATAAATGTTTGACTACACGAATAATGAATTAATTGATAATAGTTTGACACAAAAATCAATAATATCGTCATCATTAAAAATAAAAATAAATTAACAAATCTTAATTTTTATGGCAAAACCGCTTATACTTTCCCTAATTGGCTTAATTTCCAAGAGAATCATATATCCAATCTGCATTGGGTATTCAATTATCTTACTAATCAATGTTACTTATTTAGGTGCCACATTTCTCCAGCTGAAGTGATACTAGACAGATTCAAAACGGAAAAATTGGAATACAAAGTATACCAAGCACCTAAATCAGTCATTCTAGAGTAGATGAATGCGGAGCAGAAATAGCTCCTAGTTACATTTTGGTCCATTAGCATACAAAGGATGATATATTATTTCGTTTAACAGTTCTTTAAATGAAAGCATAGTAATTTCCCTTTTCCACCATTCTACTTCGTTTGGGCATACAGCTTGGTAACTGACTTTTTCGAACCATTTTAATCGTTAATTTGTTCGAGTTCCCGTGGTCTATTTATCAAGTAGCCAGAATTTTCTTTTTTCCGCGTAAACATTAGTCCTACACACGCGTTTCGTTTCCACTACTGCAGACTGCGTTCAGGTTGATTGAGTACAACCCTCGGTTAGAGTTTCCAGCTTCAATGGAGCAAGAATAAATGTTGATTGAGGGCAAATATCAACTCGTGTTCCTCCATAAATCTGTCTTCTTCATTTCAACGGAGTAAGCTTTTTCAACGTTCCTTTTGGACAAGGAGAATATGTTTGCTTCGGACGCTTCGCAGTAATTCCTCCAGTAAAGAGCCCTTATGATGACGAACGTGGATAAGGCAGAGTATCTGGATGATTTAGGGGAGCCTCTGCGTCGTCCATGTCACCTCGAATCCCAAAACACGTGGTCGGAGGTGACATTATGTGTGCCCTAGTAGAAATGAACGCCGTGCCGCGTACGCTGCCCTTCTGAGGTCACTCAGAGAGGCTTGAAGTTTCTACGCACAATTCATGTAAACCAGAGAGTAATTCTCACTTGGCCTTTAGGGTCAACGAATGTAAAAAAAAAATCTCATGGTTTAGTTGAATTTATTTTGATTTGAGTATTCTACCATCTGATTGGTATGTTCTTGGACAGTCCCCAACTTGCATCCCAAATTTTTAAAATAGTCTCTTTTCCCTTCTCGGGATGTTCCGCCATTAGATTCTCTTGAATTCCTCATATATTCTACCTCCCCTTATTTCGTTCAGTCCCTACCTATCCTCGTCCTTCCTCTTCCACGCTTCCCCAGTATTCTTCCCTCTATCACCCTCTTCAGCATCCCCTCTCCTCTCAAAATCTCCTTCATCCATCTCTTCTGCTTTCTCCGTACCTCCGCCACAAGCATCCTCTCCTCTTCAACCATATCCAATACCTCCTCGTTCGTCTTCCTCGTAAGTTGAGTTAGCGCACACTAAAACCTTACTTCATATTTGCTATGCAATAGTCACCTCATACTTATTATAATATTTGCTATTGATTCCCAATATTTCTTTCACCCTGAGGACGATGGCAGACTACGCCTTCAACACGTCAGTGAAGCTCAGCACCATGACCCTGTCGAAAACCCGAGAGCTCTTTATTTTATTTATTTATAGTTTTTCCGCCTTTTTTATCTTCTCAGTCCGCATCGAATACGGGTGTCACAGCTCTTGAATATTCAAATGATGAAACTATGCGATAATATTCCAATCACATTGAAAATGACGACAATAGATGGGTCCGTAGTGTTATCATTGCCACGAAGAAAACCTTCTCATAATAACTTGTGTAAGCGCAAGAAACCTGTTATTGGTAATAATGCTACACGAACAATACGAGTGTTCATCACCTGTATAGACCATTCAGAAACCAAATGATGGGAATGGTGAATTGGCTGTTCTCTCTATTCCAGCCTTAGATGACCGATATATTACTTCATCAATCCTTACCTAGACGTCTCTCAGTAATTTCTCAATGTTATAAATACCTACGAAGGGAGTTCTTCCCATAGAAGCAGGTCGGACGGATGCCTAAATCTCGCTGTCATATCTTAAAGAATGCTCGATTAAGTTGGAATATTTAAAAAGAAGTTTATTCACTAAAACACTTTCCTCATTTTCGTTGACGTACTTCAGAAACAACTCTATACTCATACTCTCACTTAGCGTAGATTTGAAATCATGCACTTCCGAAAATTTTGGGGCAATGTGCATTGTTACGATACGGCTATAATTTGAAAAACATTTTATTTGAGAATCAAAACTTCTATATTTGGGAACATGCTAGCAAACAAAAAATGTAGTCACCAGAAAATAAACTATTTTCAACATACTTCACGATATGCTGATTGGTTCAGCACTCTCATTTTTAAGCAAGAGAAGCTAACGACATGCCACATTTTCGTTGAAATGGTACAGATCACTTTCTAACCTTTCCCTGCTTACCCAACGATAACCCTTATCATCATAGTCCCAACTCCTAGAGGCTATTATTTATATCCTGTATCTATTTATTTTACCCAGTTTCAAAGTTTTTACAATCTTTGGTATCAATTCCGAACATTTCTTTCTCCCTTAATACGATACGGCAGACTACGCCTTCAAAACGTCAGTGAAGCTCAACACCATGACCCGGTCGGAAACCCTAGAGCTCTTTATGTTATTTCTTCCTAGTTTTTCCCCCTTTTTCTTATCTTCTCATTCCGCATCAAAATCCACACCCTGAAGACCTTTTAATATGCATTTTAATTCCTAGCCCGTCAATTGCGTCACATTCGACGTACAACGATCGAGAATCCATTTCCAGATTTTTGCCACATTTTTGTCGCCATGCTGGACTTATATTGTTAGAGAATTACTGCTACGGTATATTTACTGCAAATGATGGATTCACAAAGAAAAAGGAGGGAGGAGTGAGATATATGATTTTTTGCTATAACTTTATTTAAATCTTTCTTATATTTTTCCCATGCCAAAACTCACATTGCATAAATGGTGTTGTCACTACGGAGGTCAAGACATTAAAAATTCTACCATGGACCACAAAACGTATTTTTAAAAGGATATTGTGATAAATTCAATAGTATTTTTCTGTTAATTAAAAATATTCTGCTCACTGTACTTGTCTATCTGAATACATTTTAATCAGAAATTACTATTATTTTTAAAATTACTCAGATTATTCGTCATTATTGCTATTTTCCGCCCTAGAGCTCATTTAAAGTGTTTGTAGTTTTTCTGATATGTTTTTAATAGTATTTATGTGGTTTTGGGGAAAATAAATATTATTATTATGTAAAATGCATTCACTTTTACTATTCATTATGGTTATTCAAACGCAAAAAGCACGTACATACTTTGACGAGATAAATGATACCAGGTTAATTACGAAGAAACGATTTAATGCACCACTTAAAGGAATACATAGGATAGCTGCGGATAAAAATGCAGCAGTTTCCACGATTACTTTAATTTTGTACACTTAATCCCATATGATAATTGGCTGGTAAAACTAGACAGACCAATTATAAAATCGGGTTCAAAACATTATACTTTTGAAAGGAATAAAAATATCAGGGATCGGTAAGTGACCTCAGTCATAATTTATCTGAGAATTACCTTCCACTTAACCCTACTTCTCGGCAAGATGCACGAGAACACCCATGCTTTTCACTTACATGAATATTTTAGGTAATCGCCGAACGCAATCTGATCACCCATAAAATAGAATTCCGAAGCCCTTTTTCCACTCTGCTGCGACGTTCACTGGACGTGGTAAATATCTGCGAAGTGAATTTTTTATAATGGCATGATGTAGTTTCGTCTTCAAAGCAGTACTCGTTACTTGAATAATTTATGAAGATCGGCACTCTACTTAACCCAGATGAACAACCCCGCCTTCTAGGAGCGATGACGTTTTTGATGACATATATGACATCAGAGGCTCTCAGGATGATTGGGCTTTCGAGCTATTAAGCGCCAATCATAACTGAGAGAAGTAGTTGCCCACGGTTTCATCACAATGCGATTGGCTGACCCATCAATTACAATAGATTGTGATCCACTTATTTGAATACAAGTGAAGATGAGATGGGTTGGAGTGATGAATATCCCAAGTATCAATCATCCTGCTTCAAAGGTGGATCGTCGATTTTGGAGTTTTTTTATAAAAACAATTACACTGACAAGGGGAGAGTCTGTTAACCGGGTGTCAGATCATGTTCAAAATTCGTATGCATATAGTACTCCGAATGCAATCCATGAATCACCCCACCTATGGGCGTAGATATCAAATAGTTTAAACATAAAAGGCCTTTAAACATTTATAGGTGTAATAAATACCCTTCTTCTCTACCCTGACGTCAAGGTCGGCGTGGTCTAGTGGTTAGCGTACTTTTTGCAAGTGGCTACTCTAGCTATTAGTGCTATACTGCCAGTGGCTACTCTCGCTCCTCGATGTTTCGGACCTCGGTGGTCTGAGCATTCGGCGCGACATCGAAAGGTCCGTGGTTCGATTCTCAGCCTAGTCGATTTTTTTTCACTTGGAATCGGCCATCATTCCATCTTTACATCACCGTTGTGTCGTAAAATTTTATTTGTTTCCTATCCTCTTTCTTTCACCATCTGTTTGAACGAAATATTTATTATTTACGCCTGTGAGTGGTTTGAGTGTCAGTGTGCCTTATTCAAACTTTGCTTTCCTTTTCTGTGCACGTAATTTCTTCTCTGCCGGTGCGAGAAATTGCCCTACTTCATCTCTCGGCGACATTTAAGGGCCACTCTTGGGGGTGTTTGGTTCATATAAACCCCCCGCCGATTCAGGTGTGTCTTATGAGACTAGGTAGCTCGGTTGTCTAAGCATTTGTCGCGACATCGAAAGGTCCGTGGTCCGATTCCCGGCCTAGTCGAATTTTTTTCACTTGGAATCGGCTATCCTTTCATCGTCACACCCTGAGAAAGGTGGTTGACGACTCCACCAAAATATCGGAAGTTTTGATTTGTAAGTGTCTTTCGCTTGTGTCTCTATTTTTATCGGCCACCCTCTTGGCATATTAATATATATATATATATATATATATATATATATATATATATATATATATATATATATATATACACAACGAAAGGTTCGCCAATAAGCCACAACAATAAAAAATACACTTGACAGGGGGTGGGGAAAGAAAAGTAAAGAGAGAAGACTTACAGGGAAAGTTTCGGGCATGTAAGACCTTCCTCAGCTATAAAAAAGTCTAAGCAAAAGATATATATATATATATATATATATATATATATATATATATATATATATATATATATATATACATATAAATATATAGAGCGAACGAAAGCGGTCCTGAATCCCATACGGAAAACGCGTCCGGCAGTCAGAGACACCCATCTAGTTCCACCGCACTCATTTCGACCACCAAATTGGGCTAAGGTGTCTCCGGCTTCGACACCTCCTCTAGTTACTCTTGCAATTCTTTGTTGGCTCTCACCACGAGAGATGAAATCGCAATCAGTCTTCCTCGCCCCTCGCTGGCGCCGTCCTCCTTTTCGTCTAAACTCGTCTCTCGCACCGGAAAACCATCCGAGGGACGTCCTTGCGAATATTCCCAGACACTGGGACCTCTCCACATGCTCGACTGACTCTCTGCCACCGATTTACCCGAATTACCTTTAGGACTATGAAATGACAATTGTGTAGTGGATCAACTGTGAATCGAAGCTGCACACGTCCACCATAAACGTGGTGAAACAGATAAGAGAACATTGAAAATAATTCTTCTCGGGCTTCCGACTGGGTTAGCCCTTAAGACGATGTATAAGTCTTCCATCAAAACGTTGGCGGAGATAGAAAACCAAACCAGGTTGGAAGAAAAATTCACTCTATCAATCTCCAGGAAAGCATAAAGTTCTAGAGGAGAAAATTGTTTCCGGTTTATGTACCGGTTTAAATGTCTGGACAAATATCTACACGGTGATCCATCCACTTTGATCCACGGTGGTCTACATCCGATATTGATACCATCTCTCATATATAGCGTTAACGTTAACTAGCATTGTCCGATTTAATTAGCAAAATCTGAAATGCCAATGAACGACACACTACTACAGAGGCTACTTCATCTGGTGATTAACTATCATCAGACATTGTAAAACTAATTAATTTTCATGTGGAATTAGAAGACACAACACATATTCATCTTTCTGGAGAATTTCTGTTGAGAGTTCTCCGAGTTTGATTGAGTTAAAAATGTTCACAACTATTCCATATGGAGTACTACTAATCAATCAGCTTATTCCACCCATTTTTGTAGTTTATGGAAACTGTGGAATCATTTTTTCGTCTAACTTCACCAAATGGAACGAAAATGGAGGAAAATTAGCGTTGCAAAGACAGTTAAATTAACACAACCACATTTATTATTTTTAGGAGGAGTTAGTAACCTTTGTACATGCGTTTTTTTTACGCTGCATCCCAAGCAGGAACATGGGAAAATTAGTCGTTCATGTAGGGATAATCAAATTTGAACAGTTTTGATACTTAGTATTTATAATTTCACGTAAAAATTGATACTGGTCACTTCAATCATTCGTCTTCGTAATAATATCCGTGTATGACAGTTAGTCAGAGCGGAGGATGGGATGGATCGAGCTCGAGAAAGGTAGAGTGGCATGAACTACTCCTCAATAAGTGGTATACAGAGTTTCTTCGCAAAACTATCTCTAGTAATTTACTTACACTTACATTATAATCCATTTTATTCATTTCAAAGTTTTATCAAATAATTTGAGCTGAATTTAATCATTTAAAGTTATTATTGTGTGTTAAAATACGTTTTTAGCAGGTAAACCAACACTAATACGGTTTTATAAGCTCAAACATATGCATATAGTACATTCGCGTTAACCTGGCCGATGACAGCTCGCGAAAGGAGAAAAAAGTGGATGAGAGGGGGAGCATTGGAGGGGTATCTGCCCGCTATGCGCCATGCGCAGTAAGCGATTTTGGTTCGGACTAGTCCAAGTTCTTAAAAATTCGCCTATCAAGGGGTAGGGTTTTCAAGCCTCACGTTGTTTACCTCTTCTCTGACAGTGTTCTTGCCTTGGCTGACCTGGACAACATGCGGGCGTAAATAAGTCAGCCCATTTGACTTCAAATGTTAAGGGGAACCGTCCTCCCCTACTTTTCCCTCCCTTGACACCGCAGGAAAATTGTTCGCGCATGGCTCCCCCCTCAGTAAGCGCTGCTACCCCTATTTTCTGAGTTGGAATAGGCTCAGCTGCGCACTAGACTACTGAGTGTCGGCCAAGTTATTGCGAATGAACGTGTCATTTCACGCATAGGAAATAACAACAAAACTCGGTGGATCATTTGCGGTGGCCTATGACTCAAAGGAAATATTAAGACAATCATATAAAATGAAGGTACAGCGTAAATATTTTAACTCGATTCAAAGTAAGTTAATCTGGACGGCTGTTCGTAAGATAGAAGTTTTCGGGACCTGGATTCCCTCAGCAGAGCGATTGTAAGAGCTATCATGTTTAAGGTGATCCAACCCGCTACGTGCGATCATCATCACACAACCAGTTTTCTGCCAGCTATCGAGGATCACGCGACCAGTTTTGCGGGAAGATGACCACGATGTGCGACCTTCGGAGGGAGGTTATCCCGCGAGTCCCGAGGCGTTTTCGCTTGCATTGCTGTCTCCGGAATTTGAATTTCTCGTTATCAACACCATTTCGCAGCCTACACTGGTTGTCGCTGAAATTTAGACATGTGTTTTGTTCGGAGGGCAAAGAATGATGAGGAGGAAATGCATTCAAATGGCATAATCAGCGTAGTAAAACATTGGGCATAGCATGCTCCTTTGGATCGTCAGCTGTTTTAAAATTTGATAAGCAATGCGGTGCAATTACTTTTTGCCAACATTTTTACAACCCTATATTGCAAAAATCTCAATCCTAAGAATACATAATATAATAAGAAAGTCCAATTCCAACCTGTAACTTCATATTTAGGAGCGTGGGATTTGCTCTGCGGCCACTGAGGGAGATTGTCGTTAGACACAGAAATTGATGACGACCTGGTTCCACGACCGTGAATGTGGTGTCCTTACCTGTCCTTGAGGTAAGTAAAGCCTTGTCTTGGATGTTCAAACAGTGAAAAAAATTGTTAAAACCGGTAAACAAATGTGATGGCAGTTTTGCATGGAATGCCTGGAGAAATGCATTTTTCGTAAGCATGAGGCCAAGCGATCCTCATTAATTATCTAAAAATATTTAATTTTAAAGAATATTTTTTTACTTCGCGCTGTGATTAAGAAATGTAATTAAAACCTTCCACTCATTTTAAATTAAAAGATGTCACCAGTGATTATTTTTTAAGCAAATTCCATTATTTTGTTAATTTGTACCACTGCTCCATGTTCTTGGACTAAAATTTATTCATAATATTGTAAATTTGAACAGAAAAGCATAGCGAATTGAATAACCATCGCGTAAGTTAAAAAAGGAACTTTGAAGTTATTATGCCCGTGAAATTCTAACATTCTGCTGATAAAAACCAAATAAAAGACCATGCTTAATCAGGAAGTAAGAAGTGAAGCCGATCCATCATGGTAAAATTTTTTGCAGTTTTCCCTCGTTTCAAATTTTTTTCATGACTGTTTTCTATGCACTCCACTATTATGTGAAATAATTTATCGTTTTTGATAACAGCGTATTATTTTATTATCACGAATATTAACTAGAATTCCAACCACTGGAAAATTACTTAAGATATCAATATTCCGTCTGGAACTCAGGGTAGAGTTACAGGCCAACTATGTTTAAATCCACAGAGTATTTTATTGGTACAACTAGTTTCAACGCTACGGCGTCATTATCAGGTACAAACATTAAAGTCATAGCCATTGGTATTTACCTTTATGTGGATTGTACCTGATGATAACGCCTTAGCGTTGAAACTAGTTGTACCAATAAAATACCCTTTGGGTTTAAACATAGTAGGCCTTGTAATTATATGATAATGGACTTCTACAACGTTACGCCAGAAAGTATTGAAATTACATTTTGTCTGCTCACAAAAAAACAATAATCATAATCGGTTTTGACTTAAAATAGTTTTCGACTGCGTTCACCTAAGGTTCGGCCATCCGTAGGCTCCCTTATACACGCAATCTCTAAAATAGTATCTATCAATTATTAGCACCACCAAGCCTAGTTTCAAAACTGGTATGCAAGTGAAATGATCGAAATGCAAATTTCACCAAAATATATAGGCTTGCCAAAGGGCTTAATCTTTGAATGCCTTTGAGAAAGTTCCCCGAAGCTTTGCATCTTGAATAGATCCCGAAAAACCGAGATATTGCTGGTTAAAGAAGTTAGAGGCACCACTTAACACATTTCATTATTTATTTACAAATACAGGCATTACAACCAATACAAAAAGCACTTAACACATGTTTACTAATTGGCTGGACATTTAAAGAAAAAGAACGTATCAATTGAAATTCTGATGTCCATTCCGTAGTTGACGTAGTGTTCACAGGTGAGAACTGGGGAGACCGAAGATTATGTATGTGGATATTGGATCTATCATGAAAACCAATGAAAAGAAAACAAATGCCGTTGCATGTAGAGTGTCTAAAGGACTGCGTCACTCAAAGAGGTGAGAAGTTAGAGAAAGTTTAATGGAAGTAAGTTGATGGACGTCGCTCACTTAAGAGCTAGCTTTGTAAGCATTTCAAGTTAAAATTAAGCTTTAGAAATTACATGGCTACCTTACAGGTAGCGAATAATTAACGCCAAATCTGAGCGAGGCAAAAGGTACTAAAGAAAAAGTTAGAGAACGGATTGTATTTTTTCCATAATCTCCTCTGAATTGGGGTTTTATAATCTCTTAAGTATGGAAACCGTCCGCAAAAGGTCTAAAATTTGACGATTCTCGAATGGAGCAAACAAATAAGGACGAGTGTTCTTGCGTAGTGAGTCAGAGTTCTAAACATGGTGCTGGGGACGAATACTGAAGGTCAAATGGGTGGGTAAAAAAGTAGGAGAGAGGGCGCAGAGTAAATGTAGAATGAAATATGACGGTGTTATGAAAAAAAGGCGCGGTTGGATTTCACCCACCAAGTGTCACCGTGGATTTTTTGGAAAAATAACAAGAGAAAGGAAATACATCATTGATACCCTGATGAAGACCATGGGCTGTTGGAACTAAACTAAAAATTATGAGAACTAGGAACTATATCAAGATATTGTCCTGCGATCGGATGCAAGAGGGTGTGGCAGGGGATGCCAGGACACCACCAATAAATAAATGGGTGGGAATAGGATAGAGGAATTGGAAGAAGAAAAATACGAAAGAGAATTGTATGCTAAAGGATAGTTTTGGTGCCTCGCTTGTCCTTGCTGCTGCCACTAATAACACATGGGATGAAAAAGTATTTGTTTCTATCAGTTCGGAAGTTCCTATCTCTCTTACTTTGTCACTTCTATCAGTTCTAGGGATATATTGCTAGGTTGAAATGATATCCTATGCACACCCTAAATTTATCGTGTCACTCGGAACTAGAAGCTGGACGGTTGACCTTAGTTTATAAGAATCCGTAGTTCACGTAGCACACAGCGAATGAAAATGAATTATACATTACATCACACTCGACATACTGCGTGGGCAGGAAAATTATTAATACCAGTAATTGTTGCTTCTTGAAAGAAGTGCTCAAATCCTGTATGGAGAAAAAATTTACTCAATGTCTTTAGAATGGTCGATAATCAAGCAACTAGTGGTCAATATCGAATCTTCGGCCTTCGACCTCTGTTGATCGCAGTGAAAGGAGTGGGGAATGTGTTTCATTTTAAGGATGAGCTGCGGAAAATCATGAAGAACTTTTTATACGATACAAATGATAAATGAAAAAAGTTCCAAAAACGGATGGCGGGGATCTAATAGAGGGAAAAATCGATGGATGAAGCTCTCTGTTTTAGATTCCCACGCGTATTGATTCAACGAAATTGCTCTCATTATAAAGCAAACGAGATTGGCTCCCGGGAATAACCGAATAAGATTACGTTACCTGCACCATATTACCTATCGTCTCGTCGATACTACTTTAATGAATTTCAGTGCGATATGTTATCATAATAGAGAATTGTTACATAATGCGTGTATCAGCGTCTTATGGCCAACGAAAACGTATTCAATCGAGATTTCAAGGACACTCTTTCGGAACGGCTCAAATGAGCGCGCAGGTATTCGTGGAATTCGTTGAGCAAACGCAAGCACGGAATGAAGAGACGCGGGTGGGCACGCCGTCGGACGCGAGGGCTCTCGGATACGTGCGCCGTGCCCTCTTGACCCTGGCGGTTGAAGAAGAGCGACGGCCAAGCACGAGAGAGCATTTAAAACTCCTCGCCTGACTCGCTTTTCGGGAGTGAATCCATTTGTTTTACAATTGAGGACGGAGTTGGTTGCAACAGCGTTAATGCCTCCAAAAGTGTTTTCCAAACCAGACGCAAGGTCAAAACAATATGCGTAAAATCTTTATCCCACACTGGAAACTCCCAGTGGTCGCATTCGTCTGAATTTCAGTTTTCAAATTAATGCACCACCACCAGCGATCGAAAAGGCAAAGAGAATATGATGTACGGCATTCATCGCCTTGGCCTGCAAGTTTCCTTGACGGAAAGCTAACATAACATTTATTAAATTGCAGAATTGGAAGCCATTATGTCCTCCTTCGTAATCAGTCATCAAAGTGTTACGATAACGTTGTTACTCTTGTTGTATGTTTGCTAAGGAATGCACATATAGTACAATACTTTTCTAAAACTAGGACACAAGTTTTACACCAGACTTTATAATCCTCGAGTAGATTCCACATCAATATTTTACGGCGTAAAATTCAACAGTGTTCCTTATGTCTATATAAATAAATATACTGAGAAAACTACAAAGCATAGTTAAAGACGTCATGAAGTACCAAAAATATAAATATTTCTGAAATGTCCCTATGAATTCCCCAAGGGATATATCAAGCAAATCAATAAGCATATTTATTTCACTCGCAAGGAATCACTAAATGCGCATTGATTGATATTCCAAAAAATAAATCAAAAAGACCGGATTTTGCAAAGTGAAATAGAAGGTTGATGTTCAATGGCAGGGAAATCTCATATTACATTCGATAGAAATTATAACTCAGATGGGAGAGAAGCAAATTATGCAAGCTGACACATTGATGCTCTGAATTAAGACATGGAAAATTCTCAGGTAGCTAAAATGGACGATGCATGTATTCTTGATTAATAGTATATGCACGAAGATGAATCAGATACTCTACAAAAAATATTATACAATGTACACTGACGACTTAATCAGTATAGTACCTGGTTACCGAGCGTTGCTCGATGTTTATTTGATGTACTAAGAACTTGTATGCTCGTATTCTGCAACTTATTGTCTATTTTAATTATATTGGGCGTTCACATAGTGCACTTAAAGGTTTTAACAAAAAAAAATTTATAAAGGGTAACGGAGTTTTAATTTTTTAAATATCGTAGTGATTGATGGAATTAGGTAGTATAAAGCAAACTCAAAAACTTCACTAACACAAAAATGTTCTTCTAACGAAATTCTGAAATCATCAATAAATTCAATATTTACATTGTTTTTATTATTTTCAATATTAATTGACAGATTATTGTTAATATTAGATTAAAAATTATTCAATATTTCCTTCCATGCAACGTTTCTCGCGTGTCGAAATTATTGAGTCAGGACGCTCTTGGGAAAATTGTTGCAAGGTTGATCCATCTTCAAAAGTTGTACGAGCTGCTTCCGCAAATTAGGGCCATTCAGGATTGCACGTCATTGTGATAACGAAGTCTGATAATCCAATTCGACGGACAAAGGCCATAGCTTCTTCAAAATGTTCAGTGTAAAAACACGTAGATACAGGAAACGAAGCAGGCAAAATAATCCTTTCACCAACAACATCATTCTTTTTTCATTCAATTCACTCAAAAATTGAATCGCTCTTGTACGTATTCCTGATCTAATTAGTACGGCTTTCGCAATCGGTGCCTTTCGCATTAGGCTGCGATTTACAAACAAGCATGTAATATTTCGTGCAGTTATAAACAGACTGAAAAGATTTCCTATGACAGAAGATTTTCAAGGAAGAAAGGAACATTTCGTGAAACTATAATGGATTCAATAATCACACTTTTGGAGCAAAAAATAAAACGTCATTCACGGGAATAAGCTGTTACCAAAACATATATCCTCAGCAAAAGTAACGAGATTTAATTATTTACCATATTGTATCTGCCATATTCTGTAAAAATAAATTAATTTTCGGTTTAAACTAAATTATATAGATATATCAGAATTTATTTTGGAAAAAATGAGAATTTTACCGTTTAGAATTGTTTTAAAATGCTAATGTATCAAGAATTGGTAATAATTTGCGTTCCATTACCTAACGTGCACAAATATAGTATTACGTCACAACGCTATTTCTGAACGAATTCTAAAACCCGATTGAAGATCAGATAGAGAAGTTATTGAAACTTTAAACAACCTCACAGACTCAAATGCTTTCCTGTTCCACCAAGCTCGCTAATACGACGCGTTCGAAATTCATGAAAACGATTACTTTCATTATGCTCATGCAATGATAGGCACCAGTGATGACAAAGATAAGGTATGTATGGTATAAGTCTCCGAATGAAAAAAATTGAAACTTCACGTATTGCATTATGAGTTATTATTAAATCAGGGCATCAAGTGAATAATATTTCCTCTAAAATTCATAACGGATTTTTTATTAAATAAATTACTGAATATAAAATAAAATGTGTTCATCCAGATAATATATGAACAAATGATCTTTTACAATATTCAAATAAAATATAAACCTTCTATTTATAAAAAAAACCTAATTTATTACGTTTTATTCCACAGTGAAAGTGAAGTTCCAAAGACTTTTAAGGTAATTTTTTCCCCATGAAATTTATTCTAAAATGGTAATACAAGCCTTAAAAACGCACGTTTGTTTCCGGCGATCACTTTTACTCCATGCAACAAATGTTGCTCTTTCGGTTTCCGTTTCAAATTTTCCTCAATCACTCTCGGAAGCAAATATTCCCGAAGTGGGCGTTAGGCGTCTGTTAACAGGTTATGCTAGTGCTAGGGGGACGGATGGATCCAACGCTCCGAGCAAGGAGAAAACGACGAGCTCTCATGGTATTGTAAGAATTTTATTGCCTCAGCGGCGAGAGTGAGTGGTGCTGCCCGCACTTCCTCCAGGATCACTTTCGCGGTTCTTGATTTAGAAGCGTGGGCGGCTGCTAACCTCTTCCCGGAATACTAGCGCTATGAGCCTTTGCCCGTGTAGAAACGGGGGAGGAAGATTTCTCGTAACCGTTAGTAGGTTCAATCGCGGATCAGTGAGTCAAGACAGACTCTAAACTTCACCTTCTCACATGCAATCTTAAAAAGAGGCTGATTTCACTGATTGCGAGCCTATTCTGTTAGAAAATAAAAAAAACATAAGGTCCAAATTTTACAGATTATTCGAAGAGCACATTTATAATTAGCATAGAGCATATAACTACTTTTTCTAGTCATAAAATCTGACTCCGTCTCCATTTCTATTAAACTATGCAAAAAAGATGATTTTGCTTAAATCATCATCAAATTCCCATAGAGAACCCCCTTCTTATAGATGGGATTTCTCTAAAATAGCTATTATAATAGATAGAAAAATAGCGTTTTCCCCCAATTGTCTCCCAAACCCGCTCTTAATACCATAAAATTTCAAGTTCAATTTTTGAAGATATTGTGGGGAAGGGTAGGATTGTGGTCTTCGTATTAAACAGAGGACAGGTTTTTCTAAAAGTTGCTAGATTATGATTTCATGATATTCAAGTCATTTTACGGAAGAACCACTTTGAAGTAGAACATCGGATTCCATCTCATCTATCCATCCCAGATGTGTTTTTTTTTTCGTTTTGTTTTTCGGCCATTATGAAATTAAATCAGCTGTAGTTAGATTAGAACTCGAAACTAATGATATATTACACTAGCGTGACAAAAAAATGCGATCGCATTTATGCTCTGAGTAAGGGAAAAGCTCATTTCAGCACGAAAGGCCAAACACTACGAAGAAATATGATTCCAGGAAAGAGCGTTAATTAGGATGGAACTTTATAATTCCCTTTCACTGAATAATTCACCATAAAACCCTTCACGTGATAAATACCGTATCAGTTGTTTAAAATGTTTTTTTCAATTTGGTCATTTTATTTCAGCACTAAAAAAATGGAATTATTTTTGCATGAAATACCTAAATGGCTAGCAATGTCGTATAAGTGTTTTTAGATTTCTCTCTTAGTACAAATACACATCTTACTTCTATCGTTATTTGATCTTTGTATTTTTCCAGGATTTTGCGTTTTTTGTTTTGTGGGACAAAAGTTTCGCTGGCAGGACAGCCAGTGAAAATGTTGTCCCGCAACAGAACAAACACGGAAAAAATCCTAGAAGAATGCAGAGAGCATCACTCCAGCTCCGCGGCATCACTAACATGACCCGTCACAGTTTTCTGAATTAAATGTTAATTCTAAAATAAATATTAAGCATTTAAACTGTGATGTGAGGGTACTTGTCCTTACGGGTTTTGTGTAAGACGTCTTTCAGGATGGGTGTTTAAGCTTTGCGATGTATTTTTGTATGATAATTTATAAATAATGATAATTTATAAAAATAGAGGGAGGATAACCATTATAACTCACTGAAATCATCTACATGGAAATGTTCGAAATCAAAAAGCTGTGAGTTGCTAGACTCTTAAAGGTATATCAGCAAGATAACGGCTCTCAGTTTCTACTCTTCAAAATAGTGCTGGAACATTTTCAAGATTGAACTAAAGTCTCTAAAAACATTAAAAATACTGGGAACCTACAATTAACAAATAATAAACGCATTTCACAAAAAGATGTTCTTCAAGGGATCTCGAAAAACTCATCACTACTATGGGAAAAATGTCCTCTTATTTAGATAAATCCCCACATTGGGTACTCTCCTTTAAGAGTAAATTTGTAGAGAGATGCATGCAAACACATTCACATGAATTTAAACGTGATTTTCTTCCCGTGACTGCAGGAAAAAAATCATGTATTTCTGCCATGGAGTGCGTCCTAACTTGTGGCAAAGTGAAAAATGTATTTTTACTGCACCACTGCATTAGCCCATTAAATCGTTTTTTAACCGTTCCATAGTTTCAATTGGGAACATTTTCTGGCTATGTTGACGGCGTTACATGTTTGGTGTTTCCCACTGAATACTTCCAAATGCATTTTTAGATCACTTTGCGCCCCTGCACATGCTGATGAATCATTAGATTTCATATTTAATTGCCTAAATAACCCTTTATTCTGAAAATATTCAGAATAGAGTAGGAAATAGTATTAGAGGGTATTATTCAAGCTGAAATCAATTTTCATGGACATAATTGCATACAAAATGTTCGTTATTTGCTATAAAAACGACTCATTTTACCATTGATAAATATAAAACACGCTCATGAATTAATGAACTTCTATAGTCCATGTGATTTTTAAGCAGTGAAAAATAAGGTTAATATATTTATTGTTATTTGAGTCCTTTAACTTTTATAATATCCAGATTCCTTCAAAATATAGTTTATAACATCGGACATAAAAAGACAATTGTTTATAGTTTTCCCTGGTTGATCCCAGTTAATTGATATCCTAACCGTAGGTAGCATAATTGAACAAGACGATGGAGGGACGTGCGATAATTTTTTCAGTTGTTGATGATAGTAATAAATTTTGTCTTCCTTGATATTTTACTAACTTCTCTGCGGCTGTGTTACACTTGGGAATATAAAAAACTGGCATGATCACTTATCGCATCGCATGGAACTTAATCATTGATAAATTATATTGGAAAGCTGGACTGCTAACAATTATTTATCACTTTTTCACACCCCTCTTTATCAATACATGGTGTCCTGGGAAAATTCGTATGATATGCCTATGTGTATCACAGTGCATCATTCACTGAATTGGACGTCAATCAATGGGCATCACGTTCACTTTATGCAAGGCTCAATGACTGTTTAGTTGCATGCACACATATAGGGAAATTGAGCTATTTATGTTCCTGGCTAACTGTGGTTTTCCAAAAATGTCTGGTGCCCATAAACTTGCGTTACAGTGTACATCCAGAATTTGGAAGAACATTCAAAGCGATTTAACATCTGATAACAGCGGCATATATCTGGGAAAATTTCACTGATACCACACCACTGATTGAATCATTTGATGTTCATAACATTCACGGTCTGCCACATTAAAATGCTTCCTGAGGTTGTATTCCTCAGATGAGAGGAAGGAGATCGATCGGACTTTTACGACCCTGGTCAGACGAGAGAACACGAAGGGAATCACTCCATCGCCAGAGGCTAAGGGCAGAGGACCGCGATATTGTCCACAGGTCGGTGGAGAAGAACAGCTGATGAGGGCGGATGAGCGGGGGCGAGAAAGGGAGGAAAACATCCCTCTCTCGGAGGGGCAGCGGGTCGTGGAATGGGATGGGTGAAGCAAACAGCTTTTAAAAAAGGTGATAGTACATACAAAAGAACAAGCGGGAAAAAAGTAAACAGAAAAAAAAACTCACGGAAGGCGATCCTCTATTGTCTTCCTCCGCTTATCCGTGCCCTACTTCCCCGCAGCAAAAGAAGCCACGACCTCTGGCGTCGACGATGAACGGGTGGCCGAGCGTCCTCGAGAGCGCCTGCGGGGGCCGTCGAATTGCGAGCGCCGAACACACAAACTCCCTCCGAAAAACCGACCGACTACAGAAAGAGGTCCGTGTCGGATGCTATCACACTCGAGTGGGCCAAAGGAATCCAGCCACCGGAACGAAAAAAAATATTTGTTTGAAGAAAATATCTCCCCCTTTTTTCCTCGCAGAGTGGGGGTGACTTTGGCAGGGAAGGGGCGCGACGTCTCCAGAAACTTTCTTGAAGGAAGCCCCCAGGTCAGCGGTCCTCTTCAGGGAGGAGCCCACTGGACCACGATTTGTGGCGCGACACCGGCCGAAGACAAGGGGGGGCAGCGCTGGTCTCTCACGAGGGTTGAAGGACCGTCCGCCGGCAACAGCGAGTGGGTCGCTGGGATGAAAGAGTTGAAAAAACCCCGCAGGATTTTCGTCAATGGATCCCCCAAAAACTCTTTCTTCCAGTCGGCGGGGCAGACCAGGCCGTTTGGTTGGCGGGTGCGCCGTATGAGAGCACGGGGAAGACTGAAGGCGCCTCCACGGCCATGGTCTCACCTCAAGACCACGGAGCGCTTTCTTTATTGAGGTGGGGGTTGACGGGGGGGCGGACGTGAGGGAGGGAGGGGGATGAGAAGGGAGTGGGGGGACTAACAGGTGGATGGAGGGGAAAGAGTGAGCGGTGAGGAGAGGGAGAGGAGTAAGGAGGGTGAGCCTTTCGCCTTCGTTTGCAGACTCTCTGACAAGAGATACCACACCTAGACCTTCCGAGGCGTAGATTGAACACTCAACCTGTTGTATTGAAAGTCATCTTGCTCTCTCGAGAAAAGATCCGTACCTCATATTTTACCTTATATTTTTTCCAACTATCTTCGCCAACACTATAACTGACAAAAGGTTTAACTATTTCAGGGAATCAAGTCATTTCTTTATCTCAATCTTATGCTCTTGATCGGATAATAATCTAATTGTTTTATGCTTACGCAGGTGCTAATGCCATTTATCTAAGTTAAGGACGAAAGTGGCTCGGTCACACTTTCCTGTGGCACACTCGATACCACATCTCCCTCATACTATCGAGTGCGCATCTTTTTTGCGAACTTATTAAAGATTTTAATCCCGTTTACTCGCTGCGGGTGTGAGTAAATAATTTTTACGTTCACCAGTGTATCGAAAAGGATTTTATTGGACGTTTATTCGCAATTTAAAATATCTGCATTCATTTGAGTTTTCAATGCTCGTTACCTTAAAAGTTGCGATAAAAACCCCGAACTGTTATTCACATTATCCGCTTTTCTAAATATTTGTTGACTTTGGTAGTTGTAAGCGAACGTTGCCATCAGTGTATATTAGTGATTAATGAGCAAGCGGATGACTGGGCGGACGAGGAATAAAATATATTCACCGAAAATATTTTGGTACATATATCAGGAATGCGTTAATAACGTTAATGCATTGCGTTGGAATGTGTGGACCCAAAGTCAGATCTAAAAAGTGACGAATCTTCAGGAATGCATTGGATAATTTGAGATAAAATTGTGAGGGATGGATCCTAAAAGAATACCTCAATATAATAATAAAACCTTTCATCATTCCCTCTGGGTACAGAAAAAAGGACGCACAAATTGATATTTAATTCATGAACTCCGGAGCTTTAAATAAATATGCAGCAGCGTGTGAACTGAAATACACTCTCCATAAAAAATATTTTACATGCAAGGGATCCAAATTTTACAAATATAAAAAAAATCATTTTTGCGAACTGATCTTTCTTTTGCTGTGACCAATCTCATGACCAAATAACAGCATGGAGGGTTAGAAAAAACAAGGTCATTTTAAATTTTACAGTGTCTAATCAGAGCACCCCGCTAAAAATATGAATATGCACCTTAGTCACAGAGTGGTTAGTTACATAAACTCCAGGAAGAGTGAATATATTGTAAAAATGAATTGTTAATAATTCAGCGAAGAGCACGTAGAGACATATAATGTAAAGTGAAGAATTTCAAAATAACTTAATGTAACAATCAATAAAAAATTGTAAAATATGTATCAAACGAAAGAACTACTCCTTTACTGGGTGTTATTCTTTGGCGATATGTGTTTGCGGACATTCGGGAAACAATGAAAATGCTAGCTAATGCAAACCTTGTGTTTTGACTTGTTAATGCTAGATTGGACAGATTTTTTAAATTTATGCTGATGGTAGGCATGATCATCCTCCAGAGATCCCCCTATGCTTTTTTAATTACACATGAAAATATGCAAAAATTGAGAAAATTATAAATATTTTGCTGATGTTTATTCCATATCCACAGCTCATCTGTTACGTTACGTCTTACAGTGGCTGCAATTACAATCTTGTTGAGAAGGTTGTCATTATGAGTTATTTATTTATATATTTTCATGCTGATTCAATCAAGGGGGTTCATTGTGAACATATTTCCGGTCAGTTATAATTTTTTTTTTCATTTTTCCTGATGCTTTAGTATCATCAATCTTCTCTTGGCCAACGCCTTCAGAAAATGTATTCAATATTTCTGAGCCTTTTGAGTTTTTGTCTTATATTTAACTATTTTTCGTTGCAAATCAAAGCTTATTTGCAGTGTCACGCTGGCTAAGGGTAAAAACTAGTTTGTAATTTTATTACATAATAATTTTACAGTATATCTTCATTTTCAATGACATGAAACTCTTGCGTTTTATACCATACGTTTAAAGTGTAAGCTTAGGGTACAAAGATAATTTTTCTGATCAGCCTCAGAAAGACCAATGACCCAAAAAGTGATAATCACGTGAGTATGCAGGTAGAAACTTTAAAACCGGTCTTTAAGATAAACCTCTGTTACGATTAAATTACACCGTAAAGGTGTTTTCTATATTTTATCTATTTAAAACCACAATGTTTGCGAGGATGAAATAAGTCCGACATGATGAAGAGGGATCAATGACCTAAGTGTTAGAAGACCAACTTGTATCATTAAGTGTCTCTAAACTGGTAACTGAGATAAATTCTGGTCCGTTTCGTCAGCACTGATAGTAAGAGGCATTTAACACGGTGGAAAATACATTCCAAATTTGTTGTTTCACAGAGTTTTTCCGCCGGGTGAAGAGTTATCGACCGCTTAAAAAAAAAGAGGCCACAAGAAAAAAATAAGATAGTTGTCTCAGAACCTATCTCTAAGATGAATATCGTATTCATTCCTATACTTTACATAAGTAGGTTTTTAACTTAATTTTATTAAAAAATGCGAGGTTGATAGTGCTTCCCCGGGTAATTTGCAATTAACATATGCCCTTATCACAAAATTTACTTTGAGCCTGGACTAATGTGATAAGTTTCTCTTAAGCTCAGTGTTGCACCGAAGGAAACTTATATCGAATTTAATTTTATGCGACAAACACTGGCAAATATTTACTTCATCAGGAATATATGTCCTTTAAATTTCCTTAGGATAATATATAACGCGTTAGTACATTCCAGACTAAGTTATGGTATTTTTTGTTCGAGTGGCGCTTATTTGAACTCCTTGAAACCTGCCGTTTTTTTACAAAAAAGAATTATTTGTGTAATTTTGAAAAAGAACCGATTTGAAAGATCCTTCCCACTCTTTCTTCATTTAGGTTTGCTTCCATTGAGGCATTTATATATTTATAAGGTTCTACGGTGTTTTTATACTAGAAGTGGTAACTCTGGAATATGTCTACGCCTGCCTTCTCCCTTTACCCTTCGTAAAAATGTATACCCTTACCCAAACCAAATTTGACTATATTTAAAAGATATTTTTTGTATGTAGGACCAAAGGTATACATTCTATTACCCCATTCATGCATTGATTCTAAGTCTGTGAAAATTTTTTCGAAAAATGTACATTCTTGGCTTCTCACCAAAAAGAGTGTAGAGGAAATAATGTTGTAAGTATTGTTGAAAATGTGGTATAAACACATTTACAACAAAAACATTTTAAAAATGCATAACTCCATAAGTCTTAGTTAGTAGCTTCTTAATTTACGCACTTACATTGTTAAGTAATTGTCTTAGTCTCACTACATGAGCTTTATGTAAGTATAAATTGAAAACATGACATTATTATTTTATGGTATCCTTAAACAGGTTCTCCTATCGATAATGTAATGTAATATGCGTAAAAATACTATCGAAAAAAGTACAGTCTGTGCTTCGAGCCAAAGAGAATGAGGAGTAAATGTTGAAGTAAATGTTTTATAAATAACTCCATAAACTGTTTGTAAGTAACTTCTTAAGGTACGCACTTACATTGTTAAGTAATTGTCTAGGCCTCACTACATGAGCTATATGTATTTTTAAGTGTAAGCATAACGTGTAATTATTTGATGGTAGCCTTAAAACAGATTCTCCTTCAAGGCTACGTAAAGTTACTCAAAATTTGCTATCGAAATGTATTTTGTGTAATAATCTTACTTATATTATATTATAATGGTTTGTACTGGTTCCTTAATTAGGGACGTGGATGTTTCGCAAAGGAGAATCATTACATTCCTTTACTTAAAATGCTGATAGTTATCATCGCTGTTCAATACCGACTATATCCCGTCCCGAAAGCCAATTTGAAGGTAGTCTCAAGGTGGACGCTTGATTGTCGTTTCAATATATGCCAGAGACTACTTCTTTAAATACCTATATCCGTGCTAAATGTATTAGGAAAATTTGTTTACGGTTCTTTAAATGTTTTACTAGAATCCAGGCTTTTTAATATGCGTTGCACCATTTTCTTCTTTACCATTATCGAGGTTTTGCTATTAAATCTTCCAAGATTATTTCAGGAAGCTTAAAGTAATTGCTATAAAATTATAAAACTAAATTTATAGCTTAATTCAGAAAAAGAAATAAGTATTTCTACGGGAAAAAAAGAAACAATTTTCGCAAAGCTTAAAATATTCAGAGAAATAATTGCTGAATGAAATTGAATACGGCAATTTTCTGCCAATTCCAATGAGATATGAATTAAAACAAGATGAACAAGTCAATTAAATAGGCTATGACAAAAATGAAGAACTTATTAATTAGTATTTATTCATCAAGCCTCTAACATATAACAGCAAGATGTTAGAGTTGCGTTGACAGAAAAAGATGGGCATATTCATGCATTGTCTAACTTGTCGTTTTATGATGACATATTGTTGTATTCCAAGATTTTAAGCAATTATTCATGAAATAAAAGTATAGCACCCTTCAATATTACATCTGGATATGATTTAATTTTATAAAAGAAGTATTCTGTGATAGGCGCAGGTTTGAAAAAAATCCTTTATCATAATTTAAACGGTAGAGACAAACTTTTCAATTGATAGACTCGCAAAAAAGTTTAGTTTTTATAAAAAGTGTTATTCGAAGTTTTTTTAAATAACAAATACATTAAGAATTTGAGTTCACTGTAAATTTATAGATCAAATTCTTATATAAAATGAATAATAAATCGGCAATTTTGATAATTTGAATTGACCTAATTATCTTATTAAATATAAATATTTTAAGGTTGAAAAATATATGCCAAAACGTTTATGGCCATATACAAAAGTAGCAATGAAAGAAGTAATACTACAACAAATAAGAGTGCTACTGCTTATTTGGCTTGCCTCTTAACAACCTACGCACATGAAACCTCCCAATCATTATGGTTTACGAAAAAGCTTGCTTTTTCGACCAAATAAATGTAAACAGAACAGTGTCGTTACGATAATAGGGAACGGCTATGCGAATTTAATAGTAAAAAATGGGGGGAAATCATTTTATTTACTATGATAGGAATAAGTGTGATGAATACTCTCGCTTCTTCCATATTAATTGTATAAAACAACTAAAAATTCCAAAAAATTCTATTCTAAGATATTGCCTTTCGCGATGTAATGATAGGTTCACTAATGTGAAGCCACGCTACTCTTTAAATTTAAAACTGAAACATTTTTCAAAGGCTCGCATATCATTCCGCCTCTTACTTCCAGTTTAAACTTATTTCCAAATATCAGCCACAGTCTCTGTTATGTCCATTAATTGGAGTTAAATGGGTCTACTACGGCATAAAGACAGCAATGAATTCATCAAAATTGATACCTTAAATGTGTCATAGTCCAAGAAATCTGCTATCCAAGACTGAAGACTTGTTAACTTACATGTATCAGCATGTCACCAATTTAGGGTAATCAATTGGTAGACAAATTATCCCGTAAAAACTGACCAAACTATTCATCATTGTTCATTATTAATAATTAATCACTAATTGTTTTCATCCATTTTTATTTTCGAATGAAAATTATGAGAACTTTTAAAAGATACCGATTCCAAATTTTTTAAATTTCATTTCTTTTTTGAAAAGTTTCCCAAGAGCAACCCATGCCATAGTTGAAGAATACATTGGGGTAAACGCCACAAAGAAATCATCTGAAAAATTAATTTTATTGACTGCAGGCTTAATATATTTTTCAAAAATAAACAAGAAAGAATGGTCCAACGAAATGGGAAAGAATGTCAAAAGATGAACAACTCAGTACAGGCACATTTTCATTTCATCTTTATTTTTTATTTAATTACGATTTATAAAATATTGGCACACTAACACAAAATTCTGTCAATTTTAGCAATATCATTAGAATCTTAAGGTAAAATTGAGAATTGCCAACTTGAAATAAAATATTTTAGTTTCATAAAAATATTTTTTTCTTCTTTAGCGTGAGTGGTGGTGGAGTGAGGACTGTCTGTCCGCCATAAGAAGACTGGAGCCACCTGTATTTATTTGTAATCACTGGTAATAAAAAAGTTTTGGAAATACGAAGGCATGTTTACTTCCATTAAAAAAAGGGTTATAAATATCTAAGATGGAATTTATTCCATGCTCGGCTGAGTAAATTCAATTTGGAGAGAAAAAGGGGTGGTTCATCAGTCGCTACGTTCTGGGTATTGATAAACTTCGTTCTAGATCTCGAAGAAATAATATGACTAAAGATTTGCGTGCTAGACTTGCCATGCCACTGCTCAAGCCTCGTTCAAGTGCTTGGCTCAACACTGCGGTTAGGAAAAGTTTGTGCAGATGTCCTCCACTCCTTCTTGGCCAATATTTCCACCGTTAACTTCCAAAAGTTTTAGGTCAGTGGGCATAAATCTCTGGGGAAGTGCAAGATGTGTAGACATGCCAAGTTTACTGACAATACGCTGTTTTTCGACGGTTGAAATTTTACCAGGAATGAATATGGAAAATATTTCAACGCAGAAAAAGAAGAGTACAATCACTCATAAGGCGCGAAAGATACACCCACATGTACATGAAAAAAGAGATAAGAAAAGGTAGAGGTGAGTGTTTGGTTCTCCATGAGGAAGGAAAAAGATGTGCGCTTAAAAATCTTCCATTGTGTGACACAGTTGATTTTTAAACCAGATAGAGTCATTTGATTACAGGAAGCAGCTCAGGCTTTTAGCAACTGGCTGGAGCAAACAGACCATGAAGTTTTCTATTGCCATATCTCTCAAATGGCTGCGCACAATCGTGTAGGAAATATGACGCATATGCCAGAATAGAATATAAAGGGCTATTAAAAATAGAGGAAAAAATATTTTGTCTTTCACGACTTAAATCTTTGAAATCAGAAACTTCCTTTATGGATTTTTATTTTACAGGAAGTAAAACTGCTATTATGGCAAGTTGAAAATATAATTTTAAATACATTGACTATTTTTCATAACCAAGTACTATCCTAAACTAATGGTAAAATTCATTAAATGATTATCTTCAAAATTATCCCGCTAGAAAAGAAGACAATTAAATAGCAATGGGACACCTAATTTTTTGCGCTGAAAAATGTTACATATATTCCGCAAAATGCTATGATACATTAGGTAATCAATTAAGTCTAAACCTAGTTCCACCTAGGGGTATATATGATGATGAGAAGTAAATATAATAACTTAATCTGGGGTCAAACTCGAAGGAATATTGTTATGAAAGCAAGTGTAAACAATGAAAGAAAATAAAATGGTAAGTAAGAATTTTCCATGAGTTACAAAACGGATGCCGATTTTGGACTTGAAATATTCTCTAAACATGTCGGTACAAGGAAATTGCGAGTTAGAAGGACTTAAAACCTCAGATGAATGCGTATGCGAATAACATTCAAGGAAAAAGGGCCGTTATTTCTTACCTTAAACATCTTGTGGTGATTTAATAGTTAAATAAATGCAACTCACTTCACTAAATTCCCTAAATGCATAAATTAACATTTTTATCATGTATTTCACTGCATGTATTACTGTATAATTACTTTGAGTCAAATACAAACAAAAGAATTTTTACAGTGGGTCGGAGATAAATTTTCCATTCAATCATTAATTTCCAATGAAGCTTTATGTTTTTTGTTTATCTCCCCGCAGCTCAGAGGAATTTCGAAAGAGTTTAAACGTCTGTGCCGATGCGTTTGGAAATTGACGGTGAACACGCTCATGAGTCACTTTCCAGGGCCATATTCAACGCCGCGTAGGTGGTAAAAACTACCTCATTTTCGACCGCCGATGAAAGTGAACGCTGCCTCGATACTCAGCCAGAACCACAACTCCGCTGCTCCTCATGTGGCAACACGTTAATAATTCACAAGACATTCGAGACCAGATTTTCAAAAAAATCTCCGAAATTGCAATCTGTATTCTAAGAGAGGGCTTCCATTTATGTTATCCCTTACGCAAAATCAACCGCTAAAATTATTTTAAAATACCATTATTATTGAACGAAATATAGCACAATTCATTCGAGCGTACGTTGGGAAACGTAACGAAAATGATACAGTTGCGTAGGCGAAGAAGCGGGAAAAGGAGATTTTTTTTTCATCGACAGCTCAGTTGTACCCCTCGAGCCCTCGAGAAACTCTAAGGACATGTTGCAGAAAATGTCCGGACACGAGCCTTGTTTTATTGTGAATGAATAACGTGCTTCATTCATATTAATTTTTCCGCATTTAAATTAATGGGTTATGTTACAGAGTTCTTTCGAGACCAAAATTATGCTGGGAAAAAGGAGTACATACCTTTTATATAGAAGGAGAGAGTTATAACGGTTATAACCTTTGAGTATTAGCGTGGCATTTGTGTGAGATAACGGGATGAATGAAATGCCGCAATAAATTCGTTTGTATTACACTAGAGAGAGAAGAGAACATAGAAGAGAAATCCCATAGGAAATCAAGTGGAAAATGCCCGGGGTAATTGAAGAGAGAAATTGGAAAGAAGCGATTTGCGGGAAGTAAAGGAGTTAGCATGGGAAAGTTAAAATTAGAGGGTCGCATTACTTCAGACTAAATAATATCGATTGATGACGTTGTGGAGGCCAGATTACCGTGGAAGCCGGAAGACTGAAGAATACTAGGTGACTCTTGAGGCGAGGAATGGCCAACGTGTCGTCATTTATGTGCCACCCATGAAAAAAGCGCTATTAGAACACCATCCGAGCCCTTAGAGGGCATTTGACTAGCCTTATTTTGCCCTTGTTTCATTTCTTCCGGTTTTGCAGACCGAGGTTCGCAAACCTAGGTAGTTGGTAGTTTATCACGATAAGCCACTTTGCTATCACAAAATACAATTTCCCGAAGCGAGAGTTACCACAGGAACGGAAATAGAACAGAATTACGTAAACGTAGATTAGGTAAAGAATATTTTTAACGGGTTTATGGACACGTCCGCTCACCGATAATTTTGAACCTTTTTAAGAGACATTCATGCATGGTTTTTACATTAGAGGTAGTTCGGCGCCTGGGGAAGCCTGTGGACCAAGAGGGTGGATTATTGGAATACCACCGGCAGAAAGGACCACCAGAAATTCCCGAAGGAGCAATAGTTTTAAGGTAAAGAATGCCGTAATTTTTCGAGAGGCATTGATTTCTTTCTAAGATACAAGAAGGATGACTCCTTGACAAATTTGATGCATTAAATTTTTATGGAGAAACATTTTATTTCCACTAACCAGATGATTTTTACTCTCTGGTTTCACCTTGATACACCGTTGATATGGCTAACAGAAACTTAATTTTATACCTACATTCCTTGCACAGCTTATACTTGCCTTGACGTCTAGTAAAAAATTTGGCTAGTAAATACGATGAAGAATAAATTATGTGTAATTAATTAAATGAAGTCTGGGACCAATACGGAGCGATATTCCAGGTGACTGCGCTCAGGGATTGTTCTTGTTCTGCATTTGAAAGCGACATACGAGAATATTGTTAGAGCATTTTATTGCAAATATATGTTAATTCATGAAAATGTGTGTTTGATGGCTCCCAAAAACTGTTACAGATGGGAGAAAAAGGAGGCGGTACGCACATTAAACAAATGGCAACGGATCAAAGGCATCAGCAACACGTTCAAATTCCCGAACTGTTTCCTAACTGCTGCGATGGTTAAGGGCAACAAGTGTTTGTCACAGAAGTGAGCTGATTAAGATAATAACTATTAAGATATTTGTCAAGTTATTTCTTTTTACCGTGCCATAAATTCAATTTCCAATGTCATAGTCACAGTATGCATGAATAACAGGTTATTTGCTAGGAATAAAACAAAAAGGTGTCGTTCATAATTTGCGACTCACACAGTCGAGTGATAATCCAGCCTCCTTCTGTCACGTGACTGTAGTTACGTTTCAAATTGAAGTTCTCACGTTCGATGAGGGAACCGGAATCGTAACAAAAAAAACACAATCCGTCCGAGACTCGTCACACGTAAGCGGCGCAAGCAAACCACCTGGATTCAAAACACCGACAGCCTCCCCCTTTCCCTCCCTCTCTCCACGCTTTCTCCCCCTGTGCTCCCCTCATTCCCCCACCCCACGCAATTTACACGCCCCTCCCGGAATGCTTTCCCTTTCACTGAGCACTCCCCCTTTTCCAAGGGAGAAATCCAGCTTCGAGGGGAAATACAGCTCTCCACCTCTTATACCATCGTAGCGGCCGGGGCCTTCGCGCGACCGACCTTGCCGCCGTGTTCCCCGCCTTTCCACCCAGTATGTGGATTCTTCCGCCGATGGACCTCGTTCTCCGCAATTGTGTCGGCCCAGAATGCATCATTGGATCGCAGTGACGTTGAGCTCCCGCGAGGGATTGAGGTAGACAGGCGCGCAAAACGCTGGACGTCCCAGTGGGAATTACTCTGGCGCAACGGCTCCCAAGCCGTTGTGCGCGTATCCCTAAGCCCTTAGGGCAACGGGCTTGCTAGTGGAAATGGGCTGCTAAGGGGTGTACAAGCCCAAAAGGTTGGGAACCCCTGCCCTAAATGATTGGATGCCGTGAGGGATACAAAGGGAGTTAAGGAGAGGGAGTGAAAAACTGTTTACCTATGACTGTCTTATTTTCCATATAAATAGATTTGTAGGCGCAGCGGATGTTTTTATCGCTCATTTTATTATTGAAAATTCAAATTTATAAACACAAATTAGCAAAACATGGCAGTTTGATTATATTCGACTCACTTAAGGTTTCACGAGATTATGCTTAAATTTTCACTCTTAGACTTCTTAATCATTATCAGTGTAAGTAATTGAGTGAAAACGTTTCCTATCATTTACAAGAATCATTGCCGACACTAAACCTAGAATTTGAGATATTTCCACAAACGAGGTGGTTCGAAAAAAACGATTTTTCAATTTCGGAATCTCATTAGCTCTCAAAAGTTGGAGTTTGGTATATTAAATACAATAAAAATAATTTAAAAAAATTCTAAGTTGACATATGAAGTTCGCGCATTTGGGTTAAATTTGATAAAAATTTATAAAACTGAAATTTTGTAAAAATAATATAATTAAATTCTTTTGTTTTATTTTTACGAGACAGCCATAAAATGGTAGTTTATAGCATGATTTCAAACACAAAAAAATTTTATAACTCTTACATACCACCTTTAGCTCGCACATAAGCCGTAAATTTGGCTAATATCACCTAAAAATTGAGATTTTTATTATGTACTAAACATGTCATAATTACATTCAAAAAATGTATTTGTTCATGTTGTTAAGGTTTTGATTATATTAAACAATGCATAAACTTTTATTTAATGACAAATTTGTAAAAATATAACAAATTAATGCAGTATTATAAAGAAAAAATATTTGTCTTTGAAAGCATATCATTGCTAGAACCGGATTGCTGGATATTAGTGAAGTTGCATTGGTCTTGTCTGTTCTCACAGTGGGATGCAGTATTTCAAGCATATTTCAAGCAAAGGATGGCAAAGGTTTACCTTGAAATTACGTAACACCGTTTTTACATCCCGTGTTTGTAGCTGTTCCATCACAACCATTTGCAACAAGCTGAACACAGTTAAAGTTTTTACTTTCTAAATAGCACAAAATGCTTTTGGCTATTTCGCTTTCAGTGCCACTTTGCGGTGTCAAATGTCCCATATACTTTCCACCAGGCTCGTGAACCAAACTGATATGCTATTATTACTTCAATCTTCGATAAATTTTGTTACCATTTCTATAATAAGTTTTGTCTTTGCACCCGTCGAATTATACTCCTTATATCTTTGTATTTGGATTTTCCGTTTGTTAATAGTCTTGATTTTTTTTTGTTTTTCTCGTCTGACCTTGCTCTTATCTATTACTAGAGACAAATCTCCCTCATTTATCATGCTTTCATCTTGTAAAACACAGGAGGCAATAGCGGCTGTGGCTTTATCATTTCATCCGTATCTATCACTTATTAACGCAGTTGCAGGGAGTTTAATGCGAATCTGAGATGTTGACGGTGAACTGTCACAATTTCCTCTGTGACTCTCGATATGGGTGTTTTTGGTAGAATTTATTAGAGCATCTCCTTCACTAACTTTCACATCAGGTACAACAATCTCTTTTTTAGTATGCATTTGTTTTCTTTTATCTCTTTTTACTATCATATTAGTCTCTACTCTCTATCTAAAGTGCCAATATATTTCAACCGGCTATTTCGCTGGTCGTACATGAACTCTCTCTCGATAATAGGGATATTCTTTTCTTTATCACCTTTACATTCCATAATTACTCTACAGCCACAAGATATATGCTTCTTACCACACGAACACGTAAGATTCATTACACTCTTGCAGAAAGCCACATTGAGAAGCTTGTATTTTTTTTAACTGGTAAACTGATTGAATTTTGTCTTGAAGTTAAGTTTCTCTTTATCACGACTAAACGACTTTCTCTAATTGTAGTACTTATCATGCAATTCCTTAATTAATTTTACAATGCGTTCACGACTCACCGTTAGTACAGAAGCTTTACAGTAAACTTCCTCTATTTGAGCAGCAACACAATGAGATGTCTCGGAAAAAATACGTTTTTCACAGATTTTGATGTATCTTTAAAGCAAGCATACAATACATCTTCACATGCGGGTGAAACACTTTGTCTTAAAACTGTTGGTGTACCGAAAAATGGACAAACACGAAATCATTTAGTAGTTTTGGGAGGCCCCATTTTTTATTATGAAGATTATTAAGGGACCACTATAAAAACCTTGAGCATAAAAACCCTACGAAGTATGACAATAAAAGCAAAACACGCCCCTACTGTTAAGTTCACTCACGAACAGACGATGCTGCTTCGAATAAATCTTAGCGGCAACTGAGTGAGAGTACAGTTCATGCGGTATGATTTCATGTCCAAACCAGCTGTTCTAGTCTAGACTAGTTTACTGCCTGTCGAGACAAGTCGGCGAAGCAATGCGACAGCGACAGCTCATCGCTTGCTGCTCAGCGCTCGCATCTCAGCCCTCGACCAATGCATAATTGTCGTTTTAACATATATATTTAACATAAAATTTACAACTTATTCGATGGAAGACTAAGAATTATTCGCTCGCTCAATATTATTAATAGTTTACCTAACAAATAATAAATATGACGTTTTAAAAGCGCTCCCAAAACATTTAATTTTTGCTATTTTAGCCAAATTTAGGGCTTGTGCGCGAACTAAAGGTGCTTTGAAAAAGTTATGAATAATTTTTGATGCTGAAAGCATGCTATTAACTGCCATTTTATGGCTGTTTCGTAAAAATAAAACAAAAAATTTTAATTATGTAATTATTACAAAATTTCAAATTGTAAACATTTTTTTTCCAACTTTAAGCCAAATGCGTGAACTGAAGATGTCAACTTTGAATTTATTTGTAACTTTTCCTGTATTTAGGATAACAAACTTCAACTCTTGAGTGTTAATGGGATTCCAAAATAAAAAATAATTTTTTTCGAACCACCCTAGCCCACGATACATGCTCCTCACATCACAAACTCCTCATCCTACAACCTTAAATGAAATACTTTCACAACATAATTAATTGAAAATCTTATAAAGTAGTAACTGCAGTAAATATAAAGTACACTCAATGGAAGATTACAATGGAAATGTAAAATCTTTTTTACATTTTTATCATCAGCCTTTATATTTATTCCTCTTTCTTTTACGTTGATACAGTCAAAATACTTCCATGTCATTAAAAGCCAAGAAAATTTCTTGAATATCTACATTTTTTGTTCACTTGTTTTTGATGTGGGTATTAAATTATGTGTGAGAAGACCCAAGCTGCATTTGAGAGAGAAGTAGAATTCTTTGGAGGAATCGTAGGATGTTGTTCAGCTATAACGTAGTTTTACTGGTGAAAAACGTATATATAGTCACTTTTAAAAGATCGCCGTTCCTAAATAAACCGATATAAAAAATACCCAAGTCTGTAGTAATTACATTCATTTTCACTACTAGTAAACATATAATTTACCAACGCATATCTGGAATTTTTGCACTATAATTTTTAGACTATTAAAATAATGGGTTCGCATAATTTTTCCGATGATGAGTCGTTGTGACGTAAGAAGTTGCGAGGGATTAACTTAAACTACCTTTTGGCTAGTCTTCTATTCCTCCACCATTATGTGTAGCATCGTTAGGTATGACTGAGCTTAGGGATCGTTAATCTGGCACGCGAAATGCGTTGTGAATATGTGGATTGCTCCATTAGCAAATTTTGAAATTTCTGGAAACAAAGGAGGCATAGGTCACATTCCGTGGTCTTTCAAGTGTTTCCTGATTCGTAAGCTAATTGACGTGCTGCGAGGCTTAAACATTGTTCCATCAAGCGTTTCATGCCCTAGATTTTCATTAGATTTTAGGAGATTCCTTTGTCTACCTGACAATTAGAGTCGGTAAGGATCGATAGCATTCTGCCACAACAACGGACGGAATATTAATAAACTTCATCACTGTCATAACCGGATGTTTGGATACTCGTGGGCTTATCTCATCATATAAACACTACACGAATGAAAGCTAATTCTATATTCACAAGGAGGGGTACCTTTCAAATGGATTAACGAGGCATTGTCTTTGTAAATCTGTTTCAAATATTATCAATAGGTACTATATAAAATACCTAACATTTTTCCAATAACTCTTACATATTTTGAAAGTTTTTAGACCAGATTCACCGATATAGGATGGTTTTTGTAGCCAAAACTAGATAGCTAACAACAAAGACAGTTTAATAGTTTGTAATATCATGTTTGGTTAATAAGAGACCTTAGGCAATCTAGCTCTCACTGTGGTATATTCGGAAGAAATTCTCTCTTGACTGATACTTTTTATCATTTAAATTGCGATGCACATTTTAATGCCCTTCCTATATTTAAGTTGAAAATATTTTTTTTAATTGCTCCAAGCCTTTAATATAAAAAAGACAGCTAGCCTTATAATTCTTACTAAAGTATTTTTCACTATGTCCCTCCACTTTTTCATGAAATTCTCCAAAGTTGAGTATATTTAAATTTATGTGGAAGCTCTCATTAATTTATAATGCCTATTGCCATTGTTATTAATTTAGAGATGGTCAATTTTATCTTTTCATAAATGAATTAGTAAAAAATATATGGGGCATGAAGTATGCCACGTTGGCTGCTGCCAACTTTTTGACAGAATACTCTTCCATCATCATTATGGGATTGATATTTTTTTTGATGATGCAAGAGTATTATGTTGAAATGTTGGTAGCAGCCAATTACCTATCCCAGAGTGATTCCCGAGAACACCTAACATTTGCTATCTACTGGGAAACACCAGGTCTTAAACATGGAGCTCATAATTAAAGACCTGGAAGAGAATTTAGCCTCATTTACAAATAATTGACTTCAAAGTTGATTAAATATTTAAACGGAATTAGTAAAACTACAAAGATATTATTCGAAGAAAGGATCCTTTTTTTATCTCAGAAAGCATTGAGCTCAATTTTGTAGCTCGAATTCCATTGGTTCAAACCTCAAATAATTGAGTTTCGTTTACATTAATACAAGAATACAAAAGACAACTAAATATTTAAGGAATTAATGACTCACTAGGCTGTTATGGACAAATTTTAGGAGCATTAGGTAAAAGAATTGGAATATAAAATATTCTTGGAGTCATAATATTCACGTGCTGGCATAGTTCCAAAGAAATGATGTGACTCCCTACGCTTCTGAGAAAAAATGATGAATGCTTTCATTAAGTTCAACCCACATTGATGGCCATAAAGAACCATGCGCTGATATTCAGATATGCATATTGGGTAACTGAAGTCTCTCATTCATCGTCGCTTCTGTTGATCTTCAAGCAGTTACAGTTGTGATTCAAACACTTTAAGCCATTGGATTCTGTTTTCCTCCAAAGTTCTCAGAATCCACATCGGCAATCTTCCAGATTTAGTTCAAAATATAGATTACATGTTAACGTTTGTTAAAGCCTTGAGTAAAGTCGACATCGATAAGTCGCCACTTCCGGAGGTATTCGTGGGTGTTACGGCTCTTACACGAAGGGATTTTCCTGGATTCGCTATTCAATGTGCTGATTTGCACGTTAAGTGAGGGAAAGAATTTTTTCTCATCCATTTACCCCTAACTTGCGCTGAAATTAAGAAAAGATCTTATAAGCATTTTCTACACTGCTGAAGCCCAAATAAAAATACGGGTGATCTAGAGTTAATTTGTCTATTCTGAATACGCGAGGAAGACGAACGAGGAGGTATTGGATATGGTCGGAGAGGAGAGGGAGCTTGTGGCAGAGGTTCGGAGAAGGCAGAAGAGATGGATTGAGGAGGTTTTGAGAGGAGAGGGCATGTTGAAGAGAGTGATTGTGGGAAGAACACTGGGGAAGCGTGGAAGAGAAAGGAAGAGGATAGGAATTATCGACAAAATAAGAGGATGTAGAAGATATGAAGAATTGAAGAGGGATCTAATAGCGCGCCATCCTTAGGAGTAAAAGCAAGACAATGCCTATGAGGTTGGAATGCAGAATGGGGACTGTCCAAGAACCTACTAATCAGCTGGTAGAATACTTGAATGAAAAAAAAAGAATACGTGAGACACAAAGCATTCAATTTTCTACTAAATTGAAAATAAAATTTATGTCATGGCGGAATGCAACATACCTGAGATTATCCATGCTTATACTACTACAATTTCTCACATCGAGTTAAGTTAATATGCGAAGTGAGTTGGTTTTAAACCAAGGAACTCCGTCAATGATTGGCCGATGTGATGATTCTCTTTCCTTGCTCGATGATCGAAATTTTGAGTGACAAATTTGAGAAAATAAGAACGTGGGAATCTGAACGCAAATATCCCAGATAAAATGACGTATGCAAAAATTAGACTACGGAAAAAGTTGAAAATAACTTCTGAAAAAGATCATTTCAATTGAAAATGGAACCGATCTCTCCGAGTGTATGCATACACTAGCGGGTCGATTATGTCAATGTCATAGGCGTCATCACTATTGTTCTTATGACGGGGCGTCACACCTATGATGGCTGGCGAAGAGGAGCGATCATGTAAATATCGTAGGCGTCAGAACTACGTCACCGCCATCGTAGCGTATGAAAATTATAAAACCCCGTCAAACGTGTCATAAGGTCGCGGAATAGGAGCGTTGTCGTTGATCATGAAGGGCGTTAAATCAGAAACCTACCGTCAACTTTTCATTTATAATTAATAATATACCATCATATTTACTCTGACAAAAGTGGCAGAGTCCCAAACTGTAGAGAAATTATGATAATAATTGTAAGTGCACACGTTATATTTAGCATGAGTACGTAAAATGTTTCAAGTTTTAACATTGTATAAGATATAAGCAATAGCACATTTTAACTGAATTTTATCTTATCAATGTCCCTAATAAAGTCACCATATATCGAATTCCATCACTGTACGTTTTTGAATTGTTCAACTATTGGAATAAAGGTGGTACTTGCTCGGGGGTAATCGTGATATTATGTTGCGTATTAGTAATTATTCAACATGAAATTCTGACTCACACGATGAAGTGAATACCTAATAATATATTACTAGGATATATGGTGTCCTAATTATATGACGGATTACTCACTTCATTTAAAACTATGGACATCATTATATTTCATTGCTGTTTCACATGCTGACGAATATTAAAAACTTGTATATGATTACAGCATGTGAATGTACTCGGGCCATTACTATTCCCACGATCTAAGTATATCCATTAGTAAACATAATTTTACAGTAAAAACTTTCAAGTAAGGTGGAAACTTCATGGAAATACACTTTTCTAAAGTCTTCGGCTACTTCTCTTTAAAATTTTAGCATAATCTTACTCCAAATATTGACCTACTATTTATTACGAGACCTCTCCGGGAACATTCAACGTATGCACCAATTGTTTTTGCAAACATGTTTACCCCCATTATGCGGTAATGATCAAAATATGAGCACTTCATTGTAACTACTGATAATCTAGTATATTCCTCAAAATATATTCTTTCATAAACTTAATTTTGATTAATAAATATTGAACGCAAGCCTTTAATTTTTTCGTGCTTGAAATACACTCGTTTACGGAGTTTGTCGTTAGTTGATAGTTTCCGTGGTTCCCGCTAGTCAATTTTGCGTATGAGATGCTCTCGAACGCCATTATAATTATCGTATACGAAAATAACATTGTTATTCCATAGTTTTGACGATTTAGCATTGTAGGTCCGTCAATTACAGTCAGTTTGTGATAATTATTGCATGAAAAACTCAATTGGTGGAGTAATGTGCGATTACTCAACGATATTGTATGATAATATGTTATTTTCTCATCCAAAATTTCCACTTTGAGAGTTCATCCCTCGTTGTTCTCAATCATTTTCGTTTAGCGTTCCACTTGGTACCACATTTAGTTAAACTTCCTACAGTTGGTACGGGAAAATGCTAGCCACACTTTTGTCTTAACTCCGCGTACACGTGGAGAGTGTTGGCCCAAAACGTGGTCAATGTGGTCAAAACCCACAGGCGGCCGGTCGTATGTGACTAAATAAATGTGAAAAGGCAACAGAAAGTATAAAAATTTAAAAACGTTAAGAACTTCCTACTTGTATTTCCATCCATAATGAACTTATTTAGTGCATTTCAAAAGTTACTACACGCTCAAAACTTCAATGAAAAACACAGAAAAACCTAAGGACTAACAATTTCCTTCCTTGGCCTTCATATAACCAGCCCACTGTGGCAAAAATTACACTAAAATTTACGGTGTAAATGACACTTTTTTTTGTAAAGCTCGAATCTTGTGGAAAACTCAGATTAAAACGTGAGTTTCTAGTGGGAAAGGAAACTACTGCGTTAAGTGGATCGTTGAAAAATATCGGATCAAATTAAAGTGAGGTTTAAGATATGAAAATCAGCAAACAAATTATTTATTAGTTACAACCAAATAAAATGTTGTCCACACTTGTAATGCTGCTTGGGCCTGCGCTGCCCTTGAAGCTGCGTATCCCCATGGCGAGGATAACGCCGCCTCGCGAAGCCTATACCCATCCATGCGACAGCCTCGCGTGGTTCAGCGGCTATCTCGCCGATGAGCCAAACCGATTCAATGTTTTGAGTGCGATCAAAGGTGATTTTCGCGGTGATTAGTGCGCTATCTGTAGACGGGAGCGGGCTGGCCTCAGCCCTATTCCCGCCTAGCGCTCCACATGGATCAACCATTTCAGAGCCCCCAATATGACGCGTAGCGTGAGAGCTTTAGTGGTATCCCCGCGGTAGGTTTGGAAGCTCTGGCTTACATAATTGCACCAAAATATCCAAATGATGCCAAGGTTTGGAAGGTTTCATCCTCCGAAGCCATTGATGCTTAGTTTTCAGTCAGGGGAGGTGTTAGTGGACCGATTTGTCCGACGTTTTACAAACGGCCTGGCACCAAAACTGAACGCATACAGTTTGAACATTCGTTACATTGCAACATCAGACCGAGCGTTAAGTATTGAAACGACCGTCACAAAAGCCTAGCAATCAATTCTCTCCTCTTCCAGACGACAAAGTGAGCCTCCAATCGTGTGAATGGGTTATGAATGAACGTAGGCTTGGAATATAGAAATAAAACTTTTTAAACTTGTAATGGTAAGTCAGAAAAACATATCTCAATATTTTTTGGCGATCACAAGTACCATCGAGTGGTTTTTTTGTATTTCCAATTATCACGACTACGAATCAATTTTTCCTCAGTTAAAGACTTAATTGCAGCAACAAAATAGAATTGGTCAAGCTGCGTTTTGTGAATAAGTTCCATTCTCTATAAAATGTTGACTGCTGTTTAATTATTATGTCTAGTTTATGAAGAGGTTATAGTTTCAACACCTGAAATGGCCAATAACATGAATTAAAATCTAATTTTTCCTTACTCATTTCGGAATTATTTTACTACAGTTTCAACCAGTATGAGCCATTTACAAGCATCTGCATGGAGAATTTATCAGCCAAATAGACGTGTTTATCGTCCAATAACTTCGGCATTAGGCTTGTACCAAACAGTCCCAGATCCAAACTCGGAGTACATAATTCTTTAGAATTGTCTTGTTAATTAAAAAATCTCTTTTGCGCGTATTAAAGATTTAACGTCCTTCTCCCCAGAACAGAATCTTTTAAACAGAGCCTGTTTACTTTGCCAATGGCCAATAAAGTAACACGTAATTCTACCAAAAAGTTGTTGATACCACAAACATAATAAACATAATTTAATCGAATTTTACAAAACGATTATAAAAACCTTAGGTAAAATTTCTAATTATTTACGTTGTATATTCTTGTACCCTAGATTCTCAGGAGGACCATTAGGTTTTTGTATTTTTTTAAAACTATTCCTGGGTAGAGGTGAGCTTTCGTCCCGCCAGCGTTTTCGCGAATTTCACCCACTTACAATAGAGATATTGAAATAAAATTCACATCACTTATAGCAAACCTTGCGCATTTGTAAAATACGTTCAACACAACAATGCATCTACTACTTTAGGAATGGGAAACGTTCAAACCTGAGAAGTGCGTTTTTTCCTCTCCGCCATCTTGTGAAAAAAATGCCGTTTCCTCTTATCCACTGTACGTGGCGCAGCGATCGAGCAGTTGGTTCTCTCGCATATTCACACCTCTCCTACACAATTTCTTCCCTCCTTCCACTCAAACTCACCCCGCAACAGCCATTTAATACAATGCAATTCCTTTCATTCCACCACAGTAAACATTGCACATTTCACTTCAAATGAAGGATTAACACTTCTGTTTCACTCGCATTCATTCCACTGCACTAATAACATTTCACGTATCACTTTAATTGGAGGATTGCGAGTTCCGCAGCGAGGACACGAGTGTCCATCCCTGGGAAACAAACACCCGTGCCTTTCAAGGAATTCCAAGCCTGACTCCGCCGAAACGAAAGTCTGGATCGCAGAAATTTGTGTGTGCGTACACGATTGACAACTCATGGCGACCGTACACCACACACGCAAGACAGAAAATGATTAACGTCAACAAGCTCCTTGGCGAATGAATATCGGGTGACTCCTTCACAATTAACTTCCATTTATTGACAGTTAATTTCTCCCTTCCACACTACCAGAGAGAACTCCGTCAACAATACTATTTCATTAGCCTCTAACAAAAGCCCAATTATATTAACCTTGTCACCTGAGGGATTCTATTCTTAAAGTAATACGCAGAATAACATTCTAGCCTTCTATCTATGCACACCAAAATCATCAATAAGCGTGAGGGATTCTAATCTTAAAATCATACGCAGAATAACATTTTAGCCATTTACCAATGCCCAACAATAATCACCAATGAGCGAGAGGGATTCTATTCTTAAAATAATACGCAGAATAACATTTTAGCCTTCTACCAATGCCCATCAATAATCACCAATGAGCGTGAGGGATTCTATTCTTAAAATAATACGCAGAATAACATTTTAGCCTTTTACCAATGCCCACCAATAATCACCAATGAGCGTGAGGGATTTTATTCTTAAAATAATACGTAGAATAACATTTTAGCCTTCTACCAATGCCCACCAATAATCAAGTCACGCCATTTTCACTGCGAAAATGCACATCCAGTATTATATATTTCAATGAAAACTCCTCTCAACTTAAACACAACACCCAGAATTATTCCAAACAAACGTCTTTCAATTTTCACATTTATTGTACAAATCAGAATTTTGAAACTTCCTCCACTCCCAGAAATTCCCATTTCTACTTTACCATTCCCGCGAAAAATGCGTTTTCCGCTTTTCCAATTCACGAAAATGCGTTTTTCACTTTGGAAAATGGCCAAATCGGGCCCGCGTACCGTCCCACCCTAGCACCCCTGTTTCACTCCATAGGCCCGTAAGCTTGTTGGGGGGGTGGGGTAAAGGAATATTACAGAGGTGAAATTAGTGTTATCCCTCTACCGGTTGTTCGTGAACACCTCCAAATATGGCGTCGAAAACGGACGAAAAAATCGAAAAATTGGTCATTTTCAAACGTCTATATCTCAAAAACTATAAGTCACACGGGTATGATTCTCACATTTTTACAAATGCGCAACCTTCTTCTACTCATAGATATCACATTCAATATCAGTTTCCTAGGTTTTTAAAAAAAAATGTTGACCGTGCGGGACGAAAGCTCACCTTTACCCTATTGCTGTATGATGTAGTGCGCACTACTTTTTTTCAGAAACTTTAGCATCTAATTCTCTTCCAAAAATAGTAAAATGTCTTCTATTAGTACAAACACGTTATTCAGCTCACTAGAGTTCTTATTCATATTATATGTTATCTCGACCTCATATTTTATGGTGTACCAGGAACAATCAGGTCAAATAAACAATGTTTTAATCAGGCAGAAGTTTTAAATTATTTATTTGACCTAATACTCCAGATATTTACGCCATATAATTCTTATGATAATTTTTTCGTCTTCCTATTCAGTGTTTTTCTTCCTGAGCCAAAATTATTTTTATATTAAGTCTTCACTTTGTTGCCTAATCTTCAGGTAACACGGATAACGGTAAGCATCTGCACGGAGAATTTATCAGCCAAATAGACGTGTTTATCGTCCAATAACTTTGATATTAGGCTTGTACCAAACGATCCAGGATCCAAACTCGTAGTACATACTTATTTCGAATTGTCTTGTTAATTTAAAAATATCTATTTTTCGCATATTAAAGGTTTAACGTCCTTCTCCCCAGAACAGAATCTTTTAAACAGAGCCTGTTTACTTTGTCAATGGCCAATAAAATACCACGTAATTCTACCGAAACGTTGTTGATACCACAAACATAATTAACATAATTTAATCAAATTTTACAAAACGATTATATAAAACTTAGGTAAAATTTCTTTTTTACGTCATATATTCTTGCACGCTAGATTCTCAGGAGGACCATTAAGTTTTTGTAATTTTTTTAAAATTATTCCTCTATGATGTAGCGCGCACTACTTCTTTTCAGAAACTTTAGCATCTACTTCTCTTCCAAAAATAGTTAAATGTCTTCTATTAGTACCAACACGTTATTCAGCTCACTAGAGTTCTTATTCATATTATATGTTTTCTCAACCTCATATTTTATGGTGTAAATACCAGGAGCAATCAGGTCAAATAAACAATTTTTGAATCATGCAGAAGTTTTAAATTTTTTATTTTACATTATACTCCTGATATTTACGCCATATAATTCTTATGATAAATTTTTCGCCTACCTATTCAGTGTTTTTCTTCCTGAACCTAAATTTTTTTTATATTAAGTCTTCACTTTGTTGCCTTATCTTCCGGTAACACGGAAATATAGTCTCATGAGTAAATGGCTTACCAGACTCTCTCTCACCGTTCTCTCCTTCTCTAAAATTCTCCTCACCGTTCATAGCTTTTGTTACCCCTGATGTCGCAATCAATTCACTCTTCTGAAAGTCTTCCGTTTGTTCTCGCCGTCACTAATCAATTCTAGTGTACAATGTTTTCCTCCAAGTGACAAGATGAGTTCTCTGTTAATTTCTTTGGTGTAGAATTATTCACAGCAGGTGACTGGTAAGTGAGGTGGTTTCTCTGACAAAGAATAAGTAGTTTTGATGAATCGAATAACATTATTTTGAGAGTGTAGGAGATGTGAATAGAAACGCAGGGTCGGGCTCTTGAAGAATAGAACCTAATGGTCTACATTTCTTGATGTCACAGTCCACGGATGTTTTACTTGAATAATGATTTCAGTATGTATTTAGGACAATAAAAAGCAGCACTGTCTCCAAGTATGGAAAACTATTCCAAGTGAGAGCCCAAGCTTATGTTGCTTCATGACGCAAACGCCTTATTTGACCCTCTCACTTCTGTATTTGACCCTCTATCTTCTCTTAATATTTGGCTCGACGAAATAGCAAGGGGGCAGCATCAACTGTGACAAACAAGTGCCAAAACAGTTGAATAGGAGTAATTACGTAAAATACTTGCAGACCAGCGTATTGGCTCTAAAAAAATACTTTACGATGACCCCTTTCCAGGTAGATAATCGATAAGAAAACTTTACCTAGTCACTCTAGCTGAATATCACTAACGTTAATGAACTTTCGGGTCTTAAAAGAATGGAGAAAATCTTTAAGAAAGTGAAGTTTATAACTTGCTGAAATAAGGGCTTCAAATGCGAAGTTGAAGGGTGGACTGATTTTTTTCGCTGGATTTTTGCTCTATTGACCTGCGAAAGAATCAGTAATGGACAGGAAATGTGACGCTGCAGAAGTCTGACCCCAACTTTATTCTCGCCTATCTGCGAGTTAATAGATATGGTTCCACATCCAAAGATGTGCGTGACGCTGCTCCTTCAATTCATCACCATCAGATATCACCACAGGATTATTGGTATGAGGAAAAACGCCGGGTCAAACCTATTCGACGCGAGAATCCAACTTTGAAATGCATTCTTCATTGTTAACTGCGGGATGGAGCGGAAACGATCGCGGACCGTGAGTGGCACGAATTATCCAAGACCAACTGGAGCGTTGTGATCAATCAGGAACTGTTGAATGGTGTAAAACAGTTTTACCCACCTGGCTATTATTCACCTCGATACCGTGATGTTGTCGCTCAAGTTCCGGAGGTTTAAGGCGGGCGCTCATGCTGTGTCACCGCTTGGCTCTCCCCGCAACGGGCTGACCTTAATCGCGGGCCTGACCTCAGGAGAGGCGGACGGGAGGAAGGTTCCGTATTTGCCGTCGCTAAGCTGTCGTTAATGCGTCCCAGCGCGGAGTTATCCCCTCCAATTATTCACTTCGCATAAGGAAACAGAATGCTTAGACAATGAGCTGACAAACGAGTCTGTCTACGAACGGCTGAGTTTATCCATGGTGAGATAGCGGGGAAATCTCTTCGAGAAGAATGGGCGTTAAAAAGAGCAGTAGTTCTCTACTTCGCACTCACTTAACCTTCAAGCTTCTTTCAATTGTGAGCCAACGATTCGTTAGAAATGCCGAGTTGTTACTTGCAAAAGGAAATCAAGATATCTGCGAACTCTTTGATAATGAACTGATATAATTTGGAAGTTATTGGAAGTTAATGGAAGATGAAATGTGATTAATAATTGAGTACATTAAGGAAAGCTATTAACCTTGCGGATTGCATTACACAATTTGATAAGAAATCTTAGATGAGTTGGAGAGCAGCAAAAGTTTTCAGGAATTTACAGGAAGAAAAATATTTTGAGCCAGCAAATTCTTTGAATGGATCCACCGAAACGTACAGAAAATATATCCACGACTTCTTCAAACTTTCCCATTAACCGGATGTGCCTATTATCATATAAAGTTAAAGTAATCTTTTCAATTTTTCTCCTAATAATTATAAGTAAACAGCAAAGGTAGCGCCATATTGAAAACTTTAACTGTAGCATAGTTTTGACCGTCAACTACTGGAACTATAACACAATGAGTGCTTGTAATCATATTGAATGTTAACGTATTCCTACCAGTTGAACGTACATTTGAAGCTCACCCAGGTATGGAACAAAAACTGTCGGTTATATTTATGCTTCGGTTCTCATCTGCTCGTTCCAAGATGCAAACTTTGTTCAAGGGTCACGAAATATTTCTAGGAAAATAAAAGCGATTCATATACAAAGTTTGTATTCGAAGATGTAACACTCATTTTTGTGACTCACGTTACACCGGGTATTTCTTAGAATACCCCAGAGTTGATAATAATCATCCCTATGCTTGGTTGACTGCAGCCCTCCATTCTATCCTGTTTTCTGCTCACTCCTATGTGTCTTTGCAGCACTTCTGTTTCAAATCCCATTTAAGTTGGCCTGTTTGTTTGTTCCTTTGTCCCCCTCGCGCGGTTTTCCCTCCTAATTATGTTCCTACAACTTGATATATAACTATAAAGAGTAGATTTATTAATTTGAACTGGGAGACAATCATTGTTAATCGAAGGCAGCAGATTAAAGTGAAAAGACTTCCTCTCTATAAATCATCATAAAACGGTTAGGTACCGTGTACACAGAGCAAACGTTTCCTGCCTCTTCAATTGCTTTTTTCCATTCACTCCGCGTCCTCCATTTCATTGCTTGAAGTAGGTTTTTCAAATTCTCCCATCCAGTGTATTTGCCCAGCCGCGGGTTAGGAGCGGGTAATTAATTTTCATCCGCCAGTGCCAGAGGCCTGAGGTGCGCTGCAAAGAGGCAGAGATCGATCACGCTTTGAAACGGTCCCTGTATTGCGACGGGTAATAGCGGCGTTAGCATTGAATGACGACCGCTCTCTCCTGTGGACGGCTTCCCTTCCGCTCTTGAAGAGAGAGAGAGGGAGAAACACACACATAGGCAGGACAATCAATACGTACGGGAGAGAAGAAAGAACAGCGGATATGATTGTTCGATTGCCGTCATTTTTTACGGTATTGCCGCTCTCGGTAGAGGGTGGTAGATCGGAAAGCTCTCTGACCCCCACGCTCACTGGAGGAGGTTAACCTCGGGACGAAGGTCAGTTTCCGATCGTATTCCAATACATTTCTGATTCGTAGAAGTACGGTGTAGCAGACGATAATTGGAATGGAATCCGTGAGGAATGAGAAGAATATATTTGGATTATGCTGGGATATGGATTTCCTCTTGTTGGATGATTGGTTGGTTATGTGTAGAAATGACCAACAACAAAGGCCATTCGTGTATTTTGGGTTATATGAGTGGTTTTTATATCTAGTCCAGTCCAGTCACTGGAAAATGCACTAATGATATGCTTTCACGCTGTGGAATGCAAAGATACACACCAAAGGGATGTAATTTGTCGTAAAAAATCATTTGAGTTGACCAGGATTCAAACGCGGATCTCTTATTCTCAATTTCAGGTGTGCTACCCTGTTACACCACCAAGTCACCTTAATCCAAGGCGAATTTTGAAGAACTGATGAGGACACTTATAAAAAGAAACAGAGTACGATCAGGAAGTTTTGCTACATTCGTGGATGTAGAATAGGCGTTTGGTGGAGTTAATTGGGAACAGTTAACTCAGATTCTAACAAAACAAGAATAGACTGGTGAGACAGGATACTCAACCGACACTTATGGCCCAGATAGCACTGGTGAGGATGGTTGACGGAGAGTCAGGGTGGGTGGTTAGAGGTCACCGGGTAGGGCAAGGGTGCCCGATGTCACCTTTGCTGTTTAACATTTATGCCGAGGAGATGGTAAGATAGGCATGGGAAGCGCTTAATTCTGGAATCACAGAAAGAGGCCAGCTGATTAAGTCGGTTAGATTCGCAGACGACCAGGCGTTGATTAATCAATCGTCGAAGAGATTGTAAGAGTTAGTAGATGCATTATAATCTCAGTGTGAGAAATGCGGAATAAAGATAAATAATATGAAAACAAAAGAAATGAGATTCTCCTGAACAGGCTTGTCATAAAAGTGTAAGGGCACAAACTGGAGCAAGTAAAAAGATTTAATTACTTTGGTAGTACGCCAGAAGAACATGGGCATAGTAGCAAAGACAGGAAAAGAATAGCGCTAGCTAAAGAAGCGTTCAGTAATGGAATGGAGTTGATGACGGGGCCTTGGGTAAGGACATGAAGAATAGGATGGTGAATAGATTAATTTGAAGTGTAGCGTTTTGTGGCGCAGGAACGTGGAATCTGAGATAGGAGGACGAGGATAGGCTGTAGGCGTTCGAGATGAGGGTGTGTAGGAGAATGGAAAGAAGTGGACGGAAAGGAAGATAAACGAGGAAGTGCTTGGTATGGTGTTTAAGGAAAGGAAACTTCTGGATTAGGTTTGAGAGAGGTAAGGTAGTTGGTTGGAGTGGAAAATGAGGGGTGAAGGGTTGCTGAGGGCTATGATAGAGGGTAAGATGTTTGGTAAGCGGGAGAGGGGAATGAAAATAATAGATTTTCTAAACAACATGAAGAATGGAAGGACGTAATCCGAGATGAAGGAAGAAGTATTATTGGTAAATTGGCCCCTACACATGTAAAATCTGGTGGATTTTACTCACTTCTATTTAAACCTACGTTAACCGGTAGATTATTTAATAATGATGATAATAATATAAGTGAAGTGAAAAATAAGAGAAAATAGGAAGGGAATAGTGAAGATTAAGATATGGGACTGTGAACGCCTTGAAGTGGAAAGAAGTTAATCACAACTAAATATGGATGGACAGGTCACTGTGGTGTTACAGTACCGGCATCTCATCTCGATAACACGCGTTTGAGCCCCTAGTGAGCTTAAAAATTTCTTTGGGATCTCCTTAATGCAATATTCTACCTAAAATATGGGAGGTTCGCCTATGGATACCTTCCGATTGGATCCCAACAAGGGGTCAGGAATTCACCAAATACTCTCCTCTACTGCCAGAGTTTGGACCTATTGATGATTTAGTACGAGAAGTCAGTACTCTTGTCATTACATCGACCAAATCACCTTTCCTTTAGTTGTAATGTAAAGGTTGATAAGTGTTTTATTATACTTCAAGCAAAGTCACATTTTTAGTGCAGTGCAACCTTTTAAATTCATAAGATGTTTTTTTTTGCAAATATACCTATCCGTTTACCAATATTTGCAAGTGAATATGAGGAGGGGATCAAAATAGCTGTATAATACGCGTGCAATACCATCAATCAGTGACGGCTGTAGGAAAACGTGACTAAGGTCACTTCTCTCTATCGAGGCACGAGCCATTTAGGAGTACCCTTAAGGAGTGGCACGAAATGATTCAAAGAGTTATATTGTAGCACTGTAGAACGGATATTTAACTCTGCGCGTATTAATTGTTATTGCATATTCTTACAGCAATATTTACTCATCTCCCTCTGGGTGTTTGTTTTCCTATTTTTTGTTTAAGTTTGGCAACAGTGGATGAAATAAATAATATTTTAATTTATAAAGCTTCTACAATCAATAAGCTATAAAATATCAAATAAATAGAGATGTAGTCTTAGCATTCAACACCTTCATTAACTAAAAAATGCATTTTCAAAATTCCTCCATCCTTAAATAATTTTTTTTCAACCCTGTAAAGTTTATAGGTATAGCTCCATTAATTGAATCTAACTACCACGTCTTTGTATTTATCCCGAAGCTGAGAAGATAAAATACGCCCAAATAAAGAATCTTTCAAGACAGGGGTACATATATGATGGAGATCATGATCTATTTTCAGGGTTTCACATGTTTGGACAACTGCCATGCAACATTAAAGCTGAGAGGGAGAGGAGAAGGTTTCCTTGTGGATTATTTCCTCCGATTGAGGAAAATTTCCTTCCGAAATATAACTAATACGTGCCGCCGATCGGCTACTCGCCCAGACCTTTCTCGAGGGGATTTCCTACCCGGCTCCGAGCTCCACTTTAAGGACGCCTATTTCAATAAGGACAAGGCTCGCTACGGCGAATGAGCGGCATGCTCGCGATGCCGAGATTTCCTGCTCTGCGACTAGTTTGGATTTCGATAGCAGCCTCCTTCTGTGCTAATGCGGCATTTGCTATACGAATCTTTAATGTCTAAATTACTGAAAAGCTTTTTAAACTGAAATAATTATACGACCACCAGTTTTTATGCCGAGAAAGCTAAATAGCATGGTATAAAGACACTTTTCTACTTTTTCTGCCTCAGGGGAATAGGTTAAGTTATGACTGACGTATTTAATGAGGAATATGAACATGTGATAGAAATAATCCAAGTATGAAAAATTAATTATTTTACCACCTGGAAAGGTCAAACAATGAGATTAAAAGATGAACTAGGCTGAAGTTATTGTGGATTCCTATATACCTTTATTTAAGTTTCGGGCTAATACCGACGCCAGGTTATTATGCTACCTTTATCTTAGTCGCCAAGTCATGTAAATCCACAAAATACCCCAACAGCCACCTGAAATGCGTGAGGTAGAAGTAAAGTTTGAAACTTAAAGGCACTGCACTATATCCTACAAGAGTTAGTAAAACAATGACCGTTAATGCGTTAGCGGAAACCTGCAAATCCTTCCTCAACATCTTACCCATCTACCCCGCATGATGGGGCGGATGGCTTCTCTTGTCGGTCGCTTTGACGAAACAAGATGAAAGAGAACGACTACTTTAGAAATCCCGGTAGGTGAACTCAGGGGGTATAGGTTCGAGCCTCAGTCCAATCGAATGATTTCTTTCAATACGAATTTAGCACAGCGTAGATGACCGTGGACGACGTTGAGACTCAATGTGCAGGTTGTTATGGAGCGCGCGATCGTCAGGAAGCAAAGGAAGCACGGCCCGTGCATCTCGACGGGTTGTTAGCTCTAGTGCATACGCCGGTTGATCCTCACATGTGGACGTGCGGGAGCAGCGAAATGGGAAAGAAGTGAGGACGAGGCGAGTTTTTGACGTGCGCACCCTCTGGCAACCTCCCATCCCACTCCCGTAGCCGCGCCCGGCGTGGGATAACCTCCAGCGCGCGGACCCAATGCTTCCAAAGGTGGGTACGGAGAGATAAGGGAGGTTTTCAATCGGGAGTCGACAAGGAATGAGGACTTGCGAAATTAGCCGGACAGGAAGTTCTCGTTCCACAAGAAGATTGTATTTTTAACAACAAGAATAATGTCCTGACCTCGACCAGGGCGGAACATGATAAGACATATATTCATCATAGAGCCAGTGGCTTGAAAATTTGTCACAAATAAATAAAATACGAAGCAATAAAATGTCAATATTTCACTTGACAGATAACAAATTACTGATTAAGCTCTCTTTGAAAACACCTAATAATGGCCTTTTAAGCTGAAACACGTGTGATGAAATAAAGTTTTACTTTCTCAGTGAAGAACAGCTACTTTATTGACTTACATCTATCATACAAAGCTTATAAGGTAATGATTTAATTAAAAAAATAAAGATGAAATCATACATGAGTAGTTGCACAAGTTCCTCCTCCCACAAGTTTGAATGTCAATTTATCCATTGATAACAGTGAGACAAAAAGAGGAAATAGCCCATTACCACTGCGTTATTTGGTATGTTGTGGGTAAGTAGGGTACCCTGTGTACATGAATATCCTTCAGCGATATCCCACACTAGTAAAACTTTTATCTTTAACGACGGTACTTTCGCTGACCTTGATGGTTTAATCTCCATTGTTGCTGTGCAATCTATCATTTAAACCTTTTTATTACTTATATATGTTAAATACATGTCCATCAAGTGTTCTCGTTCCACAAATGAAAGAATGTGAAAACATACCCGGCAGTCGATGAGAGTGTAGGTATAACAATTTAAATAACACTGTATCCATCCAGTGTCGGCAGTTTTGGGTCACCATACAAAACCCACATTATGCGTGGGTGCTGGAGGACGTCCTGTCTCTAGTTCTTAATGGAGTATTTGCAAACGTTTTGGAAACCACGGAAAATGTAAATTTGATACTCAAAAAATTCAAAAACCAAATTTTTACTGTTATAATTTCCCTACTTTTTAAATAAGGAGTGATTAAAGATCAAAACTTCAGCCTTGCGCTCAAACGGACCGTGGCCGTATAGCGTCTGCTGTGACGTCATACCCAGTACTCTGCAATCGCGGCGGGATTGTTTGCATTCGTTCTGGGTTTTATTTTTCGCCTTGAGTCGTGAATAGTGTCAACACACATGAAAAAGCTGCCAGATAATATCCACGGCATAAGTAATGTGAAAAAGAAGGGGTAGGGTTTGAAGACTTGAATGGAAGTATAAACATTTTTAACCCATATTGGTTGAAATGCCAGCGAATTATTTATGCGACAGTACTTTTATCACTCTTGCATAGGTCCAAAACAAGTAGGACACGGCTCACAGGAGAGCGGCGCGAAAAAAACACTGGATGGCTATGAAAACTTCATAAATTAATAAATTATACCCATCCGGGACTCGAACACGTGACCATGGAACTAATAAGCGATGACTTTACCCCACTGCCGTGTGCACGGAATTTCCTTATTACCCACATTATACAATATTACGTTTCCAAAAATTATTAAAAATTATTGGGCTACTGCCGACGCCAGATTATTCTGCTACATTTCTCTTGGTCGCCAAGTTATGTAAATCCACAATATACTCCAAATGTCGCCTGAAGTACGTGAGTTAGGAGTAATGTTTGACACTTACAGGCACTACACTATATCCTACAAGAGTTAATAAAACAATGACCGTTAATGCGTTAGCGGAAACCTGCAAATCCTTCCTCAACATCTTACCCATGTACCCCATATGATGGCTTCTCTTGTCGGTCGCCTAGACAAAACAAGATGAAAGAGGACGATTAATTTAGAAAGCCCAATGGGCGAACTCGGGGGGTATAGGTTCGAGCCTCAGTCCTAACGAATGATTTCTTTCAATACGAATTTTGCACAGCGTATATGACCGTGGACGACGTTGAGACTCAATGAGCAAGTTGTTATGGAGCACGCGTTCGTCAGGAAGCAAAGGAAGCACGGCCCGTCCCTCTTGACGGCTTGTCCGCTCACGTGCCGGTTGATCCTCACGTGTGGACGTGCAGAAGCAGCGAAATGGGAAAGAAGTGAGGACGAGGCGAGGTTTTGACGTACGCACCCTCAGGCGACCTCCCATCCCACTCCCGTAGCCGCACCCGGAGTGGGATAACCTCCAGCGCGCGGACCCAATGCTTCCAAAGGTGGGTACGGAGAGATAAGGGAGGTTTTCAATCGGGAGTCGACAAGGAATGAGGACTTGCGAAATTAACCGGACAGGAAGTTCTCGTTCCACAAGAAGATTGTATTTTTAAGAACAGGAATAATGTCCTGAACTCGACTAGGGCGGAACAAGATAAGAAGTACGTCCATCATAGAGCCAGTGGCTTGAAAATTTGTCACAAATAAATAAAATACGAAGCAATAAAATGTCAATATTTCACTTGACAGATAACTCTTTGCTGATTAAGCTCTCTTTGAACACACCTAATAATGGTCTTTTAAGCTGAAACACGTGTGATGCAATAAAGTTTTACTTTCTCAGTGAAGAGCAGGTACTTTATTGACTTACATCTATCATACAAAGCTTATAAGGTAATGTTTTAAATAAAAATATAATGGTGAAATTTTACATGAGTAGTTGTACAAGTTCCTCCTCTCTCAAGTTTGAATGTGAATTTAACCATTGATAAAAGTGAGACTAAAGTCCTGGTTGCACGATACATTAACATGTACGAGTTCATGTGCATTCACGTGAATGGTTTCATGTACGTTTGCGCGAACGGATTCATGTACATTTGCGTGAATTAATGGATGAATCAGTGGTTACACGGTACATGAAACCACACATGCATTAGCACAATTTTCAGGGTACGTATTTACGATTGTTGTTGTTTTTCTCTTCATTAAGCGCAACATTCAAACCATTCAAGCGTTCATAAAGTCAACCTATCTATAGACTAGCTACTTTAAAGCAGACTATACTTATATTATACGTATAATAATTCAAATTCAGAATTTCAGCGGTAATTAACTCAAATTCCACATTTGTTTTCCCGAGTGGTAGTTCCTCAGATGAAAGATACTCGAATGGACTTGCTAAATCCCTTTTTATATGTCTCGGAAATTATATTGCAGTTATGGTGAGGTATATTTGTTTACTCGAAAATCAAATAATCATAGTAGAACGAAAACAATGGATCAAAATCTTATTTAAATGTTAGCTGTATGATACGTGGGGTATTTCCTGTTGAGAAAAAGCGCGATGAAAAACCCTTTTTATACAGGATCGATAAGAACGCTTGTGAATATATATGTATTGAATGCAATTTAATTCGTGAGTAAACTCAAACTATCATGGGTAGTAACATAATGGATCATAAAAACATAGATTAAGTTATTCTCGGAACGTTTGGGAAAGGAAGTCGAGTATTGGAAACAAGTGTAAAAACTTGCTCTTAAATGGATATCGTTACCTCATGTACACGACGGTAATCTTTAATTATCTCTCCGGTTCCTACTTACTTAAATTTTTCATGTAGAATTGGACGTATATAAAAACAGCTGATCCAGTTTCGAGCACGAAGCTATTTCTTGGATGCTCTGCCAGTAAACTAAGTACCCGATAAAATAGAACTATGTGAGAGTCGTACAAGCATAAATTGTTGTAAAAAAAACTGAGTAATTAACGGCCAATCACACATTCGTTGCGCGAGCTTCTCATATATTTACTGCACAAACAAGGCATTTTGTAATTCACTGTTCTGCGGTACTGGACTAGCCCTCCCGGCATTCATTACCTTGTTGAGAAAGCGTTTAGCTCTGAAAAGAAATAGATAAGTACGCGAAATACAAGGAATGCTCTTCTAATTAATGCATTTAAACCTTTATTATACTAATTCCGATGGAATGTGTAGGAGGGTAGTCCAAGTGAGGGGCAATGGTCTATAACAGGAGAGGTCCAACGATAGCGAGAGATGAATAAACGTAGCGCACAGGTATTCCAGGAAGTGCTAACAGTACCAAGTTCAAATAGTAGAGCGAAGTCCTTATGGAGCAGAGGTCAAAATAAATACTAATAGCTGAATCAAACGCAAAAAAAAACAAAATTTAGAAGTACACAAACACCATACGAGCAGAAAACATTATTTCCGTTATCTACCACCAGGTGCCACTGAAGCACGAGTGCAACATGTACGAATGCATGAACCAAATTAGAACAGTTTCTATTTTATGTTCACGCGTTCATTCATTCGTACATTTTGGTGTGTTTACACGGTGAATTTTCTCATTCATTATCGCGTTCATAGATTTACTCATTAACTTGTACATGTTAATGTATCGTGTAACCAGGGCTTAAAAGAGGAAATAGCCCATTACCACTGCGTTATTTTGTATAATGTGGGTAAGTAGGGTACCATTTGTACATGAATATCCTTCAGAGATATCCCACACTAGTAAAACTTTTATCTTTAACGACGGTACTTTCGCTCACCTTGATGGTTTAATCTCCATTGTTGCTGTGCAATCTATCTTTTAAACCTTTTTATTACTTCTATATATTAAATACAAGTCCATCAAGTGTTCTCGTTCCACAAATGGAAGAATGTGAAAACACACCCCGCAGTCGATGTGAGTGTAGGTATAACAATTTAAATAACACTGTATCCATCCAGTGTCGGCAGTTTTGGGTCACCATACAAAACCCACATTATGCGTGGGTGCTGGAGGACGTCTTGTCTCTAGTTCTTAATAGAGTATTTGCAAACGTTTTGGAAACCACGGAAAATGTAAATTTGATACTCAAAAATCCAAAATCCAATATTTTACTGTTATAAATTCCCTACTTTTTAAATAAGGAGTGATTAAAGATCAAAACTTCAGCCTTGCGCTCAAACGGACCGTGGCCATATAGCGTCTGCTTTGACGTCATACCCAGTACTCTGCAATCGCGGCGGGATTGTTTGCATTCGTTCTGGGTTTTATTTTTCGCCTTGAGTCGTGAATAGTGCCAACACACATGAAAAAGCTGCCAGAAAATATCCACGGCAAAAGTAATGTGAAAAAGAAGGGGTAGGGTTTGAAGACTTGAATGGAAGTATAAACATTTTTAACCCATATTGGTTGAAATGCCAGCGAATTATTTATGCAACAGTACTTTTATCAATCCTGTATAGGTCCAAAATAAGCAGGACTCGGTGCACAGGAGAGCGGCGCGAAAAAAAAACACTGGATGGCTATGAAAACGTCATACTTTAATAAACTATAACCATCCGGGACTCGAACACGTGACCATGGAACTAATAAGCGATGACTTTACCCCACTACCGTGTGCACGGAATTTCCTTATTACCCACATCATACAAAATTACGTTGTGGTAATGGGATATTATCATCTCTTTTTCTCATTTTTATCAGTTTACAAACCGCATCTCTCTCTTTTTCTTAGCATATATTTTATTACACACATATTTTAGCACACAAGGCCATCATCAGGTGTGTTTACACAGAGCTGTAGGACTTTCCGCGTTATTAAGTGTTATCTACCAAGTGGTATGAGTTACAAATTCCAGTTCATGCTTGAACGTGATAAATGGGTTACGTCATTATTCCATGCATATTACGTCCATAACTCTTACGTGTGAATTCAGAAAGTTATAATTTAAAATCTAACGGAAAGAATAAAATTGCCCGAAGAATACAATGAGCATCATATGAGAAAAATTAACACTAAAAAATTTTAAACTAACAATATTTTGGAAATTTCTATACTCTTGTTAAAATTATTTTTGGAAAATGTCATTGGTGGTCAATCTTTCCAGGTGTACCAAACATTAAGTGGCCAAATGAGAAAGTGGCACGCTCACAAAATAAACATTTAATGTATGTGGAGGCATGTGTGTCACCTGGCACAATATCGGAGACATTTATTGCATTTTTGAGGTAGTATTGGTGACAGTCTCTATATATTTTTCCTAACTAAAACGTTTATTTAAGATACCAGCCACTAGTGATTCATTTAAGGATGACCACTTCTACATTTTAGCAGCATTATTTAGCACTGATTCGGTATTAGCTAATTTTTTTACTAGATAAGCATTTAACGATATATGTTTTCTTTGATGGAACGTTACGGGCAGGGGCGGCGTGGCCAGGGCGGGAAGGCAGGGATTCCCGTCCTGTGCCCCTATTCTGTAACTCTTTAAGGTATCCTAACGACATCTGTCGGTTCGTTATCTTCCCTAACGACTAGTTAGCGAAAATCGGTATTCTGTAACTCATAATTAACGACTTTCATCGGTAAAATCGTTCATATGTTGCGAAAATCTTCGATAACCCGTCGCTTCGAAGCGAGGGGTCCAGACCCCCCGGTAAGGGCTCGAGAAGTTCGGTAAGGATACGGTGAACGTGAACTTGAGTAAATTTGAAGTCATTTAAGATTGAATTCAATGGAAATATAGGTCGCGAACCTATTAATGTGCAAACTGGTGTTGGTTTCGAAACCATTAAATTACTCCAAACTTTATCTGGAACATTACTGTGAATACTAGAATATTTTCTATGCTCAGTGGACAATGCACAAGAAAAAAACAAAGCTAAATTTTGGGCTAACTATCTTAAAACTATGGGGTATATTGGTAATTGTGAGGAAACGGCATAGTGTTTTAGTGTAACCTCAATTGTGTCGGTACAACACTCATATCTTGGAGATCATCAGGAAATACACGACATTGCTTGACATAATTACATATAGGTAATGCAAAAAACTGGCTGCAATTATTAAGGTAAATGGAAGGGAAATCATGTAATCAAATACCTACACTTTGCAGCTCCAAGCAAATTCACTTGTTTACATTCAGAAATTCTTTATAAAAATGTGTGAGAAGTTATGAGGACTCACACAATATTTATCTACTTAAATTATAATATACCGCCCATACTAAATTTGTAAGACTTTGGTCACACTCTTTGATCTTAAGTCAGTTCAATGTAGACGTTCTAGCATATAACATGTTTCTCGGCACATTTTCGGCGATAAGACATGACCGTCGTCTCAATATATAATTTCAATTTCCCAACACTAAAATGTTTTTATATTTTTATTAATTGAAACCCCAAACTATATTATGGAAAACATATAGTCCCTTCCGTGCAACACACGGCAAATATCACGTAAAATATTCAATAACAGTGAAAATTTAAACTTATAAATAACTCGTAGCTCGTAACTAATAACAATTTTCCTCACTGCCTTGGCCCACAGCCCTACGAAAGTCAGGCTTCATTCCTACCCTAAGAAAAAAATACTATAGAACTATATATAGTGATTATAGGAATTCTATAATCACTATAGAATTTTTTATAATCACTATAGCGTATGACTGCGTGGATGTCTGCTTTTTTAGGCCCCGGCCGAGGTCATTAGGAGAAAATACCACCAGCATAAGGAATAAAATAATTAAAAAAAATTATGCTCAGCTTTGTTTGTTTTGAAGGACTATTAATTAACATTCTCCCTCGAGGATGATTTGGCATGTTTTCCTTCTGCTCTTTCCCAGGAATTCGAGTGAAAACGACCATTTTAAAATTTATCACCCTTAAAAATGCATGTACGCTTGTTGCTATGCCTTTTAGATGTAGCGCAAAGATATGTAATGATGGTAGCAGGTTTAATTAAAAAGATATTTAAAAAGTAGGCTACCAATTACAAATGGGATGATTTAAAATTGTTTGCATATTGACTTTGATGGCCCAGGATGTGCTCAAAGATAGTTTAAAGACATGAAATCATTCTCAGGTTAAATATTGCCGTAAAAATTTGAAGCTTTAAAAAGCATTGATCGATTCTAGCAATTATTAATAAAATTCTCGTCTATTCAAAATAATAAATTTTTGACGAATGGAGAAATACCATCAGATCTCATTTTCGATTTGAATTAAAACTTTTCTCCCTCTGCTCTTACAAATGTTACCAGAATCCGTTCCAAATTTTATTTCCCCATCGATTCAATTACCCTTGATAACAAGAATAATTGGAACTTGACACCCACTCTGCACCCAGCGATCCAAAAAATCAAATTGGTATGCATGGAAGTACGACAGTTTTCCCACTGGGTACCAGCCATTTGACCAAATTCCATTTCTGTCATGATGAATTTTCATCAGTAAATTTGCCTTTGGAATTCCGCGCTAAAATAAAACAAGAAGCTTGCAGTACAGAGTTCTCAGAATCTGTATTGTTAGTTCAGTGCGCATCTCTCTGAAATACCTACCCAATGAAATTCAGTGAAGAACGTACCTGAAGCGGAATCCTAGAAATATTATTTTTTCATGCAAAAATGTTCAATAACACTTCATTATTTTCACCTTTATGTCCAAAAACTTGCAATATTTTACCCTCGTTTATTTATTTATTATAAATATCTTTACGTAAGAATCAAAGGGCTATAACCTTTTTCTAATATTAAAACAGAAATATTTCTGATTTCAATAGGCACGATGCAGTTGTTTCCTGTTGTGCTTGAAGTACGTTAAAAATGACATCAACGTTTCGTCATCCGCAACGACTAAAAATAGTAATTTCCGTTTTCCTTTGAAATGGTCTCAGCAACATCTATGACCGCGTTCCTATCTTTAAATCTGTTTCTCTCCGGCATAAGCCACATGGCCAGCCATAATTGTAGCCAGAATTTATTTTCATCGATGATTTCGTCGATAAAGAGGATATCGTGTGAAATAATTTCCACTACCATGATAAGTGATCTCTGATTACAAATTTGGTCATACATTCAAAGTTAAAATCTTGTAATAGAATTATATCATTTATTTGTTTTCAATGAAGCGTGAATATGATGATAAAATGTACATTCAGCTCAGTTGCGTTCTTAAATGGCAACTTCACTTTCAGACTGATACCTAAGTGAAGATTAACGATGACGGGCTTAAAATAAATTATGTTTGGCTAATGGCAGAACCAAACCACCTAAAAATTATGAAAATATGGAAGCTTTGAAAAGTACCGGCTACGACTGACAGTCACTCACGAGTTTTCAATGAATATCAAATTTACGAATGAACCTCTTAACATGGACAATTATACATGGTTATGCCTGAGACGGCTGGAGGATAAATATACTAGAATTCCTAAAAGCATGATTTACCCAAATTATGAGCAAAATGTAATTCGGATATTTAATACCAAGTACTTAGTTGTACCCTGTTAGTATCATGATATTTTCATTCTATAATTTATGGCTATCTACCTGACTGACTGGGCTTACCTGGCACACCAGATCTTTAATAACAAGTACTTAGTTGTACCCTGTTAGTATCATGATATTTTAATTTTATAATTTATGGCTATCTACCTGACTGACTGGGCTTACTGGGCACACTGAAGGCAATGTAATAAAGGTGGTCGAATAACACTGAAGTACCTTGTGCCGTGGGGGCAAAGCCACTGCGAAGAAAGTAATTGAATAAATTCTCAAAACTGTAACTTCAGCCCGTTTTTTTAAGTTTTATAATATTGTAACAGTATTTATTTATTTTAAACATTGTTTCCAGAAGCCACAAAAAAGATTCTTTATTAAAATATGTGCGCCTAAATGAGACGAATTTAACGTCATTTTGTTCACTTCATTGAATTATCAACTGAAAATGATGGTTTATCAACTCATATTTTAAGCCTCCATTTGATTTTTGCATCACTTATTGGCCCTCTATATCCGTTATTATTATGCGTCGGTATTAGTATACTCTTCGAAGTTTCACCTGGATTGCGCATTTATTCCGCAGAATTTCTCCTCTTTGTCTTTTCGATAAAATGTGTAAAAACATGCAGAGTAAGTCTAACCAGAGTTAATGACTCCTTTTATCATTCATTACGCCTCATTGAAATGTACACTTTTTTGTAACCATTTCAAAGCTTCATATAGAACCAAGGAGAAGCGAAATCAATTTTTAAATTATCTTTTTGAAATTTAGTTTACAAATTTGATGACACTTAACTCAAACATTGGTTGCTGTATACCTAAATTTATAAATTTGAATTAATCATTCTTTTAATTCTTATTGCTACTTATATTCACTCGTATTTAGGCTACTTAAAAAGCACTAATACAAATTTTAGGATACCGAGACTAGTCCCGGTATTACATTTACGAGGTCACACGAAAATGTACATAAGTACTGATATTCCACAGTGGAAAAATAATTTCTAATGACCAGGACTCTAGCTCGAATCTCTCGGTCGGTATATGGATTCGAGTCCCGGTTGAATCGACCAATTCTTTATTTTTGGAATTTTCGTGACTAAAGCAGATACAATGTCGCACAAAACTTTACATACCGGCCATGGTAGGCCTAATTCATATCAATCGAAAAAATTAAATAGTATTTCAATCAGTTCGCAATTCACTCAGTCAGCTATTCCCAGTATATGTTTTGGCCTTCCTTTAGGTAAATAGAAACCGATTTAATGAAAATGGCCCATTGGTGTTTCTGTAAATACTATTCTAACGGAAAGGGGCGTGTGAAGAAAATTGCATGTTAACATTTCAATATGAGATGAAGATCTAATTAATTAAGCATAGATATATTAGTTTATTCTAATACATTAAATTCCCAATCCTAGGGTAACTCTTTTTTATATTTTGATTTTTTCTATCTTTATTTATACTATACATTTTGAGGTGTTTAAGGAGCATTATTTTAACGAATGATTTCATTGCTACTTGGAAACTTAAAAAAATCTTGCAAAATTAAAATCTGAGGGATAACTTTCTATCAATGAAGTTTGCAGAGCAATATTACTGATTTTTGAGAAGAAACTCTTGTCTTTTCACCATATCGTTCCAGAAATGATTAGTGCCTGATTGAGAGGCTTGGTTTTTAGTTCATATATACACAAGGAGTTATAATTCTCTTTATGCGTAACTTGTCGTTGGTATATAGGAATAATCACTAAGGTGACGACCAATGCAAAAAAAGCTACATATGGTATCAGACAGGTTTTCTCCCACATTCACCCTTTGTATTCCGCTTGATAAGAAGGATTTTATTCAGCGAACACTTTTTTTTGTCCATTTCCATATTGAAATTTAAGCTGTAGTGTGTGATAAACCTTGTCAGGGCTTTGTAAGAATCAATTACGTGTTCCGTAATTTACATTTGATTCATGTTAATTCATGATTCTGACGCTACTGGCCTGTAGCGTCAGGGTGAAAGTGAGTGAAAGGCAGGGGCAGGTGGATGTGGTCCTGAGGGTATTGAAGTGAAAGGATAATAGGTATCAAAGGTCCACGGAATTGCTTATGAAATTTGGTGACCATTGGGAAGAAGCAAGAGATGTATGCAAAAAATACGGCACTATTAAAGGTTGGTGAATGGACGCCGTTATTATTAGCTTGCAAACAATGTATTGGCCTTCTAATGATGTCTGGCCGTTAAGTCTATGGAGGAAAGCGTGGAAAGTTACATACGATTGTATTGTACATACGATTGTATCTAATTCATAATCGTCATCACATTTTGTTCTAGCATAAAACAATAGTTATATCAACTTCAGAAAAAATCATAGCGAACCAATATGTTTAGGGTAGGATCCCAAGTAAAACCTGGCAAATATAATAGGCCATGGAGAGATGATAACTCCCCTAATAGCACACAAAGCAAGAAATTATTTGCAATAAGTTTTCTTGAATTTTCTCTCATGCTCTACTTATAAGTGATAATTTCGATTTCTATCACAGAGTTCCCGCTGCGCCTTCTCCTGCATTTCATATTGATATTGATGTCAAATCACCAAGAGACAAAAGATATTTTGATTTTAATACCTCCTCCAGTCACTGAAGGATTTAGGAAACCATGCACAGCACATTTATACTAAAATGCAAGACGTGGCAAAGACAACGAAACTACATACGGAGAGTCCCTCCAAAGAAGATATGGACATAAATACAGTAGTGGTAAGTGACAGAAACAATGGTAAACAGTACCATTTCACGCAGGACATAGCTAGAACTATACTTAGTTGTTTACCCTTTCCATTTTCCTGCAATTTTCATGCGTTTGTTCACATCTTTTGCTCTTGAAACACTTTGAAAAAAATCCACGGGTCATTATTTTACCGTTCACAGCTATAACTACTAAACCAACTGAAATACAGGTCTTCAGCAGGGGAAGTGGATAAAAGTGGGCCTTAGATGACGGTGGTGTGTGAAGGATCATAGGCAAAAAGATCCTAAAACACCAATTGTAACTCCTTGTCAGGAGAGGTACGTATTTTGTTCATGAGCGCCAAATCGGTCTCTATCAACGAAAACACTAGCAACAATTTATTTTCAGGATTTCATTCTTGAATTAAGGACAAAAAAGTCATATTTGTTGGAGTAATGAATGAGTACTGCAGTATGTGAGCGCAAGAAAGGTCAGAAGACCTTAAAACTGAAGCAAGGCCACACATGTGTTTCAAGAACTTGAGTGCTTCTCCGATGACAATAGAAGCAGAATAGAAAAAGGCTTCAAAACAGTGTTAAAATGCATAACCTAAAGGGCAATATACTCATAGGTACGAATTACTTTATTATGTTATATTTTAAAACAGAAGACACCATATATATTCCAATAGAGTCAATGGTTTTTTTAGGTGATGGAGATAGCAGCATCATGAAATGGCTTGGGAGAGTATCGTCATATGGACAACCGCAACATAGACAACAACATAGACCTTACTGCTCAAAAGGTTGACTGCTCGAACCATTTGCTTCGAAATTACTGCAACAGCATTAAAGAAATAGTAAGGAAGCCGAATAACTGAAAAGGCCATGTACTAGTTACTATTTAGAAAAATGTTTGAGATATTTACATCGATTAAGGAACGCGGTAACTTCTGCCATGTAATTTAGAAAAGGCACGCTAACTCATGACCCCACAGAGCTACAGAAAGACATTATAAATGGCTCCAGGAATGTTTTCGGGGATCATTTTAAATGTGCGACGTACTTTTCTCATGGACCAAAGGCTAATGAGGAGAACCGTGTCCCTCTGTTGATGAACCTTGGGGTATGGGACGTCATCATGTCAGACATCACTTCATATCTACACGCCCTGCTTGATCCTGGACGTAACTAACAATCAAGCAGAATTCTTCAATTCAACTGTGGCAAAAAATGTAGGTGGGGAAAGAGTAAATTTCGTTTTGAGAGGGTCATATCAAACTAGGTGTGAACTATGCCGCTTCAGCCTTCAATGCAGGACCAGATGTTCATACATTGAAAATAAGAGTATCACAAAAAAGAGTCCAGGAAATTTTACAAAAAAGTTCAAGCTGGCCTCCACAAAAAAAGGCAGGGATGCGATGTAAAGCAACGGCTTAAATTCAAAGGAAAAACAAAATGTAAGCGATGGTGTGCCACTGGTTTTGACCAGCATTATGGCCCACATGGCCCACAAAATATCGGGAAGAAGATTGAAATCGACTTAACTGCATTAGGCGAGGATCAAACAAGACGACATCTTACCAGAGGTCAGCGCATCTCTCAAGCATTGCACACTGAGCAGCAAAAAAGGCTCACCGCCTTTACATTTAGACGAATTTGTAAATTAAGAGCAGGAACCTCCCGGGAGAAAACTGTTCAGTCTTTACTCTTTACTGATCATCTCGTGAAAACATAGCCGCCGAGTATGAAATTGCGAGTGAGGTATTGGTGATACCAGAGTACTAGATAGTCATTGGCAATAAGGTAAACCCATCGGGACGTTTAGTTGATGCGAGGATCCCTCACCACACCTGATGGTGTCCTGTCAGATGGCGATGGAATAGTCGAGGTGTAATGTCCATATATATGCAGGGATGCGCATCTAAAGGATGCACTATCTCAAAAGAAAACAGTATTGTGTGAGATTAAAGACAGCTAAGATACTCTAAAAGTAAGGAGTGATTAATTTAACCCAGAGTCAAAAGAAAGTTTAATATGTCATGGTCAACTACATGTTACGGAGAAGAAATTCTGCCACTTTATTTTATGGAGCCAGCTAGGTATGTTAGATTTACGGATTGACGGAGATGACGGCTTTTGGGCAAAATATATGGAGAATAATTTTGAGGATACCGCGACTAGCCACGGTAGTTACCTTTACGGAGTCACCCGCAAGTGCACATAAGTGCGATATTCCACAGAGGAAAAATCATTCGCGTTGACCGGGATTCGAACCCGGATCCCTCGATTTCGCGCCGAGGGCTTTAACCAGTTAAGCTACCGAGGCGTCCTTCTCCCCTGTAATCGAGGGATCCGGGTTTGAATCCCGGTCATGGCGAATGATTTTTTCCTCTGTGAAATATCGCACACATGGAGAATAATTTAAAAACACTTAAAACGGACAACCTTTTCCCAGAAATTCTACTGCACATTTAAAAGCTATGGAACGAGAGTTTGATGAAGACCTGGGGGAAAAATACTTACCCAGGAACTCATTGAAAACACATAAATTTCCATTTGAATAGCTACCCACACAGCACAATGACATCCTCCGGACAACCCTAGTATATCCTACCGGGATATTGTGACGTCCGTGGCATATACTGAATTTCCCACTGACCAAAATGGGATATCCCACGGATATCGGAATGTCCTATAAATTTGACGTCCTGGAGACATCCCCACAGGACCTCCCTGGGACATCCCATGACTTCCCATGTACGTCATAGGGATATCCAAATATCAACTCACAGTACATTGACATCCTATAGACATCCCAGGTATACCCCAGATGAAAAAAAATTGCTTTCCACACCCTTTCCAATTGCTTTCCGATTGCCTGCCAATGGTGCAAAAAGAAAGCAATTGGAAAGCATTCGGAAAGCAAATTCATACTTTCCGAACATTTTCCGAAAAAAAGTCGTCGACGAAGCAGAGATTTAACGTTAGATCCCGAAGCGATGTACATTATATTACCTCGTATCTACCTAACGTGATTATACCTACAACGCTTGAATACCTATCCTACGACGCAACGCACCTGTTCTCGCACCTATTATTTAATATATGGCGTTGAGAACGACGTATATATGTAGTCACTTCCGCGGATAAATATGACTTCGAGAACTATAATCATTAGATCATAATTCCGTGATAGTTTGAGGAAATACCAAAAATTCTTGATAAAAGTTATTTGAAATTAATTAATGCCAGATAACTGTTATTATATGATGCCATATAGTATCAATATAAATGCAATACTACTGTGAATAAACAAGATGTTTCCAATTCCCGCATGTTAGCTTCAGCGTCGTAGCTAGGGGCTGGCCAGGCGGGCGGCTGCTATGGGCGCAACCCTCAGAGGGCGCACTTAGCAGACCCACAGCCTGCAGGCCATAAATCGAGGTAATATTACCTCGATTTAAGAGGTATCATCCATAGTAACTGTCGTTTCTGGGCAGCTTGATTCTTCTTGAATCTCCTTGTCGGAAAGCGGAATCGGAGATCAACGCTTCCGTACGTTTCGTGTACGCTACTTCAACAGTCAAAGAAGCGTACACCAAACGTTGATTTGCTTCCTTAAGCGAATCACCGCTACGTATACCCTTTGTGACCGGTCTAGGAAACGGAACATTTTCGCCAGGGAAACGGAAAGCAATCGGATGGTAATATAATCACATTTATTCTCTGAAATAATTCTAAGTCCATGGGAAAGGAATCGGAAAGCAATCGGATGGCAACTAGCCACAATGCAAGCCAACCGGAAAGCATCGGAAGCCAATTGGAAAGCAAAGTTGCTTTCCGTTTCCTGTCCTTTTGCCTGCGGAAAGGAAACGGAAAGCAAAAATTTTCATCTGGGACCCTACCGGGATATTGTGACATCTATGGGATATACTGAATAACCCACTGACCAAAATGGGACATCTCAAGATATCTAAATCCAATGAAGGAAGGCCGAAAAAAGTTGAACAGATCCAAAGAGAAATTCCAAGCAGGCAGGTGGTCAAAAAATCTAGAACAATCAGCACACAATTCTTCGCGTCAGCTTCTAAGGCGTCCAACAAAGAAGTGATGGAGTCAGGAAAATAGCTCTCCGTCCTGTGTTCCGTTCCAGTCTCTCAGTTGGGAAGAGGGAACGTGGAAAACACCTTTCCGTTCCCTAATTATCTTGGCGCTGAGAAGCGGTGCATTTAAAATTCGTTCGCCAAGGATCAAGTCCGAACAACTAGAATTCCAAGTGATCAATGAAAAAATACTCCACTACTTAGCAACTATTTCCTTACCATTTAGCTCAGTCACTTTAAATGTGTAATCGTGGAATCGTCAGTTGCAGAATAATCTGGGGTAGAATTCTAATGAGAAATTAAAAAAGCGTCATGTTTCATAAAAAAAACTTTACAGTCACTCGCCTCTGATATGATTTAATCCCAAAAGAGTAAATATTTATTGATTAATTGGTTTAAAGAGTTCATATATCCAGTGGGAATGGAATGTCCCAGAGACGGACCCGCGCCGTCCGCAGGACATAAGTACAAAATATTATTTTTCAGTAAAAATCATTAAATTCCTTCATTCCTGGTATCACTCTTCAATAAAATGGGTAGAAAGCCCATTAACTCTGGAAACTATCGTAAGGATGTAAAATCCCGGCGGGATACCTCAGCGACGTCCCAGGGATATCTCGGACGTCATCTGGACATACGAGACCAAATTAGGATATCGTGATGACGTCCTGTGCTGTGTGGGTATTCATCTCCTGAGAGTGTGGATTTCAAAATTTTTTGGAGTACTTATATTGTTTACCTTGACTTTATTTATTTTCCTAATCCTTTCATAAAATTAACGCAAGTCCCAGATCTCCCAAGAGTTTAATATAATACCAATTGTTTTATCTCAGTATGTTTCTGTCATACAATTCTAATGTAAAAATTATTTAATTCAAAGCTATTGGTAGCCCTTGTTATTTGCCTGAGTGTGTGATTTTGAAAGCTGTTTGTTCGCATTTTATGTAACAATTCACGATAAACTAGTAAAATGTTAAAATATTCCATACATGATCCATTTATTGAAGAGGATTTTCTATTTTTGCATTAGCTTATTCCGGGGTAATTTCAGATAACGATCTATATATAATCCTATAAATATTTGCTGTCATATTTTTGTATTTGTTATTGATAAGATTTCTTTTAAATTATAGTATGAATCGTCCACTTTTCCGCGAAGGTTTTTTCGAAATTTTAATATCTTATAGTAGATACAAAGGAACGGATTTCCCGCTAATGAGCTCATTCGTCAAACGATAATTTTACTAACACCATCCGTCTAACGGAAAGAATCAGTAACAGATGGGGGTGTACAGTAATACCGCATAAGGTATATAAGTAGGGATGGTGATTTTTAGAAACTATAAATTAATGATTTAGAATTAGGGATTATAAATTAAGTATTTCATACCATTTAAAATCTACGAACAAAGCGTTTGCCAATTAATAATAAATTTCAATAATACTCGTAAGCACGAATAATTTTCACTGATAAATATGTCAATATTCTTCCTATCATTTAGTACATCATTTAGTACAGAGAATTAGCTGATGATGCTAAATTTAATTGTTCCTAATATTTGAGCACAGAAATGTTGCGTGAAAGTCATGCTCACGGTACGGTGGTATAAAATTATAACTTTCATTATCAAATGCTGAGTATATTCTACAGAGAATTAGCTGATGATGCTAAATTTAATTGTTCCTAATATTTGAGCACAGAAATGTTGCGTGAAAGTCATGCTCACGGTACGGTGGTATAAAATTATAACTTTCATTATCAAATGCTGTGTATATTCTAACTCGGAGTTCCCTGAGTTCAGACAATGAAGAATTTCATGATGGGCGTAAAATAAAGACTAGCAAGTGAAATTCTAGGGAGATCAGGGCTTGAGTCCCGGTCAAAACGAGCGGGGCCCAAACCTGGGAGAAGTACCAAGCACCTTCTTCTACTTCATGGCGCACCGGCTTTTGTCTTCCACTTCCGTGACGCGGGTTTGGGGAATATGCAGTAATAGAGTTTTACACAATTTTTTATAATTTTTGTCACATTTCAAAAATTTCTTTCCTAGAATGAATGTTTGTAGATTTGGCCAGGTCACCAATATGTTCCGGGCAGATCTTACTGTTCTCAGCACAAGACTCAGGATAATCCAGCAAGACTTGTTTACAATGAGACACTGCGTCATCATCATCCTTGCGTGTCGCTAATCAGCTCCGATGGCTTGTGTCTTCCACTTCCTGGCTTGTGTCTTATTAGAACTTTTAAATAAGAGCATTCAATATCTATGGGGGGTTTGAATGGGACATGTTCAATTCAAATATGATTCCTACAGTTTCAATCATTTAGTCATTAGTCACTCATAATATTTTGGGACTCCTTATTCTTTTGTTGAAACAAATTCGATTAATGAACGAACGCAATAGTTGAAGGCAATCAGAAATAGAATAACTTTGGGATGAAAAAAACAATAGGAAGTGTTAAAAAACTACATGAATGGCTGATATTTCTTTATTGCTAAGTGCTCAAGTCCGCAAATTAAAAGCACCTTGTGTGAAAATTGCGTAGATGCATGATATTTTTAACCAACGCACAAATATCGTATTCTCAGGCTAATTTAATATTTTTGGAATAACAATGAACCGTAATTTATAAGATATGGATGCTTAAGTGGCAAGGAGGCACCAATTTTAACAAACTTTTATTATTTCCATTAGGTTACGCTGCGCATTTGGATTTACAAAATGCACCAATGATGCAAACTTTGAAATAAATTGAATGGAATATATTTATCAATAAATTATAATGGCCTAAGGCAGTTGTCAGAAAACCGCGGCTCGCGAGCCACATGCGGCTCTTTGGCCCCTTGAGTGTGGCTCTTCCACAAAATAACGTGCGGTCGCGCACGCACAGTGCGATTTAAAATGCGTAACAACTGGTTTTCTTATTTCTATTTGTTACATACTTAGTTGGCATTTATGTATCTTAATCTCTAAGCGAGTGCTCTGAAGAGAATTATTGAGAAAACTCTTCCAGAAAGGTACAATGTCAATCCGTATCGTGAAGTCGTATCTTTGCATCATGCTCAGCAATGTACCTAATACTTCCGAGCGCGTGTCCCTGCAGGAAAAACTAGAATTATAGTTAAAATCCGCACCCCTGCGGTTGGCAATTCCACCTGCCTCTGTCCGAAGCGCTGTGACATAAATGATATAGCGCATTTTTCACTTTTTGTACGATTTATTTCATTTACAGGTCCTAAAGAAGAACATTTAGGATTATTGCCACAGAAATATCAAACACGTGGGGTGCATAAAGCAAATGCTGTATTTGAGTGCATTGAAAAACATCATATTCCAATCGATAAAATTGTTTTATTTTCAACAGATGGGGCAAAAAGTATGACCGGCGTAAGAAACGGGTTCATTGCTATTTTGGAAGAAATAATTAATCACGAGATACTTATTTACCATTGCTTGATTTACTTGATAGAAGAAATTTGGAAAGTTATGGAATTGGTGATTAAGAGTATCAAGTCTATTATAGCTAGTGCTCTAAATCATTGCCAATCTAAAGAATATTTATTTGAAATGAGCGAGTACACAAATCTTCTGTTGCATAACAAGGTACATTGACTATCAAGAGGAAACAATTTTTCCCTTCCTTTTCACAGAATTATCACGTTTCGCTTCCTTATTAACAGAAGTTAAACCATTTCTATCTGAGAAGGGTTTTCACTTTCCATAAACATCGCACGATCAATGGATTCAAAATATTTATTTCATGGTAGAAGTTACGTCTCATCTCAATCAGCTTACCCAGGCGGCACGCGGACGCTTTTATTCACTTTCCAACCCTCTTGAAACATCGCCAAGAAAATAATTCTGATATTTACATTTGATTTTTCAAAACAATACTTTTAAATATGAGGAAGGCTTTTCTCAACAGGTTTCAGGAATTCAGAAACAGCAAAGAGAAGTTGTCCTTTGTTAAAAAGCCTCTTAATGCTTCTGTAACAAAATTGAATTTTTCTCCTTTTAATATTGACATTGGTAAATTTGATATGCAATTCCTGGATTCAATAAACAATGAATTATAGAGCTCGAAATTTGAAAGTCTTTGTGCAGATATATAAATATTAGAGAAAAACAAATGTGAACTTATATTAGTTCACAGCACAAGTGGTATGCTGTGAAAGACCAGGAGAAGGAATATTTGTTGATTTTTAACACCTGGAATAGTATTCCTGGCTCATCTAATCAGCTGAACAAAACTAACGTTTGCTGTTCTTTCCTTATTCGGGTCTACATATTCACGCGGAGATTTTTTTCAAACATGAAACTTATCAAGAATAAATTTAGAAGTCGTCTAATTGATGAGAACCTGGAGTCGTGCCTACAATTAAAAACAACAACATACAAACCTGACTTACCTAAAATTTTCAAGGAGATGCAAAGGCCATTGTTCACATTAGTGTTTGTCAGTCACTGTCATGATTTAATTGTATGGATACCTTACAATTTAATATTATCAATAAATAATATCGTTATTAAGTATGATAAAAAGTTTTTTCAACGCACCTATAGTTTAACTAAGACTTGAAACTTTAACTAAAGTTTATTAAGTTCATTTTAGGGAGCATTGTGGAGTGAAAGAAGATGCAGTATTGAGGGTTGACATGGTTTGGACATATGGAGATGATGAACGGAAGGAGATTTATTTATGTATTTATTTATTTATTTCATCAACATGAATACAGCCTCGAGGACCATTTTACATCAGGCGTTGCAACAGTAACAAAGGACAACACACAACCATGTCCTGGGTAGAAAAAAATCCCCAGGCGGGACTCGAACCCGCGACCTTTGGGTTGGCACGTGAGGACGGATGGGAGAGTAGGAAGAGGTTGACCTCAACGAACGTACCTCAATACGATTGAGGAAGTTTTTAGCAAGGGCAGCTTAGGAGTACCCTAATTAAGTTAATAACAATGTACCTACCTATATAGTTTAAGTATACATTTGGCTCTCAAAGGATATTTCAATTTCTGTACTGTTGATATTTTGTTCTGTTCACTAATGGGTTTGCTGATCACTGGCCTAAGATATGTAGTAACATATATGTAATACTTTTCAATCAGATTCACACACAATTTATTCGTTAAAACTGGCGAGGAAATGGCTAAAAACTTAGTTATGGGACATAGATAAAGGCAACTTTTTCATGGATATAATATGTTCCGGGTGATGAAAGAAAATGATGTAAACGAAGATTAAACCGTTGTCAGATTGGGCCTGGTGAAGGATTTCATTAAAAATTATGAAAATATAAATTTATAAAGATATCTTATATTCTCCAATGGAAAATGAATGCTAAGACTTAACTGAAACATTCACGATCCATTTGCGGAAACCATAAGCTTTTGAATTTTTTTCGTCTTTGCTGGCTAACACCAACGTCAAATTTAAAAATGTTTTTTATGCAAGATAATTTGGATAGATTTTATGTTTTTTTACGATGATTATAATTGGATGTGATATTCATGATGGTAGAATGAGGTTTGGAATAGTCCATTCGGAACAGCGCGTCTAGACAAAGATCAATTGTTTGATTTCGCAGTTCTAACCTTCACGAATGACGAAATTTCTTCCAGGCTTGGTTTTAATTCAATTTTATCAATCTGCATACCTACCTTAACACTAGAACTACCGATGGAGTCATTTTGACTCCTTGCGATTTTTATTTCTCTGCTCTGACTAAACTTTTCCGAATTCCGGCTTGATATTCCGTGACTTTTACTCATATTAGAAACAAAAGAAGGCTTTGTGATTAAAATAGTTTTAAATATAAAAATAGTACCTATTTTTCAAAATTTACCTTTCACTACCGAAGGGAGTCATTTTGACTCCCTACTGTTTTTGTAGCTAGTGTTTTCGCCAAATACTAATATTTGTCAACTTTTTTATTTTCCCTTATGTTCATTATTAATTTAAAGAAATTGTTGGCTTAAATCTATAATTGTTACGCTTTTTAGCAAATATTTGCAAGATTTTGAAGGCATTTCTAATTTCATGGGTACGTCTTTGGAACTACAAACCATGTGAGTGTCCTGAGATTATTTTAGCTTGCGATAAATTGGTGAATATTCCATCCGTATGAAACGGTTTCAAATTCATGTGTTTGGAATCCGTCGTGTAGACCAAATGTCGCGCAAATATACGACAAGAAGATGTAGACAAGAACCTACTCGGCGATGGCCTATCCACTCGTTTGAAAATACTCTCGACTTAGCAGGTATACATTCTTGGATAGTGTACAAGGTCACTACCTCCGAAAATATTTCACGCAAAAGCTCGTTACTGAGTTGGCAGATCCTTACGTTAGGTCTAGGCAAAAGCGTGGCGTGTCCAATGACGCAGATTCTTCTGACGGGATTCTGAAAACAAAATTTTGCCAGGTAAAATAAAATGCAAAAAAAATCGATCGGTTGAAAATTGTATGACCTCCCGAAAATCTTTGTGCGGAAAATGTACCGCCGTAAATGAACAACAATTCTTGAACTGTGAAGCACCTTTGACAAATGTGTGGCTGGCCAATTGTAATCAAAATCTTTTTATTCCATATACTTATCTATTCTCTTATTTCTCGCTCTTGTTCAATTATCTTGCCACATTCCATGCAGCCTGCGTAATGCGTTTTAATATTCAAAGATAACAACAACAAATTGTAAAAAGTTTATGTTTGTTCTTTTATCAAATTCATTTGTGATAGCCTCATTAAAAAAAAGATGATAACATGTAAGAAAAAAGATTGTCAAAGCAATGCTGTCGTATCTCGCAAAAAAACATAATTTTTTGTTAAAACCACGTTGTAAATATTAAAATAATAAACAAAAATGATAAAATAAAGCAATGTAACAATAACAGCAGAGATAAACTGCAAAAATAAACAATGAAAAAGGTAGGAGTCAAAATGTCTCCATTCGGTAGTTCTAGGAGTGGTGACAAGTTCGGTATTCCTAGTGTTAAAGTAATAATCAAAGGGGAAAGTTATATATCTGGGGCAATGGCCTTCGTGCCGGCGATATCTACCTTCAAACTGGGGATATCCAACACGCGAGGAAGATACCGTCGACATGGTCATTGCCCAAAAACTCGCAAACAAAATTAATGTGCCAAGGTATAGAAGCAAGGAAATAAAAAATAATTTAAACAGACAGTGCTTGATTGCCACAGGGGGTAACGTATGGAATCGAACTTGCGAATTCGAACATTGCTTAGGTAAAAAACCTATTTATCACGTCTCATGTGCTATCTAAATTAAGCCATCATCTTAAAATAATACTATTTTGTTGCAAAGATACAAATGACAGATTCTAAATCTTATCTTAATGATTGAATTGTGATAATTACGAATCTTATCACCATTCATTTGGAAATTACACAATTTGTTTGATAATAGTAGTTGAATAATATGTAGAGAATGTCCACATATTAATTTTTTTAGCAATGATTGTACCTACGATAACAGTGATAGTGTTATTATTTATTTATGTCGATATTTCATGCAATACAAGTAGCTATACAATATTACGTAGTGTAGTGTACTTTACTTTGTGGCATGAAAGACAATAGATACACTCTGAATTAAACAAATACACCATAAACTATAAAGCACTGAGAGAGTATTCACAAATATGACTATGAAAATATTTTTTCTAAAGCTTTTAGCATTATTAGAATGTAAAATATTAGCAGAATATAGTATTGAAAAAATATTCTCAACTCCAACAGCGTTTATCTAAGAAATAACGTAATTTTCATAAGAACAATGATGAGATTCGTGAATAGCATATAGATGTTATAACGATAGGGTGCCCTTTCTTTAATTTCGTTTTTCGCGTCAAAATACTGTTTATTGTTAGAGATATATTTTCTTTCCATTTTCCAAAATAATGTAAAAATATTTGTTTACAAATCTTTGAGCCAGTGCCATCAAAAAAATGATGCATTTAAGACATGGAATTCGATTGGTGTGAAGTATTTGGCCAGTAATAGAACAAAATATTTCTTAGTTGCCTACGAAATTTCATCACAGGTGAAGAGCATACGGAGAGTGACATACTGTAATTGATAGTGTACCTACTGTAATTTATAGTGTACCTACAAAAAATGTGACCTGAACGTACCAATTCTACAAAGACGAATAATTCCCTGTACGACAGATAACATTAAGCATCATTCTTAAGAATTCATAATAGTGAATGCATTTTAATTCGAAAACCGTATTTGGAAAACAATACTAACGTGGAGAATTCCAAAAGATTCCATATTCTTTTCTGCATGTTCTTCATTCTCACGATGGCCTTTGGTTATAGGTTATGGCACATGAGTGAGTCAAGACTAATTTGAGCTGTTCATAAGATGGTATCATAATATTTTTCTTATGCGACGTTTTTAGACGATTTATGAAACAAAATTCAAATAATCAGAGATTGATTACCTCCTATTTCACAAAGTCACAATTAACATGCAACGCGTGGCATGTAGTTCACTATCAGTATAGGTTCAAGGCTTTACGATTTGATATTTAAATTACATTCCAAGTCAGATCCAACAGAGTTTGTGAAAACTAGATCAGACAATCGAATAAATGCAGGTAGTCCTTCTCAATGCATTTAAATGTTTGTTTTTTCTGTTTTAATCTGACATTTGAAATAAATACCATTACGATTTCAGAGTCAGTTCCACTTCATACAAATCTGTTAACCAGAAATTCTGTTAACTGTTTCTTTAGCATTAAATCCTCTGGGAGTGTTTAAGACGGGGATTCCAGAGTTATCACATGGTATGAATGTGGGATCCTCCTGCCTACATTCGCGTGAACTTCTTACCTGGCTTTTTTAACAAATGCGCTAAATATGGTAGTTTTATTCCTACTTGTAAAAACCAAATACGCTCTGGTGTTGAAAACACTCAAATCAAAAAGAGAGATATTCTGTCATCACCTATTGGGACTGGGTAAAGTGTAAAACGATGGATTCAACTTGACAACTAGTCTTTTTTCTCCTCCAGATCAAATTAAATCTTATTTTAGACTCCCCTAATATTAGAAAGCATATTTGGGGTTAAATTAAAGATGTTTTTTAAATTCAGCATCATAAAAAATCATATGCTGACCCTGAAACGTTGTTGTGCAGGGCTAATGGTCATATTTTGGATCTCCACCTTTGACATGTTTGTGTTGTATTACACTTAGTGAAACCGTCTGCTTCTCATTACGATTGCGAATGTTTTTTAAGATCAATCTCCACATCATAAACGTTGCGAGTTATTTATATATGTTTAAAGGTGTTAAAGTGCAGTTAACTCACATTCACTCATTTTTGGGTTTCCCGTTCATGAAAGAGGAATCCGTGCACCTCGAAAACGGTAAGCGTGTCTACTACGACCAACACAACATAAAAGATAGGTTACGAACTCCTCAAATGACCACGCTGACAGTATTCTTCAGGCTTTGTGGTTTTCTTATAAAATAAGTTCAATGTTTTTCACACTCGTTGAATTTCAATGGGCACCTTTCGCTAGTTATATATAACACATTGATTATTCACTAATGTTTATGCATCACATGTAAATATGTTTGGTTCTCATATCTCTCCTGTCAAAAGAATTAGCTCGGTTTTCTCATAACTATCACTTCTTCACGATGGACACAGTAAAGTTACTTTTACAGTACCTACTCCTGAACGAGTTGAAAAAGTTATTATTATAAGTCTAACATTTTATTTAAATTCATCTCAAATGATCATTACATTCAATTCAACAAAACTTCTAACTACATATTTTCATTGAATCCACGATACGAACTTAAGTGCTCCAGTTTTTATTTGCTCACAGAATTTCATCCACTGGGAAAAACTTTGTCTGGCATGCTGACAATCTTGTCACAAGCCTCGAATCATTCCTTTAATTTCACTTTCAAAAAAGATGAACATAAAAAATTAGGTTTCCACGCACGCCCTGCAGTTCTCCGAGTCCTCGGCCCTTGGATGCATTCGCCGGATCGCGTGTGTTATGAAAGTTGCCTCTCCGTCTCGGCGAGGTGGACCGGTGGCACTGGAGGTGGCGTGGTTGGGCGAAAACTAGATTGGGGCAGACCGGATACGGTTGGAATCGCATTGGGCCCACGCCCGGACCAATGTAGGAGAGAGATAGAAGGGAGGGTATGGAGCCACGGAATCATTCGCGAAGCATGTCGACGTGACTACCGGACCTCTGGCGGTAAACGAGAGAGAAACCAGTTGTGGTGATGCAATCGGTGACCTTTGGATAACCGGTTTGTTCCTGCAAAAAATAAGTAGTATCCTTTGATTTCTTGCCAAGATCAAATTCTTCTCATTTGTTTACTCGATACTTGGACACGTTTGGGATGTCCAGGTTTCCTAGAATGGATCCTGTTTTATCGCTCATCTGAACGGTAATGTCAATCACCGATCTCTCCGGTGTTAGTCAGTGAAAACAAACAATTGTAAAATGCTGAAGGCTGCATTCTTTCGGGTATTTCACCTCGTCGTTGTTTTTGTGACAACAGTTTTGCCTGCGTTCCAAACTTCCAGCAGGCGTCAACAGGTCGAAATGGTCGACCTCAAGAAACTATTGTCACGAAAACAACGACGAGGTGAAACACCCGAAAGCATGCAGCCTTCAACTTCTACGCACCGCGGACACTTTCGCACTAAATTGTAAAATGCGTTGTGGTGGTGGAGGTAATTGAACTGCAGAATCCATATTTCAACGCAGAAGGTAGCTTTGAACATGTAAAGTAAATTAAAAGTGGTGCCATTATATGGGTAGCAGGAGTTGGTGAAGAATCACAAGCGGTACGAGGAGAGGATTACATTCCCGGGGAATAAGACTTTTGCCCACCGTAGGCCTAAGTACGGAATCGGCTATATGAACTAAAATATGAAGAAGACATCGTTTTTCAGGTGGTCCAACTACATATGAAATTTCGTAAACAACCAAAATTATGGATTACACAATGAATGTTCGTCTAAGGCGGGTTTCAAACCAGCGACATTTTGGCAGTAAGACCGACGCGTTGCTGACCCAGCTACTGCGGCTTGCCTGTTTGAAAGATGCCTGTTTGGTCCCACCCCTGGAACTTGTTTTTGACCAGGGCGATCTAAATTAAGCAAACTGAACCTTTATATACCGTCAACAGAAATGACCACTATCCCTTGGAACTTAGGGAGGTCGCGTTATCCATTTGTGTTTTCTCCTACAATAGCTCCTTTCACACCACTCTTTGCCCAATAGGTGATAGAAAAATAATTTCAATACCAACTATGTTTCAATGCATAGAGTTTTTACTGGTACAACTAGTTTCTAGAATTCTTAATAGACTTCCACAAGGATACGCCTGAAAGGATTGAATTCAGGAGATAGTCAACATATAGAAAAGTCGTATGCTCATCCAAGTTACCTAAGCAGGTTTTATTTTTCTCACAAACCAATGAAATAAATCTAAAATTATGCGAGAGTTCTAATAAATACTTAAAATCTGAGAGAGAGAACTATTAACAACAAAGGAAACTAAAGTTCTTCTCTTTTTAGTTCAAAGATGAGTTGGTAGGGAAGATTTAAAAAAACTCATAGCGAGGAATCTACAGTGCTTCTGACTATTGCCATGCTCCTTATATAAGAGCGTCTGAATATTTCCGGCACAGCAATAGAATTTATTGCGGTAGCGTCTATGTCTTGCAGTTTTGAAACAGAGATTTAGTGAACCGAAAACCCCACGTCAACTCACAGCCTATTCTCCGAAATTCAAGCACGCCACGTGACTGATATAGATAGCGAATGAAATCAGGTTCCATGAAAAACCACTATAAGTAATTTTCAATTGAGAAATGGCAGTGTTAAATTTCAAAAGGCACCACAACAATTTTTTATACTAGTAAGACAAGCGAAAGAACAGCTATCCTCCATGAATCCAGTCATTTTATCAAGCCGTTAAGTATAAACTTTAATAACTTTTCCAATTGAATTATTTTCGTAATTTTAAGATTCAAACTTTGTCAAAATTTGCCAAAATTGAGTAAATACACGTTTTGTTTGGAAATTTTCCTGGGTAATAGAGAAGGGTAGGTATAGGAAGTGTTAATGAGGGAAATTGAAAATAAAATAGACATTGCAGTTGAAGGGTTTGAAGATTCCTTTCCCTTCTAATTAAGTGTGAATCAAACTTTAGATTTAGGGCTAGCGGTAGATTTTAAAACTATTATCGGGTAAGAATTGAAGTACCAAGTGCTACAACCTCGCGGAGGACTCTTCTTGGGGTCCTTGGGCATTTTACCCCAACCTTTCTAAACAGCAGGAAAACTCTTCTTTCCATTGTGCACCTTGAAGTTTCATATCATAATTTCATACATGCTACCATTATGTTACAAGGACTTCTTGCTCAATTTTGAAATTATTTAGTTTTAGCCTATTTCACTTATTTTGATGTTCTTTGGATAAGATAGCACATAAAATGAAATGGGTTTATATGCTAGAGTATTGACTTTCTAGAAATTTGGGGAAGTTACCCATCAATTTAAGCTTAATTCCCTCCAAAGTTTGATAAATACCGGCTGTTTGACCTCAGTATCTTTATAGTGCAGCATGCTGCCATATTCAATGGACGAGAATAATCGAAATATGAAAATCCTTTCATAATTTCATCTTATTTACTCTCAACTTCCAGGCAGATCTATTTGTTACTACGTCCTAAGCTTTATCGGAAGCATAGTATCGCGTAGCAACCTCTAATAATATTTCTACGGGATTTATGGTAACTGGTATGGTAACATCTATCGTAAAACCAGATTATTTTAGAAAAATGGTATAACTCCAAGCTCTATGTTTGAAATACCCGACCTAAATGCGATACAAAATGAATGCAAAAATTATTCAAATGCCAGAAAACTACTGATTTCTACTACAGCTACTATGAGCTACAATACAACTTCTGAAATACATTGTAGATAACCCTTCATTTACCTTATACAGAAAACAAGTGATTTAAATTAACATTGTTTATGGGTGAAATTTTATGCACCGATTTTTAGTGAAACTGGAGGTCTTGCAGGGACACAAAAGGCTTCACTGCATTAATACCAAAGCAGGATGTTGATGTGCCGTCATTACCGTGGGGAATATTTCAGAAGGATATCGTGTAAGATGAGTAACTCTAAATAACGGAATTCGGTAAAAAGCAAGACTGAATGCTTGAATGCATGGTTGGATTAATGATTAGGATTACGAAATTGGGCAAATAACTCGACAATGTGTCAGTTTGTTACACTGTGTTATGAAGGGTCTCTATTTGAACCATTAATTTAAAAAAATATTTATTGGCTTACATTAGATAACTTTCTGGACGGATAAATGACTTAATAACTAACGCATTTTGAAATATGTATGCCTACTTACTATTAATTCCACGGCAACGTATACCCAAGGTGGTACTTGGCCCGCTAACAAGTCTCCTCCATTTTTTTCACTCTTTGGCATCCTCCGCGGTATCTAATCCTCATTTAGTTCACGCCCTATTAACCTGATCTTTCCATCGTTTCCTTGGCAGTCCAGGGGGTCTTCAACCTATTTACAGATGTGTCTTATCAATGCACCATTTATGCTTCAGATGACATGACCCGCCCACCTCGTATGCCCTACTATTATAACTTCTACCTCTATATCTGCTTCTATTTATAGAACACCATAATTTCCCTACTTGTGTCCTTAATTTTTCTACGATATAAAAATTCTCTAAGCGTCGCCATCTCTTTTTGGTCCCAATATCAGTCTCAATATATTTTATTAAGAATTCTATCAACATTTACAAGTATTTTTCGATGAAATATATATACTCAAACAAATCCATTTTAATATTTATTACCTTGAATTTTAAGAGTAATGCTTGAAAAAAGTTGCAATTGATTATTGAGTACGGTGAAAACTAAATCCCAACGTAAGATAAACTGTATTGAGTGTGCCGCACTTGAATAAAACATTATTGCCTGTTCGTCACTACCGACGCTAATTAACGCTCTTACATAAGATAGAATTGATGGTATGGAATGTGTAAGGAAATTATAAGCTCAAAAAAGCAATCAACTTAATAGCTGACATGAATATTTAAGGCTGGCATAAGACAACTGCGCAGAACTTCGAACGCATTAAATAGACGATCTTGACCTTCCCCAAAAAAAACTGCCGAAGTGTTTGGGCAAGGGAAATTTTTCAATTTTATTGACCTAAATACTTTTTAAATCACGCAAAAAGCGAAAAACCTTCGCTATAGGCGAACGCTAATTATAACTTTGTGAATTAATAAGTCCCTTTCTCACTATGTTTTCGCCAGTGTTTATTGTGTAATTTTCGGATTTTCGTGGGGGATTTTATTATTTTGCGCAAAAATCCATCTGCTGATGTGCTTAAAGGAGCTGAATTGTTACTACTAATTAAGATTAATGACTCTTCGTGGTTTCTTTTTAAAGCTGCCACTTTAAAAAAAGATCGATTTCTGCTGACTTTCCATTTCCCTCGTGAAGCGAAGCCATAAACCATGGGGAATAGTTCTTGGAAATTCCGTTCCCTTAGATTCTTTAGCTCTAGTGGACGAGACGTTTTCCTTCTTTCCCCGGCGGGAGTCATTATCCACAAGGTGGAAGTCACGGCAAATTTTCGGGGTTCCTTCTGACTTGCCCGACTGGGACGTGAGTGAAAGTCTTGCCTTACATAATCTCTCTGCTCAGTATTTCGGCTTTCGTAACCGCGTTTTTCCCGTTCATTCAAAATCCATTAATTGTCAGTCTACTTTCGAATGTACCGACACAGTTATATGGCTCTGATAGTTGAGGTTTTTCTTATAAATATAAATGCTCCCTTTTTCGTGAATGCTCCCTTTTTCACACGCTCCCTTCTTCGGCGGATTAGAAGATCAATAATTGTTTTTTTGGTGAGCGAGTTCGTCACCACCCAGATGGATACTCTGCAGCATTTATGTTTAACCTATTTTAGATAAGTTTGGTAAACACCACCTGAATGATGCGTGCTACAACCAAATAAACGGTTATGTAATTGTATATGGGCTAATGTTATGGCCAAAACAAGAGCGGAGACAGTCCTACATCCATAGAGCAACAAGGCTAATGAACCTTTCTCATGAATCACTAGCTCCTATTCGCTCCTACATTTTTCTCCACTTCTTATTTGTGGATATCAACGAACACATTACTCCTTGAAAGCAATTAAAATGTAATATGAATCACAACATCCAATAATATGAAAATGTATGTTCTAATGGTAAGCTTTAATGAATCATTTAAAACGAATTATAAGATTTTCTATATTATCAATGGTTAGCAAAAGAAATATATTAGTTTTCTCATATATTAACGGTTACCTAATTAACTACCTGTAAATTATTACTTGAAAATTGAGAATTATGAATAAATAGCTATTTAAAACTTAAAGAACAATATCGATTGATTATTTTCCACGGCAGTATGTGCCGCAAGGAGGAATACTGCTTTCTACTGCCTAGTTAAATCTTTTATTTTTACTTTAACTATGAAACGCTGACGTAGACACGAAGTAGGTAACCTCCAACTAAATTGGTTTAGACTTCATGTACAGTTAGCTTTATTTGAAAATATTGAATCGAAGTCAATCGAAAGAATTGCGAATATTCCTATCATAGTTTTATATCAAAGGTTAAAATTTTCGGCATTCATCATTCTCGCCTCTTTATATTTTATTTCTTTGTTTCGATACCATTGATTTTCCCATTCTTATTGGATACTTTAAATTAATTCATTTAATTTGGCTATGACCTCAATACTTTTAATCATTGTCATAATATGGAGGACTCGAAAAGCAAGAGGAAAATATTCTAATAAAACTTTATTCAAAATTGCTAAAAATGCCGTTAATTTTTTACATTATAGCACGTGGATTTTTAAATTATTGAAGACTTCAATGGGGTCGTTTAGAATTTTCACTTTATTAATATATAGTATCAATTGATAAATTCTTCGGTCCATACCAGCCACTAAAACCTTGATGTCTGTGTACCATGAATTTAAAACAGTTTTACCAATGAAATCAGGAAATAGATAAAACTATTAATGCCCGAAAGGACACAATAACACGCATGGGGAATTCAGAGGACAAGCACAATGTCTTGCGGCGCAAAATAAGGTTGGCTTGTTTTCAACTTGAATTATTTTTAAAGCAAACTCACGAATAGTAATAGAATATCACCAGGGGATACACAATAATTCAATTATCTGTGCGCCGTAAAATACCTGGCAGTAAATATGCAGAATTTCACATTGAGGAAATCCATAATAAAAATTGTCATTCACTTAAATGCTTCACCGCTTTCCTCCAATAAAAATCAAGCAGAAGCATTATATTTAAGAGTTTTCATTGCTCATTAGGAGGCTTATATCTGGAATACTTCCCAAGGTGAAGAAAATGCTCTCGATCAGTCTTTTAATCTTATTAGTTAAGGCTAATTATCATAAGTGGATGATGTGTGCATTTTAAACCACCGTTAAACTAAAACAAGTAAAAGCAAAAGTTGTAGCCTATCGATATGCGGAGTATGGTAAATATATTCAATTATCAGAAGTATGTTTAATTAAACTACCTTGATTTTTAATGTATCCGTGGTGCTTAGCACTTTAGGGGCGGATCTTGACTTGAGGATAGGGAAGACCTTTGCTGTTGAGTTATGATGGTCTAATACTGGTTATAAATAGATGCCATAGTAATTTTTTAAACTTAAGCGGTATTTTAAATTAATAAATTCCATAAATGTTGAAATACGTATTAATAAAACTTTAGTCTATTTTCCTCCCAAAGAAATTAAACAGAACCTTCGTCAAAATGGGCTTAAGGAGAGTTACGTGTTCTTCGTGTAGTAAGCACGAACCCACCTCTACTGAGAATTATAATTCTACAAAAATATAACTATTCAATAACAACGTAAACCTTGTGCAGCTCGTTGATTGAATTAAATAATTTCACATGTTTAATATAATAAACCTCTTCAATTACACAGACTATCAAATATCGAAAAGATAAGTCTACTTTTAGTGATAGCAAGGACCTGCGGCTGCAATAAAAGTTTGATTTCATTGAATGTGGCAATGATAGATGACGTTATAAAATTTTTGAAAAAAATTGAAGAAAAGTACAAAAAAATTTGTTAAATTTTGAAAAAGCTTTGTTAATTTGAAGAAAAGTACCAAATAACAACAACAACAACATGTTAAACTGACGAATTATCTCTCCTGGAGTAAACACGTTCAAGAAATTACCGGCCAAGCTAATCGTAAATTGGGATTTGTTAAAAGAGTACTTGGTAAGTGCAACGATAATATTAGGGTAATCAGCTACTTCTCCCTCGCAAGGCCTCACTTGGAATATGCTACCAGTGTTTGGGATCCTTATGAGAACCGACTTAGAACGCGTGCAGAGAAGTTCGCCAAGATACGTTAAAGGCCGTTATGATAATTTCGTTAGTGTCACTGACCTTTTGCAAAAACGGGGATGGAAATCATATTCAGACCGACGATTAAAATTCAGATCCAATCTATTTTGTAAGTTTCAGACCGATTTATTCTTTGACGACGTTAATAATATTTTAAGAAATCCGGCATACTACGGTAGATCAGATAATGAGAATGAAATTAGGGAACAAGACTGCAGAACGGACAGATTTAAAATGCCATTAAAGTAATTTTTCAGTCATCTCACTTTTTGACCAAACCATAACTAGCAGAAATAATGTGCCATCAACTACATGCGACCCACTTGGTATTATTTTCTTCATCACATCACACAAAAGAAAATTCTATGAAGACATATGGTTCCAAAAAACAAATTCCGCTTCGATTGCAGGAGTTTTAGTAGGGCAATATTGTCTATAATAGGTGCTCATTGGGAATAAGTATATATCCCAGTGTTCTTTCAGTTTGATTACCTAAAAACATAATTCAATTTTGTTCTACAGACGTGTTATCGTGGATTATTTATCCAGTTTTCTATCCATCAGGGTTGGTTTGCATGGTCTTCCCCCTCTCTCTATCCTCTGCCATCCTCTTCATTTCCAAAACAGTCCGAATCCCATTTCCTTCATTATCTGCTTCCTATATTCCAATCTAGATCTTCCTCTATTCCTTTTGCCATCTATTATCCCTTCCAAAATTATCTTCACCAATCCATCATGCCACGGGTGATGTCCTATTCATCCGTCCAGTCTTATTTTTTCTGTTCTCCACAGGTTCCTCTCCTCTTACACTTTTCTCACTACCTCTTAATTCGTCACTCACTCTGACTGGTTTATCTTGCAATTCCTTCTATTAAACCACATCCCAAGAGCCTCCAGTCGTACCTCTCCCCTTGTCATACAGTCCATGTCTCGCTGCCATACAGCGAAACACTCCAAACAAAGGTCTTAACCTGCCTCGATGGAGTTGGAAGAGAAGAGTTATTTTATAGTTAAATGCAATTTTTGCTCTAACTATTCTATTACGCATTTCTTTTGTACTTATTCCATCAGAAGTTACTTTGCTTTCTAAGTAGTCAAACACATACACTTTTTTTAAATTCTCCGTTCAACATAATCTTCATATCCTATTCACCTCCTCTGTAAGCAACGAGGACTTTTGTCTTATGCCAATTTAACCGAAAATTGTATTAGCCGTTTAGAATATATTGAATTTCTCCAAGGATATGTGTCATCTCTTCCTCCACCACGAGATCATCAGTGAATCAAAGTATTGGGATCCTTCTTCCTTGCACCCTATAGATCCCCCTTGAATTCGTGGTTTATTCATTCATACGGGAAGGACATCTAACGTAGTTTCGTGGCTTATAGCAAGCATGAATATCGTGTAATCTATTTTTATATACATATAGCGATGGATGCAAAGTATGGATACAGCGTGAGTATTGCACCTAAATTGCTCACCTCAGTACTAATTAAAATATGAATCTATGGGATTATTGCATGGTATAAGCATATTTGAGCAAAAAATTTAGCATACTCGATAATAATAATAAATGAAAATTTAGATATGACGTACGTGCTATGGAAATAAGCGATTGGTTTTTTAAAATTATATGAGTATCAAATAAATGTAAGTAATCGACGAAATTTCACTTCAATCTGTATTAGAGCACTTCGACATACTTAGTCATTGAACGCTTTTCCTGTTTTCCAACACCTTAGAAAAATTTAATTTCTTTTATGGCTACATGGACATTAAAAAAGTGCACAGGCTTTCGAGTGTTGGCTTAAAAATAAGCAGGCAGTCACTGCTTTTCTCATTACGCATATACAATAGAAACGTAAATCCTCACGATAGTGATATTTATCAAAATCTAGCAGAAATGAAAAACCAAATTACCCTGAATTGTACAAGGTATTTGCTATGGCAAGTTGCCATCAGTCGTATATTATTGCATTCAAAGTCAATGGATCCCCGTATTGGCCCTGAAAGACTTGAAAAATAATTCAATGTCTGAAAACGATTTAGGTTATTCAGAATGCAAATAGTGAACAAGTATCACGAAATATTTAAGATTCCTTTTTCAAGCACTCAAGGGCTCTCAAGCGTGATTAAGTGTTTTTCAATACTCAATGAGGTAACAAGAGGAGTGGATGGACAAAATTGGGGAAGCTTTATTGAACGAATGTCTAATTCATGGAGAAATCTTCAGTCGACCTCGAGCGTTAACAATGCCTCATACCAGGAACGAATTCTGGGGATATAATGAATGTAAATTTTAGTTTGTTAATTGTGGAAGAATTGTAAACACCATACGACCAGTACTAACATAGCAATAAGGATAAATATCGTCCTAAAGTCCATTAAATAGGAAATAATACTGTTATTAATAGTGGATTTCAACTTTCGGATACCTCAGCTACAGCATCAGTGAAATATTTTAAAGCAATGTGTCATTAATGCTCTTTCTTCAGTTGCACATAATTTTAAGTAAAAATAATTTTTGTTTAACATGGAGGTTCAACTATTTCAACCCATGAGAGTTAGTGCCTGAGCGTGACAATAAAATATTATTCCCAGCACCAAGAAATGGAGTCATTAAATTCGTGAATAAGATAGCCTTGGTCTATTTGTTAACCACGCATATGATGATGGCATATTTATTCCTATTCCAACTGAGTCATGTACCAAATTTTCATATGTAAACGCCCCATCCACCAGTAACACAAGAATGCCAGAGGCATGGTCTTTTACACACATTTTGGCTTTGTTTCTTCTCTCACACCTATATTTTTCTACTTTAAAAAATCCTGTCTTCACCTTAACTATTTTTTTAAATAATTTAAGAAATATTGGTCACGGTTGACATTACTTGAATTTTTATCCCCATATTTTTAAATTTAACATAAATACTTGAGGTTATCATATTGATAACTCCTGCCTTTAGGGGTTGTTATCACTCCTATCAAGTATAGAGTATACTTTTAATGTATTCATGCTTATGTGAACCAGTTATTCAACTTTGGCGAGCATTTTAACCATTCATTGGCAAATTCCAGGTTAAACTTGGCTCTTTTATAATATTTCTAATATGTTTTTAAAAATCTGACTCCAGCAGTAGTATTTCAATTATAGTCACTCTTGGATGGACCGTCACATACTTAAATACGCGTTAGAACACATATTACTCACCCACACACTCAAACCCTTCCCTTTCCCCCTTCCTTCCCACCGCACTTGGTCCCCTCTCGCTTTCAGTGCGCTGGGAGCTGTACAACCGTATTTCACAAAGATGTCCAGAAGTGAAGATAATGGCATTACCCATGACATATATTAGGGTAAAGAAAAGAAGAATATCCTCAACAGTTTGCATCAAGAAGTAGATATCGCTGACAACCCATAACGAAACGTCCGAAACAGTCAAAGGTTACAATGTGAAAAAGTACGGAGTAGATGTTGTGGACCAGATGGCAAAGAATTACGCTGTTCGGGCAGGCACAAGGCGATGGCCTGTTCTTTTTTTTCGACAGTAAATTTAAAATCGCAGCATGGATGGGTTTCGTAAAAAGATGTTATCTCTCATAAATAATCATGAAGGGAGTTCATACAGAGGTTAGCAGAAGAGCGTACAGGAACGTCTATGGCGTGATCCAGTGGTTTGGCCCTGGCTTCTCGAAACGAATCCAACATCCCACAGACTGACAATTTGCAAATAATATTTTTTTTTAATTAAGGAATTATACAATGAAAATAGGATTATTTGTGCTTGCAATTCGTATGAGCAGTACAAGAAAGCAATTTGAAGCCAATGCACCTTTCATATTTTCACTGCAAGAACATGTAAGTAACATGCATTCATGCTCAATTCAATGCGTCTGAATTGCCTTTTTTATTAGAATAGATATTTAAAACTTCTACGAAATGTTCTATTTTCATTTTACTTTTCTTAAAAATTATTTACTTTTATCATTGATAGGAGAAAAGTCCGGGCATTCTAGCTTTAAGGCTGAAAAGGTAATGATTTTTGCGCATGAAAATGGTCTTCTTTGATTTTAGAGCGTGTAGTGTCATCGCGCGTGAAGTTCCCAGTAAATTTTTTCAGATGGAGAGAATACTAAGGAACACCTAGGACATTTCCTTCGTCTCATTACACGGTAGTAATGAGAAATATATAAAAATAAAAGTGAAATGACGGACTGGGCGTGCGGTCTGCCCTTAGCATATACAAGAGCAGTGAAGGCAACTTTCCTCGGAAATAGCCTATCTCCCGTCGGATAGCAACCGGTTCTTCGCGATCGGCGTTCTCTGAATACCCGTTGTTACGTGTTTGAGTTCTATACAAAAAAGAAAATTTCCTGGATGCAATATGACCTTCAGACATCCTTGAAATAAGACGATTGCTTGAATTTACATGCCGTTTGATGCTGCAACGGAGTGATATAGACTATCAACTTTGCAATGTGTGTGTGAATGCAATAAAGACAGTGTGATTATATACATAGAGGATCGTTCGAGGATTTACACCCTGTTTTATCCTAAATTGATAAAATTAAATATATTGCAATGGAAGAAAAGTAAACATTCACCTCCTAAATTCTACACTATACCTCTTTATTCCACAACACAGGTTCGAACGGATTATCTCGTCTTCAGCATTAGAATTTGCTGAAACATATGCGTGGGGCAGAAAAGTTGTAGGTGGCATTTAGAGACTAACTAAAATCATTCAGCATTCCACAGAAATTCCAAAACGTTAGGCATTACTCTGTAAACTATTCATAAATTTAGATTGCATTTTTTATAATAAAAAATTTATCTAATGTGCAATTCTCTTCTTAACAATAAATCGCTGTTTACAGTACAAGTTCCTATTTACTGTAAAATCGCAATGCAGAATCATTTATATCAAAGATTGGTAAAAACCAAGTTGTGTAAAACAGCAAAAACACATAGAACGCTGTTCATGTTTATTAATCGCCATCTACAGTTCGAGTGCCCATGCCTTGTACAATTGCATTTTATAGTCATTTATATCAATGTAAAACTAAAGTTAACAATTCATAGGGTATAAAAGTTTTCATACAAAACTTGCTCAAATATTTTCAAATTTATAAAACTGATACCCATTTTAAAAAGTGAGTTAAAGACAAACAAAGCGTATTTGGGCTTATTAAAAAAATAGTACTTCTCGGTTAACAATCTTCCATGATATTTTAAATGTATGTAAATCTAAACCTGGCTCCGATTTCACTCACTGACGTGTGTAAATTTTTGGACACTTTCAGTCGGCCAAAGAAATTCAAGTTTATAGATGCAATTATTTTTCCCTACAAAACCTAGAAAATTACAAATTCCATAAAATTGGATAGAGTACAGAAATGGTTTTTGTGGTCTCAAACCAGAGTAGCGTGAGAATCAGTGGAAAACACAGTAAGGAGATATTATTATACAGCAATTAAGTATGAAATAATGCCGTGAGACTTGGATTGAAAAATGGATGACCGGCCAAATTCTTATGAATTACGAACTATATCCATACAATTGTTTATGGGTTGCTAAATTTCCATTCTTATGTAAGTTTTTTTTTGTTTGTATGGTACTTTCCAAAAATAGAGCAATAGCAATGGTCATTGCTGTTGTCGAATAAGTGAATTAATATGCTTAAGAGCACAACTGACATGTCCCTTGAAATAAATCAAATAAAATACTCAACAGATGTTTTTGTTTCGGATACCACTGTTGCTATAAAACTCTCATTGTGAAATTTAATAAAACATTACGAAGGCGTTCGTTAAAAGAATGCTAATGAAAGTTAATAGGGGAAGATGTTTGCATTAAATTACATTCAAACACATATAATGACATTTCATTTGATTATCAATCATGAAGAAAATTTTGGTTCAATTAGAGACATAAACATTCCCCCTACACCAGTGTTCAACTTAATTAATACTTAATTATTTTATTTTTTACTCAAGGTAGGTACTTTATGCTGGACATTATTAAACAATATATTTTTAAAAAAGTTTTGATCATTTGAGAAAATGAAGAATTATGTTTATGAACTAAAGGTTCAACACGCGCTGCGCGCGGTGAATCTCTAACCCCTGCTGTAGCGGTGCCTTCGTCTCGTGGCTCTGGTTCAACTAAAATCAAGCAGTCAGAGTTATGTCCTTTTCAGCTGCACGACACACCACATCCTCGAGACGTGCTTCTCGGAAGTAAACGTCCTGCTGATACGGCAGGTGGACAGCCAGTTGAATGATGAAGTGTGGCTGTTGTCTTGCCAGCGATAAGCAGGATATCCGTTGACATTGGTGATCGTTTCCTCGCAGAAAGATTCCGGATAACCTTTAGAACACTTTCCGTTCATCATGCAAATCGCGTTTGGTCGAATCAAACCACAAGGTCCGTGAATCATACAGGTCGTCACCGTTTCACACAACACTGGCTCGGTTTCCTCGTCGGGTATTTCTGCACACACGATCGCTTCGTATTCGGCTGGAGTTCTCGGTTTGTCTTCGTCGAGAAGCTTCACCAAAATGTGGGCGTGCAAAAAGACCGCGCTTCTGGAATTCTATCGTGTATATCCACGCTATCGGTTACTCCAAAGACGCACCTTGATGTCATTAATGTTCTTCATTACTTCAACGAATTTCAGGTAAAACACCTTGGCTATAAGATCAGGTCTATATTCGAATGGCTGCCAAGGTTGTATGTTCTTCTGAATCTCGCCCCTCTTTCGATTGCATGTGAAAGTTATGAAGACTTCGTGCCTGCCAAACTTCGTAACGATAGCTGTCCATGTACACCTGTCTCATCGCTCTATAGTTAATGAACGTTATTGTAATATTTTTCAAGAAAATATAACAGTTGTTTTCTTTCACTATCGGTACAGAAAAACCGTTAATTAAAAGAATAGTAACATGAAAATGATGAAACGAAACGACAAATGAACCAGTTCCACTATCGGTTCGAATGTATTTATCAACAGAATTAAAAATTATGTAATTCACCTGTTATTAATTAGATATTTATAAAATTTAAATTTCATACCTAAGAAACAACAAAAAATCAACCAGCAATAGATAATGATTGAAAATCGCAATCAAAATTTCAGTAAAATAAAAACAATGTTAATATATTTTAAAACAGTACACGATCAATAACGTCTATACACGAATGATTTGTTTCGCTCTTACAAGAAATAAAAAAAACTAATTCCACTTTCTTCAACTTCTTCCACTTCGTCAATGCACCTTTTTTCCTTAACCAAAAACCCCAAAAACGTAAAATCATTTATTTAGCAACGTGAACAAATTTGCTTATTAGCTCGTTCTCCAAATTAAAGTGTAGGGAAAACACCCTTTTTTCATGGCTAAAATTTTCACACTTTGCGATCGGTTGGCGAATATAAAAATACGCCCAATAAGCAATGCGCCCATCTTTCTTCTTTTGAATGACTCCACTTCCGCTTCTATATGACCAGTATCTTTGAAGATTACCTCAAATTAATGGATCAACCCCGAGCGCTGCAAACATACAAAATTACAGACAAATACCACGAATTAATATAAGGATTATGCGCATTTGTATCCACATCACTTTTAAGAAATAACGATGAACGTACCTTATAAGTAAGTTGAGGACATTTAGGCACTAAAAATGAAGAAATAGGTAGCCTAAATAGGCACTAAAAATTTCAAAATAGGGACTTAAAATAGTCGCTTAAAATATTATTTAATCGAAAATATGAAAACAAAAATTAAAGAAACTGATAAGTCGATGAAAGTTCAATTATTAACTTTGGCTCCAAAGAGTTGGTCGATACCAGTAACAGCTGTCACTATTCTAGAAGCACCTCTAGTGGAATAACGGATTCATTAAGATGAAATTTGAACGATCCAAGAAATGAATACATGGCATCACTCACAATTTAAAAAACTCGAAGTCACTATAGCTTCAAGAAAACTATACGAGCTTCGGCTTGGAGACTTTAGGCTTGGGAACCTAGGATAAGCTGCCTAACCTTTGGCTTTGGAACCAAACAGATACCCACACAAGGATTTGGAACCTTGTCGAAGAAACCAAATTGCAGGCTTGGGATCCTCAACCAAGAAACCCACCAGTGGCTGGTATTGCACAGCAATTGGGCGCGACCCCTACGGTGATGGGGTTACGGTTTCAAATGCCTGAACTGGTAGTGACAATGTCACCATGGACAAACGCAATATACTAAAAATGTCTACATAAAACAGACAGGATGACCAACAACAGAATGCATTTGGCAACACCATAGAAACGTTCTCAACGTTGTTCATATTTTTAGGGCCATATGTGTTCGCGATGCAAAACCAAGTCTATTTTTTTAAGAGGTTTGAAACATACTCTTTCAAATGAAAATTATTCAAAAGAGTATCCAGAAGGTCTTTCTTTTGTAAGAGCGGGCGGAAAAGAACGTATTTTTGTCGTTTTTAGAAATGTCATCCTCAAAGTTGTCCCTATTTTTAGGGCCTTATATGCCGAGATGAAAACCATATATACTTTTTTAGAGGGTTGAAATCATTTTATTTATAATGAAAAACATCCAAAAGAAATTCCAGAGGGTCTTTTCTTGTAAAAGCGGGGAGAAAATACCCTATTTTTGGCATTTTTTCATAGTGTCACATTTTGACTCGATATTTAAAATAATGGAAATCACTGGAAGATGAAATATTATATTCATAAACCATGTATTTATATGTTATCGTGCTCAAAGTTTCACGTTGATTTATACCTTACTTCCTGAAATATAAAAAGCCAAAATTTTAATTTTTTTTTGATCCGCAATTTTTCGGGCCTGTTTCGCCCTGAATTTTCTTCAAGGAGGTTGATTTTACAGGTATTATTATTATGTTGTTTAAAAGAGCTCAAAACTTTGTACAAGATAGCCAATTTTTGTTCTCTTATCAAAATATCTCCTGAGATACTATGCCTCAAAGTTACCGAAATCTCATAATCATACTGAAGAAGACTGCGGCACGGGGTTAAACAAATTACTATATATCAGCAAGTATACCAACGGCGAACGTAAAACTTTGTAAATGTTTATTGGGGATATGTGTGAATGTCTATACAAAATTTCATTGAAATCCGTGATGGTCGAGCGGGGACCACCAGACCACTTGGCAAGGAATGACCCAATAGTGTACCTTTATGTGGGTGAAAAAAAGATTTGAACTGATGTATCAGAGGCGCACATCATTCCTGTCACATAACTCACGTATTTCAATAATTTATCTGCAGAGAATAATGCAGTATTTAGCCATGTTCCCAATATTATCAATACTGGCTGTGAAGGCTCAGCATTACTGAGTGGTACCTTCAAAAACAAATTTTTGGCAATTGAAACCATGCATGTACGCCTCAGGTAAAATTATAATTTGTATGGTATACCATAGTTTTCTTTCTACTCTATATATAATAATACTTTGGATGATTTTTCTTTATGCATGTTTAATGACATTATTTCAACCTTGATAGATTAAATAAGGAACTGAAATAACAGACAAGCTCTGTACTAAAGAGAAGTTTGGTGACGTTGAAAAGAATATTGCTTTTTTAGGCCCTTAAATAGGCAATATCAGCAGAAAAAGGCAAAAACAGGTAAAATAGGCATTTTAAGGCAGTAAAAAATCGCTTTAATATCACGATAAATGAATCTAAATGAACTTATAACTTCATAAAATTGGTTTCCTGAGTAAAATAAAAAATAGGCATTTTAGGCAATGTCCTCAGCTTACTTATAAGATAGAGTCATAAAAACGTTTCACATATATTTTCTGCTTTCAACATCACCATCAACTCTAGATACTTATATTAAGCTAGCGATCCTTGGGATAAGGAGAATTTTAACCTCGTACCAACCGAGCTATTAGCTACAGCTAGAGTTAGGTTAGGTGGTTTTGGGTAGGGTAAGGTGGTGTTGGGTTGGGTGGAGTTGAGAGGGATTTTTGTGATTAAATTACGCTTTTTTCTATTAAAAAACTGATTAAGAAATGAGGCACACATAAAAGTGGATACAATTTGAAAACAATAAAAGAAGAGAATAAGAAAACCATTTTAGCCGTATGACTTATATGGTAAATAATTGAAACAAAATAACACATACCAGTGAGACAAAGATTCCCAGGAAGACCGAAAAAAATATTAAACATACTGACATAGCATCGAAAAATGTGGACGTGTATTTTCCCATCAAAGAAGAGGTTTTTTTCCTGCTAAAGATTTAACCTGGCTTTTGTGGGCTTATTTGGGTAGTTTTTTTCTATTGCTAATTCACTCTTTTTCCTTTTAAAGTTAAAGTACTATGCAATTTCATAGGGTTTTAACAATAAACTCATATTAAATAGCTATCAAATTATGAAAACAGGGAACTATAGTGCTCGCAAAATACTATACTACGGTAATTATAACGTAAAAACTCACCGGGCGGTGGCTATAACAGAATACTACCAGAAAGGATACTGCGGGTGAAAACACCCTCCGTGAAAGAGAAAGAGCTAGCAGCAGAGAACCGGCATATGAAAGACCAACATGCTGGAGATCGCCTTAGCCACGGAGCAATGCCAAGGATTCCCCTTGTATGCGGGACGGAATGAAGCTCTTCGTGACCGCCTCCGATGCAGCACCATGGGGAGAATTAGGGTGTCCCATTGTTTGAGGGCGAACGACACGCCATCTCCCACATGATATACGGAAACACGCTGGCGAATTTGTAGTCGAGGAGGATCTCTACAAGGCTCCAGCTGTTGATAACACCTCGGGGACGTGGTGGAGAAAGAAGACCCGAGGGAGGAATTGTGGATAGACCCTTTCTCTTCTACCTTTCCCTGGGTCTGGTAAATCTCATCTCCAGTTTTGCGGTTGATAAACAACATTTTATCATCGGAAATAAAATTAATTTCTATTTCCACATCCACTCACTATTCTCGTCAATTCAATTAAGTTTTTTCCGCATATATTTTGGCTTTGTAAGACTTCATGTCAAGACTCAGGCTAACTTATTTTTTCTTCCCAAGTGCCTCCAGATTAGAATGCTTCATTTGGAAATTTACATGAATATTTTTAAAAACATAGGTATCTCGTGCATCTAAGCTAAGTGAAGATATCCAAGCCACCTAGAAGATAAGCAAAATATAATTTGCATAATATCTTAATAATAGTCCGTAATTAAACATCCGAATAGTTCGTACTACCCCCTAAAAAAGAGGGCTAATCAAGAGTTACAGAGAAGTAAATGAGAACGAATTCGAATAATAAAGTAAAATGAAGTCGTATAAAAAGTAAAATAAATATATGTGTGCAGTAGACCTTTTTGATTAACTTCGGTTGAAACTCACGGCTGTGAATGACACTTATAAGGGAAATGAGCATTGGCTCAAAATATACGTGGCATTGGACGCGTTTTAAATGCACAGGATCTAAACAGAGAATTTCAATCAATGCTATAAACAGAGGGTGGCCTGGAATTTCGTGTATGATCGTGTGCTCTCAATTGTTCTAAACAGAGAATCGGCATCAATCAATTTTGTGTGCCGGTAGCGTCACGGGCATGCGCAGAGTCACTCATACCGGCGAAACTTGAGCCGAGATTTCCATTAAAATAAATCGCCGTCAGAGACCTGACGTTCGTTGAATCTCGATGGATGTGCGGCAAACGTGAAGAGATCGCACAAATAGTTGCATCACATGTTGCGGAGGAGGGAGTGGGAAGAGATCTCCTGCCATTAAAAGTTCTCCTTGAGTCACTCAACGCGAATCCAGTGGTTCCGAGGGCGAGCAGGAAATTTGGACGAATGAAGAAAGTTTCTCAGCAAGAAGTGCTATCTTTTTTCCACGCCTACACACCAACATAGCTCCGTTGACCTCGGGAGTGATACGCCTTATGCTGGCCTCCTGCCCCGGGTGGAACCGTAAGTGCTACGAGATTTTAAGAATGTGGGTCAAAGGCATCGAAACCCAGCTTCTAACGAGGCAAAGGTCACCTGAATTTGGGTGTCAGTGAACATCTTAATGTAGCCGAGCTAAACCATAGCTTGACATCGAAATCTTTATGTGCTCGCAGGTAAAAATTTAGAATAACCGGTTCAGAAAAAAGGAAACAGAAATCACTCAGTTATTAAACTGAGAAATCAATTATGGACTGGATACACAGCCAGTGACGTAGGCATGGGTGAAATTTGGGATTGGCTGCCCCCAATCACCAAAATTCGTCTTTGCATGAATTCGCCGCAACCGCTATCCAAATTCTATAACGGGAGAGAAGGAGCACATTTCATGTTCGTTGTTGGGATATCGAAGATGACAACCGAGTCTTGTCGTTTCAAGCAGAGTCTGATGCCATCAGGTGAGACAATTTATGACTGTGATGAACCATATCTGAGAGAAATTCCATATGTTACATGTGTTATTGAAAGGGATTAAACATGGTATATATTTCAATCTTGTAAATGACAGCTCAGATATCAGAGACCTATGCATTTTAGTTTTGCTGAAAACTATAATTAGAATTAAAGAGATTACTGAACGATACAGTTAATGATGCTTTAACTTAATTGTAAATACAAAATAATGGATGGCAAGAAAGTATATTACACTGTGCAGTGAATTAGGGTTATTTTGAGATTTCTTTCTTAAAGTAAACCTATTCTTGAAACCTCGACCAGCTAAAAGCGTCTCACAGTCTCACACCATATGCATGTGAGTCATCAGAAGCGTCCCAGATAAGAAAAATGGGTTTTTAACGCTATCCTCGCAGTCTAAAATTGGCACCATATGCCGATTTCCATGGCCATCTTGTGACAATATATGTCGTGATGTCCCTGTAACATAAAAGGAAGTGGCGCCCTTCGATTAAGTTAACTCATTACCGCAGAGAGGTACCCAAAGCTACTGACTCCAGCAATGCCGGAAAACTCCATCGTCCTCGCTAAGACTTATAGATCCAAGGAAAGGTCATAGCATTTTCCGCGTGGAATTAAAACTGTGAAAGAGAAATTAGAGGATATCTGATGAAAGATGATGGATTTGAGGAAATGATCACCGTTGAGACAGATTTGTTTGCAGTTTCCAGGCCTTGAGTTTCATAAAAAACATCTTATTTATTGGCAAAAAATCAGCTCAAAAGCAACACAACCAGTGAAAATACACAAATAAAAATAAGTCACCAGCTGAACCAATGGTATATAATATGCTTTTAAAAACCTTATGGTAAATTATCGATCTGGTAAATGGATTCGTTGGAATTAGCTGAAAGGAACGCTCATATTTATCGATTTCTGCTATGAATTCACTCATTTGCTCCTTTATTCTAATCTTTTGACGTCTGAGCGGATAATGACAAATGACCTCGCGATTCCATGGCAACGCTTTCCTTGAAAACGTATGCGGCATCTTATTATTTCCAGCATTTTCCGATTAGCATTCAAACTTTCATATAGGAGTTTCTCAAGTATGCCATTTTCATTTATTCCATTCATCGTTTTTTTCCTCTCTACTAAGTATTACTTAGGCACTGTTGGTGTTGCTTTTGAAACGTGATGGCCCTTATTTAAACATTATTTATTGTGAATGATCAATGATCACCCATTTTTCTGCATGCATCCGGTTGGTGGGGTGGCTTCCCATCCTTAGGACCCGGGTTTGAGTCCAGGTGGTGGCCAAACGTTTTCATTATAACTCCGGTAATTTGAGCAAAGTAAGGAGCAGGAATGGTGGCTTTTTGTATCTAAAAGTTCTTTTAAATTTATTTGAACAAGGAAATCAAAAGAGCTAAATAAAAAGTAAATGATTGATGGAAAACAGAAAGGCATAGGAATGATGGCATCATCATAAACTCAAATACGCTGTTTTAAGTATGGTACTCATTTCTTATCTGGATAATTTGCTTTATTAACTGCATAATAGTGAAAATGTGTATTAAAAGTCTATTTCAGCCTTGAAATTTGTAGACCACTTACAATTTATATGTCTTATGAAATTTCTACTCAATAGAAGTAATCGGTGTGCATAGAGAAGGATTGTTAGGTTAAGCCTTGGATTTTCAATGTATGATTTGCATGGGCAATGAACTTTCAACTGAAACACATGCCAAATGCTATTTTATGAGCACTTCAAATGGCAGTTGTGTGTACATGGCATTCCTTGATTTCGTATTCCCAAACCATATTATTGAATCCATTTGTCAATTTTATAACGTAGCAAATGCATTTACTCGATAATTTATTAAGTTCTGGTAGCTTTTATGCCAGCTTGTTAAAATTAGACTTATTTGATTAAAATTATTTTTAAGGAATTAGCATTAGTCTTCTTAAGATTAGCAGCAATTTAACTAATTCTGTCCTAATTAACTGTTAGTCAATTCTATACATGTTTAATGCAGTATAGGATAGCCATGTATGGATTATATCAAAATTAATATCACAGTTAATGCTGGAGCAACTAGCTCAGGCAAGTTCTCGATTTCCGTTCAAATTCCCTTTGGGGTGAGAATGAAAATATTTAAAAGGTTAGCTTCAGGTATTTTGAGATAGTACTCCGAAACCAGAGATGACTATTCAATTTTCAAGCTGACCTTAACTCTCCAATTTAGAGCCATTCCATATACAAACTAAAAATGTCTAGTGCAAGCGTTCTCATTCTAAAAAAAAAGGGTTATCATTAGTTGTGCAAAAACGTCTCTTCTCAATGAAAGGCATTATTAAAAATGTTGTGTCTCTAATTTAAAGGGAAATTCCGGTATCTTACAAAAATTAGAGCTGTTTGCTAAAAAAAAGGTGGAAATGTGTGACTTTAGGTTTGAAACAAATTTCAAACATTTTTTTCTGATTTAGAGCGAAGCAGAAGTTGTGAGCCGAAATGAATTGCTATGAAGGGAAACATATGGCGGATTATCAAGACTCTTCATCGGACATAAGAACACGTGTTGGGCTCAGAAAGAGTACGCGTAGCAGGGAACATTAGCTAGCATTAATAATTAAAGCTTGAGTCACAGCCCAGTTTCCGATTCCTAGAACCGTCACCTTAATTCATAAGAGGATTCAAAACGTATTAGACAGTCTGGAACTTCACTTAAGGTAAGAGTATTTAGGTCAAGGCGTGGTTATATATCCTTCCTTTTCCGATAAAGTTCATCCATAAATCTCATATATTCCTGACTTAAATATGAATAACTATACATTATACTCAACAGATATTAATACGAACTCGAGAAAATTAAACCTATCATTGAAAATTATACGGTGCGTAGAAATATACCGTGCTCAAAAATCCTTGTAAATATATATTCATCCATGCCAGGGTTATTAATTAATGCTAGATCGTGGTCAAGTTCATTACCTATATTCCAAGGTTAATCCAAAAATCGACGTTTTAGCTATCATTTAAGTCAAATTTGAGCTGGTATCATGAGAGTCATGCGACCCATTACGACTCAAGGCCAATTACCTGTAAATTTTTCATTGCACTGCCGATTTTGGGATCAATTAAAAATCCACCCACCATAAAAATAATAATTTAAAAAACTTTCCGAATTAACTCACTGTATCTTTTTGGCACTACTCGGGTTTTGACAACATTTACACAAGACCCCTGATATATATTTACTCTGGATTAAATACTATTTTATTTCTGATATCTCTTTCAGAGAAAACTGGTATCTTGAGGCTGATGCAGTTTCAAGTTAACCGTCCGCCAAATCCCTCATTCCATCGCAAAAAAATTGAGTTATTGGTGAAAAATGCGACCACGAAAAGCAATGAAACTGCGCTTCAGGTCCTCCAAGGAGAACTGAGTGGCGCACTCTCCTTCATCGAATAGGCGGGCCCCAAGACGCCGAATGACGATGGACTTAATTCCAAGGAACACGGAAAAAACTGAACGGACGAGTTTTTGTAATAACCATCAACACGAGGAGGGGGAAAATGGGAAGCGTTTTATGATTGTACCTCGCCATATTGCGTCGAGTATGAGAATGACTAACGCACCCGTAATAGGTTCTGGATATATACATGACATTCTATAATCTAAACTACACCGAAAGAGAAGGTTTATCACAGCATTAGATGTGAAAGATTTGGCTGGCTATTCTTTACTAAAATATTACGACGCCAGAGGATGCTAAATCACCGATCACATTTGGTAATATCACGAAGAAAAAAGCGTGTACAAAGTTACCCTTACAATCCTGAATGTAAACATCATTTTATTTCACAGCCTGTCTCCCGTTTTCTAGGTACTCTTGAAAATGTTTCTTAGTTCAATAGAGTAACTAATCGGCAGCAATTGGCAGCATACAATGTTATTATGCCACTTATTCCTAAATTTTTAAGATACTATTAGGAAAACCACATTTTACCACTTCAATAAAACGTTTTCGTAATATTTTATACTAACTGAAACAAAGGAATTTATCTTCTTGTAAACGAAAAAAAGTTATTTGATCAATGATTTGAAAAATCAATTTTATCACTAAATAAAATGTAAACTTTCAGCGGTAGGAAAACACCAGGAGAAGAATGATGACAAATTGAATATGTATTTAATATCCTCTGTCAATGCCAAACGTAATCCTCATCAATTTTTGTTTTATTTGAATTATAAATACATACATATATCTTGTAAAATAATCTTTGTGATTATTCATACTTAATGAGCATCAATGTCGTAAAATTCTGACTTATTTCATGTAGGAGACGTTTCCACATTGAGATTAGAGAGAGTGTGTGCCATGTAGAACTCTTAAGATCTACCGAGACACTGAGCTGCCTCTATGACCAAACTCACGGAGGAAGATCTCTTCAAGCAAATGGCAGTCACCCTGAGGACATTTGGACGAGAGGCTGCCCCGGTTTTCCTTGGGCGGAAACAAAAAACTTCTGTCTCGAGGAATTCGGACGCGGGAAAGTTTGTCAGGAAAAGTATTCCACGGCACACGCGGTTCGAATTTCATCCATGTAAATTCCATGGATATAAGGTATTTATGATGAAACGAGAATAGTTCAACTTAATATTAATTTTTAAGTACCTACGTGAGCTAAATGTCAGGAGAATTAAAGTCTCAGCATAGATTCATATTTTGGTAATATTCATTAGCTTATCTTACTTATCGTACTTTGAGGGTCAAGTGGCAGCAAAAAACTCTTCTTACGTAACTTTAAACGTTATATGTAAAACGGCATTTAGTTTAAATAAACCAAAAGGAAATATTCAAAATATTTTTTAAATTTTTAGATGCCAAATTGGCTTACTGAGATGCTATCAACTGGCACCGTAAAGGAGAACAGCTACCCAACAGAAACCAATGCATTTAAAAAGGAAAATTTAAACAAACTTATATTTAATAATTGTTTGTTTAAAAAAAATGAATCCATGATTTTCGTCTCATGATGACTGGCAGCATTTTTACTTTATCACTTTCTCTTTTTAAGTCGCATATTGTCCCGTCGATCAAAACGTAGTTGCTGGTTTAGACTGCCTAAGTAATTATGTTCCCCAATGCTAATAAACCAATTACCATTACTTACCTTCTGGTTGTAATTTTAAATCGTTAGCCTTATAAATAAAAAACGCATTTTATGTCATTCGTCTGCTGTTAAAGACATCATTTTCCTTAAAAATTCACCATCAGGATTGTGACAAATAAATGCCAAGAAAGCGGAAATGAAGGTGGAATTTAATATGAAAAGCCTCTGATGAAATGCTAATGCTGCTATTATTTCACAGGCCACATGATGTGAGAATTGATAGAAGGAGAAACAATAAATTACTTACGCTCCAGCATCTTTCGAAGGGAAACTGGTTTGGTGACCTGGTTTCTGCGAGTCACTCACGAGATTTCCAAGGTCAGCTTTGATGAAACCAGTTTCTCTGGCGCGACCGGGGGTTTCCCTTTCAGAATACATACTGCGCGCAGACGTAATATCAATAAAACACCTCAGGTCACAGTACTTTCTATTTCTATGAAAATATAGATTTGAAGATCTATTTTTTCTAGTTACGGCATGCATATTTCTATCTTGATTTTCCTTGTTGATATTTGCTACCTGAATGCCATCTCAAGAGAGTGACATTGGCCCAAAAAAAATTTGCTTTTTACTATCACGATTCTCATTAGAGTTTTGGCTAAATTCAATAATACTAGTAATTCACCAGATACCTTTGTATAGCACGAATGTGCAAATTTAAAAATCAAATATAATTCGCATATACATGGATAAAGTGAAATAAGTGAATAAGTTTTACATCGCGCATATTTTCACATTCGTGTGGAGTGACAGAGCCCAACATGCATAGTGGATGACGCCGTCAAAGTCATAATGTATTTAATTATAATATTGTTTCCTTGAATAAGGTTAGCCCATGACTTCAAAAACGTGGATTTGATATCCTGAGAAGAGTGAAATTTTGAATTTGTCTTTTTCTTCTCTGCTAGGAATAACACAATCCTTTTTTCGCCATAATTGGTTGTGGGTATACATAACTTCAGCATTATATCCCACTCACACACACAGCACATCGGAATTCAGGTAATTAGCAATTCAAATTCAAATAATGATTTGCAATGTATAAATTTGGAGTAAAATTAAAATTATTTATCTCACATTATATAATAAAATTAAAATGAGAGTCAATAAGTTTTCCGGTTACCGGATCAAATATATATCCCCCATGTAGGAGCATATATTCATATACAAAGAATCTTCACCTGTACAAAAGATGATATTTTGATAATTTTCACCAAAATTATGTTTTCTTTTCAATGAAAGATAACATCTCTTTCAATCCTCGCAAAATTGGATTTCCTTTATTTTTTCTGTATTTCATTTTGAAACATACTTTATATCATTTGTATAATTATTCCCACCTCGCTGACAAATATGACTAAAACATTATGGCGTTTATATTCAGTGAAATTCTTTATCGCTTACCTTTCTTACAACATATGGTGACCAATACTCCTATGCTACCCTCAAAAATAAATAAGCTGCACTGGCTTCATTCTTTCTGATTATGTACAAAAGATCTTATCTAATGAGTACATTTCACGACTCAATGAAAAAAGTTTACAAAAAAAAACTTTCATGATTTTTTTATCTGTTATGCAAACATATATTCAAAAAGGTATCTCTTTTGAGAGGCATTTTAAAATAAGGGTATTGAGTATGAGTTTCAATTTTTCACTTAAACTGGGCTATAGATACCCGGAGGGGTAAGATTGAAAATTTAAGGAAAAGGCTTTCGGAATAACAAGGCACTACTTACAAGAAATATTTATGGGCGGTCTTCTTTACTTTTATCATTTCCATAATTTTATTTAAGTATATAAATTACTTTTTTCCATTGTGTACCTTTCAAATTTAAAAATCCATGGTTAACAGTAAATATGAGCGGGAATACAGTTATGCCGCAGTCTGACTTATCTTCAACATCTTAGAAACATTTCGAAAAGTGATGTACATAACGTTGAAACACACCTACAAAAGTAAATCAATTACAATTTGACTTATTTTATGAAGTTCCAAACTTAAACTCAGTAAAACCACGTCAGTGGGGTACCAATTTCTAGATGGCTAATGAATTCCTAAACAGTCAAAAGAAGTAAATTCCTAAGAAGTCCCATGTAGGTAGTAAGAATCAATTTTATTTCGTGGCCACCAATAGATATCCATTTCAATATTTTTCAAATGGTAAAATTGCAATGATCTGTTTACTTTTAGAGGTAATTATTATTTTTCTTCATCATGGTGACCTATGGAATGAAATATATCTAAAGCACTAGAATAGTTTTGTGGGTTCCCATGACCATTTACGGTGTTTTATTAATGCCTAATAATCTTGTTTTTACATCATAATCGTGGTAATTCATGTTTTCACATACATCCTTTCAGTGTCATGAATTTACCGTGAAGTAATGGGTATTAGAACCACATGTCATTTAATTGATATTTCACGTTTAAAAAATGGCTGTTGAGCTTTAAATAATCCTTTTGACCAGCGGTTCCGAAATTTTATTGCCATGTTACGCACCTTAAAGTAGAAAACTTTTTCACCACCCACTCCATGTTTATATCGTATGACTGTTATCTAATATGCCGACCGACTGTTAAATAAAACACTGCATTTTTAAGAATTCCGTGCTATGCACTTTAGACTGGGTTCTCACTGGTATTAAAATACGTCACCTAGCCATCCTAAATACTTAAGAAATTAAATAAAAAATATTTACCCCTCTGTAACGCTGAGCCCTCCATATGACTTATTATGACTTTTTTCAAAAGTAATTATATGTGATTGTTATATTTTTAGAGTAGCAAAAATTATAAATATATACATGCAGATGCGACCGGTCGACCTGCGACCCGCTAAAACATTTGCCGTTACTCACTGATGGGTCGCGACCCATAATTTGAAAACCGCTCCTTTTAACCGTTGAAGGTATTAACAAACACATCTGATGGCATGTGTTTTTAAATAAAAGGACATAAATTATCCATATCTTACAAATTAAACACCATTCACCCTGAGACAAACAATAAATTTCACTGTTGGGACTGGTGCCAGTAGCTCGCAACGATGTATTAATTCGCTGCAATCATTGGGTTAAAATCCTAAATAAGTGTGGAGTAACCTTTGATCACTATTCCTCTATTGGAATGTAAAAGGTAGACATGGAAATATTTTCCCTACGGCGGCAAATAAAATCTTCACACCCCGGCTGCGTGTTAAGAAAAAACGAGTCATTTAAACAGCCTTTGCTTCACCGCTTTCCATGCAATTTTAGAGCCGTGACATCAACAGCGAAATAAAAGATCTCCAAACCTGCATCACTGTGACGATGGCCATTTTAACAAAGAAAGTACAACGGCTACGCGCGGATTCATCAAACAAACACGGCATTGCATAAATCATTCGATCAGCGCTCGAACTGGCAACAAAAACCTCGAGCCATTTAATGCGAAAGAAAAGACTTTTTTTGCAGAGAGGTAAACGCAACGGCAACTCTTCGATACAAAAAATGAACTGGGGAAAATTCCTTGTCCCCACCCCACACCCGTACTTTAATTGGAAAGCTGGAGAGAGGAGGTCCTCCGATTGAAAGAAAATTTATAATTTTTTTCCTCATTTACCCTCATATTCTTTTACTTTCGCTGGTGAATCATCCAACGGGCAACAACGACCCCGAACAGCTTGCTTCCATTGTTCCGGGCGGATGAAGCAGGGCAGGAGAAGAGACAGGAGAGGGATGGGGGAGGAGGGGTAGGATACAAGGGTGGTGGAGAAGGTGGAGAGGGATGTTGGTGCATTTAACGAGGGCGCAGGGGGTGAGTGAGTGGAGGGGGGAGGGGTTTGTGTCACTAAAAGGGGGGGTTGAAGTGAAGGGGGGGTTGAGGAGTGTAAAAAGAGTGTGACGAGGGGAAACAAAGGGAAATTAGAAAGAGCGCTCTTAGGATCCTGAAGGGGGAGCGAGACGAGGCCTCTGCTAACTTTTCTTTTATTCCCTGAGGTTGGGTCCCGGACGTCGGAAGGCGAAAATCAAACACGATAAGAGGGAAGAATGAAAGAAGAGGAGGCAGGAAGAAGGAAAAATAGAAAGAAAAAGAAGAGGATCTATGGGAGAAGGGATTATGAGACGGAGAGGATTATGGGAAAGAGGAGAATGGAGGGAAATCAGAAGAGCAAACAGAGGGGGGGGTTCAACAGCTTCCTCTGCCTGGGCGCGGGGAAATGTGTGTGGCCTACAGACGCTATGGGCTCGTGAGGGGGATGAATGAGGTCCTCCTCCTCTTCGGTGAACACATGGCTACGCAGACATTGGGTGCTTAAAGACATCGATCGCCGACTCTTATTGGGAAGAGACCCTGAGCAAATGTTCCCCGTCTTCTCCGAGGAATCTTCAAGGCGGAAGCCTCATAACATTAAGGTAGAACCTGTACTTCAAAGTATTATTTTCTCGGGAAAATCAATAACAGCCGAAACTGAATTCTTAAAGTAGTTATGGATTAAATCAAACTAATAAGCCACTACTCACCGTAATCCTACGAGACAAGAGTTCTTCATAGTAAATTATTTCAATGGTATGCCTATATTCATATTGACGCCATAACTCTGAGAAACTTAAAAAATGTCTATGACATAGCAATGAAATTACAAAGCGATGAAATTACTAATAAAACAATATTAAAAAATCATAAAATAGTATATTCTGTTAATAACAAAGTCATTGGAATCGTTTTATAAGAAACTATTGCTAATCGTATCTTGACAACAATGTGAACAAAAACAAACTAATATGGATTGATATGGATTAGTCAAGAGCAAACAAAGATTCACGTGATGTGATACAAGAATTACGGCAGTGCGTTACTAATTTGTTTTGATAGCTCCTCTAGCAGCATTACGAAACAACTTTGAATATGGCGGTAGTGGAGTAAGCCTACCCTAACGCTTTCTAACCTAAAACTTTTAAGTGTGAAATTTCGAGAAATAAAGCATTCATGGAAAAGTCATTTATTTTTTCAAAGATTGACGAGTTAATATGTGTTTAATGACATTCATAATAATAAGGAAATAATAATGGATGTAGTTCGTACAACGTTCGTACTTACGGTGTAATATAATCTGCCTAAAATATCTGTACCATTTTAAAGTGGAGGAATGAGATTCAATTTAGGGTAGTGGATCTCTTAGGGTAGTGGACAATTTTTATATGTGTGTTTATTGGGGTACAAACATATTTGTGCTCAACGCATTTGATATATATTTTACAAATTCATGGTAACAAGGTAATATTTCTACATTTTTGTCAATATGCTCGACGGATACAACATAAGAGCGCGAGGTGAAAAGTTTTGGCCTAGCGCAGAGATGGTATTTCCATCAATGATTTTTTTTTTAGTTTTGGTACACGTATCACAAAATTGTTAGTCAATTGGATCTGTTAAATATTTTTCATTTTACAGCTATTGAAATAGCTATAGTGTGTGTTATGTTGAAATGGATAAGCTACAATATCGTTCCATCAAAACAGTCTTAGTTTTAGATAGTTTATTGCCAAAGGAAGTTCATACAAAGTTGGCAAGTTATTAAACTAACTTTTGACAGTGAATTAATACGCGGTTGAATTAAACGAGGCAGTTTAACTCTTTAAGGAAATCCACATGTATGACGGCAAAAAAAAGAGTTGACGGCAAAAAAATTGACTAGGGATGAGCAGAAATGTGGGATTCCGGTAAATTGAATGCCTGCAAATGCTTCTCGTCAGATCTCAGACATCTGTGATTATTGATTGCGATTGCGATCAAAGGAAAAAATCACAGATAAAAATCAGCCGCTAATAATTAGTGGAGATGTTATTCGCGGTGTTACGCTCGAAATGTCCAGTTGAGTAGTTGAGCTTCTCTAGTTTGCTATTTTCAACAGATAAGCCTCCTATCCGTAGACCTATCTCCGTAAAATTAACGAATTATCTCTTTTCAATAATGTTTTGTATTTAAACTTACACTTAAAAAAAGCACAACTTGTTTCATTAAGTGTTGGCATCGTCAGGTGTAGTAGTTTGTTTACAAGTTATTGTTTTCGTTTTTAGATAAAGTACATTACATTTTTGATCTTAAAGACATTGCATTTTGAATTCATAAAATTACAAAAAGGAAATGAAACAAAAAAAAAGGAAAAGGATGGTAAAAAAAAGTATGAACATGGAAATGATAACAACAAAAATTTACATATATTAATTGGCAAAAACAATAAAATCAAGGGGTGGTGGTGTGAGAAAGGTCAACGTTTTTTAAAGATAACTTTTCAGAAAGTAGTGGGGAGTTATGTGTAAAAAGCTGCTCATTGCATAAATTTGGAGAATACCTCATAATTTCAATTTGTTCTAATGCATCCATTTTTTAACCTTATTAAGTACAAAACATTATTGAAATGGGTTAATTCGTTAATTTTACGGAGATAGGTCTACGAGGCTTATCTGTTGAAAATAGCAGACTAGAAAATCTCAACAAATTTAAAACAAATTTATGTTGTCCTCATCTTTGTACGAAAAACCAAAACGACAGAGTAACTCCCCTAACTTCTTTATTTGCTTAATATTTTTACAAGTGACTTTACCTGAACATTTTCTCCATCGAGCTCAAAGAATTAATTAATTATGTCCAAAATCCTATTTCGCGTTTACTTTATCCTGCAGGGAGTATTGCGAGTGCGTGAACTATGAGGCCAAGCGAAGGAACTACATGCTCTTAGTGGCAAAATTTAAGAGGTGCACAAGCTTTCAGGTCCGAGCTTTTCTATTAATAAATTATCTTAATTTTCTGGAAAGCATCATGATGCCATCCATATCTTTAAACGAATTAACGAATCGAGTCTGAGAATCCCACAGTGTGACTTCTTCACATTTATGTATTTGATTGTTACTTTCTTCGTGATAGCCTTATCTCATTTTACCTAAATGGCTTCGACAGCAGTTGTCTCTTACACTGCGTGATCCACTCATTAATTGTAATTAGCTATTCGTCATGGATGGATTCTAGCAAAGCTACGCAGAAAAATTACTGTAGGAAATTCGAGCTATTGTGAAAAAACTGTTGAGTGCCAGGTGCGAATTCTTTATCAAAGAAAAACAACAAAATTGTTCCAGTTTTGGATAATGAAGCTTGGTGGGTCTCAAAATTCCATATGAGTGAGTGATTTTTTAATAACGTCCATTTAAAAAGAGTAGCAAAATTTTGAAACAAATTTTAAAGAAGACAAAAGGAACACAAGCGGATTCTATTTTGACAGTGATTTTATGCTTGCACAAAAATTTGCTCAATGTAAACTTTAGCAGGTAATTTTATATACCGGTATATGTAGTTACACATGATCTGGTGCATACTATCATTTGTTTATTGTAAAATATTATGATTATTTTAATAGACATTATTATAAGTTGATTAACACATGGAAACAAATGTTTTCTATATTAAAACACTGGGAAATCTTTTTATTATAACAATCATTAATTGAATCGAATTTGAATTTAACTGAATTTTGACCGGAGCCGAAGCTACGAAAGAGTCCAGAGCTGGAGACGGAGCCGAAGTCACTACCCCAAGATCTCAGCTGCATAGACCTGGTTTTAGGATCGTTTAAAATGGAATTCCACCGATTTCGTGCACGAATTTGCCACCGCGGATGAAACGTTGATCTATCGCTGCACGCCAGAAACACAATAGCAGTAAAAGCAGTGGGTGTAAGCTGGTGGCTCAGCTACAAAAAAGGCGAAGACGATTTCATCCACAGGATAGCTCATGGCCAGTATTTCTTGGGATGATAAATGAATTTTTCTTTATTATCTCGGAAAGGGTGAAAAAATAACTGGCGACAACTATACAAATATTTTAGACCAGCTAGATTCATAACTTCGTGATTAGAGGCCTGAATTGCAAAAAAGAATCATCTTTCATCAGGGCCGTGCACCTGCCCAAAATGGGATGCAATGATAAAACTGAGGGACTTGAAGCACGAAATTTATTTATCCTTGCGCACCATGATCCACTCAAGTCACCAGATTTGGCTTCTTATGACTTTCATCTATTCCAAACTTCAATGGCATTTGTGGTTGGAAACCATTTTAGACCAAATGAAAAGATGGGTATTATGCAGAGTTTTCAAAATTGTACTCCAGAGATGGAATCCATTCATTGGAGAAAAGTTGAAATAAATGTACTGCACAATAGAAAGACTGCGTAGAAAAATATAATGCACAAGAAACGTTCCTACACAGAGAATTATTTCATGTTTAACACAATAAAACCTCCATAACGAGTGAATATGCCATCACGGGGAGCGCTTGGCTACTGATCGAAGGGTCTCAGGTTCAAATCCGGGTGAAACCTTTAGATAACCCCGAACAAAAAAATCGAGTGCGAGGTGGCCCAGGCCCAGGTTTCTCATGGCAAAATTTCACCGTGCAGGTGTTATATAAACAGAAGTTTTATTTTTGCTTAAAAGAACTGATCCAGAAAGAAAATAATCCACCATCAACTTTTTTCTCGACGATCAGCAATGGTTACACTACTATAGAAGAAGCTGTTAATAAAAAAGAATTTTAAAGTATCAGGCGAAAGTTTGTGGAAAGTTGTCTCAGATTGCATTGTAACAGAAAACACTATGTAAATATTTCCACACCAATTTTTATATTCAACCGACCTAAGTTTCAGCAAACATTGCCATTATCAAGGTTTTTATTTCTCTTCTCCGATAACGGTTTTCTCTTAGATAACATCTTATTTTAACGTATTTTATGCTTTACATTATTTCATCTTTGATCTTCCTAGGTAATTAGAATTGAGGTAATCACGACAGTTCATAAATGGTACAGAGGAGAACAAGAGCACCCTACATTCAACGTCCTTCGCAGAAGTCAAACTTTGACTAATGAGAATGTAGCTTATGACCTGACCTCATTGATGTTGAAGCTCAAATGTAATTCTTCAAAAGTATTTATACAAAGGTGAAGAGTAGCCAAGCTTAAAAAGTTGCTTTAAGGCCTTGAAAATTAAATTGACGAAAATGATTTTACCGTGCATAGCAATTATGCTAAAAGCATTTTATTATTCTAGGAAAACGTAAATTTCTTGATGCATCCTAGTGCCTCGAGGGTTATAATTAGAACTGTGGTTCAACTCCTTGAGGAAACCATGACACGGTGGAAATTTATCCATTTACATTTTTGGCATCGGAAAATACGAAATTGGAAGGAAACATCTACAGCTGTGATATTTTTATAATTTAAATATTAGAATGACGAAAATTTGCCGTCTTTACGCTCTCTTACTTAGTTTTTTTTTCGTAAAAAGTTCGAAATTGGTGGCCGTAATTTGATTACACGATGCCTGAGAGGCGTGGAAGCTAAGAGAGCTTCTTCGATGGAAATGAAAAACAGGAGCAGTACCCGGACATCTGGCGCCTTGGAATTAGGGGACCCAAATAATCGATTAAATTGGGGGAAAAAAGGGAAAAAAACGATGCCAAGTCACATTGTCACTATATTTGTCCCGATTTAAAATGAGACTTCATATTGTTGTGGTAAAGAAAGGTCAAGGCAGGTTTACGTCTTGCGCGAGAAATTTCATCCATGATATATTAAGTGACGGTGTAAGTTAAAGTACATCAGATGATATCAAATACCTAGGAATCACGATGACTTAAAATCTATTGCAGGGAAACATACGAAATATAGTGCTGCATTAAAAAAACTACGATATATTTACAAATAAGGGGAAGATCCTCGAATTAATAATATCATGAGAGATGTTTTTTCACTCTATTAAAGCTCCATCTCGAGTGCGTTTCTAGTAATGGTACAGTAATATTTTCATATATGAAATAAACGCAGCGAAAAGGAAAATTGTGTGCTTCTTTGAAACTACCACGAGAGAACAGATAACACGAACAGATAGGCAGAAAAGACTAGGCAGGGATTCACTGGATATTTGAAATCTACACGTCAGGCAAAGATTACTGTGATGATTCAGATCACCCGTGTTTGAGAGTGGCACATAGGATTTTATGCAAATTCCGCGCTTCATCTCTAGAGCTGAAAGATAGACAAAATAAGACGGGCATAAAACCGAAGTGATAGTTTCAATAATTCCTACTTCCTTCGGGCAGTTTATGTCTCCAATAAAACAAAGGGGGACACAAAGATACCTCATCATTACACTTTTCAAGCAGTACGTCCATGCCGTGATTCATAGGGCAGTGCGTACATGTAGATATTGTGTTCACTTTCCACTCTTTTGTTCTTCCCAATTCCCACTCCTTATTAATGGCTGTTGTTCCAACCCCCTTACCACATAGCCCTTCAGTGACTCGCAGAGTAGTAAGTGTTGCACGTAGGTGTAGAGTATTCTGACTCCACCTTTCTAAACTTCGGCGCTTTATCTGTCCTCTGGACACACCTATTCTTCCTTCTTTTTCCACATTATGGCCTTCCCTCTCTGTCTCTGCGGGCACCTTCAATAGTACTTACATTTTCCTTGCGTCATTCTGTCTTCGCTAAACGACGCTGGCGCAGCTGTGTTTCCTTGAGCAGTAGAAACTTAATCACCATTAACCACCAGCCTCGTCTTCTGCCGATAGCGATCCTAGATCACCTAAATGTTCCTGATGGTTTATGCATCGATAAACGAACATTTTCCTGAATTCACGATGCTCGCTTTTAGAGTGCATAAAAACCGAAAAGGTTTCCATGACACTGCGTTTCTTGCCAGTCTTCTATATTTTCATTGTTATCACACTTTCTTTACGACAGGGTATTAGCTTTGTATCTGCTGAAATGTAACATTCAGCATCAAATGACTTAAAAAATGAATAACATGTACTTTTCATTCCGACTACGCTTTTTCAAGGATAAAATAGTCACGTTGCGACATTTTTGGATGGTGAATTATTAGGATTTTTCTTTCATTCATAAATAGATTCTCTTCAAGATAAATCACGCTTCCATCGAAAGGGTAATATATCATTGTTTACAGTGTCCAAAATCATTTTTACATTGACCAATTAGATGTTTTTATTGTAAATACCGAGAAACTGATAAAAGCTACCCACAATTTTCATCTCAGGTAACCTTTTATTAACAGATTGCATTGTAACAGAAAACACTTTGTAAATATTTCCACACCAATTTTTTTATTCTACCGACCTAGGTTTCAGCAAACATTGCCATTATCAATAAAGAACGCGGGAAAGCTCCGGATAATTATAAATATTAATGACTGATTATTTGCTACTGACGACGACGTAATTTTTCGACTGTACGCTTCATGAACACACATACATATTGATAAGAAGTGATGATCATGAATTCATGATTGTTGAAATGGATGTTGCTGCCACGGTGGAAGCACCAATTCTCGCTCATTCACCGAAGTTCGGCCAAAATTGAAGGGATGATACACGCATTTGTCCGAGTGCTGTTGTCCCTGTCTGCAATTTGCAAGCGTAAGTGCGAAACTGCCATAGCCGTCTGTGCATGTAAAACTGGAATAATATTACTACAATGATTGATAGAAGCTCATAAAATAAATAATGAGACTTTGCTATCTGCCGACTTTTGAATACCAAGTGAGGGAAAACAGCTCATTTTTTCCGGACGAATGTCGAGCATTTTAGTTCTTTTGGCGCACAGTTGACACCCAGAAGTGAAAGAGATTCAGTAAACGTGACACCACCGAAATAAATGAGCATCAAAGGTGCCAGATCATTCATTATTTTCAACTCGAGTTTTCGGTTTGGTGACGATGGTGTTAATAAAATACCTTGGGTGAATTTTAAACATTCAAAATTTGTATAATCCTTTCTTTTTCGGTGCCATCAACTTTTTGAACAAAGTATTGATAGATATCCAAATACAAGACGTGAGTGACCTTGGATGCCTTAAATCAGACCTAAAAGGGCTGTTTCGCAATAAAGCACTCTTTCTAATGGATATCCACTCCATCATTGGGCAACCCTGGGGCCGCAATTGGTATTACATTACTACACAGGGTTTTGAATTTAGTGCATTAAAAAAAACTGTAATGGTTTCTAATATGATTTCTAGAAATGGATTCTGAAGTTGCATGGTTGTTTGGGAATAAAAAAATTCTAAATTTACGGATGTTTGATCACATATATGAGATGGCATAAGGATAATCAGTTATAATTTTCATTGATCATGATAATGATCAAACATACTCCCCGAACTTGTATTTACATGGGACGGTGGCTAGGATATAAAACTGATTAAACTTCTATTGTAGCTTATCCATTTAGCCATGCCTCCAAATATACAACCGATACTTAGTACGAAGTCTTTCCCGGCGAATGCTTAGGATGAATAATACTCGGGTTTCCAGCCGGGTAATGGTGTTAAACTGCACCAAAGTTTCAATGGCGTAGTCTGCCATCGTGAAAACGATGGCAGACTACGCCATTGAAACGTTGGTGCAGTTTAACACCGTTACCCGGCTGGAAACCCGAGTACTATTCATCCTAACCGATAGTTTGCTTTCCCCTTGCCTTTTTCTCATCGTCTTCTCCAAACGGCACGTCTCAATGCATCCTTAGTGCATGCTACAAGTCTCATTGCTGAGTTCGGTCTAACTGATGAATAACAACACCAGGCCCTCTGAAGATGCCTGTAGTTATGGGTTGAGTCGGATAGTATATGGTGAGTGGAGTCAGATGGTATATGAGCGATGCGAGAGGAAATAGTAATCCTCTCTATACGTCAAAATACGTAAAAGAAGAACATCCTTGAAAGAAATAGGAATACACCCTTAATTGGTAAGAATGGCTGGTAGTGTATTCGTTGCTTCATGAGAGTCAACTACGTACCTCGAACTGAACGTATTGACGCAGAAAATTTGGCCAATTGGGGTGCAAGGTTGAGGTTCGATGATAAATTTGACCAAGTACTCTGAAGCTCTCTTCCTGGTGGCTGAGAACTTTTATCTTCAATGCAAAAGATGTTACAGAACTATACGAACGACTTTTTTCTTTAAAGCTACCGTCATACGGATTTTGCGGTTCAGTCACAAGTGACCTTATATAAATTCTCTCCTATTTGGTTAAGGAAACTTTCACTTATGGCAGCAGTTATTGATCAGGACGTTATAAGGTCTCTTGAAGGCGAAATGCTCATCAGTAGAAAATTAACAAGAGATCGTCCATGCTGCTGCAATGGTACTCCTGTACAATATTGTCAACATATTATATGAGGCTATACTATCTTTCAAGGAAAAATTGTTGAGCTCTTGTCCCATATTTTAAGCATTATCGTTTCTTCCGTGATTTCCTTCGTTCTCGTCTTCATTTTGTATCTTTTCACGTGCACTTACTTTCTAATTCGAAATCCTCCATTCTGTACACTCTTCAGTCTCATTACTGCTTGCCATTCTTCATCTCATATATTGTACCCTACGTTGTCTGATTTCTTTATTGTCATCGCCAATGCCTTTCTTCAGCTCATTGTCTTCAATTTGCAGCTCCTCGTTCTCTTTTTTCATCTTTCACGCTATTCATTCTTTCTGTTAATCATTGTCTTAACCTCGTGGTTTTCATTGTCCTTCTCCATCAGTTATTTATAATTGATTTATATACGGGTCATTCCACCTCAATTCAACAAACGTTTGTCCCTTAGGGTCTGAGATTTTGATAAAAATTGGTGTATGGGTGCAATATTAACTCAAACTGAATACCCTCAAACCGTTTTGTGAAAAAAATATTTTGAGTGAATTATGCATATTTTAATTTTTTCGCATTTTTAGCAAAAATCCGTGCCTTAAATCATATTATCACTTATATCTCCGCTTGTAATTGCCATACAGCAATGGTTAATAGCTTTTATTAAAGCTTAATATTTATTGAATGCAAATCAATCAATAAAAAATTATTTTCTTCTATACCCTATTGTTGTAAATTACTAATGATTAAAAAATTGTTAGTAAACTTTTCTCAATTACTCCATCTCAGAATCGGCCGAAACTTTATTTCCGTGATCTAAACATATTCAGCTAACTATTTCAAAATAAAATTTAGTGGCAATTCATAAACGCGTTTTTTATAAGTATTTAAACATTTACAATTTTCTCTCGCGCGGCCCGTGTTTAAAATATTGTTAGTAAACTTTTCTCAAATACTCCATCTCTGAATCAGCCGAACCTTTTTTTCCGTAATCTAAAAATATCTAGCTAACTATTTCAAAAATAAAATTTAGTGGAAATTCATAAATGCGCTTTTTATAAATATTTAAACATTTACAGTTTTCTCTCGCGCGGCCCGTGTTTAAAAATTTGTTAATAAACCTTTCTCAAATACTCCATCTCAGAATCGGCCGAAACTTTTTTTCCGTAATCTAAACATATCCAGCTAACTACTTAAAAAATAAAATTTTTTGTGTTAATTCATAAATGCGTTTTTTATAAATATTTAAATATTTACAATTTTCTCCCGCGCGGCCCGTCAGCTTCCCATTTGGAATGCATGCAGAAAACACGTGATGCAAGCCTAAACATTTCCCTAATTGCTCAAGGTCGTGGCTATATGAGATAAAAATATATTATAAAATATGAATGTTAACAACAATTGTTATTTTTTCTGTTAAATGGATGTTTGCAGAGAAATTAACCATTGAGCCCCACTATCTCTGCGCGAAGTTTTTTCTAACTATTCCGACACAATCGATTGAAAACTCTTGCTCGGCGTTAATGAGAATGGAAAACGGACACATAAACAGAAGACAAATTTTAGGAAATTTGAAAGAGATATTTTGTAATTTCAGGAAAAATATGCCGAAGATACTGTTTCATTTTCAAAATTTGCAGAGCTGATCAGACCTAAGAAGTGCGTTCTTGCGGAAGCATCAGGAACTCATACCGTATGCGTGTGTCTGGTGCATCAAAATATTAAATTGATGATTTTAGGTGTAAGGTTGACACCACTAAATCTAGGGGATAACACCGTGCCGCTGTTGTCATATAAAGACTATTTGTCAGCAATGATGTGTTTCCCTGCGACCGAGGCATGCCATTTGAACGAATGTAAAAACTGCCCTGGGCCGAGCAAAATTCGGAATTCAGCAGAAAAACACTTTGATGGAAATTTAGTTGATAGCATTACTTACCACCAATGGGTTCAAGCTAACCATTTCTCCCTAGAAATTTTTTCAAAATCTACCGATAACCTTTTTGAAACTTTTATTGAAAAGTTACAAAAACTTCAGCCACATGACTAAATTGCTAAAAATCAATCTGATTTTCTTAGAAATGTAAAGCATAACATTCAAGTGGGGTAGGTCCTCGTCATTAGAGATTTTCCAGAAAATTACGCTATCGTTATACAGGACAGCATGCAAGGTATGCACTGGAATAACGGCCAAGCAACAGTTCACCTCTTTGCTTGCTATTACAGCCCTAAAGTCTAGGATAATGTAATCTCATTGAACTTCGTAATCATATCAAACAGCCTGAAGCATATAACATCAACTGTACATGTTTTTCAAAAACTTCTTCTTAAATTCTTGAAATTGAAAGTTCCGAAGCTTCAAAAAGAAAAATATTATTCAGATGGAGCAGCTGCTCATTATAAAACAAGTATAACATATAGAACTTATTTCTTCACAGGAAAGATTTTTTTCAGGCTCTGCAGAACGGTATTTCTTTGCGACATCGCATGGTAAAGGACCAAGTGACGGACTGGGAGGAACTTTGAAAAGACAAGCAGCAAGAGCAATTCTTCAGCTTCCATACGAAAAACAAATACGTATACCTATAGAACTCTTTAAACGGGCAAAAGATCATATTTTAGGAGTGCATTTTGGCTACGCAAAGAAAAAAGAAATTGGAAAACATTCCGATGTACTTGCGAAAAGATTTCTTCAGGCAGTTAGTATACCAGGAATTAGGGAGTTTCATGCAGCAATACCCGAATCAAATGGAGTGGTTATAATGAAGAGACTCTCTTCGTCCAGCAAGGGACGAGGATTCAGCTTTAGTTGCAGGCAGGAGTATCAGGATCCTCAAATAAAATATTTCGGAGAGGACCCCTTCTTACAAGTTAGGACATCATATGTTTACGGAAAGCATGCTAACTTAGCCATTTTACATTTGTTATAAATACAAGGATTTTGATTTCTCGTTAGTTTTCAATCGGTTGTGTCGTAGTAGTTAGAAAAAACTTCGCGCAGAGAAAGTGGGGGTCAATGGTTAATTTCTCTGCAAACATCCATTTAACAGAACAAATAACAACTGTTGTTTACATTCATATTTTATAATATATTTTTATCTCATAGCCACGACCTTGAGCAATTAGGGAAATGTTTAGGCTTGCATCACGTGTCTGCTGCATGTATTCCAAATGGGAAGCTGACGGGCCGCGCGGGAGAAAATTGTAAATGTTTAAATATTTATAAAAAATGCATTTATGAATTTCCACTAAATTTTATTTTTTGAGTAGTTAGCTGGATATGTTTAGATTACGGAAGAAAAGTTTCGGCCGATTCTGAGATGGAGTATTTGAGAAAGGTTTATTAACAAATTTTTAAACACGGGCCGCGCGAGAGAAATCTGTAAATGTTTAAATATTTATAAAAAGCGCATTTATGAATTTCCACTAAATTTTATTTTTGAAATAGTTAGCTAGATATTTTTAGATTACGGAAAAAAAGGTTCGGCCGATTCAGAGATGGAGTATTTGAGAAAAGTTTAGTAACAATTGTTTAAGCACGGGCCGCGTGAGAGAAAATTGTAAATGTTTAAATACTTATAAAAAACGCGTTTATGAATTGCCACTCAATTTTATTTTGAAATAGTTAGCTGAATATGTTTAGATCACGGAAATAAAGTTTCGGCCGATTCTGAGATGGAGTATTTGAGAAACGTTTATTAACAATTTTTTAAACATTAGTAATATACAACAATAGGGTGTAGGAGAAAATAATTTTTTATTGATATATTTGCATTCAATAAATATTAATCTTTAATAAAAGCTATTAACCATTGCTGTATGGCAATTACAAGCGGAGATATAAGTGATAATATGATTTAAGGCACGGATTTTTGCTAAAAAGGCGAAAAAATTAAAATATGCATAATTTACTCAAAAATTTTTTTTTCACAAAACGGTTTGAGGGTATTCAGTTTGAGTTAATATTGCACCCATACACCAATTTTTATCAAAATCTGAGACCCTAAAGGGACAAACGTTTGTTGAATTGAGGTGGAATGACCCATATGTGACATAACTTATTTATTCCTTATTTGGTTCAAAGTTTCTTGTAAATAGTATTCCTTCAGTTTGTGGAAAGATGTTCAACGACGGAAAATACGTGAATAAACTGATTTGTCTACTTTGGTTCAATTTGTGAGGTGTCTTCTTACAAAAAGATTGTTTTTAATCTTTTCATGAGTGTTTTTGAAACTTTTGGTGAACTACCAACTGAGGTAAGGAAATGAACAGAACATATTATAAGTAAATATTAAAAAATGCAATTCACCTATGTTGCGTTCCATTATATAAGTATGACCATATCAAATAAGTATTTAAAGCAAAAGTAGTATTAACAAACATTATTTTGCTTACAATCTGTTTTGCTTCTGAAGTATGTATTTGCCCTCGAGCGGGCGCACCCTTTTTTTCACAAGACCGGGCGCGCGGCGTACTTTGTCCAATGTATATTTAAAGCAAATTAACACTCGCTTTCGGTAGTAATATTTGTTTCATTTTCATGAATAATGTTTTTGCACTTAATGTGAACATTTCGAGAATCTATTAAACAAATTATATTTCAATCATATTATATAATAATTTACTTTAAAAAATTGATAGAATGACACACGATACTCAATGACATTTCAATACAGTTTTCTTATTCGTCTGATTGTGAGTTATTGTCTTCAGCACTACATGTTTGACAAATATATGTGGCTTTTACATGCATCTTACAAGAAAATTGATTGCAAAAATCACATTTGATTGTTGTGTCCACATTTTTTTTTCTTCCGATGAGCACACATCGTCCACGCTATTTTCTCTCATGGTGTTGACTTGTAAATCGACACTCCACTACTTCTCGATACTTTGAAAGGAATTGCTTTACATCTGAGGGTAGTGAATTTATTTTTGCTCTCATTTTGAGATAGGGCTTCATCAAAGCGAATGATAATTCCTTTAAAAACTTTCTCCTAGGTTGCCTCGGATTGTCAGGGTTAGAATAATAAAGACCTGAGCATTTATACCCACTACATTCATAAGTGAGAAGAATACGGACAATGGCCATCGTCGGGTAATACGAGCTACGGAGTAGGAATTGCACATCTGATCAACGGTGTCTACTCCACCCTTAGTCATATTTTAGTCCAATATAATTGATGGCTTGTTTGTCTCCTCATCAACTTCGGGTGTATAATGCATTGTTGACAGTACTATTACAGCCTTATTTCTTTTTGGTACGTGAGACACCATTGTAGTATTTTTTTAAATCCAAAAAGACATGAACCTACAATACTGTTTTTATTACCTTGGAATTCCACGGGTATCTCTTTTTTGTTTTTCCGTAACGTGCCAATACATGTGATATTTTTTTCTAATAGAGAAATGGCCAGAGAATAGCTGGTATACCAATTATCAAAGGTAATATTCCTATTTGTCCCCGTAATATCACCAATCAATCTCATTACTATGTCCTCTGGCTCATTGGACACAAAATATGGCCCTAATTCTTGTTTGCCACAGTATATCTCTATGTTGCTTGTGAAAAAAGTCTTTTAAAAAAGTCTGTTGTAGTCTGTTGCTTGTGAAAAAAGTCTGTTGTAGTCCCTGGCGAGGAAATTATTTTCCCGTAAACTACCACAGGAGGGTATTCTGGTGGAGAGGCTGTGGTTGGTCCCTGTTGTGGAGTCCTCATTCCCGCAAACCAACACAGTAAGTATTTAATTTTTTTGACGAGTGGTGCATATATTTTACGGCCATTGGAGAAATATTTTATCTGTTTAAAAAAGTCTTTGAATCGCAAAGAGCGAAAAACTTTATCCCGTACTTTGCTGGTTTGTTGGGAATGTATTGTATGAAACTACATCGACCGCGAAAAGCCTCTAATTTTTCATCGATTGCTACATATTAACCTACATTATATGTTCTTCTACAGTTCATCACGAATTTATCTAAAAAAACAACGCATTGCTGCCAATTTATCTGTTCGTCTTCTGACAATTCGTGTTTCTTTATCATCAAATCTAACAGACCGCAATAAGAACAATAATCTTCTGTATCTCATGCATGCTCTAAGAATGGGCATACCTGTTCCATCTGAGGACCAAAGCTCTTCAGCATTTGTATGTTTTCCCTTTTAGGTTCCGATAAGATAAAGTAACCGCAATAAGGCTAACATTTCCTCTCGTGTTGTTTCTTTTGCCTCTCTGTCCCTCGATAATTGCACGCTTAATATTTTACTTTTAATGTAAAGATTTGTGCATAGCACAATATCGTCTACCATGCTAATTTCAATTATTTTATGAAATGTAGAAAGAACATCATGTATTCCTCTTGCACACTGCTTTGCGCCAGGTCATATTTTGACAATATTTTGTCTTCTGGTCTTGGATTGTTTGAAAAAATCAGCTTTTCTCAACTTACACACACGATCTCTCCCAATAAAATAGTCACTATTCGCTGGATCTCCGTCTTAATCGTCTGCCTCATCCTCAGAAGATGTCAGGAAACTCTGCTCAGAATCGTCCCCGTGATCCCACTTGGTTACTACTTCCTCGTCTTCATTGGATTCAGGTCTGTCTAATACTTCCTCTTCTTCCTATTCGTCACCTAGTAACCTTTCAATTTCCTTACTTCTTATATGACGGGCTCTATAATAATGTAAATAAAGCAATTTTGACAATGCAAAGTTTATAGTAAACAATGAAAGATAAAAGAATCTACTTCAAAAATAGAAAGGAAAATTTGTTCCTAACCTATTATGAGTATGTTGATTATTCAATTAGTCTGATATATTGAGTCATATAAGTTTGTTGAAGTATTAGAAAAGTAATAGTCTTTCCATCAATATTTCGCTTAATTATCGTATTTCATTTACCGTGTCGTGATTTCAAAATAACTGTATTTTTGTCGTATGTTTGTGAATTTTAGAGAAAAAAGAACTTACAAAACAGGACGTGCCATTTTCCAGTACCAAATATTCGCCAGCTTCAATCACTCTGTAAAAGAGGTAGTGGATGATCAGCAGCCTAAGTAATCTTGCAAAAATACTAAAAATAAAGTCAAAGTCTATTCAATCATTTATAAGGAGTTTTCAAATAAATCAATAAATAATTTATTTATTTATTGATGAAATATCAATTTCATCAATAAATAAATACTCAATTCTAAGAATTTCGCAGTGCGATGGAAGTTGAATATATGATTATTTACTGACTAAATTAGAAAAAGATATATAACTTACATGAATATGGTCCTAAGCTCAAAGAACAGACTAATATCACACTTCGAATCGCCCTCAAATTCAGTTTCTTGCACCTGATCGAAGGACGGACGCAAAGCAAATGGTGAGGCACTAGAGGTACACGATCGGTCGCGCGGCGTACTTTGTACGCCACGGGTGACTCTTCAGACTGACATTGTGATAAAAATTCTGCTACACTTCTGTGAGTTATGAAAACACACACACTGGAAAGTCAAAATGACACTAGAGGAATATACGATATCTTAAATGATTAGAATGTAGACACAGAGTTGTAACAATCGGTCACATAAAATTGGCGTACTTTATACACCAGCGCGCCCGCTCGAGGGATAAGTAAATATTAAAAAATGCAATTCTTCTATGTTGCGTTCCATTATATAAGTATGACCATATCAAACAAGTATTTAAAGCAAGTGTAGTATTAACAAACATTATTTTGGTTACAATCTGTTTTGCTTCTGAAGTATGTATTTATATGTAAATACATTTTCCTTGCTCATGAATTATCAAGGCATATGTAATGACTATATTATGTTAATGTATAAGTAAGTAATTGCCCTGAGAATTTCATTCGTCTGTTTTGTTCATCCTATATTCAACCTGTATCCTACGTCAGATAATTTATTTTCTTCAAATTTGAATTATAATTTAGCACTTAGCACTAGAGAAAGAAAACTTTTACCTTGCTCTTCTTCTATGGGCACCTAAAGCAAATTTAATCAGCTGAATTTTTATTACATCGTTAATTTTTACTGATTCTGTTAAAGATCTGGTAAAATATTCTACCCCAACTGCTGACTGTGGGGCAGAATGGAATGGTATCCAAATGAATAAAAATGAACAATGCTCCATTACCTGCCAAAATGAACATAACTGAAGAAAACTATAATTGCTAAAAATAAAGATGGTGTTAAATGTCATTATTATGGAGGTCTTTACTATGGATATGTCAAATGATGTCAGGGTGATTGTAGTGAGCCCAACAACACGGCTGGATAAAACAATGAAGATTTAAAAGCAGTTTTCGTATGAGCGCAACGCAGCAGTTTTTAGTTTTTAAGATGAATGCATTATTTTCATTTTACATTGATCTATTCTATAATAGCATAAGTCAAATATTGCGGAAAATAATTTTAAAAATGAATGTTTTTGTTATTTTCACATATCTATCGATGATAGTTTAGACAAAACCATGATTTGTATTAGGTGATGATGACATAATGGATTAACCAATTATGATCTCTCTGTACCACAGATTTCATTACAAAAAATACATCTTCATCAGTATCAAATTAGATTCAAAATTTGCCTTAATTAATGATTTATAACTACTTATAATGTGTAAAGTTCCATTTCACCCCGTGTTCCCTTAAATAATACAATTTAAGCCAGTGAAACTCATCTCTGGGAATTCGAGACCACGAAAAGACTGTTGAGTTTTACGCAGGGTAGAATTCTCTGAAATTTTAATATGTTCACTAGGTCTGTCAATTTCTGAGAAATTCTAAGTACAGTCCTGCCTGCCAATTAAAAGATTTTTCAATTGGCGTGAAGTAACAGAGGCTTGGAAAAATAAACACTGTAAGATAGAGCAGTGAAAACGGCAGAAGGAGGAAGAGACCGAGGAGCGATAATGCCGCGGGAGACTGGTCCACAGTGTTAACAGGGCGTTGCGGAATGAGGACGAGAGAAATCCCAAATGGGCACAGGTGGGAAGCCGGGAGGCGGAAAATGGACGCATGCAAGAGAGAGAAGGAAGATTATAGTGAATTGGTGTGAATAAAGAGGGAGACGAGAGACGTGGGCGGAATTTTAAGGCAGCTTGGAGATGAACGGCGGTCGAAGGAGGGGATACAGAGGGGAGAAAAATGAGGATGAGGCTTCCCCTCCGCTCTGCTGCAATAGACATTTCGAATTTCCAACCCTTTCAGGGTTAATTGGAAATGCCCCTTTGTTACACTCAATTTCACCAGCCGAAACTGTCTCTGTTTAGCTGTGAACCACCAAGCCTGTCTTCTCGCGTCTGGCACATTTTCCGTACCATCCAACGCTCGGATTGAGGAGAAACCAATACAGAGAGATGGCGTTATTCTCAAACAATGCTGGCACCCTGACAGTGGTACCAGCGGCACGCTCATTGACTGTTCTAGGATTATACCGACATCTGTGAGGAAAATTCGCAATTTGATAATAACTTTTTAGCCTAAATCAAGGTTAATTTGATCTCATGAGTGGCTGACTACCAGAGACGATTTAAAAACTAAACAGAAATCATCTATAATTAATATGTTGAACACTTGGAGACCAACCAAACTAAAATTTGAGTTATTTATTTTTTATTTACCAAAATGACAGCCATTAACATCTCCTGTCTTTTTTTATAATTAAAAGTGTATATTCCTTCTCCGAGTACTGCCTAAAAGCATCTTCACCCATCATATCTTCCCCTCATACTGAGTAATCAGATTCTGTGACTGCCGAAGGAATCTGCGTTGGGTGTGTGCGGCCATGTTTAATGGCATTTAAGATAAATGAACAAGTGATATGCCAGTTCGTTTTCTCAGGAGGAGACTGAGAATTTTAAAATCCTATAGTAGATAATAAAAACTGTGAACCATAGGATTTAAGGACGTACAGTAACAAAAAGCAATAAAACTATATCCTAACAAGGTGGCTACTCCTTTTCAAAATTTCAGTTCAAGTTTGCTCGATTTTTTTATTTTTTCTTTCGTTTTTTTTTCGATAAGTTTTCTTTTCGTTTAACTTTATGAGGACCTTATGTCATTTCCTATACATAGTTAAAAGATCTCATAACTTTTATATTAATAATGTTTTTTATAAATATTTTCGTAGCATCTAGTACGCCTTAAATCTCTGAATCATGGTTATCTTACATCGGAATGACTTGCCAGGTTAAACATGAGGCATAAGTTATACTTAAAGAGTAAGTGATGAATAATCATGAGTAAGTTTTAAGAAAAATAATATTTGTCAACTTCAAACATTGAAACATTATATATCATTTACGAAAACATCAGACTCAGGAGAATCTTTTTCGTCTAGAGTGAAATTTTTAGGCCTGAGGTGACTTAGCGAGTTTGCATTGTTGTAGCGGCTGCAGAATGTAAGGCTCGATTTGAATGGTAAGGTTATACGAAAGGTTTAGTATAAATCAGGATTTAAAAAAACAATTAACACATTAACCTCTTCATTGATTCTGTTCGTCTGTAATAAAAACCAATGAGTGTTATTAAAATTAAATTAATGTTCTCCTTGATCAGAGTAAAAAGCAGTTTCCACAATTAGGAAAACTTTTTAGCATACCCCATCACCACAAACATTGAATCACAGTGATATTAATATATTTTTACCTTTTTGTGAGGATATAAAAACTTGAGATAGTTTCTTTGGCAATTTTAGGGCACCTAATATGCATAATGAATAATGTTCAGCAAGAAGCTCAGTACCTTCTCTAAAGACAGGAGCACTGTAGTATTAACCCAATGAGCGTGTGAAAATGTCTGCCTTAGTTTGAATTTTTTGCCATGACAACTAAGTGGTCATTATGCCATACAATAGTTGAATAAAAGAGTTATTAGTCGATTTTTTCTGATACTGCTTGAGGATTGTAGAAGGAAATGTTGTAGGTTATTGAAATAATGACGTTTCCATTGATTGAGGTCGTTTCCATGTTTTTGTCAATGACTTCGGTGAGTACCGGAGCAAGCTTTAGACAATATGGAAATGAATTGTCTTAATCTATTTGCGTATCTATCACAGTAGAATAAATTACCGTGTCGGTGTTTACTTGTGGTTCCACAACAGCCTGTGAGAGAAGGACAAATGAATTTACTTGAGAAGTCGATTTCTATGCATTTAGATGTGAAACCGCTCAGAAATCGCCTACGAATGCGTTTTTCAAAAATCAGCCTATATTAACCCTAGGTAAATACTTTCCTAATGACCTCACTATCCGTATTCTACCCAAGTTCTGCGAAGGGTACACGAAACGTTCCTTGGAGTACAATGGCTGCCATTCCTCACCCTGTCAAACACAATTTCGCTACCGAAATTTTGCCACATTTTTGTATCTTATACTCCATCAGGGTATAGACATACCCCCGAAAACCTTTCTCGTGAACCCTAGTGACGCAAAGTCTTCCAATTCCCGCCCTTCACGAAAAAAATAATATTCGTTGGGTGGCGATGAGTGGTTGTTAGTAACAGACCGCAGAGCCGGCAGAGTACCACATCCTCCCCATTCCGCCACCACGAAGATCTCCTCCTCAACGCCAAACAAAGACTTGCGCATATTGACTTTCTGTTTTCTTGCATCTCATGACTACATTTGAATTCCGATGAGCGTCGAACCGATAAAATCAATAAATCAGTACAAAAGACTTTATCCATAAAAAACGATGAGGAAAAAAAGTAAATATTATTTTGGAAATGGGATCGATTAAATTATGTTAATTGAAGTGTCATGACTTCCAACAGAAAAGTTTTGTGGAAGCTGCTGGATATAGAAATGATCAGTGCTAAATTAAATATATTATTATTAGTGGTGCAAATATTTTTTATTTAAGAATGCACAGGGTTCGATCCCTCTTCCTAAACATAAATTGTTCTCTGTGACGTCAGGAATCAAAAGAGCAAATAAAAGGAACTGATGGACTAGTATGTTCTCAGTAAACACAATTAAATTTGATAGCAATAAGGGTTAATATGTTAATAGAAAATAAAATATCAGAATTTATATGGTTACGTAGAATTTGAAGGATACTATGGGCTTTCCATATTTCAGTCCACTATTTCTCTTCTTTTATACCTTATATTTATGTTGAATTTTTACTTTTATCCAAAATACGTTTTCATATTTTTATAGCTACTAATTCAAAATACCTACACGTTTTATGAAGATTATCTATCCAGAAGTCCATGAAATTCCGATTTCAAACAAACAGAATATAAAATATAGTGGAACCAGCCAACATAATCAAATGAAGCTCTTTTCAAATAACCTTTTTCTCTGAAGGCGTAACTAAAACTGAACGTTTGATATTATCGTTTAAGACTAAGAGGTGGTTGGATGCATAAAACACTATGAGAAAGAATTTGAAGTAAGGCTTAAGAAAAAGGTGGAAATTACACACTTTGTAGGATGAATGTGAAAATTCGTGAGATACAGGTACACTTCAAGATACAGAAGCAGCAGAGGTAAACAGCACCTAGCCATGTTTTTTTTGGTCTACCTCATGTAAAAGTCTTTGTTAAGGTTTTTAATGTTCTCCAGAGCGATTACCTAGGCCTTCCCTATTGCTGAACACATTCGCGTTATTAGAGTGACATTCATGTCTTAAAATATTGGTAAAGGTAGTCAAGCTGAAGATTTAAAAATATCGGAGCAATTTAAAATCTAGAAATTAAAGTATTTCTTATGTCCTTTGAAAAAAGCATTAAAATTACACCTCACATGGAATAATCAAAAAAATGTTTTACGAGATTTTTGAAAACTAAAAATAAATTAGTTTTTCTGTCATACTTAAGTAAAAATGAAAAAATTAACCAAAGGAAAGAAGATAAATGAATTTAAACCAAATGCGAAATTGAAATCGTTAGGAAATAAACACGATGCATGAAACAAAACAACACATTGATTGGTTCGTTTCTCTTTCATGTACAAACCAACTTTTCAGGGCTGGTCTACTTCTGATTACAATCGAATTGTTCAAATGTAAAATGTGAGTGCAGAATCGTATATGGAATTGCACAACAATTCTTTTCCACTGATTAGCCTGATGGAAATTTAAAGATTTCTTTTGACAAAACTCTGAAAACGCGTTCTTGGATTTTCTATAAAAACTGAATACTGTTAGATGCTTTCACAATGGTTAAAATCTAAATAAAGACAATAAATACCTGAGCGAAGACTAATGGCTTTCAATTCCTTTTTTGTAAACAATGCGTGAGAATGGAAAGTTCGCTATAACTGCTTACTTGTTTTATTTATCTACAATGTGGGTTTATCACGGTTTTTGCTTTTGTTTTTATCGTACAGGGTACTATGACAAATGATCATTAGACAATCATCATCTCTAAAAGATTCCAAATATTGCCAGAGATATAGGAGTCTAAAGTTGAACGGACCTTTCCATAACGGCCGTGACGTCATTTCATATCCATCGCTTCTTCCCTTTTCTCCACGATAAATTTTAAAATGTGCCTTAAAAAGGCTTTTGTGAAGATGCCCACTTCTGCCGGAAATGCAACAGTATAAAGATTTAGAAAATAATTTTTAAAAATATCCGTCTTCACCAGGAATCGAACCACGGGCCTTTGTCCGATGGATGAAATGACGCCAGAGGTCATTTTGCGGTAATAGAAAAAAATGCAACTGTCTTCGATTACTTATTTGATTATCAGACCTTAAGTTTTCGTAGCAACTCCGTAAATCTATATGAAAACCTTTACAAATTTTATTCCAACTGTAATATTAAAAAAGCATTTAAATTATAACCCGCCGTTCTGTTTATCTTTCCCAAGTGACTGTATTTGGTGAAGGGCTTGATGAATATTTGCCTTCATTGAGATATAAGCACCTATTTTAAGCGCTCATCTTTAAGCAAATGAAGGAATTTATGTCAGCATTACCTCAAGATCAGCTACTGTTGTTTTGGCGAAGTGATTTCTTGCTATTCCAGGGAGTTACTCGGCATTATCACCTCCATCCTTGGTGTTTCCTTAAAGACTATTCAGCTACGCAAACCTGCTTACCTCCACTCTCATAACCTTCCAAAACAGGAAACTTTTCCCCTCCTTAAGCAAGGCAAGGATTTGTCTTTATGTATATATCACTTCATCGAAAATATACATATTCTACATTTATCTTTCATAATTATGTAAAACCCAATTGAAAATGGATTATGATATTTATATATGTTTATATATATGATGAATTACTGCATTGGATCACCAATGACAAAAGAGAAAAAGAAAAGAACAGTCCAAGCAAAGAAGAAAAGTCTGTCAGATTTTTTTAAGAAGCAGCCTAAAAACAGCTAAAAACTGAAGTTTGATAGCAAGAAAGCATCTCATTAGTCTATTTATTTGAAGTATCCTTTACTGTATAGAGGTGAAGCTGGAAGGATGACAGCAGCAGGACAAAGAAGATTGAATACAATGTAATTTGGGTGTTATTGAATAAAAATATTCAGTGAATGGAAAGAGGATCCATCAACGTTAGAGGCCCTACAAAGGGTCAGGGAGGGAAGATATTTAATGAAAAATAAAATCGGAGATATACATTCACTGGATAGATTCTGTGCAATAACAGTTCATATAAAAAATAAATGTAGAGAAATGATTGTGAAAAATTACCCAGGAAAACTAACGATGGAATGAATTAGAAAATTGAGGTGATGAAAGATTTTGTAGGCTATTAAACGGCTATCATGAAGGGACCGTTGGGACCATGAAGGAAGCTGTAACAAGCCATATCAGGATCAATGACAGCTGATGGTAAATTAGTAAGCTATAAGTATATGAAATGTTTGCGCGTCATTCAGGTGATGCCAACATTTTCCTTAAAAAGACCATTCACGGTAAATGATATACACTTTCATGCACTCATTTTTTCCCACGAGGTCTCGTCGTTTGCCTTTTATCGTATAAATTACCGTGAAGGGAAGTGATAAGTATCAAAAATAGTCTTATTTGCGTGAGATTAAAAAATTACGATGTTTTTTTCGAAAACGAATTTTTTCTTGATTCATAAAATAAAATTCATTAATTTGAATATTTTATCTGCCTTCCCAGCCAGCAAACTTTCATGCTGGCATGTGTTGGCACATGTACTAAGTTTGTGCTGCGTAGAGTATTCAAGGAGAACATTCTCAGAATATCCTCAGCACATGCTCCCGAGGTGAGAGGAGATGGAAACTTTTTTAGTCCAAAATTGTCTTCACAATGGACCGAAAATATCTTCCGCCTGTAAAAGATCACTTCCAAAGTTCATGAATCGCGTTCTAAACTAAATATTTGATAGCAAACTTGACAATTTATTTCGGAAAGGGGTGCAGTAGTTATTTACATTCCGAAAAAGTCTCAAAAAATGGATTGAAAGTATCTTCCGCTAGGAAGAGTTTAATCACTTCCAAAGTAGGTATATGAATCGTCTTTTAAACCACATGTTTGGTAGCAAATTCAATTTGGTAGATATTAAAAAAATATTTGGTAGAACATTCTCAGGATCTCCTCAGCACATGCTCTCGAGATTTGAGGAGACGGAAACTTTTTCAAGTCCAAAATTATCTTAACAATGGGCCGAAAATATCTTCCGCTTGGAAGAGTTGAATCACATCCAAAGTACATGAATCGCGTTTTAAACCACATGTTTGGTAGTACGTTCATACTCACCATCCCACGTGACTTAGAATTATGATTCGGGTAATATAAGAAAGCTTAATTGTAATAAAACTCATTCCCAACGAAATTCCCAACCTAGTTTCCAAGATTTTCATTTGACCGCACGGTAAACTTACAACCAAGACTCCTTGCTTACAACAATCCCGTTGAGTCAGAATGTTTTTAAAGTAAAAACGAGTATAATCATTTTGTGGCAGCGGTAGACCAGTGGTAAGGTGATGGATTGTCAATTGTAAGGTTTTTAATTCGATTCTCTGTTTCGGGAAATATTTTTTTTCTTATATATTTTTAGAAATTGGGTTTTCATCATCGCAAATCTCATCAAAAATGTTTTCACGCAATTTCTTACTTGCCTCCCTTTCTTAGTCGTAGAGATCCTCATTAATTTTGCTTTCCTTTGATGAATCTTCATTTCGCATTTCCTGCACTGAAAGTTTAATGTATCCACTATCGTCTGTATTCCCTTCGATGATAGACTAACCAAAGCCTGGTCGTCCACAAATATAACCGATATTTTTAGCTGGCCTCCCACTTTGATTCCCACTTCTAGCTATTCCCGTGCTTCCCTAACCATTTCCTCGGAATACACATTAAGAAGCAAATGGGACAACGGGCATCACCCCCCGACTTATAACTGCCCACTCTGGTTCTCCGTCAGCTAACCTCACATGTGCCCTCTGAGACGCATATAAATTTCGGATTAGTCTCCTATCTTGCCAATCTATTCCTTTTTTTACTAATTATCAGCATTCGTTCATCCCAAATAACTCCGCCAAAATTTATTTTTAATCTAAAGAGCAAGAAAAAGCATCCTGACTTTCTTTTATGTTTCCTTCTATAAGATAGCCGCTGGTAATACCTTCAACGTGATTTAGATATTACATACTTTTGAATAACATTTCAATGATTGGCTGCAAAAAATCTTCTGGCTTGCTTCGATTGTTACATTATCATGAAGGAAACTTCTTAGTGTTTATTGTATAGTTCAATCTTGCATTTGTTTTATAACAAGGACACCAAGACGTTAGCTTTGGAAGATTATAAGAGTTCGAATGTTCCCAAACTAATTAAATTTTATTGAAGCCATTATTTGCAAAGCATAATAATTTGCCTTATGCGCATGTGTGAAAGTCCCGGCGTGGCAGTTACCTTGCCAAAAATTTAAAAAAACCAGACGGATGCCAAGTATACAGCCATGTAAATTAACACCTCTTTTTGTTTTGGGCATGGTTGATTTAAAAAAAGTTTTTCTATCGTTTTCTGGCTTCCTAAATGTTTCACGCAATTTAAGCTTTTAGCAAATTTAAGCAATAAGCTTAGCTGAGAAATAAGAAACTATAATACAATTTTAAATTTTAATTTTCTACATATCACCATTGGTTTTATACCATATTGAACTATTTCAAATTATTTTGATTGTATTTCGCCCCGGGCCTCTAAACTTAAGGGAATCTAAAACAGCAGTAAACACCTTTTCCACAAAATAAATTCCAATTTTACTCCTAATTGTGTGGACCACAGAAATCAAGTAAATGGCATCATGAAAGCTCAGATAACCTCTTCACTACTGTGAACGTCAAATTCAATTCCTCCCTAAAAATCTAACTCTACTGATCTAAGCTGCTTAAGGGGTTACTTAACACGTTGAGGGTTACTTAAGCACAGTGTCTATCTAAACTAAGACTTAGTAGAAAATCGTTTCAAAAACGAGCAATCAGCGAAGTAATTTCTCATCAGTTGAAGCGCACGTGGTATTTAAGATAAGTATTATCTGAATTTGCGAAGGAGGAATATTTCCCGAATTCCGCTACTCCCTGTAAGGAGTGATAGTCAAAAGCATATCGCTGTCGATAACCAATCTATCACTACTCTGTGTGTCTACCTACTAATAAGTGTCCTTCACTACTACATGATTCATTTTTTCATTGCCTTTGTAAAGGTAAAGAGAGGAATACATAACACGTTTCATAATAGCTTTTCTCATGGCAATAGGCTTTTAAACCATGGTTTACCATGTTTTTCATTTCATAGAAAATTTTACTTTTTCCCGCTGAACATTCTCTAGATAAATTCTCAATCGAAAACTTAGCACGCAATTGAGTTGATTTTTAACTGTAATGACCTCTGTAATCTAATGAATCAATATATACCTATAGCACACAAAATGAAGAACGGTGTTTCATATGATACCATATTTTTATTGCAGACTTAAAATTAAACCCACTGACAACAGTCAAATTTAATGAAATACCTCTATCAAAAAATATTTCCTCCAGTATTAGGGATGAGCAAGAAAATCAATGCATAATATTCAACATATAATTTGGAATAGTATGACAGATGTACATTATACACATAAAGAGATACAAATATGGTAGACATACAAACATATTCTTTGTGTTCAAGTTAACAATAGAACTTAAACATATTATAGGATAATAGTACATGCCAATTGCCACATTAACGCAGGTATGTCTTTTCTCGCATTCAGCCCGAAGACTGAGTACATCTTCCACACAGTTTACTTTTAAAAATAATTCGTCCCTATATCAAAAACTGATGCGCATGTAACAATACGATATGCATATGCATACACAGTCACGTAGTAGAGACAACATTGATGATAATTTGTTAGTTTATGTGCTTTATTTAGAAAATAATTTGTATTAGAAGGTGCTGATGGCAGATATTATTTAAAATGCATTCATGTATGTCTGTATGTATTGATACCGCTTTATTTCACCCACCCCACGGTTATTTCGGATGAACTGAAATATGTCCGTTGCTATAGAAACAAACAAGCAATCTCACAAGCATCCTCAATCGCTGAGCACATCGGTGGTAGGGAAGGGTGATGAGAGATCATCTTACGACAACTAGGCTAAGAATGAGTGAGTCTTCCCCAACCAGCAGAATAACTACCATTTAATGAATTAAACAGACTGGCACAAGCAATTCCTAAAAATTATTAATTTTGGAAATCGAAATAATATAATCTTTAATAACGGGCGAAAATTATAGGACTGAAATTCGAAGATAAGTGAAGAATCTCCATCGTCTCAGGCTCAACTTTGTGGAATTTCATTTAATATAAGTGAAGAAGTTGCTGAATGCCTAATTTGATAGATGAAATAGGTTATTTCAGAGTAATTTGATTCCAGAGAAAACAAACGGCCATGCCAAGGAAGATAGACAGTATACCATTGCTGGTAAAGAACCTAATGAATGAAAACATGAGCACAGAATGGCACAATAATGCCTTTATTCCAGTCAATTTCCATTCTTGACCAGTAGTAATTATTTATTGCTGGAAATATCAAATGGTATTAAGGTACAAAATCAGAATCATTAATTGGTTGTAGTTTATTCTTGAGTTGAAAGATCTAAGGATTTCCCGGCTTATAGCGATGGTGGGGGTTTTTCGGGTTTCCGAAAAACCCGTTTCATCTAAAAATAAAAGAAAGCAAAAAAAAATATTTCGAGCAATGAATTATTCAATAAAACAAATATAATCGTGGTGTCCTAGCCAGAATGAAATTCACCCTCCACTATCACCTAATGTTGTTGTCCCATTCTGTCCAATCCCTGAGGTTAGAAATTTCACAATCATTTTCATTAGGGATTTACTTACGGCTAGCCTTTAACTCTCACAAAATGTTGGTCCAGTAAGATAGTATTACTGTACGTGCTATATTTGGTATTTATTTAAGTTGTGGACCTTTTAAAAAACTACATTTAGGTATGCATGAGTTGCTAAGTAACTAAAACGTCTACAATTTCTTCGGAGAGAATCAGATTTAGTTATTTTATTCGAATTGTGTAAGCAATGTTAGCTTAAAAAAGGATGCGTTTATTGTTGATGTTATTAAAACTATTTAGAATAAAATATTTCAAGGTTGTCAATAACAATTGACTATTTTATTTTCGTACCAGAGTATTGGTGGCACATTTTGATAAGCTTAAATATGGCCGCAAATATTTATTTCAAACTTCGAGCTAAAAGAAATAATTATCTTACACATTGCTAATATGATAAAACTGAATAAGATGCCACAAATATAAAAACATGAGACGCAATCTCAACAATTTAATTGCTAAGTTTAACAAAGCACAGTTTAATATAACCTTCTATTCAGAATTATAAACAGGGCTGAATATAAATAATACAACTTATATGACTAACAAAAGGCCAATATTAATAGCATAGTGAATACGTTGAAATGAAGATCGAGCATTTTATTACCTTTGGTCCCGTACAGAATATAAGAAGTGCCTTGGCCACGCGGGTGAGAAGAAACTGTAAATTGTGCATCGTATTGGAGGAATTTGACTATTTATAGGAAAATGAAATGTTTGAAAAACTGCCCTTATTTGGCGCGAGCATTTAGCCTTTCAAAAGTAGTCGTATTCATTGCCGTATTGTCCCCAAAAGTACATCTCAAATTTAAGACTCCATTACCCTGTTTTCCTGAGCAACACATATGATATTCTATCCTCTTCGCAAACCTTTCAAATATCATTTACGCACACCATTATTAAACGTACAAATTTGATTATAAATCTACCTTATTTTACTTACTAATGAGTTTAATTCATTGTCTTGAAAAATATTTATGACACTTTTCCCGCGATGAATAAAAAATAATTTCATCGCATTGTCTCTTTCATTATCCATTTACTATCTATTTATAATACCTACGGTTTTGGCAGTATGCCATAGACAATTTCCAACACGTATTACTCTAAAAGCATAAAACTATGGAAAGTACAGGGTGGTTTCAGTTAAATTTAGGAAACTTTTTAATTTAATCTTTAAATTTACTTATAGCAAGAATGGTCAATATTATAGAGATCCCGCAAATATGCACATTGATTTATTACGTGGCACTACCAGCGAAATTTAAATAACTGCATGCATTTGCAACAAACCACAGATGTTGAGAGAGCTTTTGAGGTTATTCAAGCCGATTTAACATTTATTCAATAGTTAAACGAGCGTTCTGAAAGATTTTAACACTGCAGTAGTAGGTGCCTCGCTGCATTACTGGAGAGAGTTTGCCTCGAAAGAAATGTCAGCATTATTTAAAATTGAAAGCAGATCTTTTAATTAGAATTTAAACTGAGTGGTTCATCAAAAACTTCAACAAAGAAATTATATGCATTTAATTTTAACGTACACGTTTAAAATTTCAGTTTTAAATATTGAAACTGTGTTGCATATGAATAAAATATACAGAATTTATATTCGCGTTCGTCTGTCAAAGAATTCAGACAAAAGTTGAAACTCAAATGAAAAATACAATAATCTAGTCAATATGCATCAAATAAGATTAGGATGTATTTTGGGAATATGCATCTAATTTTTATAGGTTAACTTGAAGAATCGCTTATCAAATAGAATATGAATTCAATGTTGAAGTATAAAAATTGGTAATAGCGTCGTTAAAATCATAAATGCATGGTTGATTTAAATGTTAAATTAATTTAAAAAAATTCCTTTCCTATATCTAGGAAATTTGAATTTCGCACAAACGTGAACTATATCTTCCATTGCATTATAGTTTTTCCAATGAAAGCGTATATATTTTCATCCCATGTCTCTTCATACATCCGTATACATCCATATATCCACCAACAAATCTGAACATTACATCCACATGTCTTTCAAGAATTATATAGTATCCTTGAAAAATAAATCTTTACCAGCCCTATTAATATCAACTTACACATTGGACAGAAAATGATTGATGTACCACTGTTGTGTACATTACATTTTACCACTCACACTTGTGTATCTTCCTCACTAGCACTACTATAACCCAAAAGGACAAATGGGTCTAGCCAGCCAACTCATCGAATACTCACTGAAATGGTCAATTCGAAAAATACATCAAAGCTCTGAAAAACATTAAAAAACGCTCACGCAACGTCAACCAACAATAATAAACAAGGCAAATTTCCATTTTTTACACTGTTGCCAACACCTGGTGAGAGGTATCTCCATGTTTAATTCGTAGATCATTACTGTTTCTCACGACGACATGGTCCAACAGCCACGTGTCGAAAGACTAAGTGGACTTGACGAGGTGCTACTCGGTCACACTCAAGTATCCTTGAACTCAATTCTCAAAACGTTTAATGATTATCGCATACAAAATTACCAATTATATCGGGAAAATTGGATTTTCTTTTCCCGGTGATGGATGAATATTTATCGAAATCTACCCCCAGGAGACATTAACCATGTGGATCATAAAACTTTCATCCAACAATGACATCGTACGGTTATGTCAATTAAATATACCCTATAATTATCACCCTATCCGGATGCGATAAAAATCATAATGGGAATATATATGGATATTCAACGAAACCGTGCAATAATTTGTCATTTTTGCACACGATAATTATCACAGCGTTTTGGGAACTGAGCTGTAATTATGGAACACGGCCTACTATAACTTCCGTATGGTTTTGCTCATGATGTTGCCACATTTTACCCCGATAAACATCAAATTTCTCAATAAAATGTCGATTTGGTGTGAAATGTGACAACAACGGATCTTATATCACACGATACCAAACGATCGAATAGTTCTGTGAGATGGACACATAATGAACCGCTGCTCCACTAAACATGTTGCAGGTTAGGCGTGACCCAGCGCAATTTACCCTCCCGGGGTACCTAGATAATTGACTCACTCATCACCCTCGATAGTCGCACACAAATCACACTGCTACAACGTCGCCGTCCTCGGCTAGGCCGCAAACGCCATCGGCGTCGTCGACAGGCGGCTCCTTAACAGAAAGCGTCTTCATCTCCACGTCCTCCTCCTCACCCTCTCCTCCACCCCCCTCCTTCACCACGCTCCCCCCCTCTCCCCTCTTGCCGCTCCTCACTCCCCCGAGGAACTGCCTCACCTTGCTTCGACCCCTGTTCCCTTCCCCCGACTGTCCCCTGCTCACACTCGAAGAATTCCTACGCGGTCCCCTAAGAGCTTCCCCACTGAGCCAACTGGTCACCTTCTTCCCCTTTCCCCGGGGAAAATCCCCACCCTTCAGTCTCTTACCCTTCCCCCCCGCCCTCAGCGCACCGTCCGGAGGAACTTCCGGGGGGGCGGCAGCGCTGCTACCCCCCGGAAGCCTCGTCTCCGGACGACCACTCCCGTTCGACGTGACCACTTCCGTCAGGACTCCGTCGTCCTTGGTCCTCGCGGGCGCTATACCTTTCTCCTCCCCACCGACACTGGGCGCTATAACTTTCTCCTCCCGTGTCTTCTCCTTCCCGCCCTCCCCCTGCTCGTCCGATCCCTTGTCCTCCTCTAAGACCGCGTCCGAGATCTTGGTGGTGCGGTGGCTGACGAGCGGAAAGGGCCTGGTCGCCTCGCCGTTCGCCCCCGCCGCCGCCGCCAGGGGGAGTCTTCTCTTGGCCGCTCCGCCCTTGGACGGCGAGATGGAGGAGTTGTAGACGAGGATGCCGGATGCGGAAGTGGTTCCAGTCGCGGGGTTGCCACCAGCGCCGCCATCGAGAAGCGTGTGAGACATGTAGTGGGACGGGCTCAGCATGGCCGTGTGCTCGCCGCCTACTTCCTGCGACGTCTCCGAGGTGGCGCGGACCCGAAGCAGCTTGTGCCATGCGGAGCGGAACTGGTTGGTGGGAGGGGAAAGGTGTGTGGGAATACGAACAATCGGAGGAGTTGAAGATTGGAATGAGGCGTGGAAAAGGACGAGGTAGTCAGAGAAAGAGAGAGATAGAGGAGAAACAAAGAAGAAAATGTTAGAGCGACAAAAGAGAGGAAAGGAAAGCTAAAAGGTTAATTGGAGCAGCAGGAATTCCATCCGCTCCAAAGCATTTCATTAATTAATTTTAGTAGTTGAATTGGGAAATTTTGGAAATTGAAGAACAAAATGTTAATTTTGTTCTTTTATGATTAGTTAATTGGGGAGAAATAATAGATGATATAACTCTGAATTTCGATTAATTTACTAATCAAAATTTAATTCTAGAAATCAAACTTATTGATGATAAAAACTTCTTACTAAGGCATGCATTAATGAGAAACAGGATTTAAAATCGAAGCTATCAGCACCAGAAAGCTGTAATGTGTTAGTTGTGCTAATGAATAAATTACATTACAAAGAGGAGGTGTTCATTGAGGAGATTTGTAGAAAAGTGTAAATAATTGGTAATACACACAATGATGACCAGACCTTTTCATTTCTTCACGTATCTTTCTCCCTGTGGTTCCTTTAAAACTATATATGCGTTTGGTGCATTGAATCACTCTCCACATTTCAACATTACTTTCGGTGCTAACTATTTAAGAATGTACTTTGGAATTAGTTCCAAATATTTAATATGAAATGGAAGCCTTTGCACTTTTGAGTCATAAATTCATCAGATTGATTTATAAAGACTAATATCTAATCTTCTCGCCACAAAAAAATGACAGGCACATCACACACCGTGGATCAAAATCAACCGGAGCCATGCAGACATTAAGGCCTTTGACAGAGTTATAGGATGGCTTATTTTTCCAAAAAAATTTCTCTTAGCAAAAAGTACTATTTATTACAATGAACTACTGACTTTTTATAATAATTTTGCCGCTAAAGACACAATTTTGCTACCATAAGAAATGTATTGATTGCATAAACACAGAAAACAAGTACCCACAAAAAGTCAAGTAATTTTGTGAGTTCCCTATTGAAACAGAAGTAAAAAGTCAATATTATACATACGCTATAGCATTAAATCTTCTTAACACAGGAGACCCAGTCGAACACATATACGACCAAATTTATTGCAGTCCAAATGGCGTGTCGTGAGACAGAAAAAGTTGTTCTCCATACGTTCAATTAGGAATAAGATTTATTTAGGTCAACATGCTTACAACCCTCAAAGCAGAACAACGAGCGACACGGCGACATCGTCGCAGCACGAGGAAGAGGCCTTCAGTAAGAACGTTCAAAGCGTAAAATCAACCCGCAGCTTGCAGGAACGGAATTTCGCGTTTTACAAAGAAAATTATGACTGTAAATGAAACAGCGGTAAGATGTTATTATATACTGCAAAAAAAAACGAATAATAAGTAGACCGGGGGAGTAGAGACATTCGCCGAGTCGAGCAGTGTATTGATACTGCAGACTACTACGTAATGTGCCGGGGGGCTAGAAGTCTGTTCATTTTATCTTTGCGGGTAAGTGTGGCTTAAGCCTAAGTGAGTGTGGCTAAAGCAAGTGGGGGAGGGTGACTTTCGTGAGGGCCCGGACATTGTCGGTGAGCTCCGCTGATGGGGGAGTACCAAGAGAGAGAGCCAGAGCGAACTTAATGTTGCCAAATGTACATAGCCACCCTTGTTAGTCATAGAAAACACGTTAGTCATGTGTGGCCACGAGTGTTTTGGGGCCGGCGCAGAGACAATGTACCTACTCATTTGGAGGGGATTAAAGATAATCCCTTGTGATGAAGCCCAGGAAATAACTACCACGCTGAATCCGGTACCGTTGGTGAAAGGCATACCTACGCGAAACATTGTCTCATGAACGGGGAGTGCAAGGGAATTCGTGAGGATGAGGATAAGAATAAAGTGAAAAAAGAATTTAGCATGACGGGTATTTCACCCCGCTTCCTTCAACACTCACACTGACTGCTGCCTCGTCAACAACACAATCAACACGGCTTATTGTTTATCTTCGAATTTATTCTTATTGTTAAAAGTATTTTTTTTTTTAAGTTTCAAAACCGGTGGAAAAATTGCAATGCCTTGTAATGAACGTGTCATTTGTGCGACTTGTTCGGAAAAATTTCTTTTGAGAAGTCTCAAAACGCATTATTTGAGACATCACCCGGGAATCGCCGTTAAGTACAAATCTGCAACCAGCGGGAAAAAAGTAATTTCTTTTTGTCTACTGTCGTATCCTCGGCAAAAAAGAAAAAAACTGAGAGTGACCTAACAACTGACATTAATGAAAGTAGGCCTAGTGACTCTGATAACTGATCCAAGACAGATGACGATCCAAGTGTTAAACCTTCAGTGTCCACATCGTTGTCATCTACATCACATGCGGATGCCTTATATGACTCACCACCAAATACAAACGCTCTTAGAAAAAGTAAAAGGTAAGCGAGTTACATTAATTTCAGTTTCATTATTTCGGGATGGATAATAAAAATAGCATATTAGTTGGCTACATACTACTTACATAAATTGTAAACTAATATTTTTTTAAATATTTTTCAAAACGATTCTTTTTTTAGTTTTAGGAATATTGTTATATACCATGATTCATTATAAAAAATATGCGTCTATAACTGCAGCCGTTTGTTTTCAACTCTAACTGACACCTTGGAGGCTGCTGCAAATGAAAAGAAAAAGATAACAGGAGAAGATGATGCTTATGGGGAGAACAAGAGGACATATGCACGTACGAGCCCACTCAGCTCAACTTGAAACCCTGTTAAAGTTACTCCAGAAGAAAGACTAGATCTTATCACTTCGTCCCGCTCTGTAGAAAATTTGCTAAAATGGGCTCACTATTTTGTCAGGTCAGAACTAGGAGTTTTGTGTATACCATGTGGCACAATTTTGCAGTATGATTTTAATGATGGGGAAAGTTTTAGTGATTCTGTAATGCCAGATTCATTATTCGTCATTTTAAATATGACTTAGAGCGCCATATTTATTCTGATAAACACAAAGATAAAGAAGAGTTACGGTATTTGAAAAACAGTAGTCAAGTAATCAGATATTATCAAAAAAGGGGAAAGAAAATGCACTTAATTGTGCTAGTGCAGCATATTTAACATTTAAGGTAAACACACCATATAGGTTTTATGAAAGTTTTAATAATAAAAAAGCACTTGGTTGTTATTCCACACTTTACTTTAAGGAAACGACCCGGTTTTCAGCATATCATGCCATCTTCAGGATAAAAATCCCTGAAGATGGCATGAGATGCTGAAACCCGGGTCGTTTCCTTAAAATAAAGTGTGGAATAAAAACCAAGTGCTTTTTTATTATTAAAATGAAGGAGTTCCACAGAGTTACGCCGGAGACAGTGTCTTATATCTTATGAAAGTGTTATTACTGAAATATATTCTAGTGGAAGTTCTGTTGGAGTGACTAACCACTCAAAAGCGTTTTGCAGGTTGTTTCTGCCACATGTACATACATTCTGTGTTGTCTAAAGAAATCACATCTTACATAATCGGAAATGATCTCCCAGTAGGAATTGTTGCAGATAAAAAACCCTAAACCACAGATCTAACTGTACTTATCTTGAACACAACACTGTGCAGGACTACACAGGAATAGGTTTAACTGAAAGTATCCTAGGTACATGTAAGAAATTTGGTTTTGATTCTTCATTTTTGAGGAATAATCAAGCAGGTATGGTGTCTGATGGTTAGTACATTAAGTTAGGTGTCGAAAAACACATGAAAAACGAACTGGAATTGGAGCATATGTCTGTGTCTTGGGATCCCATGCATAGGCTAGAACTAGCAGAAAAACATGCTTCAGTTCCAGATCTAGTTCTAAAGGGGCATTCCTTAATTGATGATGCTATGAAATAATTTTTCTCAGGGAAAAAGTATGAACTTCTTTTGAAATCATCAAAAGAATCATCAAGAATATTTTTACAGGTCAAAGCTGTTTAAAACTATGAAATTTCCAGCTATTCTAAATCAGTTTTTCAAACAATTCTGGGAGACTATAGGGCTTTAGTTTGTGCTGCAGAAAAGAGTCCAGAATCATTTAATCTTAGAGATAAGCTCTTGTCTAAATATAATATTTTCACAATCCTCCTACTTGCTGATTCAATTTTTTACCATTTTTCAAAAGTACTCCAGTTTAGTTCTCATTTTCCAAGGCAGTACATACAGTACATGGACAATATCCAAACTATGTTAGATATTGTGATAGAACATCTGAATGAAATGTCTACAACTTCCATTACCACCAAAGAAAATTTGGGTAAATTGTTTGATAAAATGTCTGAAATCATTCTTAAACACACAAAACAGGCAAAATAAATAGTAGAAGAAAAAACGTTTAAAGGTGTGCCTCTAGCTGATGTACCTGTGAGCTGCAGAATGATGAGATCACAGACAGTTGAAAATGAAGTTAGCGTAATTATCAAATGTTGTAAGGACTTTGTAAAATATTTAAACTCTCTTAAAGAACAGTATCAAAAATACTTAGACACTGACGAGGACACAAATCATCCAGTAAATGTAATAAAATTAGCAGGTCACTTGTTCAACTTGGATTATTTAATTTTTCCAAGAAACAATGTTGGTAGTGAAAAGTTAGAAAAAAACTTTTCTTCCTTTGAAGATTTCTTTGAAAAGATTAGGGTTTGTGGGCATGCTTTTCTGTCAACTGTTGACGAAAGGCAATTGTTTTTTTCTTAAATACAAACAGTTGTTACTGTGGATGTATGAAAAGTTAAGTTCAGCTATTTTTGATGGAAATGTTCCAGATTTAAAATACGTACTCAAACTTGCTGTCATTGATATCCACCAAAAGTATCCATTAGCTATTCACTTATCCACTGAAATTTTTGCTCACTACCCCAGTATCTGAGGCTATTTGTGAAAGTTGGGGGTCTACTATTTCCTCCAATATGCTAAAGCGCCCAGCTGCTGATGACACCTCCAATCCAGTAGAGGTAGGCACTTCTGACAAACTAGCTTTTATCATGATCAGTGGACCTCCAGCTGGCTATAAAAGCAACAAAATATTTTTTAAATTTAGCTTTATGCCACAAATATGAAACAAATTACCATAAAAACTTTAAGCCAGCATCTAAGGATAAGCTGATGTCAGAAGTGGTTACCTCTAAAGTAATTAGCAGAATCCAAAATGAAGTGAATGACAAAACATTACCGTGATTTTTGTGGTTTATATGTAATGTATGTTTAGGCTTTAGGCCTAATAGGCCTACATACTTGAAAGCAATATAAATAAGTTGTTTTATCCTTATTAAATTAATTTTCATAACTTTAGATTGTTTTTTTTTCTTCCTAATCAATAACCAGCTCTAGCCTAGCCTCTAAGCCCTTTAGACTAGTCTTAATTCTGTTAAGTAGCCAAAGCTAAGCAGTTCTTCAGCTACTATGTAAATTCACTATAATATTAGATATTAAATCAATAAGTACATTAGAACTTGCAACCATACAAAACCTTAATCAAATGTATTTATTATAAATATTGAAAGAGAATTAAAATAAAACTACAAACATTAATAAGCACACATTTTTTATATGAATTAGAAATTTAACTTACTTTGAACCACGCGGAAAACCGTAAATAATCAGTGAGAAAATCTAATTTCCGGCAGTTAAATTTTGAGATTTTGTGGGTCCGTCGCAGTAAGATGGAAAATATTCTGCTTTGGGGCTTATAACTATTTTTGGCATAATTTACTGTTTTAAACGTACGAATTTTTATTGGCTATCCACCCTTTGATATAACCATAGATTACAAGTAATCTTTATATATATAAAAGTCAATGTATGTATGTATGTATGTATGTATGTATGTATGTTCCACATCTCCTCCTAAACCACAGGGCCGATTTTGATGACATTTGGAACACATGTTTGTTACTGGTAGACAACAAACACTGTAGGGTTCAATTAACCGAAACCCTATTTTTTCAGGGTTAAGGGTGTGATCCTTACTAATATGTATAAAAATGTAATGGTCTCTTTCTGTCTGTTGCTCCATCACGCAAAAACTACTGGACCGATTGAGCTGAAATTTGGCACGTAACTAGAATAAATATCTGGTTGTATCATATGCTATATTAAAAAGCCCTAAGGGCCCCCAAAGACCCCCGAAGGTCCCCCGTGGTGGTCCATGCTAAGCATTGTGTTCGGTGCAGGGGTTTCATTTTTTGCTTTTTCAAAGTACATTCACTCAAGATATAGGGCTGGAATTTTTTTTATCGGATGGCTGAATCAATATAATTTCTAATTTTATCAATCGATTTTCTTCTACGCTCCGTATATGTCTGAAATTCATGTTTTCAGTTGAAAAATCTCACATTTTCCCTGAAATCAACAATAACATATTTCCTTGACAACCAGAGATTTCATTTTCATAGAATATTCACGCCTCTAGCATTTTAATATCACGCTTTCCTGCAGGCCCATGATAGTACGTAGAAAGCAAATCCGTATAAGAAGATCCCGGAGTCCCCCATGATAGATTGCTTCGGGGGGTAATCGTCAAATTCAATGCATATTTAACAAGTATACTCTTCAACGTCTACTCTCAAAGTAGCTCTCAAAGGGGCATATATATGGGAGAACACTTACGTAGTAAACGTTACACATAAAGGAATTAATAGACTACACACTTAAAATAATATATACGTGCAGCGAATATCAATGGTAATAATGCCTCTGTTGCTACAACAAACACGGCGTTGTTTATTATCGTTTAGTACTCAGGTGTATTACACATAGGGAAACCGTCTGCCTCTCATTACGATCGCGAACTGTTTTTAGACCAATTCCCACATCAGTAAAGTCACGAATTATTTATACGTTTAAAAGTGTTAATGTGCAGTTAACTTAGGTACATTCACTCAATCATCGAGATGCTTATTCTAGACTCTCACTTTCCGCTATGTTTCCGTTCCTTGGACTTAAAAATATATCCATCAACATGCCTAATAGAAAAAAGAGTAACCTTTCGAAAAAATCTTTTAAGACAAAATGAATGTCTTATTTGCGAGAAAATGAACCCTTGAAAGAAAAACGACAAAGGTTAGATTTGGATGGTCAAAAACATGCCCACCAGCGATCTCATGAGATTCTCCCCGTGGTGTTTCTCGGGTCCGCGTTTCTAAGATCCGCACAAATTTCATCCTTACCCAACATACAGACGGGTAACCAGCTCTAAATCTGGTTCAAATACAGACCCATCTGTTTCAAACCTTCAATATGCTTTAAGATAGCGGAAATTATAATGACGTCACTACATGCTTCTTATCCGAAATAAGAACGGAAGTTCTGCGCAATTAACGACATCTGTGCATGAAAATCGACAAGTGCACTAAGAATCACCATAAATGTTTTATTTAGCAACCGAAACCAATGATTGTGCCAATCCAATGGCTATGCCGAAGGCGCAGTCCCATTGATAGAGGATTCATAGGTCAAATAAACATGGCTTCTGCTGCCATTACTCCTCCTGACGTGTCAACCGCTGGATTGTACTCTACTGCCCAATCCTGATTAAGATAATCAACGCACATATCAACGTTGAATAGTGCAACTGAATTAAGTCATGGAATGCAAATATATGTATATACACAAGGGAAGCGATCAAGCTGTTAATCACTCAGAAGACGGCTCAAGAGAACCGAAGGGACGAGGTGACCATCTATCAACCGTTGCTATTTAAGTAGTAATGAGTCTGCGAGGCCGATTTTTGGGTTTCCGTGCATGAAAGTGAACCAATAGTCACTCATTTCTCCGTGAACCAGGGAAACTGTCAGTGTGTCTACTATAACGCACACAACATACAAGATAGGTTACGAACTCCTCAAATGACCACGCATACTGTTTTTCTTCGGGCTTTGTGGTTTTATTATAAAAAATAAGTTTAATGTTTTTCACACCCGTTGAATTTCAACGGGTATCTTCCGCTCGTTATAAAATAAAAGAAGGATAAAACTTAGAGCTTCTCAGACAAAACAATAAATATTTTATTCCGTCTGGCTAACATTAGGAATTTGCTTCAATTCGAATTTCTAAGGCATTTTAAAGTTAAATAAATATAACTTTTTTGAAAAAACAATAGGCACATAAGAGAAATGGTGCGAGTACTTCTTTACAAGAAAGTCTTATCATTTTTCTGTTCGGCCAAATTTTAGCACAACCAAGAATAGCTGCCCTTTTCCAATACCAATCCACATAAAAACAAAATGTACAAAGAAAAATACTGAAATATAATGCCTTTTTTGAACAAAATGAATAAAAAACGTTTATGCCTATTCGAGCGTAAAAACTTATGTAGATGAGCAAGCAACATTTACAGAAAAACCTTCAGCAAGGCAAATGGACTAATAATTTGTATTTAAATGTATTTGTAATAACAATTAACTTCAATCGAAATAACTAAATGAAGGGGATAGAAATAAAGCAAAAAATATTGTCAATGTGACTGATGAAATGATGATCAAGATCTATTCTGAATTTCCTTTCTGACATTTTTATTACGAAGATCTATTATTTTTCGTTTGATCGAATCGAATCATCATCGATGCACATGGATAAAATATGATATCCCACATGGTATCCACACATCGCTGCTATTGTCATAGCAAAATATGCTAGTGATGGTCTTGCTGTGGTGTGGGCTTGACCTAGAAATTTATTCCTGCTTGGTTGGCCTTCGTTCCGCTATATATTTTCGCGGTTCATCTTACAGCTTAGTTAGTGTCTTACGCCGTTGATGCTCGCAACCACACAAAACGTGTATGCTATGCAAGAATCGGCACCGAAGGAGTCATGAACCGGAACTTAGCCAGTAGGTAAATATCACTACCGGAACAGTAATACTTTCAATCTGACGGTCTTCTGACGATTATTACCCCTCAATCAGTGCAGCCTTTTCAAGCAAACATAAGAGTAATCAGTATTTCTCATCTACATCGTTGAGCCGAATCAACCATATATATATATATATATATATATATATATATATATATATATATATTTCGTTTACTCACTCACAAGGTCACGGCACATTTTTACCCTCTGATTTCTCGGCTGTACCATCTTCCACATCACCAGTGTCTTCGTCCAATTTTAGTTACATGTCTCCTATCTCTTTCTTTCACCTTCTGTTCAAATTATTATATATATATATATATATATATAGCACAAGAATATATTCTTGTGGAAAATTGCCAGTCATTTTCATTTATGATGTTATTCCATAAAATTAAGCCTGAAACTACAACTTTTATGGGTGTGAAAAACATTGAACTTATTTTTAAGAAAACCACAAAGCCTGAAGAATACTGTCAGCGTGATCATTTGAGGTGTTCTCATCCTATCTTGAATGTAGTGTTCGTTGTAGTAGACACGCTGACCGTTTTCCAGGTGCACGGAGAGTTAAGTGACTGTTTGTCCTCTTCCATGCACGGGAAACCCAAAAATGGGCCACGCAGGTTTATCACTACTTAAATAGCACCCAGGTTGATAGATGGTCACCTCGTCCCTCCGTTTTTCTTGAGCCGTCTTTTGAGTGATTAGCAGCTTGATAGCTTCCCTTGTGTATATAAATATATTTGCTTAATGACTTAATTGATTTGCGCAATTCAACGTTGATATGTGCGTTGAGTATCCTAATCTGGATTGGATAGTAGGGTACAATCCAGCGGTTGGCACCGTCAAAATGAGCATTTTCAGCAGCATCCATGTTTATTTGTCCTTCATTACCCGGACTGCGCCTTCGGCATAAAGGGTAGCCATAATTATTGGTTTCGGTTGCTAAATGAAAAATCTATGGTGATTCTTAGTGCACTTGCCGATTTTCATGCACGGATGTTGTTCATTGCGCAGAATTTCCGTACTTCTTTCGGGTAAGAAGCATGTAGTGAGTTCAGTATAATTTCCACCATCTTATTACAGATTGAAATTTCGAAACAGATGGGTTCGATTTGAACCAGATTTATAGCTTGTTACTCGTTCGTAGGTTGGGCTAGGAAAATATGTGTGCGGTTCTTAGCGTAACCCCGGAAACACCACGGGGAGATGATCATGAGATCGCTGGTGGGCATGTCTTTGAGCATCCAAGTCTAATCTTTGTCGTTTTTCTTGCAAGGGCTTATTTTCTCGCAAAGAACTCAATCCTCTTGCTCTAGAAGATTTATTCGAATGTTTACTCTTTTTTCTTTTAGGCATGTTGATGGATATATTTTTAAGTCCAAGGAAGGGCGAGTGAGAGTATTGAATAGGCAACGCGATGATTGAGTGAATGTAAGTTTACTTCACTTTTACACTTTTAAACATATTTAAATAACTCGTAACGTTTATGAAGTGGGAATTGGTCTAAAAAACTGTTCGCAATCGTTATCAAATTCAACGGGTGTGAAAAAATTGAATGTATTTTAGAAGAAAACCACAAAGCCTGAAGAATACTTTCAGCGTAGTCAATTGAGGAGTTCTTAACCTAGTATGATACTCGTTGACGTTTCTTCGTTCGTTCGTATGATTTATAATTCGTTCGTTATGATTCGTTGTTTATTAACGTGTATTACATCTGAGTATTACACGATAATAAAAAACGCCGTGTTTGTTGTAGCAACTGTGGCATTATTACCATTACTTTTCGCTGCACCTAAATATTCCTGCACGTTTAATTCCTTTATGTGTATCGTTTATCACGTAAATGTTCTCTCATATTCATGCAGTGCTCCTATGAGAGCTGCTTTGAGAATAGACATTGAAGAGTATACATGTTGTAAATATACATTGAATTTATCAATTACCCCCAGAAGCAATCGATCATGGGGCACTTGGGACTCTGGTCCCTTCTCATACAGATTTTCTTTCTACGTACTTTTATGGGCCTGCAGGAAAACTGAAATGCCAGATGCGTGAATATCCTTTGAAATTCAAATCTCTGGTTGTCAAGGAAATATGCTATTGTTGATTTCAGAGAAAAATGTGAGATTTTTCAGCATAAAATAAAATATTCAGAATATTGCGAAGCGTAAAAGAAAATCGATTGTATAAATTAGAAACTTCATTTATTCAGCCATCCGATATAAAAAATTCCAGCCCTCTATCTTGAGTGAAAGTAATTTTCAAAAGCAAAAAATGAAACCACTGCACCGAACCCAATGCTTAGCATGGACCACAAGGGACCCCCAGGGGGACCTTTGGGGGCTCTGAGGAATTTTTAATATAGTTGATGTTTCACCCAGATACATTTTCTAACTACATACCAAATTTCAGCTCAATCAGTTCAGTAGTGTTTGCGTGATTGAGCAACAGACAGACAGACACCTTTCAATTTTTATATATTAGTATGATATATACATCAAGAGCAATAAAATTGTCGGTAAAGGCGAGCTTTCGTCTCGCACGGTTAACATTTTTCTTTGAAAAACTTAGGAAACTGACGAAATAGAATGCGATACCTAAGAGTACAGAAAGAATGCGTATTTGTAAAAATGTAAGAATCATACCCGTGTAACAAGTAGTTTTTGAGATATTAACGTTTGAAAATTAGCAATTTCGCGATTTTTTCGTGGGATTTCGACGCCATATTTGGAGGTTTTACGAACAACCGGTAAAGAGATTGGGGGACTAATAGGGGGACTAATTTCCCTTCTAGAATATGCCCTTAACCCACCTTCCCAACAAGCTTGAGGGTCTATGGAGTGAAACAGGGGTGGGACGGAACGCGGGCCCGAATTGGCCATTTTCACAAGTGAAAAAGGCATTTCTGAGAGATGGAAAATCGGAAAACGCATTTTTTGCGGGAGTAATAACGTGTAAATGAGCATTTTCTGTGAGTGGAGGAAGGTTCAAAATGCAGATTTTTACAATAAATGTGAAAATAGAAAGACGTATATTAGGAATAATTCTGGTTGTTGTGTTTTAGTCGTGAGGGGATTTCAATGAACGGTATGATACTGGATGTGCATTTTCACAATGAAAATTACGGGAACTTCTACCCTAGAACATGACTTCTCTAGTCGGTTGGTGATTATAAGTGGCCATTAATAGAAGGAAAAAATGTCATTTTATGTATTCTTTTAAGAATAGAATCCCTCTAGTCAGTTAATTATTATAGGTGACCATTAATAGAAGGGTTAAATGGCATTTTACGTATTCTTTTAAGAATAGAATCCCTTTAGTAAAAAGAATGCTCAAAGTCATTCACGTGCTGAACAATTGGTGTTTAGTTTTCATTAAGCACCAACTTTGTGCACAGCTTGATTTCAGAACAGATGAATTTGATTAGGGCAGGAAGGTCGGAAAAAGTTAAAATGATTAGAATTGCGATTATCTTGAGAAACAATTATGCATTCTCATTAGATACCTAACTCCGTCCTGTAATTTGAAATGATTTTGGAACATCTCAGACCTAACGGGGAAGACATTCACTTGGAACTTACAGACGAGCGTAAATTTAGACTGTCCGTTGCACAGAACTTAGTGAAAGGGTTTGAGTTTCAGAACTCTCTTCAGCAGCAGAAGATGGCTGAGAAACTGTTACGCGTAAGTGTATTCAATGCGAAACTACCGCCAAAATCTGAATACCCCAGTGACAGTGATTTCATGAATGTCTGTAGCATTCATCATTCTCGCATTTCCCTTCGGGCATATGACTGCGGTCTAATGAACTTACACATGCACCGAAACATAATCACACAAGATTACATGGGTTCCTCATTTGTATTTGGCCTTAGTATTTAAAGAAAAGTTTTATCTATGTCATTAGATAAAATGAATAATAAGAATTATAGAAAAGAGGGGATGTAATTATTTAAAGTGTTTTTTTCATTTAACTTCCCTCAGTTATATACCTCCCCTGAAACCATATGTATTACAATGTGACGATAATAGTTCCACATTTAATTCTCTATTGGCGGTCTGTGAATGTGTTTTATCAAAATTTTTCAATATTACAGTTTATGGCATCTGGCAACATTCAAAGCCGGTGGAACGACATCTTGGCTCAAACATGGCTTTAATACTTCTGTAACACTGCAGCTACAAGTAAGACTTCGCGTTAATAATTAATAGCAGACAATCACTATCAATCGATTGTGTCTCATACATTTTGCCATTTAATACTAAAACTACCGATGGAGTCATTTTGACTCCTCGCGATTTTTATTTCTCTGCTCTGACCAAAATTTTCCGAATTCCGGCTTGATATTCCGTGACTTTTACTCATTTTAGACACAAAAGAAGGCTTTGAGATTAAAATAGTTTAAAAAATAAAAATTGTACCCATTTTTCAAAATTTACCATTGACTACCAAAGGGAGTCATTTTGACTCCCTACTGTTTTTGTTGTTTTTTTGCTAGTGTTTTTGCCAAATACTAATATTTGTTCAAGTTTTTCTTTTTTTCTTTTGTTCATTGTTAATTTAAAGCAATTGTTCGCTTAAATATATAATTATTACGCTTTTTGACAAATATTTGCGAGATTTTGAAGGCATTTCTAATTTCACGGGTCCGTCTTAGGAACTACAAACCAAGTGAGTGTCCTGAGATTATTTTACCTTGCGATAAATTGGTGAATATTCCATCCGTATAAAATGGTTTCAAATTCGTGTGTTTGAAATTCGTCGTGTCTGCCTCGCTTCCCTTCCTCCTCCCTTCTCGTCACGCGTCAGTCTCGCTGCAGCGCAATACTGTTTAGCATGCTCCATTGTTTCAGCCTCTACTACGTGTAAGTTGATTTACAAACGTGAAAAAGTAACTTTGTATCCTTCCATTGATATACTGATGTACCAGGAACATAAATCATGGAAAAAAGCAAAGTTACTGTCCTAGTATTCGGTCCTGCCGGCGCCGCACAGGAGAACCGTGCGCTGCCCTTGATTTGCATTAGTGAATCCAGTGAACTTTCGAGTGGACTGCACAACTGCTGTGAATCATGGCCTTCATTTTTCCTGACTGGCAATACGGCTAGAAGAAGTAGGCTAAAGCCTGAAGAAATCCTTTCTATTTTGCATTCTATACCGGAAGGTGAATTGAACGACGCAAATTGCATCCTCAACAGAGTAGTAGGTGATGATGGCTCCCCAGGGACTCTTGTGTCAGCTGATGGAATTTGATGGAAACCGCTGAAGATTGGAGAACACTTACCTGGTAGGCGTGTAAACTAAAACACTCTTAGTGAAGCGCCTGGACTTACAGGACACGCAAGAAGAAATATAACTAGTGATAGTCCTTTGAGTGCATGGCGATTATTTATCGACTCGTTTATCTTGATTCACATAAAGCGATGCACAATTCTGGAAGCACGGAGGCAAAATGATGAAGATTTTACTCTTCCCGATGAGGAGCTAGATGCATGTATTGCCATATTTTACGCCCGCGGAATATCAGGCACGAATGATCACTCTATTACCAGTATTTGGTGGGAAATACAATTTTGTAAAACGGCGATGTCTAGGAATCGTTTTGTAAACATTTTGCATTATCTAAAATCTGACAAGAAGTCTAATCGATCCCAGCAACTCAAATCTGACAAGTTTGCTCTCTTTTCAATAGTGTGGGATAGATTCATTGATAATTGCATTGCTTGTTACAAACCTTGTTCGTACATAACGGTTGATGAACAACTTTTCCCCAGCAAAACTAGGTGTCCTTTCACTCAGTATATTCCTTCTAGGCGGGACAAATACGGCCGTAAATATTGGCAAGCTGTTGACAAGAATAGAAAATATACTGCTTCCCTTATGTTGGAAAAGATAATTTACGTCATGCTGATTGCCATTTAGCTGACCACGTAGTACTGAAATTAATGCAGCCGTTTCTGAAAAAAAGGAGAAATTTTACCGTAGATAATAATTTCACTTCAGTCAAAGTCGCTGAACAACTAAAAAGCCAGGCATTGCGGGAACGGTAAATATAAAAAGACGAGAAGTACCAATAGAGATCAAATCAATGAAAGAAGACTTGTACAACTATATAGTTTTTAAAAACAGCGATGATTTCACACTTACTGTATATCAAGGTAAACCAAACAAGAATGTCATAATTCTTAGTTCAATCCATCCAGATGTCGACATTGCTTCTGATTTCGCTAAAAAACTCCTGAAACGGAGAAGTTTTACAATTAAACTAAATACGGAGTAGATGTCGTAGACCAAATGGCGCGCAAATATACGACAAGAACATGTACTCGGCGATGGCCTATCCACTCATTTGAAAATACTCTCGACTTAGCAGGTATACATTCATGGATATTGTACAAGGTTTCTAACTCCGAAAACATTTCACGCAAAAGCTCGTCACTGAGTTTTTAACAAAGCTCGTTACTGAGTTGGCTTATCCTTACGTTAGATCTAGGCAAAAGCGTGGCGTGTCCAATGACGCAGATTCTTCTGACGGGATTCTGCAAACAAAATGTTGCCAGGTAAAATAAAATGAAAAAAAAATCGATCGGTTGAAAATTGTATGACCTGACGAAAATCTTTGTGTGGAAAATGTACTGCCGTTAATGAACGACGATTCTTGTGAACTGTGAAGCACCTTAGACAAATGTGTGGCTTGCCAATTGTAATCAAAATCTTTTTATTCCATATACTTATCTATTCTCTTATTTCTCGCTCTTGTTCAATTATCTTTCCACATTCCATGTAGCCTGCGTAATGCGTTTTAATATTCAAAGATAACAACAAAAAATTGTAACCGGACCGGCGGGGTAAAGCAGGCCCCGGCAAAGGTAAATAAGGCTGCCAGATGATGTATACAGTTCATGATGAACTAAATGTTGTTAACAAGCTAAATTACCAATGACATGAATACGTGTCCTTTTTTCATGACACAGAGACCGATATTTTTTATTGTTTCTGTAATTCTTCTAAAAAACAGTGTTTTAGTGGAATAATATCAGCACCCTGAAAATATCTCTGAACACAGTTTTTGCTCCGCACGAAAGAGGTGTTCAGTGTCATGGATGAATAATAATTTAATAAATGTAATTGAATACCAATAATTTAATCGGGACCTTCTAGTTTAATAATTATCGCTTGAGTGAGGAAGGATGAACGCATGGATAACTTTAAGTAGAGAAGATAGTTGAGGGAACGAGGCAGACTTTAACGAGGCATACCACAGCGCGGTCGCATGGCTCAACGAACGATACGAATGACTTCAAGTTCACGCCAAGTTATCTCTACGCAAGACAAAGTTGGGTTAACCTCGAAACAGATGTGGGCTTTTAGAATTATTAACAAGCATAAAATGCTCAGAGTAAAATACGACACCAGACGCCAAGAATCTTGAGGAAAAAACGGAATACATGGGGAATAGCTACTAGTATCAAAACCAAAGTGAACTGAAAGAAAATGATAAGCCAAAAACAAATGCTTAAATAATCTACACAATTAAAGGTAGATTATTAATACATTACAACAAAGCTACAAAAAAAGCAATGAGATTAGGTCAAAGTAGCAAATTACATCCTTGAATCTCATGTGACGTTAAAATATGTTCAATAGTTAACGATCATAATTTTTGATTTGTTGTAATAAACATTATTGCGTAAAAACTGAAAGACAGCTATCGCAATGTTTTATTTTTAGCTTGCTATCAAAATCCTAGGCGATGATGTATTCAAAACTGTCAAGTACGTTCAAAATCCAATTACCAGTATATCTATCATATGAACAGCTGTAGTAATGAAATATGTCTAAAGTGAGCTTTTTATAGTCTAAGAGAAACCTGTGTAACTAATATATATTCACGAGATGAAAAGTGGCATGGTTAGGCAATACAATATTTGTAAATAGATAATCTATGTTTGTAGAGTGCTTTAAAATGGATGAATTGGAGAAAACCACTTACATTCACACAAAAATAACCTGAGTTGGTACATTGGACAGGGGCATATCTTAAGGTTCGATAACACTGAAGCAGTTGAACAGCTCAGCAGAATTCGATAATAATTGTCAATTATGTAATGAGGGAGCTCAATGTTAATTACAAAGGTTTAAAATGATAATACTGCAGCACGAAATATGCTATGCTGGACATTAAATACCAATTTTAAAATATCGCAGCAAGAAAATATAAAAATTATTTGGAAAATTGTTTAATTTTTTCGACTGCATGCACAGGATCAAATTATTGTAAATTAAATAAAAAGCTTATTATTTGATCCGTTATGAGTGTACTTCTCAATTTAGACAAAAAACAAACTGCACTCCAAATTCTCTACCTTCTCTCAGTTTTGGGGAGATATTTAATAATCTTTCTTGAAATAATAATAAAAAAGTCGTCAAAAATATGAGTAAATTCTCGGAGGCATGTACTAAAGTAATTAAACACGAATTCTACTAGGGAGACGACATATCAGGGAGAAAAAATATCCAGCGATGTTAACGACAAAGGTGATGAACATAGGAAAAAGAGCTCTGTTTATCGCTAGGTTGAACTAAACCCAAATAAAATTAGGCTATGGTGCAAGGAAAATGTATGCACTGCCCGGACTTAGGCCATCCAGAATCAACTGCTATTAAATACTTGAAGAATTTCGCATTTAACTCTCTGGTGGGAACTACAATAACTTGCTGATTCGTACCCAAACTGTTACAAACTCGCTGAATAGCAATTATTGCTGCTCTGCAAATCCGTAACAACTCGCGGCGCACCGGAGAGGCCGCCAGCCATCTCCCACGTGTCAGTCCGCTTTACCCTTCCTTATCCCATCCCTTGCGACTCTGCTCCTTATTCCATCCCCTCTCCTCTCTCCTGCCCACAGCTACGCCCACCGAAGTAATCTGTACGCATTAACCCAGTATTAATCAACGTACCTTCGCCACCACTAGTACGCACCTGCCTACCACTATTTAACGATAAAAATTCTACCGTTTTTAATGGCAACAACACGAATAGCTGAAAAATAAGCGTAAAAATGTGAAATCAAATGTTAACCTAAGAGAAGAAAGAATGCGCATGCTTAAAATACTACATTCCCAAAAGGAAATGAAAGCATTCCTCCAGAGTTCAAATAACTACTGGTATTAATATTCTCCAATGCGGCCAACACCGCGATTTCAATTATGCTTAGAGTTCAGTATCGGACGAAAGATCTGAGAATATTACTTTAGAAAATTGCGAAGGCTCCATAAACTTGCAAGCTGAAGCTCAGCAGAAAAATACAAATATTTCATCAAGAACAGCAAGGTAGAACTAATGATGATGGAATAGGTATTGAATTAAGTATTGCCAAGACACAAGTATTGATTTTATTAATGTATTTGTTGACCAGTTAAAAAAAATAAAAGTAAAAAAATAGATTGAACGTTTTTCACTAGAATGTGTTTCTCTAAAACATATTCTTTCGCAGATATTTAATATAACTCAAATTATGAATACTATCGTGTATATTTGCTAACAAACACAATGTATTCTATAAACTTATTAATATCGCATGCATAAAACAAAATTTCGGTACAAATAAGTTACGAAATAAGCTAAATAAACTCAGCATAAACTTAAGCTCGTCAAAACTGTTACACTACGAACTGAGCCAATGCATTACAAACTTGGCATAAGATGACGTGGTATGCATGGACATATACCACCCTTTTATGCTTATTATTCCCAATCTCATTTACAGTGCTCTTGATGAAGGCATACGAGGTACTCCAATGCCTCTACTCCGAAAGTGCATCTATCTATATATAGAGCTAGGGGTCGGGGGAACGGCCAGTCACGATGGAAACACCGGTTCCCGATCTGTCACTGAAGCTAAGCATCCCAAAGCTCGGCTCGAATTTGAAGGTGTGATCCTTCGATTCGTCCCATTGCTGTTGCCCCTGTGTGCAAGTAGTAGAGAGTATGCGAGAATTGACCTTAGCCGTCGAAGCACATTAATCTAAAATACCACTACCAAGGAATACCACTACCACTGCCAACTATGGCTCGTGAGCCTCACGCGGCTGTCATATGACTCTGAATCAAAATGGGAAATAAAACTCAAATTATCATAATGTCATTTATGACATTAAAAATACTTTATTCAAAGGGTTGTTTTCATTAAAGTGAAATGTAACTAATATTGTATTTTGTAGTAGTATAATTTTCTTAATTTGTAACACTATATAATTGGTTCTTCTGTTTAGGGCTTCCATCGCAAAAGCTTACCGAGCTTTGCTATAGACCAGGGATTCCCAAACTTTTTCTGCAGTGGAAAACTTCGCAAACCTGGGAAGTAGAACGGAACACTTTGCTTATTTTTAGGTAGGGTAATTCTACTTGTAAAAATTAAAAAAAAACATTCATTAAAACATTATTTACTTGTTATTATGTAATTATTTTTAAATATAAAACGATAATGAAATAAAGTAAACATAAAAATATGAATAAATAAAGCGTTTAATGACTTTTATGATTTTGAATTCTTGAATTGCATATCTTCTTGATATTAGGCACAATCTTGATACGTTGTATTCTAATATCTGGTGTGGCGCCTAGCCTGTTCCTGTACTTTGACTTCGTAGCAGCATTATAAAATAATCTTGCTTCACATGAATAGGTGTCGAAAATGGAATTATAACATTAATAGCTGGTTTTGATAAATTGGAGTACTCTTCTGAAAAGCTCGCCCAGAAATCATTAAAAGGTTGATATTTATATTTTTGTTTCAAATCAGAGTCACTAAATTAATCAATTAGATTTTCATATACACTTGCGTTTAAGCCTACTGGTTTAGCTGTCACGGAAAATGGATTCCGAACCCAAAAATCGTCCATAGTAGTTTTCGGAAAATATTGCAAAAAAGTTGATTTCAAGTCACGTAGGTGCTCTAAAAATTCTTTGAAAACTTAGTAATGTACTTTAAAATTTTATTAATTCAAACATTAATGTAAGATAGGAAAACAATCAAAAGTATTAGATGCAACTGATGATACCAAAAATTGTATTTTTTTATCAAAAGATGCAATTTTTCTCTTGTATTAAAAACTGTGATCCTATTTCCTTGTAATGATAAGTTAACTTCATCACAATTGGTAAAAATATCAGTCAGATATGTAAGTTTTACAAACCATGAAGGATTTGTTAAAACTTCAACAAAATTTTGTACTTATACTGAATTATTTTGTGCCTTCAAGAAGACCAATACCTCACTTCGAAGTTCATAAAGTCTTAATAGTGCCTTCCCTCTGGATAGCCATCTCACTTCATTCAGCATGTAATAAAAGTACTTTGTGTCCACTACCCATTTCATCGCACAAAATTTTGAATAATATGGATTGAAGTGGTATTAATTTTTCATAGTTTATCACTTGCATGGCTTCATCCACAATATTTTTTAACTTTGTGGACATTTTTTTAGTCACCAGTGCTTGCCTATGCAAAATACAATGCTATTGGCTCTTGTGGCTACTTTTTGGATGCGAAATACAACACCTTTCATCTTTTCTAGCATTGTTCGAGCTCCAACTGTACAAATATCAATACAATTCTTCCAACCTATCTCTTGATTTTGATGTAACCATTAGTACAGTTAAATATATCTTCTCTTGTCATTGTCCATGAGAATATCCACACATGAGTAAATATTCTTTAAAACTTTTATCATATGGTAACGAAAAAATACTAGTACTACAGCTAGTCCTGCGACATCTGTAGATTCATCCATTTGCAATGCATATTCACTGCAAAGTCTAAGACGACAACTTAACTCTTCTATGCTAGTAGAAAGATCTTTAATGCGCGGTAAAACAGCATTATTTGATAATTGTATTGCATTTATTTTTTCAGCAGCCTGTTCGTTAAGAACAAGTGAAACCATGTCTTTCGCACATGGCTTAATGAGTGTCTCTCCAATCGCATGAGCATCACCATTAAGTGCAATGCGATACCTCACGCAATAAGATGCATCTGTTACATTATCATTTTCAGTTGTAGCCATTGTTATAATTTGAAGTTCGGACTTCTGTAGTGAGTCATGTCGTCTCTTAAAAATTTCCATGTCTTTTCCTTTATAATCAGTGTGTTTCGTTTCAAAGTACCCGCGGAGTTTTGCTAGAGTCAAAGAACTGTTTACGAGTATTTTATGATATAAAACACACGTTTGGGGCATCCGAGTTGTCAATACACGTAAATCCCACGTTAAAATAACTTTCATCATACTTCCGATTTGGTCTGTTCATAGATGACACTTGTTCTTTAACATTAGATTTTTAAAAAACCACGGGTTTTCGATCATTTTCTTTTTCGATGATAGATGTATTGGACGTATCAGGAGAAGTACTTGGCCTTCCTTTTGTCGAAGTTCCAGTTTTAACCAAAAATCCATGGGTAGTTTTTTAATAATATTTAAATTCAGTAAGAAGGACAAATTTATCAACAAAACATTTCAGGGTAACGGTGAGCTTTCGTCTCGCGATTTTCACTTACGTTCAACAGACATATCGGAACCGAATTCCCTCACTTGTAATGCACTCCTTGCGCGTTTTTAAAATACTTTCAACATAACAATGCATCAACTACTTTAGGAATGCCATACTTTCAAACCTGAGAAATGCGTTTTTTTCTCTCCGCCATCTTGTGAAAAAATGCCGTTTCCTCTTATTCACCGTAGATGGCGCAGAGATCGAGCAATTGGTTCTCGACTCTATACACACCTCTCCTTCACACTGTCTTCCCACCTTCCACTCAAACTCGCCCCGCTATAGATATTTATTTCAAAGCAATTCCAATCATTCCACCGCACTAAACACTGCACATTTCACTTCAAATTGAGGATTTACACTTTATTATCGGGCTTTACTACACTTACTACTCGGTAATCCATTTCAAGGGTAATTCATGGCGACCACACACCACACAGGCAAGTCAGAAATTATTTACGCCAACAGGCCCCTCAACTCTCATTGGAGAATGAATACCGGACGACTTTTAAACAATTGACTTCCAACCATTCACAGTTAATTTCCACCATCCAAACTACCCAAGAGAATTACATTTTACCCTTCTATTAATTGCCACCTATAATCACCAACCGACTAGATGGGTTCTATTCTTAAAAGAATACGTAAAATGACATTTTTCCCTTCTATTAATGGCCACCCATAATCACCAACCGAATATAGGGATTCTATTCTTAAAAGAATACCAGGCTTCAAATAATACACCCTTCTAATCAACAACCTACAACGGGAAGTCATTTTTTAAAAAATACGCAAAGTCATGTTCCAGGGTAAAAATTCCCATCATTTTCACTATAAAAATGCACATCCAGTATCATACCGTTCAATGAAATCCCCTCTCGACTAAAACACAACACCCAGAATTGTTCCTAACATATGTCTTTCTATTTTCACCTTTATTGTAAATATCTGCATTTTGAACCTTCCTCCACTCTCAGAAATGCCCATTTCCACGATATCGCTCCCGCGAAAAATTCGGCTTCCGCTTTTCCAACTAACAGAAATGCCTTTTTCACTTTTGAAAATGGCCAATTCGGGCTCACGTACCGTCCCACCCTAGCACCCCTGTTTCACTCCATAGGCCCGCATGTTTGTTTGGGGGAGGGGTAAAGGAATATTTTAGAAGGGAAATTAGTCACTATCTCCCTACCGGTTGTTCGTAATACCTCCAAATATGGCGTCGAAATCTCACGAAAAAACCGCGAAGTTGCTCACATTCAAATGTTAATATCTCAAAAACTGCTGGTCACACGGGTATGATTCTTGCATTTTTACAAATGCGCATTCTTTCTGTACTCTTAGGTATCACATTCAATTTCGTCAGTTTCCTACGTTTTTTTTAATGTTAATCGTGCGAGACGAAAGCTCACCTTTACCAATTCGATAAAATTTTAGGGTTACAAAAAACATCACGGACTTGCTTGTGAAATTTCCCACAGACCTTCCCCTCCCGAATTTATGCACTGATACCGAAGACTGTTTTTTGATGAAGAGTAGAGGAGAGCTGTGATTTCATTTTTTAGACATTTCCAAGTATACAACGTTGGAAAGTGCTCTTCATTTCTACTAAAATATCCAAGATTAATTTTGTGTTTGTTAGTAGTTCAACCGGTAGCCTAGGGAAAGCAGCACTGAGTTACGATGGTAACTTATAACTCGTGGCAACGCCCGAGTGGTTGGCACGAAGGTCCGTACATTGCTAGTGGGAAAGGGGCATTATTTACACAGCGCCACTTTCGCTTAAAACAGCCACACACGCGCACACATACATAAAAACAGGGAATTTAAAATTACTTTTCATTTATTACTTGAAATAATTAGATGAAGATCTTTAAATGTATTGCAGTGTATAAAACGTTTCCAAATTGTCGCGGATCACCTATTCTGGTTCAGCGAAACAGCGGTGTTCCGCGGAACATAGTTTGGGAACCCCTGCGTATAGACGATAGGTTCAAATCCCCTGATAAGTCTACGCTGATCCAGTGCAACAAAAGTTTAAAACAAATTAATACACATAGTTATTGATTGACGTTACGTTCAAGTTCAGTTAACAGGAGTAATAAAATTCAGTAAGGTACTTTATTCTGTAATGAACGGCTAGTTTAAATCTGATTGATCAAATATGTACTGAAAGTAAAGTTTGTAAAGTATGAACGAGCTTGAAAAATTGAGGTTACGCTACAATAATATTTTGTTGATTTTTAAAATTCTGAGTTTAACTACTTAAAATAAACAAATGACATAAATTACCTAACGATAAAGCTTAAAAACTAGAAAGGATACTTCCTCATAAAAACTGAACATGTTCTTTTTTACGCAAAGCCAGTAAAGCCAAGTGGAAAAGACACCATCCTATTATCAATTGAAGTTCTTTACACTTACTTTTAATAGTATCAATCATACAGCAGTGCTTAAATCAGAATAAATGAATATGAATCTCTCATTCTTAATGCACAGACAACTGATTTGTGCACCCAAAGAATTAGGTGCGCTCTTTTGGCTAGAATTTTGTGCTTCAGAACCAAATCCTATTCCGCAATGGTACACCAATTATTTACGTTCTCCTTTCAGTATATACGTCAGAGATTTTTATATGGATAAAGGCTAATGTTTTTATAAATGGCTTACAGAAATAATATGGTTGCCGGTGTAACCATTCATGAGCTTTTTAGCACCCAAAGACATTAATCTCTAAAACATTCATTAAACGCAATTAATTTCTTACGTTTCAGAAAATCGGTAGATGATCGGTAGTTTTTGAGGCTACAAACTTCTCTTTTTAATTTTTTTTTTCAAAAAGAGCATCATTCAATTAATTAATTTGCATTTCCACTGGTCGGATAGTTCGGTAATAATCAAAGTGCTCTCTAGGTTTTTCCTGGTGCTAAATACATTTACAGCCATGGTTCTTAATTTATATTCAGTTGAAAAATAATGGACAGGAATTTGAAGAAAAAATGTCTTTGTACGATAAAAAAGAAGAAAACATACAGCTATACAGGAACATTTGGGTTTCCGACTAAGCATACAATCGAAGCCTTTTGGATAAATTGAATGCTGCTAATGGATCGCGTATCAATGCACGGTATTAAAATTTTAATAAAATTGTATGAGGGATTAACTTTGAGTTTCCGCAAAGATGAAAGTATTTGCCACGTGTATCGAAGGTTATATACCAACATGAAATAGAGCTATAATGCCTCATTACACACGCAGTTCTGATCGCGTCGAAGGCGCGTAGATTTACCGTTCCAATTTAGCTCAGAAACAAATTCAAAATCACAACAACGAATGCTTGGCATTAAAAAATATAAAAGCAAACAATGATATTTGGTCACAAAATAACAGTGTACATTATGAAAATAAACTATACATTTAGGCCCGGTTTACGATAACTGCAAGATGACAGAACGTGTTCATTAAACCTTGAGAACGGGTGTGGTATGTCACATCAGACTCTCAGTTTGTTGACGATAGTGTTATCTATAGCAGAACGTATGATCCACAACTTTTAAATCGAGAAAACTTCAGCCAGAAATTAAAAGACGTGCCGTACAAGTTATAAAACCCTCTGAAAACCTCTCACCCGCAAGTAAAAATGCACCCAATCGTTTTTATCATTGAATTACCACTAAGCAAGATTAAATTTCACGAAAGAAAAATTAGAACGCAAAAAATAGCCATCTAAAATCAAAGGAAAAAAATTGGGAATAAGCCTTTATTCAATACAACTAAATATAACATTAAGGGGGTAAAATATGCTTTCCGACATCACTAAAATTGAATACAATTTTATTCTGTATTCCATTTATAATGTTCTAATACCTTCACCTTAATAGCAATTTATTGGTTGATCTAGTAAATTGAGAATTCTATCAGCCGTATATATAAACCAAATGCATTTGGAGTATGGATCCCCAATCTTCACACCAACGAGCCCATTTTCACTTTGGAGCTTTTTCGGTGAAATAAATTTTAACTTAGAGAATGCTATTTCAACCTTTTCCTTAACGAATTTGCGAGAGTCACAGAGACACCGATCACCATTGTCATTACGGCTCATTTTCTTTTCGTTCATATTTCACCTCTGTGCTTCTGGCATGGCACATCAAAAGGAATAAAATCGCATGCGATGCAAAAAGTCTTTTTTCTGATAATGTTTAAGGGAACTATCGCAATTTGAAACTTTACGAAGGTGGAAAGAAAGGAGAATTGTTCTTCGTAAATGCTGAAGAACATACCGGGCGATGGTCTTGAACTAGAGCCTTGAAAATTACAGGGATGAATCCAAAGCGGAATTTAAACACTTATCTTTCTCATTAAAACAGAAACTTCATCTGCAGGATGTCAGCAAGTGAACTCTCGCATTCTTGGATGTGATCGTAAGGATAAATCAATGGGTCCCGTTGAATTTTGTTTCGGTGATTTGGAAGTGTTGCCTGTTTACGCGATCTAAAATTGAGCAGGGGTTAATGCATTCTTATATGTCAAAGAATGGATTCTGAGAAATGCGTCGCATTCCCGCTTTGGAGTCTTAAACAGCAGAAATGTTTGCGTGGATCATAAAAGTCCAAAACTTCTGAGGGGCCACGTTATAGAAAATCGACGGCTGAAACACAAAATCCGAAGTGGCTTTAGCGCGATGCCCTTGAGTCAGCGTGTAAAATGTCAAATTCAGAAACATAAGAAACATTATGTGACAAGACTTAGAGAAACTTGGTTCTTTTCCAATTTGAAGTTTCTGTTAACATGGTTAAAATGATGTTCCAGAAATGTACGCTGGAAGGAGTAAAAATAATTAAAAATAAATAATAGAGTAATAAATAATAAAATATTCCAACTTATTTGACCTATATCTCCTTAAAGAAGAAGAAGCAAATAAATAATAATAACAAAAAGAGGCAATGAAAAGGTATTATCTAAAAACAAATAAAATATGTCATTAGGTAGTATTCTCCCTTTCCTCATAGCTTTTAACTATCGAAGATGACTAATGGAATGCAAACTCAGGAAGTGACAGGCAAAAAAGATAGGTGGCTACACTGAAGTCAATCGTAGGGAATGAACTTTACACGTAATGTGCCAATATCTCAAAAACAAATTGGTTTACCATTATGTATTGCGATACATTAAAACACATTTAATATATGTGCGTAATTTACAAACTGAATGAGCGGTCGGATACAAAAGCTATTCATATGTGGACTACTTAATTAAATACTTCACCGGACTGATGGATGTTTTCATAATTATTCCCAATAGGGCAAACACGTGTATTAAAAATTTGTTAATTTATTTTAGATGTGTATATTGCATTTTATGGCATGTAATCTGTGACTAATAAAATAAAATAGATTCATAAGCGGTGGTAACTACATAAGTAGAGAATATTTTAAGTAAGTAGATATAGTTATCATCAACCAAACAGTATTATCAGGTTGCGTCTTTTAAAGCAGACGTTTCCCTTCCATTATTTTCAACAACGTCGGTACCATGTTCATTTACAGTAATTGTGGACTTAAGCCATCTTTGAACACCCGTACGTACAACTCATAACTCATAATATCTCTGCCTATTTCATTCAAGCTTGGCTGATCTGCCCAAATGGAGAATTAATTGAATGACAAGGAATTTAATTAACCGTTATTGGATTGGATAAAAAAATATTTATCCATTTTTAATTAACGAAGGAGGTAAGTGGTGTGGTTAAAGACTGAGTTTCCTAATGACAATAGAGAAGGGACAAAACTCAGAAAAGGGTTCAAAATTGACCAGAGAAAAACTCATTGGTAGAAATGGCTGGCAATAGCTTTTCTCCCTCGATCTTTTTTATGTGAATTACTAGTTCATCCGCTTAATATTTTATAAAGTTTACGGTGATAATAGTTGGAAATCATATAAAACTGTATAACATTATATTTCGACAGCAAATTTGTATGTAATACGTTTGCAGACTATTGGCAAAGATATCTGTGGGGGAGCCTCTCACAAGCGGTCCTGTGTACGACTCTTTATCTCACTCGGATTTTTCCTTGATAGTTAATCATATATCACATACAGGAATCATATTTCCTTAACATTCATTCGAGGTAAATGTATTCACAGAATAATAATATACTTATTATATTCATTTTTCCATTCCTCAAGTTGTATCTAACGCCATAGCTGACATAAGTATAGAAGGAAACGCTGACCTTCATCACCTGGCTCAAGTCTCATCACCCCCACTGGGTCTTGATGAAAACCCAGATATAAGTGATGACGAAGCCTCTACATCCATTTCGGCGAATCATTATGAAATAGCTCGGGTAATAGGACAAGAGCGAATATAGCACGTCACATTCGATACCGAATGAGGTGCAATTATATCTCAGCCAGGTGTTATCACTCAGAGCAATGAACCCTCTGAAGCTTTGGCAAACAGTAAAACGTCTTTCCCTGCTTTAGCCGGAGTGGCCCTTAAATTCATGGTTGTTTTGGGATCCTTAGTACTATCTTAGCGCACCGTCTCATACCAGTGAGGCATCTACCAAAACTATATTGCATCTGATGATCGGGGCAGATTGACTGGTGATCATATTACCCAGCTGGTGTTGTTGGCATCAATTAGAAAAAATATTGGTTTCCATGATTGTCATTTGAAATCAGTCGCATTTGCCTTCTAACTACTTCATCAACCAAGCTATGAATCTGCCTCCTGGAAATATTGCATCAATGCATGGCATATTTTAAATTTGAATACGTTGTTCAATATTTAGATAACTTTCCAGATTTGTTCTGAAATATTGAGGTAGTGAGCTCTTCTTTGCTGGGCATAATATTTACGTCAACATTTATATCTGTCCTATTTGTCTAGTCTCGCAATTCAAGCCACATGTTAACCTTTATTGGTATTATTATTCACTACCGATTATTTATAACTACCTCATTATTATTATTATTATTTTTCAATTTTTTGCATAACATAGGGTTTCCAAATACACTTTTACAAACAACACTTTTCCAAATAGAAACTTTTCATTGCCTGCTAGAATCATTCACTTTTCCATCGTTTTTACGATTGAACTTACCATAAATAGTTGTAATTTATTCTAAATTTTCCTCAAAGGTTGGTTTTTAATCTCACCACATAGCTCCAACTTTTTTAAATCGCCAATTTTTTTTAATTTCTTATACTTTCTGCAATTTTTTTAATATTAGGAAGAGTAATCGTAACATTCTGCAATGATAGGAAACATAGTTATCCTGTTTATAGGAAGAGTATGTTTGGTAATGCGAAGACGATATTGTAAGTCTCTTTATTACTTCTTAATTCCTGCAACCGGAAAAGTTTTATATTCTAACACATGCTCTCTTTATGATACCCTTTTATTCACTTGCAGAAGGCGTGCTATAATTCGCAAATTAGGTGCCGTAAACGCTTCTTTTAAAAAGGAGAATATGTGTTTATGGTTGTCAAACTTTTCTTTAACAACCATGTGCGGGGTAACGAAGGAATTTGAATGTGTTTTTTTGCCGTAAAAGCGAGTAATGGGTGTCTCCTTTGCATTGTCAACTTCCTGTCATTACTTTTTGAGTCATACATATGGCCATTAGATTTAGAACATTGAATGGCGTGAATATGCTCACGCACGGTCAAAAATATGATGGAAGTATAACCATGCTGAAGACGTTTTAATTTTAAAAATTCATTTGGACTTTGAAATATTCAATTTTTTTGTTAGTTCACCAGTATAAGTAATAGCCCTCTGGCTTTCCGGGCCCATGAGCTGACAATGACAACAACCAAGATTTATCATTTCGGATATTTTAAACGGATTAAAATACCTAAAGGTTTGCGACTTTAAATTCCATCAGAACGTCCACCAAGTTCTCAAAAAGGAGTGGAGGGCTTCAAATAACCCGTGAATCATGACATCGTATTTAAAAATTTACCACATGGTTTTATGTTTGTACAAATTGTCATGAGGAAGATTATCCATGTGAACGTTAGCTCCGGGAGAACTTATACTCGTATTTAATAACCGTACATTTAATTTATTTTAAATACAACATTAGGGATAAATATGTACGTCGAAGGACAATTTTGCCGTATCACATGAATGTAAATAGCTTTATTGCCATCGCCATCTAATGGCTACCTTCAGCCGTCGAGGACTTCATTAACATTCAACAACTAACTGCAACAGGACAAATGTAACAAGAACCATGCTGTTGCGATAAAATAGTCAGACATTAGGATTGAAAATATCTCCGGAATAGGAGGAGAAGCTGGATTTTCCAATTCCCGTAGTTTTAACCACGTCGTGGACAAGGAGAGGCCAGCAGAATAGCCGGTAAAATGCCGTTCTCATCATCCTGAACTGACGGTGACCGAAGATTATAAGATAGCGGAAGGTATCTGGCTCCATATCGGAAGGTATTTGACTCCACAACTTATAGCAGAACGTTGATTTTTAATCAACTACTGAAAACCCTAGACTAGTCTTTTTCTACTTCGGAAGTACTGCTCTTCAAAGCTGATGGCAGTCACATGCGCAGAACTCTCCACTACGGATGGAGTATAAAGGTAGTGAGAAGGGATGGGGAGGAAGCTGAGGGGTGAAAATATATCTGCCTCTAGAAGCTTGAATTGCAAAAAGATGGCATGGCTGGCACATAGGACGCAGATAGGACAGAAAAGTAAACAAAGACACAGAGTTACCATCTATTTACCCGCATGCTTCTTATTCTTTTTTTATAAGAAATATATCTCTTAAATCCAAAAATCGTCCACCTTGTATTTTCCAAAAACTTTTCCACATAGCTGTAGCGAGCTTTTCAAGCGGAGCAAGAGCTATTTACTATCAAGTTTTAGTATTTAGACACGTAGTTTATAAAGAGATGGAATGACATGATGGAATTGAGCGTCGCCTACCTGTGTGTTGAGTCCCACGTAGATGATGGGGTTGTAGCAGATGGATGACTTGGCCATGAGGGCGGGGACGATGGCGAGGCCCGGGGAGACGAGGGAGGCGTCGCCGAAAGCGACGAGGAGGGCGAGAACGGAGTACGGCGTCCAGGCGACCAGGAAGGCCACGATCATCACGAACACCATGAAGGCCACGCGCGTCTCCGCCTTCGTCACGCGGCCCATGGTTATCGCGTTCTGCCGGAGGAGAACACAAACCACAGGGTTTCATTCGCCATGCACCAAATTCTATTGAGAAGGATAAGCTGTAGCAAAATTGTGTCAGAGCCTTAAAATGTAGGCCATCTGGTTCATTCTCCACGTTTGACTATTATTCTGCGACGACAGCCACAGTTTCTGTCGGCGTCTTCAGGTCAATAGAGTGATGCATATCAGAAAAACGCGTAGGACAACCCAGAAGGCCTGCATTTTCAAACTCATCACACCGCGAAAGTTTTCACAAGGATTGTGTAAGGGCTTATTTACGTGATACATGTGTTCTCACATGCTCATTTATGAATGCGTACCCCTTAATTTGTTCGTTATGATAACACAAAATGCTGGAATGCAGTGTCCGCGCACGTGTTCTCGCATGAGCCCGCGCGGGTACATGCATCGTGTAAACAGGCCTCGTAGAAACAGGAGTTGGGCCAATTGTTAATACGAGGGCAGACTTAAAAGTAAGGTCTCCAATTTTTTTTGTCATAGAAAATGACATTTATTTACATTGTTGGATACATCGTTGGAAAGGTCATGGCTTTTTTTCGATGTAGTCACCCTGGCGCTCGATGATTTTCCTCATCCGCATGATGAACTTTTGAATACCGTCGTTATACCAGCTTCCGTCCGCGTTGCGAAGGCGTTGACCTCATCTTGCACCTCGTCGTCCGTCGCGATCTTCATCCCTCCTAGGTGTTTCTTGAGGGTGAGGATTATTGCTGGTGGATTTCATGCCCCGGGGAACCACTATCAATAAGGAAAGATACTGCCACACATTACAAAAGCTTCGGCGCGCCATCAAGAACAAACGTTCAGGAATGCTGACGAAGGGGGTCTCATTTCATCACGACAACGCGCACCGCATACGGCTAGTCAGACGCAGGAACTGATCTCGAAGTTTGGGTGGAGAGTGATCGGGCATCCTCCGTACAGCCTCGACGTCGCACCAAGTGATTTCCACATGTTCCTCACCCTGAAGAAACACCTAGGAGGGATGAAGATCGCGACGGACGACAAGGTGGAAGAGGAGGTCAACGCCTTCGCAACGCGGACGGAAGCTAGTATGACGACGGTATTCAAAAGTTCATCATGCGGATGAGGAAAATCATCAAGCGCCAGGGTGACTACATCGAAAAATAGCTGAAGCAATGACCTTTCCAACGATATATCCAACAATGTAAATAAATGTCATTTTCTATGACAAAAAAAAATTGGAAACCTTACTTTTAAGTCTACCCTCGTAGATCGCTTAACTTACCCCGTATATGTTCATTGTTGGAAAAGATTGACGCACAATATATACTTCGTTGGTTTTATATGAAGGCAACCAAAAACTGAGGTAATATGAACCGTATGTTTGATAAGAGAGTTAAAAGGCAAGGAAAGAAATATTTGGAGAGTGGTAAAAAATATCGTTTCGGCATAAGCCTACTTTTAATGCTAGGTGGCGTAGGGATCATAGTTTAACGTCACAACCGAAGGATGGAGAACGCACCCAGAAAAGAGATTGGGATTCCACTGTTAAATCTTCGCCACTACCGGGATTTAAGCACGTGCTTTCGGAGTGGGAAGCCAGTTTTCCAGCCATCACATGTAGCCAATCCTCGCATAGATTCTTGGCTCCCAAATGCGGAATCCGCGGGGGTATTGAAGAATAAACTCTTACTCCGACAGTCTGGCAACTTTGAGTTTAGGAATATTTTTATATCCAAAAGACCGTTTAGAGACGTTGGACCGTATAAATCCCACAACTATTGTGAAGTGCACAACTGCACAATAAATCTAATGAAGTATCAAGATTTATGGCAGTATCTAGCGTTCTTGGAGCGGCCAAGCTGTTGGATAATAAGCTGCTGCTCTCATTTCCGCAGACGCCAAAAATATTGCGTTTATTATTTCTCACGCTGGCCATAAGGAACGGGATTGAGCTCTACCATTCAAACAGGGAGTTTTGAAAGTTTTGCCATATTCTAGTACATATCGTTATCCGGGCGCTTTGCTGATGAGGGCACGAAGATATTCGCTTTGTTGCACTTCCATTAGTTGTTGCGAATATTTTAAAGAATACCGATACCATTTAGAACACTACATTATACATCCAATACGCCAAAAATGGTGGTGATTGTTCACGTTGTGTAACAAGAAGCACTAAATTCAGTTACTAACGCAATTGAAGGTCTAACCTAAAGCCTTGTGGTAAAATTGTCATTTTAATATTTAGCACAATAAGATGAATAACTGGTGATTTTTTATTGTAATAATCAAGACTAATAAGCGTATCTTGCAATGCAACACATAGTTTTATTATATGTATCATGTCCAAAAGGACTTATTTCCAGAGACGGTAGTAAAATTTCCATAAAAAATAATTCATAAAACATGTTCATGGAAAATTTTACCACGATTAAAAGATATATGGTTCCGATCCTAAGACGATCTCTACTCCTATATTCAAGGCAGAAATAGAACTTAAGACCAGTGAGTTTCCATACAGGAGCATTACCAATCCGAAAACCGCAGGATGAGGCATCAAAGTGATTAAAGAGAAAGTTACGTGTGTTTTTCTTAGGTATCGTAACAATATTACGTCAATATCCCCCCCCAAAAACACACGCACACTTTGTAACTTCCTAAACTTGACATAAAAAGATAAAATAAAGATTAACATAATAAAGAAAAAATATAATACAATGAAGGATCAAAACGATAAAACAGTCCCGTCCCCCATCCCGCCGTTCCCTTCCCTGATCTTGGTCTAAGGTTGGTTGTATTGTGGTCCCTCATGATTCGACGAGCCGGTGTACTCCTCTGTCCAATTGCCGCTCTCCACGTCCCTGGACCTCAGGGGCCGTTTCACCCTCTTCAGATCCGCTACATGTACCTTCACTGGAGGAGTAGTCTTCAGAGAGTATACGCCTCGATCCAATCGTTGATCCACTTTGAACGGTCCAACCCACTTTTGGGCTAAATCTGCGTGGTATTTTTCCGCCTTGTTGCTCAGTGCATGATTGCGCCGCAACACTAACTCTCCTAGTTCAAATATACTCTCTTCCTGAACGTCCAGATTTTCTGCTTGATTCAAGTTCCGGTTTCTTGCCCTCTCACGTCTCTCGTCAACTTCTTTTTAATGGTCTTCTTGCCATGATCCTGGATCTGCGTGACCTCCTTCTGATGCCAAAAATATCCGCCAGTCACCAGGTCTGTAGAGATGACGCACAAGGAACAGTTCAGCTGGTGATTACCCCGTGATGTGATTCACCCTTTGACGTAAAGCAAATAGTGATTTGGAAAGATGTTGGACCCAGGTTTTATGATGCTTGTCCAGCAGGTGGACTATCAGAATCCGCTTCAGGTCTTGGTTCCGTCGCTCCGTTGAATTTGCTCGAGGGCTGTAGGTAGGGGTGCCTCAGTGTTATATGCTCGACTCCGACAGCACCTGTTGCCATTTCCGCGATGTAAACTGGCTATCATTGTCTGAAAGCAAGCTACGCCGATATCCATAGCGGCTGAAAACCTCGGTCCGTAGTAGCGCCAGCATCCGTCCCGTCGTGCCCTCTGGTATGTCGAACGCTTCCACCCATCTCGTGAATAGGTCAGTCACCACCAGGATGTTGGTTTTTCCTCGTGACGTTCTGGGGTATGGCCCCATTATGTCGAGGCCAGCTATCTCCTATGGTTGGTAGGGCCTCCTCCCACGCATACTCGTGCTGGCCTTCTGGTTGCATGGTCTAGTGTAAGCGCAGAGGGAGCATGCCTGGATGCAGCTTCTGATGTCTCGTCTCATGGAAACCCAGAAGAAACGCCGGCAAATCGAGTCGTATGTTTCTGCTGTCCCAGGATGGCCTGCCTTTGCGCTGTCATGGAACTTCTCCAGGATATGGTCACTGTTAGACCTGGGAATCACTAATAGAGCTGGTGAGTTTGAGAAATGGGATGAATACATAAGTAGATCATTCTCAACTCGAAATCCCTTATGACACATTTTAAATTCACTTGGTATACCCTGACAGCTGGTGTAGCGCCCTCAAATCCATTCTCGCATTTTTCTACAGGCGGCATCGTTTTCTTGCCATTTCCTAACGGTCTCGATGTCTATTTCCCATTGAGTATTCATCAAAACAGGTTCTTCATATCCGGTCTTTGTTTGGGTAGAAATCTTTCTTTAAAGTATATCCGGCCCTTCAGGCACTTGGCCACTAGTTGGATAACTGGAAAGACTATCAGCTGCTTAATTGATTTCCCCACTAACATGGCATACTTCAAAATAAAAATCTGCTAGTAATAATGGCCAGTGAATTAATTTTGATTTCGTCCCAGACACACTGTTAAGCCACTGTAGAGAAGAATTGTCCGAATATAGTTGGAACTTCCTTCCTCTAAGAATTCACGGAAGTTTCCAACAAGTAGTATATGGTCCTGAAATAGCAAAACGAAAGTTATGCCATTGTGTTTTCCAAAGTATTATTTATCTATAAACGACTAGTTTCGGCTTTTACGCCATCAGTAGGTACAATTAAATTTTATTTCAACAGTGAAAAACAAAAAGTTGCGTTTATGCCACTATGGAACTAATCCAAAAAGTTCAATCTTCATCTTATGATTATATATATTTTCTTCTTCTTCTTCTTTTAGGAGATATAGGTCAAATAAGTTGATTTTTTTATTACTCTTTGCCAACGTTTCGCATTTTTATATATACTTCATCAGGGCTACGCAATGAACCCCATACTAAAACCGTGGAACACCGTGTTATTCAAACAATATTTCTTTAGAAATATATCAGAGAGGAGAAAAGGAACCATGTTCAGACGAAGATGACCATGTCCTGAAAATCTGATCAAGAATGACGAAAAGTGATGTAGATATAAGAACTGCAGGGAAGTAAAAGAGCTGGTATACGGAATAATTGAATATCCATGATGAGAAAACCACCTTTGTTAATTCCACAAACTTTCTTACGCTGGCACAACGCGCATTTCACCACACTGTGGCATACTCATGTGCATTTAGCGGAAGGTTGCGTGGGAATATATAGCCTGGGCTTATGTTGAGGACAGGAGAGGGGGTGGGTGAGGATTGGGGAGGGGAGTTGATTTCCCCTCCCCCATCCCCACCCATCCCCTCTTCTGTCCTCAACATAAGCCCAGGCTATATATTCCCACGCAACCTTCCGCTAAATGCACATGAGTAGTGTGGTGAAACGCGCGTCGTGCCAGCGTAAGAAAGTTTGTGGAATTAACAAAGGTGGTTTTCTCATCATGGATATTCATAACTTCCACGAAGTCAGGCCTGAGATCATCAGTTTTATTATGAATAATTGAATGTGTGCAATAAACCATTCTCAGACAGTAATACTGATGGTCATGATATTAACACGTATTATTTTAACGGTTCACTCCAAAATCTTCAAAACTAAATGCCATTTCCTAGTTTTATTTCATGACGATAAATATCCCAGTTTCTGTAAAGGCTTAAGAGAGTTCATTTCATATTTTTTATATTTCTTTTCACCAAAGATATTACGCTACATTACAGACCCTTGGAAAATATACTATTTAAGCTAATATTTTATGGCTGCTGGTACGGAAATAATGTTATCAGCTTTTTTTACCCATCTAACCGTAAATGAAAAAGTTCTTGCGGCTATTTTTTTGGTTTTCATGTGTACAATCATCACTGAATCCTAATAGTAATAAATTTTCATTCATTTTTACTGTTATGCAAATGGTTTCAACCGACACTTTCACCCACGGGACATTCAATTTGCAGAGATAATATCTTAAGGTTATAGGAACCTTAGTTTCATATTAAGAATTGAACCTTCAGGGTACTTTGGCCGTTAGTTTGTAGAAATACGTAAAAATTGCTAAATATGGATTAAAAAGATTTATCACTTTTAGAACTACCCACATCCAGAACATCGAACTCATTATTCTCGATTTTATGTGGCACGTTTTAGGTATATTGTATGCTAGTGCGAATCTCATTTTGGGTTAGATAATTGAAATTATAATTAATGTGAAATTACGGGAAAAATCGCAGATATTCCTCCCACTGAGTTATTAACTCGTTGTACGTAGTAACACAATTTAGTATGAGCGTTGCATTTTATTGCATACAATTTAGCTATGTGAAATTCACACTGCGTCAAAACGAGGACGCTTTTTGGGTATTTAATGCCTATGACCTGGTTCCGTGAAGCTACTAAGCGAATCTTTAACTATACTTGGCATGTAAAACTTTTTGATGCACCAATTGATGCATTTTATTACTATGGGGCATGGCAATTGTTCCTCTTTTCCCACCAACCACTTAAGATAATAACTTTCCAGAGTTGTTCCAAAATTTTGAGGTAGTGAACTTAGGTATTTATTTGCAGGGCATAATATTTCAGTCAGATTTAATACGAACTGCTATTAATATTAAATGTTATCCTTTGATAACAACAATGAATGTAGTGGCTGACTTCATTATCATTCCAGGATTTTCAAAGTCAATTTACGATCAACAGATTCATCTCGGTACATTGGTCATGCAAAATCACCCTTTTTTGTTAAGAATGAGTCGAAAAATTCAAAGGCATATGATAAATAATAATATCTCTTTTCTCTAGTGTTATTCATTGCATTCTTCTGGACAGATTTTTCTAGGCTTTCATGTTAAATGGCCATTCTAGGTCTTCTTTCTATTCCTTCATATTAAAAACAGGTTTTAGAAGAAATACCTCTCAAGGTAAATCCTACAGTTATAAATGAATACAAGGTTTAAATTCAAAGACATATTAAAACTAAAAAAATTAGCACACTTAGATTAGAAAGAAATAAGACCAACATTTACCGCAATGCCAGAAAATGTCAATTTAATTTTCGCAACAAAATTCCACTGCACTACTGCAAACACGCACTAAAGCAAATGGTACGAGAACATCGACCTTCATGCAGTATGCTAATGGACTGTTAAACATAATGTATAATGAATATATGCGAAAAGGTTTTCCAACAAATATTAAGGAATTGGTTAGGCTAAATTCTGGGGTGTATTCGCCTTAAGCTTTCAAATAGACGACAGATAGACGACAGGTCTTCACCTTTTAGAATAAGGTAGCAGGTAGTTAGTTAACGTTTCTTACCTTATTAATAATTTTGATGAGTCTTAACAGAAATACAAGTGTAAGTTCATTTCAAAATCCCAAAAATAATTTTATGATAAATGATATATTTATTAATGAATATCGGCTTTCCCAAAGTAATTCTCACGCGTTTGATCACGAAATTTTACAAGTTAGAACTTTAAAAGTTGTCCATGTGTACAAACTTTACCTTATACCAAATACCTTATAGCAAAAGTCTCCAGCACTTTGTGAGTTCATTGCCGCTTGAACTCCTCGTGCTTCAAACAAAAAGTATTATCATTTCTGGCAAGCGATTTTTCATTCCTTGCTCCGCGATGAAAATGATGCTTTTTCTAAAAAATAATGTTTTTCAAATATGTTCATTCATCAGTATTTAATAACACGCGGAGGCGGTAGGAAATGGATTTCCTGTACTGCATTAGGGTCTATCCCCTTTAAGGCGGAGCAGACAACCTTTCATCACCTTTAGGTGGTGATTTTCTTATCCTTTAAGCGTGAAGCTGATTTCCATCAAATGTTTCTCCACGGGAGAAAATGGAAGGGCCAACATTCCCGGTGCAGGGAAAAAGTTATGAATAAGGATGAATGTTCTAAAAGAATTGTACTCAATTTTGAATGAAAACTAATTGGCGTTTTTGTTTGAAGTCTGTCATGATGAATGAAAGTAAATATTAACTTAGTATATTACAAAATAGTTTACTAACAACAGTACAACTGGTTTCACCCACTAGAGCACCATCAGGTACAAATGAAAAAGATTTAACCTCTGGGAAAACAAATATATGCGTGCAACTCAGGGACAGGGAGGAGTGTTGGAGAGGGGTTTGGGGACGTCTAGGATTGGTGAACGGAAGGTGATCAGGTTTTCGTTAGGCAAGTTAAAAGAAGAATCTTGACGGAGGAGAATTTTTAATTCCTCCAAGGCGTCCGTTATTATGTCCTTACGTTCTACGTGGAGAGGTGTGGAATTGAAATCACTGCAGTTATCATCGTCAACGACGTGTTTTACAAAATGAGACTTCTCTAGCTGTAATTTTACTAACACTCCAATGTGTTCCTTAGTTCTAACTTAACAACATCACATCAAATTATTTAATAAACTATCACTGAGAAAAAAGACAGGCGCCCATGGGTTCAAATAATTTTTTAGGAACTTTGAAAGTCTTTAAAAGTAACAAAGTCACTTACACTAAATCCCTTCAGGCTTTGATTTGATATCAATAGAAATCTCGGGGATCTTTTAAGTAACCACATCTGCAAAAGAAATCCCCAGCTGATCTCCGGAATTAGCTCAATGCAATGTAGTTGCTCCATTTATGTCGGCCAAACTGGTCGTAACTTCAAAGCTAGAAAAAATGAGCATATTCAAGCGTTCATACAATCACAGCCAGAGAAGTCTCATTTTGCAAAACCCCTCATCGACGCAGGACACTAGAGTGATTTCAATTCCACACCTCTCCACATAAGGCAGAAAAAATGACGGCTTTGAGCATTTAGACATTCTACTCCATCAAGATTCTCGTTTTAAATTGACTAACGAAAACCTAACCCCTTCAAAAGTTGAAAGTTTTTTTTGGTGGAAGGTCGTCAAATTGATGTCCAAATGAACTTTGTAACTTCCACAGTTTATTACAGAATTTGCAACCGGTTTGGGCAGTTACACCATCTCTAGGTACATAAATGTACCTGAAGGTGGCGTAACTGCCCAAACCGGCTGTACGTTCTGTAAAAACTGTGGAAGTTACAAAATTCGTTTCACTCTTCCCTTCCACTCATCAATCCAGCATGTCTCACTGCGTTTTCGCCCCCTCCCCCAGTTCTTCCATTCCTAAAGACTAAACTTGCCCACCACCTGAGGTGAATCACCGCCACGAAAATCCACTTTCCATCCCTCAACGTGACCTTCCTCTCCTCCTCTCGTCTTCTCTATCTCCTCACCACCTCACCCCACATCAACCCTCCTCCGTCTGCCCGTCAGTTGCACGTATATATATTTTCGCAGAGGTAAAATATTTTTAATGCACTTTTTGATACCCTAACGGGTAACATTTGTGGCACCGCTGTTAATCAGCTATTGCGGAATATACAAAGTCAATATTTACTATATTTAGACTGGATTCTCTGCGAAATAACAAAACTAGCTTAAAATAAGTGTTTTCTCCATTAAGTTTTGATAAACCATGAAACTGAACTACTCCAGTAAACAAAGCAACATTATATATAAATGTGAGTAGAGCAGTAAAACATCATTTGTGAGATAATCTCCCTTAAATGCTCTGTATATCTCTCTGAACTCCGTCCCCTCAGCCCCTCTCAAAATGTGAGTCAACGGATTTGACGGAAAGTTTCGCATTCACTTCTTGCACAACAGAAAGCTCTATGCTGTACCTTTGATCTTTGCCGCACACGGTCCAATATGACGCCGCTCAGGGTGCGCGAAGATAGTTGCGGAGCCGTGTCGAACGAATATCAAGTAGTCAATGGAGGAACCTTACAATGTCTTTTTTTCCTCTCTTTCGCCCAACAACGGATCCTGCGTCACTAGGGCGTCAGCTACCTTTTCTCTTATCTCCTGGTACACTTCGGGAAAGAGTCGAGGTGCAAAATAAAATTAAACGACCTTAATTCCTAATCGATGTTCAGCTACGAATAAAATCGCACATCATTCCACGGAATATATTTTTCGTTTACGTAAGCATATCACATAGTTGCAATTTTCAACAGAAAAAAATAATATAAATTACCTACTTGAGGCATGGAGTATTATGCCGGAATCTTGTATGTGATGAAATTCAGCCACCTAATTAAAATGAATGGGTATTTCTTTCAGGAAATGAGCAGACGGTGTATACGCGTTATTTCTCTTTGGTTTTACGACTGGTGTAAATAATCTCTAAAAATTGAGTACCTACTCTCTCTGCTGACGCTATTACTCCAAAATGGATGAACTTTCTGATTTTAATGCTATTTCCATTTTATTTGTGGTTAAACTTATAGTGGTATATCTTAAACTTCCCAATTGGAAGATTCTTAGTACTGCGTATTGCTTGAAACGTTTATCCCCATCGTTATTTTAGGTATCAACTTTAGTGCATGTTCATTCACTCAACAAGCACAAAATGCAACTATTGTAATCAAATAAAGCAGAATACACAACGCACACTTTCTCAAAATTTGTTTTTAATTAATGTCTTCTATTTTATTGCTATTTAATATTGTATTATTGATGAGTATATTCACCTCTCTTATTTATCATATTCACATTTAATTTTTTGTGTTGGTATTTTTTTAATCTAGCAAAGTGTTAACATACTCATTACTATGTTTTTGCAGGTTATTGACACCTGCAATATTACTTGATTGTTTTCCTACAGTGCGTTTTATGACAAAAAAGTAAGCATAATGATACTTGAATCTTCTCTCTCATTACACATTTTTGCACAATTTATTCAAGCATGAAATTTTAATGCAGCTCGCTATTCCTCTGTAAACGTTTTCCTACTAATTGTTTTGTTCACGCCTAAAATTTTTTTTTGGATGGCAGACTGGACTTTATGGCTTCAGTCTCGTCCCAATAAAGCTGTTTTAAGCCCGGATAACCAGGGCTACTTTTCGGGCATTCCAGGATAGCACTGACGCTACTGGAATGGCGCTACTGAAATTTCTGTCATGCTGGCCTCGTGGGAAAAGTACACTGCCGAATTATTGTTTTTGGACGACGATATATCACGTCTCGGTGATGAATTTAAGAGGAATAAAGGGGGCTGAGTTTTTAATTGCAATTCGAGATATACTCCGTTATTCATTTTCTAGCAGCATGACAAATGCTTTTCGAAAGCACTGAACCGTTATTTAGTAGTGTGATTCAGCGCCGATACTTGACGACCATCAGCAAAACACGTATATAAAATAGCTCTGGACTCAAATTTTAGCAAAGAAGCAAACAGGGCAGTCATAGTAGTCAGCCTAGTCATAAATATAGGTATCCATGTTATATATACATTATTATCTCTACTGTTCTTTTGTGACAAAATTTTCAAAGTAGCTGCCATCAGTTTACGTATTTCATCAGGATTCACATTCGCACCACTACGACAACCATTGTTACCTTACTCTGTTAACCTTTTACCGCAGAATTCAGACTTGCATGTTGTTAATTGGCACGGAAGTGTTAGGAGGATAGACGGAGGTTTTAAATATTTTTAGTTTAAAAAAAGCTAAATTTATATTATCCAATTCTTAATAATAAACAGCCTACTTTTCTACACTTTATTTATAACTGCGACCGGTCTCACCTTGATAAGGCATCATTTGGCCAGAAGATGCCTTATCAAGGTGAAACAAGTCGCAGGTATATTAAGCGTGGAAAGTACGAATTTTTTTATTCAAAAATGGATATCTATCAGTCCCTCGAAGCCAAGCCTGAAACAATAAAGTTTGTAAATTTTTCTTGTTTATTCTGTAGAATTAAAGGCCCAAATCTTGATTTTTATGATCACTCGGTTTTTAAACATTAAAGAGAGTTGAAGTATCGCCAATAATGCTACATGGTTAGCCTATGAATGAGAGTACTGGTAGGTATGACGAAAAATTTCCATATCAAGAGGACGGAAGCTTTTGCTTTGCATGTACCGTCTGTTTTTCTCAGAACTTTCTTCATTTAAAAAGTGATTAAATATTACTCTAGTTGAGGTTTTGAAATGGGATACATCACATTATGAAACAAGAACCGCTAGGTAAATAATGCCATAAGATAAAACGCCGGTATGCAACATTTATTACTGGTAAATCAATTGCTTCAACGAGAAATATTGAAAAATTGGATTTTAACCATATCCCTACGTCAAATGCCGTCTATACTCACTCCACATTGCTCATTAATTTTCGAATTCTAGTTATTTACATTTATTATCAAAAACTTAATGCTTTCTGTTTCAATGAATATACTATCCATATTTAATATATATAAATAATTTTAACCTGAAACGATTATACGGCCACAAAATATTTCATATCCCTAAAGTGATATATATTCATCTTTCATATAGGGTCAATATGCTTGTAATGCCAAGTATCGTTATTGATCCCTTCGAAAATATTTCCAAGCTTTACTTAGATGCAAAGTAAACATTCAACCATAGAAATATAAACAAATGGAAACTAGGATTTATATAACTTTATCTTGCGTATAAGGCAGTATTGCGTTCATGAACAGAATTACTAGGAAATAACATGATAAATAGAAATGACATGATAATAACATAGGAAAGCACTGATTTAACGAACTACACGAAATTAACCACATTCATCATGCTTCCTTGTACGATTTTATCCTCATTAGCTGAAATTGAAATATTGATCATGAATATGAACTTAATAATCAACCCGAAAAATCTCTGACAATTTGGCACCAACTCATAAATTACGCAATGAATGTACCCTGTTAAACATTTATTACCTGAAATAATTCACTGCGAAATAACAAAAAAATTAATGCAGGCTTGGAAATGCAATTTGTGAATGCTTTCAAGCAAGAAAATTTACAAAATATGTGATGTAGAAGTGAATATTTTAAAGACGGAAATGTAGTCCCAAGAGCAGAAATGTATAACGCTTATTTTCACGCAAAATATTCCTCAGCATTTCACGTCCACCAGAAATGCTCGCACATAAAAGCTTGACTTATTTACGATAAACCATTTCATTCTAATATCCCAGACGTACTTGATATTTTAATAAGAATATTAAGAACTTCATTCTCATAGATTTTGATTAGAACGCAATATTTTGAGCGTTAGGATGTCAGTGTTCTACCGACACTAATTTACCAACATTCTACTGTAAGTAAATATCTAGTGTGGCTCATGATCATCCACCTTCAGATTATTTTCTGAAAGAATTAAAAATAGTCGAAAACAAGACCAGTAGCTTACTTTAAATGTTTGGCCAATAGTTTCCATTTAGAGTTTGGTACTTCAAAAAATTTAATGATTTGTTTTAAGTGCCTCCTCTTTATAAAAATAAGTAAAATATGAAATTTTATAACTATAAGATGATCTTCATATTTTTCACCACCCACACATGATTGGAGAGGATTTGGAAGGAAGAAGAGGCAATAGTGAAATGTATGTTATGAATATGTCACACTGTTTTTTGGGTATCATTATTGCTTGCGTTGAAGGAAAGATTCTAACACCTACATATTACACAGCGCATTATGCATACTTAGTCTCTCTTATATATTCTACAGATGTAATTTGAAGGTAAGTGCCAACTTGAAACCGGAAGGCATATGAGTTTTTTTTTCATTTACCAGAACCTTGATTGTAACCATCGATGCTCTGGATTTTCCCAAGTGAATTTCCAATATCTGGGTTTCACTCACTTACTGTGCGTCAGTGGAGATTTAAATAAAGCGTCTGGCTTGTCTTTGTGTCTCATTTAGTTTGCCAATTTAGCCATTTGATACTGGGTCCGATATGCTAGCTGAATACTCGAGATAAAGCCCAATTATAATCAGGCGAGGATGCACCCAGGGGGCGCGGGGCCCTCGCCCCCCCCCCCTTCAGGATCAGTAAAAATTAAAAAAAAATATTTTGAAAGCTAACATACAAGGCGTCATGTATTTATTTAACCCAACTGTTGCATTGATGTCCAAGCGCGATGAAATCCATCAGTAGTTTAAAACTAATATTTGAGTGCATCGTACCGTTGATTGTTTAACACAGCATACAAATTATCCTAATCACTTATGTGCGCAGAGGACAGCGAGTTCTACACATCTAACACCATACACAATATGATACGATTTTTGGGTGATATTCAATGTCGCTGCCGCTACCGCGAACGTTACCGGCGCAAACCTGTGAGGTTGTAGGATGAGTCAAAGGGAAGGGCAGGCAAAAGAGTGGAGGGATTGGCTTCGTGTAACATGCAAACATTTCGAAGTGTTGCATGCAACACGTGAAACAGTTTTAGTAGTGTAAAAACACAATACAGCCAACAAAAGGATAAATATTAACTTTTCGTACAGCCCTCACTACTTTTTCCAAACCGAGTTTCTCTTATCATGTAACCATTTTCATGATCGGAATTAACGGAGGTTCGCTGCTGCGCGGACAATGATATTTGAAACCCAGGTTGGAAAAAACGTTTATTGCAGACTGAACAGAGTGTTAAATGGTATCAACTTTGTCTTTTTTCAAAAATCCTGGCAAATGAGTAACGTATTAGATGAAAGAAGAAAAATTCAAGCACTAGAAAACAGAGCTCGTATTGTCCCAATCATAAAAATACTACTGTTCGCCAAAAAATACCGTTAAGAGAGCACAGAGATGACTAAAATATAGTTGATGTCGGTGAGGTACGCAATGACGGTTACATCCAAGTGTTTTTGAGATTCAGAGTAGACAGTGGTGATACCCAGCTTGAGGACCACCTGACTTCTTCAAAGGCTAATTCTACTGATATTAGCATGACAAATACCGTGTAAATTGATAAAATGCAGTGGTGATGAAATTGTTGAAGAATTGACAAGAAAAGTAAGTGAAGTCTGATGTTTTCCTAGTGTATAGTGGCATGGAAGGCTATTCGATGGATCTCGACTCAAGTTACGAAACGTCGGGAGCAATGAGAAGAGGGATAAGAATAGCAAAGTACTACTCGATTCTATTTTAAGAGACTACAGATTTTTCGAATACATCTCAGTTGAGCATTTCGCTGCTATAAGTCTACCAAGCAATCTCTGATACAAATTCAACAGTAAGAGAAGATTTAATTAGGTTTATTGACCTTCATAAAGAAAATTATGATTCTAGCAACCCAACTTGTAAACCAACTATCACTGGATAGTTTCTGGGCCAGACTATTATAAAGGCTGTTGAGGGCGTAGGATTAGATATAGAAAACTGTGTTAGAATTGGATGTGACGGCTGCAGAATCAACCATCTCTGACGTTCGTGGTGCTGCTCGGGAAATAAAGAAAAGAGCTTTAAATAGTAAGTACTCTTTGTGTATGCAAAAATCACTCATCATTTATCTTTATCAAAAAGTAGCTAAATAAAATATGTGAGAAATTCCTTAGGCACAATGAAAAAAGTGCCAACATTTTTAGTAGGTCAGCTGAACTTAATCATGTTCTTAAAAGTGAGTTGACACATCAAGTCAGGAGCTGCTGTAAAACTCTTTGGATTGAAAAGCATGAGATCATATTTGAATTTAAAACAGATCTACCTAAAATAGCTGAGACCCTACATTTGATCTTTTCTTGGATCGACAGTTCCACGGCTAGCATGGGAAATTGCTTTTACAATTCTGCAACCAACTGTAAATTTATTTTTACTATTCACTGTTTGTCTGCTGTGTAAAATAGTATAGTTATCCTAAGTAAGTATCTACAAGTGGGAAACAGATATCAACCACGCCTACGAGAGAGTTAACCAGGCAGTAGAAGCCCTTAGGTTCTCAACCTTCCTAATGCCGCGACCCTTGAACACAGTTCTTTATGTTGTGGTTACCCCACACCATAAAATTATCTTCGTCCACCATCGGAAATATGTGCTTTCCGATGGTCTTAGGCGACCCCTGAGAAAGGGTCTTTCGACCCCAAAAGGGGTCGCGAGCAGAGGCGTATCTACATGGTCCAGGGCCAGGGGCGCTATTCGATATGGGGCCTATTTGGAATTGTTAATATATAACATTGACGTAGTCTACACAACTATAATAGGAAGATGCATTTTTCTTGTATTCATGCAGACCCAGAATCAACTACTTATCAATTAAATTCGTCATTTATCTCAGCATTCACAGAATGGTAGGTTAAATGTATCCTTGCACTCTTTTAATAACTTTGATGGAAGTACCAGTGCCTAGTGCTGGCTTATGGCCAGGGGAAATTTACGTTCACGTCAATGGTATTTAATAGGTATGAAATGAAGAGTTGTTATTTCACTGCATTATTTTATTTATTATATAAATGAAAACTAAAATGAAATGATTTAAATAGTACAGTAGTGTGAATTAAAATTCTTTTTTGCGTGCTTTTACCTATGCAAACTGTTTTATTACATCATCAAAATTTAATCTCTTAGCAACTGCGTTCTCTATTGATATTAAGGCTAGGCTAGCCAGGCGGGATTGGCTCATTGTTGAGTGAAGATAGTTATAGAAAAACGTTATGTTTAGAAAAACGTTTTTCACATGAAGAGACAGACACACATACAGTCATAAATAGTTTTAGGGCTTCACAAATATTAAATATAATAATAAAATATATATTTTGCAACAGTCATTTAGTAACTACTCTTGAAAATTCATTCCGATTGTGAACTGCAGCATATTCAAGCGCACCACGACACTGCATCGTTTTTTGAAATCCCTGAAGCCTGTAGATGCCATAGAAGCCTCATGATTTCTGGCACCATCTCGGTAATCAATGGTAAAAATGAAACTCACTGTTTCTGATAGTAAAAACACAAATCGCTAGTTAACCCTTGCACTCCCATGGTTAATCACTTTCTTCCTTTCAATTTGAACAGCGCATGAAAAACAGCATGTATCTATTGAATATTTGAGATCCAATTTAAAACTCACAGATATTCATTGATTAGCTACTCAATGGATTGAGAGTCATTGTCCCGAACAAATCCAAGCAATTAATTAGGCGTAGGACGCGCCCAATAAGCCAATTCCTGATGCGAGGAAACATCTCCCTGAAAAAATGAATGCGGAGCCATTTTTTTATAAACAGATAAAATACGACCGTGACATTGATTTACGCTCAAGTGAATGTGGAAAATTAAAAGGGGTGTAGAATACTTATGCTTCTCAAGCAAAAATAAAATGTTTCCGCATTCGAAAAAATGAAGCATTGCGACTAAAAATGCACTTTCTCTCTCTGGATAATTTTGCAACCAAGCGTACGTACATTTTATGATATATTGCGCCAAAACAGTAATTTTTAAATATTTATTTATTTTTCTTATATCTGATTTAATCTTCAATCTAATTAGAGTATGAAATTTACTCTCCGGGCAGATAGAGCAACTCTGATACATCTCTTGTGCGTCTAAACAAAGAACTTATGATAAGTCGTATTGCATATTTAAAGCCATAGCAGCACATCGCTGGTGGACTATTTAACGAGTCGGTGTCATGCTTTTTTCCCGTCTTTCCTATCTAAGGTGGCGTGACAGTTATCAGTAAAAAACCCAGCCCATTCTTTCGTACTTGCTCCTGAAAAAAAGAAAGAAAACGCCCTTTGCTTAGTTCGCCCTTTTACTGACCTCTCGAAACCCTAAGTCAGCCACTTGTGATACTCGGCAATTGCCTCTGCCCCGAAGGAAACTGCGGATTATTTTTCGCTGCCGTAGAGCTCAATTTTGCCTCAGTAGACGGCCAGGCAATAGTTGGGTAGCGGATGTGACGCAATTTACGTGCTGATAGTAATTTGCCATCGTTGGAGAAAAATAAAAGAAATAAGAAAAAAAAAACGTTTTTTACCTTTCACGCGTCGAAGCCATCTGTAAAAGTCAGGCGTTTTGGATTAGTCAAATATATTTATGCTTGCCATAAATTAATCGTAAAACATTACTAAAATATTAAAAACAATATACGGATTATTACTTTTTAATTAGCAAGGATGTACTCACTTAAAATTTTCCAGGAGCCGCGTTCGAGTAATTACTTCTGTAACTCTATTTCTTGTTCAATAATGAACATGATATAGGTAAAAAAGAGATGTTAACTGTTTCTGAGGTTATGTAAAAGAATTTTGCTCTAACATTTTTGTGGAGCAACATATTATATTGAAGCGAAGCCTGTATCGTGGGGGAGATGAAGATATTCCAGGACAATAAAATATGGCGTAACGATAACAATATTTCTTTTCCCACCTCATGTGTATTTCAATTGAAGGAATTTAACTTTTCATTCATGGCGTGGAAGTGCGTACTTTCGGATGACAAATGTCATTACTCGAGCGCGGCTCCAGGGAAATTTTAATTGAGTACATCGTTGCTAATTAAAAAGTAATAATCCGTTCATTGTTTACGGCCTTGAGAAAGACCCACGACCAATCTAAGACCATCCTATTCACAGAAGTATCCGTGTATTTTCAAAATCTAAACATATTAGGTCTGTCAGCATGTGTAGCCCCTTTTCGACGAAACAAGAATCCTGAAATTAGCTACGAAAGTATCTCAAGGGAATTGATTGAAAATCCAGCAAATAGGCTGAAAATTAAAAAAAAAACTGTTGTTACTGCAGTAAATGTATGGGGGTGGGCAATTTACAGTAATTCCGTTAAATATTCGAATATACGAAGGAAGATTCTTTAATAGCGTGTTTCTCTCGAACCTGGGCCTATGTGGAAGAAAGCCGTGACAACTTACCCGCATTCTCTCTATAGTTTCAGAAAGTAATTGCCTCGTTTGCATCTCGAACATCAGTCACGCGATGTCTCCTTGTGAGAAGGATATTTCAAGATAGTGGCACACGGACCCAACCTAGAATCAGCGACCGTACGTGATGTGTCACTCGCTATGCTTCTGTTGCTCCTTCCACCCCTTATCCAATAGGAATTGGAGCTTGTCTTCCGCTCACCTCCAAAACTCGTTTCACCTCTCTTGCTCAGCGTTCATTTACATCCACATAATACCCTGCTTGCCACCACAAGGATGTGTGGAAGGTGGAGTAAAGATACGAGCCATGAAGAAAAAAGGGAAAGGAGAAAAAATGACAAGATGTAATAAATATTTTGAGGATTTTTTCCTCGATCTGGTTTTGCTGCAACCATGAATGGTGCGTGGTTACGAGGAAATTTTTATAGTCAACCTCGCGTGTACCTCTCTTATTTTGCCGCTTTCTCCAATTTCCAGAAGTTAAGTTTTCGGTTGAAGTGCTTGCGACACAGTCGATAATAGGTCTGAAAAGAGCTAATCGAAATATTTATTTCACTTTTATTTGAGGATCTACTAGCAATTTACTGTGCTTTTGCTTTTTCATAAAAATAAGTATGTTTAACACGCTAGAAGATCAAATCAGGTCTTGGTCATAGTTTGGTAATCACTGGTCTGATTGTTCTGCTGCATATGCTTCTGTTTACACCTATTTTTCTCGTAATTAACTATTCATGAAATATATCATTAATAATTCTTGAATTCAATGAAAGAGTGAACACACGCAAAATTATCCATAGTTTTGTAAAGCTTGACTGTGTCCATGGACCAGAGAGATGTTCAGAGATTTTAATTATACCACAGGGCATTATTCAAACTGCCTTGTATACATTATTCATGATAAAACAAATTGCTAGCAAGTTCGAAAGGAAATTACTCGCAATTCACATATTACTAACTACTGAATCTTAATTAATGTTAATTGGTGAAGTAATTGCGTAATTATCTACTGTTAATGAATCTTATTACGCCATTTTATGAAAATACCTGACCAATTAGGTTAGGATTGCGTCAATTTGCAACTAATTTATAAAAATAAAGTGACAAAAATAACGGTCTACCGAGAATGTTGCGTCGGTACTACCGATTCGGTACCAGTATTGCTTAAAAATACTCGTCGGTTAAATACTGCTACTTTTTCAGAAAGTGCCCATGTCTAGATTTAACATGTTATAAAATAAGTTCTTCAATTTTTTAAAAACCTTTTTTAGAACAAATGGAAAATAAACATACTTATCAATAATCTTTGCAATGTTATGCAAGAGGGTAATACGTAGGCATTAAAATAAGTAAAGGGAGAAATCACCACTTTTTAAACACACGTAGTAGCTTGCTGTGACAATTTGTCTCATCTTTGTCTCTAAGAAGGCAATGCTGCATGACTATTATCTGATTTAGGCAATCAGAATATATTCTGACCTGTGGGAACTGCTCATGTATTTTGCCGCCAATAATGATTTCCAAATGTGCGACCAAAGCCATAAAAAATTCAAACATTTTGCTTATGTTACGATTTATTTGAATGTTTTGACGTATTCACATGATTTTGCAATTGAGCAAAAAAGAATTCATAGCAATAAATTGTGGTATTATTCAAAGATAAGGAGTTATAGAAACACTCGAATTATTACGCCTTATTACGTCTTACTTATTCATAACTAGAACGGAAAAGTCAATTTTTCTCGAATATGCTTTACGTACTTCTAAGCCTCTTCCCCGACATTTATTAGTTCATAAATAGCGTTACGCACCGTTTCTAAATTTTATGACAATGGGCATAATCAAACATACATATGCAACCGTATCGTGAACTTTAATGCGTCATAGATAAATACGCGTGTATGAGTGCAGCTATTTAAAATATTTTTAGCACACAAAAACAATAACAAGTAAATATAGATGTGAATCAGTAGTGCGGATGTAGATGGATCATTTAAAATTATGAATAAATGTTAACTTAAAAACTACTTTGGCATCATAAAATGAAATAAATTTTAACTTACCTTTTTCATAGTCCAAATAATATTTAAGTAGGAGAAGCATATCACGATAACGGGGACTACAAGACCCATGGCGAAGAGGAAGATTATGTATGTTGTGGCACTTATCGTCTTCGATTCCCAATTCACGGAGCAGCTGAAAGAATTAAGTCTCTTATTACCATTCATGCATTGCCATAATAACTCATGATTCGCATCTTAAAAATAAGCAAACCAATTTTTAAACAGAGACTTATTGGAATTCAGTTCACTGTATTTTTTATTTACTACAATAATATACAAAAGGTATCGAGCTAGAGAACTATATGAACAGTGCAAGACGCTAAAGGAAGAGTAAAGTTAAGAAGGGAGTATTTTATTTGCAATTCCAAGAGATGTGGAAATGCTTTGAACTGAAGGTAGACTTGAAGCTGGCATAAATACTCGTGGTAATGTTTTCATCGGGAAAGAGAGAACACTATACCATTGTTCTTCTGTCTTCATACGCCATTGTAGTCCATAAAAATAGTCCTTTGGGTTTTATTTGCTGTCATTGGGACTTTTAAAATCTCTGTGAAAGAAAAAAACATTTGGCCGTGACTTTTTCCCCGAAAAAAGTTATTCCATGATTATTTTTAACCTCGGAAGAATATGTTTTCAATGTTTGTGTTTCCAAAATTATCATGTAGTTTTCAACTTGTTATATAATTATCGACCAAATCAACTGATCTTAGAATGCAATTTAATAATTTACAAATTATGTTTCATTCAATTTAAACAATCTAC